>OY390737.1:8568109-9858156 GCA_959613385.1 Geotrupes spiniger | reverse complement strand
CGATCTCCATACCCATGAGTATCTTGTTACCTGTTATTCTTTTGTATTTTACGTTGTACATCGCATTCATAATTTTCCTTTCCTGTGCTTTTATCTGCTTCCATCTCTCCACCATCTCCCTATATACTTGTTTCCCGTCACTTCTTCTCCTTTCTGTCTCTTCTACAGATAGTCTTGGATTTTCGGACATTTCTATGTTATATTCTTCTCATTTAGATATTTTTTCTTTCCCTTAGCTCCTCCAATACCTTCTACCAGGTTGTGTTCTGCCACCCCCCCTGACTGTCAACTCATACCGCATACCACCCTGTCATTTTCCCTGTATCTACTCCCAATCCTTCCTCCCTGTCTCCTGCCTAACTATGTAGTTTTGGTGTTGATCTCTCCAAGTTCAGTATCCTTTTTATTTGTCTTAGGTGTATCCTTTCTAACCTCTTCGTTTCTTTCCAGCCCCACACTACTGCTCCGTATATCAGAATGCTCTTTATACATGTTTTCCACAGCTTCATTGTTTCGTGAAAATTCCATTTCCTCTTTCCCCACAGATTCCCCCTCAATCCTTTTTTTGTACGCATGTATCATGTATTCCACGTCACTTTTACTTCCCTCCTCATTTCTTAAACGCTATTATCTTTGTCTTTTTGTGTTGAGCTCCAACGCTCTTCTGCCCATGAATCCTTCTAAACTTTTCGCCATTTCTTTTAATCCCTTTTCAGTCTCCGCCAATAAGACTATGTTATCCACTAACGACGATATCTTTGCTGTTCCTAATTTTACACCCCGTCTTATTCTTCCCTTAGCGTTTCCTCCAGTTTCGCAATATAGATATTGAAGAGTAGCAGGATTAGCGGCAACCATGACTTATCTCCCTCCTGGTCCGAAATTCTGAGATTTCAATACCCACCATCACTCTGCACCATGTTTCCTCATATATTTGCTAAATCCTTGCAACTCGTTCCAATAATGTGTCTCGACATTCATAATTCTTTGAGCGGCCGCACCTATACTTTTACGCCTCAATATAATTTTTGGAAATTTCATGCTCTTTGGAAGTTTTGCCGAGGTGCTTCCGACTTTTAAAACCCTCATTTGGAAGAGAACTGACTATACAGCCGAAAATTTTGCAACAAAAGCAATAAACGCAGTTTTGCAAATGAGAGTACACTAGCCAGTTTCGTAAACCTTACTGTCTGTTGCTTAAAATTGTGTAATTGTATGTGTAGTAATGTCGGCTGAAATATGGACCAGTGGCATTGTAAGGAAATTTGTAATTATGCATTGCTTTGGGTGGACGTTGTCTTATTAGAAAACTTGTTTTAGCGTCTCCTAAAATTCTTGATGGCAAAGTCAGGGTGTCGTCAGTTTTGACTGATTTAGAAACTTCGTCAATTCGGTTGTTATCATAATTCTTTGACCATTCCGTATTTTCTTTTATAACCGGACTTGATGTTGGATTCTCAGAGTCGTTATTTGTTTTAGTACAACTCTGGATAGAATTTTTTAACGGTCCAGCTTGTTCCTGTTGTCCCTTTCGATTTCTTTTTCCAGCTCTGTTTGTACTAGTAACCAGCCATTTTGGAAGATGCACGCACATAACTTACATTAAACAATGTATACTATAAAATAATATAAATGAATAAGATGTATCCTTGTTCAAAATAATATAAAACCGCAATTGAAATAACTTCAAAATTATATTCCGTCAATGGACATAAAAAATATTTACGCGCTACACAAAACATTTATCGAATCCTAATAAACAAATCATAAATAGGTAAACAATGGTGTAATTCTTGATTTTGAGATTTTATTCCGTTCTAAATTTTGTGCCAAAAGACCAATATCCGGGTTGCGCACCCTTAGATCGGGCGTTGGTGGCCACCATTAAACATTGTATTGGATCTGAAAGGAAAGAATAAAAAGATCGGAAAATCACTTATTTATTTCATTTTTATTTTTACAAGCAGGAAATGAAAGGAACTGTGCTTTTGTGATATTGTTGCGGGACGGATCACATATGATGAAAAACTGGAGATGGTTAACAAAAGACAAGGACTTATGTTTAAAATTACCGAACCTGACCTAATGTAACGTGCAATTAAAAATCGTTCAATTCACCGCCAGATTCATTATTCTTCATTTTATTCAGCAAGGTTTCAATAAATTAATGTGTTTGAAAGCTTAGAGCTCAATCTAAATGTAATATTATTGAACATTTGATTGGCTCTCTTACTAATTACATTTGGAGACATTCAAAATATCGTGTTCACTTTGCAGATATTAAATTCCTTTCACGTAACTTACTTACATTCAAAGACGTGGATGGGTGTAAAATGTACGTGGTTGGGAAAAATTTGCATAGATTTAGCACTCATTTGTTACGTTACGTTGAAGAGGAATGGCTAAATGTTAAATAAAATAATAAATACTAATTATTTATTGTTATGAATTGTTTTCACATTATAATAGATTACTATTAAAAAAAATAGATTTTTAATTCATGTACTCATGCACATTAATGCTGATAATATATTTCTGTTATCAGAAAATATATAGATATATGAATAAAATTGTCATTATTGATCCATACAGGAGCACTGTCCTGAAACCAAATCACAGAAACAATACGTAACACGACCTGTGTATTGCCAATATATCATCCCTGTCAAATAATAGAATTCTCCAGACGACAATTTAGTTGTATCGGATTGCCTGTCTACTCTCAAACATATTTATTTCACATTTCTGTTGTAAATTATAACACGGACGTGTGTGTGTTTATAATTACGATTTATTTCTGCCGATTTGAAAATCTGGAAAGGCAGATGAAATATGCATTACACTTTTCGAAAATTTATATTCGTTATTATATTCAAGCAAGTATATGAACTTGAATAGACACTGAACCACAATTTTTTATTACGTAACTTGCAATATCAATCTTCGTTACCTCTTTATTCATTTTCAAAATCCAGTGACTTCAAACGTCTTTCCAAATATTACAAAAGCGCTGTTAGTGTACATTATTTATGCTTCGTGTCTTCGTAGACGCATCTGAACATCGCAATTGCTATCCATTTGCCGACTACTCTCTTTGTATTAAGCCATGACATTGTACGCAGTGATTCCTATGCTCCTTTAAATCCCATAGAAATTACATTTGCTACTATTCTCTCATCTCTCATACATAAACAGAATAAGATATAAATTATTTCACAGAATTGTTAATTTTGCGTTTAGCTGGAATGACCAGCTGACCACGTAATCCGTAAGGTCAGTGACAGAGAGTCCAATTTATCGTTTGCTATATGCATCAATTATTTGAATTTCATATTACGTCAAAAACTGCACATATTAATATTAGTTTAGTGTTACGTTAAAACAATACTACAAGTGATAAAGTATCTAATAAAACATGATCGGTTTATGCATACGCTTTATAATACAAATGCCATGTGGCTTCGCTTTTCGAGCAATCCAGTGCTTTGTCAATATCGTGCCCCTAAAAAAAGGATGGTGAGATTTTTGAATTGTTTGAATTTCGCATACGATTATTCACATTGCTTGTAATAATTGATGCTATTAAGCTGTACTATTATTGCCAAGTTCCCTGTTCCAAAAAAATGTCGTAAAGCAAATATCAAAACTCATTTATTAATACTTGACTGAACGGTATCATTATATGTTTTTTTTTCTATATACTATAAGCAATTATCAAGACCAACAATTATAATACTCTCAATCAATTAATTCATATACGAAAAGGATCAACGCCCTTCAGTAGCGCTTGGATTTTCTTCTCTTCTCGTTGATATTTGATTGAAATTTTTATTTAGGTTAACTTCTCCGTGTGGACTAAAATTATGAATTTTCTGTCTTCATTTTTGATATAATTGTTATTCTTCTGCTTATAATTCTTCATTTAATAAAATTTTCGCCAATTCTTCAACTATTAACTGCGAGTGCTTACGTAAAAAATACGTTCGAAATATAAATTAAATTAATTAAAATTCTTAAATTTTTTTTTTAATAATATTACTGTAACGCATGATGTCGTCGGCTATTGGTGTTTCAATACTAATTGTTTATTTTATTGTTACAGTGCATTGTGACTTCCTAGACAATACGCCTCCCGTTCTACACGTCGACAATCGACTGTGGTCTTTGCAGGAGAACACTGTGTTGGGTTCGCGAGTTGCGGTTGCAACCGGAAGTGATGACGATAATGACAAATTAACTTATGGTATTGAACCGGTGGATCCGAAATTACACCATCTGCCCTTTTGGATAGACGAAAATAAGGGCTACGTATATTTAAATGAATCACTTAAAGGATGGGTACGTATCGTAATTTTGTATTTTGCAAACTCGCATCGTTTTATTAAATTTTACATTATTGATTTCATTATATTATAATTAATATAAATAAGGATGATAGAGGCAAGAATAAATATCTAAAAATTCAACTCGTACATCTATTCTAATTCATTACGAGACTGTTTAATTGATGCTTAGACATGGCTCACTTTTAATTTTTATGTTAATGATACCTTCTTCAATTTTTCCCTCCTAACCTAATTGATAATTTATGTCCTTATTTCTATTTCTTTTCGTAGGAGCCAAAAAAATTTCTCGTGTACGTCACCGTGTACGATGGAAAATTGAGGGCGAAAAATGAAGTTCTGGTGAAAATCGAAGATCCATCGAAGAAACCGCCGTCGCCAGTGCTGTCGAGATTCCCGGAAAATTCCGGGGCGATACAGCCGTTCCTGTACAATCCGCAATTCAACTACCCACGACCAAACATCCCCAAGCCGATGGCGAACGGAACTGTCGCAAAAACGGTGTTGTTGCCTGTACAGGCGCACAACAGAAAGGAAGAAAGCAGAGCGCCCGAGAATTCGACCAACGCGGACCTTGACATCGACCAATCTGACAAGAACCACATACCTGCGGATCAACCGGTGAAGTCAGTTTCCGACTACAAGGCAATGGTACTGCCCATAGTGTTGGTGTGTACCGTTTTTATTGCTGTTGGTGTCATCGCCGTTGTTTTGCGTAAGAAAATGTACTTGGGAAGGCCTAAAAACTGTAAGGATGACATGGTAAGTTTCGTTTACGTTGTTTCTACCGATTATTCTATCGGGCGAAATATTTTTAAAAAAACGTCGCTATAAATAAACATGATAAATAAACATAAATGAATAATATTAATAAACGAAAACGTAGAATGATAGTCGAACCATCATTTATTGTTAACTTGATGTCATTTAGGTTAATGCATCGTTAGTGGGCTACAGCACTGGTTCATACGTATAATCATTCGTAGAAAAGTATAAAAGCGATATACATATCTCATGGGAGTAGCAACCCACGTAGAAATATACATAGCTTTTTTTACAATTTATCCAATAGGTCTATCAACAATGCCCTTACGGTCGACACCCTGGGGAGATACACGTGAACCCAATATAGTCGTGTTTGGTTATTAACTTTGTACATTTGTACACTGTATGTTTTGTATTTGGCATTGGGTACTCGGTTCTCTTCTAAGGAGTCATAGGTAGACCAATGGAAACCAATGAATCGACATAGGTATATTCAGTAGGAAGATTTGAATATTAGGTTACCTTGCCTTTGGTCCCATGATTATTATAAATAGGAGACAGATAATCGCTTCTCCGTAACAATGCCTATAATTGGTCTGAATGTGAACCAACTGCTATTCTACTGCTGCGAAAGAACACCACACAAGCGACGCCTGAAGTGCGTCGCCAACAAACACTTTAGAGAGATAGGCAAGCGATTACAGCAATTAAATTAAAGGAGGAGTGAGCAGACCCTTATGCCTTAAAAATTGGTCTATTCCTTCCTATCCACCTCCCTGTGAAATTTTTGTCGAACAATATGCACTGCTAAGGCATAATGAGACGGGGCCCCATCATGAAGATACCACATGTCTCTTCCAATAATTAAAGGGACAACTTCCAATGGGTTTTTCAGATTGGAATTTAGGAACTCTAAATACGCGACGGCAGTTAAGCGAGGTAGTAAGAAGTAAAGATTTCCGAACATTCCTGCCCACACATTAACACTAAATCGGTCCAGAAAATGACTTGGTGGATTGCATGGTTGTTTTCATCTGACCAAATGTGAGTATTGTGGGCATTGGAAATGCCATTTTTGGTAAACGTTGCCTCGTCTGTCAGTAAATTTTTTGAACAAACTCGAGTTACCCATTCAAAAAATCTAATCCTCATGGGGAAATTTTCTGGTTTCAATGCCTGGACTTTTTGTACATGGAAAGGCCTTGTTTGTTTCCTAATGCCCTTCCATACAGTAAGACCATATCCGTTACTTCAGCATTTGTATAAGCTTCCATTGCAGGGTTCAAATTATTTTGACAGTTAATTCAAGTCGTGTCAGTTTTAAAAAATCGAGTTTACTATTCATTACTGTTGCCTATGCCTAACAACAAGATTACGCTTTTAATCAGATCTAATTCAGTAGCGGACTAGATATTTTAACCAAATGTTCAATTATTTTTATCTCAAAAACGATACTAGTTTTAGTAGAAAAACTTAAAAAAAAATATCACCATATTCCATATACTTTTGTCGGCGTAGGCGTATTAAATTTGTTTCATCGCAGTGGCGTTGGAAAACCGTTGCTTCACTGAAATCGTAAAATCATCGCCAACCCGTTGCGCCCGAAGTTTAAGATACGCTTTGTGCAGAACGCGTGTTTATAACCGCATTAAAAAGTAATTCTGTTTTAACTGTTCAGCTTTTACGCGGCATTTGTTTTTGACGTGCCGTTGTTCTGAGTTTTTGCAATTGTTCACCTTTATTTCCAGTAAAACATTAATTAATTTAACGAACACTAATTGCAAATAAACAATGTTGTGCCGATACGTAGGTCAATTATTGAATAAAAGAAGTAGAAAATATTGTAAAACCAAGACGAATTATTTGATGAATATAAATCGATGTTGTCTTAATGACTTCGAACTGGAAAAGTGATTAAACTTAAAATGTCGTGTACTTGTACTAAATAAATCCACGTGAAGTCTGAAATACGACATAAACAATCATTAATTTTATAAGTATGCTGCACACAATTTTTCACAACGTTTTTCTATGAAAGTTAGAAAAACGTTTTCACAACAACGTCAGACATTAATGGGAAACTTTAATAGAAATTAACAAAAAAATCATGATAATAATTCCAGAGTTCCAGATTGAACAAAGCGATATGTGTTAATTCACAACAGACTATAAATTATCGGGATGCGATTTAAAGTTTCTGTTAGAGATCGCCTGAAGATATCAAACCTAATCAAGCAGCATTGTGTGTTCTCTCCATGCATTACAGACTTCCTCGAGAATGGTCGTTCAACCGAATTAGACCTTTCGAAATAGAGGAGGAAGACAAGGTAAAATTATCGCAATGACGCCAGTTCTAATTAAGGATCAAAAGGACATGAAGAACAGACAGAAGGAAATTAAGAACGAAATAAAATTAAACAGAGCAGAATAAAGAACTGACGAAGTAAAGAAAATGGCGAAAAATGACGGGAAACATAGAGATGAAAAAAGATAATGAAATAATTAAGAATCAATAAGGCCCTAGAAAGGATTGAAGAAGAGTGTACGAGTGTAGGAGAATAATTTAGTTACGTCGGAAGTATTCAACAAACAAATCAATAGCTTTAATAATTGTTTATGTGCAAATTTTAAAATGCTTAATAATGACAATTATCTACGATAATTTTATGTGTCCACTATGAACTTTAAGATATTACATAGTTAGCTGTGAGAATGAATTAATGCTCAACTAGAAACGTCGCTGTAAATGTTGTACAAATACAATAAAACGTTAGTTCATATGAACTATGATTATTATAAAATAATAAGTTGACTGCAATTCCCAAATGAAAGAGAGGTTATTTTACAACAAACAACGGAAGAAATGGAAAAAAATAAAATGAAAAAGTTATATTTATATATAACAGTTTGACATATTAAATTTATTATCGGATTGGTGCGCAATAAAACTATTAATCGACTAAAATTTACTATGTTGCCTTTAGCACCGGATGCTGTCTCCCGTACTGCTAAATTTATTGCCAGCTATGAAGCTTTTAATTCACAAAACTTTTGTTATTTATCGTTTTGTTTGTAGCAGTATTTCGGAAAGAATTTAATTAAATGAAAATTTGCAGTTACGTATACTATGCAGGCGTTCAATAAATAAATAATAAGCAAATGGTTGTAGAATGATTGTCGAGCCACCATTTATTGTTAATTTTATGTCATTTAATATATCACCAGCGGGCTACAGGATTGGAGTATCCTACGTCCAATCATTCGCAGAAAACTATAAAAACAATAAAAATAATATATATAATGGGCATAGCAACTCACGTATAAATGTTAATGTTTTTTAAGATATATTCAATGTCTATCAACATATCCATTCGGGTCGACACCTTAGAGAGACAAACGTGAATCAGTCATAGTCTTGTTCGGTTGTTAATTAGATTTCTATATATTTAGCATTGCCATACCATCTTTAACAATCTTTAATTGTTTTTGAGCCTGAAATTTGGTATTCAGTTCTCTTTTAAGGAGTCATAGGTCATGAAGTCATATATAGATCAATAGATCCCAATGGATCGAATTAGGCATATTCATAGAAAGTTTGGATATTAGGTTACCTTGCTTTCTAGGGTTATTGTAAAACGTTTCGAAGACAAATCGTAACATTGCCTGAAATTGGACTCTCACTCACACACACACACACACACACACACACACACACACACACATACACGCGCACATCTACCACAGTCTATCAATACGTAATTACTTCTACAATTCTGTTTCCTACTCATTCCCAGGTTAGATTCAAGGATCACGTGATAATAATATAGCTAGCCCACTCCCAACTTCATTATGTTAATTCTGAAACAGTTTCACCATCAAGGAATTCATTAGATGCTACAGAAATATTCAGTTTGGGATAATGTATATCAATATTGCTTGAAGCTAACACTACCATATGCCTTGAATGCTTTTGGATTTGAACTAGTCTTCTACTAACCTTTATCTATTTTTTTTTAATATTGTCCTGAACTCTCCATTCTCCGAACCCCAGTTAGTCAGTCATTGTTTTTATTATGGGAATTTCTGTCATGGCGAGATGAAGATTTGTTGAGGTGATGGTCTATTACAGAGTTAGTTAGTGGTTATGACGTGCTACTTGAGCAGCAAGTGATTTTCTATCAATATTGCCCATATATGCTTCAATTTGCAGCAGCTTACCGCATGGTGCTGATGATCACCATTAGAGTGAAACGGTACATTAAACAAAATGTCACTCCATATACTTTTGTAGGCATAGGCGGATTAAATTTGTTTCATCACAATGGGCTTGCAAAGTTGTTAAAATCATAAAATCGTAGCCAACCCGTTGCGCCCGAAATTTAAGATACGTTTTGTGCAGAGCGTATATTTATAGCCGCGTTACGAGTAATTTTGTTTTAGCTGTTTTGTCTCTACGTATCGTTCGTTTTGGATGTGTTATTTTAATGATATTTTTTTGCCTTTAATTGCAGTAAAACAGTGTTTAATTGCGAACACGAATTGCAAATAAACAATTTTGTACACGTATGCAGGTCAAGCTAATTACAGTGCCAACGATGTAAAAAAATATTGTAAATCAACAGAAATTATTTGAGGAATTATACACCGAAGCTCTCTTTGCTGGAAACGTGACCAAATAATAGTTTCACGGATACATAGTAAATCCATCTCGTTATTTTAGAACTGCAGATATAACGACTATGGTCGTAATATTTTTATAGATTTTTATTTTTAATTTTACGTCTGCGTCGGTAACGAGAAAAATCTCCACGAATTGTACGAGACAATTTCTTGTACTTGTACCATCCCGGATTTCGATGTAAGATATTAATGAGATGTTAATAACGTGTAAACTTGTGACAGTAAATCGTGGGGTACGAGTGAAAACTGTTGTCGAACTGTTGAATAATTAGAAAACTTTAATAGAAATTGACGACGAATGATAATAGTTCCGGAGTTGCAGGTTAAACGAAGCGATTTGTGATCAGAAATTAATTACGAACAGGTTATAAATTATGCGATTTAAATCTTCAGTTAGACATCGCTTGGAGAAATCACACCAAATCAAGTGGCATTGTGTATTTCGCCATTCATTATAGGCTTCGTCACGAATGGTCGTTCAAACAAATGAGACCGTTCGATTGGTTGGGGTTCGGCAATATTTAACATTCACGTCTTGTAATTTGTGGTGCATAATATATTATGAGAAAATCGTACTTGAAAATTACATAAACAATTGTCTAACATTTTACTGTTAATGTGTAGCCGAGAATGGAATTTACGGATTATTATTTTATCGCTTTGACGTGTGATTAAAGTTAAATAGACGTTTAAAGCAATTTTTTGGTTTATTTCATTGACTGTAGTTTCATCGTACGAAACTGATTTTGTGTTTACAGTTTGGGATTGTAACATGAACGCCGTGCTTTTCAAAACTCGACTGAATTTCGCTTCGGCGGTTGTATATATTTTATTCACGCACCGCCAAACTCGATCTTGCCAAGACAAATATACATTGTATCTGTCAAACGGTTTACATGTTTATGATACTGATATGCAGAAATATAAGAGTTTTGTAGTTTTTTCTGTGAAATTTCTTTAAAGTATCCTTGTCGCGTAAAATTTTATAATAACGCAATTTGGTTCCAAAAAGGGCATAAACATTTCTTTTTTTTCGATTGACAATATGGCAACCCATTTTCAACAAAACCATTGTCACTTTCGATATGTAGTACTATGAGACTCCAGATGGATATTTTTAGGTGTTTCGGCTGTTGCCCCTCAATAAGAGCTTGTTTTGTCGAAAGAACTGTTGTATCTTTTCATATCTTTGGAGCGCTAACCCAGGTATCATCGAAATCCTATATTTTCATAGTCTCTGCACGAAACTTGCAGATGTTTGCTACAAACTGACGTCTGCATAAAAGTCTTGCTTCTATTAGTATACAGTTTCGACTGAGTTTCAGCCCAATTTCTTTAAAATTTTCCACAATGCAAGAAATCACTTTAGGGATTTTTTTATCGAAAAATTTTACTAGTAATAATTGTTCAGTATTGTCCAAAAACACTAAATCCAAAAATTTCATGAAAATTAAAAATGTTATAATTGCTTCAAGATTTTTTCCTGGAGTAACCTGCATCAATCTTTCGCGCAATCTTTCAGAATAGTTTTTGTTTGCCACTTTAGGTGTAATCTATGACTATTAAAGTCATGAGGGGTTAAAATATTTTATTACTATCTATAATCATAGAGATTGGAATCTTTATAACTCTCTCGTTCAGTGTCATATTTATGTCACAGACGAATCTATTAAGAATCGGCCCATTTTCCAGTTGGTACATTAACTACAAAATAGTTTAAATTTTCCAAATTATTTCCCAGTCAATGCATTTTAAATGGCGACTCGCCACCGTTCTGTTGCGATCAAAATTTAGTTCAGACGTATAACTTGTCCGGGTAATAATTTTTGTTGCAGCTGAAAAATACATTTGTAACATTAACCTGCTGCAAGCAAGAAAGTGTTGACTAAAGATTGACAAAATAACCACAACCGTTGCTTACATAATATCGATGATAAATTTAACCAAACCATTAAATTGTGAATACCCTGAGGTAGTATTGTTAAACGAAAACAAATACTCTGCCTTCGCGACACAACCAAAATAATACAAAATATTGCCAAATAATGTTCGTAGTTGCTGTTGGGTTCGACGTTGGAGACTAGGCGTCAAGTAGTATTCAATTTCGTCGAAATTTTTCTGGTGCACGTCAGAAACAGTAAATTATATTTATTGTCACTTAGGCTCAGTTTAATGTTTATGTCTTAGGAACCATTTAATTTAACGGTTAATATCAGTGTCTGTTGAAGTTTATACATTCTATTTCCGGCGCAGTACGTTAAATTGTTGTTACATAAGCCATGAAGTTCGCGATATAAGTAAAAAGTTCCCGGAATTGATAGACAGTACGGTGGCGAAAATATGTGCCATGGAATTTAAACGACACAAGAAACTAAATATATATGTGATTCTGTCTAAAAATCTGCGGATAGCTGCCATACAACTATACACATAATACAATGCCACAAATTTGCCCATCTGTGTCCTTATTTCTTAAACTCTGTTATCATTTAGACGGAGCCCCCTACTCGTTACCCTTAGTCTATTGGTGACAGAAAACTTTGTACACGTATGGATTTTACGGAATATGTACAAAAAGTTAAAATATCGGTGATATATACTCAGTGACATATAAACTGCACCACCTAGAAGGGGTGGGAATTTTTGGACCAAATTTGGCAGGAATAGTGGACTAGTCCAGGGAAATAGTTGATTAAAATTTGAAACCCAATCATGTAGTCATGGGATTTTTGACGTTTGTGTCATTTTTTAGAGGTCGTGATAGATAAGCAATTATCGAGTCGTCTTTTGAATTTGTTCCATTTTGTCGGATCCCGTTCTTTAGTTTAAAGTGTTTCAAGTGTTTAACGACGCCTAGAGGAAGGAGACTTCAAGTTTACCAGCAGTTGAGTGACTTTGACCGAGGGCGGATTGTTGGTTTACGAGAAGCAGGTTTTTCGTTTAGAGAAATGGGCAACCGTTTGGGACGGCACCACTCAACAATGATGCGTGTTTATCAAGCGTGGTCTGAACATAGGGTTGAACGTCGGAGAAGAGGCACTGGGGCTCAAAGACGAACTAATGAACGTCAAGATCGCCGCTTAAGACTAATGGCCTTGAGAGACCGATTAATATCTACAACTAGATCAATAGCTGATCAATGGTTAGGTGAACAAGGTCGTCCGATAGGCTTGCGAACAGTTTATCGCCGATTAAGAACCTTTGGCTTGCTGTCTTATCGCCCACATCTTGTGCTACCCCTCACTGCTCAACATCGCCAGGAACGTTTGGCCTGGTGCACGGAAAGACTTCAATGGAACTTGGAGTGGCATCGAGTTGTCTTTAGTGACGAATCGCGATTTTGTTTAGGAATGCATGATGGTCGGATGACTGTTAGACGAAGACGTCGAGAGAGGCGCAATCCTGATTTTGCTATTGCGAGGCATGTTCACCGAACTGTGGGGTTGATGGTTGGGGGTGCTATTGCTTATGGCAGTAGGTCACCCTTGCTCTTCATTCGGGGCAGTATGACCGCCCGACGCTAAATTGACGAAGTGGTAGAACCACATGTTCTTCCATATCTTCGAGGGCTGGAAGACCCACTTTTCCAGCAAGATAATGCACGACCTCACGTAGCAAGGGTTTCTCTTGACTTCTTTGAAGAGGCCAATGTTAATCTTTTGCCTTGGCCGCCAAGATCTCCCGATTTGTCGCCCATTGAGCACGTGTGGGACATGATGGGTAGAAGATTGAGGAATCTACCGAATACACCGTTGACAATAGAAGCTCTACGGCATGAAGTACAGGCCGCTTGAGATGCCATACCCCAAGAAGACATTGATCACCTGCTGGAATCAATGCCAAGGCGGGTCAATGAGTGTATCACAAATAGGGGCGGACCAACACATTATTAAAGAAAAATCAAAAAGATGAAGTGGTTTCTTTATCAAATTTTAATCAATTGTTACCTTAGACTAGTCCAATGTTTCTGCCAAATTTGGTCCAAAAATTCCCACCCCTTCCAGGTGGTGCAGTTTATATGTCACTGAGTATATAGTCGCTATGAGTTTTCAACACAAAATGACTTAACAGAAGGTTAACTTATTTCATCAGTAACTACTACGATAAGTGATTTTATTATTACAACGTTCTTTACTAGTTGGCAAACATTGTTTATAATTTAAAACAAAAAACATTTCGTGAAACTAATGGTGGTGTTGTGCAAGTCTTTGGGGTATATGAATGGATAAATAAACCAATTGCCTCAAGTGCCACCTCATGTGTCCATTAATCATTACCATCCCAGTGAAATCCCCACACGATGTAATCTCCATGCATTTATGTATGCTGCGTCCTTATTTACACAGAACTCGTTGCGTTATACGCCGACTTCCTTGCGGCACGTTATTCTATCACGAATATGCATTATTTACTTGTAGCTACATTTCCAAATTCATGTAATGATCTTGTAATGGCCAAATTCCAATTGAAATTGGTAACGGCGACCTTAATTAGAACACTTCTGACGCATAGTTGCTTCGTGATATTCTAATCATTGGCTGAATTACAAATTACGCACGCCTGCTCCGTCTGCATGATCCCGAAAGCCGCGGTGTGTGTCTCCTTTACATACTAATCTAAAGATTGTGTTGTTGAAGAGAGTAATCGTCTATTCTGTCAGTGTTTCCGTAATAATATTTCACCGATATATTTAATTAGTGTTTAAAGCCTATAAATCATTGCAAAATTTTCGTTCGATCATTATGGCTATACTAGAAGTACACTAAAGTCCGACGGAAAAATATTAAACGAAGCATGCATGACAAATGAAAATGAAAAAAAAAAAAACTTGTTCGTAGCAACGGAATTGTAACAAGTAGCACGAACCGGCTCCGTAAAACGTAATTTAAAACACATATACCGCATTGTATTTACGTTAATATTTCCTTTGTACTCGTTCTTTGTAAGAATAACATTTGAAGAAGTATCACAAATAAGATATGCAAGTGGCGGGGAAGTTAGGTCGTTATCCGTTTGATGTTCTCCCTTTGTTGGAATACGTGTAGGAGTATGAGTGTGCTTGTCGGTTCATAACAGCGAACCCTTATTTGGTACGTGACAAAAACTAAACTCGCAAAATTGCTGAAACTCATGTCCAGATTTTTATTAATCACTGTCTTTGAATTAGTATGCAGCATCACCGTATAATTAAAAAGGGTTTATTAATAAAAGGATAGATCCGTCTGAATTGTAGAGATTCTGATCGGCCACAAAATAAATATTAAAAAGTATCTGTATTTGTATAACGATTCCTCTCATTTACGACTAGTTATAAATTTAATAAAAATTAATCTACAGTTATATTTGACGATAAATATCTCAAATGTATTTGCAATTCAAAAATAAAATTATGAAAATTCTACATGCATTAATTATTGTTATTTTAATTCGTAGTTGATTAAAAAGAACTAATTATATGTTTTAATGTATTGAATGAAACTTCGGGGTACCCAGAGCAATTTTATAATTCGCTTTAAATGCGGAGTGCGAAATGCACAAAAATTCGTTTACGATCATTCTTAGACTAAGTATGAAAATAATTGTTTGAAAATTAATTACGTTAATTTTACCATTGCAGAGAAAAGAGTCGTCACCGAACGTGGTAATTCAAGAAGATCCAGGGCTTGCGATGCAACAGTGGAGAGGACCCAGGGCATTCAGCAACCGTTACGAATCTTGGGATCAATCGCATCCGCAGGTTAGAACAGTAAAGTGCTAAGCCGTGTACTAATCATTTACAAAACTCTGAGTTCGTGTTCGATTGAATTACGTTGTGTGGAATCGAATTAAAGTTATTTAATTACATACGACGTACATACGTCAATGATGCAATTTTTTAAGTTAAGTAAGTAACTTAAGTTTAGACGCGTCCTTCAAGCTTTCTAGCATAATCCCGCCCTGCCGACGTAATATCAAAATATAACTTTACAGCTTTGAGGGGATGATAGTCGAAATATCGGTAATTATTCAATTAATTATTAAAGAGACTCTTATGGAAACGCATAAAGTTGACTTAACTGTCCCTTTCATAAAGCACCAAAATCGGATGATGTAAGTTAAAATTTAATTAAAATTTCAACAATGAATGGCCCTGGATCAAATTAAATACGACGTAATTCCATTACACCGGATTAATAAAAAAAATGTGAACCCAGCCCTGAAGGATATTAAACTAATGGAGAGTTCGAAGTGCGCAAGTTAATAGGTTCAACGTTGCTGACATTAAATTAAAAACAGTAAAAATAGAACACAATGCACCATTTCTGTCGGAGCAAACAATAGTACAGAATAGAGCCAAATTGAATGAAATTTATACTGTTACTTAAATGCGAAAATTACTCAATTTCGTTGAGTTAAGTAGATGTGCACGCAGTATCGATTGAATCCTTAAAAATGCAATAAGGTACTTTTCGCAAATAGGGCACCAGTCGATACGACATTCCAAGTAAACGAAATATTAGTTCCGGTTCCAGACGCACTGGTATTTTTACAATTATGGAACGAAAGCTTTTAGTGAGAGGATTAAGATGTCCACTTACCAACTCGCAGTCGAAATACTTAACAGTTGTAATAACCTCCTCACGGATTTATGGCAATGTTTATCGTTGAGTACCTGCGAAATAATTGTGAAAATTACTCTTCCATTATACGTTAAATAATGTATAATTAGTCAGCGAATTTAATTTATTTATTATGGTACGCGACAATTTTGTGATATAGTTATTTACATAAAAGTCATGAAAATGTCACTGAAGAGGAGCTAAATTGAAATACGGGGCACTCTGTGCCGAGTATTTTAAATTTCATGATTTATTTTATTGTTTTATTATGAACTATCACATTTTAACTTTAGTCGACTATCCATGAGCTTACATCATCAATTGAATTTAGACTAATTCCAACAGACTTGTTACAGCACACGTGTACAAACAACTACCAGGTCGGATAAGTTCACACGTGCGCAATCAATGATATTTGAATAAAGCTTATTATAAATACTGGTTATGTTGTTTTCCATCCAATATTGTTTCAAGCACGGGGCATGCCTGCGTGAGCATTTTAACGAGCTGTTTAGCGTTGTTACGAATATAATTGACAGCATATGTGAAACGTTGCCATTTAAAATGCGGTGAAATGGAAATCGAAAATTCAATCCGTTGGATCGGGGAGAATTAATAACTCATATGTCATACTTCAAATAATCTTGACTTATCTGATAAATCAACCAGGAACAAACTATTTGTTTTATTGCTGCAGGCAAGTGTGCAACCTTCTGCGCAATCCAAATCACCGGACAGTTGGGAATTTCCCAGACACAGACTGAAGTTCTTCAATATTTTAGGAGAAGGCGCGTTCGGACAGGTTTGGAAATGCGAAGCCCTGGATATTGAAGGTGAGTGTTTTTTATGTTATGCTTATGTGTACTACATTGGCAAGAACATTTTAAAATTTACTTGTAAATGTGTTGGTAAAGTGGGTTGAGTAGAAAGTTCATTGGTCTCGAATGGATTAAAAGAAAAGGCGATAAGCCACAAAGCGTAATAATGATAATAACAATAATATATTGCCCAACAGTAAACTCAATAACAGGACAAAATAATACAATATTACACATCCTTATCAATGGAGCCTTCCACAGAATATTGGTCTTCGGTATGTATTGTGAACATTGATGAGAGACGGGTGCCACTGCGAGGCACATGACTTTTACCATTAACCAATTTTCAGAGAAATCTAGTGCCATGAATCTTTCCCCGCACAGAAAGAGACTTCACATTGTGTTTACTCATCAGCATCTCATACTCTACATCTCTACTCTCTCTACTCTCATCGAGCTAAAATGACAAACACGTCGTTGACTTCGTTTAATGGAAACTGATACGAAGTGTGTAACAAAACTATTGATGTATGTCCTGCAAGCATTCAGCCTCGGTAATATTCGAGATGGACGAGTAGATTTTATGTCATCAGCGAAACCAAGTACATCACAAGACAGAGAAACGAGAAAGTCATCGATGAATAAAATGAATATTAATGGCCCCAAATTGCAACCTTGATGAACACCAGATATTGGGAAGAAACCGAACGAATAAACTATTTTATACAACTAAAATTGGTTATAATTTATTTGCCCAACATAAAGCCGCGCTGATGCGATGACAAATAGGGTCAGGGATGCTTTCCTTTTTATTTGTAGATCAGTTGTTCATAAATCTTTGCAAGGTTCGATAAGATGGCTATAAGACGATAATTAGTCAGAGATTTATCACCTTTTCCAGAATGGGAATTATTATGGCTTTCTTGGAAAACCAGATAATTTTATGGATAGATTAATAATTATTGTAGGAATCTTAGCCAATAAAAATCTCGTACCCTTAACGAAAAAACTAGGAATTAAATTATAACCAGCTGGCTTTATTAGCAAAGAAAGCCATCACTTTTAAATGGAGGACGGTTAGTATGGACGTCATGAGGTGCAGAAATTTGAATTGAATTGAGGAACAGGCTAGGAAATACTCTGCAAATGTATCCACATTAGCCTGCAGATTGTCAAAACGGAAATGATATGATACATAGCTTACGCAGTCGTAATACCCAGATGCTGATACGAAAAAATATTAATACGCAAATCTGGTAGAATCAAAGGAATTGCATAGTGAAGGTTCGGACAAGAATTAGAAGAAAGAATGAATGAAACATTTTTGGGGATAACCGAAGAAATGATTACAGGAAACGAGAGAAACAATTCTAAGGAAATGAAGGAGAAAATGATAACTATGAGAACTAATAAACATGATTATGATAAAACGCATTCTCTGTGGAATGGAATGTCTAACATGTCAGTGCAAAAAAAGCGAAAATATTTAGATATGCGTAATTATTTGCAGATTGAATACGTCTTATAATTAAGTTGTATTGGCAAATTTACTGGTAGTAAGAATATTCGAAACGATAAATTAATTAGTTAAGTTTCGGTGTTTCAGTGACATTTAAGTTTAATGGTTCCAAGTCATTTGATATAACCATGTAGCAGTTGGGTGCTTTATCCTCTTACTTTTCAATATAATTCTATAAAACGCAAATAAGATCAGTTCAAATCAAAATAGAACTTCTGACAACCAAAGAATGCCATTATTTGTGACGCAGATGATATGATAGATGTAATGTCAAAGCTTTTAAATCGTTAAGGTTAAATCGAGTCAGCGAATTGATATTCCTTAAATAATTTCATTAAAAGAAGCCACAAATCAGCAATCAATAACCAAAGTGACACATGAGCGATGAGAAAAGTAACAGTAGGGACTAGGGCAACACACACACAATGCTTTGAGCCAACTTTAATGGATGACACTCCAACGTTATGGAAGGAGAACAAGAAATGTTTATTAATTGACTTCGCATAAACTGGACGATAAGTGTCATCCAGTATGAAAGCAGTTTATTTTACTTGATGTGTTGTAAAAATTAAAAAAGTTGACCAATGTTAGCCTTTTATTTTCATATGTGTATCTAGTTGTTATCGATAAATAATTTTCGATGATTGCTCACATTGCTAAATAACTACAAATCTACAAATTTCTTTTAGGGAACGGTAAAGCGGTTGCGGTAAAAACGCTTAAAGAAAACGCCACCGAAAAGGAACGTTCGGATTTGGTCTCCGAGCTCCAGGTGATGAAAATGCTGGAACCCCACCCCAACGTTGTCAGACTTTTGGGGTGCTGTACCGATAAGGATCCATTGTTCGTAATTATGGAATTTATAAGTAAAGGCAAACTGCAAAGTTATTTGCGAAATTCCCGGGCAGAAAGATACTATAATAACATGCACGGGCAAAGCAAATCTCTTACCTCCAGAGACTTAACATCCTTTGTGTATCAGGTCGCCAAGGGAATGGACTACCTATCGTCGAACGGGGTAAGTAGTAACTGTTACGCAGTTTGATAACTTGTACAGCAAGCAATGTATTATTAACACATTCGGCGCTCAATACAACAAAGCAATTCGCCACTGCATACAAATCCCTAACACAGTAAATTATAAGACGTGCGTCACTTGAAAAAGCCAAAATCAGATAAATTAAATTTGTTAGATTATATTATCCATGTTTTACAAATATTTATTGAAACTTCAAGTACAAGTACAAACACTTTAAGGATTGACATATTTTAAATCTTCGTCGAATATTTTTACGTTTACGTCCGCGACAGTAATTGAGTTTAGGTTCGAGTTTCAGAAAGGGATTTTTATTTCAAAATATTATTTGTATTAAATCTAATTTTACTCTGCGCACAGTAATGCCACAATTATAATTTGCATTGTTTGTTTTTTTTAAACGTAATTTAATAATACACCTATATAATATTTGTTTCAAGACAATGGTGAAAAGATAAGATGTATTTGTTTTATGTAGTTATAGTCTTCAAATCAATACACGTTTTGTTGCGTTTTCCAATCGGTTATTATTTACTTGGTTGTGAAAACGTGTTAATAATATCTAAAATTGGTTACGTTGGACAATTATCGAAAATCAAATTAATGAAAGGTTAATTGTGGCAAATTGATTCTGTTTCGTTTACAGACAAATGCTATTAATTCACAATGAGATCAAATACACACAATTTCATTGTGGCCAATGCATGACCGATTTGAAATACAATGCAATTGCAATGCAATTAAAAATGATTTATGCAACGTATGGCATGATCAAGATTTTTTAATGGTTTTATATGCGAACATTCTTAATTGCTAATGAAAAATAGCAAAATAACAATTCCAATGTATGGGAAAAAAAACTACCAGACAGCACTGCAAAAACGCAAGGGTTCGTTCATTCATCACATTTAGTGTCGATTTATCCACTGTATCAATTCGTCGGATTCAATTTACCCCATACGTTGCTGCTGAATAAAAACTCGTACACCAAGGTTAAATTTAACGAAATAAAAAATAACTACTACATTTGTAAAGTTGAAATGTCGAATCAATTTCAGTTTAATCTTTCAATTAAATTAAATTTAAAAACATATTTAAAGCGACCATAAAAGATTTTTTTGAATGTCAAAAAAAATAATAGATGACTAATTGAGCAAACATTAACCCATACACATCATCAGATTTTATTACATTGGTTATTGTCACAATCGTGTACGAAGAACGAACAATAGTTGTTGTTTATATTTCATGAAAGAAACACCAAAAAAAAATAAATTGTTTATTGGGGATTGCGGCAAATATACAACGAAGTGTTGTACGTTCATTATTTTTTACAAATCGATATTTCGCATCCTGTACGGATGCTTCATCAGGATCAAAAGTCGAGCACAAAGGTGAACCACCCCAAACGATATTAAAGAGGCAGGATATACATTAACATTAATCATTTAACTCATCATTACCAAACTTTAACGAAAAACTACATTTTGTTTTTATCAAGGTAATAAAATAAAATTGAAATTTTATTAACAAATTATACATCTTTATTACTTTTAATACAAAAGCGTTATTAAATCAAATGTTCACATTTTTTAAATTTAAAAATTACAAGGGTGCAAAACTTGATCCTTAATTACGTTTAATCTCAGGGTCTCTTAATTTAAATTTTTAGTATATATCGTGAGTGAAAGGATTATATAATATTTTCTTAAAGTTCTTCTTTATTTCTATTTGCGACTGATTTCGGATGAACGGCATTTCCAGATGCATGGAATCTTGTTATACACAATGCGTTCCGGTATTGACCGGTTTCGAATAACACTGCATTATTTTTCTTTGTTTCTTGTTAAAATGTTTGCACTTGTATTTACACTTTGCTTTATAGTTTACGTTCCCACACTGTTGTAAATTTTCGTTCAAACAGGCCGTTGACTAGCAACGTTTTTATTACATCTATTGCCAAGCTACGTGAAGCATGTAGCCGGCAAAATGACACTAAAAACTCGTCGTATTTTGACGCTGATATATAAATTTAACGGCTATTTTCTCTCTTCTACAATGGGGTTATATTAAATAAACTCATAATTTGTTTGTTTTTGATAGTCTGTACACAGAACCAAAATATTTTACCAACTTTTCGTCTTTGCTTCAAATTCTTGCCCGAAACGTTTACTTTAGATTATTTTTAGACGCCATGAACCTTTTTCTCACACCGCTCTCTTCCACATTAATCGAAATTTCGTCCTCTTTCTTCATATGTACTTTTCGTTGGATGTAAAGACTTTTCTGTTAAATTCCCAAATTTCTCTCACTTTACGTTAGTGATACTATGAAATTCTTCAGAAGTAACTACACTCAGATATGGTGCAACGTTAATTTTCTTTATGCCAAAACATATTATATTTCAGTAAATTTCATAATTCTGTATCAAACCAAATAAATATCTTTCTTCCATTATAATTTAAACTCATTTCTAATGAGTTTCTAGTTTGGTGTTTGAAGTTAAGTTTTTAATATTACCTTCGTCGAAAAATCTACTTCCACTGGTATTTCAATGTTCTGTTGTACTTTGTTATCGGAATTTGCAAAATTATTGTCGTTCTAGGTGTTTTTGAGTATGCATATTTTTCTTAAAAGTCATGTGGCGTCATCATAAGCTATATCGAGTTCACCTCGCCCATCTGCTAATAGTTTTCTTACCATTGTTTATCTGGCCGGTGATTCGTAGATTCTGGCGGTAAAATCTGTTTTCCTGTTTCTCTACTAATAAACCACGTATTTGAATTCAAAAACGTATTCTCAACGACCTTTTAAGACACATATGGAGCTCATAATACATATACATTCATGAAACACATTTACCTTTTATAGTCCTTTGCCGTCTTTAAATCACTTTTTAAAGTTTTATTAAAACGCAGTGACTTATACTCAGCGCATTGCAGAAATTGCAGAAAATTATTGACTTTATTGTTTTATGTTTATAAACCTATTATTGATGATTTAATGAATTAATGACTTTCGTCAACTGAAATAATAATCGCTTTATTAAATAAAATATCGACAATTATTTTCTCCCTCTCATCACAAGCTGTTCGGTACTGTAATCATAAACTCGATTTTACATAATTTAAAAGAATTTATAACAAACGATCCCACACGTTGGCTAGCAATTCCCCGTAGTTTTTATTATTTACATCCGAAAAAGAAATCATCCGTTCGTAACGGTTAACTCTAGGGAATATAAAATTCCATCTAAACCAATCTAACGTAACATGAATATACATAATCGAAGTCGAGGTTCTCGATATATGATTTGTCCTATTGATATTTAATACTAAAAAATGTCAACGAATGAAACATATCGTAAGCTGACCATAAACATTAATGTTAGATTATATATTTTCCGAGTGCGTTTGTGGCCCACAAAATTTCTTAAATTATTGCACATCAATTTGATATATTGGTTCCAACGTCACACTCCGGTGGGCTTTATTGTTATTTCATGCCTTTTTGAATCCTCTCTATTTCTAAAAATACTATTATGACACAAAAGTATCATCTTGCATGTTTCTTCAAAGTCATATTAATAAGTTATTCAATACAGGAATTCTAGAATTTCTAGGTAATCCAATACTATCGCTTATTTGCAGATAATTCACAGGGACTTGGCTGCGCGGAACGTCCTAATCACAGAGGACCACACGTGCAAAGTGGCCGATTTTGGTTTCGCGCGTGACGTCATCGCCTCCTACGTTTACGAGCGCAAGAGCGAGGGTCGACTTCCCATCAGATGGATGGCGCCCGAATCCCTCTATGATAATATATTCTCCGTTAAATCGGACGTTTGGAGCTTCGGCGTCCTTATCTGGGAGGTCGTGACGCTGGGAAGTACGCCGTATCCTGGATTGTCTGCCGCCGAAGTCATGCGAAAGGTCAGTTTTATCGGGTTTGAATTATTACACAATTGTTTACGTGATAGCCGCGTTTAGGTAATTTTTGTTTACATTTAGTAGTCATAATTACAGGCGCCCGCGACACTCGTTCGACATTTTGATACGAAACGTTTACATCAAATGTGATTAAACTAATTATTGTAACCGCCACACCAAATGCACATATCAATTGTAAACATTATATAATCCCAGAGTACTAATTAATAACTGGGTAATAATGTATGTACGACGACAAATATTGAATTATCCTAGTTTCAAATGTAATATCCCTGGTCCGATGTTAGAATTTATTTTAAAACAAATTTGGTTATCTCGATTACAATGTTATGGCATAGAGACGTCGTGCTGGAGAAACTAACAAATAATTTCCACAACCAATGAGCGAAATATGTACGCGAGAATAAATGAATAAATTAATAAACCTCATCTCTGTCTATAATTCTACAAAACATCTGATAACCTAGGAAACAATGTAGTTTCTAAAAACTTTTTACGAAAAGTATAATATAACTTATATTGGTTAAATTTAAGTCCAGAGGAGCTGGTATCCGAGTACAGTGCCGAACAGTACGAGATTCTAAAGTAAGCCAGCAAACGATAAACGCGAGAACGTGGAACAATATAAAGCCAATTCTTTCCGCCTACATTTACCAGTTACACAATGGCGTGAAAAATACCTCACACGAATTATCAGAATGAAGAAATCAGAATCAGAAACTTTCAAATGAGAAAAAATGTGATATTATTCATTATTGTTATAGAAAAACGACGACCATGCTACGCAGTATGATGATAAAAATCAAACCAGCAGAAGTACAGATGGTGGCCTCATAGCATGTCGTCCAATTATTATATTACTAGCTTCATTTCAAACTTATACCCCATGCAGTGTTTCTAAGGTAAAGCGACTACAAATTACAAAAGTCGAGCTACCACTAGACAAAGTAATGGTAAAATGCACTCCGTGGTACGCATGCGTCCTATGTCCTGTAAGGACCGTATTGTCGTTAGGAATGTCATTCAAATTTGAAGATATTGAGGAATTACCAAATAATGAAACTAGATGAGCGAGTCGAGGGTCTTGTGGGAGAAAATAAGCAAAACAATGTTATTATGGCTAGGGATGAATACAGACACGAATGATAACAGAATACTAAAACAAAACATATTTAGTGAAAATAAAAATATAGAGGGGAAAATAAAAGTGATCGAAGCAAAAAGTACGTTAAAACACTTCAAGGAAGACAGATTATTTATAAATGACGACCTCACTGAAAATGAAATCCAGCAATACATCACTTCAGAAGAAAGGAAAAGGAAGAGAGAAGCTAGAGAAACAGAACAAAAGCTGGATATCAGAAACTGATCGTAAATGGTGTAATATGGAAATAGGACAAGAAGCACTAATAATAAAAATGGTACAGACGAGCTAATCAGCAAAATTTACAAAGGACTTGAACTATTAGCAATTACAGAAAGGAAGAAAAAGTGGGTGTATTGAAGTAATAGGTGAACACATATTGATATAATGTGGTTAATAGAAACGATATTGCAAAAGAAGGAGTAGCCTGCTTAAGCAGAAAAGAGAATGCCAAACAAATAATTACATGGAAAGCTGCATCAGAAAGAATACTGAGGGTAAAATATAAAAACATGAACATTATCTTTACAATACTTATCATTTACGGACCATATGAAGGAGCGGCTAAATAGGCAGTTGACGAATTTTAGAGTAAAGTGCAGAATTAACTAGAAGGAAAATAGGTACGCTGATAATTATCGAAGACCCAAATGGTAGGGTAAGCAATAGCCCAGAAAGATCTGGAGAAACAATTGGCGAAATAACAAGTATGTGGCTGTTGAAGTTTGTGGAGTCAGCAAAAGTGCAAACAAAAGGAAACAAACGGCATGGTAGAAAAACAAAGATAAAACAATGTACGAAATTTATAAAAAAGGGAAATAGTGCAAAAATGGCAAAAGAGCAGTAATGGTAAGAATTTGGTGAGAAAATTAAAAGAAACAGCCCATGAAACTCGAAGGTGCATTACCGAATATTAAGAAGTTCTATGAAATTAATAAGGAATCCACTGACCAACATAAGGGACAAGGAATGAGCTATTACTCTCTTGAATGGAACAGAATAATTGTCAGATGTAGTATTAGATGGATCAATGAAGAAAATAAACAACTAATCAAATGACAATAAGGAGAGGAAGAAGACAATCAGCAACACGAAAAATCAGAAGAAAAATAGAACAAAAATTAAAAATAGGAAATACACTATCCCCGGTAACACAACAGCTCCGACTATCTGTCCAGGATGGAAGATGATCGACTATTGAGAAAGCGTGGAAGTGAAAAGTGATGGAATAATGGGGAGAGATAGACCGATGACTACATGGAATTCAGGAATTAGTAGAATACTGGCATGGAATCGAATCAGAAGACATAATAATCTCTACACCTTTGGTGTTAAACTATTAAACTCTCTCTTAAACACTTTTCGACAAACATTATATCAAGATTTAATTCTCCTCCATATATTTCATTGATGGAATACACGCCATCATCTCTTGTACTCGACCTTGACCACAACCAATGGTCAACTCACGTGCGTAGCAATTGGTGTTGCTTCCTTATAACCATTTTTCTCTTTAACACTGGTAGTAAACAGATTTCTGCCGCTTGGGTATTTTAAGTATTTTTGACATCATTTATGTAAACAGATCTATTTAATGAAGGAGTTATTGGCTTTAAAATCAACGTCATTTTGTATACGATTTGTTTTGTCACTATTGTGATATAACACGGTCGTTGTATTTTAATTTCATTTTAGTTTCATTATAAATTAAACTAGTGCAATGAAAAATATATGAATTTAAAATTTACGAACCTCGTAACGGCTCTCGACCTTACAACTATATTTTGTTGTGTTTATCTGGTTTGGCAAGACTACTATAAGCTAATCATCTTCATTGATTGAGAATAACTTAAAATTATTAGTTGAATACAGGTTTCGAACTAATATTTACAAATTATTAAAAAGTTTAGAACATAAACATAAACGATCATAAATTAATTACAATATAGACAAAGAAGTTTTTTACCTTTTCATAGTTCAGTGTTTAATTAATAAGCTTAATAATATAAAATAAATACCATCGATAAAAAATTATTAGAAATAGCAATTAACTGAATCAATTAATTAAATTAATCCTGTTAAAAAAATAATATTGGCATAGAATACCGTTTCATACATTTTAGTATATATCCATCTATTTCTAACCAACATAGACGGAGAATTTTGAAAAATAGTCTATAAATGAGTTAACCTGTCAATAAAATTTTATTTTAAATGTGAATACTGACACGACCACCCTACAAAAATGTCAAAGCTGTTCTACCCCCTTTATGAAAGTGATTGTCGTGCAACGACGCTGACAGCACGTATCTTCAAGATATTACTAGCCCCGTCTAAACGAATATCGGACACGAGATGCGACGAATTATTAACTTTATAATAAATCTACGAATGAAGCATTGCGGAAACAATTTCGGTCACTGGGTAGTAACGATATTTATAGTGATGTATGAAATTGCTTTATATGAAATAATTTCGCGAAATTTACTGTGACGACACCTACTTTGATCAATGCTATTTTAGGCACAAATTTTTTTTTTTATGAATTAATAATACTGATGCTCGAATAAAAAGCATTCTTACCACGAAGCTTTTCACAAAGCACTGGCACGTACATCACAATGTTACATTGTTTAATTCGGCGAGTTATTCAACTGCGTGCTTTCAGGATCTAACGGTATGGTGTAGATCAGAATAAATAAGGACTAATAATGACTAATAATCCAACGACTAGAAAATAATTCAACAAAGAAGAAATAAAAAATGCGATTTACAAACAATGACAAATAATATGAATAAGTGCCATGTTTAAGATGAGTAATAATCACAAATTGTATACTTATGATTACAATATCCAAACAGAGTAGTTATATAACGGATGAAAATTTGTGGAATTTGTGAATAATTGACGTATGTGAGTTACATATATGAGCAAATATGTTATTTGCAAATCGCAACATGACAATATTAATTAACAGAGCACTCTCAAATTTATAATCCATTCCATTGTTGGAAATTTATATAAAACTATGGAAAGAAACTCAAACGATTTAAATCATACGACCAAAAAACATTACCAATAATAGTTATTTACGTATTCAGGGCTGCTAAGAAAGCTATAACACCCAAGGGAGCTGTTTGAAGGCTTTAATACTCATGCGGTCGTTGTAGCCATTAACAAAACGTGGTACGTACGTAAACGATTTTCGTCGTACTAAATCATTTTTAAAGTGTACTTAACAGTTCGAAAATATTCGGTAATTGAAGTTAAAAAATTACAAAATCGAGACCATTTTCATTTTGGTGCTAGAATAAAACTTTTGAAAAAAGGTGAGTGTTAAAAAACGGGCGGTATAATTATTATTAACAGCCCTGAGTACTGCCAGGATTTTATTGACACTTTAACGCTTGTCAATTTTTGAATGTTGGTCATTCGTACGACGCAAAAGTGTTAACGTATCCTGGCTGTAAAGCGATATATCTGCAATAAATAATGTTACATAGTATTTTTAAGCTATGGCTTGCGGAGTTTGTCATTATAAAGAAGTGTTTTTACTGGAGCTTTTACGTTTCGCTCGAGGGGCCCGTAAGTAGGTTGACATAACGCACGGTCGGATTTATAGGTACTCTGTAAAATAAATGATTTGCATAATGGAACTGAAGTTTATGGAATGAGATATTTCGTCTTCTCTTCAATTTCCGAATTGGCTTTAATACTCTCACATGTTTTGCATCGCAGATATTCCAAAATGTATCACTCACTTTTGTTATACCTTTTTCATTATTTTTTTTTGTTGCTATAATTTATAATTTATATAAATCAATATTTAACGCGCCAATATAACTTTAATTTAACAGTCTATCGACTATCTCAACACGCAGACAGGTTTCAATGGGTCTTTGCTAGAGATGGTGCGTGTTGATTAAATTCTGCAAGAAGCTCCTGAATCATCTTTAGACAAACGATGATCAGATGTGAGTAGATCTAGGCGATGTACGCGCACCCTTGTAAGAGTAAGATGCAGGTGATATTCAAGTACGCGTTATTCACTGTATAGCTTTATTAAATCTTGACGCAGAAATTAACGACTTCTCAACGAATTAGTGATGACGTGACAACCCTACTTAGGTAAGTCAAGGTAATAGATATGGTGATGTTGTGACACGGGGCAACCATCGTGGGGGTACATTTTTATAAATAAGGCAAACAACAGTTAATGATGACTGCTATAGAGATAATGATGACTGCTATAGAGATAATGATGACTGCTATAGAGATAATGATGACTGCTATAGAGATAATGATGACTGCTATATGAAGCAGGATTTTTTGGAACCTGAATAGTTTTCCGAATCGCAAAATTTCGAAACACGAAGTTTACATTAGCATCCAGATTTAACTACCCTGCACTGTTTAATGAGGTTTTTTGTCAACAATATATACCAACAAGCCAACAACTTCAGACGGAATATCCACTATACCGCAGGAAACTCTTGAAATATTTCTTAGGGAGGGTCCGAGTTTGTTAGAGCTCTAACGGTGGATACTTGTGTGATGTTATTTTCAAAACTTTATAGTGAAAAACTTATTGAATCACCATGTCGTTTACATGTCGTTTTTATTCCCATTATTATCATTATTATATTTACATTTATAAAGAGGGGCTAATCTTACACCTCAATGGTGTAGTGAACATTAATTAAAACGGCCATCAAAACTTCTTGGCGTGAGCCAATCACTCCTAACAAGAAGTTTTGATGGCCACTACATGTAAAGGTATTTCAACAACTAAGGTTTTTGATAATCGCTACTGACGAAGGGTAATAACCCAGAAACAATATTGTCTAGCGGTCCACGAAGTTAGTCTTCATGGACCTGTTTTAATTAATGTTAACTAAATTTTATCCAATAGTTTTTGGCAAATCCATATAACTCGTTTTATTTGTACGTTTGCAGGCTGTTATAATATTAATGGTGCATTTAATCAATTATATTTCCCTCTGATTTCACATGATTTACGTGACTTTCACAATTTCTGGACGCCAAAGTTAATTTGCACCATTTCAAACGATCACTGGTGATCATGCGATCATCGAAGGTATTGAATATATCGCATCCAACCTTTGTTGTAATTTTTTCAATTACATCAATTGCAATCTGCAATCTCTCCCATACGCTCACTCAATGCATCACCACATTTTTCATTTCATTGTGCAACGCAAGGAATTGTTCCAACCCAACCCAACCGGGTTTCAAATAAGAGTATCGTTTCATTGTTTTCTCTCCCTTATTCAACGTTTCGTACAGTTTTAAATATAGTCAAAGGCATGTCAAATTAACAGACACGTTTAAATTAAAACCTGTAGACGCATTTCTGCGAAACACTTGCTATGCTTTGGCACCGACTGCCCAAATACCTAACGTTAATACCAGTAGGGATTTGAACAACGTGTTTAATGAAATAGAATATAGCGTCCAAACAATATAACTATATTAGAATTGGAAATGGAAATTTGATCATAAACACGAAAAGATAATAGTAATCACAAAATTTGATATGAAGAAAAAGTATAAGTATAAGTATGGACAAAGTGAAAATATTATAAAATTACAATGCAAGAAAATCAAATTACTACTGAAAATGATTTATGGCCGGGTGTGTCGGCTGGCTAACGATGTTTTTCGTACTACGGGAAAAACCAGATGATGTGCGGCTGCAAGCAGCATAAATATTCTAGTAAATATTTGTTTTTATATCGATTGTTTATATTTGTTATTTCAATAAAATATTCGATTTTTTTGAAATCTATTCATCTAGAGTAAAAAATAATAATTGTTCTAATTGGCCTAATTCTACGTTTTGAAAACTAAAAATGCAGAATTAGTTGTTTTTATTCCAATATTGTTTTATTATATACTTTATTTCAATTGTGCTTTATTTGATTGGTTTTTTTGGAAAATGATTTTTTTTCTTTCTGTTACAAAGTAATAATGAAAAATTCCACCCAAATCAAAGCGTAATTCCAACCGACTAATCTGAGGCGAAATTGAAGCTATGAGTTATAATTTTTAAGAATTATTTGACTTTACATGGACCCTTACTGCTATATTCGTAATACTCTTGTGTTTTTGTATTTTCACAAATTTATTTGCATATATGTTCATAAAATGAAATTCAATTAATTTCATTTTGAGTATGCGATATTTCGATTATATTGTGGCGATTTATGCGATTTCCATTTAAGTTTAACAAACGTTCCGTTCTCCCCAATTGCCATTGTTCAAATGTTCTTTTAGTCTAATCTTGTATTTACACAACTGTTCGTATTTTTACAGGTTCGCGATGGGCATAGATTGGACAAACCGGAACATTGCAGGAGGGAATTATACAACATCATGTATTACTGTTGGGATAGAGACCCCAAACAACGGCCTTCTTTCACAGAATGCATTGAATTGTTAGAGAATTTACTAATGACTGAGACAGACTACATAGAACTCGAAAGATTTCCGGATCATTCCTATTATAATATGATGAACAAAAGTGACGAAAAACTCTAACCTGTACCTGGTTATTGCATCTGCATCCTATTTTTGTATTACGGATTCTGTTTGGACACATTTTATAATTGTAACAGAGATTATCACCGAAATGGCTCACTCTTAGTGGTTGTTGTATATAAAATAACCAAAGTTTCATGTAGACATTTTATATTGATTTTGAAATTTAATCATTAATAATTATCATGTGTAAATAGTGTTCGTTTTCTGTGATCATATTTTGTAATTAGTATATTCACGGTCACAATTAATGTAATGTAATGTTCTAACGATAAGGTAATTTATATAGTTATTAATATTTTTTAGTATGTGCAATAGTGTATGTAAATAGTTTTAATTCCAAAGCTATGATGTATGATGCGTGAATTTTGTAAAATAATAAAATTGTTTACATTTTAATTTAATACACATTTTTTTATTATAAAACACGCGCAGGAAACGTTACCGTTCAGTGGCAACAGAATTCATAGATGTATTTTTTTGCACAGTGCAAAAAATGGACAAACGAAATCCCCATTAATATATTTATTTGAATGAAATTGAATTCGATTCGATTGAAACGTTGAATATTTGTGGTTGCATATTTTCCAGGCATTCGACATGTTTGGAATTTGTTCGTTCATGTCAAATATACGCTGATATCACAACGATCAAGTAAGTAAAATTAAAATACGGTTCGGGGTTTTTTAAATCAATAAACGTGGAAAAAATTAAGCAGAAATAATGTATCCGTTCTCCTACTGTCTTTAGTATGTCATTTCAATTTCGTTTCCGCCTGGTTGTTTTTCAAATTTTCATTATACTTTTTCGTCCTTCGACCTTGCTTCCTGTATATTCTGATGTGCTCTTCAATAATAAAATTTCCTTCTTCCGTTTCTTCACGTTTGTTTAGTAATTGCAGGATATTATTTGTCACATTTGTATAACTTTTTAAAGTAGCTATTGGTTTGTTTCCCCTATTTTTTGTTTTCTTATTATTTATTTCCTCGTTTTTCTTCTCCATTATCGTTTCTTAGTACTTTATACTTTGTTCTGGACGTTGCTTTCGCTACTAATATTTACTGCTTGTTGTCTTACTTTAGTATATTCTTCATCATTATAATTTTTAGTTCTGGCCATTTTTGTTAAATAATATTTTTACTATCGCATCAATTCTACGGAGACGAAAATTCTTTGTATTACCAATTTTATCATATATTTCCCTGTAGTCGAAATAGAACACATATTTAATGAAACGCGAGGTGTGGCGTTTCACAGATCATATTTTATAAACCAACTCCATTCATTTTATCAGGAATACAATTAAACTAAATGCGTCCGGGGAACTAGCGGACCTATTTTCTTCATGCATATAAATTGAATATTTATTTCTTAAATTTAACTTTAAAGCCCGCATTTACACGAGCGCAGATTCTAACTACCCCTATTCGTATATTCGCGAAACGAGTCCGTTTCGTAAACAATGAATTAAAATACCCACTTCGTTTTTACGCGAATAGAAATACAATATTCGTTTTTTAAACTAAAATATTTATTTTAACTCAATTTTATCACTTATTGGCTTCTTTCTTCTTTTATCGTCTTCTCATTTAGTTCTGCGCATAGTGTTACACATGAATTGAGGCAGTGAAATATTGAATATGATTTGTATATAAACAATTTTCAATGATTTTAGTTAAGTTATGCAGCACTTTGAGGTACATCTTTATTGAACAATTTCACACTTAACTCGTTCGCCCTTGATATATGTTGTAAATCGAAATTACCAAAGTCACTTTGGTGATCTAATTCGGCTAATGGATGTAATGTGGAGGTCGATTTTAATTGAATGCATTTCCATTTAGAATGTATGTAACAGAGTTGTGTATGGCGTTTGCCTGGCGGAAAATTACATCAATTTACTTTTGAAGCGCGATATAAATCTCTTGTGAATATATTATTTAGCGTGATGTCACAACTTTCGAAGTACAATATCGGATATTCCGCAAAGTTTGTAATTCCGAGCGCTAGATTTCTGTCAAGGCGCCTCGGTACTTATAGTTTGTTTTGTTTAATGTAAAAAGCTTTTGGTTTTAAATTAAATTACAGAGGAATTAGAGGAAACTAGTTCTCTTGTTTATTGAATTAGAAATGTGGTATTCACTAAACATTATTTTTTATTGAAATGATTTTATTCTCACTTTTGGCATAAATGGCGCTAAATTTAAAACGCTACGGTGCACGCTTAAAAGAAATCCTTGTGAATCAAGTTGGAAGCTGACTGATTTACAATACTTATTGTTACAAAGTTACGGTAGAAAAGTATTACTGAGTTTTGAAACAATTATTAAATTAATCTCTTCTATGATTTTACCAAAGATTTTGCACCAAAATATATTTTATTCTTTTCATTGTCGACAAAATAGAACTTTTGGGTTTGAAGATCAAAGTGTAGGATATGATGTAGTAGTGTAAGTGAACATATATGATTAATTACGTTTTAGTACTTGCATCTCATCGATTTATGAACACTCTGGAAAGTCGCCCTATTGTTTATTCGCTTTAATGTCGTATAATGTAAAGTATAAAAAAGTTAATATACTAAGATTGACTAATGTGAGGAATGTATCGGTTCGGATTCTACAAATAGCAGTGTTCTTTTATTCAAATGAAAATCAAACTAAATGACTCGAAACTTCATATGAATCCCATGAGAAATTGTTTGCGAGTGAAATTGAAACTTACATAGTTTGGAAAATTCGATGGAGTTCGTTGATGCTTGAAATTAAACTTTTACTTAGTTCGCCGGCAGACAAAGACATTAATCGCCGAACAGGTAAGTGATGAATTAACCTCTGGAGGCGCAAATTACATTAGATGTTTGCAATAAGATTCAAATATTTCGATACTAGCCCGGGTGACATGAATATGATTTGAAGCCTGCCTCGTTTCCATCGTTCCATTTCGGATATATTGTAGCAATGCAAGGAATCACTTATAAGACATAGCTGATCGAAATGTGGGTAGGTTGTCTGTAGGCCAAAATACTTATGACTTTTGCATGTTATCGTGTGAAACAACAGCGGCCAAAACTACGCAAATATGTATTAAAATTACAATTTCCCAGATTCCACTTTTGAACAACTCTCTCGCATAACGATTCATTTCGGTGATTATGATGATGAATATAATGTTTGGTAAAAACAAATTCTACAATATTTCAATCGGAACCGAATTTTCCTCTTTAGGTCCAGCTCAAAAATGCATAATATTGTGATGACGCAAACGATCAACATTTCCCATCCATTGTGTTCCGTATTTGCCAAAGAAAAATTCATCAGTTGCGCTCCCTGTACTTCTTCTTTTTCGTCAGTATCGAGAATTTCGTTCGGTTGGATTACCAAATTCTCAATATCGGACACCTTCTTCAAGCACATAATCCAAACCATTATCGTCGTGATCGTTTCTGTCACGCTGGACTCCCGAAACGGGGGTTACAAGATTATAATAATACAAATCGTCAAATAATTCAAAACTGTTCACAGGCAAATGCCTTCGTATTCCTTAATAGTATCTTTATTCAAATTCACCTGTTCAATTTCATGGTAATTTACGGGAAATGCCCAACGAAGAGGTATTAAAATTCAACTTACATCGTTCCTAACTAATTCAAAATAAAGTTTCCGTTCTTGCGCGTTTCTTGAACTGGATAACTTCACTCCGGGTATAAATTTTCGTTGTAACGCAACGTTACGGACGGATCCGGAGTTTCCGACAAATCCCTTTACTTTCGATCTTATTTGAGTGTCCAACAAACAAGTCCCTTAATTTCGAGGACTTATTGAACTCATTCCCGAGCGCGTAGCTGCTTAACGACGACGCGCTTACTAGTTGTTGGATTCGACTCCCCACAGGGCATTGTGACTAGTTACTTTCTTTTCCTACTTTTAATCTGAATGTGACTTGCGGCTCCTCTAATGATGACGATTAGAGTTGCATTGAGGTAAATAAATATGGTTTATCTTATTTATATACTAATTAATTATTTGTATTTTCGGTACTGCTCTACTGCTTAAAATTCTAATGCAAATGGTTTTCTAGTAGCGTCATTATTATTATTATTATTATTATCAATGTTAATTTCCAATAATATAGATAACGAAAGTCCGTTTTTGAAGAATTAGATTATTACGATGCGATAAATTGTTAATTGCCCTTCGTGTTTTTATTGAGTTTTTAATCTTATCAAATGAAGAGAAATGATAATTGGAGTGGATTTTTATAATTGCCGTGACAAGAAAAATTAGCAAATTAATTTGACTTCAGCGTAACAAATTCGAATGCAAATTAATTCAGATATTCTAAAATATTCAATATTTCGATAATTTTCCCTTAATATGCATATTTATTAACTATGTCATGGAAAACGCAACGCAGTTACCAACTGATATATCGATGTTTGAAAACCACGTCTGAAACATGTCGCGATGGCTATTATGATAAATGTTCAGAGACGGTTGAATGAATTCCTATCGCATGTAAAATATTTACCGTAAATGTGGGGTAAAAGGAATCACATCGTATTGATTCGTGAATCAGTAAATAACTTAAGGGAATTGCCACGGACATGCATCAAAGTTGCCTTTGGCTAAAACGGACGAGAACGCTAGCGGTTGTTACATGTTGATCTTTCTTTAATTAACGTTTCTAAATTAATATTCGTAATATTCTTTAATATTAAAATATAACTAATTACTTTAATTAAAAATAATTAATAATATAACATTAAAGAAATTGAATCCTTAATGGAAATAAACATCGAACAAAGTGAAGTGCGATACCGTAAACACGTCTTAGTTTAAATGTACGAGTTTGATAACGATGTATATATTCCTAGTTCACGCAATTCCTATGCTGTGACATTTTCATTATAAATTTTTACGTTATACTATTTATTAACGCGTCAAAAGTAGAGCAATTTCGCGATTCAATGTAAATGCCAGTCACTGCCAGTTGCACAAAACACTTGAAAATCAGACTGTTATATATTTATAAAATGTATTACATATTGGGAATTTACAATTTTACATTAATATTAATAAATATTAATATTAATAAAATGTACAATCGGTTGGATCCTTGGGACCGTCTCGACAACACAATATCCTGATTTAATTTAATTAAATTTAATTAATTTAATAATATTGCCAACAGTAACAGCTTTCTTAATATTGGTTTAATATTTTACCTTCCTATTTTTCTTGTTGGAAAGTTACACATCTCGCCTGTTTAAAGAAATCATTGCAAACATTTTTAAATATTAATTTTGTATCTAATTCGCCAAACTTTGACCTCACAAATGAGCCACGCGGTCGCCCAGAATCAAAGTTAATAATAAGGAACTAATGGACACTGTTGAGTCTGACCCATTTTAGAGTGCCTATGAATTATGGTTGAAATTTAGTGTTAGCCAACAAACAATATTAACTGATTCAGCTCAAATCGGTAAAGTGAAAAATTTGGATAAGTAGGTTCCACATGAACTGAATGAAAAACATTTGATGGGTTGCTTGATATTGCTTTCTCGTCACAAATCTGATCCATTTTGAATCGAATTGTCACTTGTGATGAGAAATGGCTCAAATATGACAATCGCAAACGCTCAGCACACTGGCTGGACGAGGATGAATTACTTAAACACATTCCAAAGCGTACTGCCAATATCAAAAGAAGCTGATGATGAATGAATGGTCTAGCAAATTTCTACAAATTTCATTCTCGGCCTATATTATAATTAATCAAATATATTGAATATATACCAATGATCGATGTATATTAATCTATGACCATTTTACTGTATTATGTCATCAAGGGCACATACAACATCTATTAAACCTTAAATTGAAAATAGGTCAAGACACTTAAACCGTGAAAACGATCGAAAATCAATTTAGTTTCTTAATCTACGAAGTTTGTGCGTTAGCTTTTCTCATTTTCTGAACGAAAGTCTCCCTATTTTCTTAATGATTTAGTTGACCCCGCACGCAGCACAAAAGCGAAGGTATATTGATAAAAATATTACGAAAACATGATGTTTTTTCGGCAATGCCATTTACTATTGTATACTACGACAATACAATAAAAGTGTGAATATCAATTAAGGATATTGATCGAACAGTTTACTGCATAGTTTTCGGGGTTGAAAGTTACTCGTAATGTTGGAATATTATCAACGTTTCATCATAGCGTACGTCAGTCGTGAGTTCGGTGTTTGATGGAGGGGTCTATTCTGGTGAAGCAAGCGATTTAAACATTCTGCATAAAATATGACGATACTCTTCGCTAAATTCTTTGACGTTTTACAAACGCCAAAACCTAATTTATAGTTATATGAGCGTTTTCGTACGAAGAAATGCATTTTTGTGATGGATACAAATATGTGAATGTTTATCTGAACTATAACTCAGAATACATTATATTATATTGATATATATTGATAAATATTGAAAATATTTCACATTTTCTCTCCATCGCTTCATCCATCACTTTCTTGTATTTGTACTGTACCTACGAAACACGATCCTCAATGATCGAGAGACAAACTGTATCAAATTATAACGTAATCCTACAATACAACCAGATCCGTAAAATTTCGATTAAACTTATCTTAGGTAGGCGATTATTTGGTGCCTTAATTAATATGAATAATCAAAGATCATTGGTAGGTTTGTTGAAGAAGAATATTTTTGACGTTCATGGCTATTTGGGTGCTGTTCGTTTGAGTAAAAATTCCCAGATCGACTTTTTGAGCTTGGGAACTTTTCAATCGGCAGTATATCCAGTTGATCATGGGACCTGATTTTATATTCGCGTGTCTGTTCATTCCCGCTGTTTTGTATGTTCATTAAAATCATAACCAGTAGCCTGTGTATGTAGATGCATGGCACTGTCATAACTGTATATTTTATGAATAGAGGCTTACAGTGAGGGATATGTGAGCGCTCCTCTTTTGCTTCAACAGCTGTTGCAGTGAAATTGAGCAAAATATGTTGCAAATATATTGCATACACTGCAATTGGCAATTTTAAGCACGACCTATCAATATGTATTCTGTCAGCCTTGAATCCAGGAAATCTCCAAGAACTTTTTTTTTTGTGTTACACTTACACGATCCTTCCTTATTTATTCTGCTTGAAGTGAGTCTAACGATTGCAGTTTTGTCACTAGCTAATAGGTGGTTGTTGTTCAACCATTCAGTGGCTCCTCGTGTGCATGTTATGTTCTTTATTTAACACCATCAAAGTTGTGTCATTTGCAGATATTATTGAATCACAGCTTAAATATTTGGGCAGATTGTTCACATACAAAATAAAAAGTGGATCTCAGGATTGATCCTTGAGGTACCACACTTTTTATTACTTCAATGTTGATGCTCGAAGAAAACACATTGCGTTCGTTTACTAAAATACTGACTCATGTCAACGGCCACTCCTCTAATTCCATAAACCAGCAAATTTATTTAGAAGAATTTCGTGACCACATAATCAAAATCGTTGGAGAGATCACAAAGTTTCAGTAAGATTTTCTAATACAGCGGTTATGATGTCAAGTAGATGCTGAATTACCGGAGAGGTACTATGGTTAAGTCTAAAGCCAAATTGTTCCCTACTTAAATAGCTGAAAGTATTAACGAAGCAGAGAATTCGTTTGAACATTATACGCTCGAGTATTTTTGAGAACGCTGGTAAGGTAGTAATTATTAGTATAATCAACATATCCTTTTTTATAAATTGGAAATAATTCGCAATTTGTTGTTATTCCAGTCTCGTTATTAATTATTTTCTACATCTGCTTTTGTTCATTGTTGGACTTAACAAGTGGAAAGCATTATCGAGATGGTAAAGAAAGATCGACATCTATTTTGCATTATCGATGGAGAAAACAGTTGCCCATTCTTCACTTTGCAGCACATTTGTCAACGTTTTATTATTTGCTTCTGCGAATTTTCTTATCTTCTCTAGGAGTTCCTTACACTTTGCTGGGTTTAGTGTATCCAATATTTGTGCATCATGGTTGGGTATGTGAGGGGCTTGGACATTTGCAAAACAATTTGAAATGTTAGCGAAGATATTGTCTATACAAGCTTTATGTGTTGCTTCGACGATTTATTGCTTTAGCCGAAAACTAAATATTTCAATTGAAAGATTTCCTCGATTGTACTTCCTGTACTAAACGATATATTACACCTTCTAAAAATGCAGCTGGTTTCCACGTACCAGTTGCACATGTCAATGAGAAAATTTTATAAAAATATTTATTTAAACTTTGGGACCGGATAAAAGTAAATTGTTTAGAACTATTAAGGACTATTAAGGATAACGAGTATTAATTAAGGTGGAGCCAATAATGGACAAAAATATGTCGTGCTCGTAATAGACTTGTGAAAAATTCTCATATACATAAAATTTCAATTATGGCAAAGTTTCCAACTGCAAATCTGACAATCTAATGAGATAGGAATTATAAAGGAACGATATAAGTTTAACTGCCATCTAAGAGACGCAAGCTTCATTTCCGACATGCAAGCACTCGTCGCCTTCTGTAGTCTCGACAGAGATTAAATTTAATTTAATTTTAATTAAACATCAACGTTATTTTGTGACAATTAGTCGTATTTCCTTGTATAAGCACATTACTTTGAGCGTAGAAATGGTTGAAATGCCTGAATCTATGCATGAGCGTTCGGTAATATTTAGATTATGTGCAACCATTTTATTCAGAAATTTTAGTGCACATACGTCACGTTGCGTATAGATGAATTACCATAAATGTTTGCATAAAACAAAGCACAGGTTGAGCCATATCCATTTTTGTAATCATCGTGACAACATTTTAGTGAGTAACTTGTGTACAATATTTATGATTATAATGAAGTAATAAAATATGAAAGCAAATGTAGATTTTTTATTGCTTCAGCCCTCTTGCATTTTTGGTAATGTGACACGAAACTGACGTTTTGACGACCAATGACAATAAATATAAGTCATGCGCCTTGTGACGGTGGAATATTTCGCGCCAGTCAATTGCAGCCGCCGAATTGGGAAGCGTAAAGTAAATAGTCGTGTACTTGCTGCGCGCCGGAATAGTCGGAGCTTTCGAAGCACCGCTGATTAAGTTGTTCGAGTGCTTACGCGATTTATAAATTGCATAATGAGAATTAGAGTTAAAACAATTTGTATTTAATACGCGACAATTTCGGAGTAAATTTTAAATTGTTTCACATATTTTATTTAATTAAAACAAAATTACAGTTTAATAACTTAGCGAAAGCGTAATATATCGCCGAAAGCTGTAAGTAACGCATGTTTCAATGTGACGCAGAAATTAAAGGAAAGGGCGACAGAAAAGGGTAAATTTATGTTTTGTGCTGTGCACGAGAGATACCTTGATGCCGCATTCTTACAGTTATTGCATTTATAAAATTCCTAGTGGAATAGTAATTTTCTAGTAAAAGCTAGCTGTGGGGTTAAACTGGATTTGCTAAATATATTCACACATATCAACTATGACGTGAAAAAACAAATTTCCAATAATTACTATTTTGTTTTTTGTAATACAATCTTTTAAATTTATAATGTTAAGTAACATAACGGGGAATAAAAAGCAAACCATGACATTAACTATCTAAACAGAAGTTAATGCCCAATAAAACCGATAAATTTATATATTACAGTGAAACCTTGAAAGAATGTTTAAAATGATTGTGACTATGAAAATATTATAGTTCGACATATAATTCAATTCTTTAAGCAATATTAGATTGATTTGAAAATAATGCTATAGAAAAGTAAAAAGGAAATTAAATGGCATGTCTGTTTTGTTGGGTTTCTTTTACACAGTGTATCATTAGCGATGACAAATTTGATGTATTGGGTGTCTAATGTCGGTGGTCTCTGCAAGACAATACGTGATGATAGATTTAGATATAATTGAGCAGGTAGGTTTACTAGAAATATGCGTAGGTAAATACGTTTTTGATGCACTACTAAATTATAAATATATTATGAATTACTGTCATGCATAAAACATGACGAATTGGAATTAAATTGGTCTGCAAAAAGAACGTGGCTCTTTAGGCGATATTGTATCGTTCGCCTTTGAACTTGCAAAGAAGGAATACCGAGAACTTCTTGTTCATGTGGCTAATGAAAAATTAATTATTATTACATAAAAATTGAAAATATTCAAATATTCTTCTTCGTATAAGAGTCGCGCTCTAAAATTATACAAATAAATAATATAACAAATAAAGATAATTTTCAGAAAATTAATACAAAATGGTTCAGGTGTAGGATATAATGACGTCACATTGTGTTTAAGGAAACAAATTTACACAAAAGCACATAGAACTACAAAATTGGATTATCGGAGAATATAATATCAAAAATTTATCTTTAAATGTCAACTACGTAAAAGTAGGAAGTTTTCGAAGTATAAAAAAGGTTTCGCATAATGGAAATTGTAATAATACGAAAGTTTATAAAAATTGCGAAACCCAGAGAAAGAACAGAAGAAAGGGGCGAAAATTGAAATATGTAATTGAGATAAGTTTCGATTGAGTATAAGTAGTCAGTGTTGTGTAAAAATCTAGTTTTATATGTTAGTGTCAAATTGTGGGGTTTGGTTGTCCTGGCGAATATGGAGTTTTGGGTTTAAAAATGATCTGAAATAAAAATTTTGAGCAAAGATCAGAATTTAAAGAGGAAATTTAGAGAATTATGAGTTGTTATGAGAAGAAAATTTACATCTATTAAAATTAAAAAAGAATTATGAATGATAAAATTATGTAGGGAATACGTAAAACTGTTCCTACAATAAGCGAAAGTTAGTGTCATTTTATTTGTTCTATAGTCCACGTCGCACTGATAAAAAACTAATAATAACGCTAAGTCTAATAAAAATAAAGAACTTTAAATTAAAGTTTCAACTCAATGTCACTACACGAACCGACGAGTAAGTAAAAAAAGCCCTGAGATTATTTTAGTTGACAATCAAATGCATTTTAAGAAATTTTAAAAACGTTGAGCTAGTAAATATAAAAGTTTTATTAACTTGTTAATAAAACTTCGTATTTTGTTTAAAATTTTCAATTCCTTTTCAGTCAAACTGATTGATGATTGTCGTCCACACATACAAATTTGTAATACAAATATTCAATGTAATGTACCACGTTTTGTTCATACACTGTTTTAAATGTTTTAAAAATGTTAATGTATTGAACTATATGACGATGCTAAATGTACATATTTGTTATTGTCTTGACAATGAATTTCCACAACGATTCGAAACGTAAGCTGAAAATAATGAAAATAGTAGAACATTAGTTGTTATAAGGTGTGTTTTGTGTAAATATCCGAAATTGCCCAAACATAAAGAAGATACAAGTTACGAGATATTAGTCAACCTTTCCAAAAATTGAGAAGGAAAAAGGAGCCACCAATACACGTATATATGAACTTTACGTATTGTTATCATATATTAAAATTATAACTGTATCGTGAACAATAACGAAATAAAAACATTGATGTTTTTACCACAATCTATTTATTGTTAGAAATATAAAATTTATGTAAAATATTAACAACATATGACTTAAGTTTCGAATTTTTAGGGTCGTTGTCAAGTGACAAGAAACTAACCTTCTACAGTGAACGATATATTTCATATCCTTTTTAAATTACTCTTCAGTGTCTCAATTCAATTTATTTTCTGTACACCCGGGTAGAGTACAAGAAGTTAATTGAAAGAGAAGCGTATGAACTTACTGTGTAAGACGTGCAAATAAAACCACGTATTACCAAACGAAGTTTATTGCACAATTTCATTCCTTGATAAAATGTAGCAAGTTCAAAATTGTAAGAGAGAAATTGCTCAAGGTAAGCACTTAAAAGTTATTGTTATTACTCCGCCTTGCAATTTAATTTTTGGAGTCTTTGTTAACATATTTCCCCTTACAACTTTTGATAGTTACGCTTGATGTTTCATAAGATCAATTCGAGTTATTAATTTTGCCTTATACGACGAGAAAAGAAAACATGTACTTGCATGTATGATATTTTATAACGCGATGACCGCAACTTCGATGTAGAAAAAATATGTCCAAAAAATAGGGGACGTATACTGACTGAGGGTAGCAAGCAAGAAAAACGGACATTAGTTAGAATTATTGCTAGTACAGCTTCACTGAGCTACATATACTTACATACATGCGGTAGCAATTTATTTAAATAAAACACTACTCGACAGCCAGTTGGCATTTGACCAGTGATAATGGCTCATTTAGGTTCAGTGGTGAATTTATTTATTTATTCCTCTAATTGTTTCATAAATCGTATTTTGGTCTCCTATCGTTTTAGGGTAAAGCTGCTAAAATAACTTGCAGTTCCTCAAATGTACAGCATATTCTTAGTGCGGACAAAGGCATAATATGGCAAGAATTACAAAATGGAGGGAGGTAGCAAAGTAGACACATATATAATTATTAAATAAATGATAAATGATAGTATCAACTACAAAACAAATACTCATAATTTGAGAGTTTAATATATAATAATATATTAATTTTCCATACGATGAGTGTACTTTATATTGTGCCTCCTTCAGAATTTTCTTCTAAATAAGTGAATTGAAAAAAATGTATAAAAGAAGTAGCAGACGTTTGATTACTAGGCGTTCCGTGATAAAAAAACTGATCATTTTGCAAGTAAAAATTGTTGCTATTTCATTCGTCCATATTCATGCGAAATATTTTACATCACGTAGGTACAAAAAGACACCTTTTCACCGCAACACAATAAACTTCTTGAAAAGAAAGCCATATAATATTTGGTTTTCATTTTTCTGGAATCACTTATGATGAGTATTTTGTGCGGGCATCTACTCGTACATTACTTGCTATATAGCTTCAATAAGATATATCAAAGTAAACAAGATTCTATGTAAACTAATTTTAATCGAAATGTGCACCAAGTCATAAAATTTATAATTTCATAGATTTAAATAACAATGGTACCCTGTTGCTCGTATGTACGATTTTGCGGAATTTGCTGAGCAAATTTAACATTCGTTTCATTAAATGTTGCATTTTCTTAATAGTTGCATAAACAGCTATTTATAATTCGGCATGGGCAGATATCTGAAAGTATACCTATCTGAAAGAAATTGAGCATTTCTATGAAACATTGGTAATTGGAGAGCAAGAAGATGGACGTTCGATTCATAGCAGAATAGGTTATTTGATTAATTAATGACCGACGAAGTGTAATAAGATGAATAATAAACAAGAAATTACAAAAATTAATAACAGTTTTAAAAATAATAGGTTATTGCGGCATTCATTCCAAACACATTTTCGCAAACCATACCATAAACCATAAATATCTATTTTACAGTATCGAGTATAGTAACATACAATGCTTTCAACAATTTTATTTGAATTTGAATATGAATGAGTAGTCACCTACGCATAAAACTTTTCTTAAAAGAATATTAATTACTATTAATATAGTTAGTTATGTTGTAAAATATATTATATATTCATTTGGAAAACAAGTAAGGAACGAACTTTAAATTTACCTTAGGCGTTAAGTGCATGAAGAGTTTAAGGTAACATAATTCGAAGAGCATGTTTTACAAGTTTAATATTAAAACATCAGGCGTCCCTGATATATTCTTGATTGTCGAGATTCATCTCCCAAGGGGCATATTGTTCGCAATTTGTCCCACAACTTCTCTTCAACAGCTTCTCAGTATGCCCCGTGTTACCTTCAATTTCCGAACGTTAAGCATTTTAATTATAGTTTTCCTATCGCCAGAGCTCGTTGAATATCTCCTCGTAATAGAATGCGCTTCTCAGAAACTCTTGCCGTCCATATTCCACATAAATTCCAAATGTAATTAATTTTGCGGTTTGATAGTTTCGTTCATCGTGAACAATTTTATGAATCTTCACATACTCGTATACGGAGTATAGACTACATGAGACACTTGTCGAAATTTGGGACTATTGAATGATACAACATACATAGCCCGATATAAGACGTTTGCAGTATTGTAGTAATAAGATAAATTGTGGTTGTTTGCGGATTGTAAGCGAATTTAATGTGTTCCCATCACCATCGGCAACAAGAACGATATTTTTTTACGGTGTGACCTCGTTACCAATTTTAACATTCTGTTTCTCCCGTATACCTCCTTCGTGGTACCAAGTTCTAGGTATTCTAAACTCTGTCGCTTTAACAGCACCACTTTTCATGAAATATTATCCGTTTGCAGAGAAGTCTAGCATTTCAAATGCCTCTTCGTCAACTGCTACCACGGAATTTATCACGCTGTTTCATATTGCGTCATATTAAATTTACTGTTCATCAGAGAAGAAAATTTAAACTATTCACTGTCGATGTCGATCGACGCTATTTTACCAAACACCTACTTTCGAGACTGCCTCAGCAAGTAGATAGTAAATGATTCAAATGAATATCGATTACCTGTTTGCTTTAAAAAATGCCCCCACTCACATTTTCACCATCCATCGCAATAAGCAGTTAGTGTCGAGGCGAGTTGGCACAAATAAAATTATCTCGATAGCTTTATGGGGCACTATTGGGGTAATTAAAATTCAAAATATGTGCCCGAATATTCGTCCTAACAGGAGTACAACATTTGGAGTTAATATACTGACATGCGTAATGAAATTTCATTTAGCTATATACTTTATCTCCTGCTGCTTTAATATAAATCGTCGCCCGGTGGAAAATTGATTTCACAGCTGGCTCCGCAATACTGCAATGTAGGTATGAAGTTCTCATGGTGTTATGGAACGGGCCACAATGCGAAGGCTTTTTTTACGAAACATAAAATATAAATTTTAAGATAACTTTAGAACAAGATGATGAATAGCAAATTGATCAATATTGTGTTTTATTAAAAAAAAAATGATTAAATTACATGGTAATTAACCATACCATATACAACATATTCAAAGATCATTGTTTCTTCTGATCTCCTTTTCTTGACATGACAACTCATTTTTACTGGTGCCAAAATATTTAAGATTTAAATTTGATTTTCAATCAATAGCTTATTAAACACCAACCGATAAATATAAAAGAGTGTCTGAACCCTTTATTCCTTAAAATAGGTATATAGATTATAAATATGTATTGTAGGATAATATTACGGAAATGAGGATTCAATTTGTAATTTATTCATGAAACATGTCCACCTACTTGGTAATTACAAACTCCACCCACTCATACTGAATGAGCGTTGGTTTTTGTCGTATATTTGCCTTAATCGCCTTCACTACAGAGCCTTGTAATAATTACGCATAATAACAATTGATTGCAATATTTATTATTGTTGGTCAAAATATAAGTCGACTTTAAATTTAATGTATTGGCGATTAACAAAATGTCCTTTTTAATCCTATCCCTTTAGCAAAGTTTTATTTTATGAAATATATTTTTAGGTACTTATCGTCTCTTAAATCGGCCTCAATTCATGCACAGTGATTATTCAAAAAATGATTTCTTTTGTATTAAGAGAGCTGTACAAATGCCTCACTGAAATCGACGAAACTTCAAAAGACATTTTTCTTTTCATCTCTGTCAAGTCTTGCACTGCGTGTATCTGGTTGCAAAAATATATTTTGAAATATACATAAATAAATTTGCCTGGTCCTATATCCGCTTCGGTATATATTAATCAAATTAATGTGTTTACATTTACGCAGATATCTAACTTATATTCTTTTGTTGTTGTTCCAGGATTTGAAATTAAATGCTTTTGACCAACTCTTAAACTAAATATTTTTTGCCATCAAAGCAATAATAATGGGAAAGCTTAAACTTGAGACGTTTAAATTGACTAGCAATCTGGTTAAATGCAGTAAAGTATAGAAAAGCTGGTTGAATTTGCAAAGTCCTCCCCTTTTAATTCGGCACAGTGATTCTATCTTGGAGATATCGAATAAGAAGTTTAGGTAATCTATGTTTAGTTGAAATCTTGATATTGTTCTAGGCTAGAAATACAACAGCAACAAAGTAAATAATTGTAGAACACGATATTTGTGAAAATAGGAGGAAATTTTAGAGAATATGGTACTAGTTGTGAACGTGTAAAAATATTTAAATCATATGAATCTGACTGCAATGAAAATTGTTGATCATATGTGCGAGCAACAAGAATCGTGCAAAGCTAAATATATGAAAAGCACAGTCAGCATGAATATGAATATGGTACACGTGTTGAGTGGATACCCATCGTTGAGCTGGATAATCAATAGATGTACTTAGTGGACCCAAAGTTCAAATTTTGGTAATATTTCGTTTTTGCCAACCATTAACATCCAACTCAACAGTTCGTTGAACTCGCCGAATGCTGATGTATGATGAATGTGACGCTATGCGAGAGGTGGTAAGTTGTTATAATTCCATTTGTTGGGCGTCTAACGAGAGGAAATGTGTGAAGGAAATGCTACATGCACACGTTTCTCTAATTAAAGATACAGTAAGCACAACTATATAATTGACCAAACCAGTACACAAATAAGCCTGAAGGGCAGAAAACAATCGTTATTGAAATTAAGAAAATGACCTAAGGTGCTTAAGGTGAACGAAATCAAAGAAACTTTTTTCCTTCTTTGCTGGAGGGATATCGTTAAGTTCTCACCAGACAACTATTTTTACATATTCATAATACTTCTCCCATAAATTTATATACATTCGCTCTTTTCCTTTGATTCCTTTGTTATTTTGAATCGAGATTTCATTGTACATGTAAAATTTTGATTCTCTTCTAATATAATTTCATTTTGCAATCGCCCATAACTGACCGCAGTAAAATATAGACAAAATATATCACTTCCACAGATCAGTTTTGTTCCGAGTAGGCCCTCTTGTTGGACATCCTTTAATGAGATTGCGTTTGCTATTTGTGTGGGATGTATAAGATCTAAGTTTCTATTCCTCACTGTGATTTTCATCATCTAAAGCGAGTGCAAAGCCGATCTCAATCTATTTCATTTTTCAAATAACGAAAGCAGCGCTATCCATGATTTGGGATTCTGGATTTAGTACCAAAACGTTACTTCATTGATCAACCTCAACGTTTAACAACAACATTTGTGGCCTAACGAAGTGTCTCCTCATCTAAACTTCAAAACAATTTGCTTCCCACGTGAGGGCAATGTAAAATTACTTTTAAACGTATACAACAATACAGTTCCATCTGATATGAGAGTCGACTACGATCGCGATATATTTAATCATTACTTGTATTATAATTACAATGAATGTTTTCATAATTTATGGCATGGAAAATTAAATTTGTGAACGTTGGCGTTAATACATAGAAATTGTTATGCATGTTTTATGCAAATATTTCCCACATTGTGTCTGCCGATGCAGCATCCTATACATATATTATATGTGTGCATAAAGAAAATTTGCACAAAACAACGAAAGTTTTCGTGACAATAATTTCTATTAAACTTGGTATTATTTTTGTTTAATTAATGAATTTAAAATAATTCATTAATTCAAAGTCAACTAGTTTTTGTTATTATGGCATAAGTGTATGTAAGTTGGGCTATAACATAATTTAGTTGTTATTATTTTATATGTTAATACATACTTTTGAATATAAATGTTGACAAACTCACGTCAGAGCAAACGTAGATCGACGAATTTTGCTATTAATTTAACCTGATTTGGGTATCGAATTGTTCGTGTGAATGATAATTACTTGTTACATACGTTGCTAATTGTTGGTGTCAAAAAATGCAATTAATCGAAACTTTGCTAACATAAAAAATAGCACAAAATGTATTATATTAGTAGGCATGTGATATATCTGTAAACTAAATTTGATTAAATCATCGTTATGAGATATCCTTTTTCTGTCGTCGTCTTTTCTCAACTCGTTAACGTTAACTTTGTCCTAAAATCCGTCGTTGTAGCGTACGTCACAAATTTTACACAAACTGAATTGTCATCGGCGATTAAATTTGAACATTTGGTAACGGAATAATGCCTCGAAACTTGGTGGTTGAATAAAATCGACTAAATAATGACTGATGTGTACCCGGACAACGAGTTTCCTATACTAGAAAAAGTCCTCAACGTCAGCAAACAGTTACTACACCACTCCAAGGTTGTATATCAGGTAAGTAGGTATCTATGTTTACTTTATGGCGTACATTAGTGATATAGTTAAATTAAATTTCTGTAAGCTAACGTAATCAGGAAGCAATTTCAAGTAGAATAGTTCATAAATGGCTTCGGTTACATTTAACAGCTGTACTGAGTTGGGTCCGATATAGCGCTTTCCGATGTAAGCATAGCATAAGTTTAACTGTGGAGTCCTTACCTATAATTACAAAATTCATTGGTGTTGTTTGGACCGACTGCGTCGAAGAAAAATTTGTAATGGCGAGGAGCACCAGAAAAGTTCGTTCTGTTGTTCGCAAACATATTCATGTTAACCTGTTAACCATATTTAAATGCAATGCAAATAATCTAGTATACACATTAGACTGAACGTATCATATTTTAATTAGAAAACTGATTATAATTATGATACTTTTCCATCTGGTTTTCAAGTTCTTGGTTTTTTGGGTTGGGTCCTCTTGTCATTGTGCTATTTTTCTAATTATACTTTGTAATTCAAGGGGCTTGTTGGCCATGCTATCATTTATATCGTTTTGGGCACAATTTAAACTTGTTTTTATTTTGTTATTTTCACTTCACAATACCAAACAACATAATTAATCTTAGAGGCGTCCTTCATGATGGTCCATGAACGATGAACGATAGTAGAAATACGGAGTCCTTTGGAAAACCACGTGCCTCCTTCATATCTGAATTGACGGACGTGAATTCAGTCCGCAGCAAAACTGAATTATGATCGAGAACGGACTGTCATATTATGCGAACTTTATATCGCCGGGGCCTCGCTCACACAACGTATCACTTTTACTCCACATAACATAATATACTATTATGGGGGACATGATTTCTATTTTTTAATTTTTCGAAAAGCTTATCGTTAGAAAACTTCCGACATAACGCAGAACTTTAACAGGTTCTGTTTCATATGTAGAATTGCTCTTTTTGGTTAATGGTTAATATAAGGCTTCACATTTTACCTTTGAAATATTTCTTGCATATCGTATTCTTTTTGAAAATTGGAACAAATCAACTGAAAATACAAAATATAGTTTCAGTCAATTGTTTGATGAATTTCTATCATACGTCGCGAACGACAATTGTCGCAATATCAGATTAATTCCACTGAAGAACATCGCATCGAGTACAAAGTGAATCAGCAGCATTGAAAGTAAATTAAATAAATCATAATTAATTGGAACAAATTACAGAATTACACAGTGTTTATTATGTATTGTTGCATGGTTCAGTAACATGGAACGCACTAAATCTAAAAACAAAGTAGTTATTCGTTCTAAAAATTACTTGGGTACGAAATTAAATTAATTTTCAAACATTCGTCTACACAGACAAAAAAGTTCTCCGAGGATGACTGTGATTATCTTCCAACAGCTTGCAGTATAAAAGGGCGGGTCATTGTATTATAAATTGCCATGATCATTGTGAATGCGTTTTATCAAGTACAATGCTTAACGTCTTTTTGTGTTGTAATTAACTTCTGTATAGGACGTTCGTTCTGACGATCGCGTTTCTTTGTTATGGATTCCTTTGGACCATGTCGTATAATTCGGTTAATATATTTCTTTACATAAAAACGTATTAAAATTTGTAATTGTTTTGCTTGTTGATAGTTAAAGTTGTTTATTAACGTTTGTGGTAATAATAATGTAGTAGTTTAGTTATTTTTTCGATATAAATAAAATAATCAAAACAGTAATTCATACAAAAACCACTGTTTAAAAATTCCCATAGCACGGATAATCACGTTAATCTACATTATGATCCCGACCTCATTCCAGTTCACCCGTGAATTATTTCCTGCAATGTGGTCATATCTCATGTCATCGCCAGATTCCTTCATTCAGTGTGCCCACACGCCCGCCGGATAGTTCTATCCATTAAATATTCTCCATTTATCATCATACTAGTCGACTCTTTCGATGCTATCTGAATAATACATTGGAATTTCATAGATATCAAAACCTAGTTAGAAATACAAAAATGTATGATGTAAACATTCGTTATTTTAATTTAATTATATAACATCGATTATTCGTTATTTATCATTAAATTTTAAATAAAAATCATGGGTTTTTGTGTTACATTGTGGTTATTGTTGAGGGGAGTTGAAGGCCGCTCGGAATCATACGAAGTGGCCTTTAACATGGAAATGCAATATGTTTTATGAATATTTGACTTTCAAATCTAATGAATAAATGTATAACGATATGAGACGAATAATTTTGTATACAAGTTTGTACTGAAACACGTATGTATCGTTGCATATTTGAGTATTGTCTGGCCTAAGGCAATCATGAAATAGTAGGCGTAGTACATTTTTTCGGTATTGTATCAGAAATAATCAATTTTTGAAAATTATGTTCATGTAAGAAAAAATAAATTACAATGAAAATGGTATTAGATCTGCGTTTTCGTTATTTATTTCATCCTGTTGCTACCAATCATTAATTGTTGTCAATTTGTATCGTTGTGTTGTCTTTCCGAATATGCTCTCCTTTCTTTTATGTATTTCGTCCATCTTTTTTTATTATCACGTCCATTTTTTTCTTTGTTTGTGATATCGCTAAGATGTCTATCTACGTCCTTTCAAACTTTTCATTTAATTCCTCCTCATTTCCATGTATCCATTTTATATTCCACGTTGCCAATTTCCATCTTTCTTTATGGTTCATCTATTTTACTCCATTTTCTTTTTGTCCACTTTCTCTAATTTTTCCTTCTTTCTGTTCCATTTCCATTAAATTGCTAATCTTAATTTTATTGTATTCTATTTCACGTTCTTTCCTTTCGTTCTTGTATTGTTCACTCTCTTTTACTATTTCGTTGATCTCTTTACTTCTTTGCACGGTCGTGGCCAATGAATACTTTATCTATTCCTCAGTCTTTCGACTTGGTCTTATTTTCCATTACCTTCTTGTCTTCCTCGTTTTCCAGTTTAATCAGGAATATCTTTTCTTCTAGTTTTATTGCTTCTTTTATCGTTACGTCGACCTTTTGTTTCGCTTTGACGAAACTATTTAACGCCTCTTTTAGTCCTCCTCACCTTTTTCTTTTTCCCTTTTCCCATTCATTCCATTTTGCTTCTGTTCTCTGTTTATCACTCTACTGTCTTTTCGTATTTCGTAATTTTCATTATTTATTTTGCCATTTTGGTCTACCCTGATATTCCTCTTACCCTTTTTTAATTTCCTTTTAGCCCACCTTCAAGTCATTCATCATCTTCAATATTACTTATCTAGACTTATCTAGGTTAATAACAATTGACTAACACTCGGTTAAATTATCGGAACAATGTGTGTATTATTTTCCGGTTACATCCGGACTGGCTGTATAAAAAAATATTACCGAACGCGTATGAATGCTTATTATTATGTACATAATAATTGGCTTTGCATATTTAAAACATCACAGACGACAAATAAAAAACTCGTGCATTTATATTTTTCATTTTTTTAGTCGGAAGTGGAAAATGAAACAAGGTTTGAAGGCGTAGACTATGGACCATTGTATCCACCGTCAGTTCCTAGCAAACCTGTCGTAAATTTGCGCGAGGACAACTTATCGATGCATTGGTGGGTTCAACTGGCATGGACATCGGTATTCATTTTAATGATATTGACCGCAATTGGGGGAAATTGCATAGTTATATGGATAGTAATAGGTGAGTAACATATAAATTTTAGAAATTAAAATATCGACGAAGTTCTGTTTTATGAGATTTACATATTTAGCTTTAAATATATATAGATATAGTATAGTATAGTATAGTATGTGAAGGTACTCTAGTTTTTCAAATTAATCAATCAACTATTCTTTTTATTGTAACTGGAAACTGAGCATAGGATATAAAGCGTTTCAACATTAATTTATCGGGTAATTTAATTGCTCGTAATTTGCAAGTAGTTAAAAATGCAATTAACATCCGATGCATAAATATTATTCGCAATTTAATTTTGTTGATGTTGGATTAAATACGAGAATTTTGGAAAATATGCGCTTGAACGTTCCACATTTACGTTTATTTGCAAATAAATACATTACATCATATTATTCCATTTACTATGAATTTAATTTAATTTCCGCTCCAGTTGTTTTTGATCTTCCGATGAAGCAATCCTCTCTTTGATTCGCTCATGCATTTCATGCTAACCACATTCCATCCTCACTTATCCAGCTGTTTTTTCCTTCTTCCATTTTCCACTTCGACAGGCATCATATTTGGCCACAATCAACTTTCATCACAATATATTCCGGGGTGGCTTTTCTAATCCCAGCGTCTGCTTCAGACCGCTGACATATATTTTCCAACAACTTTGACTCCTGTCTTAAAAGATATAATCCGCTACATCAATTACACTATTTTCAGATATTCCAGTCTAACGTAATCCCTTTTTTTCATATGCTCCTCAAATGTGATCTTCTCTCAGATCATGTATCCAATATAAATCCACTCTTTCACTATTTCAATTATTTCTATTCTGTGCTAACTCGTCTTATAAGCACTATACTTTATTTTGTTTATAGTTATTTCGTTCAAAAAACATTGTGTCAATTAATAAATGGAAGCTATAGGAAATTTCAAATGAAAATAATTGAAACTGAAAACATTGACACTTCCTTGTGAATGTAGAGCAATTACATTTAAAATCAGATTGCATTTTTTTCTCTTTTATACTATTAGAAATAATCGTGCGAAATTGTGAGCCTGGGTAATGAGCTTTACGTGTTTATTACTTAATCACGTGTCTCAATAGATTCGTGCGTAACGGTGAATACTATTAAAATTTAAAACAAATTTTTGCTTCTTTTATTGAAAGTGTATATTCATCAAACAAATTTCCCATGTAATCTGTTTTCTTTCATTGTTGTATTTATTTTAACATAACTTGCTAATATCGTGATCACATTATTGATAGGGTATTCGTGTTTAACGTTGTACACCCTTTTCAAGTTTGACCCTACTTGGAAAACTAATAATTGTGTTAACAAGGGTCTATAACCATAAACTACGTGACACGCCATGTTTTATTAATACCGACAAATTGAACTATTGATTATATTTGCGCTAATTAACATGATTTAGCTAAGGTTGGTTAAAGGTTATTGTTGAGAGCGATCAGGCTCTAATAAATCACGATCGTTCATATGGGAGTCGTATATACAGATCGGTCATATCTACAGTGAATGCAATCGCAAAAAACGACGAATCAGAAAACCATTTAGTGAAGTTTTAACTATAATTATAATGTATCACGTAGCAGCTAAATGGCCATGGTTTTCAGTGGGTTGCAATTTTGGACTCTCATCAGCCTTTGGGCGGTAAGCGCGGGTTAACTTCGAACCTTTTGATAGATTCTTCGTTGTAGTTATTTTTCATTTTGGGCTCCCCACCCACTGTCGTAAACTTTCCTACCGAGTAAAGCCCAAAACTCTTCTTGCAGGAAGAACCAATAATCTTAGAATTAGTTATAAATAGTTATTAATGGAACTTTCGACAAAAGAATAGATTGGTCGCTCGATACCAACTAAAAATATTGGTTTATTATTTTTAGTTTCATTGAAAGAATAAAAATATTAAGCGCGCTAGAAATCGCCATCTGGTCACTATTGATGTAGATTACATCGTAATAAAGGATTAAAAAATTGTAATTAATACGCAAGTGTTAAAGTTTACGAGCGACCACACAATATCGAGGAAAAATATTAAGACCAATGCCAACAAAATGTGCATCTGGCATCAACAACAAGCTGAAAGGAAATCAAGAAGACCTGAAACCTTGCAAACAGGAAATCTGGCGCTCCAAGTTTTTTGGAAATAACAGCAAAAGAGTGATGGATATTTTAAATAAAGGCAAAAGACGCAGATTTGTCATAGAAACGATTACGATTGTTATTAATTTAGGAAAAAAAAAAAACAAAGACAATTGCAGGAAACAAGCGAACAGAACTTCGAAAATTGGTGAAGTAAAGTATTCCACAACAACAAAAGGAATTACAGGTTTGCCGTTAAATCTATACGGCTTTACGGTGGTGATGCTAATACAAATCGGAATGTTTTTTTTTAACTTGATCCTGATCTTGAACGGTTTCGTTGTTTCGATCTTGCTTTGGTTGCGGGAAATTCGCCCTTAATTCGCTCACTTTTGTGATAGTCTATTGGTGTGATTTTTCGCACCATTACTGATGATTGTGATATTGATGCGGAAGCACTGGTCATCTGATTTATGTTTAAGACTTCACAGGTTTTGGGAGGAATACTTCATATATAATACTTCATATAATAATCCAATAAATGAAGAAGAAACTAAGTGCATAGTGGACAAGAAGAAAACAATATACAAATAGAAGAAGTGCTAAAAGCATGAAGCATGAAGCATACTAACAAAGGAAAGAGGCAGGACACGATAAGATAAATGCAAATATTCTGAAACATTTAAGATCGCGAGGCATAGAAATGCTAACAGAAATATATAGCAAAGCACGGAGCACTGGAAAAGTTCCTGAAGATTGGAACATCTGAATATAATAATACCTATATTCAAAAATGCAGATTGTGCAAACTAGGCATCACAATGATAAGCGTGGTATCAAAAGCATATGAACATATATTGGAAAAAAGATAAAGTAGATCAGTTAGCAGAAGCGCAGAGTGGTTTTAGGAAAGGAAGGAGTGAACAGAATATGACAAAACGAAAAATGAAAAGTCTAATCCATTGAAACGTGAGCCCCAAAATTAATAGAAGCAAAAAAGAGGTTATACGACAACAACAATAGCTGTTTAAGAAAGGATAATACACTATCGGAGACATTCGTAAAAAGTGACGGATTAAGATGTGGGTGAAGTGATGAGCCCAATATTGTTTTTGATAATAATGGACGGTGTAATTAAAGCAATAGCAACAAAACACAAAGATACACATCCGATTAACATCGCTTTTGCGGACGATGTGACGATCTGTGCGGCAAGTACATATATGTAAAGAAGAACTAACGAAGGGAGATACGAAAATAAATAGAAATTAAAGAGTGGTAATGGTGATAAGTAAAGACAGTAAGAATATCAACGTAGAATTTTATAATTATGTTATTTATATTAATAGTCATGTTTACGTTTTTCATTTTCTGTGTCATATCGTCCTCGTTAGTTAGTGATATTTTCAACGAAATAAATTCATCCAGTTGACGTAAACTTTTCGTGTTACGCGATGTTTTCGTTTTATTACGACTATTTCGGGAATTACACTGCATGTTTGTCTGCTTTCCTTGTATAAACATCGCTGAATTTACATTTCAGCATGAGAAGTTTCGCTAGTAAATTTTATGTTCGACCTATTTTTCAGTTGCTAAATTAACAATTGGTGGAGGATTACAGGTAAAGTTTAATTTTAACTACTTCAGCTAAAAACATAAAATTGAATACTTTGCCTTCCTACATTTCAAACTAGTTTGTTTGCTTCAGTATACCCTACTAAATTTTCAAAACAAGTAACACTCATTGATAAGTGTACAAATGTGACAAATTCTAAAATTATGTGAACTGTAACACGTTACATTCCACTATATCCTAAGATTGCTGGATTAGTTCCGGAAAGATACACGTGGTCTGATAACTAGAGTAGTTTTAGGTGACACAAATGAGTATCTGATGCGAATTTATCGATCTTCCTTGTGCTATTGTTCCACAATTTCGTCCTTTTATGACAGCGGAACTATCGCGTTGAGAAAACAACGGTACGGTTCGTCAACAAGTTATTATTGCCCTATATTTGGCGCCAGTGTTGTAACTCGAACCCAACTTAATATAAAACAAACAAATGTTGGATTACTATATAACCATGCTTAAATAATTTAAGGTTCGTTTCGAAGTCGTGCGAAGCAATATTTCTATGGGATACGTTTATATTCATTAGTATATTTAGACGATCTGCATGATTCTGAGTTCTCGTTTCGGCATCTACTTGAAGCACACATCTCTAGTTAATGTCCTGATTGGGTCATTTTATGACCTGATACGATTTTGTTTATTTTTAATGCTACAATTTAATATTTTATTTACCACATTATGACTTGTTAGTTTGAGACTCAGTAACCTTTTTTCTGATTATTCTATAGATTAATTTTTGCAAGATTGTGGTTTGGTCAATTTGCAATGATTGTTATTGTTTGGTAGCTTAAGTAAAGGTGCGAACCAGAATAAATCATCTGAATCCAAACCTCGCAGTTTGATTGATCCTTCCCGAAAATACAACACTTCCATTTTCCTTTCAGTTGCATTTTTTCCTTCATTCTTTCTTTGACGCAGTTGTTAAAACATCTCTGAGAGGTTAGATGAAAAAATAAAAAAAATTATTTGTGTGGATGGATTTCTTTTTGTACCTTAGACTTAGACTTGGACTTGTTTTGAACGATTAGATTTCTTGGAAACTATTTCACTGATTTTTATCTTTAAATGTGTAGTGATTGGTTTTTTAAACTGTTTCTCCGTTGGAAGCAGGCCCTTTAATCAGTTTGCACTTTACATTTTATAAACACTAATATCCACTTTGGTAAGTAAATGTTGTTTGCATACACTTTATCTGTGTTGGCGATTTTTGCCTATAACTTTTGGCTCGATTTGATTTCATTTAGAAATTTCACTCACATCGTTTGAATGGCAATTTGATTAGATCGAGGTCAGTCGTTCGCGTCCATTTAAGTGAAATGTCACAGTTGTAGGTAATTAAATTTATGTATCACACGCCGACTGAAAATTATCGGAACTCAGTTGTATTGGAAAATTTCTGGTCGATTTAAATTCATTAAATGATTAAGTGCAATTATCAGGTAGCTTTGCACTTAAAAATTTTATTATTTCATATTAGAAGATCAATATATATCTGAAACCCATTGTTGACATACAAACAAAATTATCTGTTTATTAATTCACGTCAGCGATACCCCCAGGTACACATCGATTTTAATGACCGAACGCATACGGCACAGCATTCATTTAGGGTCGTCGTTTCGTGTCATACGTGCTCAGAGTGCACTGTCTTAGTTCTTTTAATTAAAAATAGTAGTTTTTAGGTTTAATAAAACCCCACAAGTAGCAAGGATCATTGTTTTTGTTCAAAACTTCATGTGCTAGATTCAATTGGCGAAGTTTGTTTCTTTAATGAAAATAATATACTGTATATAATAAAAAAAGTGGTCATGGCTTAGTCGATAGTAAGAAGCAGGGATGCTAAACTATTTTTGTAATGAACAAGTTAACATTGAGTACTGTACGTTAATATGAATACTTCTTGACACGATTTTTATTGAAATATGTTTACGTACTTTGTGTTGATCCAGAATTGAAATGCATCCATAATTCTGAACGCAAATAATTAAATCGAAAATAATCATGTCATTAGTTTATACAGTAAAAGCACAGTAAAAGCGTTTCAGTGAATTGTTGGACCCTCGACTTTGCTACTTGTTTAGAAGGAAGAACATCTCGCTAGTTATATAAGGTGGGAAGTTTTATTTGACCGGGCTTAGTTTTGATACCTACGCTTTTACATGCACCTCGGGCCTCGTGATTACCTTTTCGCTCTTTTCTCCGTTAACAAAATAAAACAGAAGTTAAGGAATTAGTGTTATTCGGGGAAAGTCGACAATATCATAGTATTCCTGGAGGAGAAATGGTTTTCGTATTATTTTTTCTGAGAAGTACTTTTGAAATTATGTTTTGTAGAAAGAATTATGTATTTTATTGTTATGAATGATTATATATCTGCAGCTGCTTTAATCATTCAGCCGTATAAACTTAATATTATATTTAAAGCATACCCAAAGTCAAAACTTGTTAGAAAAGTTCCTTTTGGATTCCTCCTTTCATAACCCACTCAGGCAAAAATATTACGCTTGTTGATTCACGAGTTCGACTACGACGAGACACGATGTGTGATATGTCGTCGGGCATTCCGTTGCTTTAGACGCACTCAAAATAGTTGCAGTTATGAATATATTAATTTATAATCTTGATTCTACGATTTTCGGTCAATCTGCTCATACGACAAATTTCTTTACGAATTAAATTAGGTAATCGAAATCGATAAAGTTGATACGAAAGTATCATCACAACGATGACAATATTTATGTGTCCAATAAATTAATTTACACATCAATTTGCGGGTTTTAATAAACATAATGGCCGCTGTAGCTTGAAGGATAACGAGTAAAAAGTTGCGAATTGTTTGTTTTCTCTTACATTTGTGGTGTGAGATTGGAATGATCTTTATGGATCTTTTGCTTTTGTATTACTTTATTCAGAGCTCAAGTGTTTTTAATGGATTTATTGACTATGAGTTCTTAAATACTTAGTAGTGGCTAAGCATGCATTACATATTTTAGTATGTTAGTCTCTGTAACTCATTGAACATCGCGATTATCATCTACCACAAATAAATGGATAGGAAATGTTCAAATAATATCGCTGATTTAATATCCAACCGCAAATCGAATTCATAGAATGCACGAGTCCGATATATCGATCAAAATGCTTTCAGTTTCAGAATTCGGTGAAGCTATAAATATTATATTTAACTATAGTAAGGCCATATAAACGTTGAAATATTACATTTACCTGATTATGGGTGATTTCAACTTTTCTCAATATTACATGCTCTAAAGTCTTTTTGTTTCAGAATTACTGTTTTTCAGTTGAAACAGTTTAACTGCAACAAAATAAACTGTTGGATTTATTTTTTTGCAACATTGAATTTTTTATTTATGTTGAACAATGAATTTTCGTTCGTGCCAGAAGATACATACAACCAACGCTGTTACGGTTGTTGAATTTTGGCTCTGCCGATAATATCTGTTATAATTTTCGGAGAACCATTTCCGTTAAATTATATAATGACCTCCTTATTAGAAAACTTTTTGACGAATTTTCATCGTTAAATATTCCGAGTATTAAATTTGCAACGTATCGTCTACATCTGTTGTTTCGTCTACACATATCCACATACAATTATCTCCAATGATATTTTTTATATCCAGAATAACTTCCTTTGTACACCGAACTCATATAATTTTTGCGGATATGACTTTCATCAGGAACGTGCATTGCGCAATATGTTTCTAAAAACGTTTTGAAATATTCGTTCTTCAATTTAAAAACATGTATATTTGCTTTTATCAAAGCTTTGCAAAGATCAAAATTAAATTTTGATTGTTTAGTATAGCCGGAATTTGATGCCACAAATTGCATCTGCACCTACAGTTTGTTGTTTCTTGGTTTGAGTATGAATTAGTTTTAGTTTTTTAGTAACGTCAATGTAAAAGGCGTAAAAAACTTATTTTATTTCTGTTTATCTGTTTCGTACAGATCTTTAAATATATCTATTCATGCCTTAAATTCTAAACATAAATATATTTTTATAAATCCGTAATAATGACAACTGGTTATAATTTAATGCTTTATCGTTAAATATGTAAGATTTGAGTTGGTTAAGCCTCTGAGAATAATTATTAAGAGATTCATTAAGTTATCAGTTTTTCCTGATGTTTGGTAGCCATAATTATTCAAATTCTGAAGAGAAGTGATAAATATCTGCTGACCAATTATCGTCCAATATTATCAAACCTTGCCAAGATTTATGAGCTACAAATCAATATTCCATAATACCTTACCTTATTTGTCATTATATCAGCACATCTTTCTGCCAGAAAAATCAACTATAATTTTAATTGTATAACTCAATTTATTAGAGAAACCTTGGATGATCTGTGTCAGGTTGACATAGTCTACGGAACATCTGGTGTCCCGCGAGGGTCCAATTTGGGACCGTTGCTATTGGAGTTATGTGTATATACAAACGCTTCAATAATCCATTACTGTTGAAAACGTAAACTAGAATATGCCTTAATAGTTTGGTCACCCACTTATACTTCAGCTTTCCATTGGACGAATTCAATTAGGGTTCTTGAAGTGTTTCTCATTTTGACTTGATGGCTTGTATCCTGATGAGATGCTGATGACTAGACGTAATGTGAAGTCTCTCTCTGTTCGTAGGCAGTTTAATGGAAATGGATTTCTCTGGAAATTGGTGCATGGTAATACTAACTGGTGTTACCGCTGGTATTATCGAAGCTAAATTTTGTGGCAGTGGCTCACTTCTCTCACCAACGTTCAGTTTACCAACTCAGAGGGGTAATATCATGTGGAAGGCTCCATTGATGACGATGTGTAGTTGCGTTGATTCATATTACAATGGGGCTTCGTTCTTCATTATGTCATATATTTTGTTCATATTGTTTATTTTGTTTATTTGTATGCATGTTTGTATATTATTTTCACCTGTTCTTGGTGTTACAATAACTACCTTAAATATTGAAATTAGTAAATGCAATTTAAAATAATTAAATGGTTCAATCGCAGACACCGCTGGCCTCCATAACACGTTCTAGTGTTATAGTGTCTAATTTGAACAAGACTTTTTGTTTCTTATTAGACACGTGAATTCAAATATGAATACAGCTCTAGGTGCGTACTTCTGCAGTGTGTAAATTTCAATTCGAATTTCAACTGCGGAGTTGGTGCTAGAATTCGTGAACGTGAAACTCACATAACCGTAAAACGGCATTAAAACACGCCCAGTAATCATACTACAACGCATTACATAATTCGGGCGTTGTCGGTAAGCTTATTTCCTGAATATTATAATTTTGCCTGAATATTTGAATAGAACCAGAAATACATTTTCGCATGAATTTCGCGAACGGCCTATTATTAATTTTGCAATTCCTCCTACCAGTATCCCTTGTGTGTACAGTCGAATCGGGGAATTTTCCGCAAACGTAAAAAAAAATCCGTTGAATGATATCAAGGGACCGCCTAAATCTACAAGACAATCCTGACGCACGGATTATTATGTGGATCAGAGATTATCCCACAGCGCCATAAAATGTTCAAAATCAATTTTTATCATTTTTCAAATAGAAATTAGTTTTTTTTTTGCTAGACCATCTGCCCATATTTTTTGGTCAATTAAATTTCACCATAGGTTTAACATAATACAAAGTGTATATTAGAATATTGGTTAGAGACTGTGTAAAAATAAGTTCTCTGTAATTAAATTTCCTACAATTCAAGCCAGTTAATTTAGAGTTGCGGCGAATCAAAATGAAAATTTTCCTTTCCGTTGTAACTTTGATAAAGTTAACCGGAATGTTCACAAGTCTAGAAAATATATATCCCAAGAGAACTGTCGAAGATGTGGAGCTTTGGCGTAGATATGTCTATTTACGGAGCCACTGGTCCCTATTTCATGATTTAATAAATAAATATCGTGTTTCTCGGTGGATTTTCTTCCGTTCGATTGAATTTGAAGTCTCTTTAAAAATAAATATATTTTAGAATTCAGAATACGTGCTGATGGAATTTATGGCCGGCAGCTTCTAAGATCTAACACAAAACTAACACAATACAGGGTACGTGTTCCACCAGATGATTAGGTCAGAGTTTGTGAGTTTCTTGATTAATTACATGGGTTGACATTGTATTTTTTTTGTAATTTGCAACAACTATGTCTATATTTTATAATCGCAATTAAAATTTCATTGCTAGAGTTATTACTAGATTTTTGTTTGATTATTGTTGTCAAAGTTCCATTTATTTGTGTAAACCGCGTTTATAAATTGTACCCAATTACATTATTCAAATATTTGTGTATATGGACATGTGTATATGAATGTAAGGCATGGCGTATTTTAAATTGTGGACATTTGTTTCGATGTAATTGGAATTGGAGAGTTATTTGGTTAAGTGCAGTGAAAACATTTTTCGATCACATTATTATCCTATCCATAATACGCTCCTAATAAGCGTGGATTACAAAAACTAGGCGATCAAATCAACAATAATAACGGGAATTATGTAGAAATTTTATGTAATCTGTATTCGGAATTTACGGTTAATAAAATTATGTGCTTTTAATATTTTCTATTTTTATAAAAGTTACTTATTTCACATCTTATTTCTTTGCAGACGATATTCGATTGCTCGATAGCTTTGATGCAGACAACTTTCAAACAAGTGTAGCTCGAATCAATAAGACAATGCAGAGATGTCAATCAATCACTGTTTAAACGTAATTCACAGTAAGTTCGTAGCAAAGAAAGGGAAGGGGCCCGACCTCAAAATAAAAATCGATGAGAAATACTTGATATGTCACATATTATAAAGAATCCAGTTTGTTAATAATTGGATATATGTAAACATTTAATCTTCCTGCTAAAAAAATCAATTTTAGTACGGAAGTGCTTGTATTCACGAAGACACATTATGTACATTTAGCTATATACAGATCTGCGACCTGTTTGATTGTTTACGTGGCAATTATTGTGATGTGGTCCTGATAACTGTTTGATGAAATAAAATCATCGTCATCATCATACACCAGTTCATTATTTCTATTTCTTCTCATGTTTTTCATTTTTTGCATCTACGTAACACTGCTAGAATAATAATTATCATATTTTTATTATTGTTATATTTATCATAAATAACGCACAAAATATATAAAGGAGAACCAATAGATTATTATATTTATTTAAAGAATAAATCAATGTTCTATTTGGAAACGAGATCGGGAAGGCGAAGAAGAAGAGAGGAAAGTTTTCACTAAGAACCAGAAAACACCTCCAGAGAATAAACCCAGCATAACAAGTGTGTTAAAAGAGCTATCGGAACAGGAAGACATGAAAATAGTGAAGGCAATTAAAATATCTGAAAGGCGAAATAAGGACTGCCAAAGAAGGACAAGAAAGCAAATGAAGCAAATTGTGGAGGCAACTGAGGAATTAAAAACTGATATTACGAGGAATACGGAAGAGAATGAAAAATGAAAAATTGAGAGCTGAAAGGAAAGAAAGAGAAACGGGAACAATTCACTGCGGGGATTGAAATGTTGACATACAGGCAGAATAGACCAAGCAGCAAGTAAAATGTAATGTAGTGGTAAAGGGAACAACCTTCAACGAGGACAGGGAAAAGGAAGCCAAAATATTCTTCGAAAGCAAATTAGGAATAAAAATGCAGCTTAAGGAAGTACGCATAAACTGACGAATAAGATCTATATAGAGGATGACCTAAATGAAGAACGTGGCATTCAAAGCATAAAAAGGATTCAAGCTGAAGAAGAGGAAGGCAACGGAAAACGGTTAAGATAGTTTCAAGAACCTAATTCTTGCCAACCAGGTGTGGATCTGGAACATGCAACTAAAAAAAACTGGTTCGCAAGAAAGAGGATTACCAGGAAAAAATTAAACAGGTAGATCAGAGAGAATATATCTTAAGGACGGCCAGGCAAACATACGACACAGGAAAAAATATATAAAATTCCTCAACAATTAAAGAAGGCCGAAGAAAAGATATATTTTTTATTATAATCTGGAATATAATTTTCACTTTTGCGCCTGGGAGTTTTAAATAATTAATAAGGGAAATTAACAGATATAAGATATGAATCACAGCCTTACAAGAAACAAAACAATTAGGGCTAGATATTCTAGACACGGGAGGTATGATATCTTTGAAAGTGGTGGAAACGACAGAAGGCCAGGAACTGGATTCATGGAACAAATATAAAGGTAAGATTTCAAACCAATATCTGTGAGGTTGTGTTTTACGTTTTTGAAGAGAACAATGTGAGTATAATCAATGTCGAAGGCCCGACAGACGAAAATATAAAAAACAATTTCTACGAACACTTAAAAGAAGAATATGAAAAATTACCGATAGATATCATGAAAATAGCGATTCTAGATTACAACGCAAAGACTGGGAAAGAAGAAATGTACTCGATCAATAGGAGTGCACAGTAACGGGCTTCAATGCTAGTTGCGTTGTGCTATTTCTGCAAAAATAAGAAGTTATGTTATGATTCCTTTTCATTACATCGTACGTACATAGAAATTGCTATATTAACTTTTTTCACATGTTAAAATGCAATGAGCAATAATTAGAACTGCGACAAGAACAGTGCTAGGATTATTCGACGACCGTTTGCCACTGATTGCTTAGAGGCATACGAAGTGACATCCCAAGATTTTTTTCAATAAACCTTGTCCCGAACTTGGTTACTAGTTTTGTATTTCTAGCGGAAGGGTCCATAATTATCCTGTAATAGTCACCCCCGTTATTAGTGGTGGCGAAATTCTATTCCTCAGGTAAATCGTTGCGCTACGTATATGAATGATCCTTATGACCCTATCATGAACCTGGCATAAATAGCAATCAAATAGCAACAAAAACATTAAATATGAACTTTAGTAAGAACATTTTATTTTCAAGCAAAATTTATATTGGTGTGAAAGTCAATAAAACAATGATTTCCATCAACTATAGATAATCTGAGATTACACTTCTGGCATTTATTCTTGAAAATTACCTGGAGCAGTTTCTGCAACGATCTTTTGATGTATTGACTGACCACTGTGATTTTATTCAGAACTTCTGTTTGCTCCCTGTAGGGTATTCCGCCTTTAGTTTTCCCCTGTAATTACTAAACTAGCACTAGCAGCAAAATCTCCTCTAACTGTATTTAGAGGCATAGGCTGTTGATTCAATACAGTACAGTCTTTTATAGCTAACTAGGCATTGGTAACACATAAATCAAAAATGTAAGAAAATATCGAAAAGTACCATCCTACAATCTCTACTAGTGGCGAATTAGATTTATCTACCCCTCCCATATATTTATTGTATTTAGTAATAATTACTGTGCCGTTGGATTTATACACGTGTTAGGGGTGCCTACGTAAACGCAACGTTCTTATTTGTAGAATCAGAATAGTTATACATTTCTACTTCTGAGTCACTGGGATCCGTTTCGCTTATAATTTCACCGAGCTCCTCAAATCCTGGTGGTAAACGTGCCAATGAAAAATCAGAATCGGGAGCATGGAAGACGATACTTTCGCAGGTGGAGGTGAAATAGCCATTTGTTTTGTTTTTAGGTAGAAAACTTCGGAATTCATCCATTGCAAAGCTCTGAAATTAGCAAACGTGATCAATCCTTGTTGCCATATGGCTAGGAATAAAATGAAGGGCGTGAAACTAGAACTAGGACTAGAAGTAGTCGTTTTAGAAAACATTATTATTCAATAAAGCACACTCTTGCTACTGTACTACTACTAAAATATAATAAATGTCTGCGAAAGATTACTTACATAAAATATTATTATTTTGGACCGTAACACATACACTATCAACTGCACGCTGCACCTTAGAAAACATTGGCAGGAAAATTGGAAGAAATAGTTAAAAAAAACAACCTTAAAATAGTTTTATTGGTTAGGCTACTTAATATGAACGTAATGATCGTCAAATAATCAAAACCTTTGCAGCTTCAACATATTTAGGATGTATTTTAATGCGTCACTTGTATATAATAATTGTTTATATTAATTATGTTTTAGTGTCTTAAATATTCACTGGCAGGCGATTTTGCCACTTGTTAAATGTGATTGTGCAAACATTTTATCGGAAAATACAACTACACATAACATACCGAGTTAAAATTTTCTTCGAAAGCGGTAAAAAGGAACATAAATTACTCTCGGAGTATTTGCAAACTTATTAGTTTAAGCGAAGTTTTACTCCCCCATTCATATTCATAAGCATTTAGATAACTTGTACTCAACACGTTTCAGAAAGATATACATCATGCATGCTCGTTAATTACACATCAGTTTAAATGTAATGATTCTGTTCGTGCATACGAATGACATATTATTAATATAACAATACTATTTTACTGATGCAGAAGGTTGTGCCATATTTTACATCTTTTATGACCTCTCCGCAACAAATACAAATCAATGGTTAAACCAAGTTATTGAATTCTATTTCTTTGATAATTTGACTGCAACTTACTCACCAATATATTTTTCCTTTCCAATTCGAAATGTACCAACGTTTAAGGACGACCTAGTGTTATATATTAATTGCAAACCCAAATAGACAAGTGTTAGTTTTATATAAATGAGGTGTCAAGGACTTCTAGCCAGATGGAGGCATGTTTGAATTGAACTACTTATTTAACAAAAATATATTGAAAATTGCATTTATATAATAATTAGAAAAAATATTATTATCTAAACTATGATAGGGCAACATTCAGTCAAAGATTTCAAATTTCACTTGATATAATTTCAACAGCCAGAGTTGAAAAACATAACTTGTGACATATATTGTAAAGGGATCAATGACATCATTTTTAGTACAAAAATAAAGTTGAACTTTAAACGTATGTTTAAATAATTAGAGCAAATTTCGATTGATATATTTATAAAAACACTTTAAACAACTTACCATCTAAACAGCAATGGGGCCACTAAATTCAAAATTTTTTTGTCGCAAATGTTTGTTTGAAATCAGATTGTGGAAGGAAGGGTCATCATGATAATTATTTAGGGTACATTGAAGCAAATAATTTGTGTGACCTTGTAACTAAACGGGCATTTAAATGCTTTATGAGGTATAACGTTTAATAACATACAAATAATTTGGGTTATTTCGATGTATTTAATTAAAGCTTTAGTAGATTTTTGTAAAAAAGTTCCCAACGATAATGGAGAATACGATTGAAGTTTGGCATAGATCCTTTGAAAAATGAGATATTCCTTGCAGCGGAACGCGCCTCCAATTCACGTAGGAATTCTATGTTACTGTTCTATTGGATATTTATCCGTACTGTCATTTGCAAGTAGTTTTTCCTTTATTAGTTCTTTTAGAAAATGATGCCTAGCTGAATTATGTATTAAATTTAAGCTTTTCAAGATTCTTTGATGCTCTGTCTTAAATTTTCGTCGTACTTTTCTACAACGACTTACTTTACATAATTTTCATCAACAAATAATGTAAACATCTTCCAGAGGAAATATATTAATGCGCGTATAATACAAAAATTTTAATACAAAAATCGTCGACGTGATAAATGTTTTAATGTCCATTTGTAAAGGATTTAAATCGATTCAGTTTATCGGGCACATGAATATTAATGTTCACGTTTTTGTTGGGATCATCGCGAACCCCATTAATTATATTTTAGTAAATCATTTCGACATCAACAAACAAAATTCGCGAACGTATACCTGCCTAAACAGAATATTGTGTATCATTATGAATGAATTTACCTGCACGTAACATTGTTTTAATTAGACAACAGCAATTCATTAATATTAATTACTTTGAAATACACAAAGTAAAATTACAAATTTCATATTTTGGAATTAATGTGTCTTTTCTTTTCAGCCCACCGACGAATGAGAACGATAACGAATTACTTCTTAGTCAACCTAAGTGCGGCTGATCTAATGCTTTCGACCCTTAACTGCTTCTTTAATTTTATTTACATGTTGCAGGGGTAAGTAATTGCGCATAAAACTTTTCACGTATATAAATGGCGTTTCTTCGAAAATTGGTATCTTGTGAATTTCGGAGATTGAGAAAATAATTAAGATTAATCAAAAAATATTATATGAGTCATGGAATGTACACTAATGTACCTAAACCGTAGAAATTAACATTGATAACTTTTTCAGTTTCGATTCAAACGCTGCTCACTCCTAACAATAAGCTTCCTTAAACTGAAAAACGAAATAAATAGTGCTATGCAGAGTACTGTTTGCTTCAAGAAACTGCAATAGTAATTCCTGCTAGAACAACATCAACCAAACTCTTATGACGTTATTTAAATTATTAGTTTAATGGATCATTTTTAGAAATACGAGCCGGAAAATACGCTAAAGTTATGCTTATTATGAATAGTTTTTATCGAGTTTTTTGCTCTTATCTTAATATCTCATCAGTTATCCTTCGGAGTCGTACTGTTTTGCATTTCAGATACATATTCAATGAGATGACGTTCTTGGGAGGTTTACTTTTTTACTTTTTTGTTTAATTTTTATTTGAAACATTAAAATGTATCTAATGCTATGACGGCAAGAAGCGGCGAAATATGGAAATAATAGTCAAACAAATTGTTGTATAATATGCATAGATAAAATATTGTAAATGAAGTTGATATATGCATAAGTTTTCTAAGAATGCTGATTGCTATAGGCGTATGCTTTAGTTTACCTATGCAAAATATTTAATGTATTCTTGATGTTTCAGTTCATAATTGTGCCGTTAACATGAACTTGTTTTTGTTGATTTTTTATAGAACTTAAGATTGCATAAAATTTTTTGTCTATATAAATATCTATCTATTAAATCATATAATTAGTGTGATAAATATAATAATTGGTTTTCAGAAACTGGCAATTTGGAAACTGGTACTGTACGGCCAACAACTTCATAGCTAATGTCACAGTGGCGGCCAGCGTTTTCACACTTACAGGCATCTCTTGCGATAGGTAAATATATATCGCAATGTGTTAATGATAGCTTTTAATACAACAGCAACCCCTTTTGTGAAATGCATCTAAGGTGTGCGATGACTTCATTGAGCCCTAAGTCTGCATCTTCTGTTATAAGTATTGAAACATGAAATATTTTACTTATAATATTTCAGACGTTGCATTAAAATACATAAACACATTATATATATTGATATTCCCTTTCGCTCACGGTTAAATTTAGTGTATCTACGTAATCTAGAAAGCTACTTGAATGTCTCCTAAATCCATATGTTCGATTTAAGCAATTCGATAGGCAGGATTTACGTCTGGGGAAAATAGTGACGGGCTTTCATTTGCCCTTCAAAATATTTGCAAATATTACGTAACAATATTCTGACGCATTCAAATAAACCAACATATGCAATATCTAGTAAGAATGTGTTTCACACACAATGTGGGCACAGACTGAAACCTCACATAATATTCATCGGGACGTGCGATGTGTTTTGTATAGCTGTGTAAAATCACGACTTTCAAGTTGTATTGTCAATCAATAAGTCGTGGCAAGAAACCTCTCAAGGGAATATATTTACGGTGGAGGAGGATTACATTATTTTGCTTGACAAAGACTGGAAAGATGCATGAAACGTAGTATTTTAGTCTCGTGAAATGTTACCTTAGAACATAACATAATTGCGCTTGCTATATCAGATCCATAATTTCAAATTTTATCAATGACCTAAAAAAAAGATCTCGTTTACAACGCAATCCAAACGATCGAGCTCTAAATAAAGCTTATCCAACTTTTGATTTAAGGGCCCCTGTTCAATTTGTTTTCTTGCAGATGTTACCGTCGCATATGGTGGTAAGAATGGGTTATTAGAACTCCACTGCTATCAGTAGTGTTGTGCGGATATTGATTTTACAAATAATATTGTAGTGGCTATAGTTGTAAATTGACAATATACGTGGCTTAATATAAGTGATTTTTTATATAGAAAAAAGGGTAGGAATTCATTGCAGTACGCCAATACATTTCATGTTAGCAACCCAAGGGTAAAACTCAATTAATTCTATTTAAATGCACAAACCGTTTGAAATTAGAATTTAAGGTTTAAACGAATAGTAAGAAACTTTATCGTATCATTGTCTTGTCAGTCCTATAACCAATGAAGGCTTCAGTTATCGCGCATATAAAAATAACCCATATATGTGTTTTCAAAAACTACGCAACTATTCTTGCAAAATTCCACTAAAAGCTCATTGTGGAACGTCAAAGTTTTGAGAAATCAATTAATTGTCACATACTTATTCGCAGAACAGCAGTACGATCTAATTAAAGCAGCTAGTGTTCACATGTTACCAGGAACGGATGTGTTATGACGGTGCTTCAGGAATTGGCTCTTGTGAAATTAATCTAATGTGAAAATATAATTGATTCAACGTAAATCGCATGGAAACATCACCTTCACAAGGGTTAGTTCATAATTCAGAAATTAGTACAGTGTTCAGTTTCGAGATCTAAGTGAACATTAAACAGATATTAAATCAGGAAATCCAAATTACCTGGTTGGATAACTGGATAAAATTTTTGCTACATCTAAGAATAAAAAAATATGCATTGGCCCCTGAAAAATTTTTGGGATCTCGTATATGAGTATACGTAGTGAATAAAAATTGATAGTAAGAAATTCTAAACATACCAATGATGATAAAAAATTACAAGCTTTTACAATAAATAAACGGGCAGAGGAATTTGAACAAAACCAGTAAAATTGATACCTTGATCCTTGGCAAAACTATTAGCAATGAAAGGCAGGAAATACATATAATGACTATTTTGTAAAAAAGTACGGCAAGCTAAGGCAGCATGCACTCATCAGAAGACATATCAGGAAAAGTTAATTATCCAATTTCAAGGATAGCGAATTCTAGTTTCTTCTTATATCCAGTTACCATGCTGATGAAATATCGTTACAGTGTCCCGATAATTCCATGTAACGCAGTTAAACATTATTTATGAACTAATATTATACTTAATAAGTAATTTGTTCTCATATCCAGTTTTAAACACAAAAATCACATCTACAACGACGGTAATTTTTGAATTAATTAAATCAGTATTCCAGGGCCTGCGCGATGGCAAAATTACCGCAAGTGTGTATTTTGATCTAACCATCTCCTTCTGAGAAAATTGGAAATGTATGGTGTAAATACAGCTTTGTCGTTATGCGTATCCTATCTTTCCGGTAGGCAACAGTTTATAGATTACCAAGATGGTTCATATAGGTCACATACATTATTATTGACTTCTGGAGTCCCACAAGGGTCCATCATCGGTCCCTTTTATTTGTCGTCTGTATTGAGCATTTATTTGCTGACGATACATCGATCATTCATCTGGTCAATATTCAGATGAGATTTCTTCACATCTGACATAATTTAATAATGACAGCCAACAATCGCAAATATCATATAGTGTTAAAAAATTTAGATCGCACCTTGACCTTCATTTTACGAGCAAGTGTCGAATGTTCTAAGATCTGCATACGGGAGATTGTAAGTTCCTTATAGGGCAAAAGACAATCTCAAATCGTAGACAACACCGTTTTATTGTTTGTAATTATTGCATCGACGTCGATTGTTACAGTGACGCAATTGGTCGTCACATGTCAAATGTATTGACGGTATCACCTCTTATGGTACCCACCTCTTCCATTTTTATCCAAATGTCGAAAATCTATGGTTCTTCTGCAATTACTCGAATCGTTATATTCGAAGATCAGTTATACAGATTCCCGTAATAGTGTAATAAATATTACGAAGCTTTTAAGTATTCATTATTTTAATTAATTAAATACTTGCCTGAGTAACTAGCTGTGTCTTTACCTACTAATCCGAGATTCCAAGCAATCGACTAATGAGAACCGAACGTAACCAGTTCATGTAACAGCTTCTAGTTGGGAGCTTTATGGTGCGACAATAATAATTAGACTATTCCAACTTGCCAACAAATTATTACGAATCCTCGTTTTGCATCAAGATCATCGAATTAGTTTCGAATACATCGACTGACTTAATTACTCTAATATATAACGCCGACTTCCAGGATATCATTTAGAATTCCTTTGCTCAGTAACGATTAACGCAATTGCTTCTTGGAGCATAAATTAAATTTGCTTGGACGCATCTTATGAACGTTAGATGTATTGAGATCGCTAAAATTAAGTCAAAGAAATAAAGTCGTCTATTAGCCTAATGTAAAAGGTTTCCTCTTACTAAGACAATTAAATTAAACTCTCTGCTATCGACTGTTAACATTATTTAATGACGTACAAATGGAAATATGTAGCATAATGTAGCATAGTTATATTATTAATACCATCAGCTAGCCATTCACATGAGCACATTGCAAACGATTAAACATTGTTGTATTTTTTCCAGGTATCTAGCCATTGTATATCCCCTTGAACCCAGAATGTCAAAGACGTCATCGCTGGTTACAATAACATTCATCTGGGCTACAAGTATGGCAATTGCATTTCCTTGTCTTCTATACTCCACCACCATAACATATAGGTAAGTATAACCACAGTTGTAAAATACCAGAAATAAGTCTATAGAAGATTAATCATGACAATATCAATTTAATAGTTATGAGTAGGCGAACGTTCGCCACTTTACCAATCGTAACCATAACGCGCCATTCTGAAATTTCATAGACGTATGAAATAATATCAAATTAAATTTCTTTAGCGCATGAATGTAAAAGTTATGAAATATTTATTTAAAGCTATTAAAACTATATATAACCAGTCAGGACACAGCTGAAACAAAGTTCTGAAAACTCAATTTTTTTTAAATTAAAATGAAACGTTCACGGAACTTTAAAATGAAAAGTTTTATGAATGCAAATAAGTAATTCTATACTGGGATGGACTGCGTTCATTAATAGCAGATGCTTTTTGGAAAATTGCAGTCGATAATTATATTTGCTTTTAATTTTGAATAAACGACATACTGGATTTAATTCTTTTTTCGTTAATTTATATCAGTCATGTACACTTGAATCGGTGATTGTGAAAATTGAAATTACTGAAGTACATTATTTTTATTTGTAAATTGAATGATGGCGCAGATTTATACAAAGTGTTGAAATAACAAGACTGTGGTCCCAGGATAATTTTCCAGATATCGTTAGAAAATTTTACTGTCACAATTTATCTAGGTGATTCAGAAAATATCTGAATAGTGAGATTACTGCGGCTCGTGTGTGGCGAAATATATCTGATTGTGTGGATATAAAAATATTCGATTTTTACGGAATTTATCGGGTGGTCATGTCTGAGATTGTTGCACGATCTTAAAGAATTTTTCTGTGGGTTTTTATTAATACTTGTGAGACCTTTTCACGCAGCTAGACCTCGGATAATACCCCAGAATATACAGCCCAACCGCAGTATGTCCGTGTTTGACGACGCGTTTTTTGTTAGATTGTACACAATCGACGTCGCTCACACGACGTTCACAAATATTAAAGCGCTGGAGGTTTATTGTATCTTGAAAAATATTAAATCGACCATGTTATCGTTTAAAATTAAAAAAAAATAGAGAACCCCTAATACTAAAGTTTTCTACAATAATATTGTAGATTGTAGGTAAAACTGTTTAAATTCATCACATTCAAGCTTATTATTGTAAATGTTTGTTCAGTTATTGTTGAATGGAATGATGTTCTGCGATATATGTCACTAATTATTGTGGTAATACCTGTAGTTCGCCAAAGGTTTGAGGATCATCCGCGGACTAATTTAATTCTGCGTATTTCTAATTCACGACACATCAACCAAATTGGGAATTTGTGTTGCAGTCATTGGCAGTACGATGCAGGAAATAAACGACATTGACTACCATCGAAACAAAGACTAGATGGCTTTAACACTCATTGCTTACGCGTGTGCGAAACATTACTTACAAATCCTTTGTGAAACTTGACCCCTCATTAAGCACTTACTATATAAACTAGGAAAAGAGCACCGTAAAGAACGTAGATAGCGTATAGTGCCAATATTAATGTCTGTGGTAAACATTAATTTTATTAAAATAAAATAATATATGATACTTTAACATCGAACTTGGTTCATTGTCAACTGTCCACAATGATCGATGGTATCGATGAATTTGTGTGTTTTGTCATCGCAATGACAAAAAATCGTACAACAGATCCGTTCTGTACACTATAATTGCAATCCCACACAACTCATTTGAATTAATTTAATTTTAAGTATTGGATACTTGTGGTTTTGTGATATTCTAATATTAGTTCAATATTAATGCATATTAATGTTAACACTTAATTGTAAACCTTAAAATTCCCATTCTGACAAGTATAGCTGAGAGAGAAGTCGTTTCCTCCGGATATTGGGTGCAAAATGTTCCCTTCTCATGACTCTATCTTATGCTACCCTATTCTGGTTGTCTCAAGAAATTTGTCCTAGATATTTATTTATCTGCCCCCCTGGAATTATATCTTCCTTCTGTAGTCTCAGGTGCTGTGTTGGTTGTCCTTAATTGCATGCATCATGTCTCAGTCATATGCAGCCTAATCTTTCTCGATTTCCTTTTTGTTTTTAAATCAATTATGTACGACTTTTCCATTCATATTGTTTTCTATCACCACCTTTACTGAAGCTTGAACGTTGAACAGAATACTAGATTGTGATTTCCTAAGCATTATATTCTCTTCACCTCAACAGTGGTTAATGCTTTCCTATGTTCAAGGGCTCTTCTGGTAATTGTTAGTGCAAGGCTATAAATCGTACCGGACGTCAAGATAATGGTGTCAACTCAAAACCAATTTCTTTCACATTTATGGCCGATAATATTGTAAGGTTGTGATAACCATACAAGATGTATTTTTAAGTTAATTAAAATCAGTAAGAGTCCCGAATTGCTTTCGTGCTATGATTGTGTATGACTACAAAGGAAGTTTAACCTCAATCAAAAGTTTGGTAGATTTTGACCGGTCCTGAAACAGTAACACCCTCATCGTCAGGTGTATAACAAGTGGAAAATATGAATATTTTTCACTCCTTCCCCTTTGTTCTTTGTTTATGTTATCGCTAGGATGTCTACCTTTATCCTTTCAAACTTTTCATTTATTTTTTTTCTCTTTCCATCCATTCCATTTTGTTTTTCATTTTGTTCTTCATGCTTATTAGTTATCTCTTTATATTTCTAGTGTCTTGTCGTATTACCTCATTTTCTTGTTTTAATTGTCATACCTCGTTGTTAAATCGCAGTTGTTCTGCCCTCATCTATTGTAACTCCTTTTTACATTCCTTCTGGTGTGCACCTTCTTGTCGTTCAGTATCTTCAGTATTTGGTCCAATTTATCCTCGCCATTGATATGTTGTTTTACAGGCCTTCTCTGTTTTTTTACTTCTACATCATTTTCTGCTTTTCTTCTCCTGTTTACGTCGTCCGTTGGCTACTGACCACTTTCAATTTTAACCCTTTACTAGTTATTCGATATTACTTCGTACGGTCCTGTTCTTCGTTCCTTTCGTAGCTTGCAAATGCCTCTCAACTTCACATGATGTGTTAAGATTTTATTAATTTAATCTCAGATTTAGTTTAAAACGTCTCTTTCCTTTACAATAATAGCATTTCCGATAAAGTGGTCGTCGTTTAAATAATTTATATTAAAATTTTTACGCTAAGCAAATCTATTGGCAAAATTTTAATTTTAATGAATATGTAGCCAGTATTGAACTTGAATAAGTTTAAAATAATTAATAGCACACAATAATTGCAAAAATTCTATACATCAAAACACACGTGTCGCTATCAGTAGGTGAATATGTAAGAAATTTTAATAATACCTGGGAACACCTGGTAATAACTCTCTCAATATTCATATGGCAATCTTTCATAATTCATAACAAAAATGTTAAGAGATCAATATCAAAGCGGAATGATTTTCGTAATAATCGAATTAATCATAATGAAATTGAATACAACGGAATTCAAGTTATTGCATTTATCACATAAAACGGACTAAAAGCACAGCTACGGCCTAACACCGTAACTACCTTTTAATTGGACATAAAGACATAATTGTATTTTTAATGTCTCTGGCTATAATAAATTTTCATCCTAAAAATACTTCCTGGCTGGATTTTCGCGGGGTATTTGCACCCTCCTGTTAAGAAAACAAAGGGTGTGCCTTTTCTGAAATCTCTGTTCGTCCGAATTAAATCACAAACGTGGTTTTGCATTGTTTGTTCCGTGCAATTTCATTAAGAGGCACCCTTTCTGCTTTATATAAATCAAACCTTAATTTTAATACTGCCCATGAATGGATAATACGTGCAATATGTAAAATATAATTCCTAACACATAAAACTATTATTTGGTCAGTTTAAATAAATCGATCCATTGTGATTAATTAAAATGATTAAAGAAATAGAGGAGGTTTGGTATAGTACTTAATGCACAAGTCAACATGAACCTGACATGTTCGTGAACGTCCATGTCATTGTTTGACTTTACTAAATCCTTTAAAAATATACCTCGTCGTATTCTTGGTAACTAATTGAACTAAATGAAATTTGAAGAGTAGTACATTAATAAGTATATTATGAAGTTTATTATATTTCATAATTTTCAGGTCAACAGGAAAAGAAAGAGTTGCCTGCATACTGATCTGGCCTGACGGGCAACCTACCGTTTCTAAAATGGATTTTGCGTACGTATACATTTTTATTCCTGGAATAATTGTAGTGTAACGACGTTCTTAATGCATGCATGAGCAGAAATTTTAATTGGGTGTAATCTCAAAATTTTCTATAATTTTAATTGGTGAGTTCATTAAGATCGTAACGTTCTATTATAATGTTATTTGGTGTATCGCTTAAACTTATTTTTTCTGTAACAACAGAATATGTGTCTTCAATTACTAGTACATAATAACGCAAGCGTGTAAAATGAGCCAGAACTGTGTTCCTCATTATAAAACCAAACAATGCAACTTTTCGTATGCGCTCGATGATAGATTGATCCTCTCACATTACAAGACCATCGCTCCATAGAAGAGGATACAATGTGGAACAGTTTAATTTTATTTCATACATAATGATGATAGGTTTCAAGTGCGATTGGTTATTCTATGTTAACGAGTGAGAAAAATAAAATTGGTACAAACAGTGCCCAAGCAGTATATTTCCATGAAATTTAGATAGTGACATAGACAACATAAAGTTGACTGCATATTGGTAGCGTAAAATTTATAAAATATGTAAATAAGAGAAGTAATCGAGTTTGTCATTGCAACACTTTAGAAATTTGTGCATGGAGAAGTTATAATCGCCTAGAGTTTTTAATTCTATTCTTTCATCCGAATCTGAATAAAAATATTATACATATAAAAATTATTTAAAATTACATAAATATGTTAAGGGAAATTGAATCCGTTATATTTTGTTTGAAAAAAAAAACAAATCGAAGTCGTCCTTTGTCTCAATATTGTATATCATTTTAAAAAACAAAATATTACCAGATCTCTAAAGAAAAAGTTTACCCTGAACTTAAGATAAATAAGAAAAATAAAATCCCGTCGGCAATTACATTTTTTAACCAGCAAAACGGATAACAAAAGCCTCGCCAGCCAGCAGATAATCCGACTATAATCCCACGACGAAACAACTTCTTTGTGTAATACAAAACATTCTCGCGCATCTGCATTTATATATTTATACAGTTTTATCCGTTTTGTTTCCAATAATCTGCATTTCAGTTCGACCGTAAAAATATTAAATTTGTGTATAAAAAACATCTAAAATTAGCGGATATTAAATTCTTAATTAAGGGCTGTAGAGTAATTAACGAGCAACGAATATAAGATAGCGTCGCAAAAATTGTCGACTATACCTTTTTGCAATATTTATATGAATTCCTATTTATCACCGTAACAAAGTAGACAAAACACGCTTCTCGCAGCAACCAATTAATGCTCTAATAAAGAATCCGTGCATACGCAGAACCATACGTTGAAAGTGCCATCACAAAACTTTTACGAATTTTATGAACGAAAATATAAAATGCTTCCTGGAACAATTTATTTTTAATCCGCTGATGACTGGATTCTAGGAGATGGTAGTCGCTGTGGAAATTGACTACGAATAATTGCACTGCATGTGCGGTGGCAATTTCCATTAGTATCGAGTGATTCCTATCATTGACATTCAAGTTGGGTTTTATTTTGCGCGCGTGCGTCACGTTTCTATTCAAGTTGGAATTCATGCAGCCGTTTTACTGTTGCTGAACTAGAAGGTAGGAAACACTTACTTGAAGAAGCAACACCATAATATCTAACTAAAGGTAGAAAAATATCGAAAGTAAAGAGTGTTCTTATTATGCAAAATTAAAGCAGTTCAAGTTATGAATGACAAATGCGATTGGAGGCGAATGCGGAAGATCGTATTTAATAGAAAAGTTACATATTATTAAAAGTTTAAAATATTATGTTTAGAAATATATAAATCTTTATATTAAGTGGCAGTACAACGCCGAAATTATTATAAAACCCAACGCAACTTATATATAAAGTAATGAATGTCTGAAACTTCAGCTCTTTATGTATTTTCAATAATATCTGAACCACTCCATAAATGTTTTGACAATAACTCTCATGGCACAGAAAATGTATAGCATTTTAACCAAGGATCTAACGAAGTCGCAAAATCACAGATTTCTTACATTAGAGTCTGAAAATGTATATATAAGCATGAATAATAACTAGCAATATAAACGCCGAGACGAAATTCCCAGACGTCGTAACAGTCTCCTCCTAACAACTGGATTACACCTGAAATTGTGAACGCTAAACGAAACTATTACTGTAATAGAATCAAAAAGACAGGAAATAAAACTGCGAGGTATGCAGAATAATGAACTTAAGATTGAAGTAAGTGAACATTTGAATAATATTTCTCAACAGTAGTCTAGTCTCAACAGTAGTCTAGTCTCAACAACGTTGTGTAATTATTTTAATGGACATGTGTCAAAGTGTGATTGGTGAAATGAATTCTGCAACTATGTTCTAAGTCTTCTTAAGTTGGACAGAACTATTCGTGGATTGATAGACTTTAAATATACAATACCAGATGATATACATGTGATTGAGTTAATTGTTGACTTGATTATTGATTTGATTATTGAACCTTTAATAGAAATAATAAATTTGCTATAAAACTTCCCCTTCTATATTATAGAAAAGCTAATATACTCAAATAGTTCTTTTTTTATTAAACGCAAAATATTATTAGAGTTTCAGCATGGTGTTAGATCGGTTAGCATAAATTCTTTTAATTTTATACGTAGAGAAATAAATCAACGTTATTTTTTGATGTCTCGTGCCCTTGAATGCATTGATTTTGGTTTCGTAATATCTAAATGCTGCAATGTCCTTCAATGGATTAATTAATTCCTAATTGACAGGAAGCTTATCGTCTCAGCCGGAGGGTATCTATCGTGGGAATGCGAGAGGGATTTTGGGGTCGGCAGTGGTTGCTCATTTGCCCATTAATATTATTTTCATTTATCAATGACCTGGGAGGTCATATAAGCGAAGGTCTTGTCATAAACTATGCCGATGACACGCTATTTCTGATACTAACACCGACCAATTATATCGCTGAGACTCGCCTTGTCCCAAACAGAAATTATTATTATTATTATATAATAAAGTGTGCCAAAAATTCATTTTTTGTTTTTTGGCGATAATATCTTTTACATGCACCATATTAATATTGTAAACTTTTGTAAACAAATTTTGGGTATTAAGTTTGACAACATATCTAGACTTTGGTACGGAGCCATGTATCTAAATTAGTATTCATCCTTAAAAAAAGCATAATATGCTTAATCTACTAATTAACTTCTAGTCACTTAGACGTAATTTTATGGAGTATAGATATTATAATGACATCTACATTTAAACTCATTGACAAAATTAACGCACCACTCAATTAAACTTTTATAATTACAATACTGAAATTAATATTGCAATAAAATTTTCATGAAATGTTATTGTTAGGTACTGTCTGGTAGCTGGTAAATGAAATCGGCGAAACATGGCGTTCTTTCTAATCATTTCTTATTAAAAAAAATTCTAGGAAATAAAGCAAACATATAAACGCAAACCAAACGAAAACAATAGAATTTATGGATTTAAGGTATGTGTCTGTGCGCGCTCTATCGCCCAAACGATAAAAGTTAGAGGTACGAAACTTTAAACTACGATTTTCACACCCTTAGTAAAAAAAAACTATCACCAAAAGCGCCAAATAAGCGCAACTAAAAAAGTTTGCAAGTTGTACGAAATTTTCATTTCATTTCTGAGTCAATTAGGGGAATTTTTGAACAAATTCTAAGAAACCAAAGATTATAAACACTTAAATTCGTAATTATTAGATTTCTTGTTACCGAATGAAACAGCTCAATTTTTTTCATGACATGCGTGCCATTAATAATACCGCTCTTTTCACTCCGAGTGCGATTTAGTTCCGATTTGCACCGCCATCTGTCGGTGTTGATTATTTCGGCGACGTTACGCGACGTAAATTGCCGCGTACACGCAAAGTCCGCGATTTAAGAAATTGAAAAGCTCACCCCAACAGGCGCCTCCTCCGACACGACTCCGTCCATTTGGATGCAAGATCGACGCCGCCATCCAAAAAGTCCGTTCACTAAACGTTTAAAGTTTATCAATGAATCCGCCAAATTGCGATTTAATTTAACGTGAAACACAAAACGCGATTGTGCACTCACCAAACGGCCGCGTTTAACGTCTGTCTGGTTATTTATCGGCGCGACGGAACGTTACATTTCAATGCAACGCGAAACAAACGTCCGAAAACTTTTAACGCTCGTACGAAATGAGACACGAAGCGTCGGAATTATGAGTCACCGTCGACTGCATAGTCAGTTTTTTGGCGCAAAAACTGCCCATTGCACCTAAGCGACGTTATCTTTGCATTTTTATCGGGGAAGTGATTATCGAGTTTTTGATATGTATAAGATTGTCTCTTCATCAGTTGCTTATGTATAAATTACTATTTAAAATAAATTACATATTAATTTATTATTCGTAAACCTCGTATGTGTTTTACTTTCTTATACTTTATGTATAAGTATTAAGTATTAAGTATAGTAATCATGAAAATTTCGAACGCGAGATTTTAACGGATATACGCGTGTTTAGGTCCCCTGATTCGATTCTGACTATTTCCGGAATTACGTCTGTGTGTCCAATTTTGAAAGCAATATCTCAACCGTTGATGGTTTACTTGATCACCGTTTTCATTATCTCGAAAATGGCACGAGTTATCGAAAATCATAAAACTTAAAATGCAAATTTTAAACAACTTTCATTTGAAAAGTTTTTTTCGAAAAATGGATGATAACGAAATGTCAGTTCAGTGCAGACCACTGCATATTTTTTAGGATGGTACTAATCGTTCCCATGCTTCTTATTTGTCCAAGAAAATGCCGATTTCACCGTTTTCGCCATTAGCCTTAGGCCGGGGCCTTCGTGTGAGAAGCTGTCTCGTTAAATCGTCTAACCATGCGGCTTAAGGTGGAATGGTTTCTTCCTATCCCATTAGCAACATGACGCGTCGAATCCCTCATCCAGCAAAGTTGATTCTCTTACTGTTTCTTCCACAAATATATTTCTTCTGCGATTCGTTACTAAAATGTATTACACTCGCACTGACAATATCAATAACAAAAAAAAAACTACATGGCTAAATGCAACTAGTCTTAATATGAGAAAAATTACGATAAGATTTTAAATTTGCCAAAATTTCTTTTATTTGCAATTGTACTTTTAAAACAAAATCCTCGTTGGCAACATTTACTTGAACTGTACAATAGGTACACCACGGTACTTGTAAGATAGATAGAAAACTAAAAACCATAATTATTTTGGAATAACAAAAAATATATGCATGTGGTGGTGCGTTAATTCTGCGCATGAGTTTATAAATGTTGTGTATATGTAAAATACAACGAACACAAATTTATACGCAATTCTTCCTTTCATAATTATCCCACTCGACGAAACGAAATCAGTACCCATTCGCACAGGACGATACTTTACGAAAGGTCACTGTTATGCGCTTGTGCAAAACACTTTAATAAATTAGATAATAGAATAAGAAATAAACGTAACGTAACTCAGTATAAGAGAAAATTTATGAAATATTTATTAGATAAATGTCGCTACTCTCTACAGGAGTATTTTAATGTGCATTAGTGTAATCTGACGTGTCTTATGTTATTATCACAAGGAAGGTCTTTGTACAAAAGAAGGCTGCAACTCCTTGAAAGCTATGTATCGCAGTCTAATAAATAATACAAAAAATAATTACAATTCGACAGTAATGAACACAACAATAACAATTATTGTTATTATTGGAATATAATTAACAATGAAACTGTATCTCGGAATGGCATAAATGTAATAAACATTGCAACGAATGGATGATCCTTTGCTGTTGAGTGGTATATTCCGTACACATTTTATTAATGTTTCAAGGACATGCAATCCTCGCGTTGACCCATCACTTTACTTATTTCTCAAGTTTTGCCGAAATGTACATCACCATCATTTCGGTATCGAAAAAAATTTACCAGGGCTGGCGGAGTTTAGGGAAGAATATTGAAATCCCATCATTTCACGTTTTTAATTAACCGTTAAACACGGTTAATTAAACAGAAACATAAAACTGTACCGAAAACTACAGGATTTTTTCAGGAACATCAGAAACATTCGAAACAATTAATAACAGGATCCTAGCATATGGACCAATGGTCCATTATAATGGACCATCAATTCTACAAAATTTCATGAAAACATGACAGAAATGCGCATCGTTAACAGAAACATTTCTGAGAAAATAATCACAATTTACTGTTTTAATTGCTGTGGTGTAAAGACACTGAATATTAACGCGGTAATAATGCAGAGGTGATCGGCAGCCACTTTCAGTATAAGAACTGTATTATGCGAGATAAGGTGTGCGGTTGATTTTCTTTGTTCTCGTTCATAACATACACAATAATGCGAAACTTCTATGTGTTTCTTGTTAAAGTACTTGCAGAACCAACTTGCGTTCAAGACAGGTTAGTTAACAACCTACGAAGTGGTTGACACCACTCTTCATCCAGAATGCTTTTTTTTTTAATGTTGCGGCTTTCAGTTAATATTGTTTAACATTAAAATGGCTCAAACCCTGTTTAAACATTTATTCTTAAGTTATTTTTTTTTATTTTAGTTTTTGTATTGTTGGAACATTTGAGGTTCTAAGTTTACTATAAGAGTATTCGAGAGCAAATTTGTAATTACGTGAATAAATGACTGTTCAATATATATTTCAAGTTTGATCCAAATCTCTTAAAATATCGTTCAAAAAATTGTCAACTTTTATTGTATTGTATAATTAAATTATTCGTTCACCTAGGATGCCCAGACCACTGTGGACGCTTCGTGTTTTTGTCAACCGCTTCGAAAAACGTCAAAGTTTCACGTTTGGCTTGATTACTGTTTAGCATAGGTCATTAGTGATGGATAGTGAAAGTGAACACGGCAATAACTACACACCAGGAGATATGGTTTTATCATCAACTGCCGCAACTGTGAATTTTCTTCCAGAGAAATCTACAGTGTTTAAAAGAATACAATTCTTCCATGAAGGGGCGTAAGAAAAAAGGCATCAATGGCTTCACCGAAAGAGTTTCGCTAGCTTGCTTTGAAAGGAAGCAGGAAGTTTGTCTTATTCAAAGTTGAAATCTACCCTAATGGCAAATAACGTTGTACTCGTATTTGAAAAATAAGGCAATTTGATCCAGATCCAAAAAGAAAATGTTTTGCATTGGATACAAATGCAAAACATTTTCTCGAGAAAGACTATATAACTTTTGTTAGAAGTTCCACACGATCGTTATCTTCTATGCAAATAGTAAGTTCTCCTTCACTTCAAATCAATAATTATGAAAACTTTGATATTATTATTAGCAAGTAAAAATTAAACTGAAGTTTTTATCGAATTTATTTAGAGCAACGGTAGTAGTCTCTTAAAATTGTTCTTGATTTTTTTATCTTTTGTTTCTTTTTATTTTGGCAATAATTTTTGTATTTTTATGTTTTTTATATTCTTGCATACTTTTTGTACTTATATTTTTATATTTTATTTGTTATAAAACCGTAGAACGTAGAAAAACTATTGTATGAAACTCGTGAGGGATCTTTTTTTTTAATTCGCTGGGAAAAATTTTCAACTCGTGAAAAAAGTATTACTTTATTCTGAATCGCGATGCGGCCCTAAACCAACCCCAAAGGCGTTAGCTCCTACCTTAGCGGGTATGTAGCGTTCCCAAGGTCGTCTCTTAATTATCTAACGCAGTGAAACATCACCGACGGTAGATGTAGATTTTCTCTAACTGCATTTTTTTCGACGATTACGAATTGACAATATATTTTCGCAAGTATAAATTAAATGTGGACTTCATAGGGTATATTCCCTGTTATCTAATTACTAATTAGTATTCCAGTGAGTCGTAAAAGCTCTATGTGCATCACAAGCACTTGCTGTGGCTTTCATAGTACTTGAATGCTGATGAATCAGTCCTCCGTAATTGTTTTTCTTGACCTGAGCCTGAGGGCACTTCCAAACGCTTTAAAAAGCAATTGGAGAGCATACAAACTTCTACACAAAGCGGCTATCATCCCTATTGACTCCGCCATCATCTCCTGTTTGATATATTACATATTTAATCCCTAAAACCGATCCTTGTTTTATTTATCTTATACTATATACATAAATTGACTTCACCAGTCCATTTCAACAAATCAAAGTTTTAATGAGTCGATTATTATTATACAAAACTAGAAAGTTTAATAATTAGTTTGAGTTAATTACATATGTATTTAGTATTTTGTGTATCTCATGCCGGGGCACTAGTTATATGTGGTTGATCTCGCACATACAGTTTAATGAAACTCAACGACGATTGTTTCGTGGACTTGACACTCGCCAGGACGGACAAGGCAGGAATTGCAATTATATAATATTACTTTTCCTCCATCATAAAATATGAGCAAAATGCCAATTAATTTATAATATGTTACTTTCGCGAATACGGTAATATTCCGCACCACTACGTAAACAGCAATTTAATTAATTTTTGCGTGTGTAATTGAGGATCACATTGAACGTGGGAAATAAGTCGTCGATAACAACTGTTCGGCAACTCTAGTGAATGTCGTATTTTATTGACCATCTTTATATACTTACTATTCGCGAACGTGTACTCCTCGATTTTTTATTTTGTACAAGTAATTCCAGAATCACTCATAGCTCTTCATTTAAGATAAGATACCACCATTACCTGATGTAATAAACCTTATCTCTCATATCGAATCGCTCAGTTTACGTTCACGCAATTGATCTATTTTATGCTAATAATTTCTTTAGTTCACCAAGACTTGCATCAGTTGTGTTTCTAGAGAAAAAAAAATTGTGATAGATTTATGTTCTTCACGCATATGTAACCCGAAACTAATTACAAGTTAATTCAAGCAAGCAAAATCTCATTTAGAATTTCCATAAAGCTCGTAAATTGTTCTGATCATTTGCTAACCGTTGCCAACTGTAAAATTGCGTATGAATAACTAGTAACTCGAATCCCTTATTTTTCTGAGTGACTCTCAAACTCATCAATGCATACGTCTGATAAACTGAATTGTGCTTTCTACGAAAATAAGTATCGCAAGTTTTGTTATTGAATTCCTAAAACCTCTCAATTTCTTCGTAATATGTTACACAAATATAGTTTCCTTTGAAGGGATAGTCGATTCATTATGGCATTTCTCATTGCCAGCCTAGGTATTATTTTAAAATGATTTTTGCCGTTGTGATGTGTGATGTTGTGTTTTTTTAATAACGAAACTATTTCCTTCATTAAGGGGGGGTCCTGCTTTATAAGGCTCAAAAAATCGATTTTTGTATTGCTCAAATCTATGCCTAATATATCTAAGAATATGTATAAAAAATTATAGCGGCTAATTCGCAGTATTTTGAAAGATACAGCACTAAACACAGTGAGGTGTCGAGCAAAAAATATACGAACGCACGAACGCTCGGACAAACGAAGCGCGCGCCCCTCCCCGCAGTCACATAACACCGAACTATGTACTGAAAAAAGTTCAATCGGTCGTTCCAAAGAATAATATTTTGAATTCGTAAGAGCTATAGTTGGATTATAACCAGATATTCCGTAAGTAATCGAAAATTAGCATTTTTCCTGATCGTAAACTTTAGAGCGCGTTTTCTCGAGTTTTCGTTTTTACGATTTTTCTAAACTGGTGGGCGTGATTGCGAGAAAACTAGACAAGCAATCAAAACGAAACAAAACTTTTGTTAGCTTCAGTAGCATTCTATTTGATTTGAACTAAAAAGATTAATGAAAAAAAAATTCTAAACAACTTTTTTAGCAAGTTGAAATGATTTTCTCTTCCTGCAAAGAGCACATTTATTTTCAAACCTGAGAAAAATCTTGAATTTCAAAATTTTGTTTTTTTTTAGTTCACCTAGAAGAAAATATATGAGAATTACAATTTTCTTTGGTTTTTTTTTGTTTCAGACAAAAATTACGAGCTACATCTTTCCCACCGATTGTAGACTGCAATTGAAAGGTGTTGCACAAATGTGCATAAAAATCGGTTCCGTTTAAATATTTTTCTCTCGAAATATTTTTTTCTTAATGCTCAAATATGCAATAAAATGCTCTAAAAAGTTCACTAGACTTGCTCATTTTTTTCTGTCCTAAAAAAATTCCCCCAAAAATGCTATTTTAAGGCCTCCTAAAGCAGGATCCCCCCTTAAGTCAACAATTTTCGGTATTGAGTTGTTGCGAGATGCTCAATGATATATGTTCAGGTCATTTAAACAGCTTCTTGACGTATCCATTTTCATGGTAGATTCTGTCATAAATAATTCCTTTGAACCACTCCCTTTTAACGTTTCCGTAAAAGCCAAGAAATATAACCAATTTATCGAAGGAACAAGATTTCTTCTATCAGAAGTAAAAGAAAATCAACTTTTCTGTGTCGAACGTCTCGTGGAATAAATTATGTATTGCACAAAGATGGCGAATTTGAAAGGTTTTAGCACGCATGGTCGATTCATTTGATTTATTTACTACTGGAATGTATAAGGGAAAGCATTTAATAATTTAATTTGTGTCTGTCATAGAAATGACTCATCAATTTGTTGTCGGCGATTATTCGAAACAGTAAATTTGATAAATGATTAAAATAGACGTTTAATAAATTGTGTACACGTTAATTACAACACATTATGATGTGTTAATGAAATAATTAATCGTTTTGACAAAATACGCTATTACGTAGTACGTAAATTAATTGCATATTGCAAAAATCTTTTTAAAATATTTCATCACTTTTAGTTAAATGGAAACCACAGTAGCAGTTTTATTCAAATGATATTATTTAAAATGAACGAAGTCGCCCGTAACTAGGCGCCGTTTCTAAATCTCCTTTTTTCCAATATTCTCGATTATCATCGTTAGTCACTCCACGTTTCCGCTTAATCTACCCCAGCGGAATTGTATAGAGTGTGTAGATAAATGCAGCTATTTGCGCTGATATCAAAGGGATATCACAAATTTCTCTTCTATACGTTGTACAGTTTCCCCACGCCCGCGTCTGTGTTAGTTCACAAAACTTTGTTAATTACAGTAATCGCGGGTGGAGTAGCAGAAAGTCGCCGATTGGGAATAAATGTGTATTTTTTTGTGACTGTCTCAAAAGTTACAACGTAATTTTTGTTGCCTATAATCGAGAAACGCAAATTTGTAAAGTTGCAGTACTTTGTTTCAAAGTAACTTGTGTAGTACTCCTTAATATTTGGAAATTGAAAGTCAGATATTTTTCGGGGCGTTTTACCAAATATATGGATTCGGATATATGGATACCGGATATGGAAATAAAAAACAAACAAAGAAAAAGGTATATAGCACAATGATGCTACCAATAATATTGCAAGGCGGTGAAAGTTGGAAAAGAGAAACAAAGGAAAAATTATAGCGGTGGAAATGAGGGAATTCTGGGAATGACAAGAAGGCACAGGGAGACAACGTAATGTATACTTGAAAGAGTGGAGGAAGACCACGAAGGAATTGGGAAAATAGAATACGGTAAATTGGAATGAAAAAAGGAAAATCAATGGAGGAAATGAAGGGGATGACAAGGAATAGAGAAGAATGGAGGACATGGGCGAAAACACCAAATCCGACGCCATATATGGCATAAGGAAAAAGTGAAAAAAAAAATATCTTCATTGATTAAACCTCATAACAATATTAAACATGCACCGGCAGCCGCTGTGGGTCATTTAAATGTATCGTGATTTCATTTCCTCATGATGCACTTGTTTTTCTTGCAAGGAACTTTTCGTTAGAAGGCGATTTTAATGTTTTTAAAGAATTTAGTTTTCTATTCACACTTGCACACTTGCACGTGCATATTACACGAAAATGAAATTCTTGTCTATCTTAGCGAGTGTTATTACAGAATTTTTGTAAATTTATTTTCGAATTATTATTAAATTATAACAAAATCCTAAGATTCTAGTTGACTCTATAAAATGTAAATGTATTCCAATTTTACGTAATTTTAAAATTTTTTGTGTTAAATACTCAATGTCGAATAATCATTTTTGAACTGAATTTTTAACTTCAATCTACATCGTATGTTACATATATATATATATATAGAATGTCGGCCATGGCTCATGAGAGTTTAAGGACTATTTTAATATCATCTGTTATGTATAAGATTTATTACTCGCTAGTAGCGAATTTATATGACACAAGGCGAAGACGGTTAAGACATGGGAGAAAATATGTAGTTGCACGAAGAGAAACCCAAACAAAAACACTTTATTGGCATTTGTAACTTCTCGCCACTTCCGCGCCCCATATAGCAAAGTGAAATATGGATGTATAGTATGAACAATTATTTATCTTGCATAAGTAATTAATTTTGTTTTAATTTTTAGCTGCCTTAATTTCCCAAAGGCTTCCTTATAATCACAGGACGAAAGAGTATCTACAAACATTTCATTTATTCATTTTAATATTGCGGGCGTGAAATGTATTGCTGAATTGCTATTATTCTGTTCCTGATTCTGCAGTTCAGTACAATACTTCATTTACATGAAATATTCATTCACAATAAGTTGAGTACTTTTCCTCGATCCACCAAAAAATCTTATTAAATAAGTATATGCGTTTTTAATGATTTAATACTTTATTATGACACGTTTTCGCGATGTTGCCGCCCTAAATAAAATAAATTATTCTCTGGGTGAAAATAAATCGTTTAAATAATTGTTTGCTTAGTTCAAGAAGAATTTGACACGAATATTTGTATAAATATTTCCTTGTTGAATTGGATATATTAAACATAGGCCATTTGCATCAGCAAAAATCAAATTATAGATATCATTAACGCTGTAAAATATGCATATAAGTCAGCGACTTATATAAACTGTTATCGTTTATATAACGAATAAGAAAATAAGTAGCAAAGTGTGCATGAAGCGTATGAAATAAATAAGATATGAGAGCGGAGGTAAATTCGACTCTACTTACTTAATACGCTCTGATCCGGAGATACGGATGCAAAATGTAAATTCAATAAATTCAATTTTGTCGTTAAAAATGCCATTGCGCATAGAAGTATATTATTACTTACAATAAATTAAATTTGCTACGTTGTATTGAACGCATATGATTATTGACAATTCTGAAACAAAATCGTAGCAAACCTTTATATGGCGTTCTTTGTGCATACGTATCGAACCACAAACTGAACACTGTTTATAATACGCGGCCGTCTCTCCTTTGTGGATTTTTAGCAAACACGTAACAAGCGGTGCAAAATAAACCTGAGACGTTCTGTTTCCTTTATATATATGTCTGCAACTTACCACTTGCGTAGCACTAACATATTTGACACGAAAACATTTCAACAGTTCCTCCACCTCAACATACCCTATATAAATTGAAATGTGCGCACTATCAAAACTATCAATTGTCAATATCCAAACAGCTGTGCAAGCAGTGTGCTTTTTGAAAATTCAACCACCGGTTGCTATAGTGTGGTGCATTTATATGCATCAATAACACAATTAGGGAAGTATGTGATTGGTATTGTTCGAGCATAGTTCGGCGCGGGAATTGGACCCACGCAAATAGGCTTTAATGTAAAAATATTAGATAGATTTTATTAACAATATTGCGTATGTGGCTATCACTCAATATAAACGCATTGCCGTTGAAATTATAATTTCGTAACTTATTTTTATTTGTTTTTCATTGTTAAAGATCCCTATTTGAACATTACCACTTCGTTCGAATATGGATAGACGCGTTCGAAAGTGAAGCGACTTATTTAATTTCCTGTGGAAAAGAAAACAATGTGCCATATTGACCTCATAATGTGCACTTTTATGCGAGATACAGCTCCTGCAGTAGATTAAAAAATTCTCACCGGGAAAGCATATCCGGAACGTAAATATACGTGTTCAGGTATAAAATGAATCCCAACAAGACGTAAATGCTGTCCTAATCAAGTTACTCAGCTCGTGAGCTATATCGTTTGCGGAGCTTACTTTCATCGCAGTTGCGCGCTTGTAACGGAGAACATAACTAATTGTTGCGAGCGAACAACTGAGAAGAGCACGGATTTACGTGAAGACAATGGCAATTAACAGAGATCATGGAAGTTGTATTATGTACAAATGTTCAAAACAAGTTGATTCAAAGTTAATTACAAACTAATAAAAATAACGAAGTAGTTAATAAATTAATTGCTATCTTTAAGCAAATTGAAACAAACAATAGAATGTTAAATAACAAAAATGCAAATAAGTCGTATATATATGGTGATGTTGTGCCAGGGAGCAATAACAAAAATGGGAGACTGCGAGACTACACCCAACAATAATCACCTACCAGATTACATACATCAGATAACTGATATAATAATACCTACGAAAACTATGGATCAGGACAATATAAGACATTTCACGGAAAAGAATAGACAAATATATTTTACCACGATGAGCCAGGTATGTAGTTGCGCAGGGATTCAAATGCGACCGTGAGAAAGATGAGCAGATGTAGGTTAAATGGCGTACTGTCTGTAAATTCGAACAATACAACAGGGGGTACCGTAGGGCACCATCCTCGGACCTCTATTATATCTAACCCACCCTAATGGACATGATACAGACGGCTCAATAAGCTATAATCGAGTTGCTGTGAATGCAATGGCATTATGTTAGATTTATATAATTCATAGATGGTAAGATTCTATCCAATCAACGAAAAGATGGGTACACTGGTAAGGATCAACTGTAAATCAATAATTCAGTTGGAGTCTGGATAATTCTTAGGACTGTTCCTTGATAGCACAACTTTATTACGTGCATCATATGTGTATACGGCCTTTTTTGAGGTTGCTCCAGATATACCTGCAACGTAATGCAGTAACAAAAAAATCCTGAGAATACTAACAGGTGCACCACCTGGGACTAGTTGTGGACGAAATTATGACAGTTTATTCTTTACATGTCTATATATTAGTGTTGCGTTACTTTGAAAGCAGTGATGAAAGAAACACACATATTTACGGAACTAGAGGTCGTGATTTACCGCAACCAATTTTTTGCAGGCCATCAGTCTCACAACACTGCTTACAATGAGGTGTGAAGCAAATTTTGGACAATTTAAGAAACTTTGTTCTGAATTTTTTACGAATAATGTATATTTTTCAATTAACGATTATTATGATGTTAAAATAGACCAATTGCAATCTGAAATATTTGTGTAACCCTATAAATTAAGTGAATGGTAAAAAATATTTCATTTGCATTTGAAGACAAATATACTATCTGTCCATCTATACACAAATCACAATTGCCAGATTGCAATAATTGAGTTCAGTTTTTTCGTCCCTCCGTTCGCATCATTAGAAATGCAAATCCTACGTCGTTCACAAGAAAATAAGAATTACAGAAAATAGCTATGCTGGGACGCGTTTCGCCGGATGTTAGTCTTGTTGGGATATATCCTTTTGATATAAACATATTGTTTTCGTGCCTTAAGGACGGTATTTCAATATAACATACAGGTAAAATTCCTGACAGAACACTAAAATAGTTCGTCGACTAAAACGAAATTACCTCGAGGGTCTCAGCAGTTCGACTACTTACGAATAACGGTATGGTTCAGTGACAGCCTTACGTTACACAGGTACATACGTTAGAGCGCATCGAGGCGTTTTCCAACTTTCAATGTTGGATTGGTGATTAAAACTTAAAACGTATATACGCTCGTACAGCAGCCGAAACTTCGCTGTAGAAAACTTTAAGTTTATAATTTTTATAATCTTCTTAGAGCGGACGCGATATTATTAGCCACAAAATAGATTTTTTGGGATTTGACTGTCAACATTACTGATAAAATAATTATGTGAAATATCAATGACAATTTAATATTTTGGGTTTTTCTCAATGAGGAGTGAATAATATTTCATTGTAATTTTGCAATATAGAAGGAATATCTGAAAGCCTACAACGTATGACGTGCTAGTTCTAGTTCTTGCGAAATGTGAACATTTTACATAAAATTATTTGTCATCTGTAATATATTTTTAGAATATAGACATTTACCGCAAATGCGTTAAAGTTTATTTGCTACGGATTGATATTCGTTTGATATTAAACGAGCGCGAATTCATAAAATGCTTCCGGGCTACAAACGTTTTCAATGTTCAAATTAGCGTCCTTAATTTTTAAAATTAATATGACATACATTTCATCGATTTTACCGCCACGAATTAATTTCGTCATTGGCTAAAAAATAGCCAACTCGAAATTTGCCAGTGAGACTAAGATAGCCTTACCATGTATCATTTTTACAAACGTTTGTATCATACAGAACTACCCTACCATGAACTTCTTTGTTATTCATTATAATAGAATGTCTCGCGAACAAGATCCTATCAAGATTATCAACATGTCGATCCAATTACACCAACACACAATTGTTATTAACGAAATATCGAATAATAAATAATCAAAACAATATAAAATATAATCAATCAAACGGTTTATCATCTTAATATATTTTAATATTGTAATAAGTGTATTACAAGGAGTAGGAATAAAGTTTACATTGTAGTAAAACTAATAAAATTGTTTTTAAAAATAGACACTTATGGACAAACAATATAACTTATATATTAATCAATAAAGACTCAGCACGAAATAAGCGAACTCCTGTCACAGGATCAAGCAAAGCTGTTAGAAAATAATTAAATGGTGTAAAAGTATTACACAAAATATTACCAAAATTATGGAAATGCCACATATATTTGCATAATTTGATTCTCTACAATTAAATTAATAGTGAAGTAAATAGACAAACGTTAATCCCATACGAATTACAATTACTACAGAAGGTAAATTCGATTGATGAAGCTGTAGGCACTCGGTGAAACATGATTAAAACGATATAATAAAACACTTATAGTTTCACAAAATTTTGTGAAACAAATACCAAGTGTTTTATTATATGGTTTTACTACAGAAGGACTTCAAATCTGTATCTATCTGCAACAGCGATTCATTAATTTGTATTCAGGTTTCAGACTATTATTGTTTTTTACATAAAAGCTCTTCGCTCGCAGACTCAAGCAACAACTCCTATCGAAATAATTTCCTCGTTAATGATCTCTCGCTATCTCTGTAGGGAGACTACTTCGTCTGAGGCATACTATGTTATAATTGATGGGCTCCGCTCTAGGAATCAATTACCGTCTACGCATTTCCTTTATTGGTTCTTATTAGTTGTTGAAACTTGTCATATTTGATCGACTTTGTGATGTGAAGTGCAACACTTGAAAATACAGCTTTCTAATTTGTTTCGATAAACAAATTAATTGTTTTCCTTTTAAATTAATTTCGTTAAGTTGCTTTTCCAGCATTCGCTTTACTCGATTTCTTATTTTCGATTTTATGTTGACTTCCTTTTTATTTCGTTTATATTTTCAACCTTATAGTCTCCTTTCACGTGGTGAGCCGCTCATTTTGATTCATTTTCATCTGATTTTGTGTTATTGGCGTTTTTCCCCAATTTCGAATAATTTTCCTTGGATTTGTGTGCAATTTTCGTGTTATTGCTTTGTTGAATTTTTATTTCGTTGGCTTTTTTCTGTGTCATCCCATCTAGTTGCTTTTTTCCATTTTCTCCAGTTGCAAAACAAATGTCTTTGATTGCGTTCCGTCGATATTCTACATTTTGATAAAATGATTTTACCCTTCAAGTTAAATAAATATTAACAAATATAAAGGGAACGACGATGCTAAGTCAGCTACTGGTAAAAAAAATAGGCAAAGCCAGAGTGCGATCCACTCATTCACTGAATTTAAACCGTTTCCGTAAAAAAGCTTTGTATTTAATTTCAAACAGATTGCTCGTTTGTAATGTCAACTAACTCCGCCATTGTCTACGATGTAGTGTAGTATGTGGAAATGCAATGGGTATAATGAAAAAATTACGTTTAAACCTGGTTTAATTATTCGTTTTGGAACAATCAATAATCACAAAAGCATCAATTCTAACGAACCGACCATTGTTCGCAACATCATTTATTTTGTATTAATAATCCGAACGAATAATCGAGTAATGTGAGATAATCATCCAATAATGTTCGTGGTTATTAAATGTAAATTAATCCACTCACAACCGATATAAAGTATTCGTTTGCGATTTTAGAGCCCATTCACATTTCATCATAACGAACAATGAATTTATTTCGATGTGTTTTGTTAATGTTGAACAATAAACTAATTGCAGGAGCAAATGGTTTCTGCTATTTCTTAATAGTGTAAATATAGTAGCTTAATTTATTTAATCTGGGTGGCAAATTATCGTACCCAAGTAATCACTATTTCCCGCAATTTTCCAAATTGCCGAGTGCTCCGTAAATGACGAATATTTCATTCGTTTAGTAAGTTTTAATTGGACTATTGTATTTAATGCAGTTATCACCTCCTTTGCTTCTGCTACAAAACATTACTCGCTCGAGAACTAAAAACAGTGTTTTTTATATGAAAATGTAAATTTGGTCACTGACAAACTTGTTTTATAATGAACGAAAAACCTTTGTTAAGAGCAAGGGCCTTCTGTTTTAATTAAATGCATTCATTTCTACGGATTATTGGAGATTTTACTGAACGTTGGTAACGATCGACTGTAAGTAGGTTAAAGGTTTGGTAGTTAGTCATGAAGTTGCTGTTCTGTTGAATTATAATTTCATACCGACTACGCTTGAACGATATGTAATTTGCATAATTCTCAAACAAAATTCAGTACCAGAAATTAATATTGCCAGCTTGCATTTTGCATAATATTAGTATATCAACCAGGAAAAAAATGTGTACGACAATTTAGGTTTTATTATAATACTATTAGTGAAATCGGTCCGGGGGTGTTAGAAGATTATAGTTCTGGATGGATAACAAATATTAATTAATTTTCCTCAATAATTTCTATCAAGAGATTGTGGTTGCGTAGATATTTCAATGTAAACACTTGAGATTCCCCTGGGGCAACAATTGTGAGCTATGGATTTCGCTCTCCATCGATCGATGAACTTTAAGTGCTGTTCGCTAAGCGAAATAATAGGGGATTCGTGTTTTCTTTATCTTACGCTTTCATGAATTACTTCTTTGACGATGCATTTTTACGCAGTAAATAAACATGTTCTTGGATTAATTTAATCGAAAATACGAAAATATTGTACTTAAATTACAATGTAACAACAAAAAAATTAAATAAACAATAAAAAAGCATTCAGGAATATGTAAGACATTATTTTATTCGGTTTTCCTTTTTTTTAATACCAACCTGTAAACATTTTTATCAACATTCGAGGCCACCCTCGAATGGCATTTAATGTTTAAAGTGAGGTAATAAACATCGCTCCTCCATGCGTGATTTTTGTATATTGGAGGAAGTACGAAGCAGTCATCGTCCTTCTCCTATGTGAGCCATTTCGTTGCGTTTGATGACAGGATGGTACGTTACACACGAGAATTATTGCCTTCTTGACGATCTGTGCTTCCTAACAGGAAGCAACGAGGGGATTGCTGCGTCCAATTTTATCGTGTTGAATTTAAAGGCATCGCGAAATCTGGTTTCGCGAGGTAAAGATCGTTTTTACTTTATTCCGTTAAATTCTTATACGATCGTCTTGTAGCACGATTTTAATGACTTCATTGACAATAATAGTCCGTGGTAAATTTTTCTTGACTGTGGAATTATTTTTCCAACAGGCATTTGTTCGAATCATGGTCTGCAAGCTGAAACCCGCACCACCTTAAATATTAATAATAAATATGAAATAAAGTACGACGTTAATCCCGATATGCATTTATTTATTTTAATTATGTTTCTGATTCGTCGATATAATCAATACTTTTAGCATGACATTTATTCTACTACTACTATCCTAAGTTTGTATTAAATTTTAATATGTTTATCTTAGTACTATAATTAATATCTACCGTACTGTCCATTATACCTCATATTCCTAACGGTCTTGATTTCTCGTTTGTCAAATCGAATCATAAGGCATTGTTTAGTTGCATCTGTTGTACTTCGTGAATATAATACAACTGTTGTTAAATGTAAAGCACAAAATTATAGCTAAGTACGTCAGGTGTTTGGCAATTTGGAAAAATTGTACCAAAAGTTCCAAACACAGTATGTATAAAATTTCACGGAGCAATTAAATCAAAACCAACCCATTCCTGTTTCTTATTCCCTGATTCAATGTATCCTCAAAGACTACGCAAATGGTGACGTCTTAAATTATAACATCGTTTTATGCAAATTTTAGTAATTATACTGTTGTAGCATGTATGGTCCTTCAGTGATGAATATTATTAGAGACAGTGCTCGTGATTAACCCTGTAAGAGCCACCTCTGGTATTATTGGTTTCAAAATGAAATTCTCCAGGTTAATCGTTACACTACATATATGACCTCTATGACCTTACCACGTACCTGAGATCAATAGGAAGTGATTTGATTTTGTAGTCAAATAGTTACATGATTTTTTTTAGCTGATTTGATGACCAAATTTCAAATAGAAAATGGTATATCTATTGTTTTCATTATAATTTGCAAATTTTTATTTATAGCAATACAAAAACATAAAATGCAAACTTCTGTAAAAGTCCTTCCATCAACTAAATATAATCTGCAATTACATTTTTGGAGAAGTTTCTGCAACGACTGGTCAGTGTGCAACAGTTCAGTTCTAACTGTTTCCACTGGTCGAGGAAATACTGGTGCTTTGATTTTGTTCAGAACTTGTGCTGTTTAGTTTTCCTTGCATTTGCTAAACTAGCAGCGATATCTCATAGGTTTTTGATTCAACTCAGTACAATCCTGTTTGTGGCTCAATCAGGCATTGATGACACATACATTTATCAATCAACAATATTGGATAGTACCACCCTGTGGCTATACTAGAAGCACGATATAGACGAAGTAGTTAATTTTCTGCTCCTCATATATTTATTGTATTAAATAATAATTTATGGACAGGCAATGTCCTGTTCGCTATATCGTTTTACGGTTTTCCCGACAGAACAGTTTTATTATCGGCCCATTTACTAATAATTACGGTGCCGTTATATCTAAAATCATAGCTATTCCGGCCACTTTTTATCTAATTTTTATCTCTGCCTAATAGGTAATTCAATTCCAATTTGGCTAGATCTCAATGCTAAATAAATAAACTGTAAATCTTCATAGTTATTAGGAAGTGTTCAAATTGAAAAATAATTATCAAAGTAGACTGCATTGTCGATGTAATTATCGAGTGATTTGTATAAGCAATTACCACATTAGAACCTACCCCAAAATTGTGTTCTTGGTCTGTTAGTTTCTTGTGTTCATTTAGCAGATTTCTTGGCCAGCATTAAGATCATAAATTATTTCAGCTAATCTGAAGAAGTTTTATCACCGTTTGTGAGGTTTACTTGGAATGTACTGACGGAGATTGCCAGCACGTGTGCCTTCTGATTTTGGCGCTTTAGATCCTTTGCGATTGCTTTAACGTTCCACCAACAAATACGTTAGTGAAGTGATTTAAAATATTCATCATATTTCGACACATGCTCCCATTAATTTTTAGTTCGATGTTGTTATTGTTAGTTTGTTGTTTGGGTCTTATAATGTTCCAGGCTGATTTGTCCATTCTCCGAATTTATATTCATGGCTAATAATTCAATTCAGCTAAAGATGTACGTAGGTAAGCTGGATATTTATTTTTTTATTTGGTTTATGTATTCGTTGAATTGGAAATATTGTGTTAAAATTATAAACATATTCATCATAGAAAAATAATTTTTTTTGTAAATCATCTGTTTGAAATATGTCAATTTAGGTTTTATTAATAGTATGTTACTTAATGCACAATATCTATGATTTGAGAAACACCCTGGTCCTGAGAGTCCCTGGTGGAAGCCGCTAATATTTCAAATTTTACCGGAAAATGGTCCGATATGTAGTGTGGAATGACTATAGATAAATTTGTAGTAACTTGCAATTTTTTAAAAAATAAGTCTAATAGTGTTGACGTCATTATAGTGGTTGGTAACATGCATTCATTTGGGGGATTTTTATTATTTTTATGCATGATGATGCTGTATATTGTTCTTTTGATAGCTCGTTGTCGAATTTTCGTTCACACTTCATACTATGAAGCTATTTTTTTATCATAGATTCAAGTATTTACTATTACAATACATACTCGATGTATTTTCCTTTAATTGCCTTTTAAATATTTCAATCCACATGTTTCTGTTTTAAGCGAATGACTTATCGAAAATTTAGGTCAAATACGACATATTTTTGCATAAATAAATAAATAAATAAACTAAAATATTGTTCTGGCTTCACCTTTAATTACGTTTAGTGCCAAAAGACGTTACACAGCCAGTATATTTATCTTTCAATCTCGTTTTTGCATAAAACGTCATGTACGCCACTCTATTTTTAGAAATTCAACACAAATTTTACTTCAAAATTAAAACCCAGGAGTAAGAAGTGGCACATATCTTTTAATTATATCTTAATATTTGAAGTGTAATGGAATGTGTAATCTAACCAGCTGGCAAAAAAGCAGGGGCGAATTCGGTTTAATGGCCGTGTTCAAAATTTACGAGATATTTTATAAGCGGCATAAAAAGCACAGCATACTCACCATACTTACATTAATATATAATTCCACATTAACTCCACGCGTCAAGGGAGAATACATTATGAAGATATATTTAGTTAATATTTAATTATGCTTATTTCGATGAATTCATTAATTAACTAGTATATCGTAAATATTGTATTACACCAGGAATTTAATAATGGCTTGTGACTAATCAGTAGCCGGTGTAACTGACAAATGAGGACAAATTGGGGAACGTCATACAAAGCAATTTAGGTAATGCTCTAGATTCTGAGAATGGTTAAAAACTTTCAAATTAATATTTGAATTTGGGACTTGCTATTTGATCATGCCACTATAAAGTTTTAATACGTGGTCATTTGTTCATTGTTAATAGTTAGTTGTTATAGTTACTTGATACTATGCAATAAATAAATCTAGCATTGTGTTACCTCTTGGCTGTTATGGAGATTTTTAATATTATTTGATAATAAGATTGGCAAGTTCGAAATAGTTTCCACAATTTGTCCCCATTTGTCAGTTACTCCGACTACTGATTAGTCACAAGCTATTATTAAATTCGTGGGCGTAATACATATATCTTCATAATTTATGTTATTAATGTATTCTCCCTTGCTGTCTGGAAATTAATATGGGTGGAATTATATATTCATTAAAGTACGGTGAGCCATTGTGCTTTTTATGTCGCTTATAAAATATCTCATACATTTTGAACACGGTCATTCAATTGAATTCGCTCACTGCTTTTTCGCTGGCCGGTTAGATTACTTGTGACGCACTGACAATGTAGTACGTTAATTATGAAGCCTTGCGGTAAAAAGGACTAATTACATGGAAACCCCTCTCCAAAATTCACTTAACAGTACGATCCAATATCGCGAGCAAAAAAGCAGCAAGCAAAGGGTAAGATCATTATTTAATTAATATCTTGTAATTGAAATTGATTCTTATGACTGAAAATACAGGAAGTAATATCACATACGTATTATAATATTGTTAACAATAGCTAAAAAACAACGAGACAAAGGGAGTAAACTTGTAAACTTGTACATTGTGTACAATTTCCATTCAGTCTTCTTATCGCTTTGAATGTATTACTAAATACGAAGGTACCAGTTCGAGCTTCATGGTACTTTCTTTCATCTTTTCTCTTTTTTTACAATTCGCAAGCATCGTACACTACTTTGCATTCGATTTTCCTTGAATCTTTATCGATTGGATTCATTTGGTATTATATTCACATATTTTCCATAACTCATTTTATACTGCTCATGTTTTTGTGATTTTCTTTTGGTTCCTGATACCATTTTTACCATCTTCCGAAGTATTATTTTATGTATCATTAAAAATGCGTCCCAGTGATTAATTAATAATTTCTGGTTCCTCTTTTTGTTTTTAATCACTCCCACGACGATATTTGTCTTCATTTGATCCAATCGCATTTCATTTCTTTCAATGCTTTAGTAGTGTTCTTCATTCGCGTAACTATTGGTTTTGGAGTTTGTTAAGTACTCCCATATGGCGTTGTGGCATTTCTACTCTACTATAGTGTATGACACATCCCACCCTATAAGTTTTAAAAATCTTCTAGCATTTTTGAATATGTATCCTTGCTTCAATTGTATTCTCATTCCATGTTCTAACTTACCTCTCCATGTCTTTATTTATATGAACTTTTTATAATAATAATAATCCTTTTTCTTCACTTTGACAAAAATGCAGGATGTGAAAAGTGCGTAAATTAATCATCTGCACTGTACTACACAATAAAATTTTAAAATACTATACAATAACCTATTTGAATTTATAATGCATCGTCAGGTATCTAATAATAGTATAACACTTATCACCTAAATATTTTCTAAATTAAGACTTGAACCATTTGAAGCTTGGGATATTTTTCAGGGCTTTAGGAATCCTATTGAATAAATTTATACTGCTATACAAAGGTGATCTCTCATAAGCCACTGTACGATGTGGCGCAATGCAGGGATGGCTAGAGTTACGAGTATCGTATTTAAGAATTGCTGTAACAACGAAGCGGTCTTCTTTACGTAATTAACACATTGAATAACAATACTAATGATAATGCCTTTATTGTAGAACAACCTTAAATATCTCATAACAAAAAATAACAAATTGCGTACAATGCCCAGGCGAGATTCAGATGAAATCTGCTTAAACAAACTCGTATAAATATAGGAGGCTCTATTGGGCCCCGATATGTTGTCGTGATATGAAGATCAGATCTAAATCTAATTATATTATATAAATATGGCGGCGTTTGAGTTAATAGGATTTTGTGGTATAAACCCACTGTTTGCATCTTACGCCGATTTTTCATATTTAACTAACCAGCTTCTGAGAGTTTATGGGAAACATGCTGATATTTTCTAATACCGTAACGATTTTTGAACTTCTTTTATACAATTGCAAGTAATACTGTCAATTGCTGGATATAATATGGGGTTGGTGTTCAATGGTCGATTTTCTATTGCTTAAAACTTAATTTTCGTTGCGTTGTACCCATTATTGAACACCAACCCAATTTAGAAACTAGTCTTAAGTTTCGAAATGAACTGCCGACGAAACTCCTTAAAATCTTACGTTTGGTTGGATTGAGTTGGGGCGGGATTACAACTGTGGAAGACAAGATATCCAATGCCTTGCGAGATAATGAGTCTTCACAGCATTTAACGGGTGTGAAGTTTTTGAATGTTCCAATTGGCTCTTAGTTCATAGACGCGTTTCCAAATCCAAGTCAAAAATAAATCGCATACTTTCATGGATAAGAAAGCTTTTCGTACTTTCGGAAACGATTTGCAAATTTATACAATGCAACATAAAATTTGTAAACTTCGCAATCGAAAGTACCAATCAAGGTTCCGTAATTTTAATATTCATACACATAATGTACAAGTTCGTAGAGAACCAATACTTTTCGCTGAACTAATTATTGGTATTAGTTCACAAATGGATTGTTACCAAATCCACATCAAAAGCAAATCTAAAAATCCTATTTATAAATTTTCAGGAATTAAAAGCATTTGGAACTTTGATATTGTAGAAACTGATTTGCAAATTTATACCTTTTGGAAAGTCAAGATCAAGATCACCTAAGCAGGTCCATATTAATGACCGTAACGAAAATTTACGTATTTTCTTTTCGTAAATCGTATATTGTGGTATGTACGTTCCACATTATAGTCAATGCGCCACACAGAGGTCATTTTGATTTATCTAGGAATTAATAATTCAAGTTTCACCATGTTTCAGATTACGTTTATAATTATTTTTCTAGAAAATTGGATATATGTGTAGGCTGCGACATAAATATATTTGTCTCGCTCTTACGCGTACGTTTGTTAGTTAGTGTTTTTTCCGGTCCTAACCTCTATTATTTATTTATTAAATATTGTTACCGTACATAAAAAAATATTTTAAAAAATCTATCACACAACCGTGGTTATTTTATTTAGTGGTTATCATTCGTTCAAGGTATATACTGATGTTTAAAATTACTGTAACCGTCACATATTATATTAATAATTAAAAAAAAGCTTGTTGAATGTGGTTATATTAATTTTCGGTTTTTACATTTATAAAATAAGCTCGTAATACATATATTCGAGTTTGTTCGTAAATTTTTCATTTTGTTTTAACTCTTAGATATGTCAGCATTTCAATCGGAGTATATTTTTTTGCCAAGAGATGCCAGGGACTTAGTGTCTATATTAAAAAAAAAATACTTTTTTGAACTTTCACCCTAAATAACTCCCGACCGGATCAACATATCGACTTCTGGTTTGGGTCCAAAATTTTCTTTTTTACGCCCTTCCAACAATATGTATGCAACATTTTACGCGTTTACAGATAAATCTGATGAAACATGATGATCTGGGTCACCCTGTATACCTTAAAATGAATTTTAACTTAGTATACTATATAACCCAAGCATCCATGCATCAATTGTAAAAATACACTACAAATACAAAATTAAATGTGATACTATTTATTATTTGCTAGAATAATCAAAATGACCTCTGTGCGCCATCCCAAAAGCGTTGCCTTTCAAAAGTAAGCTTCCTGTAAGTAAGTAAGCAGAAGCAAATTTAGTTTCCTTCACGATAAACACTAAATTATGTCAACCGTGCCGGGGATTTTTGTTTTGTTTTATTGTAGCATGGCATTTAAATAGATAAGATAACACGTTATGAAATATAGCACACCTTACTGAAGAGATTGATCGCCCTAATCAAAGGTCTGTACATATTTTTTAGGTTCCGTTTTTAAGCCTTTTGCGCAGGTGCTGAATTGACATTTGAGGACGAATCGCAGTCAAAATAAATCTGACTAAGTTGACTATAACATATTTATCGACAGAATGCAGAATGTATCTGGAAACTAGGGCCCTGAATTTTTTTCTTACTTTTAATAGTCAGAATACACTATTTTAGTACCAGCAACGCTATTGTACAATATTTCGCGGTTTCTAGAAAAAAAAATTGAAAAAATCATTTTTTTTGCACAAAGGGGGTACCCTTTGGAAAAAACGCAGTTTTTGACCGTCAAAAAAACATTTACATATTTATTTTTTTTCTTACTTCTAATATTCAGAATACACTATTTTAGTCCCCGCAACGTTTATTGTACAATATTTCGCGGTTTCTAGAAAAAATTTTTTGAAAAAATCAATTTTTTTGTACAAAGGTACCCCCTTTGTACAAAAAAATTGAAAAATTTTTTTCTTTGGAAAAAACGCAATTTTCGACCGTCAAAAAAAGAATGTAATTTAGCAACGCTAATTGTACAATATTTCGCGGTTTCTAGAATTTTTTTTTTGAAAAAATCAATTTTTTTGCACAAAGGGGGTACCCTTAAGAAATAACGCAGTTTTCGACCATCAAAAAATCAATGATATTTATTTTTTTCTTACTTCTAATATTCAGAATACACTATTTTAGTCCCAGCAACGCTAATTGTACAATATTTCGCGGTTTCTAGAATTTTTTTTTTGAAAAAATCATTTTTTTTGCACAAAGGGGGTACCCTTTGGAAAAAAAACGCAGTTTTCGACCATCAAAAAAACATTGATATATATATTTTTTCTTACTTCTAATAGTCAGAATACACTATTTTAGTCCCAGCAACGCTAATTGTACAATATTTCGCAATTTCTAGAAAATTTTTTTTGAAAAAAATTTGGAAAAAAACGCAGTTTTCGACCATCAAAAACTGCGTTTAGCATGACATCGTGCTATTCATGTAGGATACAAGAGTTAGTCAATTTCTCATGCGCCCCTTGATATATGGGAATAACGTTTAAGGAAAAAGTACATACACCGATGTGTAGTGTTCTAAAGTACGTGATCGTTCCCATCCATTACAATGTATTATAATATGTTCACACCTTAAAAGCATTGTACGACGTTATATCAATATACTTATATTTTTAGGAATTATTATCCTTAAAACAAATAACCACTGTAATTTAAAATCAATCTCAATCTCCACACACCCTGTGCTGTTCTGCTAGGAGGTTGTAAATATTTCTCTTAAACCGTGTGAAGTTTGTTAATAAAATAATTGACATGTCCATGATAAAACGCTCAGTTGCTCAGTTGCATGAATAGGAGGTATCAGTAGTCTTTTAAGACAGCGGTTGTATATAATTTATACTTAAACATATGCAAAAGCGATGTAAATGTCTTCTACTTATCATATTTTACTCGTACCAACCATTCTCCTTTAAGTTGTCACTAATCCTGTCGTACTTTCGAATTCAAAGTTTTGTACCTTTTGAATGTGATGACATATACTAAGCAACAATACATACAATTATTAGGGACTAATGAATTGCATAGTGAGTATTATTATTTAACTTTTTCTATCAAATAGATGTCGATTGTTATAAATTAGGGACTCAGATATGCTTGATGGGCTGTGTTTGTTACATGACGAATACCCGAAGAACTGTGCTGACAATACTAAGATTAAATGAGACCGCGCAAAAACGTTTTCGACATCGAAAGACAAATAAAGCCACACCGAAACTGCGATCGCCGTCGCATTTTCGAACCTCAATGTCAGCAAGGATGGCGTAAAACAATTATGCCAAGTTCCACTGCCAGGAATGCGGCAACTTCGAAAGGATTCGATTTCCTGTCACATACAATCTGCATGAATATCAACATATCTAGCAATGGCAAGACGTAATTGACATTTCCTGTCTATCGACTGTAAAAGCGGTTTGTACTTAATACCAACCAAAGGGAATACGTTGTTTAAAATGGCCGGTACCTGAATATATTATATAATACTGTCACCCTTCAAATTAGTCTCTGTAATACGTAACAACGTTCGCATTTGTTACTTTTTTATTTTTTGCGTCACACCTATTAACTAAAGCATTTTAAGAGGAAACTAATTTAATTTTAAACGCAGACTAACAAAAATACATATAATTAAGCAAAATTATTTTGAGCCCTATGTTTTGTTACGACACGTAATGTTCAAACCTATAAATAATATTTAAAGAAATTGGGCACGTATTGTCTTCCGTTACATGTAATTTAGTAAACAGGAAGCTGAACAGTATCATTGTAGTACGAAACCGGAGGCAATACATAAATAGATTAACGGATCGGGTATTTACGTTTCGAGGAAATGATCTATAAATAACCGTTCACTGTTCACCGTTTATTTTATAGCTGAATTATTTATTGATTTATTGTGGACCAAGAACAATAAATATTTCTTTAAAATTTTAAATTATAATATATTTTAATATTGTTCAGTAAAACTTCAGAAACTGTTTGAGTTCGGGGGTTTCAACATTTCGCGATCGTAAATATATATAACGGCACAGTTATTATTTGAAAATAATTACTACTAGGTCAGAAAATTCATGAGGTATATGTAATCTCCAATTTGATGGATAGACGAAAACGTATTAGAAATAACTAAATTAAAAGTATTGAAGTCCAAAGCCCAGAATTCGTAGCTTTTTAATGTACCGCCGTAGACAATTACGTTTTCAGGATTAACTTAATACACCGGTCAAATAGTCTTCGTCTTCACAAACCCACTAAGTTTCATTTGAAGCATGTGGTAATTAAGGTGAGGCAGGATATGTTGTCATATATGTTTCAGAAAATCTACAGTTTATTTAAGCTACTCAACGTTCCGGTTTTGAAAGTCATAGAAACATACAAAGTTTGAACGATCTTTGCAACTTTGAATTAGCAAATCTTTGATTCTGAAGTTTTAGAGCTTAGAGGATTATTGGATATAAATTATACGAACATCGTATACCTGCAGATGCGAAGATGTAACAGGTTCCTTTGGTGAGATTACAACCATCGGGCCAAATCTGTTCATTACTACTATTTCACTACTAACATTGTAAATTTGTTACAATCATTAATTTAAGTTAGTTTAATTAGAAACTTTTCTAGCTCGGCAACTGTGGCAAGTAGTTGTTTTCACAATGAAAAAATATTATTTCGACAAATTCTTGAAGAAACTAATTTATTGGTATTGTTACAGTTATCAAATAGCGTTTCTAATAATAACATACGCCATTCCGATGATACTTATGATCGGATGCTACACTGGCATGGGGAAGGTACTGTGGGGCTCCCGTTCAATAGGCGAAATGACGCAAAGGCAAGTTGATGCAATCAGATCGAAAAGGAAGGTGATTAATTCGGACTCGTTTGTACGCCAGATGATTGTTGAATTGTGTTGTTTTTACAGGTAGTGAAGATGTTTACATTCATAGTGTCAGTGTTTGGTATATGTTGGTTGCCGTACCACGTGTACTTCATTTACACGCACTTCGACAGACAAATTTTGTATTCGAAATACGTTCAACACGTCTACTTGGGATTCTATTGGTTCGCTATGGCCAATGCGATGGTCAATCCATTGATTTACTATTGGATGAATGCCAGGTAAAATACATTTTATTGTCGTGATTACTTTTACTTCCGCCATTTTTTTGATATTTTCCTCTCTTTATCTAACATAATCTCTTCCGCAACTCTTCGAATTCCAACATTTTCCATATACTTTGCAATAACAAAATTCAGTCCGTGTAACCCAATCATATCATTAGTTTATTTAATTGAAAAATATCATTAAGCACCACGTAAATATATAAGTGAGTTACTTTCTTCTGTAATAATGCGTAAAGTAGCAATATATATTCCAAATCAATATAGCCGTACTTTTTACTACAATCCTTAAGCATCGCCTTTTTCTATAGGGGCGCACCCTTCCTGAAATTGCTCCTTTAACTTGAATAGATTCTTTTCGAAAGCTACGCTTACAAAAAATACATCAAGTTTACACATCACATTTTCTCCTCACGTCGATTTCTATGACGTTCATTTTTATTATGCATTATTTAACTAAGTATCGACGTTTGAAACAATTTATGTGCATTTGCTATCCAATTGAATGTGGTTGTGAATCACTAAAGCAGGTAATGTGGTTGCTAAATTGTTCTACGTTTGGCGTAACGCACAGTTTAAATTACGTACATATGTAGCTACGGGTACCATATTTCCTCCTCTAATTAGAACAATATACAAACTGTCCTGGTTTGATTGTTCTGTGTTTAGTTTGACCAGCAAATGGAAGGCGTAATTAGTTAGTGCACCTGCGGCAAAATTAATAGCGCGTGGTCACATGCATACGTTTCGATGGAGCAGATACTAACTGATTCTATTTTTTCAGATTTCGCCAATATTTCCAAACTGCATTATGCGGCTGGCAAAAGTTCATCATGAAACGATCGCGAAAAGATGACACGCGCATGATTCATGGAAACACGTATTCGTCTAAATCAGGTTTGTTGGATAGGTGCAATTTTATCACACCTGTACTAAAAGTGTAAACATCACTTATATATTATTAATATTGAAAACTACTGCAGCAATTATCGTAATTAATTACATACGCAATTGGAGATGGTTGTAACGTTTTGCAGTTCATGTGGCACTGAATGGTATTAAACAGAATATTGTGACGGCCAAATAAAATATTAGTATTATATAGGTCCAAAGAACTTCTTAAACAGTAAAAACATTTCCTGAACGACAAGGTAAGAAACAACAAGCACCAAAGTAAAATACTAGCTAAAAAATGTTATTACTTCTAAATACTTTCAAATTTGGCCCACATCCCATGGCGGATATGATACTGAGGCCCTAGACGTTTTAGGGGGAAATATGTTTTTTTTATATTCATACAATGAAATCCTTAAATGACAACACGTTTTCTTTAATTAAAATTATTTATTTAATTTGTCTAGTAATGCCACTTAGATTAGATTAGATATTACCTTTCGTCCTTTTAAATCTGCAAATTGATTATAATTCATAATATCATAATTTAATATATGAACGTCATTAGATAAATCATTTAAATCAGTCTGCAATATTTCATAAGTAGTTTTTTATTTTATTATCTTAACAATAGGAAATACTTTGCAAACCATATACTATTGTTTTACGGGCTTGAAGAGGACCTGCTTCTTTATAATTCAGTGTCAATATCATCTTTCACTATTTAATAAGCATGTCGCTTAGAGCAATGGCATTATCGCAAATATTTGAAAATTCTTCAAGACTTATTATTTCTCTTTGCAATTTCCGCGTTAATTAAGCCACCTATTCCTCAGATTTCATTCGTTAATAAAAAAATATTCTCTTGAAGTGAAATGAGTTTCGTTTAATCTTAGCAGCAATCCCACAAGTCACAATAATTTCATGTTCATAAATTTTCGCAAGTTTTTACCTTCAGTTTACGTAATGGTGTTTCATTATGATTTATGCTACTTTCATTAGCATATTTTTAATACTATCACAATTAAGCTATAATGCCCACTACTATTTTTTGCTACTATTTCGTACATATTTCATAAAAATATTCCAGCGGCGAGTTGATGTGGAAAAATGTATGTATGCATATTTTTGCATTCGCATTCTGCTACACATCTTTAAATTAAATTCCGAGAATGGCTCGGACATGATATGTAAGTTGCTGTTTTCGAATGAACCCCTTATTCGAACTAGTAAACTAAAATGTTTACCTACCACATTCGGCATTACGTTATGAATGCCTTCGGCATGTTTTAATATCAAATATTTAATATCAAATTATTGTTTAAATTATATGTCCTATGTTGAATTAATTATTGGATTGATGTTGATTGCGTATGTGGAAATAAAAAATTGCAGATTTGGCATTTAATGGTTTTCTTGAAGCGGGTATGAAGGATACAAAATTCCTGATTGTCCTATTAGCACTATGATTGTGCATGCTAATACATTCTCATGTACTATTTCATCTAAATATAATAAGAAATAAAGATTGCTGTAACATTTGGAAATATTACTTTTTTAAAATTATTGTTGATATTTTTGGATCCTGCGTTAATATCTTCGTTTCTTCCCATTTAATACCGTTCGCTTCCAATATTCTGCTAATTCTTGCATTCCATGTAGACTACCTCTTCTCCTTCTTCCATCAGTTTTCATTCCCCAAAATATTTTCACTTGTCGATCATCTTTCATCCTGGTCGTCATCATCTGCGTTGGTGTATATCGATTTTCTCAAATATACTCTTTACTTCCAACCTCTTTTTGATTACATCGCATCGTATCTTACCGCTTATTGTTACCCCATATTTTTCGCAAGATCTTCATATCTGTAGCTTGTATTTTGCTTATGTATTTTTCTGTCATGGTCCACGATTCACAACCATATTATCAATGTGGGTACTGTAATGTACTGTAGTGTACTGTACTGTACCATACATTTTGTGTGTATTCATTATTCTGCTCTTAATTTCACTTTGCAGTCTCACTTTTTCTTTCATTATCGATCCAGCTATTTTATTCGGTTTGTTTCTTGTATCGTGCCGTTCGTAATATTTGACTTGCTGTTTGCTGTGGGTTCCTACTGACACTCTATACCTCTGTTTTACTAATATTTATTTTAAGACTGTTGTTTTTGAATGCACCATGCTTGAGTGTCGGCTATCAGTATCATGTCGTCGGCGTATAAAAGTTCACTTACATAGATATGTTTTAATCTTCGGTATCCTAATGGTGTGGATTTAAATTTCTTCCTTTCTTCACGCCCAATTTCATCCATGAAATAGTAGTGAATGGTAGGGGATTTAGTTCTTATATTGCCGTTTATGATTTATTTGTCTAAAATCAAAGAGGAATTGCTCGTATTTTTGCTTTAATTGATGATGGTCGTAGCCAACGTTACGTCTCGTGTATTGGGAATACCCCATACCACTTTTCAGGATGCCTGGAAACTGTATTTGGAGCCTGGCAGCTGTAATAGCAGAGCAGGATCCGGAAGAAGAAGATAAGCAACTACAGTTGATGACCGTTTTGGTTGTTTTTTTTTCAACATCGCCTCCAAACAGTTCGTGGAGTTGAAATACGTAAGACGACAATAAAGAGAAAGGATGTTGAAGGAGGCCTAAAGTCACGGAGAGATGCAACATCATCGAGCACGGTTGGAATTTTCACGAATTCATTCAAACTGGACTCCTCAACAATGGCGTTCTCTTCACTGATTAATCGTGCTTTTGTCTACGCTCGCCTGGCGGTGGCGAAAGGGTGTGGAGAAGACCCAATGAATGGTACACAGACTGCACCATTTTCGAGAGGCGATCTTTTAATGCTTTAATTCTGTTGGGTGTGGGCAGGTGTTTTGTCTGAGGCTCATACCGAACTTATTTTTGTGGAAAATGGGGCTATAAATGCATATCGATGCGTGGAAGACTTTCTGCATGAAGCTCTCGTGCTCTACTCTCACTTTATTGGAGATCGATTCACTATAATGCACGACAATGCCATACCACACGCGGCATGAGTAGTAACTGACTTCTTAGATGAGGTCGGAATTCATAGACTTAACTGGCCAGTATTCAGTCCTGATCTCAATTAGCACTTATGGCGTCAACTTCAAAGAGGCATTCATCGTCGCCCGGCTTTGCCAGAAACACTGCAAGATTTAAGACCAGTGCTTTACGAAGAATTTGAGGCACTACCACAAAATTCCTTGAGACATTTGATTGATTCGTTGCCTCGGCGTTTAAATGATGTCATTCGAGTACGATGAGGTTATACGCGTTATTAACCGTCAGCAGTAACTTAACTTGTTTTCAGTTTCAGAACTGCCGATTTTGTTATATTTTCACGTTAAACTAAATTTTGTATAATCTCGCCTTCTTTTTTGAGTAATTTTTTACCCGTCAGTGTAATGTAGACTATTTCACTATTTTTCCCATATATTTTCTTTATTCCACCAACGTTTAGTTTAAGACGTCTATTTATTTGAATTCTGTTCAAAGAAAAATGCGGCACAAAATATTTCCTGGCCGTAGTTTTCGTGATAGCGAGTTATCATCGATTTCTTGCACACTTCCAATCTCGTTGCCTGGCGTAACTAAACTATCTGCAGAAATATAGACGTAATATGTACACAAAGCTATTGCAAATGAAGCACAAGTTTCATTTGCTGAAAACCACGAATGAGACGCGAATGCAACAAGAACTTTGTTTGTAGTCAAGTACGTTCGTCATGTCGAAGATGAATTCTTGGTGCGTGTTCTTTTGTTACATTTCCTCATAACATTTCCCTGTGGAAATTTCCGTGGGTAGAAAACTTCATCGCATTGAAGTAAGTGTAAACCATAAAATAAATTGCGCGTAAATAAACGTACCGCGCAAATTAATCACGGAGACGATATATGAGGCGTAAAATAAGGTATACGTTTTAGAAAAAAATTGCAAATATCGAAACAGTCCGCAACCAAATTGTGAGGGCATTTTTACTAACAGGCTGCAACATTTTTCAAAACAATCAAGATATAGATTAATCATTTTTGAAAATTATACTCTTTATCTGTTGCACGTAAACTTAATTTTACAAATAAGCATTTATTTTTTTTTCGAATACGATACGTAGAATATATTTACAAAATGTGTCACTATGATTATATGTAGATATGCACATTGATAGGAAACATGCAGCAGAAACGCTGAAGTGGCTTCACAAAATTTCCTCGTGAGGAAAATATATACTTATCGACCAGTTCACCGGAAGCAATCTCGATTAACTCGACTATGTCAACTTTTATGGACTCCGCGACTGAACAAATATCACGCCCCAGTCAATATTCAAAGTTTTAATATTTTAAAATTGGTTTAGCGTACAAATGCGAAAAAAAGAAGTACAGCAAAGCAACGAACTGCCTTTGAGAAACTTATAGAATCAGAACCTACTCGTGCAATGACGTATGGAATTGTGAAGACATAATCAAAGCGAGCAGGAAAAGTCAAACTTCACTTGTTTGTACATTCCCTCAGTCGTAAAAATTACTTCCCCAAAGTTTAAATAGTCTGTCCAGATTTATGGTGAATTTCATATGTTCTCTCTTGTGGCATGAGTAGTGGTTTCTCTAAACGCTCATCGAAATCTGGTTTCGTGTACTAGGCATACACGTTACACTATCTCCGCAAGTGTAACCATTCAAGTTCGTTACACTGCTATTTTACACAATGTTTTGATTCATATCAATATGCCTAAAATTAATAAAGAATTGAGTCATTGAATTAACTGTAATAATTTCCTGTGCAATTTTTATTTTCATGAAACTGACTGTGAAATAATTAGGTGACGAATATTTTCTAACGCTCGACTATAATTGGTAAATCCATATGAATCAACTCAGTGTATCGTACACATAATGTATATTCAGCATATGTGTCTAATGCTATTCATATTCCAGTTTCTTGATGCAGGTCCCGAACAAAATTTCAAGATATCCCTCTGTCGAACAGAGCATCAAGCACCAAGCCGACGCCGACATCGAGAACCCAACACGACAAGCATAATGAGAATTGATTCCATAAGACCGAAACGTAACGACATCGACAGTGACAAATATATCATAATGTTCAAATCGCAAACAAGTAAACAAAACAAACTACGACGAAGTGTAAGCATATGACTTGTGCAAGTGTGACAAAGTGTGGTCTGAAATATTGATGTGTACAATTGGTCCACTCATAGTGTTTTATTTTAAGAATTACAACGCGGAAATATTGTATATATGGTATCGCTCAAATTTATCATTCCGTTTTTTCTATTTCATGTATATAAGCTTCAATTATTGGTTTATGTTTACGTCGCCTTAAAAATTACCTTTAGCCTTTATTTATTTCGTTATTCGTTATTCTCTAGAATAAGTTGGTGCATATCAACTGTTTATGTTGCAGTTTCGTTTTCGATTTCGATTTTATTCGAATGAGTGAGATCACGGGACCATGCACATATAATTTTGATAAAAAATGTGTATTTTTCTAATTTATATTTATGTATGGCTAGTTTAGGGCAAGATGTCGTCTCGATATCGACTACCTATTATACAGACTTAATTTATTATTACTTGTAATGTCTTATGTAAGTGGATGCCGATCATCCGAATACTTGAGACTGCAGTTACACAAATCATGTATAATGTCGACGAGTACTAACTCGAATTTTTAGACAATAACATTTTCCGTTGAAATAGCTGCAGTAAAAAATCAAATTAATATCCCTCTGTTCAATAAAGTTATTCACCAAGTTGCTTCTTACTTTTTTATTAACTTATTTTGCACTGGCAATTACATCCAATGTATAATGGCCTATTTGCATTAATACTGTTTCATGATTGCATACGTACATTGTTAATTGCATTATAATATATTTTTATTTACATAAACCGTACATTAACGATAAAATTGTTATCAATGAACATTGTATAGCTGAATCTGTAAATATGTTTTGAAATCACCACGTGTAACTTTTAAATGGATAGATAATTAAAATGTCATTGAACGCCTACATCAAACTGGATTTGAAATAAAATTGGGTAAATGCCAAATTCTGTTTTGTTTCATTTCGCTTATCCGCAATATAGATCAGGATTATTTCAATCACACAGACGCGCCTCACTGTTCCAGGATAATGTAAAAGTGGATATAAAGAAGGATGTCTTGAATTACAGCTACGTAGACAATACATTCACGATTCTATTTCGAAGTTAATGGTGATGAAGTAGGGGTAAGTGAGGCAAAATGGATTTCCTAACAAAAAATGCATTTAATGTAAAATAAAATAAATAGCAGGAAAGTATTTTAAAAACTAAACATATTTAGGCTTTTCAAAGCATTAACATTGAATTTAAAAGAAAGAATAAAAATGATCCATTTTATCCTAAATGTTGGGTGAACCATTTACATTATGAAATATTTTTTGTAAGAAAATCGCAAATTTAGATTTTCCCAGTATTAACGCTGTGCCCATGGACAAGAACAACATTTTGTCCATTGTTCGTGGGCTGCAGGGTTGATAAACAACTCTGAACAAAAAATACATGGTACAGCATCGTCAACTTCACCTTTTTCAATTTGAGCTTTATAGTCAGGATAAATCTTCTTCGTTATAACCTTTTTAGGCTTCTTCGAATTCGTGGGTTTCTTAATATCAGATATTGTTTCGATTATATTATAATTGGAAGTTGATGTCAATACCGCTGATCCTTGTGATGGCCTTGAGCTTCCACTTTGAGGAGGGGCTGTAGGAAGTTATGAATCAGAAAAGGAGTCACGATTTCCACAGGTTATGGTTTAGCATCGGTAACATAGAGTCTCCATTATTCACAAAAATATTGACGTCATCTGAAGAACTCCCACTAGGCTGCCACTAATTTAATTCATCAGAAGATCATGTGTCTGCTCTTGTTCTACTTGTTCTGAAGTATTTCCTGAAGGACCTTGGTTTTTATAATTGATGTTCTGGTGGTCTTTCTTATTGAAAATAAGGGTTTTCTTTGTAATTGAAAAGTGTGTCGCTGAATTGAAGCTGTTGTGGCAAGATCGGTGAAGCAAGATGGTTTACAACGCCACTCAGGAAATATATTTGGATTAAATTTTGCTGGTAGAATAAACTATGCTCCAGTATTGACACATAAAACAATACCCACACTTTTCCCTCTTTCGGCACTTGTTAAAGCCCTTACTTGCTTGCTACATTTACGCATAACAACTTTCTGTAACTTTCTAGGACCTCTTGGAATTCTGGAATCGTCCATGTTATAAATTTGCATAGGATCAGTAACTTTACACATAGTGGTTACTTCATCTAAATGTGAAAACAATTTTGCTACCGCTTCCTTGTCGCACTCGCGAGCTCAAGCAGCTGAAGTGGCCACAGGAGTTCTAAATGAATGTTCCGGATTCCTACGAAGAAACCATGCAGTATTTTTGTTCCTTGAAAATGTATAAACAAGATTGTTTCATTCATAAGTTTTACAAATATTTGTTTAGTAAGCCCAAATAGACGTTCTTCATTCTAAAGCATAATTTATATTTCGTTGCGTACAATTGAAAAATATTGTAGATGTTTGTCTGTTATTCTAGAAGCCCAAAATTATCTTCTACGGTCAGAAGTTTGTGACATGTTTTTATTGCATATATATTTCATAAATTGTGGGAGACCCCTACACTGAAAAAAATATTTGTGTAACAAGTACCAAAGTGCAATTTTATCATGAATGTGGATTATATTTAGCGAAAACGTTTTATTTATTACAAGGCCATAATAACTGACGCTGTAGTGGGCAGTAGTTTAAGTGAGGCACTTGGTTTTATCGCAGAGCAATATTAAACCTTACATACGCACAGGCAACAAATTTATTTAAAAATAAGTTCTCGGTAATAAACGCACCCAACAGAGGCAGGTAAACTTTACAATGGTCCAAAAATACTCGAAACATTGTTTTCTATTAGAACGTAGTTATTTTGTTATTCTTTGGTGTATTTAAAACTGCAACTTGTATTTGACGGTACAGCGTATTATTTATTAACAATATTCAAACTTCCGAATTAAGTTTGAGTTTTACATATTTATAATTGACAGAGAAATTAAATTTATTTTGGAAAAATGCATATATTCTACAATTATAAGTTGGACGTTATAATAAAGGATCTGCGAGGACATTGGAAATAAATATTAAATAAATTACTTCTAAACATAACCGAGTAGAAATAATAATAATAATGCATGTTTTTTATGGTATCAATGTATTTCAGTAAAACCAAAGAACCAATGCAAAAATATAAACAGCATACAAATTTACTAAATGTCTAAATGCTTTATGTTCAAATGTCAAATACACTTGTCCACAACAGTCCATATATATTAAACTGCCGCTTAGTGTACAAGGCTTCCAAAAATCATAGCCAGAAAAACGAAACAGCAGACAGAAGTGCCTAATCCAATTTTGCAACGCATTTTTATCACGTGCAGAGCAACAAGAGTATCAGATTTCATATTTCATCATTTACAATTTTAATTCATAATTTATATTAAGCTAATTTTGAGGAGACTCCTTCCTGCAGTCTTCATAGAAATCCTTACTTATTTATACATCAATTTGTGTTGACTCAAAAAACTTGTACATTTTAACATTTCTATTACATGCTATAGGATTCAAATGTATGTCTGATCTGATTAAATTCTACTCGACAAATAATCTATCGAATTACTATTTCCATTGAGTTTAAAAGTTGCAGAACATAATTTGAAAAAAATTGTGTCGTTTGATAATTCGTCACAAAGTCACAAAACTAATTGCCATTAAGTTGCAACATTAATTGGTTCTTATATATTACAAAGTAATGATTTCAAACTAGCAGTAATTTTTAGATTAATTTGCAATCCACTTTACAGAACGTCGATAGGTACGTTATCGTATTTTCCTAGGCAGCTAGAAAAATTTGTTTTTTTTTTATATATTAATAATTGCTATACCCAGACCCAGCCAGCTCGTTCAAAATGGAAAAATGTAACGACCAGCAATTTTATATACCGTACAGTAAGGATGGAGACAAACAGCACGATCAGGTCAGTTGTTTAAATAACCTAAAAGCAAAACTGATTCGAATTATTTTTAGAAGCTCTTACAACCCTTCTCTTATATTTTACAAGTGCCCGGCAAAAATATCAGGACGAAATTGGCAAGGGCGTTCAACTATTGGTTAAATATACCCGAGAACAAATTGGAGGAGATTGAAAAAATAATAGAGATGCTGCACAACGCCAGTTTGTTGTGAAAATTTGCGGTAACGGTGAGGTGATTCATTAATTGATGCAGTTCTTTTAGGCTCGACGATATCGAAGACAATTCAATTCTTCGTCGAGGTATACCGGTCGCACATTCAATATACGGTATACCGAGCACGATAAATGCGGCGAATTATGTTATGTTCATAGCTTTGCAGAGGTGTTTAGATTTAAGTCATCCACAGGTTTGTAGTAACTTCATTTTATCTTAATACTTATTGATGAGATATGATCTAGGCTACCACTGTATACACGGAGCAATTGTTGGAATTACATCGAGGACAAGGAATGGAAATTTATTGGAGGGACAATTTTATATGTCCGAGCGAAGCAGAATATTGCGAAATGACCATGAAAAGTACGTATTATGTCAGTGACGAAACGAAATGAGACGTTACTTTATAGAAACCGGGGGGCTTTTCATGCTCGCCATCAGACTGATGCAACTTTTTAGTGAAAAAAAAGATGATAATTTCACCAAACTGACCGGAATATTAGGATTGTATTTTCAGATACGCGACGATTATCTGAATTTATGTTCGGAGGATGTAAGCGATCGTACGATATGCGTAACTCGCAATACATTTTAACTGCATTTTAGTATCAACAAAATAAGAGCTACTGTGAAGATTTAACGGAAGGGAAATTTAGTTTTCCGCTAATTCACGCCGTTAAGAGTCAACCTAACGACAGTCAAGTCATCAGTATCCTTTAATCGGTAATGTTCACCATTTCATTTTATCAGAGTTTCTTTAATTGTGACACCAGAGATACTCAGACAAAGAACGAAAGATAACGAGGTGAAGAGATACTGTGTTTCTTTATTAGAAAGATACGGTAGCTTTGCTTACACGAGGAAGAAAATGGAAGAATTGCACAAGGAAGCCGAGGAAGAGGTACAAAAGTTGGGAGGTAATCGAATCATGGAAGATGTGTTGAAAGTATTGTTTACTTTATAATTTTACGTACATTATTCACGCATATGAACCAGTATTTATTTTTAAGTTTAATATTGTTTTAATTTGTGGTAATACTTTAAGTATTAATTTTATATATTTATGCATTTATATTTCTTATTAGGATTTAGTTTGTTATTTTGTTTTTATGTAGTATATGTAGAATATGTAGAAAATTGCTTTAGTTGTAGTTTAAGTGGAATATTTACGTCTACGGCTTTATTACTAAATTTAGAAATAAAAATGTTTATATGTATATTGTCAAAGTTTGTATTTTCTGTTACGTTGTTGTATGTATGATCTTTATCTTTGAACAATATATTTTTTCACACGTCTTAAACTAAAGTTTGTTTTTTTTTCTGCAACGCCCAGTATAACTTGCATCACTAAAATTTTGAAAATTCGTAGGAGAGAAGTGAGGCAATCGAAAAAACACAGTTGTTAACTGGTTGTTGGTTTCAAGGGGTTAAAACAGTAATGCTAATAAAAATGGAACTTGAAGAGTTTAAAGCATCAAAGCAACTTTTAAACTTTTAAGTTCAGACAAACGGACAACTGATACAAACTAATTTATGCCGCTATTATCAGATATGTTCATAAATGAATTATCATCAGAGGAATCTTGTAAATTTATAAATAATGGTTCAATAACAGTTTACATTAAGCCATCCAAGTTCCACATTCTTCTTCTTTAATTACGTGTTGCACGCACTTTTCCCAACTTTCTGGTGTTGAATTCTGGATGCCTTTCTCTAGCAAAAATCTAACATCTTCCAACTTAAATGTTTTATTGTTAGCAGCCACATAATCCGAATCATTTCTATTAGATTGAGTTCACACTGATATGGTGGAGTTCTTAGAATTTTGATCTTATGCGCTGCTGCTAATTCCTCAGCTGCACAAAGTGGCTGGACTGGTTTATGTAGAGATACCAAATACAACAGTTCACATTTGAGCAAATCATTTTCAAAAGAAATTTGTTTCATTTTTGAAAAATTCCTTTAATTTGTTGTTTTCGCCATGTTGAAGTTGGCAATTTTTCTAAAACTCTATGGTATGGAGCATTATCTAATACTAGTACTGAGTTCTGAGGAATCAAACTTATAATTTTAGTGAACTAAGCTTCGAACTTTTCAGAATACATTTCGTCGTGATAATCTCCACATTTAATTCCTTCAAAAACTAACAACCCATTGCTAACAAAACCTTTCTCGTCTATAAGACGTTTTCCTCTTCCATTGGGATTTTTTAATCCGGTTGACAAATCTTGGTTAAACAGCCCTCTTTTGCTCATCACGTTTTGATCTACCCAAACTGTAGATCTGACATGACGCTAGTTCAACCATGTCTCGTCTAAATAATATATATTTCTCTTTTGCTTTCGCAGTTCGTTGATTTGACGTAAATATTTTCTTCTCCGCATTACGTCATCTCCATCTAATACTTTTCCTACCTTTCTTGGTAAATCTGTTAATTATAAAGATTACGCTTTTACTTAATCAACATCTAGATTTGTTGTCTACACACGTGAAATTTAGAGATTTTAACACCTTATATAATTTCGATCTGCTCGTTTTTGGAATTTCTTCATTTTCTTGTATTTTGACATGAACCAAATTTAGTGTTGGTGGAAGGTTATCGAAGACACCTGTGTATTCGCAACATTTGGTTAATAAATTGACGATGATCCTGTTCTAGTCCTTTAAAGATATTAAGAATCATCAGTTTCTCATTAACGGCAAGTTTGCCTTTGAACTTTTCACTCATTTTTAAAAAACAGAATCACTTCAAAACTTTAATAAACAAATAAAGACAGACTTATTATAACGTAAAACACATATTTTTGATCCACTTAAAGGATCAGATTTCAAATTTCCCGCCACGGATTAGGCCTTGCGGGAAAAAATAAACTACAGTAGTTTGAATTAACCTGAGTAGCTATAGGATGTTGGTTAATGTTTAAATCACATATTAGTTTTAAAAAACTCGGTAGGTTTTCTGCATGTCCTTAGCCAGGATGTGAACACGAGCATTGCCTGTACTGGCTTGGCACCGAATACACTGAAAAGTATTGAGTGAGGCCCCTTCTGTTATGACGTAACAAGGAGTATACAAAATCATTTATTAACGCATTTATTTATGTATGCATCATAAATTGTAAAGAAAGTAAATGTAAAATAAACTATTAATTAGTAAAAAATCATAAAAAATGAGAAAGTCTTTATAAATCGCCAAAACAACCGAAAATAGTCATGAATCGTAAAAATCGTTAAAAATTACAAAAATATCACAATAATCGAAAAAATCAAAACATGTTGAAAATACTGTAAAAAATTTGAATAACTCATAAATATCAAAATTATGTAGAAATAATGTTATATCATAAATCGAATTATAACGATTTTTTTCAATCATTGTTTAGAAAAAAATATACGCTGCAAAAAGAAAATTGAAGGGCCGAAAAAAAAAACGTTGACAATTAAAAAAAGTGTTTAATATTGAAAAATCCTTGCAAATTTGTCGTTGGGTTGAATTACATTGAATGGAATTGCTTTCCTTTTAGTTTCAATGCTAGAGAAACTTTTACAGGGGTGCTAATGGACATTTGGTATATTTATTATTTCTGCAAAAAACATTTTTGCAATTTACGTCCAGGTTATAAAACTCATATTACCTAACATAGTACATAATTCAATAAAAATGCAAATAAATATCCTTAACCTAACAACCTTTATTGCAAATCACCCAGAGAATAGAATGAACCACAACCTACAGGGCTTCAGTATGTACGAATCAACAAGCCAATTTTCAAACAAACCATTCAATTAACAGAGTCGTCACTATTTTCCCTAAATATCACATCCAATATTTTTATCAAATCGGAATTGCCACCGAGCATCTCTATTTGCTCCAATGTTTGCTGACGGAGTTCATCCATTTTAAGTTTTGTGTATTCAATGCTTCCGAATTCCTCCAACAAGTGCAAACATAATTTCTTGATATCCTCGTTCGTTGGTCTTTGTCTGATAATATCTACATCTTTTAAAGAAATACGACAGGAAATAAAATATCATACATTTACGTAGTAAAAGGATACTCATCACTCTTACATCGTCCGGTTTGCTTTTAATTGCGTGTAAAATTGGAAAGCTAAATTTTCCTTCTGTCATATCCTCGCAGAAAGTTTTGGTTTGGTGGTACTGCAAAATACCAATACAGAAAGTTTATGAATAATTTCATTGCGCCTTACGCTTTTGGAACAAAGGTTTATGTAATCGTCAAATATTTGATAATGACATCCCAATAGTTCTATCAATTTAGTAAAATCCTTTTTGTTTTCACTGAATTCTTGCATTAATTCAATTGCGAAGAGAAATAGACTCGCTGTTTCTGAAATTTATAAGAGAATGCAAGAACATATGGACATGAGAGAATGGGTTGCAGTAGATTAAAAGGACATTTGGAAAATTCTTATTGACAAGGAGCAAAGTAAAGACGGCGCAGATAGGGGACTACTAGGATGGGGACGTTGCAAGCATTAGTGTTTATAAGGGAAATGAACCAAAGCATGATATATGGTGGAAATTTTTGAAAAGTAATGTAATATCTAATTGTATGAAACATGGCAAATACCAAGTGATGCATTAATGCACTTCTTGGGCTATGTAACGTGTGCAAATAAAAAGTTTGAAAAGCACACCAAACCTATTTGTGTAAAAGCAAGCAACGTAGATGGTATTGCGATAGAATTAATGATTAAGCATTAAGAATTTAGATGTCTTTAAATATTTACTTTTCACTGCATTTTCGAGATACTTCTCTTCATCTGGGCATATAAAATTATCTCTCCAGTATATTTCCATACCTTGCCCGATAGTAATTTCCGTTACATAGTAAGCAAATAATTGTGTTGCCTGAAACACAATTATGATCACAATATCTACTAAAAGTGCGTAATACTAAACTTACTTGAGGATGCTTTAAATCAATACACTTCTGCATCGCCAATAGCGATACGTAATAAGCTGAGTTTAGGGTAATGGGTAATCCATAAACTATATGTGCGGTTGGTATACCATTTCGAACGAGAGTGTTGTCTTGAATGTCATCAACACTAAAACATTTCATTAAGCAACAGGACGCACATCATTGAAAGCTTACAGCAGCCCGGATATTTGGATCATGCCAGTAATTTCAATAATGTCCTGCAATATATTGTCCGGAATCTTTAACCAATGATTGAAGCTTCTGATAAGTTTAATCGATATGTGCTCCTCGTGGCCTCGCGAAATGTGTTTGAGAGGCATCGTTAAAATCTAACAAAAGTCTCGATAAATTATATTAAATATTTACTTAGTAATGTTTACCGTGTGTTCGAAATTCTTTTTGAGTTTGTCGAACGTAATGGCCTTTTGGTTTGGTTGCTTCTTGTTTTCCATTTTGACCTGGCCAAAGAAAATACATTCATTTTACGTTAATAACGTAGTTCTATTTCGATTCTAGTCAGCATAACGATTGTGATTTAATTTATTATGAACAAGTAGAAAAAGGAGTCGATGCTAATCTTGTTGGTATTGGATAATTAAGAAACTGCCGATCACTTTATTTGCAGACAATTCAAATAAATCAAATGATTTGAAAATTATTATGCTATAAAAATTAAGATTATAAGGTTAAGATAAATAATAAAAGGTGTGTAGGTGTAATTTCTTTATAAAAACTCAGAAATACGAATTGAACAAAAATTACGATAACCGTCAATTGGTTTCGTTTAACCAAATTTACAGATAATATACATAACATTTGATTGTGCCGGAGCAAGGTATACGTTCAACAAAGCGACACCTACGGTTAATTTAGATTGATGACCAGCGAAGGATACAGGACAGACGCGGTACTTTAATGAGTCTGACTGCGCTTAACCCAACACAACCCAACTCGAAGATTGTTGAAGAAAAAATAACGTTGCATTAATTTTAAACATATATTGAAATAAATGTAAACTAAGCCAATTATCACTAGTTTACAGCCATTTTGCGCACTTGCTGCCGCTATACCTTCCTTATAGACTTTAGTTCACTAAGCTCGATTTTTAAGGATACATTTCCGTGATATAAATTTTAAAATCGTTTTATTTGGACTATTTGGATCATATATAAAAATGTTACATTATTTTCCAGTTGCTTCCAGTTTCAATGCAATGAGCGGTAATACCAGAAATTGTGTCCTTTTGGTCAATATAATTGCAAATTCGTTCTATTGACGGGAACAAATAGAAATAATTAGAAAAAATAGTATTTTATTTTTGGACTTTTATGAAGAGAAAAAGTTATTATCGATGAGAATCTATGGATAAATATAAACAATTACATTTTCATTTATTTGTTTTATTATTTTGTTTACTTTATTGTAATACTTTTATACTATACTAAGTTATTAGAAATAGTTTTGGTTTCTGTTTATTTTGAGACCCGTTAACTTGTCACGGTCTCTCTAATACGATGTTACACTCGGGGCAAAAAAGTTGCATTTCATCCAAAATGCAAGTGATTCTGTTTTCTCTTCTGAAAGCTCTAAATCTCTCACCCCAGTCATTGAGTTAGAAGGTTCGCTTCATTCCACTTGCATCTAATTCGCTTTCAGTATCATCCGATGAATCGGAACTTGTTCTGGGTTTAGATGAATCCGGGACAAGAAGTGTGAATGCGGAGTTCGAAATGTGACAGATTGTACATTTCCATAAACATATCAGACATTTTTTCAAAATTTTAAAAATTTTTAAAACGTTCAATTTTACAAATTTTTTCAAATTCTTTTAATTTGTCCATTTCCAAATTTTATAATTTTTTTTTTCAAATTTTTGCGCTTATGGATTTTCACCGCTAATACACTTTTTTCTTCGTAAAAGTCCACACTTTGCTCCAAAAATCAACTCCTATTTTTTCTCATGATTGCTATTTTTTCCCGTGGATAGAACGAATTTTCAATTTCTATTTGGACTAAGAAAATTATTTCGATAGTACCGCTCTTTGTATTGAAACTATTGAAGCTACTTGAATACGATAACAATTTTGTTATTTAATTGTCTTAATTGATATATCGAGTGTGGAGATTAGTCTTTCGTAACTCGATATCTGCTCCAAATTGTCGAGCTACTAAAAAAAGTCGAAAACATTGTTTTATATTTATGTCTCAAAATGTGTCCATAATTTTTTTAATGCGATTTTCGAATTTATAGGGCCAAACTACATAAGAAAAGTATAGTGGCATATCGGGCGAAATTCTTTTTTATTTTTTTGTAATCTACTGTAATGAGTATTTTGTCCAAAGCCAACTATGCTATCTTAGACTTTCCTTTGTACGAAATTTGTTTGTTTTAATCATACATTATTATTTTACTTTATCGTTTTATCTTCATTAAACTTTATTATTTTGAATTAGTGCTTTATTTCTATAATAGTACTCGTATATAAGTATATAACTTCAATTCGGATTAAATTTCACCATCTGTCTTCTGGTGGCAGCTAATAGAATAACAATTGAAGCCATTGTCCATTAAATTCAAACTCTTGCCGTTTTTTTTGCCCCTTTCAACCCCCTCAATATTGGGGACCAAGGCTTAACATGCGTGTTAGATATTGACGTAAAATTTTATACGAATTTTGGTATATTTGGGATATTTTGAACAACTTTAGATTCGTTGGATACTATTTAATTACATATTCAACGTATGGTAGTGGATCATGATTACGTTTTGAACCGGAACAAATAACCTACTAGGATAACGATCAGGATGATGAGTTATAAGCACAGCCGTGGCAGCAAATGAATGTGTAGGTTATGTAATTAAGTCGTGCTAGCTTTGGAGAATTCTTACGGCTTAACAAATGATATTTCACCTTCCGTTAATTCAATGGCTTTAAATACCTGGCGATATCGACTATTGCATTAGCTCGGTTTCAGCGGAGCAATTATGATACGTTTGTAAACTTGCTAGAATTTAAATACTGATGACTGATATTAATAAAACAATCCAATGAAATAGCGTTCATTAATATTTATTTACAATTATTATTTTACCATACGACTTTAATTGCAAATTAATTACCAAATGTACACGTGAACACAAATCTGTTTTATAATATAAAACTAGTAAAGTAATTAATATTAATTACCTTAATAAGTAACACAATAAAGTTGTATAACTAATAATGGATTCGGTGAACTAAGGAAGCAAACACAAATTGATTGCGATATAATTTACACGTGACACAGGAAAATAATTAATGTGGGATCTATATCGTATATAAAATATAGCAGATAAGATACATTATCTTCATTCACGTAGTTCGAAATAATTACCAAACATGTCAATAAATTTTAAATTCTAAATTATCGGGTTATACTATATACAGTCAATTGATAATTGTGGGATGTAACTGGGAAGCTTCACTGCATTTTCTATTAGCGTTTAGTAAGTTTGACCTAGCTGCGATTTATGTGCATGTTCACTTATTTAGTTTAATATTTTTGACATATCAATGTGATATTGCCGGTAGAATATTTGTTTTATTGTAATTATTTTATCTATTGGTTATTTAATTCTTTGCATCCAATTTTTTAATTGTTTAAATTCCTTAATAATAGTCAGGATTAAAACATCAGTTGAGCGAAGGAAATTGCTTTAAAGCTTGAGCTTTATAATTATTTAAATTGGACCACCATACTATCTAGCCTAGTTTCTAGGTTAGTTTCTGAAAAATTGCGTTTTGAATTTCATTGGATTGTTTTGAATTGAATTCTTTCCTAAAATCGTTGTATATAGTAATTTATATTTATTATATGCTCAGTGACATATAAACTGCACCAATTTTTGGACCAAATTTGGCAGAAACATTGGACTAGTCTAAGGTAACAATTGATTAAAATTTGATAAAGAAAACACTTCATCTTTTTGATTTTTCTTTAATAATGTGTTGGTCCGCCCCTATTTCTGATACACTCATTGACCCGCCTTGGCATTGATTCCAGCAGGTGATCAATGTCTTCTTGGGGTATGGCATCCCAAGCAGCCTGTACTTCATGCCGTAGAGCTTCTATTGTCAACGGTGGGTTCGGTAGATTCCTCAATCTTCTACCCATCATGTACCACACGTGCTCAATGGGCGACAAATCGGGAGATTTTGGCGGCCAAGGCAAAAGATTAACATTGGCCTCTTCAAAGAAGTTAAGAGAAACCCTTGCTACGTGAGGTCGTGCATTATCTTGCTGGAAAAGTGGGTCTTCCAGCCCTCGAAGATATGGAAGAACATGTGGTTCTACCACTTCGTCAATGTAGCGTCGGGCGGTCATACTGCCCCGAATGAAGAGCAAGGGTGACCTACTGCCGTAAACAATAGCACCGCACACCATCAACCCCACAGTTCGGTGAACATGCCTCGCAATCGAAAAATCAGGATTGCGCCTTTCTCCACGTCTTCGTCTAACAGTCATCCGACCATCATGCATTCCTAAACAAAATCGCGATTCGTCACTAAAGACAACTCGATGCCACTCCACGTTCCATTGAAGTATTTCCGTGCACCAGGCCAAACGTTCCTGGCGATGTTGAGCAGTGAGGGGTAGGACAAGATGTGGGCGGTTAGACAGCAAGCCAAAGGTTCTTATTCGACGATAAACTGTTCGCAAGCATATCGGACGACCTTGTTCACCTAACCATTGATCACCTATTGATCTAGTTGTAGAGAATCGGTCTCTCAAGGCCATTAGTTTTAAGCGGCGATCTTGACGTTCATTCGTTCGTCTTTGAGCCCCAGTGCCTCTTCTCCGACGTTCAAACCCATGTTCAGACCACGCTTGATAAACACGCATTATTGTTGAGTGGTGCCGTCCCAAACGGTTGCCGATTTCTCTAAACGAAAAACCTGCTTCTCGTAAACAAACAATCCGCCCTCGGTCAAAGTCACTCAACTGCTGGTAAACTTGAGGTCTCCTTCCTCTAGGCATCATTAAACACTTGAAACACTTTAAACTAAAGAACGGGATCCGAAAAATTGAAAAAAATTCAAAAAATGACTAGATAACTGCTTGTCTATCACCACCTCTAAAAAATGACACAAACGTGAAAAATCCCATGACTACTTGATGATTGGGTTTCAAATTTTAATCAATTATTTCCCTGGACTAGTCCAATGTTTCTGCCAAATTTGGTCCAAAAATTCCCACCCCTTCTAGGTGGTGCAGTTTATATGTCACTGAGTATATTAATATAGTGAAATGAAAGCCAATAAATTTATTGTTGTCTGGATGTGCATATACCATGCAACCAGTTTCACGGCATCGTGTGCAGTTTGCAGTCTAGATGTAAATTTCACTAATTACTATGTTCGAGGTTGAACGTTGGAGATAACCGCGCTCAGTTCAATTCCACGCGCATGTATGGGCCACACTTACGCGCTAGTAACAGGTGCGCATGGAATTTTTAATTCAGTGATCTCATACGTGAACGAATAAGTATTATTATTAATAAAAGCAAAGTTATTTTTAGTCGGAATATGATAAAGACCGTGTTTAAGTGTAATTATGATCCGAAGCAATTGAAGACCAAAGGTAAATTATTTTCTTATCATTTGCATGCGTTATTGCTTATCAACCGCATTGTCAACTTGTCGTGAGCGTGTTTTTGCATCACGTACTTTATTAATCATATGGAAGGCCGGTGTTTTTACAAATTAGCATAATAGGCCGTGTAGTTAAATAAATTTAGATCAATAATTGCTAATCACCAATCACCCAATTAATAAAACTTCAATGGGAATAATTAAATTTGGTTTTCGTGAACGTAATTTAATTCTGTAATGGTCTATTATTGACTTAAATTATATTAGACGAATATAGAAGATGTACTGAAAGTTGTAGTGACAAAATATTTCTTATTTTTATATATAATTGATAAATGAAATATTGTCACAAATTAATTTCATTGACTGTTTTTAAGTTCAACTCGACTGTTATAATAAATTATGAATCGGGTATTTTTATTACGTAACACATAAATATTTTCAATACAATTTGTGTATCGTATTTATTTTCTCGACATTACGAAACGCAGTCCACGTGAAATCAAATGGCCTAGAAGACGTTGTTGCTAGGGTGGATGTATAGTTACAGCAAACTATGTACTATGGGTGTTCTGGCTAATTATTTTGTATCTATAAATAATAATCATAAATGTGTATTGATTATCGTCAGATCATTTTCGTAAAAATCTATCATCGTTATTCGTAGCTTTCATATGAAGAGTATCAAATTAATAAAAAGTCAACGTAATTCACTCCCAAGTAATAGTATACTATTTCATGGACTGTAATGATTAGGTAAGATGATTAAAAAAAAATTAAAATTATGACATATGGGGATCACAGGATCAGGGTCAGGATCACGGTTTATAATGAAAATTCCGTTTTGTGGTTGGATGCAAAAACGAAACAAACAATACGTTAAAACAACAGAACGCAGTTATGCCAAATATGAAGAGGACGTAAGACACCAACCACTTTTGTAGTTTTACATTTATGTAACTATCTCAGCAATATATAAACTTCAAATGCTTGTAAGCACATTATCTATGCTTTGATATCATTTAATGTCTAACATTGAAATGTACTATATTTTGACGTTAGACATTAAATGATAACTAAGCATACATCGAAATGTACTAATAGCTATTTGATGTGTTTATATTTGCTGAGATTATCCATAATGACGTATGGTACTTTGTAATATTGCTTATTATTATGTCTCTCTTGCTGTCTCTGTAGAATGTATATGTAAGGAAAACAACTTTTTGGGGATTTTAAGCTTGTCTGCTGAATTTGCTTATGCAAGGAGAAACCCAATTATACAGCCAAAGGAAATTTAACGAACAGGAAATATTTTAAATTTTAAAGCTAGTAATTTTTTTATTGGTAATTTATTTATTTATTATTTAACCAACTTCACACGGTCTCCACTCTTTGGAGTAAAAATCGTGTTGTTATACAGGCAGATACAGTTTTCAGACTGAAATGTATCTTCATTAGATACTAGTATCAAAAAAAGATTCGGTGAATATATATTCAACTTAAAAATTGGGAAAAGAGAGCAAGTTCAAGTTTGGATTTGCTGAACGCGAACGAAAATCACAAATTAGTATAATCGAACCCGATCAGACTCAACATAACTTAAGCTAATTCTATTAAAACTTTTCAATTAATGTTACTTTATAGGTTTCAAAAAGATTAGGGGAAACACCCAAACCTAAAAGCAAACTCTGTGTACGTAACCCAACCCAATCCAATAAAAGAAAACAGACCATATGTTACAAACATGATACATACCTAAAATCTAAATAGTTGAAATTTGTCAGAACGTTATGAAAATGTAAAGGGCGAGGAAATCGATCTGTTCATAAATTCATGAACAATTTTCAGGAGACGTTTTTAAAAATTGTTTCTGTTTAGTTGGTTTTCAAAGAATGTTATCCAAAGATTTTTCAAAAAGGTGACCAATTTGTTTTGAAAATCGAGTTTTCTATCCATTTGGGCTTAGCTTTAATTTTACAGTTACAACAATTAACAAAAATTCGACACTACCATCAATAATTCTCAATAATATTTAACCTTTAGTAATAATATTTACCTTAAAACTTCAGTTTTTTTAACTTCAATGTTTCAAACCAACACCTTCTTGAAAAATTGAGTTTCTTGTTCAACTGAAAATAAGTGCTGATTTAAAATGAAATATCAAAGGTTACATCAACTACGAAATAAATATTCCATTTGTTGCCAACTTATTCAGTAATTTTTGGGCAGAGCTATATTTAATCAAACTTTAAATCTTCAACGTTCTAATTTAAAATTTTAAAGACTACGAGACTACGAAGTTGTCAATGAATACTTTGATTTACCGATGTAATTTAACCGATCAAGCGATACAAAATTTTTCTAAACTTATGGTGGAGTTGTCTTGGAACGAATTGTTGACGATTGATGTTGATAACGTTGGCGTGGGATTTGTGTAGTTGATTATGAACGAATATGTTTTATTAACCACTTCTGATCGCTTTGAATCCCAGAATGGTTAATGCCAAAATTTTCTAAACATTATATTCAAACAAATTTAATGCAATTTGCTTTATGTTTTTGAACCAAATCTCGCAATCAGATCGTTCTTAAGCCAATCAAATTGGCCCACAGTTTGGCTAATCAAATGTACTTCTAATGGCTAATTTTAATCCTTTACAAAGCACCCTAAATGATCCTAATGCAATATAATAGAACTAGTAGAACTAGTTTTAACCTAATGGACTTGTAAGCCAAATGCAATCATGACGAACAACAAAATAAAAATTAAAAATTTCATTTTGAACTGAAACAGTATTTTGCCTAATTGCTTCTATATATACTTCTGTATGTATTCTGGATTCAGAAATAATATTTTTGCCGAAAATGTTTTGCCCACACTAAGAAAATCTACAAAATTTACTTCTTACCTGTGATGAATCACTTCGTATGCTCGTAGGTAACTGAAACAAAATGGAGAAGCTATATATATAGAGTTATAAGTTACTAAAATTATGTTTATTATCCTTCGCTGTTTTTTGAAATAAATTGTCAACATCTTAAAGGCGACAAGTATATTGGTTGACAATTATAAGTAATCATATAATTTACGTTAAATGTAATTACTTTCATTTAAATAACAAGTATAGTAGAAATTGTTTACTTATATTTCATGACAAACTACATAGCGCGTGAATGTATTATATAACCTGAAACATGAGAAAAATAAATCGAAATACATTTCTGGAAAATTATTCAGTGGTCTACAATTCCACAGAGTTTTTAGTGAACAGAATCGCCGATACATTTCATACACGGGTTGTATTTGATCAGAACATTTCACGAAGAGGGGGGAAATTCAGATTATCACTATTCTATTTGCAGATAAATGTAATAAATGAGGGTGTATATTAACGATGATTCAACAAGGAAAGAAAAAGAAAACAAGCAAGAGCAATGGCGAAAATGTGAATGTGGAAATTAGGTTAAAATAGGATCTAATAAGATAAAAATGTATGACGGTGGAATGAAAGTACAGGAAAGGCTGAAAAGAACAAAACAAAAAAGTAATGCATAAATCGGGGTAGGGAAACTTGGACATGGACCGGGCAAAGAGAAACGACAGGACATGGACAGTCAGCGACATGGAAAATGTTGAATGGACCTCTGCTGCTCCAATCGATACAACCTATCGTTTCTAGCAGGAATAAGAGGTTTCTTCCTCTTGTTCCTGCTGATTTATTAATCGACACACAATTCGTAAGAACTAAAATTACTTCCCCCTAAATTTAATTATTATTTTATTATATTTATATTATATATCGCTGTGTGGAATTCATTTCTATCGTACATTCCTTTCAATTACTTTATCAGTCGATTTTCAAGGTTATCAATGTGTTCCTAAAACATGTTATTAACGTACTTACGGTTTCGTTTTTTTTTTAACATTTATGCAGATTAATGCAAAACGTTGTTATTGTAACGTACTACTATAATATAAGCGAAAAGTCGAAAAAAAAAAATTTGGTTTGGGCATCTCTTACCCAGATGAATATAGTCTACAAGATTGCAGTAAAAAATATTTACTCATTAATTTTAGCAAATTGTGTTGGTGAACTTACCAATTATGCTGCGCTAAGAAATCACTAACACGTCGCGTCGTGCAGTCCGATTACAAGTACGTACAATAAAATAAATCCTCCTTATAAACACTGTCTGGTATCAATTTTAATTCATTTAGCAGGACTGTAATTGTTCTAATGAATAGCTACGAGTGAAAATATGTGTGTCCAGTTTTGTTTATCGGTTGAGTGTTTTATTGTGGTAATATTACGTGGTTTGCCGATTTGCATATTATAATTTTTACAGTTTCTGTCATTTTAAGGCATAGTGGATGGGAGTTTATTACGAGTAAGTCATCGACATAGTATATGTCTTATATAATATAAATAAAATAGAAATTGGCCATAAAAACGCTGTAAAAATAACATCTCCTGCGATATAAGGCATGGTTTATTATTCATCTCTGCAGGCCTCTTGGGCTTATGGTTCTATTGCAAATTTTCCTTCATTTATTTTTTTCCTAGGCTTTGAGCCATTTCGTGCTTGGTCTTCCTGCCTTTCGTGTCTCTTTCGTTATTCTCGTGTCTGGAAATTTTATAGCATCGTCTAACAATCTCATTCTTTGTGTTCTTATTACTTTTATTATTGATGGCGATATTTACTTGTTCTTATCCTATATGTGTCGTTTTCTCTCACTTCGTCAAATATCTTGCTAGGCTGTTTCCTTTCCACACATTGCCGCAGCATCCGCTTCTTTTTCGTTGGTCTGCCATGGTTCACTTCCATACAAACCCACTGGTCATCTTGATCTGATCACATATTCTAACAACAACAACACAATACACATTTGATAAAATTGAACAATTTAGATATCTGAGTGTAATCGTAACAAATATCGATCAAAGTAAGTATGAGAGTACTTTGATCGATATGTGTCACGATTACACTCAGATATCTAAATTGTTCAATTTTATCAAATGTGTTGTTGTTCTTGTTGTTGATTTTGAGCCTCAGTTCGTGGCATATATTTTATTTATATTTTATTGATATTTAGGCCTTGTTCTGAGCGCATTACACGATTGCAGCACCTAATATATACATATAATTGTTAACGATTTGATTTCCCAACATGGCAGCATAAAATTTACATTCACAAACATGAAAATAATAAACGTCCATCTTTCTTAGACCGCAAAATCAGTATCTTGAACCAATCGTTTTGATTGATATTGATATTTATAGAAAAGAATCTCAGAATCTCAATTATTCGTAAATATAGATTTCAGAATTCCACGATCATTTCAGTTTACCATTGTCACAAAATAATTTTCAGAAATACATTAATAACAATTATGAAATTGGCAATATTTAAAAATTATGATAAGTTGATCTATTAAAGCTACATCTAATTTTAGCAAAGTCCTTTTTGTGGTTTTTTGAACTAAGTTGTATATTTAATGTGTCGAGTCCACTACACTACAAGATATACTTGTGCACGTGAAATGCGCGTTTGACATTAGTAATGCCATGCATACGACTTGTATTTCATTCCATCTTTTCGCAATAATTTTTCGTCCATACCTCCTTTATGATCTTATGCAATTTATCTTCGCTCACCTTTAGTATAGCAAATGATTTCATAATTGTTCTTTCTTTCTCTCTCCTCTTTATTTGGAGGTTCCACTATAACCACCATTTCCGTTTCATCTGTTATTGTTATTCTGTTGGTTAGTGTTATTAGTAACGACTGAAAAATCAGAGGGGGTGGTGAACCACGAACACAATTGACAGCTACCAACGAACGTGATCATAGCCATAAGTTGCATAAATGTCACAAAATAATTCAAAACTCCAATTCAACAGAAATTTACATAAGCACTAAAATGCGTTCGGAGAAATAATCTGAATCGACAAACTTAACAACTCGATAAGTCACTGTCGCTCCTGGAGAGCTTGAATCTACATACATGTAATACACCTAGAACTTGTAATAAAGATAAATTAACGTATACACATACAAATAACTTCAGGACGCGAACCGGAAGGCACATACGCAAAAACAGCACAAATGGGATAGCTGATTACACGATCTCACGCAACAGAGTAGAAGCTCAGGCGGCTGTTGATAGAAAGTAATACTAAATTCTGCGAGGTTGACACAACTTCTCGATGCAGGCGTATGGATAACAAAAAACGTAACAGAGTTCTGGTTTAAAATGTTTGCATTTCTAATCCTTTTTATCATTATAATAAAACATTACCTTTCTCATCCCGTCAAACGCCATTTCATTGTAAAACTATTTATTTGAAACTGCAAATCGTTTGCTTTATTGTGCTGGTGTAAAAGTGAAATTAATTATTTTGGGTCCGCATTGTTTTAAGCGACAATAACTTATTTTGTAAACTTATGTAATACACTTCTTCTTCACGGTCTACATGTGCACTTTCTTGAAACCGTTCGTTCGATGCTCCAAGCACACGTTCTATGGCGCAATGTTATTCAAATAATGGGTATTATTTGTCTCGCAACGTTTTGTGCGATCGGACTACTGTTATTAGCGCCAACTGTAACCGGAAATACAATGATAAACAGTTCGTCTCTTATCATTTTTGCAATCATGTTGCAAAATTCGAAGCTGCATCCGTTACCGAACGGAAACGTCGCTATTCGTATTTAATAGTCTCTCCAGGGCTTTGACCGATATTTCATGATTTTTAAAATTTAATTTCAGCATCGGCGTCCTTTAGTGATCGGTGCGCGCACTGCATCAGATCCAGCGATATTCCCTTTTCGTGAGTATGTTGTTACATAATTAGCTTGGTATGTGGGTGGCGGTTGCATTAAAGTGAGCAGATGGAAGTATAATTGCATTTACTTTTCCTGGTCAATTGCGCGCTTGGTATTTAATTAACGAAGAGTTTCGCTTTTATTGTGTCGGGCTTTTAGTAAAATTTGAGCTGTTTAATGGTTAAGGCATAATTTTCAGAATATTTTAAAGCAAAATTTCGTTGAAGTCATCATAAAGTTACACAAATCATGTGCATAGAAATTTCATATAATTTAGTTTAAAATATAAATGTTTTGGTTTGTATTAATGTTTTTTTTAGTACAAATTTAATTTAATTATTAGTCAGCGATTGACCCAAACTCATCTACGTATTTAAGGGTAAATCTAAAATATTAATAAGTAATTAAAAATATTAAGGTTTCGTTTTGCAATTCATTTGGTTATCGTTAAGATACATATACTATTTTCTTCTGATAAGGTAATATTTTCCATGTTATCCAATTAATAATTTCAGCCTGTTTATATAATTGAAGTTAATTTATTTAAATGCCAAATATATGCATTTTTGTTAATTTTAAGCTACCCCTTAACTGCAACCTTCGTGTGTCGTCAACCACGAACTATTTTTGCATTTTCGAATCTCGAGTATTACGAATGAATTTTTAGGAAAATATTTTTTGGTACTACACCAGAAGAACATTTTTATTTCACTACTTATCATTTATTTAGACAGTTATATTTTATGAGCCAACACTGATGAGGCACTTGTCACGAACATTTTATCTTCGTTGTGCAATTCATCATTGGGTCGTTAAATGACCCACTTTCAAAATTTCAATCATCTTAATGCAAAAAGTCGTGACCAGACCTTGCAAATCATCCGGTTTCGTTATCGAGTACACGCAAAGAACATCACGATCCTTAATTTCTGCGCTACAAAAGAAAGAAAAAGGTAACATACTTGGAATATTTGTAATACAATCGCGATACAATCGCATGTAAGGAGTAACAATCCGTGAATATGTACGAGTATGTAATTATGTTGTCTAGATTCCATTGATCTTAGATGAATAGATTCGTTATGCCGATGTTTACTTGTGTAACAAATGTGATGTAACTTGCGCGGTGTGCTATTGCCAAGGGTAGACGAACCATATAAAGCTGCACACGGAATATAATGAATGGATTCTATTTTCAATCAAAATGTGATGTAACTGATGTTAGAGGCAATTAAATAAATTCTTTATTTTACAACGGAGTCATTATTGGAATGATCGTAAAATATGCGAAATAAATTTTATGCGCATTAAACACGAGTATAATATACGTATTGAGCATCATGCGGCAGCACTGATAATGCTAAAACTTTTAGGAATGTACATTCTTCAACAATCTTCGTTGATTATGCATAAGAACTTTTCATGGTTTTATGCAAACAAAAATACTTTGAAAATCACAATATAAATCGCTGCTTATTTGTTTCGTTTCGTATCAAGGAGACGCAATGAAAAATTAATCACATTATTTGAAAATTAGTTGCTATTAGGGATGGCCTTGTCATCAAGATATTATTTGGGATAATATATTACCACATATAAATCTGTAAAAACATACCATGATGATGATAAAAGTTATAAACCACGAACTTTATTTTTAATTGCGTTATTGGGTGATCTGATGGCGGCAATCTGCAGCAGATATTGCCGCCATTTTAACGTGTCTCGAGTGTTGCTAGTAGCGCTTTAACAAGATAGCAACAGGCAGGATCTGCAAGTAGAAGACCTGGTAGTTGATCTGAGAGGCAAACAAATCAGAGACAAGACCGCTACATACGAATCCAGGCAAGGAGGAATCCATTTAGGAGGTCGGTATGGTTACAAACACAATTACCTGCCTCCACTGGAGTTGGAGTTTTAGACCAGACTATCAGAAACCGTCTGAGGGAAATGGGTTTTCATATCTGCAGGCCTGCGAGACGCCCAAAATTAACTAATGTCAGTGGAATGGCTAAAATAATTGGGTTAACCAACGACTAACAGAAACATTTCAATGGGAGCATGGTTTATACACCGATGAATTCAGATTCTGCTTATTTAGTGGTAATCGTAGACTAAGGGTCTGGAGAAATCGAGGAGATCGTTATAAATCTGAATTTACAAAAACTGTGATGGATTTTGGCGGGGGTAGTATCATGGTGTGGGCGGGTATTAGTTTGAATGGACGTACAAACCTCCACCTCTTTGAAAACTATTCAATGGACAAATCTACGGAGATCACATTGTTCAGCAATATGTGGTCCACTTTCCTGAGGCTGTGGATGAAAACATGGTTTTTGTTGATGATAATGCTCGACCTCATCGTGCACAAATTGTAATGCAATCAATAACCAATCAATGACCTCCATATTAACCATATTCCTTTATCGCCACAGTCTCCTGATTTAAATCCAATTGAGCACATCTGGGACAGGCTGCAAAAATAGCTCAAAGAACATAATCCACCACCAATTAACTTGCAATACTGAAATTTTATCAATGTATTGGAAAAGAGTGTCACAAGAACACATTAATAATTGTAGTATGCCCCGAAGACGTAATGCTGTCAGAGAAGCCCGTGGCCATTATACACAATATTTTGAGAAAAGTTGCATATTTAATATCTGAACATTTCTTAGTAATATAATGACTTTTCTGAATAAATACATATTATGTGAAAGTTTTAAATTTTAGTATAAAATTATCTATCTATATATTTTACAACAAATATTAACCCATATTTTCTGAAAAATATAAAAAGTACAAATTCCTGAATTTTTGGGTAGTTTATTCTGCCCATAATTCGTTCAGCTCGACATTGGAGTTAAGCACTGCCATGGTCTTTTCGATCCCCCTTCGATAACTTTGAAACGTTTTGACGCACACCACTGAGTACATTTGTACTCGCTGGTAGGAATCGCTGTTTCCTTCAGTTGCATAACACACTTATATTACTGCGTATTGCTGCTTGCATTAGAACATGCACAATTGTACCTCATTTCCACTTTAGTAGACGCTATTCTAAGAGATGTTTAATATATGTATATGCCCCAAAGTTCGTGAATGCCTTGGGCTTGTTGAACAATTGTATTCCATTCTTTTGTGTTTTCTCTTTCCAATTTCGGATCTTCATACTTTTTATTTAGTACTTGCTCTACACTTTCCAGCCATCTCTTCCATGGTCTCCTTTTTCCAATTGGAGTTCTGGGCCATTTATGGTAATCTACTTCTGACCATTATTTCTATCTTGTCAGTGGGCTTCTATGATGGATGTTATCTTTATATCTTCGTCCATAATGTCATATTTGTTCATCTTCGCCATTTGTCTTCTATGTTTATTCCATCGTATATAGCTCTCAATATTTGTCGTTTTATGTATCAAGGGCATCCTCAACTGCTTTCTTTAGTGACCATGTCTCACAGGTTGGCTTTATAAAGGTTTTATAAATTCTTACCTTCATTCTTCTTGACGTATTTTTTGATTTCATTAGTCCTTTCATTAGTCCTTGTCGCAGTTCTGACTTTTATTTCTTGCTCCTCATCTCCTTTTTCATTTATCATGATCCCCTAATAGAATTATTTTACCTTGCCAAACACATATTCCCTTCTATCGTTCGTAGATATTTGCAAATTTACATCTGCTGACTGTTCGGTTTCACCCATTACCATGTCCTTTGGTTTTTGTTGGTTTATTTCTAGTTCGAAAACTTTTGCTTCCTTTCCCAATTTTTCTGTGATTCTTTAATTCCGAGAACGAGTGTACGGTTGTCCGTATATGCTAGACATTGATGCTCGTTGTTATATCGTTCTTTCCATTTTTAGCTTACTGTCTGATAAATTCAGTTGATTTCTGCCTATTTCAGAGAACTTTATTTCTAGGCTTGTCATTGCATCATAAAGACCATTTGTACTGGAAACATTTTAAGATTTTGTGCAGATAGAAATAGTTAGCTTTACGCAATGTTTATTTGTTAGATAAGTTGATGATTTTCAAAACTGGTCCTGGAGAGTCATATACTGCGGACTATTCTTTCAATCGTTTCTATTATATCATTTGATGAGTGTGACCATCATCTTCATCAAATATTTTGATTGAGGGCATTGTACCTAGCCTTTTTTAACTACGCTGTGATTGGATGGTCGCGATTTTAAAATTGTCTGAAGTACAGACAGTCTGTAGTACAGTAACCATTTTTCAACAGAAAATTCGATTCAGTGCGGATCTGACTTATTTATAGTCACTTTTGGAAAATGTTTGATTTTGACACTTTTAACAGAAGTTCTCCAAGCAAACATCTGTTGTTTTTAATTTTCCTAATTGAACTAATTGAAGAAGAATTAATAAAGGTGTCAAGCAAATACATTGCATATAATAAAATTTTTATCTAATCGTTAATTATCGTTAAAAATAGATTGCAATGTATATAAATATATAAATTAATTAACTTTCATAGCACGTTTAAGATGTAAGATTACTCCATCTTTAAAGTAAGTTTTACATATATCTCAATTTTTGCATATTTTCAATAAATAAATAAATAAGTCTCTCGACTTTTCGTTTATGTACGTACCCATATTCTTGATTTTAATTTGTATATCATTCCGTTTTGATATTTTGTATATATTTAGTTTATTTAGTACATGCACACCTCTATATTAAAGGAAGAATTTCATATCTTGGGATATTTATTATAAATTCCACGACATTTTGAGAGCTATGTGCAAGAATTCAATTTACGTTGAACGTTCTGTTTTGCGATATAAACACTATTTAGACTATTTGTCATGTTTACCTTACATGTAGGTCTATTAATTATTATTGTGTAATTATCTAACGCATGTGCTATTACATTTATAGACAGAAAATGTTACAAGAATTATTTATATATGTGCATGTATGCACATTTGAAAAATGCTTTCTAAAAACCATACCATAGTTTCATAATCACGTTGCTTAATAAATTCCTTCAAACAATATATATTTTCATAGATTCTAAATTACGATACATGACATTACGTCAATATTTGTTTGCACAACCGTTTAAAAGTGCAAAAGTGATCGACCGCACCCTTTCGCGCAATTAAATACATGACCAACATTAGCGACAGTGCATTTCCAGATCGAGGCAACCGTTTATCGAACAGCTTAACTCTTATATCATCAAGATGTACGTTTAAACCTGTTTCACATGCGACCCAATAAAAGAATTGCATTTCATTCTTTACGTTGAAAAAAGCTATCAATGAATCTGGTTTCGCATACCAACGCCAATTCCCGGTAACCCACATTCATAGCTACATGTCATTAATTTGTTCGACGTTAAAATTCAAGTAATAATGCAAGTTCATGTACATAAATCGCCGTGTTAGATAATATCCGCTATAGAGGTTCATTTCATTCATGTGCTTAATCTTTCTTGCATGGTCGCAGATCGGGCATAACTATGACGTAATAATAATAATATCCATATATGTAGGCGAGTGTTTCCCAAAACGTAGTATAATATTATAAAGGCACATAATCTGACTATTACACTTGCAGGCAATTCACCAGATTTATCTGAAGCTCTCTTAGAAGATCTATTCGTAGCTGCACACATTAAAAATTTGTTATTGACCTCGAATCTGCCCGTGATCTGATCTAAGGTTAAATGTGTATGCCCTCGTACATCCGTCATCATATACATCTAATGGCAAATTACATGTTGTATATCCTTGGCGTTTCATTTCCTTCGTATCTCGATTTGTTAATTTTTTATATTGTTTACATTCTTTTGGTACTTTGGAGTATTATTGCATTTGTACAGTGAAGAAATTATTTTAATGGAAATTTATAAGGATCTGTCTCTCTCACAATGCCGATTGATAGTGTAATCAGTCTTTCACACTTTCGATAATGTTATACAAGAATCTAACTGTTACCGTTCAGTGATTTTTTTTAAATATTTTGCGCTGCTCAATTCATGAAAGAGTTCTATTTAAATCGGTACTGCTTTGGCCGATTTGTGAAGCTTAGTTTTGTAATGCCTTTATTGTCATTATGGATAATACTACTGTTACGTTTGTGGAATGAAATGTTTGTGATCTCGTAATCGCTGCATCCATCGGTAACATTATTTTATAGTCAATTTGGGAACGCGAATTGTGTGTTGAATTATTGATACCAAAGTTGATGTTGCATATTCACTCACTACGGTCTTTACTGGCAACTGGTTGAAGATGGACCATAGTCAATATTATTTATTAAAATACAGACAAGATGCATACATACACTCATCTAATTGAAATTGAAAGTTTAAATTCGAAAGTAAATTTCTCTGTATTATTAATTTAATTGTGGTTATTTTAGAAGACTAAAAAATCCTATTAGCTTGAGTAAGTGCTTTTATTGTAAGTGAATACTTTTGAAATAATAGAAATTCCTTTTAAATAATTTTCTACTATTGATTATGACGCTTCACAACCGTAACCTTCATTAACATTCATTTATTGCACACACGCGCTTAAGTAAATCAAAATTCTTCGTGTCATCTTGAAGTACCCACATGAAATATTTAAACTGGGAACGGGATTTAAAAATGGTGAACATAACACGATTATGTGTCGAATATTTCAAAACCGATTTAAAAGCTGTAGGTTTGTTGACTTTATTAAATATTCAGCGTTCATAGATTACACAAAGTAATACGACGCTGATGTCGTCACGGTTCTGCACTAGATACCGAGGGGATGATTAGAAGTTAATACGAACTCGAACAAACACAATATTTAATATGTTAATTCACGATGTATCCTAACGCTGACTCTGGATGTGGAATCGTAGTTTATTGATCCCAGCAGATTCTTTGATGTTTTGTTCAGTTAGTATATTTATTCTTCTGGACTCAGGGACAGAAGAATTTCTACCAAGCTCTACGGGGAAAAGTGTTCCTTACATTATATTTATATAATATTGTAGACTCTTAAGGGACAAAAAGTCATGTTTGATATACGTATTCATGCTTTGAACATCCAGGGAACTATAAAAAATACATACCCTAATACATGTCGGTGTGGGGTGCTATTACTATTGTCTCTATTTTAATTATTCCGAACACTTGATCTTAACTTTATTTATCTTGTCCTGTGCTCGCGAAAAATTTCCATAGCCTTTTATCTTGTGCCATGGTATTTGCTTGTTTCATTGAACCCTCTTTTGCATGTGCATCGCAATTGCACTATTCCATGTTTTCCTTGCCCCCCCCCCCCTCTCTTTTGTTTCCTATCTTGGCTTTCCATTTCCGTCTGGTAGGTATCTTCTCTTTCATCCATTGCATATGATCCCGCTAACACAATTGTATTTCTTCAATGTATTGCAAGTTTCGTTGAATTTGTAGTTCCTCTCTTACATCCACATTTCTTATTCCATCCCTTTTTGTAATGTCCTTAACCGCCCTTAGGTATTTTATCTCTGCTGCTTGTGTGTTCTGTTATGTTTCACTTCCGTAGCTTAGAATTGGTCTGAATATTGCCTTAAATATTGTCATTTTGGTTTTCGTTGTTACCTTCATTTCGTGTCTCATCATGTGGTATATGTTCATCGTTTTTCCTTTTTTTTGTTCCCAATTTCCCTCAATTATTTCGATAGTCAACCTACATTTAATCTTTGTGCCCAAGTCAATAAGCGCAAAAAATGGTTTGTCTTACTAGCGCTTTTGCCTTCTCTGAACCCATTTCATTTACAGTTGCCTCGGTGTAGTTTTGAAAAAAAATTCAAATATCTTTTCGTATAGTTTTAACGTCGTGCTTATCATAGAAGCGTTATTTCTGTATAATTATCACATTCTCTCTTGTCACCCAGTCTTACTCCCTCTTTCCATGCTTTTTTATAGCTTTTTAAGATTGTCAAGGTTCTTAGTTTAGACGCATTTGAAATTTTCAACTACTTAATATATTGTTTTCATGATAAAATGATTGAAATAAGAAAAACGAATGATACATGATATTGGGTTTGTTGGTATGCTAAAGAAATGTGGATGTATAAATACAGTCCTACGCAGTAAGAGTAAATACATGTGGCTGAGAACCATCATGTTCAGGCATACTTTGTATAGGCCATTATGGGACTGGAGATTCCAAAAAGATATTTTATTTTTTAATGAAAAATATGAACCAATTAGGTTCTCATTGTTTTACTAGTAAATATTTTATTCTAAACTATTTTTAGACAATACTTTTAAACGAAATGTTAGGATTAATATGTCTTTAATTAGCAGTTGGGTTGGGTACCACCCGCACTTGTTATAAATAATTCTAAATCTTCAAAAAAAATCAGATATACGTTTCTTCTTTATTGTAACTTATTTTAGAAACATTTTCAGGAATTGCGATTCTTGTATGAATTTTTAGTTATTTTTACATTCTAATGCTACCGGTATTGATTACTTCCTTCTAACTGCACTAAAAAGATTCTCTAAAAAATCTTGAGATGTTAATAAAAACTTAAAATTTTGTGTATTCAAAAGTTAATCTGTAATTTTCGGTAATATTCAAAATTGATGATGTTGAAATAATTGAAATAATATTTTTCTAACCACTCATTAATAGATTATTACAGGGTTTCCTAAAATTACCTTAAGCGCGACCCCTTTTATGAAAAAAATGTTCGCGATTCCTTGCTTCCTCCTACCCCTCACTCAAACAAAAATAGCCTAACTAAATTACAAGTAACTGATCGTTCCAAATTTTATTTTAATTTAAATTCAATAAATTAAAAATTAAATTCAACAATTATTCCAATTTCGATCTGACCCGCTAGTTGCTAGCAACTAGTAGTACTTCTACCGGACTATTATTTACAATTAAAATAAATAATAAAAAATCTTACATCGCGACATATTTGTGAAATGGTACATATAATGTTTGGTGAAAAAGAGACTGCAAAGTTAAAAACAATAACTCTGTCAATTAATACTATCCAAAGAATAATTAGTTATATGGCAGAAGATAATCAAGGACATGTTGTTGAGAATTTTAATAAATGCACGTACTTGTCTCTGGACGAATCCACAGATATATCTAACTGTGCCCAAATTTATTACGTCTGTAAGATATGATACAAATAATGGAATTAAAGAATCTATTTTATTTTGTTCCCCATTGGAGACCAATACGACCGGAAAATGTTTATTCGACACTTTTGTGCAACATCCAAGAAAATGGCGCTTAAGCTATGACCTTATCGTCAGATTACAAGAAATAATGAAGAATACCACATACAGGAATTCTTTTTTACAGCCTGTGTTATGAAAAAAATCATTAATGTAGTAAATTCCATTAAGGAAAATGCTTTGCATGCCCATATTTTTCCAAAATTATGTGAAGACATGGGTGCCTTATTTGAAAATCTTCTTTATCACACCGAAGTAAGGTACCTGCGAGGTGTGAAGTCCTCATTTGGAAGTCAATTTTTCTTACTTACTTAGCGACAGTTACAGATGGATACTGAATCCGTTTTTAGACGATTCCCTTCAACATGTCGAAATACCAATAAACACGAAAGAAAAACTTATTGAAATATCAAGTGATGGATGTTGAAGCTTGAGTTTGTTTTACAGAACCCAGAACCCGGACGAAATTTGGAATAAACGGTTGCAGGAATACCCTTAGTTGGCGAATGAAGCTATTAAATATTTGGTTCCATTCGTAACATGATATTTATGCGAGTTAAGTTTCTCATGTATGATTGCAATCAAATAAAAAGTGGGAAATCGCTTCGTACTCGAAAACAATGTAATTGCGTGACATTAAAGTATTTTACAATATTTTTCTCTTTTATTTTACGGACTTATTACTATTGTGTTTTATGATCTTCCAAGTGCCTTTGAAAGCGCACACCGGGTGTATACTAATCGGTCGTAAATCTTTATACTCTAGTTGTTGGGAAATCTTAGGAACAGGTGTAAGTTCAGCACACTTCCAACATGATGGAAAGGTGCTGGTTAGGAAACAGGTGTTGATTCCATATTTAAACCATCTGAGCCGCGAGCATTCTTCATACTTCGATCTGACAAAGAAGTTTTAATACCGTCTGTAGATCTGAAATTAAGCTGTGGACAGACATTGCTTTTCGTTATAAAAATTCATCAATTCCGTATAATTAACAACAGTCGCAACTGTCTAAGAAGAGAGCATTAATACAATTTTGTTTCTGCAATCAGGTACATTAGACTTAATAAAGAAATAAAAACTGACGTTTTTTATCAATTTTTTAATTCGTTATTAATAGGGATTACCACATAGTAATGGTCTCAACCATCCTTTATATTAATTAGATTTATTCATAACCTGCATTCACACATATCTCGGGGATTACTTTTCGAGAATTTAAATTGGTTTATATTGCTTAATTTATATTCCCACTTAATTGTATTTTTCATATATTTAGATTTTGCGTTTTCCCATCATGAGCTTAATCGTATCAGTTATCCAAGGAGCTTTCTTTTTAGTTATTTTACGTGTTTTTGGAGGCTTATAAAAAATGTGTAGTAACTATGTGTTTAAAAATTGTCATTGATATTCCGCATTTGCGATATATTCACAGGTGATATTAAGGACAAGTCGTGGTTAAACGAATCCTGTAAGAGATAATAGTTTTAAGTGTGGCAGGAATTTTAGGTTTATTAAAAGCAATGGTAGAATAAATTATCACAATATATTGTTTCGTTTTTGTTTGAAATTATTGTAATATGTTTTTGGTTACATATTTTGTGTATATTCGTAGTAACAGATGGCAAGAAAGCTATACATACTGCGATTACATATTTTTAATAATTCTTCACAAGTTAATATTTTGAGCCTTTTCAAACTCGACTTATTTGTACATTTTGCTCTACGTAGGTAATTTTCATGCAGTGCAGATATTGAGATAGCACTCATAAAGCGGGCGTTTTGAGCTTTAATTACAAGGCGATTTTAATGCAATGAGCTTTCTCTAATTTCTTAAAATTCACGAACATAGGAGCCTGGTTATCTGATCAGAGCCGTTGTTTCAACGTAACAACTCTGTCGATACAATCGTTTCCAGCGGCCGTATTTGGCGGCTCGTCCATTAAAAAAAACTAAATTCGTATCGCGTATGGTAATTGCGACGCTTTATCTCATTCCGTCGATAATGTTACAGATTTTCATACGTTATCTGCTTTCACAGTTGTAATTTTCTAAATCGCCACATTAAATGTACATTGTTATCGCGATTGGTATCTCTTTCGAAAAACGGTTTGCAGCTATTAAAGGCATGTCTGGGTCTTATTTTAGAACGTTATTCGTAAATATATGTATTGTATCTAGCGATTCTTATACGATACTTTGGAATTGATAAATCAACTCGAATAGCCGTGCGTTAAATAAGAAGATTAATATCAGGCTGTAAGATCCCAACCCGAGCTTCATAAATCTGATTGGTTCCATACGGTGGGTAATATCACAAATTGGGGAATAATAGAAAGCTTGAGTGGGCTCTTTGGGGATTTTAAAAATTCAAATAAACAATTATGATTGTTTCTTTTATCATTAACTTTCCTGATATTTCCACAAAATTATATATTTGATTATCGTTTAATACGTGTATTGCTCTTCTTTATAACAAAGATATTTACTGCAATGTTTTGCCCTGAAAAATAAAATGTCAGATTGATGAAACAATCAAATCAATTGGGTCAAATTAACCTGGAAATATTTTGCGTAAAAACAGATACGTTCAGCAACGTGCATTTAGAAACTTTACCCTGTGCCATAACCGTTTTTGTTTAATCTTGCAACATTGATAAAATAGTTAGCTCTGTTGAGCAAGGCATTATTAATAAATTTATTTACAAAAAAAAATCTTGCTGAAATTCTTTAAAAAACTTGAGATGCGAGGCGGATTTGGATTACCGCCTTCTGGAATACAGAAGTGCGTTTGTCAATATTCTAAGCAAGTAATTCCAGTTATTACTCTTAACTCTTATCAGAAAAAATGAAATCCGTTTTTCGATTAGATAGGCGAATCTGGTGGATCGAAGGCGCTCAGTTGATCCAGGACACACTGATTTTAAATTGCATTGGGTCATACTACCTTATCTTGCATACAGGACTGACTTGTCGCTTTGTGATTTGATCTGTTTGGACTTCTTAAAGAAGCTTCGTGGGCATAAGATATTAGAACAATGATGGGGAGACAAACTTTGTACAAAACTTGAGTACTTACAACGCATTATTAAACTCCTTTGCAAAGAAAACGTTAAACCTGGTAAAATTCTTGCAAGACTTCAAAACCTCTCTCTAAAATATTTGCAGCTGCCTGATCAGGATATAAATGTAAATTACCCACTTTTACTGAAAATAAATTCAAGATCTAAGTATCCACCCATTTATTGAGTATAATAAAATTTGAAATAACTGCAGTTTTATTACCAGATTACCAGTGAGACTCGGACATATTCAGTTTAGCGTTAATCAAAACGTCGTTAATGTACACAACTGCAATTAAATAGATTGTATTTCTATACTAACGGTTTTGACTGCATTACAGAGTCACTTGGCGTATTTTTATGACTTAAAGTCAATTAATCAATTATTAAAATATAAAATGTACATTGTGATTTTAAAAATGTGAATAGTATACTCGGCAATGTAACATAAATATACTTTTCCTTTAACACATGTTACATTGCACTCATTACTGTTGTTCACTAAGTAATAATTAACGCGTATGCACATGTTAGACGTTGGTGAAGGGAAACGTGTTCACATTAATAATAACGCTTCGAGTAGTAATTAATACTAATTTATGAAATGATTACTTGCTCACACATTGGTGACGGTTATATATTTAAACCTGTAACAGTAATAATTAATTGTTTCTTCGTATAGGTTTTTATCATAGGAACAAAAACTCGTGCTCATGGGGCAATGTATGTCTCGTAAGGCCGCTGGAGCATTTACGGCATCCGCAGCAGCAGTGCACCATCAACGGCCTGCTACAATGCACAGGCATCATAAACTCGAAGAGGTATGTTTAAGTTAAATTGTAACCACCAGGATCGGGATACGACTTTTCCAAAAAGAGGAAAAACTGTCTAGAAATATTGTTTAATGTTGTTATACAGCTAGACTAGTAGTTATTTTTAAGTTGCCTTACTTATTATATTAAACTATTTTTTTTTAATTTTGCTGATATACCAACTTCTGGAACCAAAATGGTTAACAATGAATTTTTAATACATATACGTCGCCACTTCTCAAACCAAATTAAGGTAATGGCCGCATCACCATATATGGTTCAGCGTTTATCCATTCTTTTCTCACGGGCATACAATACAGGTGTGTGGAGAAAGTAAACATATTGTGACAGGCAATATTACGTTGGCCAGACCTGCCTAAAAGAGAAGTCGAATTCCTCATTTCAAAATGAAAAAAAAACGTTCCCATTGTAATTAACTTAAATAAAGAAATCTGAAAGGTAATGGTTCCGATATTGCTTCAAAATATCAGTTTTAAGTAAATTAAAATGATGTTTAAAGTTGTTAAGTCAACATCTACATAAATGAATAAAATATATAATGTTGTGTGGCTGCATCACGGTGTCCCCAACACAATTATTTTAATTGAATCACACGTAGCTAGAATTTTCGGAGGTCTTCACCCTCATGACAAAGCATATCACTCTGGAGATCATTAATGTAGTCTGTTCTTGCGAAGCGGCCATTCCTATCAAGCTAACTATAATTAAAATGTGTTTTTCGACACAGAATTGAAATAAGTTATTAAAGGTGATAAAATCAGTTGACATGAATCGTAAATGCGAGCTAATTATTTATTATTTAATAACACGTTTAAATGGCAATGTTCTTAAGATAATAAATTAAACGTCAATTTCTAATTGCGATGCAAACTGTAAATTTTCAGGTGCGTAGAAAACAGATATACATTTTTATAATCCACCGCGAGACGCAGTTAATGTATTTTTTGACAGTTTTTTTTATTGCTATTATTATGCAAACTATAATTACATGCAATTTCCTATTGCATACTATTAATTAATCGACATTAGTTGGCAATTACTTAAACATTGTGTATTTTTGTAGCATAGATTATTAATTGCCATTGATGAAAATGCAATTAGTCTCGGCTGTTAAGGCAGAACAGAAACCATTATCTTTACGGTGCCTGGCGCATTAAAATTTAACCTGAGCGTTTAATTTGTATAGATCTGACATAATAAGAGATGCTGTTTTTATTGTTTGTAGATGAAACGACTTGTATAATGATCTACTGCAAAAGCTAAAGATATTTTCTATAATAAATAATGCGCTATTGAGGTACTTAAATGTTTCTATACAACGAAAGTGTAATAAACATTTATCTAATTAAGCGAAACGGTCACCGACATCTGTGAAATACAAATGCATAATTGAATATTGCTGATATAATTTATCAAAATATTGTAATGTCAGATTTCTATTAAAGAATTTATTAATAATCAAAAAAGTATTCAAACTTAAATCATTCGCAATATAACTGTTCAGTTATAGCTATAGCTTTAATACACGATAAATGTGCCTTAGGTGCACAATTTATTACCACGAAAAATGTATTGTAATTAACACACTGACATTGAGTTCGTATCGAGGCGCATTTATTTAATGCACTTGCAAGTGTATCGCATCGAGACATTCATTTTATATAATTTAGATTATATAATTGGTTCAAGTCATAAAATGATTATATGCAAGACTGAAACTCCTGGCAACTTTCTTAACCGCTATGCAGTATCATCGCTATTTGCATTCTAACAGTGTATGTAATTATGGGCGTAATTATGAATAAAAAAGCCGATGCCGAGATTTATGATTAATAAACTTACTTAACACCTTTATAAATTTGTACTAATTAATTGAGATGACAACAAAATTTTTCGCGTTTCAAGTGTTGCCGATATGTGGAGAAAGCTGTTTAACATTGTAGAATATAAAAAATTCACGTAATATGTTTATTATACATAATGTCTTACTGGATATGTGAAAGTGGGATGTTCAGTGTTTTTGAAATCATAGTCCTAAATAGTAATAACGTCAAAAGTAATGAATAGTTATTGTTTATGTCGTCGAGATTACAGTTAGAGAAAGTAATTCTGTGTATTATTTTAACTAAAAGCCTCAAGTTTTAGAAAATATATCGATTTAAATTAACTATCGTAATAGTAATTATTGAACAGTATTAATTTTAATTAACACTTAAAGCATTGATTACATTATATGAGTCCCCGGTGTGGTACCAATGTAAATATTAATAGGAGATATTGTATACAGCACCTCATGCAATAATTCAAATTGCAGCTGTAGTTGATAACTCCATGCCATTGATGAGTTCGATATAAAAATGGGTGGTAGAGGTGACAATTGAAATGTGAATGATGGACTGTCTTATTCAATTTTATTAATCTTACTGACTTTGAGATTTTGATACTTTCATGTAAATAAGGAACAAAAATCTTAACCATAATAAATCGGATCTAGATGTCAGCGGAATCAAGAGTAAGGCGAATTGTGCTCACTATGCTAGTTATTGTTCAATATTTCTATTGCAAATTGGAAGAGTGTGCTAATAACGAAGCAGATCTGGGAGGGGAGGTGTGAGGGTTAGAGAGTTTTTTGATCTAAAACACAATATTGATCCATTTCACACTACTGGTATGTCTAATAGTTAAATTTGCAATCGAATGTACTAATAGGGAACAAAAACATCGGCTCCAACGTTATGTCATCGGTGTGGTGCCAAAAATTGTTACAATTGATATCGAAGTTTTACGTCTCTGAACTTACAACCCACACCTAGGCTCAATTGACTATAATTTATTTAATTCAATAGCACATTTTTTACATGGCCCATAATATAATAATATTGAACAAGTGGAAAGCACATGTCGAGAATTTTTGCCCGTAAACCAGTAGAGTGGTACCGAGACAATTTCCAACATTTAAATGGTTTACTTTTTATATATTTGATTAATTGACACCTTGCGCATAAAGACTTGTTCACAACCTAGTGGTTCATTTGAAAGAAAATTGAACATGAGCATGTTCCTGAGCCAAAACTTATTATTCATAAGAGTCTGAGACTATAGTTTGAAAATAAAATAAAATAAACATTTCGACTCCTTCAGCAGAAAAACAACGTATGTTTATTATTTTATTTTTATTATTATAATAGTAACTATGTCGTCGTGTGATGGTGCTGAATGTATGTCACATCAAATAGAGCAACTTGCAGGCACCAATAAGAGGCTGTGCATGGGCGTGAATTCCTTTACATGGCGGAAATTATCAATTAGGAACACAGGCGTCGGCGTCGGTTTGATAGTAGATTAGTTTCGCCATACACTGACTGTGTAACATTTTCAAAGGTTGGTTACGAGAAAATTTTTTCAGACATCGAGTCTGAGATATTATCAGATATCAAACACGTTTTATCTGTTAATTGGAGTATGGTTATTGAAATATGTAAAAAGAATTCATATTCCTCTTTGGCATCTTTGTTATATACAAGTAATCAAATTGTATATCAACTTGCCAGCATGCAGTATGAGAATCCCCATCAAGTTCAATAGCTTGTAAACATTTTTTTTAGATCTTGCTTAAGTTGCAATCATACTGTGGTGTTGCCTTTTAACACATTTTAGTGGATCGACTAGATATTCGCGTTTTCTGTTACTAGGCCAAGCAACATAGGGGTGTAGGCTGATTAATTCTGGGAAAGCTGGAAACGCCTATAACCTATTCATTTCCATGTAAAATGAGTTTATTGAAATTTGCGTCAATTTTTTGCTTGTGCTGTATGAGGCGTGTCCAAATAACACGAAATTTTCTAAACTCCTAAACGATGCGTTTATGGGAAAATTTGACATCTTTTGTTGAAGGATAATACTTCGGTAACTGTTCACAAGCACTCTTCTAGACTCTTCTAGAAGATCGAGTGCCTCCAATGAAAGCATAAATTAAAAAAGAAAATATTAAACCAATCACAACGAGAAAAATTCATAAATGTAATCGCGATTCCAAGCAGAATATGGATACAGCTAAAAAAATAAGGAAAAATTATGAATTGGCTAAAGCTGTTGTTTTTCGAATTGAAATTGATACTGATCTTGTTGCGCCTGAAGGAAGGAACCATGGATCATGCTGTAAAAATCATTTAGAACGATCGATACAATCAAGGACAAACCGAGGCCGCCTAGAGGATGAAGAAGTGACGGCTGCAGTGGATTACATATTCAGTTACCAAGAAGATAATGAAGAACAATGCCAGTTTGTAGTAAGTGATATTCTCAACGATTACAATAAACAAATCCCAACAAAAAAGGCTAGAGAGTGTTTATGGTTCAGTCCCAGTATAGTATGCTTCAAGAACACAGGGTACATGCTGTTGGAACTAGGTTCCCGTATGACTTTCAAGGATTATGAGATGTTTATGACTTTTTTACTATCAGAATATCGGAACAAGGCTTGATGAGAGCAGTAAATGAATAATGGACAGCACACTGGCGAAATTGGTTACGACTATGCATACGGTCATGGAGGTGACTCAGCTGGTGGAGAGCTTCTGTGGTGCTCCATTCTGCACTACTGAACAACACGTAGATGCAAGGTTATCCAAAATAACTAGAGATAACAGTGAATGGAAGAAATTCATAGATTGGTTCCTTTGCTACAATCCATTTCCAGTTGGGGAGTACTTAATCAGCGTCAGCGTCTATCTGAGTTGTGGGGGATGAAAACCTAAATTGCCATCTGTCAGACTAAATCAGAAATCCCAGTTTCGAAAATATTATGCAAAGAAATTTTGGTCAAGTGAAGTTCTCCAGGAAGAAAAGAGTATTTACTCGTATTCGCTTCTTCAGCAGTGTGATGTTGCACGACGAAGTAGTGCCGATAGATCCATACACCATCTTCAGGCGAATTGCATTTTATAAAAAAATAGAATGCGAAATCAGAAATCACTTTACATATGAACTGATAACGTATCCACCATCTTTATTTGATGAGAGCGATGAGAAAATCACGTAATTCTATTTACTATGATTCGTTTGAACTAGTGGACACCCCAATTAATCATCGGATGTGCTCTTCATATGATTAACGGCGAGTTTCTACTACACCGAGTACCGTGGGATTTTATAGAAAGTTCCCTTAAATTTTCAAAATACCCTACAGAGAAGAAACCAAAATCTGCAGAACGCGAATTTTATGAAACAATGAAAGTGGAAGATGAAGTTCGCAAAGGACAAAGGTACAAAGGATTGTGAAGATATTTGACATCTGGGATGCGACTGCAGATGAAGTCGGAGGTGCCTGCAAAAAGTAATTGTTGCATTGACCCAGTTAAATGGAGGTGCAAGGTTACTAGTAAGTATGAGATACTCTCATTACCATCAACAGCTGAGCAAGCCACGCAGGAACTGATTTATAATAGTGGATGCGAAGGGTTCACTGCATTCACGTTTACGCAATACTTGTTTATCATATTTATAAATCGATTCTGTGTCCTTCCTGGGCCGAATGTCCTAGTTGTTCTAGTTTGCATTTTCTCTTAACTTGGTATATTTCCATCCCAAGTTATGCTAGTTACAGGTTCGTTGGAGTTTACCTACGCAGGTGTACCCGGTCTAATTTGTATTTTGATTTACGTTCAGGCTCTCACCATATTTTCTTATAACTTCACATGCTAGGTAGTCGGAGTCGTTGCAGTCCTATGCGTGCCAATGTTCTTAACAAAGCGCCCTTAATAAGCTACGTATTCCCCCCGTTGGTGAAATCATCGGTGTGTGATTATTTCCAACAAAACAAATTTGAATATTATAAAGGGAAATATTTAACTACAAAAACATTTTCTATTTAATTTAATTACGAAAATTTAGGATGGAACATATGATATGTGTAAGAATTTAATATGTTTAATCTGTTAGCATATAGTTTACCGTCTTGGCACCTGATACCCGCATACTTTCGTATGCGCTACTCTATTGTATTTGTGCTATACCACAAGATCATTAACGGTGCTGTGTATTCGAGTCAAGATGAGGCTAAAAATAACTCTTTAACGTATTAATAAATGTATGCTGTCTAAGCGTGGAATTTTTGCATATTACGTAAGATTGTATAATATTATCTTTTTGTTAATTTTGGAACTTAACTAGTGTGAAATTTATTTATATATGTAATTTGTAACGCGTATTTAATTATAGCGGAGCGAAAATTCATATATTATTTGTCACAAGGTAATATTTTTTTCTTATATTGCAAAAGTAACGAGACGATAAAAATAAATGCGTTGGTATTTATCCATCGAAGAATGCTAAACTTCGCAACTTATGAAATTTAAAAGTGACCTGTCCCAACAGTCCGTGACATTTGGCTTTTTAACAACTCCAATGTCTGGCGTCAAAAGTATTGATTTTGTTCCTCCATTCTTATTTAATGCAAGCAGATGTGACGTCATATCTGCGGTCTTTTAACTTTTGACCTTTTCCAGTTGGATTGTTTTTTTTCAGCATTACCTAACCCTTTGTAAAGACACTTTTGTATTAAAACGTTGTCTGGATTTGGGAGAACGAAATTGCGAGTGCAACAAAGATCTTACCCGCGATTTTTAAGGCATATAACATAGAAAATTCTGAAAAGTCATTATTACACTGCTGCAGTGTATCTTAAACAATGATTGAATTTTCTTTCGATATTTATCAACAAAAAATATGTAAGAAACAGTACTATACGTTAGAGTTTAATGCAATTTTCATTCGTGATAAACAATTAGCAAAAGTGATTATTGTTGTTGTGTTATATTACCTGAAGACACCTTCATAAGTAGTAGTACTGTTTGCGGTTTATTTCTTTATATTTGCAATATCCTATGTTCACTGGGGTTTGTCAACTGGTGTTGTTGTTAGGATACAAAACGATATCGTCACCACCAAATTAAATAAAGGGCGATCTAAATAAAGACCGGAAATTAATTAGCAGATAAATTTGGCATAACAGCAGACGTATAGATTTCTCTAGACATGAGATTTGCATCGTGTACCAAATCCATATGTTTATTGTTTGATCGAATTTTAAGTTTAAGTTCAAGTATCTGTTGATAAAAAAATAGACGACCTTAATATTAAGTGCTTAAAGTATTATTTGGTTATCCTAAACATAGTTTAAAGGTTTGAGTATTTCATCGAATCAATTAAAATGAAAATACCTAATCTAGTTGCAATGTCAAACAAGGTTACAATATAATTGTTGTTACCTTGGATTATATAGGACTGCTACGCCGGCGAATTATGTGCCGATACTGTATATTTAACAGCATAATGAGTCTATGTAAACGAGAGTAGGAAAATCGTACAGTACCTAATTGCTTGGAGAAACCGTTGGCAAATCGCCCGAACGCAAATATAAACAGTTTTATAAATAATTCGTTACGTTATAATCACAAAGAAACCTGTTCGTTCGCCGCATAGGATGGAATTAACATCAACAATTACTGCGTTACGTCATCTAAACCAAATTGTTAAATATCGGGATCGTCCAGCGTCAGACAGACGTAACCGGCAGCGCGCGATATCCGCAAGGCGCATGGCATCGCGACGTCGCGTACGCCGCCGAAAAACGATCAATCGAATACAGACGCCGCCGCCGCACCGACTCAGTGCACGTCGACGTCAAGATAATACTCACAGCGTTTCAGCACCATGAATCATCACAATAACGACGTTATTGACTCTTTGAACTAATCGACAACTGTATTTGGCACCCCCCCGAATCAACGGTGTCTATTTTTAATGCGGGTGTAATGTAACAGGCGTAAAAGTGAAGTGGCTAAAGAAACTGTTTTTGCGTACGTCCGCAATGGATAACTACAGCAATCTATTGATGGATGAATGTCCACCGGACCTTCAGGTAGATTGTTTAGATTTTTTTAATTACATTGATTCAAATCATGAATACGTAAATGTATGCCTTTGGGCGATCGTATAAATATGCATAATTAATCAGTGGCGTAGATTTGATCTCCGCTACTCGCGATTTTGGAACGTACTGGAGATTACGGGATCGTACATAGGTAATTAATTCACTAACCCTAATCAATCGATAACAATGTGTTATCACATACACTATGCTCGTACATTAAACGTTGCACCAATATAAGATACGGATGGTTATTATTTTTATGTCGAAAACCTTGGTATATTTCTAGGCGAGGTTACAATAACATATCTCATTTGCAGAGGTTGAATAAAATTATTACATTTTGGTTTCCGTTGAAACGTCAAGAATTACTTTTCTGATTAAAAACATGAACTCGAATCAAATAAAATAAATGTATTATAACTAAAATAAATCATTCTTACAAACATGCCAGGTCGACAATTATATGCACTTGAATTATAACATGAGCAATGCTTGTATTCAACGACGTTCGTTTTGAGGTTTTGGCTCCACTCAGGTCGGAGAACCAATCAATAATGTGCATGTTTCAACCCGAGGTATTAAAAAGTTTGGTGCTTCTTTAGCATTGCATTTGCATACATATTATGAACACCAACACGATATTCACATGACAGATAATATTTCTTTTGACAGATACGTGACAAATAATTGCACTGCTGCATGATAATGTCCAAAAATGTATAGTAATGAAAAAGCAATGTTTCCAAAAACGACTCATTTAATGTAAAATTAAACTTTATACAAATCATACATAAGTATGATAGTGATAGTATAAGTAGTGGCTGTAAATTGTAACATAAAACAAAAAATAAGTTCTGCCCTATGAATGTTGGTTTTGTGTTAAAACACGCATATTAATGTAAGCTCTTTCCTTTATAATTTTTATTATTTTAAGAACCACCAAACATTTTCACATCACGGGTTGGGACACGCTCTTTACACATTCACACGATAAGGATAAGGTGTGTTGTCCTCCATCGACTTTCCAATTTTTTTTTAATATATTGAGATTAATTACTAGTAACTGTGCCGTAGATATACTTATATAATTTATTCAAATCATGATTAACATTATCTAACGCAATGCGCCAATGATAATACATACGCGTACCGTTTGGGTTCACGTGTTAATTGCAAAAGTCAGTACACTTGCAAACCTGTTAGGCGTAAATAAAGAAAGCTAAGGGTCCATAAGTCGGGCCTTGTGGAACACCATTGTTAATTAACGTAGGCGATGACATTTTAGTCAGCTGTACTACTTACATAATTACAGAGCAATTGAACTCATCCAAAACTTCTGTACTCTAACTTCTATAACATTGAATTGCATTATTATTACATCGAAAGTTTTACTGAAATCGAACAGTGCTAATATAGTAATTGAAGATTCAATTATCATCTGCAATGTTTAAAAGCGCGGCGCAGGTTAGGGTTACGTTATCAATACAAGTTCGAATCTAATAAGCAATAACACGTTGCACACTTTTCGAGACTATTGAAGGAATGTTTATGGACGCAGACCTTTAAAGTGGCAACGACTGTTCATTTTAGGTATCGTATGAACCAGTTATCTAGAAGAGAAACAGTTTTCAATGCCACTATTAATTATATGCGAACTAACCGGACTTACTGATGGAGAATTCGTTTCATCAGAACTGGATTAAATGTTATATTCGGCAGAGTTCGTTCAAGCTTCATTTCTCAATGGTTTGTTAAAATAGCCAGGCAAACAATATGTGGTTTCGTGAAATCATAGCACAGCAATGTTACAAATTCCAAAGATATGGATACGCTGCAGCACACTTGAAATATTTATGTTTCAATAATTAATTTACGTACATAAATATTTTGAGTGTGTTGCAGTGTATGCCATATCTTTGGCAGGGTTGAAAGATAAAATTTCTTAATTTTTGTATTATTAATTTGAAATGTTAGTTAGGCCGCAGATAAGTTCTATATTATAATTTCGATATTATCTGTGGTCACCAACAACACCCATAGAGGTACAATCAACTCGATTGATTAATTAGTTGTTTTAATCCAACAAAATCAAGAAATTTTGAAAATATAATGCTGAGGAATACTCAGTATATTCAATTATTGATCAAATAACATTTTCGTCATCATATAGAAGCAATTTTTGATTGCATTTTTGAGATCTGCATCATCCATTTATAACAAATTCTAAACTATGTTCCGTAATAGATCTGCTCAATTTAATTATTAGCATTTATGGAAGAAATAGACATGTATTATATATGTAATGTATGATTCATATAAAGTTTTAGTTCAAATACATCATTTTGACAGATTTTATCGACAACAATGAAGACTCTATATTAGCAGAGGTACATTTTTTAATTTTTAATCTCACTCAACATGGTTTCCTCGTGAGTTTGTTCGTACATAAATTCATAAATTCAATGTATTTAACTACCACGGAAGGATATATTTCGGTTTCAGTGGCCATAGCCAATATGGAAGCCATTCACGTATTACAAAGCCATGTAACGTGTTTCATTAAAAAATTTTTCGTGTGGAAGTCAAAATGGAAACCCAAGCTCAAGGCACAAATGTCACTAGTACTATTATTTTGTTATAATTAAAATTAACCACACATTTTTCCACAACCTTATAACAAACTTTTTTAACTCCTACTAGTCTAGTATATTTCATGACAAGCAAGTGACCTATTCAGTTGAATTCAATTTTCTTCTCCCGGTGTTATTGTTCTTTTAAAGTTACTCTCATTCCTGTATAAATTCTTGTCCATTCAGCAACGCATTAAAATGTTTGATTTTTTTGTGATTATAATCATGTTTTTTTGAAGTAATATTAGGGTCGAATTTTTCGATTTAATAATAATAATAATTTATTTGTCATCAAGAAAATTACATGACAGGTTGATTTTCATAGAAAATCACGAACATAAGTTAATATCGATATTCAGTAACGTTACTCATTAAATTCTTGAATAGAATAATAGGTTTTCGATACAAACATCTTCTTAACTTGGGTCATCAGTTTGGCGATAGGTAATAGCTTCAGGGATGGTGGCAGCTTATTTTCAGTCATATGTGATTCGTGCTCAACACGTCTTTTTAATTCGGTGATGTTCGATTGAGAAATCCCTCTTGTTTCTCGTGTTATAAGAGGGGAAGTCAGCATTTGAAAAAAATCTTTTCCAGGACAAACTTTAAACAACTAAGAATGTAAACAGGTGGTATAGTTAGCATACATTGTGTCTTGAATAAATTTCGGCAGCCAGTAAGTTTGTTTACACCACAAATAACTCGTATTGCCCCTTTCTGCTTCAATAGGATGTGTTCTGATGCTGCAGAAGAACCCCATAATAAAATTCCATAGGTAGCTATGGAATGGAAGTTAGAATAGTATGTCATTCTGCACATATCCGGGGATGCTATGCTCTTCATTCCATGTTAAAGATGACCTCTGGGATAGGTGGCTGGTCCAGGATAATGTGCAATCAAAATAGATACTCAGTAATTTCAGCTCTGAGTCGTTCCTATTTACCGTGTTGAAAGTCAAGCTTTAAGTTTTGACAGTATTTAGTTTTAGACCATTTACATCAAACCAGTTTCTAGCTTCGTGGGTAGAAGGTGCTTCTAAAAGTTTTAGTTGGTCCGAGTCAGTAATGTTCAGAAAATTAGTATCGTCAGCATATAAAGACATTTTGTAACATTGCACATTTTCTGGAAGGTCATCTATATATACCACAAATAACAACGGTGTGTTTGATTTCTATTATAGTATATATTTCTATTTTATATCGTTGATGTAGATAATAAAGAGTATGGGGTCCAATACGGAACCCTGGGGAACACCTTCTTCCACCACCAATTCACCCGAACTTAGGTGCAAATTTTTAACTTGTTTACGGTCTGACAGATATGAATTAATTAATTTTAGCGGTTTGCTCCATGTTCTATACATTTCTAGTTAGAATATCTGGATCAACGCAATCGAATGCCTATGCTAGATCTATCAATATCGCCGACGCTTTATTAGATTTGTTAAAAAAATCAAAGATGTTCTCAATTATTTCAAGAATTGTTTGTATGGTAGAGATCTGTGGTGTCTAAAACCAAATTGTTGTTTGCAGAGTAATTTATTGTATAAAAAAACACAACCAAACGAGATTTGAAAATGTTTTCAAAAAATTTTGAGAAAACTGGTGAAATAGATATAGGTCTAATTATTCAAATCGTCTTTTGCATGTTTTTTATATAACTTCCGCTATTTTTGTTCATTGGATAAGATACTTTCGCAAATGCACTTATTAATAATGTAATGAAACTATTTTCAGTAGATTTGTATTAAATCTGCAAATATCTGTAGCGTTGTTGTTTTTTAATTTAGACAATATTTCAAGTTCACTAGTAGCTTCTAGAAAAAATCATTTGATGTTGGAATTTAAAAAGTTTGAAACAAAGTCAGTGTAAGAATTACCAGATAAATGATCGTTGTTCACTGCCATATTTGAGACATTTACAAAATGATGGTTAAAACTGTTAGCAGATGTATTACCATGCTCATTTGCATTCTGTAAAGAATTTATTAAATGCCACGAGGCTTTGGCTTTGTTTGGTGATTTTAATAAAAAATAGTTATATAATTGCTCGGCTTCCGTTGTTTTAATGCATTTCTTTGCCACATCTAAAGCGTGTAACCGAGTTTTCAAAATATTTATTTCTTCAGTGAACCATGTAGGTTTGTGATATTTATTAGGCATAGGAATACCGAGTTCATTAAAACTTTTGTTAAACAATGTGGAGAAGTTTCTATGAAATACTGCAAAGCAGTAGATTGCTGATAAACAGCAAGCCAATTTTTTAAAACCAGTTTCTGTTATTGGCATAGAAGTTCTACTTTAATATTATTGCGCGAAACTAATGGATCAAATATGTCTAAATTGCAAGAAATGTCAAGGGGAGAAAATAATTTATCGATGCAAGTTGAAAACTGCTGAGTAACTCGCGCGGGAACAGCAACATTTTTATATAAATTAAAAATTTCAAGCATGTCACATAGATATAGGAGATGTTCATATCACATCAGTATTCAATATTGTTTTCTGCATTGTCCCGTATTAAAAAAAAATCGTGTCGAAGAATCGAAATATCGTGGTTGAAAAAGATCAGAATTACATCGAACGAGAAGGCAGCTCTGACTGTGTAGGAGGTAGAAAAAGGAAGTGATAAATGTAAATAAAATGCATTAGTAGCACGTCTATAAATTAAGTTCAAAATTATATGGAATAAACGAAAATCCTATAAAAATTATGGTGCAATAATTAAAGAATAAATAAGAACTGCGACTAAATGTAATGTAGTTATGTAGTGATGATTTTTATTTTTTATTACGTGTTCTAAAACCATGTTGCAAAAAAATCTTGCGCTTACTATAAACCACCGGATTCCGATAGAACAGGGTCGTAGGTTCGGAACAGTAGGGGGCGTTACTAGCTACGACTCCAACATGAATCCTTTTCTTGATAATCATTATTCCAGTTAATTAAATAGAAATGGGTACAATTCTACCACAATGGTGATACCTATAATACGTTTACTCCTCGAAATGTGCATACATATCAGCATTGATATTGCAAGCTTCACGGGTTTTAAATTACAAAGGTCAAGTGCACAGCAAACGGTATCGATTTTAGTCTTACAGCCAACCTATTCAGCGCGAAGCGCACGGATAACTTGTCGTGGAAATTTCGAAATGGCGATTAACTGTTAACGATTTTGCCGATGAAATATCTGCGTACAAGTGCCACTTGTAAGTGTCAGTTTTACGATGTGAATTAATCTGTTGTGATTGCTTTTGGAAAGTTCGCGCGAGATTGTGCTTCAACGTCCCTCTCGGCTATGACGGGAAGATGCTTTATGAATTCCAAACGGCTGATTAACTTTCTTTCTGTGTGCGCCAAATGAAAATTAAATTAGGACCGTAAGTCTGGTTAAGATTTGACTAATGAGATTTATTTATCCTTTGCAGCGATCTTAATCAATTGATTTGATATGTGTAATTTTAATTTGGTTAAGAGGAACGGACACAATAGTTTTTGCATTCTCCGACGTAGATCTCAACATCATGCTCGTATCATGCACTGACCTTAATTTTTACAATGTTACATAAGGATCTTTGAAATGTTGAAATTTAACAAAATTTCTGCTATAAGAAATTATTATTAATATTATTTCGAATAATAAATTGGAAATAATTCAGCAATACGAATTTATAATTAATAAATATATCCTATTATATTCAAAATAAATGAGATTTTTGAAAACACCCTTTCTAGTTACTTGTTCTCATGTGGTATCAATAAATAAAAAAACTTATATGCATGTACATTAATGAATAATTTTTGTATTATCTGAGATTTTATGAACATTTTTGATCCTCAATTCTTATTTACTGATAACATATCGATTCAGATTATCTCTTGGATTATATGTAATAGATTTAGAACTATATGTGTGATTTGTTATGTTATAGAAAAGTAAATCGCAAACTATTGCGTTAATTATTTTTTGTTAATTAATTTAAATTTGCTATATGGCAATTAGTAGTTTTGAAGAAATTGAATGAGTTGTAGTTACGTATTTCTGCTGTTGGGGAGTTTTGAACTGCCACAGCCTTCCTGCATCATATGCGAGCAATATCCTTACGTTCCTTAATGTTAATTAAAATTAAACATGTGATTTCTGCATTAAAAGAAATATAATTTAAGATGTCTATAAAATACTTTCTACGAACTAAACTATAACAAATCCGTAACATGGCAGGTCCATAGTGGTATAACCAATACTAACTATAAACTTTAATTACAACACATTAAGGACTGCCTCATCCGCAATATGTAGACTGCTTAAAAAATAAAGTGAACGACCTTATGCCCTCGAACAATTAAATTAATTTATTGTAATGAATACACATTTTTAAGCTACTGGCAATTTGAATGAAACCATGTAATTAACTGCTGCGGATGCAGTATCCTGAAAGCATCGCAGAGTAATTAATATTATGCATGCAAATTAAAGGCGGTTGAAATTACAAGCATCATTTGACACAAATGATTGTGTAATGGGCATGGGAGTTCTGTTTGTGGTCCGCGCGGTCGCCATGTTTATTTTATTTATTCAGAAACTGATAGATCTATAATGAACAAATCGGTAGTTCTTGTTGTGATATGTTCGACCAGACCAGTTCGAAAATCATCGTCCAATTAGAGTCAGAAAGGGTCACAAAAAATCCTGTTTGTAGTTGTTTAACATACATTGCAGTTAAGACTACGTTGCCCCCATTTACGTTAGGGGGGAAGTGAATATTGGCGTATGGCCATATGCGGCGACAAATTGTAGTCTTAGGCATTGCAGAATGAGGAATGTTGGAAATATTAGACATCTTCCTGAAAAAGACATAATTTAACATTATCTGGCTGGAATAATAAAAGAACTGTATGTACCATGAAAAAACAATGAGGGGAAAAATTAAATAAATAGTAACCAGATTAATGAAAATATGAGTAGTATGGCCTTAAAGCTATAAAGCTAAAAAGACCAATCATGTTTAATACACGTTTAACGACACACACATAAGAAAAATATTATCAAAGAGCCAATGCCAGGTATGTGGTGGTGGTGGTCAAAAACGAAATGGTTTTTACTTGGCCTGGTTTATCAAAGAAGGTTAATATCAAAGTATTTCAAATATATTAGTATTAAACTTAAATATAATTATCCGTAACAGTAAGAAAATGACCATAATATAATATACACAACACGTTTAATATGATTTTAGTTTATTGCATAGAACCTGCAAGATATTGAAGCTTAATCACAATAAATATTGATCCTTATTCGATGATTAAAAGTTTATTGGCAATATTCGTCTTCTCACATATTTCATTAATCTATATACACATTGAGCATGGCCGCATTTCTTTACACAACTTAACCAATTTACTCCATCTGTAGCTTTTCTTATTAGTTATAATAAGTCCTGCATATATTTTATTGAAGATTGTTACTCTAAATTGGATGTTATTATATTTTAATTTATTTGAACTGGCAGACATGTTTCCTATGAAACTGAAGTCATTATTTAAGAGATTTCAAAAGACGTTAGATGCTTCCGGAAGAACCACTGGTGCCATCTTCATATTATGGCACAAAAAGACCATTTTCCCACAATGCCAATGGCAAATCAATGGTTTAGAATATTTAGTCGAATTTTGATTTTATTGAACGGATTCTATGGTTGGAGGAGAGTACAAAGCGGGTGTGACAAGACAATCAACGTTGTTGGTTGATCTAAAGTTAAAAAGTCATCAACAAATCATGGATGAAAGTAAACATATGAAAAATAAATATTAGTTCGTCGAATTTCTGTAATATCTTGTTTGATTAACATCTCTTGTCAAGGAGGCCATAACAAAGCTCAAACGTGTTTGTCAAAGAGTTCGGCGTGTCTTACTTTAAAATCCAGCATATAATTCACTGCACTTTATGATGCATGAGTTAAACTTTAATTATGAATTAATTTGGATATATTTTATTATTTGTTTGTGAACTGGTGTTGGATATATTGGCAAATGTGATTCCTCACATATTGTAAAAAAAATATGCGATTCTGTTGTTTTGTACTATTGTCATTTGCACCGTTTGTATTGATTTGTGTCACACATCTCGTTGAGGTTTAATTTGAATAATGACATCATTTATTTTACATACTTGATTGGTTACTGATATTTTCCTTCATAAACTTAGCGGCGTAATTATTTGCGCAAGCACCAGATCATAGCTCCTTATAAAGTCGAGAATTAATTTCTCACAGACGACTTGCGTTGAATGGTAGTCACTTCCGGTGCAACGCGTTAATTATAATTCATATGTAATAAACTTGAACTCTCGTGCAGCTATTGTGGCCAACCTGTGCGCCATTCACGAAGGCGTGTGTGAAACATTTTAAATATGTCGGCGATAACATCTTATATACGATCCAGCATGGCGAGAAGTTCTATATCGACATTCACCGATATTTTTGCATTCTCCTTCTAAACGGGTTACGTAGAGTTAACGTTCTAGCAGCCGGAGATCTGCGAACGGCCATGTTCATTGCCAATACGTAAGTGCATATAAATCGCAAATAATGTCACGGTGGATAACTGTAAAAGGAAATGTTAGCCGGCGTATTTGCTTTTCGTTGGTATGTGCGTATGTATCTGAAATAACTGTACCAATTCTGTGATATATCACCTTTTTCGAATAGTTCAAGTGTGTCAGTTTCATCTATCGAGTAGTCGTATTATCATTTAATCAGCAGTTGGAAGTAATGACAATATTCACGTCAATAAGATTGATTATCTATACGAGTTAACTGCTAAAGCTTTACAAATTCATTGAAAATTGTAACTGTACTGTTGATTTTTTTTTATAATTACTCACAGATATTTAACTGTTTCAATAAAGGAAAGGATAAATGTATTTTGCAACAAATGACAAAAATGGACTGGCTGAAAGATTGAATTGTCGAACTAAATATTCTAGGTAACAGACACTGAATTCAAAAATTTCAATAATTTAAAGCTAATCATTTGGTTTCCGCTTTACAACAATTAACATATAACAAATAAGGAACACAATGGTATACATATATTGCTTGCAGTTTCAATCTAGTACACTAAGGAAGGAATATTTGTATGAAATGAATTCCAATTGATGCTAAATAGAATATTGCAAGTTACATAAATTGTGGAGGATATTACTTCTCTTCAATCCTGGCCCAATAGTCACATTCATGTAACTTTAAACTACCATGAGTGTGACGTGTTTATGACAGAATGCTTTCAAACTTCTTTATTGTTACGCCTCGGTCGATGTCTTCGAGCGTCCTATTTAGTACGAAAATATTCAATTATCTTGAGAGGTTCTAAACACTGTAAGTGTTTATTTTATGTTGTTATTCGAGATGGAATGGTTTGTAAGTAATGAATTATATTGAAATATAGCGTAGTTGCAAAAATATATTTATATAGATAGGAAAAGTTTGCAATAAACGAGATAATGTAAACAGTTTACTTCATGTAGATTATTTTATACGACTAGTTATGCAAAATCTTCGACTATAATTCGAGTTACGGTGCAGTTGGGTGGATTTTATGTTGTCAGTTAAAATAAACTTAAATTTAAAATAAATGTTTCGAGCAATGTCTAAAGTAATGTATGACCTACCCTAGCCCAACCCAACCCAACCCGACCCAACCCAACCCACGATGAATTTTCCACGACATCATCGAACTCCAATGGAGCTTTTATTGAATCTCCTCTATTCGATTTATATAATTAATTATATCGCTGATTTATTTTGTATTGTATCACATACCTTATATGGTCTTGTTTAGTTTGACAGTTTGGCATCTTTAAAATGTAATAATACGACGTGTATACGGTGAACTAGTTGCGTAGTAGTTCACTATATGCAATATTACCTCCATTTACCATAGCACAACGTCTTTGTGCATATTCAACCAATGTGCTCTTGTTTAGTTCTTTGTGTTTGTGTGAGATTTATATAACTTCATCTCCAAGGAGCTGCTTGACTCATCGTTTGCAAGATGGGTTGGGTTGGGGTCAGGTGCAGGACCTTTGTTTTTTTTTCTTACGCTCTTTATATTATTGTCATTTGCTTAACAGGATTTTACACAAACGAGTCGGTTCAAAAACATATTGATTTCGATTCGTCCAGAAAATACTTATCCCAATAAAAAACTATTGAAAAGTCAAGTCATATCAAAGATGGCAAATAAAAAAAATATGTATTAACTTGTGATGAAATATTCAAGAATACATAGGCAGACCTGCACACATATTTCATTCTCGTTTGATTTATTTACTGGAAAATATTTCATATTAAATAATTAGCTGGTAATAAAAGTCGCAAAAAGGAAGTACCGACTGGATTTTGCAGAATAGGTTTTTCTTAACGACATGATTTTATGGGGGTGTGGCCTGGTGAAGAATTCGAACGAGAAGGAAGTGTATGTCTAGTGCATTAACAACCTTATCATTTAAAGTTCTATTTTTGGGTGCCTTTCATTACTAGTGTCGTGTTGATTTTTGAAACCGACATTTGTAGATTGTGGAATATGGCTCCGGTCATAATCTTCCCCATTGAATTCCCGAATTCATTTTAATGTTATCACCAAAGCAATCCCAAAGCAGAAATCATTTACAGAGTTTTTCGATGCATTTGCAATGGATATGTAAATTTAAGTTCAATTTTTGAAATACATAATAATACTAAACAAGTGATTTGTATTATACGATGTATATCGGCCGATAGGGAAATATAACTCGATTGTATCAATTATTCCTCTTCACTTACGAATGTCGTTTATTAACACTGAACAAAACAACGAATCGACTGCTATTGTACCTATACTAATATCTATATTAGATATTACATCATAATAATGAGTAACGTAAGTAAGTCTTCCTTATTTCGTAACATCCACACATTACCCAATTATCCGATAAATATGTAGGTGTTTGTGTCAGAAACATTACAGGTGTTTCACTTAGCGGAAGCCTTAAAGTACGACGTCTTTTTCCGCGACGTATTCCTAACATTTATAACTCGGAGACGCCGCTTTATTTATACCTCGCATTCGCCGCGATAGTCTTCACAAATTGAGCTACTAAATCACCGTTTCCGTTCATCTGTCGAAACAGAGAGAAAAATGACAACGCAACCGTTCACGACATTTTGTAAATGTAAATGAAACCAGAACGAGCTGCGATTATAATTTAAAATTAACTTTCTTCGGCGGCCGAACCCACTTCGAGCACACGTCGAAAGTAAATTTTGCTTGAATTGGACGTCGATGATATGTGTAATTAATTAGAAAACGGCGGCTCTTGTCGGGGCGATGTTTGGAGAAATATCTTGTTGTGTGTAACTGGGACGGTTTGATTTGTTCGGTGCTTTCTATAGATCGTGATCGAGAAGGTTTGGAACGTTTCGTCTGTCAAGGTATTGATGAGTACTTTCTACAAAATATTGGATATTCAATTCGGTCAATATAATAACTAATTGACCTAAAAGTTGTGATGTAGAAGAATTGAAGCAAATGTATAAACAATGATGATTTAAAAATACAAAAATAAAAAGTAACAAGGCAACAAACAATATTCTATGATAAATAAATATGATATAAACATGTGATTAAATACAAAATAACAATGAAAATGATAAAAAATCAAAGGAACAATGTTTACAAACTATCTATTACCTATTATTTATTACCATATGATTCGCCCGCTAATTTTAGCAAGTATCGCCCTCATGCTATCTCGATCAAATACTTTTATATTTTCGTTTTCGTCAATTGATGGGTTACATTTCACCGCTGCATGTTTACACCACCTAATGAATGTGTTTGACCCCCATTTTTTTTATTAAATCTCACATCTTCCTCTAATTCTTACCATCTCATAATATTTGTGATATTTCTATTCCCACTATAATATTTCCATAAATCAAATCCTTATCCCAAAAATTCGTACTTCATGAGCTTTGCCATAGCCTCTCCGGTTTTCCTATTTAATGTCCAAAATTACCAGATATATACTCAGTGACATATAAATTGCACCACCTAGAAGGGGTGGGAATTTTTGGACCAAATTTGGCAGGAATAGTGGACTAGTCCAGGGAAATAGTTGATTAAAATTTGAAACCCAATCATCAAGTAGTCATGCGATTTTTGACGTTTGTGTCATTTTTTAGAGGTGGTGATAGACAAGCAATTATCGAGTCATTTTTTGAATTTGTTCCACTTTTTCGGAACCCGTTCCTTAGTTTAAAGTGTTTCAAGTATTTAATGATGCCTAGAGGAAGGAGACCTCAAGTTTACCAGCAGTTGAGTGACTTTGACCGACGGCGGATTGTTGGTTTACGAGAAGCAGGTTTTTCGTTTAGAGAAATCGGCAACCGTTTGGGACGGCACCACTCAACAATAATGCGTGTTTATCAAGCGTGGTCTGAACATGGAGTTGAACGTCGGAGAAGCGGCACTGGGGCTCAAAGACGAACCAATGAACGTCAAGATCGCCGCTTAAGACTTATGGCCTTGAGAGACCGATTCTCTAAAACTAGATCAATAGCTGATCAATGGTTAGGTGAACAAGGTCGTCCGATAGGCTTGCGAACAGTTTATCGTCGAATAAGAACCTTTGGCTTGCTGTCTTACCGCCCACATCTTGTGCTACCCCTCACTGCTCAACATCGCCAGGAACGTTTGGCCTGGTGCACGGAAAGACTTCAATGGAACTTGGAGTGGCATCGAGTTGTCTTTAGTGACGAATCGCAATTTTGTTTAGGAATGCATGATGGTCGGATGACTGTTAGACGAAGACGTGGAGAAAGGCGCAATCCTGATTTGTCGATTGCGAAGCATGTTCATCGAACTGTGGGGTTGATGGTGTGGGGTGCTATTGCTTACGGCAGTAGGTCACCCTTCATTCGGGGCATTCCCGACGCTACATTGACGAAGTGGTAGAACCACATGTTCTTCCATATCTTCGAGGGCTGGAAGACCCACTTTTCCAGCAAGATAATGAACGACCACACGTAGCAAGGGTTTCTCTTGACTTCTTTGAAGAGGCCAATGTTAATCTTTTGCCTTGGCCGCCAAGATCTCCCGATTTGTCGCCCATTGAGCACGTGTGGGACATGATGGGTAGAAGATTGAGGAATCTACCGAACCCACCGTTGACAATAGAAGCTCTACGGCATGAAGTACAGGCTGCTTGGGATGCCATACCCTAGGAAGACATTGATCACTTGCTGGAATCAATGCCAAGGCGGGTCAATGAGTGTATCAGAAATAGGGGCGGACCAACACATTATTAAAGAAAAATCAAAAAGATGAAGTGTTTTCTTTATCAAATTTTAATCAATTGTTACCTTAGACTTGCCAAATTTTGTCCAAAAATTCCCACCCCTTCTAGGTGGTGCAGTTTATATGTCACTGAGTATAAAATAGTCACATAGAAAATACAATCAAATTCAATGAACTGAATAATCATGAAATTAAATATACGACTTAATGGCAACAATAACGTGTATAATACGACACTTTCTTGAACAATTACATCACCTTAACGTAAAATGCAAATAACTGGCAAATAAACATAGACACACTTTATTTTATGTGCCGTTTCCTGTGAAATCTATTGAGAATTGACGACAATCGCAGCGGCATTATAATAAACATAGTATTTCATTTTCCTGTATTTTTTATGGCTTTCATCAATATGCAAATGCAGCCAATTATCGCCACTTTTAAGTCCAATTAATATAAATTAACCGTTTCCTTGAAGAATAACGCAAAATGATGCTACATTAACATAACATTCAGGTTATTTGTATTTTAATCCATTTCATTCGAAGCGTAGGCTCGTCAGTGTAAACGTTTCACATAAACGGGTAATACTTATATTATCGCAGAATATAAATTAACATGAACTAAATTCGATAAATTTATAATGCAGTTGCAATCGGCGTTTAAATTGTGTGTAGTGGTAATACATTTTTTTTTCAATTTAATGAGTTTCTTATTCTTTACTGCATTTTTTTACATGTTACGGTTGCGTCTGGATAATTTTCGTCTGCATTAAACCTGATGAAGCGTGACATTAATATAAACGTTACTTAATGACATTGTATCGATTTTTACTTTTACTGAATATATTTTAGGGACAGAAATGTTAATCTCACAGCCAATATTGTCGTCTGTACGTACATAAATGAGGACTATTTGGGAACATACATGCTGAGAAAAAAACAACCACCATAGAATATCACACTTGCAGATAAAACATCAATATAGAACAAGTGTACAAGATATTTGACAAACCAATAAACCAAGCTAACACAGTTCATAATAGAATACCAGACAAATTTAACCTATGGTAAGAGAGTAATGGTTATCAAGAAGTGCTAGTTAACTACGTCAAAGTGCTAGTTAACTACGACAAGAAGGGCAATAATTATTGGCGCTAATAATTTTCTGATAAGCAACGACAACCACGAATCGAAAGTGATTAAACTGATGAAATAAACTACCACATACGGAATAGGGAATTATGCTTTTCTTAATAAATCTAAGTAATTTGATTGAATTTAATGTTTTTTTTCTCAAACGATAGATAAATTAAAAGGTCCAGAGTCCTTTGTTTACAATTCATTTCGTAAATGCCTCTTCTGGGTGATAAACATTTTCAAATTGTGTTTCATCCTTAAATTGATTCAGAATAAAAATATGATAAAAACGAATTTTTTGCCAGATATCATTCATTTAGAAAATCATTTCATTTTCAGAAACTTTTGATTTAATTGCGTTATTGCATCAACGAGGGCAATTTGCAGCAGAAATTTCCGCCATTTTTAACGTGCCTTCAAGTGTTATTAGTAGGGCTTTAACAAGATTCCAGAAGACCGGATTTGCAAGGAGAAGACCTGATAGTGGATCAGAGAGGAAAATAAATCAGAGGCAAGACCGCTATAACCAAATCCAGGCAAGGAGGAATCCATTTAGGAGGTCGTGCCGCCATTGGAGTCGGAATTTCGGGCCAGACTATCAGAAACCGTATGAGGGAAATGGATCTTCATAGCTGCAAAATTATAACTAATGCCAATAGAATGGCTAGAATAACTTTGGTGAACCAATGACAGAGCGCGGTTTATACAGCGATGAATGCAGATACTGCTTATTTAGTGATAATCGTAGAGTAAGTGTTTGGAGAAAGTGAGAAAATCGTTGTAGACCCGAATTTACAAAACTGTAATGTTTTGGCGTGGGTGGTATCATGGTGTGGGCGGGTTAGTTTGAACGGATGTACAAACCTACAACTCTTTGAAAACAATGTCAATGGACAAATCTACAGAGCAATATGTGGTCCACTTTCGTGAGGCTCTGGATGAAAACCTGGTTTTTATTGATGATAATGCACGACCTCATCGTGCACAAATTGTAATGCAATCAATGACCTCTGCATTAACCATGTACCTTCACCACCACGGTCTATCTGGTACAGGTTGCAAGAACAGCTTAACGAACAAAATTCACTCCCAGTTAACGTGCAACATTTGTGGGAAATTTTTCCAATATGTTGGAGAAGAGTGTCACAAGAACACATTAATAATTTTATTATGAGTATGCCCCGAAGGTGTACAGCTGTCAGATATGCCCGTGGCCATTATACACGGTATTAGACTTAATTTGCTATAATAATCGCAGTAATCTACCTATGTACATATTGGTGGATGGTTGTACAAAAATACCCCAATATCTGTAAGTATATATTTGGACCGATTAGAGAAAATGTGATCTGGACACCATCCATTAATTCGATTTTCTTTAAGCCTGACCGCTACCTGACAGTGTTCCAGTAGATGCAAACATGTTATTTACACACCTGAACTTGTCTCGACCACTTATGCTAACTCAGAACGTTTAACTCTTTTATCTTCACATCGGGAGCTGGACCGCGATGTTCACAGTTTATGAATCAGGACTATATGCATGTTTTTATTGTTTTATCAATGTTCCTTAATACACGTGCTGGGTAATTGCCTTTGAGTTTGATCCACCGTCTTGTTGGTCAAATATTGAATTCTCTGGTACCTTCTGTAGCTTCTTTATGGTTTTGTCATATTACTTAGAATGTAGCCTACCAAACTAGCTATGGTGTTGTTATGTTACCAACTAGTTCAAGTAGAGTTCAGTATAGTTCAATTTATAATTCACAATCATGATACACCGTAGTTTCTAGAGCAAATATTTTTTGTTGTGTTAATTTTTGACTTGCATACCTTATCTTATACTCTCAATTGTAGTTAGTTTTTGAATCCAAATTGGTTTATTACTGATAGGTAGATATCGTAATGACCTCGGCAATTTTCTATATACTCAGTGCCCATTAAGTTATAATGCTTAATTATTGGTTGTAAATAAGTAATCTAGTTTGCAGCTTCATATTCCCCATCGTTGTTTTTGACATTAAACGTATTTCCTACTTTGAATATAACTATGCACATGCACTATTTTCGTAAAAGAAAATTTTAATAAACAACGATTAAATTCGGCGTATTCTGCACATGATAATAATTTTTAATCATTTGATCGCAAACTAAATTACTTACATCCACAATTAATATAGCTATGTAAGTTACTGGAACGGCGATGTACCTGATCCGATGTTACATTAACCTATCTCGATCTTAACTCGCTTCAAAGTACTTGAAGATAATTCTCGTATGTTGAGAGCATGAATTCAGGATTTACAGTGGCAAATGATATATACCGAGAAGTGTGTACATGAATAGGCATTATCCGTCTACAATCGTCTCTAATGCACTTTGCACTTTCGAGATACACCCACGAAGAAATTGCTTGCGAACGTTCCTACTTCCCATGCATTTTTATATGCAAATGAGTATGTGAACTCGCCGCATTGTAAAAATTCAACAAAGAGAGTTGTTAGCATTAGTTATTGTCTGGTAGCGCCGTCCGGAGAAAACTTTCTTATAATTTAGAATATTTTACTACCGTAGAGGTAACCAGGCAGTAAAGTTGCAACACAGTTAGGACATCATTAATCAATTTGTGAATAAATTACTGTTAGTTGTACTGGTTGTCCATGGAACATGTATTTAATTTATTACCATGGTTTTCAACTACCAGAAGAAATTTGTAAAGACATTCCAAGTGCACACATTTACAATTCCAGTGTAATTGTACATGCAACCGAATTTACTAGACTTTCTCGCACAAAATACGATAACAGATCAGAACCAATTGAGATAACCATTACGCCCTTTAAATATATTAATTTTGAAGTAGAGGTAATTTAGTCATTTCGATATTTATTATCTAAACAGTATAGCGCAGAATTTACCGTAGAATTAACTACTTATATTTTATATAACATTCTTAACATTTCTTCATTACCAACCAGGGAAGTAGTAATTTTCGATTATGGGATTCACTGATACCATTTCGCGGACCAAAAATTCGTGGTATTTTTTTAAAATATAGCAACAGTTTTAGGTGGCCGAAATTATTTGTGTGTTGAAACTAAATAACACAGCGTCTTCCCATCAGATATAATAATATTTTAGTAATTGTGCAAAAATTAATTCTGCACAATTACGTAGCTAATTAACTTCGTAACCATTTTGCAACCATATCCGGCTCTTACTGTGGCTGTATCTCGAATAAATTTCATTATAAAGCATATTTGCATATTAAAGAAGCGAGATAAACTAGCGAGCATACAACTTACAAGGAAATTATTTCTGGTAACGTTAAATTCGTATAAATCTTAAATGGAATATCATTAAAATTACTATCAGAGCGTTTGTGGTAACACATAATAAATAATCACCTGCCAAGGCATTAATTTATTATTTGTGATACTAATTACAGTAATTGTTACGGCATTCATCATTTGAATATTTACTAAGAAATCGTTTCGCGTTAAAGCAACTACTTGTGAATAAATGGCGACTCAATATTTAATATTAAATTAAATAGAAACATCTGGCTATTACGTTTCATTTAAGCAGCTTTCACTAAAAGCTTTAATTATGTCTTAATAGACGTTTGCTGGGTATTTTACTTAAACACATTTTCAGTTTCTAGCGAATGACTCAGGCGATATTAAATGCACGAAGGATACTTCACAAGCGAGCTTTTTGGGATATAGGTCACGAATATTACTACTGAACACTGTTTCGTTATTGCGACATTTAAATTTAAAAAAAATCACTAAAATGTGACTTATTATTTAATATTCGTATCTTAACGACCAAATTTTATTTTCGATTGAATAGAAGCTTAGCGTCCTCGGTCATTCATTTTTCTGCCAATGGTGATGGCCCAAAGATGTACTTGCTTCGCTTCGAGAAATATCAAAAACGAATGTAAATACAATGAAAATGTATGAAAGCCCAGTGGCAATTACTTTAATACCGCACCCAATTTTCTACGTTCGGTTCTCGTCCAACAAATTCTGCGTTCATGTAACGGATGGTTATCTTATAAAAACTCATTTATTTATTTCTATATAATATTTCTAACGTATTATTATTTTCAGAGCCCCAACGATGAAAAACACAATTCTAAGAAACAGAGCGCAGTAACAAGAGGCGTCGCGATGTCATTCGGTTTTCGCAAGCGACCAGTGACTGCACCGGTATCTTTTACCGGCAACCCTATCGCCGCGCGGCGCCTTGCAAGCGCCGACATTATCGACCGGAATGGGAACGGCGACACCGAACCTCTCACAACAAACGCCGTACCATCGGGCAGAACAACCCCACGACTGGCACCACCAAAGAAGGAAGCAAATGCTACGAGAGTCAGTCGTTTCGGATTTAGGCAACCGAATTCCAACCGTCTCAACAAGATCTCGGATATTAACGCCATGCCGCCCAGCCATATGGAGTACCGTAACAACAACGTGGAGTCGACTGTTAAATCGTCGCTTTCGATGAAAGCAACCAGCCCGGTGGATAGTAATAAGAACAGCACCATCACGGCGTACAAGCAACCGCAAATTAATCCCGCTAAATTTACCTTGCAATCCAGCAGTTTACCGCGTCCGGAATTGCCCGTACGCATCGTAGAAACAAAAACCGCCAAAACCCTGGCGAACAACAATAGGAAGGTCAGCACGATGCAGCAGCATTCGGTGGATGATAGTTCGTCGAAAGACGGTTCTTTAACTGAAGATTCTGGTGTGGGTAGCAACATAAGCAGTGGAAATACTGAAGTGGATGGCGGAAGAGCCGCAGAAGAACTACGCGGATCGCCCACGTTCGGTGCGCCAAGAAGGAGGAGCAAATCTAGACATCTTGACGTTGTCGTTTCTGGTAACTCATTTGACGTCAGAGATTTAGACGAAACCAACGAACCTATATTGCCATTACCTCGTCTTCCCAGTGCGTTTCAAACATGCAACAATGGAATAGTTAGAGAACGAACGCTAGAATACCAACGCAATATCGACCGTAACCGGCGAAAGATTTCCCTAACGTCGTCTGAAGGATGCAGCGATTTCGGGGAGGAAGAAAAGACGTACAGGGAAAAGTGCCGAAATGAGAAGAGTTTCAACAAACCTACGCCGATAAAAACATTTTTGAAGTCCAGGCAAATGAAGTTCGATTCCAGTCCACCGAGTTCGGACGATCAGTTGTGGGGAAATGCCGGCGAAGCCATGGCAGACGACTTCAGCTGCAGTTTCAGTTCTAGCGACGAGAGCAAAGACAAAGAGCCCGTCGTGCAGCGGCAACTGACGAATACCTTAACGGACGCTTTCGAAACCTTGATAAACGCATCGCTGACGAATTCGCTTCCGAAAAATGAAATCAGGAATGTCCTGCTGACGATTGAAGATCCCAAGTTTGCTGCGGTAGCTGCCGCAAGCAAATCCAGCAACCTATTACAGGATGAAACTTCGCCGACAGACAGTTTGGTTTACAGCTGCTCCGAGTCAGATGAATTTAAGCGGAAGCTCAACAGAAGCTCTTCGAATTCAAAAGACATAAATGAAAAGTTGACGTTGACACCATCTAGTCCCGGGACGCCGACGAACGCCTCGAATTCTTTCTCTTTGTCGGAGGGAAAAGATTTTTTAATCGATGATGAGATAGCCGATCAGCCGGCTTTGATGTTCGACGAAACGCTGACGGCTTGCAACAGCGAATCTGCGCAACAAAATTCAGACAATAATACTCTAGTTGAATCGACTCCTAAAGTGAAGAGGAAGGTTGTGGCATCGATCGAGCACAGTCCGCTCTTGCACAGGAGCAGGAAGGCGTTTCTAAGTAGGGCCGATTCTTTGGAAACATTGTCGACTTGCGAAAGCATCGCTTCTGATGATCTCATGATGGATTTTGACTACAGTCAAGGAAGTGGATTGGATGAAACACACGACAGGTATTACGAGTCACTAAGATTTATTATCGGTTTTTAATTTTTTTTACAATTTGCACTAGTTGTAAACGTTGTAGACGCATTTCAATTAGGATCCCCTCAAAAATAAATAATTATTAATATCTTCACACGTACCCCACTGTCATTTATTTGTTATAGGATTGTTAAGGCAGTAAAATTAGACCAATGAAGTTTTTCCAGTTTCATTGTATATTTTATTATATTATATTAAGTAATGATAATAGCCGATGCATTAAAAATAACAAAACAACTCCTTGTCAAATTCAGGTTTCCTTAAAATTCGTCTAGCGAAGCCAAGAATCGATGCTGCATCACCTCATTAAATTTATATGTACAACGAAGTTGTATTGACAATCAAGGATATATGGAATATTATAATAATTATGTGTTGACATGTGAACGACGAAAATTCAGATTTAATTCACATTTAATTCACAAATATTCTTTGATAATGATTGGAAATTAACGATCGTAAGCGAAAATGAACAGCAACCTTGAATGTTTGCGTGAAGGGCGGGTAGCCGACGTTTCCAATTGATATTTCTGATTCATCGAGGGCGTACTGTCCATCAAGATCAATTAACATAGTATCATCGACCCGTTGCTTATTCGGGTCGCTAAAAATTGAGCAGCGCGTTTGGTTTTATACAAGAATAATGTATTTCATTAGTTCGATAATTTGATGACAAATAAATGATGACAATCATGATGGCAAATAAAAAGCCCATCGCTAGAAAATATAAACTAATTCTTGGATAAAAACGGTTTGAAAAAATTTACGGCGTAGAATTCAATTCCAGACCCTCCAACTTGTTGATAATAATTTCAACTTTTGCTTTTATATTTTTTCGCTATATTTCCACTTGCAATCCAGTTAGTTTGATTTTCATTTGCCTTCCTTTACTGTTTAACTTGATCACTTTCATGTCTTTCGTTTAGTTTCCATTCAATTTCATTTACATTTTTTTAGCTTCAATGCCTTAGTTTGATTTATTTTCATTGCGGTTTATTTTTCTCTAATGTTTTTATGCACTTTATTAAATACTTGGTGCAATTGATTTGGGCGATCAGCTAATCACACTTGATGTTAATATTAATTTAATTCCATTTTAAAAGTAAGTGCCAGTATTCTATGGCTTTTTTGTGTGTTTGTTTATTACATTTTACGTTTAAAATTTCTATAATTGTGCTTGTGAGCTAAATTAATAAAGAACGTCTTACTATTATTTTGTGGTATGTTTTAGAGCCGAGAAACGAAGTGGTTTTCTGTCACTGGACGAGTCTTTGCATAGAACGATCGCCGAACCACCAAAGGCGGAATTTTCAAGGGAATGGTCGACATTGGTTGGAAATTTAGACAAAGGCATGCCAAAACCGTAAGTGTGACTTTAGTATTGAACAAATATTTTATATAATAGTAACAACGGTATCGTATTTGTCGTATGAAAATAGTATAACAAAAGATATTTAGAAAGGGCGTCATATAATATTTAATATTTTTTAATATTTAATATTTTAATATATTTAATATATTTAATATTTTACAGAAGTAATGAGCAAATTATATGACTGAAATATTTGCAGTACTAATCTGATATCATAACTATTGCAATTTTAAGTTAACCAGAGAAAATATTTTGATAGTCCCGAATGCACAGAATAGTGAATAAGGTGAGCGATAACGATTGATAAATTTCCATATTCGAGCTTTAGCCTTTTGTCTTTTACTCGAGATCGCTCCAAATAATAAATTTCACTCAAGCACTTGAAATTAACGTTGCTTAAGTCGCTGATGGTAATCGGCTATCTAAAGTTTTTTATGTTCGTACATTATGTGTTGCCTGTATAGGCAGTGCATATTTGATTTGATAGAATTTTGACAGCTTTCCGTTGATTTTGGTTTGCTTATTGTCGTAATAGTATATCTGGTGTATAATAAATATAATCCAAAAAACTGCATTTGCTGACTCTAATTTGCTAATTGTTATGAATCCAACAAATATCAGGTGAAAGCTTTGCAGATTTGGAACTGCCCAGCTCTATTTAGTGAGCTTTGGACGATAGTCAGTATTTGAAACTATTGAGCAATAATGAAAGAAAATTCAAATCATTGCCAGGCGATATATAGCAACTTTTTAGAAATAGATTTTCAAGTAGATTCCTGTCTGAAAAGTTGACTTAAGATGTTATATATCATTTCAGGATGTGCCAAATTTTAATTAAAAAGTGCTTCATTTTTATGTACCAATTAAATTAACGGTTGGTTCACGTGCTGCAACTGCGGTTGCCTGTAATATGGTAAGGCTGGCACAATATACGAAATACAAGTGTGTAATATTGGTTGTCTATATTGAGTACTTCTACTAAGATCCGTTTACCCATTAGATATAATTATGCGCCTCCCCACACAAGTGCGCGAAGTTTGAATGGAAGTTGTCTATCGGTGGAATTTCACAATCCCAAAACAAGCAACTACGAAATTCGTCGATCGTGATTACGTTCCGGTGTTTTTTAATTTGTATGTAACTATTGACGCCAATAACGTCGGAGACCACGTTCGTTAAACGGACCATCGATATATTAAAATACAGTGTGTCCCACTTAAGAGCGTAACATCCTCATATATTTTTTATTTTTAGTCCAATTTTAGTATTCTGTCAATAGTTATTATTAGCTGCGCCGAACAAAATATGTTGAGAAAATTTTGTTTGAAATAAAACCTGAACTGTCAAAGTTGTTTAAAGTTGTAGTTGTTTACGCGCAGCCACCTGTGCAAATAATATTTACGGAATTGGAATTACTTTTGAAGAAAATTTTAACATTTTTAATTTTCATGAAATTTTGGACTTATTTGGGCAATTCTGAACAATTATTAGTAGTAAAATTGTTCGATAAAAAAGTGATTTCTTGATTTTTGCCATTTATTTTTCCATCGTAGGTTGCTTTGCATTTAAAGAAGACTATTTGGGAGTAAATAGAGCAATAAGTATTCTACGTTTGGAAAAAAAATACTAAAAGTGGACTAAAAATAAAAAAAGATATGAGGGTGTTACACTCTTAAGTGGAACACACTGTATAAGTAAACGTAAATACTTTAAAGTTATGCCCTTATTTATTTCAGGGTCTAATAATTGCAGCTTACATCTACGGTGTAATGTGAAATTTAATACGATTTTTGACACATTTGTTTAAATGACTCGTAGAATGCGCAACATTTTCTGGCTCCCACTATCTAAAATGATTCCAAATAAATAAACAGAATACTGGAAATCTCTGGAAACTGCCTCTCCAAAAAGTTTTCATTTGAATGACATGATCAGTTTCGCAATTGATATTTTTTCTTGTATAGTTTTGCTCAAAAAACTTGCCACATTTCTTAATTGTGGTAGGTATTTCATGATAATGTTACACATGCAAGATAGTTGTCGAGATTATACTGAAATTAAATTATTAGCTTAAAATAAAATTCCTTAGTATAATTTCTTAAACGAAAAGTTTTTCCCTCGACAAGTTAAATACAAATAATTTTTGGGGTAGTATTTAATATCTTTTTGTCATTTTTACAGCTTAAATATTATTACGTGTGTACCAGTATATAAGTATACTTTTGTTATTCCTCGTATAAGCGTTTGACTCTGAGCTAAAAAGCGATCAAACTGTTACATCGTAGGCAGGGCGATTAAATCGACGACAAACTTGCTTTGCTTTAGATATTATTTATGAACTATAACTATATTTTTTAAATAAAAAAGTACATTTCGTCCGAGTAAAAACACTCTGTTCATGAATTTAAATAATTTTTCAAAAAAATGACGATTCAAAAAAAGGTCAAAATTATAACTTTTCAGTTAATGCAAATTATTATTTATGTTAATAAATTACTAGCTTTGACTCGTGAGCAATGCACACATATATCTCCATAAGTAATGGACATCCCCACAATACTCCATCATCCGCCTTGTTAAATTGAGATCACTAGTAATATAAAAATATTTAAAACTGCATTGATTTAGTCATAGATTCTTACGCTCTTGATACGTTTTATTTATATTGCTGTGAGTAGATATAAAGCTAGTACAGATTAGTTATGACAAATTTAAACTTTCACCGCAATGACAAGAATCACAGCGTGGTGTTGGGATCGTTTGTATCCACAAATTCACCATTATGACGAAGTTTCAACTCTTGTAAGCTCTCAAATAGGCACTAGATACATTTGCTACCATAGGAAGGAGGGTGCAGTCTGCTAGTAATAGAAGTTTACTGATCGAAACGACAAAGTTGGGATTTGACTTCGTCTGCGTTTTGAAGCATATCAATGACGTGAACGAAACGTTCTGCAATTATTTCTCTGTCGGGCTTATGGTACGGTACGTTCGTTATTCGTAGAATATTTCGAAATAGTAATTTATTTTTTTTCCTTTTGAAATGTGGTTAGCGAACATTTTTGTGAGTCACAGTCCAATATGTTCATATGTTCAATATGTGATCAGTAAACTTGCGTTTATTTATACATGTCGGGTATTATTATGTACTTGTCCAGTCCATAGATAATATCTTTATTTTGCATACACTGCGATGGTTTGAGGTTTGCAGCTGCTAGCGCGCAGGTTATGCATATGCCTTCTAGGTCTTCTAAAGTAATGGATGATTGTCGCTTTATAGTACACCATGTCAGACTTTAATTGCAGAGAACTACACAAACCAATTTAAAATCTCATTTTCACAGAAAACGCACCAACAAATAGCTCACAAACTGGGAAGGTAAGAAACTCGTTACGATTAACGGACTGGATCGAAAAATGATTGTCGTGCAATATTAGTCGATTTATTCCAAAATTTAGTAGCGCATTTTCATATCGACGTATTATATTATAACTTTAATGGTCTCCGTTCCTTTGCAAGTGTAGAAAGCTCACTTAGCAATTTTATAAAAGAAATTACAAGTAAATAATAATGGTGTATTTCACATAAAAAATAGTTGATTGATTGTCATTTTGGCGGCACCCACTTGACGTTCGCGGTTATAAAAATAATGAAGAAATTCCAGCGGTAATGATACAAAAAAAAAACTTGACGTAGGTAAATATAGTTATTACATTCGAAATAGATTTCAATTAGCAGAATTAAATGACTCACACACATGCAACGACATATTGATAATTACCTCCATCCAAACGTGAAACAAATTTATATATGAATGAACATTTCAATGGGTAATAAATTAAATCTGTTAGTTTCCATGAAATAGTACTACATTATTGCAACAGTTCTTGCGGCAATTTCCTCGTTATTGTTCACACAAACAAAGATTTATGTTTTAATTATTTTAATTTCTCGTTTGAAAATTGGGTAATGTGTAATTAGCATGTTCAGTGCGTTGGTGGTAAGCTTTCGTTTCTTCGCAGGATTTTATTTTAGTTTGTTAGAAGCACTTACGATGAAAAAATGAACGAACTCCGTAATATTTAAGTACTATTATGCATGATTTTTATTTTCAAAATAGTGGTGAATGACGAACATTTTATTATGGTTGTGACAATTTGTGTGCGTCACTTACTTACTGATTAAAATATCTTTAGCAAAGTTTCCGGATGTTGGATTTGATATGGAAGTATATAGTGAGAACATTATTATTATACTTGTATGGCAACTATGTACGTAAGTAATTTTTCCATTCGTTTTCTGAAATTTAAAATATGATGGGCACTCACAATTCGCATTTTTTGGAATATTTTTGTATAATACTATATTCGCTCCTATGAACTTATTATTAAGAAAAGTTGGTTGTTATACTCGTATTACTAAAAAGTTCGTGTACATAGTCGAAAGTATACAAAATACAAAATGACGGCCGTAAACGACTGGTTGGAAGAGCAACCGAAAGAATTTGATATTTCTAAAATTTGTTTCCTTCTATGTGAAATAAATAAACTAGATCAGTTCAAATATAAATAATTGAAAACCAGTGTATCGAGAAAAATGTATCACATCTGTATAAATAAACGATATTTTGTACGCCTCGAATTCATAAAGAAATTTTGCATAAGAACCAATAAAAAACTACGACGCATTATTCATAATCACAATTTGGCCAGCGGAACATATCGAAGCCTTCGCACAGTAAAACGCAACGCATCATATCATCAGGCGCAGATGACCTAACATAGCAATGCAAATCACAGCGTGCTGTTAAAGACGGCGTCGCCATTGTTGCGATGCGGCTTCACCCACTCCAAATTATTGCCAGAATAGACCGAAAATCTACTTACGATGAGTCGTTGGGATGGCAAGGACCAGGATCGCCGGGCAGCTCCATCACCATCTGAAAATCAAACACCGAACACTGAAAAACTATCCGCGCGTTTAAATTTAATTGCGAATTTTACATTCACACACCGAACGCACATTTATGACTAACTGGACTATGCGACGCCCGATTACGAATTTACCTAACCGGGCAAAAAATATTGGTGATAAGTATCGATGCTCTGATCGAGTGTACACTTGACTAACCGGCCGATGTTGGAAAGATTTTAATTAAAGTCTGGCAAGATTTACAATAATTATTGTTAAAAAAAAATAATAGTTTTTATTTTTTATTGACTTCTGGATGTACTACAGAATTATTTGTTACGAGGTACCTAATAATATGTCAGATTTGAGTCACCCCTATTCAAAGATACGATAGTCACATGATATTTCTGTGGTTGGGTTGGGCTCCTAATTTCGAATTATTTAATAAATTTAGATTTTATAATTTTCAAGATTTTTTTGTGTAACACAAATAGAGAAGTTAATATATTTACACCTTCAGAAAACCGCATAAAACATTATTGTCATATTTAGACTCATGGCGTCATAAAGAAGAACTGTCTTTTTTCAGGCCATTTTTGATACACTACCCCTGTAAAATCTCCACGACAGAACGTGCACAAGAATGTAATTAATTCGTCACGACCGAAAGAAAATTCGTAGAAAATTATTACCAATACGTCTTATTTGGTGCTGCACCATCCTCTCTTTCAATGTTAAGTCATTTTCAATGTACGAGGGGAGATCCGTATTTACGGTCTCTAACATAGAAGGAAACAAATTGAAGAAATATCAGACGTTTATTTTTCTACGTAATCTCCCTGAACGTTGAGCATTTGGTCCAACGATGCTCCAAACGTTTGATTCCTCTGAAAAAAAAATCTTTCAATTGCTCTTCCAACCAGTCGTTTACGGCAGTTATCACTGAAGATATTCTTTTAATTTTGAAAATAAAACGAAATCACTAGGGGGATGTTCAAACAATTCAAATCCTTCGTTCAGAAAAGCGATCATGGCAACACGAGCGTTGTCTTGATGAAACATATTTCCTTTGCTTAATTTTCCCCGTCCGATTTTCTTGACACAATCGCGCAATCTTGAAATTAAGTTGACTTAGTAGGAGCCTGTTACGGTATGTCCAACAAAAATTGTCATCAAAATTCCGGCTGCGTCCCAAAAAAATTGTGGCCATAAGTATACTCAGTGACATATAAACTGCACCACGTAGAAGGGGTGGGAATTTTTGGCAGAAACTAGTCAAGGGAAATAGTTGATTAAAATTTGAAATCCAATCATCAGGTAGTCGCGGGATTTTTGACGTTTGTGTCATTTTTTAGAGGTGGTGATAGACAAGCAATTATCGAGTCATTTTTTGAATTTGTTCCACTTTTTCGGATCCCCTTCTTTAGTTTAAAGTGTTTCAAGTGTTTAACGATGCCTAGAGGAAGGAGACCTCAAGTTTACCAGCAGTTGAGTGACTTTGACCGAGGGCGGATTGTTGGTTTACGAGAAGCAGGTTTTTCGTTTAGAGAAATCGGCAACCGTTTGGGACGGCACCACGCAACAATAATGCGTGTTTATCAAGCGTGGTCTGAACATGGGGTTGAACGTTGGAGAAGGGGCACTGGGGCTCAAAGACGAACCAATGAACGTCAACATCGCCGCTTAAGACTAATGGCATTGAGAGACCGATTCACTACAACTAGATCAATAGCTGGTCAATGGTTAGGTGAACATGGTCGTCCGATAGGCTTGCGAACAGTTTACTCTTCGAATAAGAACCTTTGGCTTGCTGTCTTACCGCCCACATCTTGTGCTACTCCTCACTGCTCAACATCACCAGGAACGTTTGGCCTGGTGCACGGAAAGACTTCAATGGAACTTGGAGTGGCATCGAGTTGTCTTTAGTGACGAATCGCGATTTTGTTTAGGAATGCATGATGTCGGATGACTGTTAGACGAAGACGTGGAGAAAGGCGCAATCCTGATTTTTCGATTGCGAGGCATGTTCACCGAACTGTGGGGTTGATGGTGTGGTGCTATTGCTTACGGCAGTAGGTCACCCTTGCTCTTCATTCCGGGCAGTATGGCCGCTCGACGCTACATTGACGAAGTGGTAGAACCACATGTTCTTCCGTATCTTCGAGGGCTGGAAGACCCACTTTTACAGCAAGATAATGCACGACCTCACGTAGCAAGGGTTTTTCTTGACTTTTTTGAAGAGGCCAATGTTAATCTTTTGCCTTGCCGCCAAGATCTCCCGATTTGTTGCCCATTGAGAACGTGTGGGACATGATTGGTAGAAGATTGAGGAATCTACCGAACCCACCGTTGACAATAGAAGCTCTACGGCATGAAGTACAGGCTGCTTGGGATGGCATACCCTAGGAAGACATTGATCACCTGCTGGAATCAATGCCAAGGCGGGTCAATGAGTGTATCAGAAATAGGGGCGGACCAATATATTATTAAAGAAAAATCAAAAAGATGAAGTGTTTTCTTTATCAAATTGTAATCAATTGTTACCGTAGACTAGTCCAATGTTTCTGCCAAGTTTGATCCAAAAATTCCCATCCCTTCTAGATGGTGCAGTTTATATGTCACTGAGTATATTTTTAGCTGACGATCACTGTTATAATTGGAGCAAATTTATACAATTTAATGCTACACATTTTATTTTTATTCTAAATACATTTATTAGGGTTTTAATAATTAATCCGTAATTTATAAAATGCGGATTATCATTCACAATCGAGTTTCACAAATCATAATAAATGAGTGCTATGCGACAGTTGTCGACTACTTGTTACATTTGGGGATCCTATTCAGAGCCATTTTTAACCAGTTACTGCCAAATTTAGGGTTTAAGTTTGGCGTCTAATTTTTGAAATAAAATGAATTCGATTTTTGAGTGATTTAACTTAAATGTTAAGATATCTTAAAACGCGCCAAATGAAAATCCCGATGATTTAAAAATATAACGGGCTACTGCCAAATTAATATGAGAACACAATATGAAGACTTATGATAATGTTAATGGCCAAGCAATAAATGAAATAAGTTCTTTTGTCGTGGAATGGTAAAAATTTGCGAACGTTGTTCTTGGGAGAGAAATCGAAAATATCCAGATGCCAGAACATAGCAGTGACAGTAAACCAAGAGTTTGTTACTACGTGGAAATCTAATGTTTCGTTACTAATTGAACCTATCGAGTTTTCAAGGTAACGATAACACAAGTATTGTGCTGTATCCAACAGCTCTATTCAGTCATATCGATAAGTCGAAAAAATTTCTCCTAAATTAGAATGAAATAAATTTTTATTCGACCACAGAAAAAAACACTGCCCTAATTGAGAAAAACCAAATTCATTGCAAAACACATACGAGCATCCCATTCTACATATAAAAATTTTATTTGTACTGCTTACAACATACGAGTATTATTATCTCTGCCGAATAATTTTCAAGTGACTTATCGTAAATTGTATCACATATGGTGGAATTAGTCATCACGTAACTATTTCGCGGTGCCAGTTTTGCAATATTTAACCTTAACTTCAATCGTAAAACAGTATTTATTGCCCGATTCAACCTTCGACACCATTACTTTCTTTCATTTTCCATTCAACCTTTACATACCTGCCTTATTAATTTCGCACTCTGAAGCGCAGTAAATTTATGTTTCGTGTCTGCTTTTTAATATATTTCGTTGCATGCTTGTGCAAAATGAATGTTACCGGAGCAGGTTATTACAGTGCATGGTGAGGCAGTAAGGGCGTGATGCTTGTGTGGGTGTTTGCATGACTGGGTGTGAATATTTCTACGTCTGGATTATAATCCTTTATTTTCGAGACGTTTTCTTTTGTATCTGGTTTGTGATTTTTAAATGGGCCGTCTATTTATAGTTATAAAGGCGTCCCATACATAGGAGTCGAGTATGTGAAGCGATACTAAAACATGTTATAACAATAATTTAATTGATCAATTACACATGAAAGCTGTCTTATAAAATATTTTTATGGTCTATTTAGAAACTATTAGGTGAATGGGTAATTTCAATGAGATAATATTTTAATTTAATTTAAGACGTTGCGAGCAATAAGATAAAATGAAAACGTGTACAATAACATTTGCTCATAGACATTTTTTAGATTACAAACTAAAGCTTTATTGGCGTTCGTTCTCGTACATTTACATATCAAATATACTGTAATTCCTATTTATAGTACTGTTTTTAATTTTAACATTAAAACTTCTTTTGTTGAGATTTGTTTATTTTGTAATAATTGTTGTACATTTACGGGTGCTACATATAATAACCCAAATTTATGTTCAATTTAAAGAATTTTCTCAACTAGTATACGACGATGAAGAAAAAGTTTTTTACAGAAAGCACGATGATTTTCTGTTATCAGACTGATTCGATGATGACATTTAGGAATCATTTGTTCTTTATCCTGAGCGAATTTCCAGAAAGATTTTGTACATGAAAAGTAGTACCTTAAAAATATTTCCATTGAGCTTACTTACTCACGGGTGAGTATGCACCAATAATGCTAAAAATAAATAGCGACGAAATGTTTTCAAAAATTACTTATTGTACAAATACTTGGAATTAATAAAGACGTGTACTGAGAATCATTATCAAAATGGTCCTTCTGCGTTTAAATGATTAAAGCAAAACGCAAACTCGTTCTTAACGCAAAACAAGAACAAAACAAAAGTTGTCTTTGTCCCACACAACATTGCGCCATATAAGTAAAGCACTTTCGCTTCGAGACCGTTGTTTACTAGGGTCTCCACTAACATGAGTCACCGCCGATCGACGTTGAAACAAATTATGTAAAGTGCCGAAAGCTGCTCTGGCTCCCGTCTCCAACGTGGTACAATTCGATATGTTTGGGAGTTTGTAATTATTTACTCGACGCTCCACGCGATATGATAAACGTTGCCAAGCGAACGATACAATTTTATAGACAGGTGAGTCGGTTTAGTAGAAGTTAGACCGCCGCGGTTTGAATAACGAAAGCGGCGAGTTCACGGTAATTCAAAGTTGCGATGTTCGTACTTTCTATCCGATTTCATGTGCTTAATTAAATCGAATTGGGGACTGAATAATATCAAGTGACTGGTGGATGCGTCGGCGATGAACGACCATAAGAATATGAAAGAAAAAATCGACGAAGAGAAACCCATAAACGGTAGGAAAATACCCGTGCCGACAAGTTCTGCGAATGGGTACGATTATTGATTTTTATATTTACCAAACTAATTTTGTTTTATCTAGAAACGCCCACTCGGTGATAATATTAAACCGTATGACGTTTTATCTCGTTCATAGTTTATTTTAAAAACTGCTTTTTTACTTTTGAGCCAGCGGTGGTTTATATTTACAATTTACAACGAAATTGCAATTTCTTGGTACGTGCTAAATAGCTTGTAACTTGCTGATATGACAATGGCATTTTAATTAAACTTTCTTGTGTTAAGTAAGCTTTTTTATTCAATTTCTCCGGTGTGCGGGTAATTAGTTCCAGTTAAAAAAATTGGCGGGTTTTTAAATTGCAACTATTTTTGAGCAAGTCTCACGGAAACTTTTTAAATATCACATTGTGAGGAAAACTATTAAATTAAATTATTGAATTTATTCTCATTGTATTACAGCACAGAAGTAATGGACTTTTACTCACATTTCTGACACAATGTCGTAAAAAATTTACTTTAATTTATTTTTACTTTGACAATTTTGACGACACAGCAGGTGACTTTGAATTTGAAAAAATGAAGCTGTACTTTCCAGTCAAGTTTTACTTTATTTAAACCCAATTCGACCATTTGTTATCTGATGACTTGTTCATAAAATTTGTAGATATAATTGCAATTTGTATTGTAATAATACACGTTTAAGTTTAAGATAAATTTATCGTTATATTTCATATGAAGTTCTACTCAGTTTCCCTGAGCTTCCTGCCAATGTCACTGTTGACGGTTTTGAATCCTTCAGATTTCGCGCGCTTTAATAATTTTCGTCCTGGCTAATGTCTAGTCTCTAAAAACGTGTCCTGGCGCCGCGATATCGATCTCCAAAACTTTAAAAATTAGTCAGTATCGTAAGGAAATCTCCAGATCATCAGATATTCATCCTCTCGACCGAACATATCGGTACGCTGTTAATTTTTATTTCAGTTGGTTTACAATACCACGAACACATACATTTGATTATTACAATTGAGTTTAGTCGAATTTACAACAAATAATAAAATAAATAAATAATGGATACAAAAACGCCACCGATTTGAGTTCTCTTGCGCCTGGTCACTATAAATACAAAATGGATGTGATGGCATGGCCGCTTACCTTTATACATTCTTTATTTAAAATCTACCTCGAATCGTGGCTGTAATGAGATTATTTTCCGACGGATGACGCACTTTATAGGAAATTTTTATTTTAATAATGTATAAAAACGTAATTAGAATGATGAATAACAGGAATAATCAATTATAAAGTAAAATGTTAGTATAATCGAATAACAAACACGATTATATTTCGTTTGGATCAAACTGGAGGATTTACATTTGCAGTTATTTATGTAATCTGGTAGTGATTGTAAGAATTTTAATTGATACTTTCTGTTTTAATTGTCCGTGGTAATTGATCCAATCGTCAACTGACGTTCCACTTTATTTTGTTGTCAGGCGGCGTTCCTGTGAAAATTGTACAAATCTGCAATAATTTTGCACGAATTTAACTATCTATCTTATTATCATATTTTACTTAAATATTGCTCTAGTTTCAGTATTTTTAAAGCGTTCGGAATGGTCTAATTTGCATTATTATATCACAAAAGTTCGTGGACGTAACTCAAAATACACTTTTGTGAAATTGAACCTAGCTTTGCCTATTTCACATTTATGTAGTGTTTATTTTCTTTAGAGAATGTAAATGTCATATATTGTCATAAACATTCTCTAAAGAATGATATGTGTAAAGCTTACTGCATAAGTCGATATAATCAATGTATATAAGCAATTTATTTAAACATTTTAGTTTTTATTTTCTTTCTGAAAAAATTTATGAAAGTGTGTTGCAGCATTGCAATGAGACAATATATATATAGAAATATAGTGGCAATTGAACAGAAAATTGACTATCACACAAAACGTTTTTTCAAAAAGGATATATTTTTTAGCACCAAGTAATAGCATATTTCATCATAACCGAATGAGAAATAGTTACATGACCTTATCCTTAAATCTGTATTTCTTGGTTCTCGGGTTGTGAACCGCGTTGAAATGTTCCCCGAAAGGTCGCTTTGGCATTTCGACAGTCTCAACTTCAATCTTCATGTAGATCTTCTCGGTCTGACTGATATGACAGTTAGGAACTGTCCAAATCAAACGAAATGTTTATGTTTATGAATGAAGGACAGAAAGCTATAAAAGCCCATGAAAATTTTAACAAAACAGGGCAAATGAAGAAAAATTCATAGTACCCATGACGAGGGTATAAAAAGAAGTCCAATGATAGCTGAGATTTAGTAACAATTTGTTTGTTCCGTGGTGCACGTCGCTCCGCTAAGAACTTAATTTAACGTAACTAAACAACGGTGTAGTACGAAATATTGCCAACAGCGAACAAATATCAAAGGGTGAAGTGTCATTTAAGTGAGATTATGTGCATGTATAATACCAATCAAAGGAAAATAAAGTAGTGCAGCGTTTCGAAAATATAAAGTTTGCCAATAAAATTTGTACTCCATTTGGAATCATCATGCAAGGGTTATCAGATTATAAAATAAATTCTAAAAAACTAGACTTATATATTCACCACACGAAGCAAGTTTAATTTTAATAAAATTAATCCTGATCATGTTAATAATTAAGGATCAAATATTTAGCCTTAAAACCTTTTAAGTAAAATTTAATACCAATTAAATTTCAATTCTTTTATTATGATTTTATTATTATTGTTCGTTTGGGAAACGATGAACATTTCTTTTCTATTGCTGAAAAATTTCACATGGGGCAAAAAATCATTTACAACAAAATTTTAATAGAAATCCAAACAAAATTATAATGATAATTTGGACGGACCCATCTGGGTTCAGTCTATCTGCGATTCGATTGAACTATGGTACGAGTGGGAAAGAATTGGATCGATGTAAGCTTACGACAGTGAAAAAGAAATGCTTCGTTTTCGATGTGCAGTCAGAATCTGAGTCACGTAGGTATGTGTGCATTGTGTTGTAAAATCGGGGTAGTTCGTCGGTTTGTTCGAAATTCGAAAACCATCTGTTAGTTGGTGAACTGACTGCTAAGCCACTGCAACATTTCGTGTAGCATCGTGTACCTCAATAATACGTATTATTGTTTACGCGGGGAATGAGCAAACATTTTATCTGGAGTGTGGATAAGACATATAAACAAGGGCGGATGTTTACCAATAAAATACCATAATTATATTAGACGTAGTAAATTCCAATACTAGATGTATTGTATGTGACATTATATAGATCATCTGGTGGTTATAAATTTTACTGGGTATATTCTGTTAGCAACTGGTCCACGAATTTAAATATGCAGGAGTTTCAATACCCGTGGTCTCGATGAATAGGATTCGATTACCGATTTGAATGATTCATATAATTGCGTACTTACTGTACATGATTATATTCGTGTAACTACTTCAAAGTACTCTTATAATAAGCAAGTTTATTTCTTACATTTAATGTTGCGTTGAGTTTTTGATCGCACAAAAATATTAACGACGCAGCATCGCAACGGTTAAACAGGAAAAGCCATAGAGTTTATTAATCAAAAAGTTGAAAGAAGCAATCGTTCATGTTCATGGGGGGGGGGTAACAGGAAAGAAATTTGTACTGAAATAAAGGCCAGACTTAATCAAATTTATAAATATTCAGAATAAGGTTCAGCATATTTATTACATTGCCCAAATCTTTACTTTGCCTTCGTGGATATAGTTAGATGGCACAAATGCATTTGTGCATTAATTATGTAATTAGATAATCCAATTGCCATCTAACTCAATGGAGTCAATCGTACCTTAACGGCTATAAAACCGACACTCAAACGTCACGCACGGCACAAGCTCGAAAAAAAACATACTTGCCGATTAAAGAAGATACATTTCAATAACAAAATAAATTGTTTATTGGTGATTAAAGATCATATTCAAACCAGTCATGACGATATAGTAGAAAATTTATTCAAATGGCGATAGATGTGATTATACTCATCATTATTTTACGATTAGTTTCATTGAATCGTTCGACTTAAAAAAATCAAAGCAGATATTAGTTTTAATTACTTTTCACGAAGGCGTTAGTACAGCAAAGTGGAAATGAACGACGAAGGATATATTGCGTCTGAAAAAGCAATATCAAGTCATGAAACTAATAAAAACGTCACCTGTCTACATTCGAAAAGTATATTATACGGGAAGGATTTAGAAGGAACTTTGTATTTAACTTCACCAGTTTCAATCTCAATCACTCATTTCCAGTAACGTGGAGACTCGGGCCATACAACTTTCATCCCTGGATTAACATCTTTTCTGTAAGTTGCAATTTTGTTTATTGTTATTGTTTTTTGTGACGTAATCCATTCCATAAAACTCGCATTTTTCTATTTGCGTGGCAGTCGCATCCATGTGCAATTCAATTACGTTATCGATCGGTCTCGATTCCAACGAAATTACGTACGTGAACTTCACCCACATGTTAGTCATTTTAACGTTGCAAATTTGTTTCGTAATTTGGCGCTAAATATACGACGCTAATTGCACAAATCGTTCCGTCACTGGATCGTGAACTTGGCACGTTATTTATAAATTCACCGACTCTATTTTCACGAAAGTCACCTGCGTAGAAATGTACTTACTAGGTCACTCTTGTCGGCATTGATTGTATAATAATATACGTACTTATTATTGTCAGGTTAAAATATTACGACATTAATTACGACTATCATTATTAAAAATCGTGACTTACTACCGGTGTCACGTACACTTTGATGGGTTGGGTTTGTTCTTTTAACATTTAGCACAAAACACACAAAACAGCAGTGAATCTACTTTTAACCCCATCATAATGCACGTAGAATTAATAATTACCACTCAAAAAATAGTAGTAGAAACGTCGGTACTAATTTTTGACTCATGAAGTAAAACAATGAAACTCAGTTTAAGGGAGGCCGCAGATTTAGCACCACCTAAAAACTGCATTATTAGTCTTATTTACAAATATTTTAGGCAAGAATACTAAATAATTTCAACAGTAGAACTAAAATTAAAATTAAACACTTTGTTAAAGTTTCATACAGGTTTTATTTATAATCAAAATATCAGTGAGAGATTGTGAACCAATTGGAAAAAATGTTGCTAAACCACACAATTTGTGGAGATGTCGAAACAAGCAAAAGAAGTCATTAAAGAAACTACTAAAAACGACGATCCCGAAGAAAAAGAAATAAGCAAATAGGAAAGATTGGTTCGATGAGGAGTGTGAGCATACAGCAAGAAGAAGAAAATAAACAAGAAAGTGAATAACAACAGAATAAGAAACTGAGTAAAATATTAGAACATTAGAAGATTGAATAATGAGAAAAACTCACAACCATCGATGATAATTTTCAAAATAAGGAAATCCGACAATTACCAGAGCAGAAATAACTATTTTAAATACCAGGAAACCCTGTATTTGCTGGGTGAACCGACGCAAATAATAGAAACAGATCGGTAAATGACCACATTTTTACTCTCAAGGAAATCCAAATAACCTGCTACGAATACAAATTAGCTCAGCAGGTCCTGTTCATTAATTTCAAACAAGCCTATGATAGAGTAAATAGAGAACAAACGTACTATGCAATGAAAAGGCTGGAAATACCCGAAAAACTTACAAAAAATAAAGTGCTGTGGAGTGGCCACAAATTTCTTGTGCCAAATGACCTGAGGCAAGGTGATCCTCTCTCTACTACAGTCTTCAACCTGGGTTTGGAAAGCATAATTAGATGCAGTAAATTAAAAATGAAAGGGATAATAGACAACAACGAGTATCAAAGAAGCAAAAGTTTTCGGGCTAGAATACACTATCAAAAACAAAATACATGGTAATGGTCGAAAGCGAACAGTTGGCACTTCAAAGTTTGCAAATGACTATGAACTATGGAAAGGACTATGAGTTTTGCAAGAGAAAAGAGTTCTTATACTTGAGAGTCATGATTAATGAAAAAGGACATGAGGAGTAGGAAATAAAAGTCAGAATTGTTGAAAAGACTAATGAAATCAAAGAATACCTTAAGAAGAATGAAGATATATATATGCCTGGTAGGCATGGTCAGTGAAAAAAGCAGATGGAGCTACCCTCGATAGATGGGAAAGAAAAATAGAAGAGCGGTGGACTAAATATAGGAAACGGCCGTTGAAGAAGAACAAATAAGGAAATAGAAATTATGTACAAAGAAGCGAAGATAACATCCGTCATAAAAACCCAATGACTAAGGTGGATAAGGCGTATAGAAATAATGGTCAGAAATTGTCCTTAACACGACCCCAATTGAATAAAAGAGACCACGAAAGAGATGGCTGGAAAGTGTGTAGCAAGACCAGAAAAGTATGAAGATCAAAAATTGGGAAGGGAGAACGAGAAACAGAATGAAATAAAATTGGTCACCAAGCCCAAGGCCTTCACGCCCTGTAGTGCGTATACATATATAATTTTTTAAATATTCCATCAAATGCCCAGTGACCAATTAATCACAATTGCAACACTTATGGTATGCTTTTTACGCTTTGGCGTTCAGTTTTGGGATCTAACTGTAATGTTTTAGTTTCTGGGATTCTTCAACATACTCTTTCATCTTTTAAAGCTATGCTTGTTTACAAAAACATTGTCTTATAAATTTATTCCATTTAAAGCGGCTTTCTATTGGCCCGCTCTCAAGATTAGTGACTACTCGAAATTCGTGCGCTTTTGACAACTGTCCGTGTATTTAAAAGCGAAATAGTTTGTTTGGTGGTCACGAGACCCATTATATCTCATTGCATTTGACCTTGTCATTCTAGAAGCGAACGACTTTTCATAATAATTCCACGATCTTGTTGCAAGTCTCCTTCCTTCCCTTCAGTCCAGAAACACAGTGTGTGGAAAATTTGTTGTTTCTGTCACTACCGTTACATAGTTGCAAAAGGGTTTCCTTATTTCCTTTACATGAAAATTTCTTATTATCTTATCATCACTGTAAGCACATTTGTTCTTCTTTGTTGGAGAAAATACCGACGACTCCTAAACGTTTCATCAACATCCATTGTTTCAATTGAACTGATGGAGTCGACTTAATTGACATGTCTGTTTGCTACATGCCATTTTACATATATTTCTGTACGTGATACGACTAATCCCAATAGTACGTTACAGGTTTCCAAATGTAAGCAAAATCAATTTCCATTTACAATCGTGCGTGTTTATAAATATTAGGACCGACAATTTATATTAAAATGATTTACGACGTTGCTATTGAATAATGGAAAACGAGCAATTATGTTGAAAATGTAACTCGATTGCAAGTTATTGTGATTCCGCGAACGATATATTTATTCGCCAAGGACTAACTGAATCTCCAATCACTGACAGAAATATTTATAATCAATACGAAACATATTCGCTAACAACAAAAATACCTGTCAAACGAAAGATAAATTAAATAAATTTTCCCCATAACAAAATTTAAATAGAATGTGTATAGTTTATTAGTTGATATTAATAATAATTAATTGGCGCGCATCGTGGAGCTTTATCATCTTATATTCAAAGAAAAAATATATAATAAATTCGAGTTATAAAATGGCACTTCAACATTCTATTATTAATGGAACAATTGCGATTTATGTAACTGTTTGCCTCGTATCTAAATCTAAATGAAGTAATAATTAAAAACCTTTATTTCCATACTTCCTACCAATTTTAATTATCATGCTGAAATAAATGGCGCATAGAAAATAAGTGAGGATGGTGTATCTCGTCATCATTTTTAATGAAGCGATATTATTATAGGATGCTATTAAAGATCCTATCTTCAATTTGATTTAAAAATATTTTAAATGGCGATTATTTCACATAATTTGTCTGACTCGCGTCTGAGCGACCAAGCATATGCTCGAATACGGAATTTAAGCTCGTCTTACTAGTCTCTTGTGTCGTTCGCAATTAATTTCAGAAGTATCGTCCTTTATTTCACACCGAGCGGTTTCTGTCAACTACTACCGCTTCAGGTCACTCACATTTCCAGTTTTAATTTCTTGGGCAATCTTCTAATCTTACAATAATCTCATTAAAAACCGGATACGCGAGTGTGTTACGGATCTGGATCATGTAATAATATAGCAGGAAAGAACGTGACACTTCTTTGGTTGCAACCAAATTAAAATATTAAAATTCAGAATTGCACAATGAAACAGCGAATGTTCCGATTTTCTTGTAACAGTAAATTGTGGAGGCTCGTACGGCATAAATTTTAATTCAATTAATGCGAATCCATTCATAATGATATATCTGATCCTACTTTGCTTGTTGTGCAATAATGCCGCAAACATAAATCCATCGTTTGTAATATCCATGGCGTGCGGTTAGTAAACAGTTAGAATAAAAGAGTCACGGTTCGCGGGCACAAGGCACCTGATACTCGTATTCGAGAAAGTGACCAGCAAATCAGTATTAAACGTTAAATGTGATATTTTAAGCAGTGATTATGTGACACTACAACGCTTACAACTAAGTGAAACGTGTAAAGCTAAGAGATTTCATGCAGTGGTGAAATTAGATTGTGGCACCGAGTGGAATTAAACAAAAACATGAAAATTACAGATTTGAAACAATCGCACCCTATAATAAAATCGAAAAGATTTTGGTTATTGCTCATTTGCCATACAAATTAAAATGTAAAAAAGCTTGACTTTATTTGATTCAGAAACGCAAATCTCTGCCACTGATAGCTTTGTATTTCGTATACCAACTACCAGTTATTAACTTAATCAGCCTTTTGAACTCTTGACTTTCGTCCTAGTGAGATGTTCCTGTCAATCGCCAAATTACGTACAAAAGATTAATAAATGTAGACTAATATTTTACAATGTAAGCTAATCACGTTGGTGATGTAAAGTATATATCTGAACTGATTAGTTTTAATCACCGACAAGATAACAAATCTACCTTGAAAAGTACGTTACACACGAGACTCGCGATAGTCTCTTGTTTAACGTACATACGTGTAGTGTTCTATTGATGGTCGCAATAACTTTGGGAGTTGAATGGAACGTATGTACAAACAAAATAGTATAGGCTTAGTTGTTACACTGAATAAATTGCGATCTTAAAATAAAGTGATTTTAATTTGTAATGGTGCTGTAAAGCTAAATCAATAATAATTTAACAAATGTACATTAATCAACAAGGCCAAGCAGCAGACACTGTGGCAGCCTAACGGGGATACCTAGATCTGTCATAGGCACAAGGTGTGCTCGAATATGAAATTTTGAATAGTTTTGCGACCTTGAAATGAATTTATTACAATTGCTACGGTTGGGAGTGCAAGCGCCAAAATGAGCACTGAGTGAACCCATGGTTCCTTAGGTTAGCTTAATTTATGTTGACCTGCCAAGATGGTTACGTACGACGTTTGCTTGGCATGAGGAACGTGTTTCAAATGAAAATGCATTTTTAAGGCACGTAATGTGTATAAATAAATAATAATCAGGTTGGGTTGTTATATTCCCAGTTTGCATATTTTTTTTGAATATTTTGTACATATTTATCACACGCTATCAAACAACAAACAAGTAACAGTAATTTAATAATAAAAAGCACTCTACGTATTGAAACAATTGTAATAGAAAAGTACGTTATAACGGAGGTGTCCTTCAATTTGAAAAGCTAATTGTATTTTTTGCATCCACAATATTACATTCTATTGTCATTTGGTTCGGAACAAAATGCAAATGTGTGCACGTAAAAACAATACTCGCACAACTTTCTATAAAATGAATAAATATTAATGTCAAACATGGTAACTCATTAAATTATTATTAAGCATTAAGTGCAGCCAATTTCTAATTACTTATTTTTTTATTTCACCAGTTTCTACCATCTTGAATATTTTTCGAAATCTAGTACGAAAAATCTCTTGGGCCTAATCCATTTGAGTACTATGACAAATAATATTAGGTCGGCATAATATATCTGTATATGTATTTGTGCTACGATTGCTATAAAATACACCTTCCTTTCACCTTGATGTGCATTAATCCAATAATCAACTAATATTAATTTAGCCCAGATGTCTGCAATAACAAAAATATCAATAATATATATTTCTTCTGCTAGCATTGGAATGTCGAGAAATTAGTTTTCTGCACTAGCTATATATTTTTTTCTCTGCTACTGTAAATATTTAAATTCACTCATCTAACAACTTTAAGCCCTATTTAGTATTTGATATTATTAATTAATTTAAGTCATTAATAAATAAATACAGGCCAGATAACTTTAATTAAAAAATTGGAAATTGAAACAGTGCATAATAATTGCATTTACGTCAAATGTTTTACTTTATTCAGGATCGAAATTGTTAAATAATGGAAAAATTAATACACGAACCACGGTCTCAAATATTATTATGGGCCCTTACTCAAAATATCACTGATCTGCCATAAAAATATTTTCGCATCCTTGATGTATAATTACTAAGATTTGTTCGTAGCAATCTTTTATTTTTTAACATGACTTGTCTCCATATAAACTGTTCCCAAAGTCTTATATGATCCATCTGCTTTGGAATATTTCAATTGTTCACTTTTCCATATTTCACGTAGGTGTTCTTTGTCTTCCAAATAATTGAGAATTGAATCAAAAATCTTGAAAAAAATTCTCTGCTTCGGGCAAAAATCCATAGATTGTTATCGAATCCAAAAGCAATGAAAAAACTACTTTAATTCAAATTTGTTCGGAAATGGCGGATTGGTGCAGTAAATGGTCAAGTTGCTATTTTTGAATTTTCAAGAATAGAGCAAATAAGAAGGGTAAGAATGAATGAGATTCTTCGATCCTTAATGTCTGTAGGGGTCGTAAAGATTAGCTTGAATGTCAGGTGCAGTGCGAAAGTTCAGTATTGCACCAGAAACACACCGATTGCTTAGAGTTTGAAAGCCACCAAAGAAGTGACCAGTGTTTGCTACATTTCCCTTATACTTTCTCGTATGAAATTGTTGCAGTGAGTTTGCTACGACATTGAACATTTCTGAATCAATAGAAAAAATAAGCAAACATTTCCAAATGAATAAAATCCAAGCTTTCCAGTTCAGAACAATGGACGAGGAAATTGTTCATAATCTTTTGAGCGAATGTTTTGGGTGCTAAAAATATTAGTATAGATTCGTCCTTTGTCTGTACTAAGCTTAAATTATGCTGACCTATACCTTACATTAATCTAAGTAATATAAGAGCTCCTACTTCAATAATTTATTATCGAGTACAAAAAGAACAACGTTTAAAACAACTTTAGGTAAATGTTCAGGCAAGTCCAAGTACGGAGGAATTAATTCTTAAATGATAAAATTTATATTACTTTCAACGTTAATAGCTAACAAGCTCCAGAAAATGTGCAACTATGCAAAAGCTGATAAAATTTCATCTAAATGTCAAAGTTCGAATCCAGGTTTACGTCATATACGTATTATCGAACCCAAGAGTTCGAGCTTGCGCAAAGCTGTACCAATCTACATGCCCCTTGATAAAATAACAAACTTTTAAATCAACTCGCAACAAACCAACCCGCATATGGAAAATTGCTTTATCATTAAATTTTGTGATTACACACGGTGTGAAAAAGATAATTCTTTGGGCGTTGCTTACTGCACTGCAAACAGTAAAGCTCACTGGAGCCGGCACATAGTCGTCAGTTGGCCAAGAGTGGGCGCGATGGAACGTGCACGTCTTATTTATTGATTTCGACCGCATGCCAAGTTTTGCTATTATTTAAACGAATGTGATTTATATGTGCCTAATGATATTTTCATACTTCAGATTTAAATTATACCTATTTACAAACCACGAAGGTTATATAAACCGAATTATTTTTCTATATTTTATTGTAGTACATGACCCTAAAAATTTGTTTCGCTGTAACCGATTGCGCATAAAAATGCAAAATGGTACGACAGCTGGTAAAATTAAGGCGATGTGCTATGGGTCACCATCGAGTGTCAGAAAAAGTAAAAACGATTTGGTGGAAACACGCTCTGCAGGTGTTTCAACTTCCCCTTCCGGTTCACCAGGTGCTTCACGGTCTGGTGGCCTCACAAGGTAAATAGTTTGTTTGTAAATATGAATTAATTGATGTTATATTTTTACCACAACAAATAAAATCGCTGACTGTTGTTAGTTTTACGAAGTTATTATAAAGTTATATTTGCTTCAGCTTTGGACAAATACATATTTTCTTTGGCTGTATTACAATTTCTAAATATCATAAAATACACACATTAATTATTAAATTTTCAAAGTGGATAGTTTACAAATTTTGAGGAGAGAATAATTATTTCTTTGAATGTTGACGTGCCCAGGAAACAATTTTCGAACACTAGATAATCTCGTGAGTTATTTCCTTAAGCATCAGGCACAATCAAAATAGTAAAATTGTTGATCCTGCAGTTGGCAGTAATTATGCGTGGTTGGTTTGTAGATTTGGTTTTGATGATTCGCATTTTAGTCTTAATTCCATCTCTAGAAAATTAATCGGAAGATTCCAAATTTCTCCAGGTTCTCCTACGTTTGCCATTAATATTTTTAAGTTTAACCACATTATTATGATTTGGTGATGATGAAGTTTATAACAGTGTATGCAAAGCCAAGGATTTTTCTTCTTGATTAATCCTCCTTTGCCTTAATGGGGTCGAATTTTCTATGAAAATATTGTACTGTCAATCAATCAATTTTTTTATCTCAGTGGAAAAAATAGTTCACTTGGATTCATTTAATACCCAGAATCGATTATCTTACACCCACCACAAATCCACATTTCCAATCCTCAACATTCTATCTTCCCATCTGTATCATTCTGCACGCCCTTGTAAGCATTAAGCTCACACCTATGGAGTCCTATTTGCACCAACAAATTATCATACTTATTATTTTTGTTGGTGGATAAAATTGTTTCTTTCTCGAAAATGTCATCTTGTATTACATCGTATTATAATATGTATGTATGTCATACCAGTTGCGATCAAAATGATTTTACACCCAGTGTTCAATAATTACTATTTTTTTTTAATATTTCTCAACCTTTGGTTTCGTGCATTCAAATCCCCAACATATGATATGATATATGAGATAATAATAAAGGGTTTGTGCCTATATGACTCACATGGTCGATTCAGTTAATATGAAATATACGTATTTATCTAAGTACAATACGTATATAAATATTAAATACGTAAAATAACACTAAAATACAGCATAACAATTGCAAACAGTTATTCGAAATTGGGCCAATCCGCCTAAATCGTTGAAGCGAATATAAACCTGTCTGAATAATCTGCTTAGACAAAAGGCAGTGATTACGCAACAAAGGCCTCTTATGCCATTCACGGGAAGTTTTCGCTCCGATAAACATATTTCTAAAGGAAGATTTACTTTTTATTGCCTCCGTTCTTAACAGAGCATTGCATTTGTATTTTTTGTTACCGTACAGGTAATTCGTGCTCTCCTAATTGTACGACTAATTTGATTGTTTTGACTACGTAATGTTTCACAAAAGTACTAATAATTATATTTGCTACAAGACGTCAGATAGTAACAGATAAAACGAATAACAAGGCAGCGCTACTGAAGTAAGCAAATTACTTCGTTGTCGATTTGGAGTAGGGTGGAAAGAAAACGCAAGCGTAGGAAGATAGAGAGCTTCGCTAATATTCCTTTAAAATAATATGTGAATATTTATGAAGCTGTTTTATTTTATTGAAAATACGTTCTAGCGTTCACAGCTTTGCAACGTGAGATCAAGTTTAACGACTCCGTTTCATACCATATTATTAAGAGCTCGGAGTGGCAGAAGAATTAACGTTCAAGAAAATTACAAAATAATAATATATATTAACGTACCCTGTCTTCCTCATTTGAAATGATTCATAGACAACTTATAAACGTTACTACAAATATTTTTAATCTAGTCCTCAACATAACTCTTTGCAAACCACATGCCTTCGGTGGTGGAAGGTAAAAATAATAGAGTGATGGAATACATAAAAGATTATGCGCGAATTATGGCAACCTTTTTCTCTTTTCTGTTAACACTGAATTGAAGACGCTGTTTAGCATCAACTCATTATTGCCCAAACTGTACCATTGTTACGTTTCGATTTTTTGATTCTTTATATAAGCACCAATCAGTCGCTATATTTGATTTAATCGTTGATTTTATTTACAGTGTGAATCGAACATCTAGGCTCCTGAGATCTCGTTGCGGTACACCAAGTTCCATTCCTGATTCTCCACGATCTTTGGATGGTCGCGTCAGTAACAGAACACGATCTTCAATATCGCACAGCCCTCTGAGGTTATCTAGACCGGCGCTTACGTCACCAGCTGGATACGAATCCGACGATTCCATAAAATTGGACAGAACGAATCACAGCGCGATGGTACAAGAAGTTATGGGCATGAAGACCATGTTATTGAAGCTGAAACGAGTTTTACACGAGGTATGGATTTTATGCACCAGTCGACGTTTAATTTGCTGTGGCTTCATATGTACCATTTGATCAAAAACGTGTAACCGTAAATCATTTGCATGGCGTTTGTGTTTTAGTACAAGTTTTATTTGTCTAACGCTTTTTATTTTTTGTTTTCATTTGCATGATTGTGTCTATAACCGTATCAAGCAAGCGGATGAAGATATGTTGATGAGGGTGAGTCTTTATTGCCGTTATTTTTCGACTTTGTATAATTTGGTTGGAATTTGGTTTACTAATAGATTTACATCATATTTAATGTTTAAAATTTTGCAAAGTTGATGTTTAGAATTTTGCAAATCTACATCTTGAACTTATAGTGAAAATCTAGCAAGTTTTATGATTCTCTCAATAGTCGGAAACTCACAACCCATTCGATATGCAAAAGAATGGGCTCTTCAACGGACTCTGCTCGGAAGCGGAAAGCTTGGACACTGACGACAGTTCAAGTTCAAGACTGGAATTAGAAGACCTCAGAAGACAAGTACTGTTCCTGCAAGGACAGGTTGAAGATCGAGAAAAGGCTGTTCAGCAGCTGCAGCAACAAATGAACTCGCTTGTTACAGAAAACTACATTTCGAATTCCGCACCAGCTTCGACGATTTGCACCGAGACTTGCAACGCCGCAACACAAACAGAACGAGTAAGTGGTCTAATGTTTATATATCGAAGGGTGCTGTTTGATTCAGTTGTGAAATTTGTCAAAAAAAAAATTATCAATTATCCTGGTATCTCGTTTTGTAAAGGGAGCGCGATTATAGTCAACGTTAGCGAACGACATATCTATTATTTCGTAGCGACTTGAGCAAAATTGTAAGCAATTTTTAATCGTTTTTAGATTCGTCCAATCTCAGCCGGCCCATCGTTGCTGCAAAACTCCTCTACGGATGGCAATGTTGGTTCCCTAGTCAGGTAACAAAATAATTTAATATTTTTTTATTTCATTGCAATAAAACATTCACTTTTTACTATAGGTATTGTTTTATTGTCGCCGTTGATTTATCGTAACCCACCCGTGCCGTTAATGATTTAATTTGACTTGGAATTTGAATTTAGTTCCATGTAATTTTTCATAATCTAAAATATTCTGAAGCTGCAATTTACAAGGTTAGTTGTAACTTTCTTAGTGGCACCTGGTAAATTTTGCGCACATTTATTATATAATCGTTACATTGTCAGCTAATCAGATTCTTCAAATTATTTCAGGATGTTAATATTTGCTAATGAATTCATACAATTTGTTATAATATTTCCAACGTTTATATCTTTGGGAAGATTATTTATTAAAACGTTGCCACAAGGGGGTACAAATTACAGGACCAACTAAAAAATAACAAGACCATATCCATGCTATAAGAAGCAATAGAAGCAATAGAAGCACTAAAGCCAAGATAGGTTGTGTATGACCAAAGTTAAAACCATAATATTTCAAAACGTGGATGTGTTCGCAAACGTTACACGTTAGTGAACATAAGTTACAATAATTATGGAAAATGTTGATTATGTCTAGAGATACGATTGTATTTCAAAATGTCTTGGCAATATGAAACAATGAGCATATTCTCTTGCCCATGGCATCAGTTAATCGTGAATTGTAATTTAGCGTGTATGTTTGAAATAGTTGACTATATAAGTAATTTCGAATCCACTAGTATTCGCAATGAAATGTGCAATGTATACAAATAGTAAGTACTTTCCATATTAACACATAATCCATTCCCATTTTATGCTGCTACTTATATTCGCCTATCTCGGATGGAACAGTTTCAGGATCGGGAAGGTATTTTTCGCAGACCTATTGCTTGGAGTGTGTGTATTGTGTGCTGTGAACCTTTTGTGCCTTATTAATCTTCTGTATTCCTGCACTAACTGCTATTCCAATCCCCTCAGCGATTTGACCTAAACATCAAATCTACTGCAAAGACCAGATACAACTTATCTCAATTACTCAAATGCGTTTTATAGTTCAATAAAAATAAATTTTGGGAAACAATACGGAATTAAAAAAAGAATAAAACGAATAAACTTAAAAATAAATGTGCTAATAATTATAGTTAATGAATAAATAGATAAATGAAATGTTTCCGGAAGTCCATGTACATTAAATAGTTACTAAATTTCTACATTCATGTATTTTCAGTTGACGTTGTATAGAAAATTTATCTACTCGGCCATGGTAATGTAAATATGAAAAATGTTGGCTTTAGAGAGCCACAAAAGTATTTTAATCAAATCAAGGCTCAATCTTTTTTGAAGATTCTGAGAATGGGCAGCCCTGAAAAAACTGTTGAAGCCTTTCTAGCAGATGATTAACGTATTTGTGATTATTCAAAAATTTCGAACGAAGAAATAATCCTCAACTGATATCATTAGTAATGTCTACTTTTATTAATACTAAATACTATAGTAAAAACATTTCAGTCTAGATCTTAGACCAAGCTTTGACCATTTTCTTCCGGTGCCAAAAATTGTTAATTCAAAGAGGTCCTGCGCTTTTGCGAGATACTCTTTTGATTCAAATGTCGGTGCTTACGTTCCCTGTCCGGAGTTTTTGGACAATCCTAGTTGTTTTATCAATTTCTAATATGTGCTAGCGCACACAAGTCATTAAGTGAAGTATCGAACCCAGTATTTGATTTTTTTTGACACATTTTATATCGTTAGTGACACTGTATTACAGCTTCGGTAAAACTGTTAGCTTTGAATTCGTCATAGGTGTGTTGGATGAAGATCGAGCTTTACTGCTCCAGTCAGTGATATTGCCCTGTTCATTAACGAGGCCATTATTTTCATTGATTTTATTTGTAATTGAAAATGCAAAATTAAAATCGACAAATCAGCGTCTCATCAGTAAGATTTAACTAACGTAACGTAATGTTCAGTCGAAAGGGTTACCGCGCACCTGGCGATCAATCACCGAGCTTTTTACTTTTCAGCCATGTAGATATATTTTTTAGTTGAGAGATTACATGACAGTACAAATGTTTTTGAAACGCATTTGCAGTATATAGTGTAGTGAAAGAGATACCGTTAAGACATTCATTACTAAAATCTTATGTTAGTTATTGCCACCCCCATGAAACATATCTTGATTGTTAATATTAGCATTTGAAGATGACAAGGATGTGTTAGGTACTTGCATGTGTTTATTTTCGACGTTTTTCTCTTTTTGTAGAAAATCTATAATATCTTTTGTCTAAAACATGATCACCTGAATTCATATTCGTAAGTTACCATAGAAAGAGCCCATTAATAAATTACGCGTTGCACTTTTGGAATTGTATGTGAAGCATGAATTTTAAATCATATGCAGTGTTAGTAAATGGGAATTCAATAACATTAACACATTAATTAATACGTCACTGTGGACACTGCCAGTATTGAAGTTTAAAATGCATGTAGTTACTATGTTTAATAGAGACTCTACCATATGAAAAGTGTGAATATTCAGATAATAGACAAAATTTGTTGTTATAGTTTGATACAAGAACCGTAAGAAATATAATTAACAGAATTAACATTATATCAGGACAGCATTCTGTAAGCCAAAGTTTAGACATTGAAGAAAATCTTCAAAATGGAAAACTTTAGTGCCATTAAAACAATAACGAAAATAACAGCTAATTCAATTTAACCTTTTCTTTTGACCCACTGTCTAATTTAAACTTGGGAAAAGTTCATATTTCACTCTAAATCATTAACATAGTTAATGTCAACATCTTTTTGAAACATTCTGTTATTAATGGCCTCATCATATTTGTCTACTTACAAAAATATTTTATAATCAAAATGACAAGAGGGACATTCTGATAAAATCATGAAACCTAGCATTCCTTCTTCAACAATCAAATTTAATTTTTTTGTTGTATTAATATTAAGTGTTAATTATTCACATATTAGGGCGGCCACTTAACACATGTGCAATTTACAAAACTGGTAATTTATATTTTAACTTGTCACAATAGCTTAAAGAGCAAATAATAAATATAACATAATGAAATCAGAATGGTGCCCTGGTCATTTATTAGAGTAGGCAAACAACACTTCTATGAGTGACTACAACTAGAAACAAGGTGGCAAAGTATGTCGTCGAAAAATATAAAACTGTGCAATTATATGTTTAATATATCCTGAGTGGCCACAGCAGCTTCGTGAAGGCGACACTTTTTCACACAATATTCACAAAGATAAATAAATGTGTAGGATCGGATGAATGCCTCCGAAACCGACAACGATCTATAAAGTAACGCATTTTTAGCAACTACACAATTTATCAAAATACACCTCTCGACATAGTTGACAACAAAATCAAGTCATCAAATGTAATAATATTCTTATAAGAAATCAGAGTTGTTGTGCAAATACTACCTAATTTACCTGATTATAAGAATAAATTATGCTGTCCAGCCTCCTACACATGAAAAATATTTATAAAGCTTCTACAATTTCAAAAGTGCTTAACTTAAATTTACCGCAATTTATGTAGATATTTCCTATAGATTTAGTTGATTTCTAAGGTGCTCGATATTTGTAAATAAGGAACTGATAAAGGAGAATGAATCGCTGTTAATATTTTACGATGTTATGTGTTGAATCTCGCTGTGAAAATATGGCATTGGCATTACGATGTTAATGGATGGTTTTTTACATTCGAATGTTTGTTGACAATAAAATTATAAAATATATTTATTTATAAGTGTATGAATAAGTATGTTAAACTACATAGCATTGTGCAGATGAATTCACTGTGTTATTATACAATTGATTTGAGTGTGTAGTGTATTAGTTTTTACTGTGATATACAATTATAAATCCAGTACTTGTAATAGTTTATTTACTGTTTCACGCTGCCTAAGTAGCAATTTCGGGTAAGGAAACAATATTTTTCTATTTCACACATCATTTTTTTACAAACGGATGGATATTCTTTGAGAATAGTTTTCATTAAATATTGCATCTGTGTATATTTGTACATTTTCTTTTATTTATGTATCTGGTTTATGTAAGTATATATGTTAGCATGCTAATTAAATAGTTGCAAAACTTATTTTGCAGCTATATTAGTAATCTTTCAATATTTTACATTAAAAATTTATTTGCTTGTAAAATTATATGCTAGAGTTTATTGAATATTTTGTTACTTCCAATAGATATTTAATTATTGTAGAGGACGTGATCAATTATTTTCACATTCATTGAAAGCGATGTCTATTTCAAAACTAAGGCTATTGTTAAATATTTGCTGACATCATGAATCATGAATTCGATTTTATTTCGTTTAATTATATAATTGTGTGTTTTGTGAGGATTCATTATTTTGTACTGTGGCGTGAAAATGGCCTCGGATGAAAAACTTTACTCTGAAACAGTTTCTAAACATTTTTTGTTTGTTCGTTGGCCAACTTTGACTAAGTCTATGCGGGATTACAACATTTTCAATATCCTCTGCCTTCTTTCATATGAACTAAACCTGGTTTTAAATAACACTATTCTTTATATTATTAGTGATCCTATAGACAATATAATGCATATACGTTAGTCATGCATTCAATTGTTATGTATATCGTGTATGACCACCGATAGATCGATAGATCATAACTTTTGCATAGTTTTGGTTATCATTTTTTAACAATTATATGCTTCAACACAATAACAAAACTATCGTAAATATATAAATTGTGTTTTTCAGTGCGAATGAAACACCGAGGAGATCGCGACTACCGTCAAACGAAAAATCGCCAAATTCCCCCAATTTACTGAGACCCCGGAGCAAACTTTGGCGAAAGCCCGGCGAGCCTCCGTCTCCACAAAGATATAGCGGGAATACATCCCCATCATCCATCCCAAGGAGATCTTGTAGTAGAACTAGGGCGCCACCTGTACCATCGTGACACGCATCCCATTACAAAACTATTTAATTTCCTTTAAGTTAAAGTTCAGACTGTGATTTTAATATTAATTGTATCGCTTCAGTATCGTCACCGATTTGTTTCCTGACATGTAATTCGGTTACATCGCGGTCCAGATTTTCAATTTGTTGAATTTACGCAGATCATGACCGAGGTGGGCCTATATATTTGTTGCATCGTTTATGTATCTGTTTCCTGTAACTAAATTGTAGAAAATAAAAAAATGCTATTTTTGATGTTAACTTAATTCATTCTTTGTTTTTGCATCGTTGGGTTTCAATATTTAAAACGTTAAAGGCGCAAAATTCTAGCTATTATATATACATGAAATATTCATAGACTTTTAAAAGTATTATTTTCGGTAGTGAAGTAACTGTATGTTTAGAGCATTTGGTTTATTTCAAAGAAATGTGCAATATATGCCTCTTTCCTAAGTATTACTAGTGTAACTGAAATGTATTTATTATAAATAAAATTTAATATGGTATATGGTTTCGTTCTTTTAAATTCAAGTCAATGTTTTACACAAACTAATTCGGAATAAACAATTCTCAAAAATATACAGTAAGATAGTTGAAACAATTTACTAATATCACAACCATACGATCACAATTTCCGTACTCGAAACAAGCACCTGTTTAACAAAAAATATATGTACTGGGGACCGATCATAAAACGAAGTTTATGCGATCGTCGCTAAATCGATCGGCATTTGATTCAAAAATAAGATTTAGAAATTTGTTTAAATACATTGTTCCTAGGCGTTGCATTTAAAAACATTTTTTGACTTACGTACTTTTTCTGAAATCAATACATGAAACTTGTTATCCACTTAATAACTACGCACAAACAGAAACGTTCAAAATATATGAATCCTCATACTTTCTTTTAAACCATATTTCCATTTCCTTACAATAAGAGGCAGCACGGTCAGTTTAGTATAAAATATTAATATTGGTTCAGGCAAGTTATAATAGGGGGGGTTACGGAATGGGGTAAATAATATTTGTGTATATGTCGGTTTTAACTCATTGCTTTACAATATTTTACTTTAATATAATAATATGAAATCTTCGTACTATAAAGAACTAATCAGATTAGTCGAATGCTTGCCATATTACTGTTCTTGATCGACATTGCTTTTCTAACCTCTACACGCTTTAAGTACAATAACTGAACCATATACAGCTACATACCCCTATGTAATTAAGCTTCGATATTTAGATAACTACACATTTTAAGCAATATATTAAAATGGCATTAGCTAATTACTTAACTGGACATGACCATGTGATCAGGATTACTAAATTGAATGTCGCTGGTGATCTCCAATATTATCATAATATTCAATTCAACTTTGTTCCAATTTTTGGCCTGGAAATCTATTCCAAAATACAGTTTTCGAGATTCATTATAAATGTATAATAAATTAATTCTACCGTGCTGTTTAAATACATAAATGCTAATTTTAGCAAATTCTAGCCATGTGTGCCTATTACAAATATTTTTCTGAAAACTTGCAAAAAGTTTTCAGTGGTTAGTAAAGTAAAGCTTGCTCAACTATGTCGAATATTTGTTTGAAGTCTTTTGCAAAATTTCTTAGAATTTGAATGGAGAACAAATTTTCACGGAATTAACGCGTATCTTCCGATACTAATGACACTGTTTAACGTTTTCTTTGTATTCACTTATTCGTGACATGTCATATAAGAAACATTACTAGATAAATATTGGGTCTTGTTGGGTATTGCTAAGTGTTTTCTTGCAGATCTAAAAAAATCATTAAACTGTCGAGAAAATTCTTGAAATTATTAAATTACAAACACCATGCTACCATTGAAACCATTATTACTTTGGTGGCGGCGTAAATTCAAGTTTTGGTTGCAGAAGAGTTTAATGAAATGTTGTTTATCTTTTACTTCAAATGTCAGGAGTTGAAACTAGCAGAATGGGACGTTTAAGTGAAAGTCATTGTTATAAATGGCAAAAACTGGAAGATTTCTGTTATTTATTTGATGTGTTATATATTAAGTAAAGCGACTCAGATACCACCTACGTCTGCCTAGGCTACCCGCGACGGTTTACGGTACGGTTTATCACAACTTACTATTAATTTTTGACATATTAGAAATAATTCTGATAATCAACATCTATCAACTCGGCAAATGGCTTTAAGTAATGCTGTTACTAAATCTGCGATGACAATAAAGGCTTCAGATCCATAGAAAATTAACGTTGACAAAATTCTCCAATTTTGCGACTGAATAAAGGACCTTTCCAATTATATCAGCAATAATGTTAAAATTATTGTGACTGGTCGCATCTATCGTAAATGACCAATCGTCCATATTAGTGTATAGTTTCAGCAAGTTTCGTCACTCCATTATACTCTCCGAAAAGTGGATCAGAAAGTGAAAGAGAGTAATCCTTCTAGCCAAGATCTTAAAAACAGAAGAATGCAAAAGTTGGCGCAAATAGAAGCAACGTCCTGCCAACATAGTTTAAATAGTTTTTTGTAAGTGTAACCGCCATGTCATCGTGAACATTTTTAATTTTCTATTGAAAATTAGGTGGTATTACTTTTGTCAGACTACTAAATCTTTTTTTTTTCGAAATCGTGTAAAATTTTTATATTAACTTAAAACGCCATTCAACGATATTCAGCATTTCCATTTTATGATCATAAGAAACTCCCTGATATTGAAGAGCACGTCAACAATGTCATTTAATTAAAGTATTTTAACCAATACTCTATACTTTTCCTCGCCCTATAATTATTGATGACCAACCTCATATGTTGTCGTGCAAACATATGATACGAGGAAGCAATATTGCATATAGTAAGCTACGTAACTAGTTCACCGTATGTAGGTCGTATTACATATTACAAATGCAAAACTATGTAAAAGAAGACGACATAAGGTAAGTGATAATTCAAAGTCGGTACATCAGTGCATTTCAGTTCTGTATACGGTTGTATAGATGTGTGTTGTGTTTTGTTGTATTCTACACCTAACCAAAAAAAAAATCAAGATACCATTAATAATAATACTATAATTTGATTGAATATTAATATGAACTTGGTATTGGATTTTTCCTCAATTTCATCTACATCTACATCTAATTTTGTTAATATAATATATTAGATCCACTCTTTAGTAAATCACACAATTTTCTAAGACATGTGGTAACTGTAGGGAAGGTAATGAGGTGTTTTTTCTACTCTCTCAGAAAGTTGCTTCGGCTAAGAGGACATGGTTTGAAGATTTGAGAAATAAGTTTATAGCGAATTGTCGGGCAGGAGTTCATCAGTAGGAAGAAATAATATTAATAATAATACAGTGTTAATACAAATTAAGCTTACATATCCCACGTATTTAGGATTAAACCAAAGGTGACCACCACGAACTGTCTAAAGGAGATGTAATAAACTATAAACCAAGAATTAAATTAGGTTATTTTTTGATTCTAGTAATAAATCCACCACAAAATCCAACAAGATATGGGTATGGTATGGTGTTAGGAATGGTACCTCGAACAATCACTATTCAAGCTACGTCAGTATAAATATTGCTACCTGCACTTGTTCTCATACATACCTGATATCAAAATTATCTTGGTCAAAGGTTGCCATGGAATGTAAAACGATGTCTTAGCTTAAATCATCCTTTTGAAATAATTCTGTTGTCATTGTCAAGCTACACTGACATCATCAATAACTTACAAATGTGTTACCTACTTATTTCAGCTGTAAAATAGTAATGAACTACAAGTTATGAAATACTAATAACGTTTTTGTTAACAAGAAAAACTAAATTACAGTAATTGTTGGAAATGTCCCACGTTTTGTTCAATGCACAAGTTTACGCATAAAAATTGTCCGATAATATTACTACGGCTGGGTTGGGTTGGGTTGGGTTGGGTTGGATTGGGTCCTTGACCAAGTTAATTTTTGATATCACGGTGTAAATTGTAACTGTATTTGTATAAATCAGCGAGCACATCATTCTGATTATATTAGTTGTGTTCACCGCAAGTATTATATCGGCCCAAATTATGTTTCGCTCCCGGTTTCTATATGGACATGATAGGGGTGATACACCCGTTCGCAACTTATCACAGGACCTGTTGCCGTCAATCGACGCGTTTCTAGGTCTTTGCAGAATTACGCAAATCGCGCAATCCATCACTTGTTTACAAGTGATTCACCAGCAGGTTATTAATCATGAAGCAACATCTATTCAAGTCGCATTTGTCTCTTTGAGCCTTAGCGATCATATACTTCAATTGAAACGAAATAACGCTGTTAAGGTCCGGTATTAAAATTGGGTGAAATTGGGTGAACTGTGTACTAAATTAGTATTAATGTAATACTGCCTAATTCTTTGCATTTTTATAAATTATTGCGTTGTTATAAGTTATATGTTATCATCGTAACAATTGATAGTTGCTGATCTGCAGAATTCTTTATTTCCCCGCTAATATCAACAATCTTAGCATGACATAAATAACTGAACTACAAAACACGTAGTAGAACTTCTTCAGACTCACTGAAAACAAAATACTTAAAACTACAATCTCCCCTGCCAAATACATTCATGGTTAATACTTGAAACGAGACAAACTATAGCAAATATTTTTTTAGCTGTTGATTAAAGACGGGACTCGAACAAAACTTTGGAATGTTATACAGCTCCTTGAAGATATCTTCGGAATCGGGAATACGTCTTAACAATTTAAATTGAATTAAACATGAATCGAGCACCGTTGTATGTCTAACCCACAAAGCGCAACATACTTCAAAGTGTTTGCAACAAGACTGTTCCGTTAAAGCTCGGTTTTACATGGAAACGTAGAAAGTTAAGATCTGCGAAACAACACCTGATACGCGTGTGAAAACTATTTTGTTGTGCAATATAAGAATTTTAATATTAATTTTCAGTCAGGTTGTATACTTTCATAATTGCAGAATAGGGATCTCAATCCCATAAGGCTCTAAAATTATTCTAGTAACAAATTGCAGTACAAAAATTTATAGTGTTAATAGAATTAATTAATTGATGTGTTCAGGAATTAATAAAAAAATGTGTTGATTAATTCAAAATGGATCAACAGTTTCATCGTAGAATTTTTACGGAGCTTAACAAAGTGGGTTGGGTAGGGGGTATTAAAAAGCAGTTACAGGTATTTATTAAAGTGAATAGGTACGAATTATGCAGGACGATACGTATGAAGATAGAAGACGCCAAAAATTTTCGGAAAAGTAGAACAAATAGGATATCGTCGATAGGACATAGGAGGCTTCGAGAGTTGTTGTTGAGGAGAGAATTAAATATAAGTAGTAAAGAAGTAAGTAAAGAATTATGACGTAACTGAACCCAATATTCCAAGTATAGGATTTTTTTACCGTTTAAGCAAAAAAAAATATATTAATTCAGAATGGGCGTTACATGTGCCAAGAAATTTCGGATGAGGGAATGAAAGTAGAACAAATAGGATATCGTCGATATGATATAGGAGCCTTCGAGAGTTGTTGTTGAGGAGAGAATTAAATATAAGTAGTAAAGAAGTAAGTAAAGAATTATGACGTAACTGAACCCAAGTATATGATTTTTTTACCGTTTAAACAAAAAAAAATATATTAATTCAGAATGGGCGTTACATGTGTCAAATTCAAAAGACCAGTTGAACATTACTTGAATTAATTTATAAAATCATAAAATCGTGGTTAAAAACTGAGAATCATTCTCGTGTTTGAGAATGTTATTGTTTTGTTATTTGTATGTAGTGACTCTGGGTAAAGGCCTGGTAAAGTAAAAAAGTAAAGTAAACTTTCGGGTCCTAGAAGTTGAACACCAGCAGTTCAAAAGCTTCAGGATAAGCTGTTTCATAATTTCATAGTTTTAAACCTAAATTTAATTTCATTTTGCAATTCTTGTTGAAACCTGTGATAAGAGAGAAACAATATCATACAATAATCGCGTTTTCTTGCAGATATAAGTAATTAAATTGCAACATATATATAGCAATGTTTACACATATATCATTATTGTTGACGTGATTATTTTTTATATGGAAATAAATAATATTATGACCAACATGCTCCCTTTATTACATCAGCAATTAACGAATTTGTGATGCACACGATGTCTTATTTTCCTAACAAAGCTCCCGGTTAACGAAATGCGAATAACGGTGTCTACGAAATATCAACAATGGCAGAAGTAAGTTTTACAAAGTTTTGCATTGTGTTATAAACAGAGTAGTTTCCTCTGGCGCAACCGCAGCATTTGTCTCCCCTCTCTATCGGAATTCTGCTCTCGGAAAGAGTTTCAGCATCATGAAAGCACAGGATTCTGAATTTCAGTCAGCGACTAGTAAGCTCCACGCGCACTGCACAACATTGCGATCCCAATTTAAAATTCGATGACGTGCATTTGCATTTTTAACGAACATGGTGCACGTTTTGAACTATGGACTTACACACAGGTTAATTTTAGGAATGCAGCAGCCATGAACTAATCGCAGCGGCAAGTTTGCGCGAAACAAACATCAGAAACTTATGCAGTTTAACTTTGCGAAGAATGACAGCGGTATGATTTTTGTGTCCCGTACGTGATGGTTTGATTGAAAATGTATCCGATTGCGAATCCAAATTTTAATAATGAGTGCGGTGGATCGAGAACGATGAATCGGGCCGTTAGTGACGGACGTAATTGGCGGGCCTGCTTTTTTGATTGCTTTCAGCGCTTCACTCGTTTTTGGGGTGTCTTCACGTCAGTCGGTAAGTGAAATCAATTATTGACAATTTTTATGTGTGCACGTCCTCATTAAACAGTAAATCAAAAAAGCAAACATTATTTGTATTTCATTATTGTTCCTTATTACAATAAACTGTTTCATTTTTGAATAGTGATATAAATCACACGAGTGTTAATATAACCAGCGTAATATACATATATTTAATAGTGAATAATTTTACTAATTCAACTTTACCTAGACTCAATATACAATCGTACATTACAGCTTATATCAGTAATTTTTTTTTTAATAAAATATTTAAATACAACGAAATGGTCCCACAGGGAAATTGCATGGCATTTTAGTTGTGGGCCTAAATATTCGTCTCAGAGTTGGGTAGTTAAAGTCACGGAAATTGCACCACAGGGAAATTACAGCATAGTTATGGGCCTTCACAGTCATTTCAAGCCTACATTTCTAAGTTACTACTAAGTGTTGAGTCTCGAATGTTACTTGGAGTAGTATTTAAAGTACTGCTCTAAAGAAAACAAAAATAATTAATTATTATTCACATAAATATTTTTTGATTTTATCGCAAAAAATTATTTGCCTATTTTTTATACATTGATTCCTGTCAATTACCTACACGTGATACATGATGTTTCAATTTCAATTTACATTAATTAAAATTAAAGCTGAACCGAAATCAAAACTTTATAGTATTTAAGAGAAAGGGACTTCTCATTACTGAGTTACTGCACCTGCTTCAAAGATTCTCGGAATTTATGTTTTTACCTGTTGATGGAATAAAATATCACGTTCATAACAATTAATAAGAGAAAATTAATATTATTGCCAACATAGTTCATGCGCAGAAATACCGTCTAACTTATCGCTGACTGTTCTCTCTCATTTGTCTATCAATCGATCTGTCTAGCTGCGGTGAGTATCGACCACGCGAGTTATTGTCTATCTACTTCGTCGGTCCAAATGGATAAAATGGGTTGGAAAGAGACTTAACCAATTGTTCGCTTTACTGTGTTCATAACGAGAGACCCCGCATTTTGTTAAAACGGAGCGGTGTGTAGTTGTAATTTAGTAAGCAATTTTTGTTCGTTTATTGCTTTCGTCGTTTCGCGGTTGTTAATTCACCTTTTCATTTTTACACATGGGATTTATATGATACAGAGTGGCTAAACTGCTCTTGCTCATGATTAAATACGGTATTATGGAAGGGGCCTCCCACGTGATTGCAGTTCAAAGAGAAAGTGCAAGAAACAAGGTAATCGGTCGTGGCGTGGACCAATTTTTCCAACACAGGAGTACCACATCAATACAAAGCAAGTGAGAACAATTTCGGTCAACATTAAAAGACTTTAAAGTACTATTATCTAAAATCACAGATAATCGAATAATCGAAAACTAACGATATATTGAATGAAGCTAACCGGAAGGCTCCACGAAATGTATTGTCGAATCTTTAGTAATTGTATGTGTTTATAAACCAGACATCGTATGTTCCAATTGCCAAATAATGTCATAGGGTTAGACCGATAAGAATGGTAAAAACTTGAAAGCATTGTGATAAAACCTGATTCTTCTTTAAATGACGATGCTTGAAGAATCGAGATGGATATACATCATTATTGTGAGGATAGAACTAGATGGACTAGATGTGGAACAGTGGAACAAGCGAACGTGGAAAGATGTGAATATTGAAGGAACGATTAGGGGAACAATGCATGAAGTTGCACAAGAAGTTCTGGGATATAAAGAGGAAAAAAAGGTTGAATAAGCGAGTCCACATCGCAGTTGACCAAGGAGAAGAAAGAAGTGAAAACTGAATTAAACAGTACTCGAGATGTAGAGGATAATATCAACTTATCCAAAGAATATGCAACCATAAACAACATTCTAAACAAAAATGCTAGATAACACAAGAGAAACTGCATTGGTGGTTTCGCAAAACTAATAAAAGATGCAGAAGTAACAAATAATATGGAGTAAATATACAGAAATACAAAATTTCTGGTTAATAAGAAACTTTAGTAACGTCAAATCATTGAGTGATAAGAAAGGGTAATTATTCACAACAACCGAAGAATAACTGCATCGGTGGCATGAACACCAAACGGAGCTATTGTGCACAGCGCAAAAAATTGATGCAAAAAGGACAAAGAAGCAATTGAATATGTGGTAGAAATGAATACAGAGTAGCCAACAAAATGTAAAATCAGATGCAATCCTGCACATAAGGAACAATAAAACCCTGGGAACAGATAGCATAAGAATTATGGAAAGCCGATATGACTGTGGAACTAACAACTCCTCTACTAAAAGAAATGTATGAAAATGTAATAATGCTGAATGAAAATTGTTATAAAACTATCCAAGAATCAGAAAATTGCAGGAGAATAACGATAATAAACCAGATAAAGTTAGAAAAGGACCGGACCAGGGAAAAGAAGCTTTTGACGGTATAAATCATGAGGCACTATGAAACATCCTTAAAACTTATAGTCTCTGAAAATATCATCAATTTCATAAAATTGACGAACGAAAAATCGGCATGTATTACACATGGGCTATATTACGATGCATAAATCAAAGACGCATATTGTCACCACTACTATGTATATAATATATGTTTGACTATCTATAGAGCAAAACAATTTGGAAGATAAACGGAATGATGTGGATCAATCTATATAATAATAAACGGCAGATATGAAATATGCGGATGATACATATGCATATTCTCCTATAAAATAACAGATATAATAATATAGCAAAAAGGAGGCAAAATAATTGGGGATCAAACTAAACACAAAAAACTGCAAAAATAAGACCAGTGATAGAGAACCAGGAAAACGAGAAGAAGTAACATGGTACATGAATTTTATTGCCTGGGCAGTATAATTAATACCATCAGTGCAACAGATCAAAGAGTGAAAGGAACATAACAAGCTTTTAAAAAGCTAAATATTTAATATATAGTAAGTATAAATTTTCTGGAAGGGAAAACTAAGAATATTTACTGCCACAAGAATATAGTACCCACTTGTCATGAATTTAAAAATCTCTTACGAAAAATACATTTTCCTACAGGCTAAGTACCAAATTATGGTGAGACTGTAAACGCAGGTCAAGACATTTGTTGGATTATTGCATCAATAAAAAGAGAGAGGTGAAACATGGAATATTGCGGCTGGGCTGAAAATTAACAAAAAATAATCCAGCAACTACTTCGCTCACACTACTCAATGGAAAGCTATGATACATTCCATAGATAACATACACCACACATAAAGTTGTTAATTTTATAATGCATGTATCTTCTGAAACCACATTCTAAACGTTGCAACAAAGGGAATGCAAACCAGGAAAGAAACAGCGATGAAAAAATTATCTTACACCGTTCTTCGTATCAAGGCGAGATTATAAAAGAATAAAGAGGTTTCTGGCCTGTAATGTGGTGGGCCAAAGAAATTTAATATTAATTTAAGTCAGCATATCGAGGATTGTTGCAATCGCAGGCATGTCATATGATTGGATTGCATTGATTTAGCGGCTACTACGACGGTAACCACCACAGGTTTGTGTCAAATGTACGCAGAACCACAAGTGACTCTCGACTGGCTCTATTCGTACAATGTGCCTACTCTGCAACGTATTATGCACGTATTAGATAAATACTTATGCAAATATATCTATATGAAAGTTAGGTTGGTTTGTTTGACTCGAGACGAAATAAACGAAAAAAAAAAAATGATGTCACTTTAATGTATCCCATAAGAGAATTTATCCAAAATGTTTATGTGCTTGTACAAAAATTATTTCTACCAACATACTTACGTTGAACATGACCTGTTCCCATTAAAATGACGAAGGAAACAAAGTAGCCATAGTAAAAGTTTCTATTGTAATGGGCATCTAAATTCAACTCACCGAAAACATCTGTTTGTTTTACTTATTATATATGGACGCTTCAAACATTTTTCGACACATATGTGCAAGAAACACTTAGTTGAGGCAGTGCTTAACGAATCAGTATGTATTATGACGTATGTACAAAGCCTCCGGATATCAGAAAGGATGTAGACATTCGACGATGGGAATAAATTTTTAACGTACTAAATTATATGGCAAAGGGATTTGGGGTAATGCAGCAAAGTTAGTAATTTGACGTTTTTGTAGGCCACAAAGCAATGGTTCCTTTTTGAAGCATCCATTATTGAAGCGGCATCACCTGAATCTTCATGCAGAACGATTTTTAAGAATTTCAAAATAAAAACTGGAGCTTATTTTTGTAGAGACTTGCGGCTCTATATTTCCAAACAAGAAAACATTTGTGGTAAATATAGACGTCCGCCACTTTATATACGCATCAACATAATGATTTTATTTACCATTTAATAGATGCAATTCGACATGAAAGCTGCTTCTATAAGTTAGACGTCTTTTTTATGTATTTGTTCATATTTATTTATATATTTTTATTTGCAATTCCTATACGTTTGTAAGTTCCTTGGAGAATAAAAATATTATTAATATTATTAAAATTCTTATAAAAAAACCCACCCATTGGAAACGTCCTAAATCTCGTCGGATCGAGCTAGGCGTAATAAAATACCATCTTGAATGCAAATAGATGAGGGTATACAATCGGATTCCAGATTCTCTACCCTAGATACGAAACATTCAGAAATTGGAAAAATGGCTTATCAAGGCGTAAAACAAATCCGAATAGACATGAGAATGTTCCTTAAAGGCTCCCGCAGAGTGCCGCAATGGCCGTGACGTGACAGTTAGATGTAACTCAATAATCTTATGGACGTATTCACACCCGCTTGTTCGCAGTCGATGCAAATACGTACATAAGATCAGCCGCATCCAACTAGTGGCTACACCCACTAGAGAATTCCGGCACGCTACAAATTGATTATTTACCCCACTATCAGTAATATTAGAATGAAAATTAGTGAATATACCGAAGTTGTTTGCTACACTACATTACAAAACAGTGTAAAATAAAGTAAAAATAATTGATTGACGAAGAGGATACTTGTTGAAACTCCATGTTATTAAGAAAATTAATATAATTCGATTGTTTCAAATGTTTTTATTATACACGACAATTGTTTCGCCATACAATGGCTTCATCGGGTGGATGATAACACAAAAATGTTAGTTATCATCTACCTAATGAAGCTATTGTATGGCGAAACAATAAAATAAAAAATTTGTTCAATCAAGCCAACTCGCGAACGAACCACTGGAGCGGTTTTCACCGTCCTATATAATTAATAATTAATTATGTATAAATGGCCAAACAGTCAATGTTTAAGTTTAAGCTTGCCATGCTTAAACAGTTAAACTATAAATATGTATATATATATATATCAATAAGATACATAGATGAATTGTTAAGCATAAGATACGGTAAAAAAAAATCACGATAGCATATGCACAGCATTAAAAGACAAGTGTTAAAATATGAAAATGCAGTTTGATTTATGAAAAGAATAGGACATGGAGAACTTCCTTAATGTTTCCTAATATTCTTTGCATATACAGTGCGAAGATAATTTCGTCATAATTCGTATACTTTTTTATTAAATTCTTTCCCCTTCTAAATTTTATTGATCTTTTGTAACTTTTATTGCTGTAACTATAAGGTATTTAAAAAACCACATGAAGAAATGAGTTAATTTATACTACCTAAAAATTGTTATTTATGACCAATAAAAACATAACTATCTGATATTTTGTTAATAAAACATTTAGTATTTTCTATCGCCTCTGTGCCTCAATTCTTCTAAAGTCTTCTTCTCCAACTTGAATTACGCTATAAATAAAATTAATTTTAAAGACAAAGGACTACTACAGGGGGAAGTGGAAAGATTCGGGGAAATCTTGATAAGCACCATGGCAAGTTTAGGAAATAAGCAAACGTCAGATGACCTGGTGTCGAGGTGAAAGACGCAAGATTTGTTTTAGCAAAACCAATTTGTACAATTATTAAGTTAGCCACTGACACATCTACGTTTGCTGTCGCTTCATGAAAGATTAAAAATTACAGACCAATTGTGATATTTTCTGATTCTGCAAAAGCGATTGAGCAGGTGCTATCTAGTAATGTCTACAGAAACATGCGTTTTCATATTTCTCCGCATCGACATGGTTTCATGGCAGGAATTTTAACCATCATAAAGTTGGCGGCCTTTACTCAGGATCGTACAGAAGCTCTGGACGATTTAGAGGACAAGTTAATGTAATATACAGCGATTTTTCCGTGCATTTGACAGCATTGATTGCCTGATTTTGCTCAGCTAACTTAATGCTTTTCGGCAACCTGATTAAGTTAATGAGCCCTCATCTAGGAAATCGTGAAAATTATATACCTTATAATCGATATAGATTTGTATGTTATCCATTCCGCATCATCCTATAGTGATATTTTTGTGGGTGCTTTACATTATGTGTGACATTGCCTCACTGAATTGTATTTAACTGTGTCTTGTCACATGTACATCATTTATTTATTTATTAATTTTGTCCTATTGTAACTTGTAAACCTATTGCGCAATAAAGTTACCATTATTATTATTTCAATAACGACTGTAGTCCTACTTAAATGAATTTATATTACATGACCCATTTGATCAATTTGCTGTTTTAGGGCCCTAAGTCAGAGCACTAAAATGGCAATTTATAGAAATATTTGACCATCATACGCCACTATGTGTTGTGAGACATGTCCTGCCATACGTTTGTGTGGGTTTGTTTATTTCAGCACTTTTTTGAAAGTAGTCAGCACTACATAAGCATATAACGAGTAAACCGTTATGATTTCGTATGTTCCGAACACTCGAGCGTAAATTGTTGGTGATGGAGCACCTCAGGACCTTTTTTTATTGATTTAAAGTACGATGCACGTGCATCTGGAGCAGCACCATGACCTTGCTTGCTATTCCTTTAATTTCTTTCTCAGCAAATTAATTTGATAATAATTGACAGTCAATAGATTACAACATTTTGGGCATATTTAAAAAAACTGTGTATTTCCTCTGTTTCCCAGAGCTTAATTTTAATTGCTGTAATTAGTTATACCTGTTTTTTGTATCAACCCTGTGGTTCATACGTCAAGATTTTTCAAATGAGTTTTATGCCATCGCAAAACAGTGGTTATAATACTAAAAAAATATTGAGAATTATGAGTCGGCAGCCTAAATGAATGACGTTTACTAATCAAAAACAATCAAATGAAATCATGGAAATATAATACGCTGCCGAACTTATTGCGAAATCAATAAGTTCGCATGAATATTGCCATAGAACTCGTAACAGACGAACGTGCGCAATTGCATTCGAATTGTCAGCAGTGCGTTTCATTAAGTTCGCAATATGATGTTCTACAGGAGGACGTACGTTGCTTCCCAATGTGCATTCGCATTCCAGAATCATTTCGTTTGAGATGCTGGTGACTGTTTCAAGACCCTTTGGTACGTGATATGCCGCATAAGTATCGAGCTTGATAGCTTTGTCCATGTACATCTCCAATGTTGCATCCCATTCAGTTGCTTACAATAAATGTTCGAGAAAAATTAGCATTCAGATACAAATAATTATGAAATTTAGTGAATTAATTCAAAGCCTCATTTTGGGATAACAATCGGTGTTTACAATACCATTTAAAACACTTATACCATACGTAATTAATATTTATTGAGAAATGTACTCAAAAATTTAAAAAAATGCATGTGAAGTTGTATCTATTTGTATCTATTTGTATCAGGAATCTGCATTATGTGGTCCCATGAGTATATACACTGATGGTAGATTATTTCGTTAATTAAATTATGCTCGTAAAGATGTACCTTCCAAACTCGAAGCGTTGCACTTACGAAATCGTTGATGAAGATAATCGGCTCGTTAACGAAGTTTAACCGTACAATTGCAGTTACAATTACAATTATTTAAAATGTGAAATATGAATTTTAGGATTTATACACAAATTGATGCGCGGACAATATGAATAATGCAACTGCATAGTTTTCCTCAATTTTTGTACGTACGCAAAATCAGAACTTGACAAACATTGCGTCAACGAAACGGCTATTTGGCACTTATTGTCAACTAAACTCGTAACTTATTTATATCTATCACCTTGGCTACTCAACATTGTTACTAAAATACCATCGCATTTACGTTATTTCATTTATTTACTAGACATTGAAATACTTAATCGGTTTATTTTATATTCCTAAGGCCCTAAGGGGTTATTCGTTTTTCGTTGTTTTTCCCATATTTTCACATATCTCCCATTTTGGTGCACGTGTTATTTTCTTATTCCTTCACCTTTCTACACAATCTCATTTCTTTAGGCTATTATTTATCTAGTTTTCGTTGGATTTGAAATCGTCCTGGATTCACAGTTTCCGGAGACTGGCGTTACAGCTCTTTAAGATTAGTGATACGGTATTATACGAAATTGTAAATTTCATACATTAAGGGGGGATCCTGCTTTAGAAGGCTCAAAAAATCGATTTGTTTTTTATTGCTCAAATCTATTCCTAATATATCTAAGAATATGTATAAAAAGTTATAGCGGCTAATTCGCAATATTTTGAAAGATACAGCACTGAACACAGTGAGGTGTCGAGCGAAAAATATACGAACGCACGAACGCTCGGACAAACGAAACGCGCACCCCTCCCCGCAGTAACATAACACCGAACTATGTACTGAAAAAAGTTCAATCGGTCGTTCGAAACAATAATATTTTGAGTTCGTAAGAGCTATAGTAGGATTATAACGAGATATTCCGTAAGTAATCGAAAATTAACATTTTTCCTGATCGTAAACTTTAGAGCGCGTTTTCTCGAGTTTTCGTTTTTACGATTTTTCTAAACTGGTGGACGTGATTGCGAGAAAACTAGACAAGCAATCAAAACGAAACAAAACTTTTGTTGGCTTCAGTAGCATTCTATTCTATTTGAACTAAAAAGATTAATGAAAAAAAAATTCTAAACAACTTTTTTAGCAAGTTGAAATGATTTTCTCTTCCTGCAAAGAGCACATTTATTTTGAAACCTGAGGAAAATCTTGAATTTCAAAATTTTAGGTTTTTTTTAGTTCACATAGAAGAAAATATATGAGAATTACCATTTTCAGACAAAAATTAGGGGCTACATCTTTCCCACCGATTGTAAATTGCAATTGAAAGGTGTTGCACAAATGTGCATAAAAATTGGTTCCGTTTAAATATTTTTCTCTCGACATATTTTTTTTATGCTCAAATATGCAATAAAATGCTCTAAAAAGTTCACTAGACTTGCTCATTTTTTTCTGCCCTAAAAAAATTCCCCCAAAAACGCTATTTTAAAGCCTCCTAAAGCAGGACCCCCCCTTAATATAATTACTGTTAAAAGCCAATTACAAAGTATGCATTTTTAAATATGTAGAAAAAATTTTAAAATTATATGATTACATATAATTATAAAACTTCTAGCAATAGTGTTAAATTTAAATATTGCAATAAGAAATATTGATTGTTTTTATTTGCTATTTGTGTTAATAAACACAACTGGTTATTTACGCTGGTCGATTTTCAACTATATATAGATGCATAATATGTTTGATTAAACAATTGTTTCCATATATGCACGTATATGTATATTTTGTTACAAATGGTGGATTATTATTATATATGGATTTAATAAAGCATACGGCTCAGATGAGGCATTGGCAAGTTACATAAAGCTCTTATCCCCTTACTGTTAAATTACTCATGAATATTATTAACCAGTAAATATACTAAATCCGTTCCGAAATTGCCCAAACATAAAGAAGCTATATATATGCGTATATGTAATGTTATAATCAATGTAATATTAAATTTCTCTAATGGAAAGCGGGCATATATTAAAAACTCAGGTCCTCAAAAAATTACTTACCGAAATTGCAGCAATTGTAAACAATCCGCGCGTAAACGGTCAAGTTGGTAAAACGGTCGCGCTTGTATTCCACGCGTACATAAAACCGTGTTTTCAGAAACGCGGCGTCGAAGTAATATATCTGCCAACATCAATCGTAAATTTTCGAAATAAAACCGACGCCTCGAAAAAGGCAAAAATAATAAATTGGCTTCAAATTAACGGACAGTTACAGCATACAAAACCATTTCATTTGGCAAGTAACGGTCTGTCGTAAAACTTCTCCAAGGTTTATGAGCATGACGAAGTCTGGCAGCTAAATAGAAGCAATTTGTCTTTCTACTATCAACTAAATTTTGCGCGCTACAGGACTTTTAATTTAATTGGGAAAGTTTCATTTGTAGAGATTCAACATAGGCTTGTGACGTGCCAAACGTTCGACATAATTAATGACGGAAACAACGTGCGAAAATCTAAACTTTCCACTGAATTCGGTCTAACTGTAGTCGAATTATAATAATGAAACGAAATGTTGCTCGGAAAATCTATCACAATCGAATGTAATTGAAAGATTTATAATCTGTTGGAGGGATTGAATTGTGTATTAAGGAAATGGGGAGACTGGAAATAATGGCCACCGTAACGAGGAATTACAAAAAGGGTTCAGCGGCGAAAGTAACAATAATATTGGTAATGAAGTTGTCGGATCGAAAAATATTTTTGCAAGCTCTAAATTTATCTTAGTAATCTTGTTATAAAATTTGTGGTAGTTGATACGTTGCAGATTCATTTGCAAATTCAGCAAATTTTTGATATCCCTCTGTATCAGCAATCTTGGACAGTATGGATCGACCTTACGTATTACATCACCTACCACTCGCGAGAATGGTCTGTAATTGAACAGTGTTGCAGAACTAGATCATCGTGACAGATATCGAGATTTCTGAATACTTTATATATATCTAGTTACATCAGAATTGGATCACGCCACAATAAATGAATGGGAGGGAAAAATTGTCAATGGAGTCATTCCCGAATTTAAGTGGTTGACAAATTTTTTATTCATAAATGCCAAACACTCGAGGTCCTACCACAAATGCAAGAAGAATCACAACACGCTCCTGCACCTTCCAAGAAGAATCAGAAGAATCGGCTTCACCCAAACCCATGCAAGCACAAGCTACGAGATCCTTCATGTCAAACTCCAAAAATGGCACACAAGAAGTCCATTAACCAAAGGCAAAAGTGCATCGCCATTATGTATTCAAGGTCGCAATCCAACTTCATTGGCCACAAAGCTGGCGTTCAATCAAAGCTCAACGGTCATCCCCATAGTGGATCAGTTTGCGCCAGAATCAAATCCAAACACGATGCCTTCAACTTCTTGGTCTTGGACATGATCTCCGAGAACTTGACGCAATCAATCATTGATCGATAGGCAGTTTCAATTCCAACGAACATTAAAGTGGCTGGTCCGAGCTTCCACAAGTCAGGTACCATCGCCTTGTTAATACGCACGGATATGTTCTGGCAATCACTTTGCTTAGGGCAAATAAAAAGTTCACCTACACAGCCGTATATTCAGAAGAAATCTAGACACCAATAAGTCAAGCTCACTCAAATGTGACCCTGAAGCAGCAACCTTGTCAGAGTGGCAGATTATTGGCCGCCGACTAAACAAGAAACAAATCACTTTCTGGTTGGGGACACAGTTACTGCTACCGCAGAACCTGATCTCACCATGTTAACGAATTATTCAACTTTCTCGCTAGAAGCTTTGGAACAGATAAGGCAACGTTCTTGGAAGCGCTGGTCCAAGGAGTATCTTACCCAACAGCTAGAATTTACAAGGATCTATGTTCGGGTTGAAGATCTTCATCCTGGAGAAGACGTCCTGCTACGAATCGCCACACTTGGGACTCCTTCCGGCCAGCAAAGAAACTGCATATCCTATTTCAGTCGTTTGAAGGAATTATATATTTTCAAAGCGGGCGGAAATAATGTTTCCTCGACGTGAACGAAATGACTTGGGTTTGTAATCGACTCGTGGCGATTTGCAAGATCGACGAGAATACGTCTCTCGCTCACAGATTTGCGCCGGAATTGTTTGGGTCTTATTAAATCGTTTGAAGACTTGGGTGCAGAAAACACTCTTATTACCATTGTACAATTGAACTTCAATGTATACTGCTGTGATGTGTTGTAGGCTTGTTTGCCACTAAATGTTGTACATCGTTCGAAGCGACTGTTTGTCGGACTACCAATGAGTAGCTACTCGATGCTGAGTACTTGAGCACTCGTACTGTGGCGTTCTTGTACTACACTGTACTTGAATTTTGCAGTTGTAAAGTGACCACTATTGGGAAAGTGAATTTATGAGAAGATTGCCGAGCCGAGATTCGTCGTTAGGTATCTGCGATGACCGCGGAAGGTCGATGGTAAATGAACAGGGTTGTGATTTTGGGAATAGTTTACACTGTTAAAAATATTGTGCCTATTTAAAATAATTCCACCAAATGATTTACACGGGTTTTGCAGGGATATACCTGAACGTGATTAGATATGGTTATATATACATATGCGGGATAGAACAGTCACCATAATATAATAATTACTCTCGAAACGGAAATTTTCGAGAACCGAGTTCATTCGCTATGATGGAATAGTAAATGAATTAATAGGCAATGAAAGTAGTAATAAGAACGTTATATGTATTTTGATGCAATATCAAGGATCTACTTTGTTATAATAAGTTTTAGGAAGCATAAAAATGTGAACAGTAACAGAAACTAAAATTAGGTGCACCTTTGCCACCAATTAACGTTCGAACGACTATCCAACAATTTAATTATCTCATGAATACGGCTTTCGAGCAAATTAGGAAGTACATAGCTTTGGCACCTGTTGCCAAACGTAGTGTATCCAGATTCCATATGGTCAATTAATTACCGACGGAGACCCGTAGCCACTACACTTATAAAATACAACCCCTCTTGCAACTCAAAACGTGGATTATTTTAACAAACGTATGCCTAGTTTCGCCAATCTATGTGAGTGGTTTCAACGCGAGGTAGACAAACGACGTTTTCAATTAAACTTTTACGTGAATCTGCGCTCGTTTAATTTCTTCTCTTAATTATAGCATAAGTGGTGTCGTAAAGTTACAACAAATCTCGAAAGTTGTACATGCTTCCGCTGCACTCTTAGAAATTAAACTGAAGTCGGAACTATGTAGCTAACTAATTTAATTATTAATTGTGTATAACAACCACTGCGAGAGTAGATTCTCCGGTATATGGTGAAAGTTAAAATGAATGAGGCGGTAAAATATGATTTATCTCCCGCCTGAAAGCTTGCGGGTTCACGCTTCAAGTAAATAATGCAATCATCGAATATGTCCGTCAACATTTTAATTTAGTTTATTGACAGTTTGTAGTTGATTATTAAATTCATTTGAATGAATTGGTTATGAAGTACAATATTTGCACATGACGCATATAATATTCCTACGTTGGAAATGCATCGAAATAAATTAATTTGCTTTATTAAATTATAGACACCGAGCACCAATTTCACAAACGCAGTCCACCTTGTGATCAATTGTTGTATGTTCATCACTTTATCAGTTTACCTGTTTACTACTTCGTGCAACCTGAGTCCACAAAATCGATATTGATTTCAAATGTTGCAGGTTACAGGCAATCTGAAGTTTACTTGGCAATATATTTTTCAGATGAAATTCGAATTTTAAGAGGTTGAAGCAAACAAGATAGACCGCAAACTGCACAATATAAATGAGGAACTGCAATGTTTATTATTATTATCGGAGAAAAAAAAATTGTTTCCGGCCCACATATAGCTGGGTTGATAGGTGCAACAAGGAATAATTTCATGCCTGGCAATACACACAGACAGTCACATACCAATAGAGTTAACACAGACGTACTAGAAACAGAAGCTGAAGTGTAAGCTGTTCTTTATTTGAATCCCATAGAGCTTTACTGCCATAGACTTGAACGCATACACTGCATAGTAATACCACCTTCCGAGTACGGTCGTTTGGACCCTATTTTGATTGTACAGGAATTGTAAAGGTGTTGCAGTAAAACAAATAAGATAACACCCGTATATGCTACAACAGAACCCATTTAGTGTTATACCAGGCACTTTGAGTTCTGAACAGTATACGTCAATGTCCTAGAAGCAACTTAAATACCATTCTTTGAAGAGCACAGGACGACATTTTTTCCTTTTTCGAAGAAAAAATCGATATTTTGTCATGGTCACCTTGATCACCTGACTTCGCTCATTGAGTATATAGGGGACTTCGTAGATAGACGGAGCAGGCAGTTAATCAACTCTTTACATTATTATTATTATTATTAGAACAATTTATCGAGCTTTTTATATTCTTAGCAGCTGCTGGTCAGGTGTCTAATACCAAGCATTTCTGCAAGCTTAGAAATGTTGTGAATACGACCATCGTATTCACGGCTATCGTCTCCAGTAGGAAATTTATAGAACCTCCATTGCACCAGGGTACCACCCATTCTTAGTTCCTAAAAGAATTTAATTTACTTCTTTTCCATAATAATACAAAATATGTCAAATTAAATGTATGTTTACAATACTAAACACAGAAACAACCATCTAGTATCCATTATATGTATTGATGCGTGTTAGGTGCGATTGTTTGTATTAATGCATATATTATTTAAATTGAAATTCAATACTAAATGCACATCGAATTTATTGTTTAATTAAAAATTGTATTATTCCATACAATATTACACAAACACTCACAAACGCGAACCTTTTCATCTATTGATGAAGCACACCGCAATATTCTATTCCTGGAATCTAGTGCAATACTCAACGAGTAATGTGACCCAATTTAACTTTAAATAACGACTAGACATTATCATATATCAAATGTGCAGTTCAAATTGCATTTATTGCATTAATGCATAATAAATAAACAAATATTGTTGGTAAACGTATTTTGCACTGACACATTATCATGATCTGGTGTAATGTATTTTTTTTGAGTATCTGAAAAATGTGCTGGCAGACCAAATATCTGATATAAATGACACGTGTAATTGTATTAGGTTTTTTTAGTTTCGTTTTATTATTTGTTGTATTCTTTTGTTTCGTCGATTATAAATTTGTTTCGACCTCCAATTATTTTACTTTTATTTTGTGCATTTTCGTCCAGTCTTTGTTCGTTTGTTGCATTCTATGATTTTTCGTTCGCTTAGTTGATTTCGATTTTCATTTAATGCAGTGGTTAATTTCTGTCCATTATACTCCAGAGTTAAATTATAATCTTTTTGTTTTCTTAATTTTCAGTTATGTTGATGAACCAATGAATAATTGAACCAAAATGAAATGGTACAATTATTCATTTGCGATTTGTCTTATATTCGTTTTCAACATTTTTATATTTATTTCCTCGATTCCTTTCATTTAATTTAATTTTTTAGATACTTGTATTATTCCTTTGCAATTGAATTTAAGAATTATTTCTTATACATTGTTAGTTTTTATCGTTTATCTAGTTTGTAATTATTGTTTGATTTATTTTGTTTCAATTTTCCAAGATTCGCTTTTTCGAAGTTGTATTTTTCTTTCGTTTGTTTCCTTCCTAATTCATTTAATTTCTTGGTTCTTTAGATATTTTATTTAGTTTTCATGTTTCATACGTTTTTAATTGTTTGATTAATATTGCATCGTCGATTATTAATGAGGTTTAACTTTCAAGAATGTCATTATTTCTTAAATCCTTGGTCTTTGTTCGTGTTTAGATAAAAATAATTGCCCACGATTATATTCGTATGTGGGGATGGACCGTTTCGCCATCTGGGCTCACAAATAGGAGCATAGTATATTATAAAAGAACAGAAAGCAGTAATAACTAAATTGAACGAGAATGAGAAAGTGGGCTTTATTATGTCAACCACCAGATTGTATGTATATTATTGCAAGAATTGTACAGCAAAACGAATAAAATGAGAGATGTCATAGTTTCAAATAGCCATGAAGTGCGAAATCTTGGTGTGGTATTTGATGTGAATTTACTATTTAAAAATTTCGTCTCATCGCTCGTCATACCTGCCTTCAGTTATTTAACAATGTTGTTTGTAAATCAAGACACACGCTGCGCATGGGCTGTGCCTTTAGAGCGTTGATCAGAAGAATTTAAAATAATAAAATTATTAGAAACGAAAATCCTATATATTTGTTTAATAGGATTACATATAGTACAGATGTGAATAGTGTTAACATCAGAAGGAAGGATAATCTAACGACACCAACGCACAACACCGCAATGTTTCAGAGGTCATTTTCGTATAACATAATAAGATTTTATAACGCATTACCTTCTTGTTTCAAGAAATTGTCAGCTTCGCCATTTAGAGCCAAATATCGCAGCCAGTTAATTGAAGAAATGTCGAAGTAAAAAAAAATCAATTTATTCTAGACTATGCAATACTAAAGCCGTAGTACATTGTTTGGCGCCTTGATAATATCACAACATAAAATGTGCACATTAATGGCCCTGCATTCTTTTATTTTTGCTTATTTTCAAGAAGTTAAAATACTTTAATTACTGTTAGTAAGCTCCGTCATTGTACCGTTAGTGACGACCTGTATAACTTAATTAATAGAAAACGATCTTCGAAAAGAGTTGCCCAACAACTATATGAAACCCATCGAAAGTTTAGTGTAGTTCAAATAGGCTTTTTAAGCTACCCACTTGGGTTGAGAATAAATCCAAGAGGATACATAACCCAATCCACCCCGACCCATCGCAACCCATTCCAAAACGTTCTAACCTATTCCGACCCATCATATACCTTCCCAACCCATCCCAACAATTTTGTCGTTTTCATTTATTTAAGTCGTAATAACTCGATTATAAAAATATATAAAAATTGCAATAATTCGAAAATCCCAATTAGAAAAATTCTTATGGTCTTATGTAGGCTGATTTTTTTTTTATTTTACTTTGACAAAATTAATTACCAACCAATACAAACATGCTTTTCTTTCAAAATAAGACAAAGCTACAAAAGTTCTCAGAATTTTTTGAATACCCATCAAAATTTAACAATTTAACAACCTTCCAAGAATATATATATGTATGTATATTATTGCAAGAATTTTACAGCGAAACGAATAAAATGACAGATGTCACAGTTTCAAATAGCGATGAAGTGCGAAATGTTGGTGTGGTATTTGATGTGAATTTACTATTTAAAAAAATAAATCGTCTCATCGCTCGTCATACCTGCCTTCAGTTATTTAACAATGTTGTTTGTAAATCAAGACACATGCTGTGTATGGGCTGTGCCTTTAGAGCGTTGATCAGAAGAATTTAAAATAATAAAATTATTAGAAACGAAAATCCTATCTATTTGTTTAATAGGATTACATATAGCACAGATGTGAATAATGTTAACATCAGAAGGAAGGATAATCTAACGACACCAACGCACAACACTGCAGTGTTTTAGAGGTCATTTTTGTATAACATAATAAGATTTTATAACGCATTACCTTCTTGTTTCAAGAAATTGTCAGCTTCGCCATTTAGAGCCAAATATCGTAGCCAGTTAATTGAAGAAATGTCGAAGTAAAAAAAAATCAATTTATTCTAGACTATGCAATACTAAAGCCGTAGTACATTGTTTGGCGCCTTGATAATATCACAACATAAAATGTGCACATTAATGGCCCTGCATTCTTTTATTTTTGCTTATTTTCAAGAAGTTAAAATACTTTAATTACTGTTAGTAAGCTCCGTCATTGTACCGTTAGTGACGACCTGTATAACTTAATTACTAGAAAACGATCTTCGAAAAGAGTTGCCCAACAACTATATGAAACCCATCGAAAGTTTAGCGTAGTTCAAATAGGCTTTTTAAGCTACCCACTTGGGTTGAGAATAAATCCAAGAGGATACATAACTCAATCCACCCCGACCCATCGCAACCCATTCCAAAACGTTCTAACCTATTCCGACCCATCATATACCATCCCAACCCATCCCAACAATTTTGTCGTTTTCATTTATTTAAGTCGTAATAACTCGATTATAAAAATATATAAAAATTGCAATAATTCGAAAATCCCAATTAGAAAAATTCTTATGGTCTTATGTAGGCTGAATTTTTTTTTATTTTACTTTGACAAAATTAATTACCAACCAATACAAACATGCTTTTCTTTCAAAATAACACAAAGCTACAAAAGTTCTCAGAATTTTTTGAATACCCATCAAAATTTAACAATTTAACAACCTTCCAAGAATAGTAAGTAATTATGAAGATTTCAAGGTACTTTTTAAATATTTGATAATTGTGTTGTTTTTGAAAAATGCGAAACATGTACAAACTTTCGCAAAGTGCGAAACAAAAAGGCTATATTTTTTAAAATACACCAAAAATTCGAAGGTTGGGTTGGGTTGGGGTGGAACTGTACGAAAGTATGATATATTTTTATTTGGTAAGATTTACCAAGCTGGATCACATTCACTGGATCACGGAAATAGGGAAATTAAAACAACAAAAGATAACACAAAAGAAGAAGCATAGAAGACATATGGAAAACAAGGGGGAAACAATACAAGAAATTAATAAGTTGGCAAAGGCACATAGAGGATGGAAGGAATTGGTAAAGGACACTGAACCAAAAATATCTAACACCCGTGAGGATAAGAAGGTCAGTCAGTGAGGATATCGTTCAAAGTTGAATGGGTCGTACATATCATGGATTACTATGACAATTCTCGAGATGTTAACGGATATACACGTTTTGAGGTCCCCTATCTTTTCTGACGTCTGTGTGTCTGTCTGTGTTACTGTGTGCGTTCTACTGCCCGAACGATGAAAGCTAGAGCTACGAAAATGTTAACTTAAGATTTGTATATTTCGAAATATCTTAACCGGAAGTGATGGATTACTCTTATCACAGTTTTCCTTATATTGAGAACGGTATCGAAAATGTTATCGAAAACATTGTTGTTATAAAAGTTGTAGATATTGAAATTTTAAACAACTCTCATTTGATAATTTTTTTCGAAAAATGTAATATAACTGAAGTATAAAAAATCTGGAATGATCCGCATTGAACTTTCTTATACTTAGTTATACTATATTTTTCGAAAAAAACATTTCTTATAAAAGTTGTTTAGCATCAATATCTTTAACATTTGTAAGAAGACGTTTTTCGATAACATGTGGCGTTTTCGAAATGTGGAAAAATGTGATAAGAGTAAACCATCACTTCCGGTTGAGATATTGCTTTCAAAATAGGACACAGACGTCATTCCGGAAATAGTCAGAATCGATTCCGGGGACCTCAACACGCGTATATCCGTTAAAATCTCGAGTTCGAAGAAAGTAAAAAACTTGTTTCGCGTTGCATTGAAATGTAACTTTCCGTCGCGCCGATAAATAACCCGAGAGACGTTAACCGCGACCGTTTGGTGAGTGCACAATGGCGCTGGTGTTTCCTGTTAAATTAAATCCCAATTCATTGATAAACTGAGAAACTTTAAACGTTTAGTGAACGGACTTTTTGGATGGCGGCGTCGATGTTGCATCCAAATGGACGCAGTCGTGTCGGAGGAGGCACCTGTTGGGGTGAGCTTTTCAATTTCTTAAATCGCGGACTTTGCGTGTACGCGGCAATTTACGTTGCGTAACGTCGCCGAAATAATCAACACCGACAGATGCCGGTGCAAATCGGAACTAAATCGCACTGGGAGTGGAAAGAACGGTGTTATTATAAATGGCAAGCATGTCGTGGAAAATTTGCGTTGTTTCATTCCGTAACTAATTAAGAATTTAAGTGTTTATAATCTTGGGTTTCTTAGAATTTGTTCAAAAATTCCCCTAATTGACTCAAACATAAAATAAAAATTTCGTACAACTTGCAAAGTTTTGTTGTTGCGCTTATTTGGCGCTTTTGGATGTACTTTTTTTACTAAGGGTGTGAAAATCGTAAGTTCAAAGTTTCGTACCTATAGCTTTCATTAATCTTTAGCAGGCAGCGATTTAGACTTCAGCAACATCAGCAGATATGAGTGACATAAACGAAACAACAAGTAGAGCAAGCAAATCACTATAATTAATGCGATTAGAAATAAGTATCCAAACAGGAGTAAATGAATTGATAAATGCGAAGAGACAAGAGAAATAAATTTCTGAAATCGCAGACAACAGAAAATAAAGTGGGTAACCTTACCTTTCAGCAATTGGAAAGATTAATTGAACTAACTCGATGTCCAGGAAATTCATCGTGTGAAAAATTCATCGTGGAAAGTTAAAATCGTGACTCACCATCTGGTTTATTGTTATCAATCGTCAACAGTTACTTTTGACAGTTTGATAGTTGATTTTGACTTTTAGCTGTTTCTGTTTTTAACGAACCTTTGCTACTTTTGTTGTCGTGCCACTCCGAATTTGTGCTTAATGACAAAATAAAGCAAACATTAACTGGCTCAGTTTTTTGGGCAGGTTTGAGTCGTGTTGGGTTGGTCATTAATCCTTTCCACAATGCAATGTTTCTTGCATTGCGGCCAGTGCCTGTGGTGAAATATTCAAGCTAGTGGCCTTCACCAGAAGCACGAAGTGGATGCAGATTTTATAATAAGACCGCGAGTGATGTCGTCCATAGTTTGATGTTTATGATTTTTTCAATTATTTACGATTTTCACATTCATTTTTAATTTCTAATGATGCTTTACATTCTATTAACAATTTTCCAACGTCTTCGATTGGTTTTATAAATTATAAAGATTTTTATGTTTAATAACGTTTTTTGTTTTTTATACAATTCATTTTCTAATATTTATTAATTTATTATATTTTTATTTAATAATGTATAATTGTATTCTCGATATTACAATTTTAACGATTTCCACAATTTTAGTTTACTTTATTCATTAATTTTTTTAGTTTATTTGTCATATATTCAATGACAAGGTTGTAACTTGTGTTTGAATTTATTACGATTTATAATATATTTTTTACTTTTTTATATGTTTTTTTAGGCTATCCATGATTTTTTATTAAATTTCAATTTTGTTTTGCGATTTTTTCGATACATTTGGTTTTTTTATTTTCCATAATTAATGATTTTTGAAGTTACAATGTTGGATGATTTTTAACAATTTGTTATGATTTTTTTAATTTTGATTCTGATCGATTTTATACGAATTGCAATGATTTTTCACGACTGCTATGCTATTTTTTTATATTTATTTTTTTCTATTTCCATTTTATAATTTTTAACGATTTTTATAATTTTTCACAACTTTTAATAATTTTCTTTAACATGTTTTATTTTTTTACGATTTATGTTTAACATTGTCATTGTTTGTACATTGTGGCGACTTGTTCGATTTTTAACACCTTTTAATATAGATTTCGATTTTTGAATTACAATGATTTTTAACGATTTTTGAAGAAATATATTCACGTTTTTAATTTTTTTACAATTTATTTCGATTGTTTTGTTTTCTAGTAATTTTAAAGATTTTGTTTTAAATTGTAAAGATTTTTAGTCATATATTCGATTTTAAAATAGTCATAAAATAAAAAAAGTCTAAAACATGACAAATGTCAACTTTAGATTACAATTAACTATCCGCTGCAAGAATTTGACTATTATTTTAAAAAATGCCGACTGCAAAAGATTCAAAATTGTTACGCGTCAAAGCATCTCTTAAAACATTTAAAAAGTATATTGCCATCAGTTGTAAGTACAATATCCACATGGTGGGGATTAGGATATAACCGACCCGCCCCCTATGACGTAACAATAATTTTTAATCACCATACATCGGTACAAACGATAGTAGTTGCAATGTTGATTCAAGAGGTCCATGGATTAGCACGCAACAATGCCGCAGTAAAGGAGGCGATGCGAACTTGACTTGACATCTTCTAATCTACCTACCTACCGTACCTTTCGCAATAAAATTTCAATATTTTTGTAATACCGGCGCACATGCAGTTCAAATAAATTATCATTCAGCGCTATTATTACTAATATAAGTATTCGATGGAGGCGTCCGGTTCGAATAAATTACAACACTTACCTCACAGGAGCGCTGGGTTAATTTCGCCATACCGTCCGCAGTCTAGGACGCCAAGACCATCCCAAACACTCCTCGCACTCCAGCACACTCCACGAACGCACTCGCAAATACTCGCGGTGAATCCCGAAAACACTAATATTTTTGACGAAAAATGCAAGAAAGGAATCGCACTGTGTACGGAATCCATTACCGACGAAACTGACCTGCTTTGTTTTTTGCCGCGACGCGTTATCGTCGTCAGTGGCACGTCGATCTTTGTAATTGTTACCAACGCACATATAGGGATTTAAAGACATCGACATGTGATTTAACCTGAGTAACAGTCAATGAAATTTAAAATTTTGCTATTTAAGCAAAATTATTATACTTATTCTTTTATGTATAAGAAATTTATGTGAGTCTTATACACATTATACATATACTTACAAAATAACTATTAGAAGAAATGTTCATAATCTAAACCTTAGGCACTTGGTACATAACGTCGACATAAAATTGCTGCTTTCGTACATGTACTGCCCATGTTATAAATAAAAGTTGGTAGTTTTGATGAAATCTTTAGGAAAGATGCATTTTATTACTAATAAGAAACTCTGCAATAATTTAACGATAGATTAATCGATTTTCCAAAGGCAACAACATAAAATATTTTTTGTTTTTATTTTGGCATTACCTATTTAAGTGGCGATATAAAAATGCTTCATTTTCGACAATGTGCAAATTTTCATGAATTAACCAAGTTTGTACGAGGTAGAATAATCGACCTGCGAGAAACGAGGATTAGGTTTACATTTGTGATAAACCCCATCGCATAGGAGGCAATTTCACTATAGTTTCATACGCCATAGCACATATTTATAATTCTGTACCGCATGTGGTTAAGGTATTAATGTTTATTTATTAATGAGAGTTTCTCGGGGAAGGATTAGTATTATTGAAACAGTCACCGTTAAGTTGAACAGATGTTTTGTAATGGGGTCGTTTCACTGAATTTGTCAGCAGCGGTGCAATAGCTGTGTTAATTATTTTACAATGAACTCGTTTTTATCCTCTGCCATTGTCATACAGTTCATCTGTTATTACTTCGTGCACCATTGTAACAATACGTGGTAATTGAAGAATTTATAATTTTTGTTTGAATAATTCTTCCTGTACCTTCGCCTTATTCAACAAAAAAATGTTAAGATTTCCACAATGTTAAGATTTCCACGTCAACGGCTGCTACGAATTATGTATTTATTGTGAGCGATTGTTAAAACCACTTTAGCATAGCTGCAGGATAATCAGACGAGAAATATGTATATAGTTACTAACAGATCAGCGACTATGCTCAGAGATTACCGTTCAAATGTACGTGGATTGAATACTAGACACATCAACAACGCCAGTAGGTTTAACATTATCCTGTGGCTTGCCACAGGAAGCACCGTATTCCGGCTTGAAATACGTCGAGATGATATATCGGTATCGGGCGTTTCAATTTCGCTTAAGTCGGTGATCACTTTTCGCAAAGTGCTGTATCTAATATTTGGAAGTTACTTGTAATGTAAAATTTCCTGTAACTTGAATAGAGATCATTGTATAGTGTGATAAATTGATTAGGTAACACAGTGTTACGATAATTTTCCAACTCGTCACACAATCGATTGGAGAACACAGTACAATACCTTATGGGAAATACCGGAGGTCTTACATACATAAAAATAATTCTCTTTAACAGTTTCTTAACGCTACCTAAACAAGTACTTTAGGATTTATTTCGTACTTATTTTAGTACCCTTATATTATTTGAAAAAAAATTATTTTTGCTATGAAAACACTTGATATAACTTGAATAATATAAAATGACATCTTGCATTGTATCTATGGTGTTCGAATTTACTTCAGCAAGTTGTCAGGGTCATGTCATGGTGACTTCAAATTTAAAATTTGTTTTAAAAATCTTCCTGAACACCCAAATCTAACATAACAAGTGTTAATGATATTTACTGTTTTCTAAATGCATCACGTGAACTTTTCATTTTTTCAAATTTCCATTATTATAATAATATGAGTTTAATTTTTTATTAGAACCTCGAGCTTTAATACTATTGTGTTTCAGTAATCAGAATTTTATGTTGTAACATTAAAAATGTTCAGATTGCGTGTAACAGCTGCCGCGCGAAAACTACTCTAATATAGTCTTTATGGTTGACAATATCTGGAAAACAAGTTTCATTTATGTCAGGGGCTCTCTTTATCATGCTTTGTAACATGAACGTGCTCGTACATACGATTATTTATGAATGTCTAATGGAAACAACAACTTACGCCGTGAAATAATATTTTGCTATTAGTTTATACATCCATGATATGCAATTACTGTTATTATTGTGTTACATCATTAAATTGCAACACGCCTTAAACTTCACTAATAGGAAGCTAAATTGAACCTCATTAAATCGGAGTTTGGATCGATCACGTTCAGTAAAATTTGCAGAACATTGTTCTATAATGGAAGTACTGTTAAATAGTAATTGGAATCCCAATTGGTGTTTACATTAAATCAAAAAGGAAATGCTATGCAATTTTATACTCGTTACTTGTGTATTATTTCATAAACAAAAGTCAAACATGGCAGTCAATACGTTATTCTTCGATCACGATATTCGTTGCATGTTCTGATACAGTTACCGACTTTAAAAATATTTGCACAACATGTTTACAGTAGACTCATAAATTTAATAATAAATAATCACATTTGTGATATCAATGTGTATGGATAAATCAAACAATTATCGATTAGTTCGTAGCTGCAATTAAATTAGTGTTTGATGCGATCGCAATTGGGTGAAACATTATGCATGTTCTCTTGTTACCAGTCGAATTTATTCCCTTTTTATACCGGTTTGAGCACGGTAATGCTAATTCACGACGCGACCTCTTCCGACAATTTTATTTACGTTCAATATTTAAAATTTTCGTTTTAGCGCAAGCCTCGAGTATGTCGAGTTTAGTCTATAACCCTTTAATGTGATTTATACCTTACTTTATCTACTCGGTGAAGTTTGCCGGAATATGCTCCGCTCGAAATTTATGTAGTGTGTGTATTGTGCACTTTGTCAACTTTGCCTCTAACTATGAAACATGTAAGTTTAACAGCTTGCATCCGGTACATTATATAGTACTGGTAGACCGTAACTTCTTCAGATTAAGGTTAACTTTGCAATCATCGAGTAAATTGAGTTGCGCGATGAGAGTGTAAAACAATTATTAACGAGACAACGTCGCTCGCATCGATAGAAGTAATCCGGGTTCGGGATAATATTATTTGTCACGCTTGTCTACTGCACCCACAATAACTCATATGAGTTAAATCACTTGTCGTTCAAAAATATATAGAAATCACAGCGCAGAAGAATAATAATATTTTCATTGGTAGAAAGCTCAAACCGCCACAACTTGAATATGATATGATCTGTATAATCCCACGCGAACACGACGTCTTCGTCTTCGAATCACCTCATTAGATTTGGAGGCCTTGCTTGCGATCAAATATCTTCGCGTGCTATCGTGTTTGTAAGTATCGGTGCCTTGTTCAGATTTCGTAATTAGTTTTGATTGGCGCACATGTTTAGTATTGGTATGCATTTCTCTCTTTTTAAATTAATTAAATTAACTTTTACTTTCTTATTCTTTCTGTATAAGAAAAGGAAAAAAAGAAAACTTAACCTCAATTGTGAATATGTCTGCATTCTTGCGAGAACTTGGTTACAGCAGCCTTAATCCGAAATCCCGACGAAATTTTAATAAACAATCGCATTTGAACGAACGAACTGTTGTGGTCTGTACATCCGTGCATTATTATAAATGTTAGCATTTATTGTGCAATATCCCAGAGTAGACTGGGTATCAACAGGTTTGATTGGAAACTAGTCTGGAGCTCATTTAGGTCAACTTCTCTTGAAGACAAGTTCGTCAGGTTGGAGATTAATGATTCTGTAATCAACTTCGAGACTTTTTAAGTCACCACCTTTGTGAGAATGAGACTTACCGCATTCGAGTGTAAATACCTATTGCAGTCGCAGCAACGTACGATAAATATTCCCGGGCACGATCACAGAGACTGGCGCGGTCACAGTTGCCGTCGCTGCCAGATGTGACTAACTTATTTGGACGTATTTTCGAAATGATGTAGCGTTCGATATTTCGCCTCGCATCCTGATCGCGTCGATGTGCGAGAAATGATGATTTTCAAAACTAATTGTGCAAATTACAATTAATTATCGACATCTGCAGGATCCCAATTTTTATTCATAATAACAAAACGTGTCTGTCACATTAAACATTAAAGAAAAAGAAACTGGCAAACTATTAATTTAGTTAAAGTTCAGTTGGTTGATGCACTTCTGCGTCAATTATTTTTGCCTTGCAAATTGGTACAATATAGAATACGACGTATTTTTAGCGAAACGATGTATATATTTAAGAAATACCTAAATTGGAATTTTTTCATAAATGAAGACATATTTTTTAAGAAAAAACGACACAAAAAAAACACAAATTAAAGGCTGAACAATTCAAACACCACAACGGAAGCAGATCCGGGGGCATCAGCATCATTGACCGGTAGGGCGTCGGCGAATACGGCAATCGAGGCCGGGCAAAGAACAACAGAATGTTTCAAATATAAAATTTGACCAACACGTAATTACAAAACCAGGATGTTTACAAGCACCACACTTTATACAAGGAACGGCACAATGCACAATGTTAAAAACCAGAGATAGTATAAAATCCTAAAGCAGACAGGAAATTTAATGTGGAGGGATATTTTAGGTAGGTCAGTCGAGAAAGGGAAGGTAATAATATTAAGCCCTCTTCGATTGATTACTTGATCGATTCTCTTAAAAGATTAGTAGTTCTGCACATTTTATTTAATTCACACATTTTTTTCATTATGCACGCGGAAAAATTCTGTGACAATTAATATCACTTTTCTTTAACAACTAGTTACTAACGAACCCGGCACACGATAACGTATGGTTCGAAAGTTTTAGGAAAAAATTCAGAGGCTGACATGAACATAAAAATAGTTTTATATTTTACCAAATTTTTTAAAAAATCTATGCCAACTGGTTAGTTTCCAGAGATTTTTTAAGATTTTATTATAAAACAAAATTCACATAAATGACAAGGGACCGTTATTTCGATTCGTCTAAGCTTTCCCCTGACGCGTTGTATCATCCTTTGAATGGCCACCACGTTTATTTCTCAAATTTTTCGTGTCCATACGGCGGCGGCATCGCAATTGTTGTTCATTTTGTGCTTCCTATCCGTTTTTTTAGACTTTTCGCCCGACTTTTTTGACCTTCATCTTATTTTTCATGTTGAAATAAAATTGTTATTACGAGTATAATTCGAAGAAAATGAAAATTTTAAAAAGACGTGAATATTTCTGGATTTGTGAGAAATTAGCATAAGATAAAAATCCAAAGAATTTTTAGTGAAGTGTGCCTGTGTTATAAACTCTTATGAAAATGTGAGTAAAAATAAAATTACATTTGCGAGTAGTAAGTTCACCTATTAGTTTGATTGTATTTTAAGGATACAGAAAGCCCAAATTATAGACCATTATCTTTGCAAATTCACACCTCTAAGATCTTGAGATTTGATAAGAAATCTATAGAAATGAAGATACAGCTAGATTAGTTCCCAGCACAAATATTCCGCTTTGAAAGGCAAGACCCGATGATTTTCAACACCTGGAATGGTATACCTGGCTGATATGATCAGTTGATAAAATTAGCGTTTGCTGTTCTTTCCCTTTTCGGTTCTACATATACGAATAATCTTTTCAAGCATGAACTTTATGAAGAGTAAACTGAGAAAGTCGTCTTACTGATGAGAACCTGGAACAAACAAACCTGACTACCAAAACTTTACAAGGAGATGCATATTTAATAGAGTCTTCAAACTTTAGTTAAAGTTAATAACAGCATATGTATAACCTATGTATATGGCTCTGTTGACAATTAGAAAATATAAAAAAATATATAATATATATAGAATAAGAATATGTTCTCCAATTCTTTGAAGAGTGTATGACGTACCATTTGCCATTGATGCCATTCTCAGGTTTCATGATGGCAGCTGTGCTGTGAAACTTGTGCCAGCGCACCCAGGAACTAACTATATATATACGTCTTCTCGTCTTGCAATTTTGCAATTTTATATAGGCATCTTGTTAAACGTACAGTTGGTACTCAACATAACGTTATATTGACGGCAATTATTTTCCAGACTATCAAAAGACTTACTTCTTGCCAAACAAGAAGGGGCATCTCAAACTAGAATGAGTTGAAAATAGATTACATCGATATTTGCAAGCTGCGCTTTCGCACAATTCCTGAAATTTGCATCAGTCTACCTCATCCCTTCGCATGTCAAACTTAGCAGGTTGCTGATGCTGTCGTTTATTGACGCGTCTAGGCATATTTACCTTATGGACCATGGACCGACAAACATGCCTCTACTGGATATTACTAACAAGAAAATATATGTTCGTATTCGATCTATTCGTACAAACAAAAACCTATATACGTAAGAATTATTACTATTTCAAAAACCATCAAGTTCGTTCTGAAATATTCGCATTTCCATAAAGAAAATGCGGAGTTACTAACTCCCAGCGGACTGCAATATGCGGATTCGTAACGCCGCCGCCGCATAGAATTTCGCATCGTAATTTATATTTAGAAAGTCGCGCACGCCGAGCCACTTTTGTTGTTTTGTTAAAGTAATGAATTATAACAACATCGTCGCCTTTTAAAAACATTTCCATCCCGACGCAAGGTACACGCGAAACATTTAAGCGAATGTCTCGCCGCCGTGCTGTCGCGATATTACCCGTTTTCTCTGTTACGCAAATTGCGAAATGCCGGTGCGAGTACACAGATAAACGCACGCGTTTCTCGGCAAACACAAAATGGCCGCGTTCGCAATTTTTGGACGATAAAATTCGCAACAAAGGCTGATGAAATTTCACGTGGAAAATAATAAATGCCTCTCGCGTCAGGCATTCATTTGAATTTATTTGTTGCGCAATAAACCCGTCAAATATTTGACACCATTAGCTGTGCCGGAGTACGGTTCATATTTGTTCATTACCGAAATAAAATAATGTGGAAGCAGAGGGCGGAATTGATGTAAAAAGGTGGGCGACTGGTGCGTTTGCGTTTTCATGTTTAGAAATTCTATGCTTGTCGTTTCGAGAACATGATTATTAATTACATATATTGATAATAATTGCGCTTTATTGACCACGCATTATAATGTTTAGAAATAAGATGAAAAATAATACTACAATTGAAATAACTAGGATGGGTATGCAATGCAAGCTATTCTATTCCTGGTCTCGCTTCTAAACTATTCTATAGGGCTTAAAACTAAAACTACAAACTGTAATCGTTGTAAAGACTAATTAACTACTCATTTATTAAACAATTCTCTGCCAAATACACACTTAAGTCCTGAAAACGGAGCTTGCGGGTTTTGTTAACGTTATTATAGTGACTATGAATGCAATAACTAAATGAACTTAAAAAACTTTTACATTTATATCTAACATTAAGACTGTACATCCATTCGAAAACACATCAATCTAAACGGCGTATTTGTTAAAATTATTTTATGATATACCAATTTTATTCCACTCGAATATATACTCAGTGACATATAAACTGCACCACCTAGAAGGGGTGGGAATTTTTGGACCAAATTTGGCAGGAATAGTGGACTAGTTCAGGGAAATAGTTGATTAAAATTTGAAACCCAATCATGAAGTAGTCATGGGATTTTTGATGTTTGTGTCATTTTTTAGAGGTGGTGATAGACAAGCAATTATCGAGTCATTTTTTGAATTTGTTCCACTTTTTCGGATCCCTTTCTTTAGTTTAAAATGTTTCAAGTTTTTAATGATGCCTAGAGGAAGGAGACCTCAAGTTTACCAGCAGTTGAGTGACTTTGACCGAGGGCGGATTGTTGGTTTACGAGAAGCAGGTTTTTCGTTTAGAGAAATCGGCAACCGTTTGGGACGGCACCACTCAAGAATAATGCGTGTTTATCAAGCGTGGTCTGAACATGGGGTTGAACGTCGGAGAAGAGGCACTGGGGCTCAAAGACGATCCAATGAACGTCAAGATCGCCGCTTAAGACTAATGGCCTTGAGAGACCGATTCTCTACAACTGGATCAATAGCTGATCAATGGTTAGGTGAACAAGGTCATCCGATAGGCTTGCGAACAGTTTATCTTCGAATAAGAACCTTTGGCTTGCTGTCTTACCGCCCACATCTTGTGCTACCCCTCACTGCTCAACATCGCCAGGAACGTTTGGCCTGGTGCACGGAAAGACTTCAATGAAACTTGGAGTGGCATCGAGTTGTCTTCAGTGACGAATCGCGATTTTGTTTAGGAATGAATGATGGTCGGATGACTGTTAGACGAAGACGTGGAGAAAGGCGCAATCCTGATTTTTCGATTGCGAGGCATGTTCACCGAACTGTGGGGTTGATGGTGTTGGGTGCTATTGCTTACGGCAGTAGGTCACCCTTGCTCTTCATTCGGGGCAGTATGACCGCCCGACGCTACATTGACGAAGTGGTAGATCCGCATGTTCTTCCATATCTTCGAGGGCTGGAAGACCCACTTTTCCAGCAAGATAATGCACTACCTCACGTAACAAGGGTTTCTCTTGACTTCTTTGAAGAGGCCAATGTTAATCTTTTGCCTTGGCCGCCATGAACTCACAATTTGTCGCACATTGAGCACGTGTGGGACATGATGGGTAGAAGATTGAGGAATCTACCGAACCCACCGTTGACAATAGAAGCTCTACGGCATGAAGTACAGGCTGCTTGGGGATGCCATACCCCAAGAAGACATTGATCACCTGCTGGAATCAATCCCAAGCCGGGTCAATGAGTGTATCAGAAATAGGGGCGGACCAACACATTATTAAAGAAAAATCAAAAAGATAAAGTGTTTTCTTTATCAAATTTTAATCAATTGTTACCTTAGACTAGTCCAATGTTTCTGCTAAATTTGGTCTAAAAATTCCCACCCCTTCTAGGTGGTGCAGTTTATGTCACTGAGTATTTCAGTAATCTGTCATTTAATAAGGAGTGGGGATATTTGAAATAGAGAAATTTAATGAAAATTATTTACAGAAAGGAGTCGTTTCAAAGATGACAGCATATATAATAACTGATTTCAAAATACGTAATTGTTATTACAGTAAGGCCGTTTTTAAAAAGAGATATTACTTAATAAAAGTATCTCATAGGATTCGGTGTCAGTTACAATTCATAACTAACTGTATTATGCCACTGCATTACATTTTACATGTGTGAAAATACGATAACCAAGCCTGTGCGTTTCATGTTGAAGCAATAGGTCTTCATGGCATAACTTATATACATCTGTTGCATTAGTTGAGGAAATTGATATTACGTACATAGTTCAAACACTGGCATTTCCGTATTGTGTTATAACTTCATCAGTGAACCCGCGCCGATCCTCTGCAATCAAGTTCGATGCTAAGGAATCCGTTGGGCAGTCTTCGCTTGAGCGAACCATATCAACCAATTATCCAACATGAATCATTTCCAATATATCAAACTGGCGTGTTACCATGTCCAAGTTCGACCATTATATTGCTAATGACAAAAATGAATACAATAAATGGATCAAAGTAATATAATCTCCTGTATGTATTACTTAACTTATTATTATTATTATTATTAACTTATTAACTTAAACGGTTTCTTGGTATGACGTATACTATTCGTATACTTTAATGACGTATACTATTCGTTCTATGACATCTGTGTTTCTGTACATAGAAGTCTATCTAATACAATCCTGCTACTTTGCATATAGATCAAAGTGAATGAATTAATTAAACCAGTGCCAAATATTTGCAAATATAGATCCACACGAATTGCTACCGAGCCAGACACGTTGGCTCTGTCTACAAATTGTTGTAAATAGAATACTAGAACAGCGACCCGCGCTGCTTATAACTTTCTAGGTTTAAATATATTTTCTATTTTTAAGCTACAAATTGGCAAATGTTACTTATTTAAATATAGTGCTTAGAAGTGCCCCATCTAAGGTTATAGATATTGTGCTCAAAAAATCAAATAATGCTCATTTTGTAAAAATATAATTTTGTTGTTCTGATCTAGTGTATTTCTATAACTATTTCATTCGAATAAAATCAATATTATTTTTACACAATTTATTTACATGTACTTACAAAATCTGATATAATCGGGGAAGTATGGATAATATAAGAAGACTAAATATATCTTCGAATATAATTTACGACAATGACAATTTTATCTGAAAAAGTAGTTTTATAACATGAACGCTCCTTTGTACCAGGTAATTGGGGCTTACTTAACATAACTTGTTAACGCCGAAAATTCTGCACCTAATCAATTTCAAAGTTTCGATTCAAAAACGCGACTCATGAAATATTTCATTCCAATAATAACACCAAAACAATATTGTATAGCGAGCCACCATTTATCTTCATGGAGCTGTTTAATTAATATTATAGCCATGAATTTTGTGTAATTGTTGTAGAAACATAAATAATGCAGTTAATACAACAAAAAGATTCAGTTTTAATGAGTAATGAGAACCCTACGACTACCATATAGGTGCACCTAAATGTCCCTTACATGAACACTGGAAGGTAGATCACTTGCACCTACTCCTGGAATCCGTGAAAAAGGATTCTAAGAACAAATAAAAAATTGTTGGTAGAATGTGCTGGTCATGCGATATGTATTGAACATCGATATGTATGCAAATACTAACAATAATTTTCGATCTATAGTGGACTGATTAACAATGGAGCCGTGGTTGCAAAAAATGTTAGCTGCAAATAGTTTCGAATGGTGATATTAAAAATGTTTTATCGTTCGCTCTGTAACTTGACCGAGCACAATTTTATTCATTTTTAAATGTTCCTTTGAATCTAATTGTGGTACATTCAAACGAAGTGATAAATAGTAATAATTTATCGACTACAAATGCGAACGTGCTTAATTGGTCGTTGCATTGGTAGTAGAACGAAATCTCTGAATAGGAAAATATGTTTACGTGAATGAACGTTACTCTGTTGAATTCTTCACAATGTAATTATATCAAACATTTCGTATTTTAAGTGCGTTTTCGAAATGATGTAATTATTTTAATTTATTATTATTAAAGTGTGCTTTTAAACGCCTTAATTAATGAAATCAAATAATGGAAAATTTTAAATATCAAAACACAAACTTTATTTTTTTTATTAACTTTATTATTAAATTACTCAAAACCTTAACAACAAAAATTACTCAAACAAAATTAGTATATTTCAATTTTATCGAACTAAAATTTTATCTCACTGTTCCTGTAAACTATTATAATTATTTATAAAATAAATCGCGTGGATTCGTGTGGTGAATATCATAATATCATAAATTTAAAATATCTTTAACAGTTCTTCCGATTTCGTTATAGAAATTTATTTTATAGCTTGATTTACAATTTACGGTTGTTTTCCTGGTGCAAATCGATGCCCTTTTCTTCTTAGCGATCTTATCCAATTTTGTCACTTCAAATTATTAACGACATTTCATCTTCTTTTATATTTAACAGCGTGACTGATTTTCGTATAATAGCACCGTTGCTTAGCAACGTCGTGGACTTATAGTGTCAAATTGGTACTTTCGTCGTATTTTGACCTTTCTTGTATAGCCGTCCGTGCCTGGATTTCTTTGCAATATATTTTTATTGACAATTTTCTCTTCCAGAATTTTAAAATATTTTAAATATTTCCGAATGTTATCTTTACAACGGTTCTAATCTTTTTCCTCTTAATTATGAGTTGCGAACCGCGTTGTAGAAATGCTGCTCGAAGGGTCGTATCAACATTTCGGCAGAGTTCCATTACCAATCTTAAGGGAGCTCTTCTTTGATGTCACTGACAGAAGAACAGTTCTAATTCAGTGAGTTAAATTATAATATATAATTTAAACACAATTTGTTATAATTTATTACCATGATCCTGCATCTGTCTAGATTGGTGTTTTTTCCCTTTTATTTGCTATTTAAATTAGTCATTCAAGCATATGTTTATTAATAGTTTCTTAGCGAGACTTTTCACAATGGGAGTTTTGTGATGTTAATATTACTTTTTAATATGGATTTAATATTGTCATAAAATTCCAGCTGTCAAATACTTAATTCATTAACATACAGTTTCTTGACAAATATTATTCCATTTGCGGGTTAATTTATTTTATTGCTAGTTTAAATTTTATTGTAGTGAATTAAATATTGCTCGAATACCACAACTAAGTTCTTCACAAGGTTTTGTATAGTTTTTACAGTAAATACTGGGGTATATATAAAGTCGGGTCTGATACCGTGATAGGTTTTATTTAATGTCATTTGTCATATAAATGTTTATTGCTTGACAAGGAAAATATTGTATAGGTGTCGCAATAAATTTTAATATTGCTAAAAGTGTTACATTTCATTCACTGCTGGCAGCATAACATAAGTAATATTCTACATGGTTTACAGTAGCGAAATTTTACAATAATTATATATATATATATACGTCTAAAAATATTATTTAATTCAACTACCAAGCGTTATTTCTTCTGGTACCCGAGCTCGGCCGTGACAAAAACCCGTAATTAGTTAGCACTACAAAGCCGTCTTTGAAACAACCTATTTGTGTCTAGCTGGGATTAGCATCCATGGAGCTGCTTTACATTTCAAAGTTGTCGTAATTACCGTAAGAACTTTACACTTATCACAATCAAGAATAATCCACCGCTGTCGCGGTTTCAAACGAGCAAAACAGATTCGTAATTTGTTTACGTAAATATTTTTGCCATAAATGTCGCGCTCTTGCAATTTTGAGTTACTCCCGTGCATAGATTTTAATTTCAGATTGCATTGACCCACATCTCGCTCGAAATGCATCGATGCGAAGGCAATACTAATAAAATTTTATTTCTGGAGCTTTTTATGGAACCATATTTTTACAATTTCTTATCGGCGAACGGATCTGCGATAGGCGCTCGATGTGCTTGCATCGCGCACGTCATGGCACTAAATGCAGCCATCGAACCACCGCTAATAAATCGCGCATCAAATATTAATTTCGGCTCAGCGTGAGCTTTGGTGATCGACGAAGTAGTAAAATGCGGCGGCTCACATGTACTTGATCGTCTTCATCAATACTACGAAACATATAAGGGAACCAATTTGTATTTCATTCAAACTTGCTAATATATTTAAGCCACTCTGAGGCATACCGGATCATAATCGATGCCGATATCAATAAAATTGTTAAGCACCCTTTGTTAACCAATGAATTTTAATTAATTGTTCAGATATTTTGTGTTACGTCTAACAAAGCAGCCGATCCTTCTTTAGGATTTACTTGATACATTCATTGTTTAGTCAATGGCGTTTTTTTAGAAGATTAGATATTTTTCTAATTTATGATTTCCATGCTATTATGACATATGGGCCGGTCTGTAAATGAATTTGCACAAGATCTTAACGAGTCGAACTAGTGCACTATTTACCAAAGGAGTGATCAAAACGAAGGTTTTATTTTCGATACTGTAATCATCTGTTAAGGGTTGTTCAGTGGCAACTTTGTATAGTTTCAGTCCTTCGCTGATATCCTAGGTGGCGATTTTGTTCACTCCATCTTATATCAATTCTATGACATCCAAATTAAAATCGATTCGAAATCCATCGTGGTCGAAGGCCATTCGGTCGATTACATTCCGTATGAAAATTAAATTGTACATAATAAGAGAATGTGGCAATGGACTAAGGAAAAGTGAACGAAATTAATATTTATTGTACGACTGCCAATGCATGTGGAATAGGCAATGAAAGTTACAAAGTTACAAGAGAATGGGTGCAAAGAATGTACATGAGTACGAGTACGGAAATGCCATATCTGAGAAGTACCACGATAAGTAAGAGAGAATATGTAATAGTCATAGTTTGCATTAGAAGGAAATGAATTGTTGGAGTAGTGGATGAGGTGAAGATAAAAGTGTGAAAGCAAAATTTCAATACGTGTTTCGAGATAGGCGCAAGTTGAGGTTTTGTTAGAACTACATCCTGCTTTCGTGTGACATCTTCTAACGGAGATCTTGTAACGCTTGCCAAATTTTTTGTTCCACATAATATCTAAATAATACTACAACCAAGGAAGCGAGAAATCAACATATATGTTGTTTTAAATATGTTCACATTTGTCAGCCAAAAAATCAAGTTTAATTTAAAGAAATATGGAGATAAATAAATGCATGAATACGAGTACAAATAATTCTAAACTATATGCATGTTCTTGTACCTAAATTAACAGTTAATATGATTATGCGTTCGACCTCGTTGTGTGAGTAATATTATTTGTTACCGACATTTTGAGTTGTATTTTCTATATGCATATGCATATGCATGTGCATTTTGCCTCTTGCTACATGAATTATGAATGTGAATATGCAGTAACTAAACCAACTACATGTGATTTTTGCACCCGCGCTTTATTTATTCACGCTGACCTTGTCGTGTTTATATTTCTTTATTATCCATGTTTGCTGTAGCCCACCACATATTAATTTTCAAATACTTCTAATTCGCCTGATGCGTATATATAAATAATCTTTAGTAATACGAGATCTGTTTTTAAAAGACTAAATTAGGATAAAGAAAGTTAATAAAAGGACGACAAGGACCGGCGCTAAAGAAAATAATTTTCCGACTACGTCCCAAGGCGATATGATTCCCCACGAAGGCTAAATATAAATTCATGAGAAACAGAAAGTAATTTCGTTATTTATTATCGTCGGGACGTTTTATACGTATTTGAAAAAGAGAAGGGCTTCTGACCTATGCCCGTAGCCAGGAGTGCCAATTTGAGACAGGAATTCGAATTAATCTCGTGAATAATATCCCTCTTTTAAGAGTTGGATGAGAAACGCAAACACTTGATTAAATTTTAAATTAGGTGATAATCCTTGACGGGGTGTCCTTTCGCTCCATTTTTATTATCTTTCCAATGTATTCCAGTAGGATAGATGCTGTTACACGTTTGGAGATACGTTCAATTTTCATCGGCATTGTTGTGAGGAAATGAGATCGTGCAGAATTTAATATAATCTTTCGGTTTCCTTAATAATTTATAAATTGCCGTGCTGTGTTCATTTATTATCTAACTAGAATGTGGTCCCAGAAGAATTATAATAGAATTGAAGTTAATTTATTTTCAACTGAAACCAATTTCATTGTTTTTATCTTAAACATTGATTCAGAAAGTTTCAGTAAAATATCATTCATGACGTATTACATCATCACTCTACGACAATATCTAGTGGTGAGTTTAAAGTTTTAATACAGATTGGTGTCATTCCAATTCTGTTCAATACAGTGATGATATCGAGAACTATCAACCAATATAAAATTTAAGTGTATTTTCGAAAATAATTGAAAAAGTCGAATTAACGTACGATGGGCAATTTTAATCATCAGATTGCACGAAACATCGATTTTTTGACTTCATTGATTTTTTCGTATTATAATTTTAGTTTATCGTCAACATCATGTAGAATGGTTCAGTGCCAAAACAATTAATATTTTATTAATATTTGATTCGCATATTGTTTATATTTATTCATGCAGTTAATTAAACTCGAAATTAATTGCATAGAGTTCATGTAATGTTCATAATTACGAATCATTGTATCTGCTCGTAGCGGTTAGGTCGATCGGCCACTATATTTGAATTGGGGTACGCTCAGGCCTGGTTAGAAAGTATTTCATTCAATGACCACAACAATATATCGCTGGCGTCATCGGCTCGTCCACAATTGTGTATTTAAAATATAATTGTTTGAACGTTTATTTCTAAACTGGTTAGCAAAACATATCGTTATCTAGATTTTCTAAACAAACAATGGTTGCATTTAATTCAAAATTGCGTTGTTGCCATAAGACCGGTCATGTGCTCATTTCATGCAGCGTTATCTACAGAAGCGCCTTGACATGTGTTTTTGTTCATAACTTTGGTGAATCTCAACATTTTGTCGCATTTTTTTCTGCAACACATCCTATACAAATGTTGAAGAACAACGGCGAGAGTAGCGATCCTCGCGGAACGCCGGCGGACAGCGTCCTGGGTGCTGACTGCGTTCCGTTCAGTTTGCTGCGAATCGTTCTTTCGAGAAGGAACGATCCTGACTAGAACGAGCGGGATCACCTTGCAACACCTTGTAGAGAAGTCCTTCATGGTAGATATTGTCGAAAGCTTACATACATAGGCCAGACAAGAATAAAAGATCATAAGAAGCTTCGACCTCATGAAACAAGTTTATGTTTGAAATATAAAATATGGAAATATTGTGTGATAACCACATTGTCTCCAACCTGATACCTTAGATCGCTGAAACGTGCAAGTACTGTTCTGACTTTAATTAATTATGACCATCCCCATCAATTAAGCCGGGGTTAATGATAATTCTTTGCTGTAATTATGCGAAATTCTTACTTGCAGAGTGACAATATTTTGGCGTCATATATGGAGCAAAAACCTCAATGCCAATGGGATTGGTTATGTACGATAGTAGTTTGGCTTATTTGATGACTTTTATCACAAGGCATATTATTTTACAATTATTTACAAAACATCCTGAATAATGTGTATTTAATCATATCATATTAACGCTTAAAATTCATAGATAAATATAAAGCGCATAAATCAACGTGTAAATAATATGAATAAAATACAAAAAATGCTGTTTACAAATGTAATTGCCGATATGCATAGCAACACTAATTAATTATCATTAATTAATTACACATTACAATATGCAGAGTGAAGCGCGTGCCTCTTTGATACATTAACACATTAAGCACAAATTAATTAATTTTGTCATAATATAAACTCGTTGATATTTATTTCGGCTATTTGTGTACAGTAAAAGTTTAATTAAAAAAACAACGCGTCGTAATTGCCAAGTTTCCAATAAAACATTTCAATGCGGTCGCAGTAAATAATGGAAAGCTTTACCGTATTTTAACGATTAATATTTTAAATATTTACCGACGTTTTATATTGCGTAAAATTTATTGCATGTTGAAGTGCAATTATTAAAGAATGGCTCTTCAACATGCCACTTTCATAGATGAAAATATATATTTCTGACGATTTATTCAAAGCTCTTAACAAATTTCATTGTTAAAAAGTTGTTATAGTAATTAAGATTTGATGCAATTAGTAACATTCGGAATAAATTTTGGATTACATATTTATGATATTGGTAATCCTTTTTTACTACATTCTTTTTAAAACGATGACAAAATTGACAATTAACGGTTTATTAAAATACTTGTAAATACTTGAGACGATGACAACATTTAATTTATTACTACATAAATTTATTATTAATTCTTCAGGGTTTTCTGAATTAAATTCATGTACTCCGTATATCCGTATGTTATTGTATCCAAAATCATTGGAGTATTTTCCAATGATTTTGAACGTCGCAGAGATTCGATTCAAGCGCCACCTTTATATCACATACGTTGATTTCTTTTTCTTGCATACTTTACCTTATATTAATGGAAGTCACATGTGTTGTACAGCTTATTAATGACATGTTATGAAGTCCAGGTTAGGAATATATATTCCTGGGAATACACTTTTATTAAAAAGAATTTGTTGTACTGTAATTATTAAATAATGGGTCAATTTTTTCTGTGAAAATTAATTATCTCTTCATATTCATATTCCATTAATTGCGAATATCTTTAAAAAGTTCACCTGTGCATGCAACACTTTTAATTTCATGTGACCGAATTACCTTAATTAATAGTTCATTCGAGTACGATTTTTGCGCCTAGTTTTAACTTCAATTTCAAGCACAACGTCTAATTTATAAAACGCTTTAAAGTTGCAGAGCTTCAGGTGGCACTCGCATTAAATGATATACTCGCACTTGGAAAGTTGGCGATATATAGAGCACTCGGGAAATGCGCCCCAAGCTAAAAACTGTTTGCGTATTTAATGCTGAAGTTGCATTTCAAATTAAATCCTAGAGCAATTGGTTTTTAGATATAAATCTTTTCAAAAATTAACGAAATACTTATTCACGATGTTAGATGCATCAGCATCAAAAATCTTGTTTTGCAGTTGGGAGTAGTTTGGTGGATGTGAACGATTCCTACTAAAAATGGTAATGTAATAATAATGAGATTTCTTTTAACAGCTCTAACAGCTTTCATAAAATCGCAACAATATATACCGGGTATGTAAAATACAAACAACGAAACATCCCATACATGCATAATTGTAGAAACAAAAACAAAAATATAAGCAAATGTCAGGAACCAAACTTCAAACAGGAAGCATATTCAGACAGACTTCTCGGCTATGGCGAGTTTTATTGCTCATGAGTCTCATGAGTCATGGTCTATTATTATTATCGACTTATCAAAGTAAAAATTTTAGTGTACGATTTATTTTTCAATTTTTCATTGAGCAAAGTGTCATAAATAAAAATGTGCTAAATAAAATTAATTCAAATTGCTTTTAGTTTCAAATATGTTGATATACAGGATTATGCTCGGTTCACTGTACAGACTATATACCTCTTCATTTGTACGCCACTGGCCTCTATTTATCCTTCCAAAAATCCTCCTCTATATTTTCTTTCCCACCTCTCCAAATTTTGCTGGTTTTTCTTAGTCATAGTCGAAATGTCGCTGTCATATGTCAAGGTGGGCTCGAGGATGGTTTTGTATATTCGTATTGTTAGTTTACGAGAAATATCTTTTGATTTAATAATTCTGCTTATTGGCCCAGCACATCTATTTCCTTTAACAAATTTATTTCTCTTTTCTCATTGCACCTGGTATTGATTAGTGCGCCTAGATACATGAATTGTTCCACTTCGTCGAAATACCTCAATTTTCCATTTTCAAGCTCGACCATTATTTTTCCTGCTTTCTTTATTTGTTTTTAATTATCATATACTTGTTGCTGCTTCCGGCAATTATTAATACACCATCCGCATATACAAGGCACTGGTGCTTTTGTTAAACAAAAGTTCCTGTTCTGTTTAGGTCACTATCCATTATCACATTTTTCAAGATTACGTTGAATGGAACAGTGGACATTCCTAGACTCCTTTTGACTTCGAACTATCCTGATACCCGTCCGTTATCCATGACTACGTTTGTAATATTCTTTAGGGTCATCTCCGCTAGTCTTATTAGTTTCTCACGTACATCAAATTTTCTTAACGCCTCTGTCCGTTTTTTTCCTATCTACTCAATCATTAACTGTCGTTGACCAGTTTTACGAAACACAGCTTGGTACTCGTCCACCAGGTCCGTGTATATTTCCAGCCTTCGTTTTATCATAGTGGCCAAGATCTTACTGATCTACTATTGCTTTATGTCATTACCGTGGAATAGGTTCGGTATTTCAGATTTCAGATCACATAACGTAGCGTTTAAAGCAACCTAGCATTCAAAGCTTCCTCCCCATATTTTAGGATTTCGGCTGTGATGCCATTTTCCCCTGGCCATTTATTGACTTCAGGATATCCTCTGCTTTTTCCAACGGTGGCTCTATGGTTTCCTTTTTCGTACTTTTTCCTCCCCGGTACCGTTTCATTTCGTCTTCAGCCCTAGCGCTTAACAGTTCTTCAAAATATTGTGTCCATCTCTCGCAGTTTTTTTCTTCTTTTAATAATAGATTTACTTCTTTATCTTTATAGTACGCTGGTGTTCCTTGATCCACATTACCACCTCTTGTATTAGCACGTGGTCTATTTGATTTGTATCGATTCTTCCTGGTATTATACACGCCCCTTTGTAAATCTCCTTTCTTTTAAAATGTATGCTCATTATTTGCATTTGTTGTTCTATTGCAAAGGATATCAATCTCCGACCGTTATCGTTACTGTCCATATGGTTACTTTCTCCTCCTTTATTGTCGCCCCTGCCCACCTTCGCAGTTGCGTCTCTTAGTACAGTGATTACATGCTGCCCTGGTACCACCATTGCCTCCAGCTCCTCATAAAATGCGTTTCTAACGTCTGATTCTTTCTGATCCATCGGTGCTTGAATATTTATTATTGTGATAAACTTAAACTTTCCCCCAGTTCTTATTGAGTATAGCCACAGAGCAAAATGTCCTACGTTCCCTTCCATGTTTTTTCTTACCAGAAATCCTACTCCAAACCTTAGAATATGATTTTCCATCTTCACTTCAACTTAGGTGTTTTCTTGCAGAGTCGCCATATCCAGATTGTATTTTACCAAATATTTTATTAGATTATATTTCGCCCCTTCGTCGCTCATACCTTATAAATTCCATGTGCTCAGACTGATTTTATTTTCTGCACGGTTTTTATCTGCATTTTTAGATTTTCGCCTTCCCATTCCCCTTTCATTGGTTACATTTTTTTGCGCTAGCAACTATCATATTTTTCTCCCTCGCCCAATTCGCCCTCAAACAGTTTTCTGGTATCCTTCTTTCAAGTTATCTTACTTCACTTCCATTATTTCTCATCGATTAATTAATTTGTCATTTCCCACTGTTACTTACCCCCTCTCTATTTCCCCCTCTTCGTTCGCCCTCCTCATAATTTCCTTTTGCATTTCAGCTCTTCCTTTGTCATGTGACTGCTTATGAACACCTTCATTCGTGTTTGTAATTATAGCTCGTGGCGAAACATATGTAGTATCTACAATATATTGAACTAAAAACAATTAGTGTTAATTTTATTTATTGAAATGAAGTTTCAGCAAGTAATTCCACAATCAATCAACCACAAGAATGTGCATTCATTTGTCATTAGTATCTAACAAACTCAGATATTCCCGCCCAAATATTGCAACTAACTAAATTATCGCTGGAGTCTTGCGTAACGCTGAACGGCGTTTAAAGGTTTCATAGCTCTATTGTGCCTTTCATGTTCAATTACGTTAAGAAATTTGATTGTAAGTATTAGCATAATAAAATTATACAACTTCGTTCAAAGTTTCCCGTTGTTACTGCGATGCAACGGTGGACGATATAAGGTTGCGCATTAATAATATTAATAATTAAACTAGAGTGAATTTTTTTCCTGTAACACAAAGGAATTTTCTTCAATCACAAATCATGCTGGAGACCTTAAAATTTAAGCTCAGACACATTGGGTGCCTTATTTTATGATTTTTATATTTTGGTCGACATGTCGGGCGTAAATTTTGTTGCTGGATACGGATGAAGACAAGAATGGGTGTTGTTGTCCACGATATGTACGTAGGTGAAAATTGTGCGATTATTTAAAACCAAGGAGATTTGAATTTAAGGAAAATACATTACGTCGCAATTGGGTGGTAATTCCTGGTATCCAGTGAAAATTATTATTCTACTGCAGCTGAAAATATTAAAAATATAACTTACTTATGATTGATAGCTCCAGTGATATAATTTAAAGATTATGTTCATTCCGGAGATAATTATTAAAAAAATAGATATTTTCAGCAACACAACAATTGCAATTACAGTAAACTAAACTTCATATAACTTCATAATGGAAGTCTTGGCAAAGTTTTATATAAAAGGAAGTTTCGCGAAATATAAAATTACAACAAAGTTTGTTTTAATACAAAATTGCGAAAACTGAAAACAAACGAATTCCTCGTAAAAATTTAACGAGGCGATTTCGAACGGCAAAGATCAAAGTTTTAAATTTTCATTCTTTCAAGTTTCGGCGAAAAACTGATTGACATATCTGCGACAATGCCCAAACAAGTTTGCGCATCCGTCGCATCTAATTACGAAAACACAGCCGGTTTGAACGAGGGGCGGGCCCATTTGTTCGGTCGATTTGTAATACAAACTTGGAGTCCTTTGATGCTACGTTCCTTAGTAATTTTATTAGTCCTTGAGGTGATTTACTTTGTCTCTCCGATTCTTCAATCTAATTAGGGGTTTTCCCTCTCGTATTTATTCCATTATTTTAAAAGTTTGTGAAATTCCATTCCTTTATACTTCACAGTTAAGTGCAATGTATAACTATACGTTAGTCGACCAATGAAAACTAGTCGATTTTTAATTAATGCATTAATTCAATATTAAACAAACCAACAATAAACTTAAATTAAATGAATCAAAAATGGCATTACAATGTGCTCACTGCTATTCATGTAATCTGAAAGTAAAAAAATTTGTATACAACCAACTTTAAAATTTAAATTGCGAATCTCAAAACCATAAAACTGTGCATTCTGCATCTTACGATGACATCCTGCAGTATAACAAAAAATTATCTCGAGTTTTATCGCGGACACATTTTCATGACTAAACGTCCTCAAAAATTCATGAAGTGCGGTTTCAGAAAGTTTGCCACATATGTTTCAGGGTTCTTTGTTTCTTTTCTTAGGCAAGTACTCGGGATGAAATTCATTCGTTATCATAAATAACAGGTCACTGAAATATTTAGAATGTTTTAGAACAGTATTTCGATTTGTTGTGTGAAAAGATTGCAAAGTTGGAACTTGCTTTGAACTACATTTACGCAATTTGTGATTTTAAACGTCTTAAGTGGCAAGTTATGTTGTGTATGTGAAATGGAACAGAGTTGTATTATTCGTTGATAATAATTAATATCATAACGATTTATTGATTTTTTTACGGATATTTTTTACATTATTTTGTTTTATTAGCGATTCTGCAATGACGTGAATTTGATGTTTAGGGAATTGTAACTTGATCACTGTTTAACCATTACAAATTTAAGTTGATTGTCAATTGGGAAACCAAACCAGCCATCTAGTGCTGAGTGAATATTACACTCAGTGACATATAAACTGCACCACATAGAAGGGGTGGGAATTTTTGGACCAAATTTGGAAGGAACATTGGACTAGTCTAAGGTAACAATTGATTAAAATTTGATAAAGAAAACACTTCATCTTTTTGATTTTTCTTTAATAATGTGTTGGTCCGCTCCTATTTCTGATACACTCATTGACCCGCCTTGTCATTGATTCAAGCAGGTGATCAATGTCTTCTTGGGGTATGGCATCCCAAGCAGCCTGCACTTCATGCCGTAGAGCTTCTATTGTCAACGGTGGGTTCGGTAGATTCCTCAATCTTCTACCCATCATGTCCCACACGTGCTCAATGGGCGACAAATCGGGAGATCTTGGCGGCCAAGGCAAAAGATTAACATTGGCCTCTTCAAAGAAGTCAAGAGAAACCCTTGCTGTGTGAGGTCGTGCATTATCTTGCTGGAAAGTGGGTCTTCCAGCCCTCGAAGATATGGAAGAACATGTGGTTCTACCACTTCGTTAATGTAGCGCCGGGCGGCCATACTGCCCCGAATGAAGAGCAAGGGTAACCTACTGCCGTAAGCAATAGCGCCCCACACCATCAACCCCACAGTTCGGTGAACATGCCTCGCAATCGAAAAATCAGGATTGCGCCTTTCTCCACGTCTTCGTCTAACAGTCATCCTACCATCATGCATTCCTAAACAAAATCGCTATTCGTCACTAAAGACAACTCGATGCCACTCCAAGTTCCATTGAAGTCTTTCCGTGCACCAGGCCAAACGTTCCTGGCGATGTTGAGCAGTTAGGGGTAGCACAAAATGTGGGCGGTAAGACAGCAAGCCAAAGGTTATTCGACGATGAACTTTTCGCAAGCCTATCGGACGACCTTGTTCACCTAACCATTGATCGGCTATTGATCTAGTTGTAGCGAATCGGTCTCTCAGGGCCATTAGTCTTAAGCGGCGACCTTGACGTTCATTGGTTCGTCTTTGAGCCCCAGTGCCTCTTCTCCGACGTTCAACCCCATGTTCAGACCACGCTTGATAAACACGTAACGGTTGCCGATTTCTCTAAACGAAAAACCTGCTTCTCGTAAACCAACAATCCGCCCTCGGTCAAAGTCACTCAACTGCTCTAGGTCTCCTTCCTCTAGGCATCGTTAAACACTTGAAACACTTTAAACTAAAGAACGGGATCCGAAAAAGTGGAACAAATTCAAAAAATGACTCGATAATTGCTTGTCTATCACCACCTCTAAAAAATGACACAAACGTCAAAAATCCCATGACTACTTGATGATTGGGTTTCAAATTTTAATTCAAATTCAAATCAAATAGGGGGTTGTAGAAACGTAATGTGCCTGCCAATGTAAAGATGGAGAGAACAAATAGTGCCGAAAATATCAACGTCGGCATAAAGATAAAATGGTCACTGAAGTACGATGGAAAACGAGGAAGGAAATCACTGATAGAACAGAAGCAGTAAAAATCCTTAATATTTCTAGCTAATGTATATTTTTGATATATATTTGAAATTATTCTCCTCACTAAACCACCAAGGTAACATAAATGTCAAAAATTATAAATACCTTACTCTATATACCACCAGGTTCAACAAAATATTTGTAAAGAATGCAGCATAATAATACTATGATTTCTTAAAGGAATAGACCAGACTGTTCCAGATGACATGAAAAACAAAACCCGTTAAAGAAACAATACACGAAAACCAATTAAGGTAATACCAAGAAGAGTGTACGAAGGATAATTATTGAATATAGCTACGTCTCAGCTAAACAACACGTTACTCTTCCTATTGTGTAATTGTCCCAAGCAAGAAACATTCCATTAGGTCCACTAGTCTAGCCGCCAGCATTGGTGACATCATACAGTGTCATTTAACTTCAAAGGGGATGGGTTGGGATGATGAATCAATTAGAAAGGAAGCGGAAAGGACGAACGAAAAAGGAAAATGACCAGCGGCGAAAAATCTAAGGTTAAGATTGGAAACAACAAAAACGACTTTACATGAGTGAGTACAACCGAAAAAAAATATATAGAGAAACGAAAAAAATCCTATTTCAAAGAAAAGGTTATTATACCAATTTAATGGATAAAATGAGCTGAAAAATCAAATCCTTCACGACGAATATTATAAAGAGAAGTTTAAACAGTTGCTTTTTATCTCTAAATAAAAACAAAGCAACTACAGAACTAATTTTGGGCTTAGAGGAGACAACTATCCAAGAATATGCTGATTCCCCCCCTTTCTCTTACACATTGACACTGACAAAGCATGATTAATAATGATATCCTAATAACTATGTGGTAGAGTGACAGTAACTATATTTTTTGTGCCAATAAATGAATTTTAGCACACATTGTTCACATTGGTCTGTAAAGACAAAACTGTTTTTTTTAACAAAATTTAATACATTTTAAACTATGTGTTATTCTGCATACAGCAATAATTCATTTAAATGCAAAAATGTATTGAACATAACAACAAGCATAGATTTTATTATATCAATATAGATATTTTTATCCGGACTCAATTTCAAACCTTTGCCATTGGAAAGAAACCTAAAAAAAACAACGTGCAAACCATGTTAAAATCGCAAAACTGGACATTGTCCTGCCGCATCGTTTTTTATTATTTCACTCCCACCTACAACCACAACGTCGTCTCGACGCATAAAACTTATGAATTAGTAACCCGAGCTGCCGTAACTATAAAAAAGTTCAAGCAGGTCAGTTTTTCGCGATGCGACGCCGACGCCCGGCAATAATCGTTCAGTTAGTTTGTCGTGAAAATTTGCACTTTCCGCGGCGATTTTCGTTGTGTTTGTTAGCGTGTGCTGTGAGTTTTGTCTGTGGAAGAACGTTTAGATGGTCTTGGAATCTTAGGCAGCCGATGGTAGCGCGTAATTAGCCAGGCGTCTCTAGAAGAGGTGAGTGATGTTCATCGTACTTTGTTTGAACCAGGTGATTCCAATAAAGATTGACATGTATGTACGCACAATGCATGCGTCGTCATGTTGGCGACAAAATTGAATCGGCTCAGTCGCTGCGTTCTTTGTTGCAATTATCGATACATATGCAGGTTCGAGTGCGTCCCAATCGCAATGTAGGCTACACGCTCGGTTGTTCCTAGAGGTTACAAAAATCTTACGTAATTAAAAAATATGTGTACTAAAAAATTGACGAAAACAGCATTTGATTAACTAAGGAAGAACATACAACGCTTTACCGTTTTGCCAATGCTTTTTAAAAATAGTATTTATTAGTTAAACTAAAAATTCGATAACGAATTGATTTTTTTATTCTATAGACTATCGGAGATAAGGTTATGAAATACAGATAATAAGAATAAAATATCTAATATTCATAAAAAAAAATTATGAAAGTAAAAAAAAAAATAAAATTGAATTAGGTTATAATTAAACCACAAGCCCATGTATTGCATGCATTAGTGGAGCACAACGGCGTTCCATAAAAATATTCAAATAATGTATTATCCTGATCCTTTTTTGCTGTTATTTTTCTAAAACGCAACTACTGTCGGATTATTAGCCGCGTACAGGCCGCCATCTACTCATGTGGAAACCTTTCTACAGGATCTGGGCGTAACGTTGCAAACTATAGAGAGACGACAAATTGAAATCTTTTCAGGCGATGTTAATATCAATATAATGAATAACAATCAAAACAGTAACGATCACTTGAATTTAATATACGAACATGGATATGTGTCACACATTAACGAGCCTACGAGAATTTCCAATCAAACACACTCTTGTTCAGATCATTATTTTGTAAATCACACTCATGTTCAATTAAATATGACACCCATAATACTAAGATCTTCAATCACAGATCATGATTTAATAATATTGGATATTGGAGTGGATTTTTCGACAATCGCAGCTAATAAATCAATTAAATCAATCAAATCAATTAAAATGTGATTGACACGAATCATATTGAACTCCAGCTGCGGTTATTAGGCAAATAACAATAATATTTAATGTATTAGATTTTTGATTAGTTACTACTGATGAATGTGTTGCATTCGAAACGTCTATTTAGACAACAAATATTATTTTCTTCTTGTGAAATGGCATTTACCATTAACATTATTGAAAAATTCACAATTCTCAATTCCCAAAGCGATGCACCCCAGACAGAAACGTTTTAACTTAAGGGAGTAAATAATTCCGATTGACGATCAGACGACAAAATGGAATGTTCCTGTACTTTCTATATTCAAACACGTCAACACCTTTCAATTTCGTCTCGCATTTTACGTCAAAATTTCCATTTATGTTATGAACGATGCGTTACAAAATTTATTCGAGTGTATTACTCGTATGTACATAATTCAATTAACATCGAATAACATTGTAATGATATTGATAAATTATTTCATAGCACTAATAATAATAATGCAATAATACAATACAATAATAATACACACATCGAATCTTCAAGTCAATTATTCCTGCTTGGACAGTATACGCACATACATAATTATTCAAAATTAAGAAAATATAAGCACAAAGGGCTTAATATTTAATCGATTCACACTATTGCATAATTTTGACATAAATATATTCCAATTTGTAAGCATTATACGATATGAAATCTGTTTCATTTCCCTTTTTAATGTGCCATATAACCATCCGAAATGGATAAAAAAACGCATACGAATAATGAATGGGGAAACAACAAGACGCTACGAGGACGAGGAAAAAGAAGAATGAATGTATTAGAATTGGTACTTGGAATATTCGAGCATTACTACGCCCGACGAAGATGGCGAAATGATATGAGGTGGAGTGGACAGGAGGATATTAGAAAGAAGGACAGTCTGTTTTACGCAGGAGAGAAGAAACAGTCGAAGTGGTGTTAGTTTTGTATTGAGGGGTAGTCTGAGAGACAGGGTGATATAATCCAAGCCTGTAAACGAAAGAATAGCATGAATTAGACTCAAAACGGAACCAGGGAAAACATTTATTATCAATGTATATTATATGAGAAAGATAAGCTGGAGGTATATGATAAAATAAAAGAGAAATTTCCTAATAAGTAGTTGCAAGTATAATCATAAGAAATGTGGAGAATGCACGTAACGAATAAACGAACTCAAATCGATCATATGCTGATATTAAGACATACGCAAGAAGCAATAGAAGGTGCTACCGAGGAGCAATTGTCGACACCGATTAGAAGGCTCAAAAAATCGATTTGTTTTTTATTGCTCAAATCTATTCCTAATATATCTAAGAATATGTATAAAAAGTTATAGCGGATAATTCGCAATATTTTGAAAGATACAGCACTAAACACAGTGAGGTGTCGAGCGAAAAATATACGAACGCACGAACGCTCGGACAAACGAAACGCGCACCCCTCCCCGCAGTAACATAACACCGAACTATGTACGGAAAAAAGTTCAAACGGTCGTTCGAAACAATAATATTTTGAGTTCGTAAGAGCTATAGTAGGATTATAACGAGATATTCCGTAAGTAATCGAAAATTAACATTTTTCCTGATCGTAAACTTTAGAGCGCGTTTTCTCGAGTTTTCGTTTTTACGATTTTTCTAAACTGGTGGACGTGATTGCGAGAAAACTAGACAAGCAATCAAAACGAAACAAAACTTTTGTTGGCTTCAGTAGCATTCTATTCTATTTGAACTAAAAAGATTAATGAAAAAAAAATTCTAAACAACTTTTTTAGCAAGTTGAAATGATTTTATCTTCCTGCAAAGAGCACATTTATTTTCAAACCTGAGAAAAATCTTGAATTTCAAAATTTTGGGTTTTTTTTTAGTTCACATAGAAGATAATATATGAGAATTGCCATTTTTTTGGTTTTTTTTGTTTCAGACAAAAATTACGGGCTGCATCTTTCCCACCGATTGTAACTTGCAATTGAAAGGTGTTGCACAAATGTGCATAAAAATCGGTTCCGTTTAAATATTTTTCTCTCGACATATTTTTTTTAATGCTCAAATATGCAATAAAATGCTCTAAAAAGTTCACTAGACTTGCTCATTTTTTCTGCCCTAAAAAATTCCCCCAAAACGGTATTTTAAGGCCTCCTAAAGCAGGATTCCCCCTTAAAAGTAGAATAACAAGTCAAGGACGAAGAAAAATTGAGAAAAATCCAGCAATCAACATGGGAAGTAACAAGATTAAAATGGATAGAACAAACAGAGGAGACGACGAAATACTATATAGAGAAAGAATAAAGGAGGCTAATTGGATATATAGGCAAAAATATACAATACATTGACAATATAATGGAAGGCACAGAGAACGATAGCAAGGAGTATAATACAAGAGCATTTTATGCGAAAATAAGAAATAGAAGGAAACTTGGAAACAGAAGGAGAACACTAAGATATCAAGAAGGAAGGTCAGAATATGAAGAGGAAAGGATACGAGCTGGTTGGTGGGGACATTTTGAAAGAATATTGAATGTGAATGTGAATCATAACGTCAATTATTGAACCAACGGAATTTGTAAATTCGATGGTTTTAGTCAAAAAAAAAATCAATTAATGAAATAAGAATTTGTCTTGATCCAAAAAATTTAATCGAAGCAATTCAGATAGAACACTTCAAAATTCCAATATTTGATGAATTAACGTATGAAATGGTGGGTTTAAAATACTTCACAAGATTAGACGCAAATAAAGGGCTCCAGCAAATAAGGTATACCAATGAAGTCTCAAAACTAACAACGTTAGTTAGCTACACCACATGATGAATATTTACAAGAATTGTAGAAAATGAACCAATTAAATAATAGTAGAATTTAAATTCCAGTTTAGAACGGGGAGATGAACAACTTAGGCAATACAAATATATTCACATCACATGATTAACTAGGTATGTGAAAAGATTCATAAATATGATGTACATCTCCATATGGTGTTTGTAGATTCTGAAAGTTTCTGTGACTTGTGAATGTAACTGTGCTATGTAAAACGATGCAGTAATTCAAAAATATCTAGTAAACCGATAAAATTGATGAAATGGACACCATTGGTTGGAAGACCCAGAGGAAGGCCAAGGGACGTATGTGACTGATTGGAGAAAATAGGTGGTTGTGCGACAAGAATGGAGAAGGATATGTGAGAGAGCACTACCACAACAAACTTTAACAGTGGAATACAACGATTGATCCAGTGTTTGTATTGTTGATATTGAATCTACTTTGAAATGCGGTTGCAACGATCTGCTTCACCAGGTCATTGTTGATTCTTTAAGGTCGTACGGAGCACGACTGACCTGATCTTTTTACACTAAGTTCGAATACAATCACTCACACTTTACCTTTGATAATTAATAACTCGATTGGTAATATACCGAAACGAAAAAAAAAAAACAGAAAATGATAATGGACTGCAGCTCGGATTATAAATGTAAATAATTCCTTCACATTAACATTTAAATTGCTCATTGATGCACTGGAATCTATTGCGGGTTAATTAAAACTGATGACTCATATAACTTACCTTCATGGGTGCAGCAGTTATCTTATGGAGGATTAATAATGTTCCATGTTCCGGTCATCATTAGGTGGGCGTGTGATGTTATAGTGAGGATACATGCGGCGAATAAATATGTATGATTGGGCCATCCCTAGTAGGTTTCCGCCTGTCCTCAGCTAACGTACGGGTGGTGATCTGATGAACCCATCAAGGGTGAAAGAGCTGTGAAAGGTGGATTCTGCATCTTAGCAAGGATGTGATGTGACTAGATTTTCATTAACAATTATTAGACGATGTTTGGAAAAAGTAGGAAGTTATTTGTCAATAATACTCGTAGTTGCTTATTTATCTATCTCAGAATGAACATTGTTAAGCAACCAGTTAGTATTTGTTAGACGTTGCAAGAATTATTTAATGATTGTTGTTTTGGACGAATTTATTCTAATCTTGCATTAAACATTGCGACTTGTCCGCGGTGATATAATTTTTGATTTCAAAGTATCCAAACGTCTATTATTTTCTGTATTAGTGGGAAATTGTGGGAAATGCTTACCGACGACGCGATTAAAAACACAAATTCGAATACATAGTTCGTTCGTAGCTCGGAATTTAATTTTATTTCTTCATTCCAGCATCAGCAGTTTCAACGTTCGTCCGGTGTATCTTTTTTCACTTCGTAACGCATTTATGTCTTAACGCTCGATGGCTCAAATTTGGTGTAATTTTGAAGTATACCGAAAACATACGTAATCGTAAATTGGATTTTACGGCCATTTTCACGCACATTAACCCCAAGATTTTTATTACGTTTTATACTGTCGCGTTTATAGGCCATATTTCTCTGTTTCTGCGATTTATTTATATATTTCTCGAGAGAACGCAATATGGAATGGCCATAATTCATCCCCATCTTACGAGTGGCTCATGCATTCCGAATTCTTATCTGATGTTTTTAGTGGTGGTTGATGTTGTGCGTACGTAGACGAGGTGGAAAAATAATTGCATTTTGTATAAATGTGTTTTAAGTTTAACTAAGTGTTGTTTTGTTGTTATAATTTCGTAGACCATGCGAATAATTACATTTCGTCAGGTTCCAAAAATTCAATGGGAAAACGTTTTAAAACGATCCAAAATACTTCGTTGCGAACCATTGAAAAAGTCCATTTCGTGTGGGATAATATTTACGTCAGCGGCACGAACCGCAGAAAAAATCGAACGTAAACATTTATAGGAAAATATTATTGGAGTGCATCTCTTAAAATATATTTGAGAAGATACGTACATTCGAAATTTCATTTCTCAGAAACATGATGCACGAAATATATCTACATCAATATTTTTATGTACCAGGTACATATTTACGTAACTTAAACTCCGGATGGTTTTGGGGCAAACGGCATGATGCGATATTTATTCCTTAGAGTTTTATTACTGTACAGCGGATTTCCGGAGAGTCTGCCCGTAATCTCCTTTTATTGATTTTTGCATAAAAATATTCCGCTCGTATCTAATGCTTTTCTTTCTTGTTTCAGGTAAGGAGATGAAAATTGAATTACGCGGCCGTCTGCTCGGTAACGTAGTTGACGTGTGATTGGTTTTATTCATTAACCGCGCGAATACGAAATGAAATGCAATTTTTTATATTTTCCATTTATTGCAAATTAACTGAATCTGAATATGCGGTTATCAAAACGACATATTAGTGGAACATCGTTTGCGATGAATGTGCATTAAACTAGCCGCCAATGCTTCCGGGTTCCATAAAAACACAAAAAGTTAGTCTGCAATTTTTGCATCAGAATTTTAATAAACTTTTATAACACAAGCGTCACAATGCAAACAAACTCATAGACAGAGTTGGTAAACATCGACATGTTTTTAGCTTTGTGTTTGGTCCAATAGAAATCCCCACCTTATATTGATTTTCGATACACTATTAATATCCACAAATGTCAGAATATTACTTTTGATAATTTAATAAATTTGGAGCAATTGTTACCAAGTTGGCTAAATTTAAAATAATTGCAATGTTGATAATTTTTCACAATTTCTACATTTATACAACACTAAGAGAATTTTAAATAACTGCCTACCACCACGTAATTATAAGGAAACAAATTGGGGCGACCCTGTCCGGTCGTTATTCGCATAATATTTCGTTATGCAGAACATCGTCGATGTTCACACCTAGCGAGTCGCTTATGCAAATACTTGTCGAATATTCCACGGGACCGACAGTAGACACTAAACGAGGGTGGCGCCTTCAATTTGACGACAATGCTTGGTTGATTCACATTGCTTGTTATAAAATTTCATGGTAAGCAGATTACTTGGAAAGCATTTCCACCCGGATTTGCATATTTGGCGCAATTTTGTTGTATTGTGCGGATGCCAATATTGATTTACAGTTTCAGTGTGAGGTAATTCGGTTTTTAGACAATTTCCGTTGTTGCCAAAAACGTTGTAATGACTATTGAACTTAGACAGATTTAATAAGAGAATGGAATTATTTTCATAATTTTTACGAATTATCAAATTAAACGTCTGGTATATATTTTCTAGATTGAAAATGTTGGCAAAATCTGCAGATATGGAAGATTTAATCTTATTAGATTAATAGCTACCACGGTGAAAATTAGTTCAACAAGTAACATATTCTTGTAATTTCGAAAATATTATTACAGTACGTTGATAATTATGATATTTTTTACGAAAATAAAAACTTTTGAAATACCTTAATTCGAAAAGCTTGCTTCTTTTTATTTTCTTATATTTTATGCATAAGGAAGTAAAGTAATCATGGAAATTGATTGAGTGTGTCTGCGAGTATGTGTCTGTAGGCGCTCTAGTGCATATTGAAGCCAAAATAACAAAACTTTAAACTGCAGATGTGAACGAAGAAAACTTCATATTTTTAAAGAAATATCAATATGATAGCCGAAAGTGAGGGTTTACGCTTATCACCGTATCTCGAAAGTGAGTATAAGAAAGTTCAGTGCGGATCACTGCAATTTTTTTGCATAACTAGGCCTGCTGCTTTAATTTTTTTTTGTTCCGCCTGATTCTCTCTTCATAATTGTCCTCTTCGTTGTTAATGATACAGCAATGACGACGAATTTCACCTCACGATGATTTTTCCGGGCACCAAATATAAGCTATGAAATGGTACCATTAACAATTGAGTTTTTAATTTGGCAATTTAACAATTAAAGCTACGATTTTTACAATTGGTTTTACAAAACAAAACAACCGACTTGATGGTTAGAAAATATAACTTATTCCCAGGCAAGGGTTTGTAGATAACGAATTTGAGTCAATGCAACACAAATGAAAATTGTATTTTGTTCAGTTTCGCCATAGTTAATACTCTCAGCAATATATGTCAGTGCAGCTCCAGATATTTCCACCCCTGTACCTTTTTGTATACGTGTTATTAAAAATATTTGCATAACCACGTCCATGGCTTTCTGAATATATAACGATATTCTTATGAGCACATGCTGGTGCTTTAGTGAATACTTTATTTACATGCATTTCGTCTTTTGAAACATGAGGAGAGCACGTTGTCTGAGTATGAACGTCTGGCGATTTGGGTTGCACGTTCACACTAGACTGGGTAATAGTATGTGTAGCAATTTGTTCATTGGAGTGATGGCAATTTCCATGTAAGTTTGTCAATTTTTTCAAGTTGTTCGCTATCAGTTGCTAAGTAAGAAATCAATCAGATTCTTTAGAAGCTAGTTCCTCACATAAATCAGTTAATATATCAGTATATCTTTTCAATTGTCAACTACATAAGGTAGTTGTTGTTCAGTATCAGATTGTTACCCGCATTTATGCTGCTGATTGTAAAAAAAATAAATTGTTTCAAATTTTTTTGCTTTAGTTGTTATTTGATTAATTATAGTTAATTATTTTTCATAAATTTATCTCTTTCTTTAATTTGTAATAACAATAAGCTTTGTTGGATTTGGTGCAATAAAACTGAGTTTTATGTCGTAAATGAAATTGTGACACATTTCATCATATTCATACTTAAATTGCAGCCAAGTATTGCATGTCGTGCAACATGGAACTCAAACCATGAATGGATAAAGAGTGAATGACGCGGGGCGCCTGTCATCTTTAGTCGTGTGCAGTCTAAGCACTTATGAAAATATTTTTGTTTTAGAAAACATACGAATTCATATTAAAAGTATTAAGCGATAAATTATGGAATTACGTAGTTCAAAAGCAGAAAACACAAACGCCGAAATTTTCATGGCGCAGCTTGACGAATTTAATATCCTGCATCTGTGGTTGATGTCAAGTGAACTATTGAACTACGTAAATAACTTGTTGGTGAAATGTATTATTATTACTTAATTAGAGCACACATACTTCAAATGAACACGGACTCTGAATGTCATGCTTCAAATGGCACAGTACAATACGCAAATTAATTATTTCGTAGTTAGGGAACTGGAGAGCGACCGCAAATATATTGTCAACGTGCTTGGATACACGGACCAATTCAATTAAAATTATTACCTGGACGTTAGTAATGCCAGGCGTAAATATTTGCTATATGCTCGAACGGCAAAATAAATACCTAATATGATTTGAGGTTTGCAGTTTTCAATAATAACAACGGGGAAGTGTGGTTTATTGTATAAGTCTGCATTTCAAATGCAGCACATTCTTCATCGGTTATTTAATGCTGGCACGTTTATTGTTTACATTGAAGGTTATATGAACCTGTTAACAAGATCGAGTACGCATCGTTTTGTTCAGATAAATTTGCGTTTAAAAATGATGGAAGTTTTTTATGCCCACTACTTTATAATATCTCTATGGATGACGTAAAAGTTAAATGTACAAAGAAAGCAAGAAATACTGTACCATGTATAGAAATTTACAACCGGTAAGGGTATCGAACCCTCTTGAATCATTCTCTATATATAGAGGATAAGAATGTAAGGTGAACAATAAATATCTCAGACAAGTTATAGAAGTTACACGGCAGGTCAAGGTGAGAAATATAGAGTTTACAAAAGAGTTGGACATGCAATTACTGGGCGAATTTATTAAACCATAGCAACTGTTTTGGCGGGGACATCATCAAAGAATGGAAAATGCAAATATAGGAGGCCAGAACACAAAAAGGGAAGCAGAAAGGAAGACCGACGTAATGTATGAGAGAGGGGAGAAATATACAAACTTGGAAAGTACATGGATAGAAATAAGGAAGGGAATATAGAACCCCAGAACACAAAAGGAAATCTGGGATAAAGTAATTGGAGAAAAACTAAAAAAATTGGAAGTACGAAAAAAGAAAGCAACCACACACTAATAACGGTAGCAATGGAGTTTGATTATATATGCATACATCCACGCGCTCATATACGAGTATTTAGGCTTATCTGGCTTTATTCGTTGTGTAGGCTATTAGTGAAATCTTGATGGCGACAACGTCGTCAAGTTGGTATGTATGTGCGGTTTTTCTTCTTTTGTTGAAGCTCCTGATGTTTTTTTTCTTGCATCTAGGCCATCTGTCTGTTCGCTTCTTTTCTCTTTACTACTAGGTTTTTCCAAAATTGTTTGGTATACCATTCCTCAGTTATTTTTTTGTTTCACATCTTAGAGCCTTCTCATAATTATTAGTGAAACCTTGATGGCGACAACGTCGTCAAGTTGGTATGTATATGCGGTTTTTCTTCTTTTGTTGAAGCTCCTGATGTTTTTTTTCTTGCATCTAGGCCATTTGTCTGTTCGCTTCTTTTCTCATTACTACTAGGTTTTTCCAAAATTGTTTGATATACCATTCCTCAGTTATTTTTTTAGTTTCACATCTTAGAGCCTTCTCGTGGTCACTCCAACCATCAATTGAAAGTGTACTCGTCGTCTTTGGTAGTAATTATTGAACTCCTTGAACTCTACGAGTGTGTTTCTATCAGTAGGCTGGTTTTTCTATTGTCAATTTTGTCAATACAGGAATTATTATCGGGTTTACACTTTCAACTTGTCTATTTCCATGTGGAACGCCCGTTGTAATTTTGATGTCCTTGATATCATCCTAGCCACAGTAATATTCGAAGTCGTGCGACGTGAACGCCGCTCCTCTAACACTAACTATCGTCTTATGATTTCAAAAAAATCTCTTTTCGATGTCTAATTTCTCAAAAACGTGCTTAGTAGTAATACACTTGGATGGATGTATCCATGTGAATTTTATGAAGGAATCTGTGACGACAAATAAGTACCTATTACCTTTCCCTGACTTGGTCAAATGTCCTAGGTGATCAATGTGGTAAGTATCCAGAGGTATCCTTTCACAATAGGATTCAGCAATCCTTCATTTCTTTCCAGTTTTCCAGTTTACAAGTTATACAGTTAATAATAACCCTTTTAATATTTTCTTCCAAATTTTGTATGAAGTCTTTAGCCTTTTTTACAGAGAAATGCCAATTTTCATGCGCTTTCTTAATAATTTCGTGATGCGTATTGGTAGGAAGTATCAATAGTTTGCTTCCTTTGTCATTTTTGTGTAAGATTTTTTTGTCAATCTCGTTGTATTCGTGATCTTATAATACCATCATTATCGCTCTGAGATGACAATCTCCCTTTTGATCTCTTTAAGTATTTTCAAAGAATTCGTTTTGTATTGCCGTCATCACTAGATTTCTACGTAACGCGTCACGAACTCTTCGAGAAGTAATGCCCACCTTGCTACCCTCGTGCATAACTCCTTTTTATTCACTGTCACGGCACATGCGGCACAATCGGTAAATTCCTTAAATTTGTTCCCAACATGTAATATTTTTTCAGTGCTCCAATTATTGCTAAAACTTCAAGCTCATAGCTGGTATACTATGCACCATTTGTTTTTCGACTCCAATAACAGACATGATGCATATGTCCATCTTCCGTATCCATATGCACCAAAACTCCGCCTCCTTACCTCGCATCGATGTGTAGTTCGGTCTCGCCGTCATAAAAAAAATCTTCAGAACGGGTTCAGTACTCAATATCTGTTTGAGGAGATTGAAATACATCCTCTACTCTTCATTGAAGTAAAATTGTTTATTTTTCAAAATACCAGTTAATGGATTTGTCATTTGTCATTTGTCATTGACTGATTGTCCAAAAAACTTTTGTAATTACTACACCGATTTTGGCTCAAGGAAGTTAATACTGGCTGATATCTTGTTTGGTGACGGTCTTGTAGTTCAATTTTTATTAATTACATGCCCGAAATATTCAACTTGGTCTTTATGAACTCACACTTCTTCGATCGATCCTCTCGCGATACTCGAATTGTTCTATATCTTGGTTTTTCGATCGCTATACTAAACAAGTTATTTTCTTCAGGAACGTTGTTACTTGTTACTTGTTTTTCGGAATTCTAATTTCCATGGGAGTCTTAATTCCATCTGAATTTATAGTGAGGTTAAAATTTCACAAAACCAGTTTTCCAATTAGCAATTTGAAAGGCATTGCATAATCTGATACTATGTGCGTGCTTGTTCAAAAGTTGTGGTCGTCGGTAGTCACTTTAGCTAAGAATTTCCCCAACTTCGGCATCTTATAAGCATTTAACTACACTCTGTTATTACATTCAAGTCGCTTCCAGGGTCTACATAAGCTTGCAGTTATCTATCGTTATCCCTTTCGAGGTAATTCTTCATTGTCGTTTCTGTCATGTAAGCGCCCCTTGGCTTTTCCGGCTTCTCTTTCTACCTTCCCCTTGACTAGGCCCAAAGTCACGTTTTGGCCATGACCAATGTTCTACTCATTGAAATATTTTTGTTCTTATTTTTATCTCGACAAATTTTAGACAAGTATTATGTCCACAACATCGCGTCTGGTCACTATCTTACTACCATCTATTGACGTTTAGTTTGTCTTGACTCTCCTTCGGTTTGTATCTCATTTTGCTTTCTCTTCTTTCTTTCATTTGCTTACGTTTTATACTTTCATGCATCGCCATGCTCAGCAAATATTGTGAACATGTTTCTTCTCTCTTCTTCTTTCGCTTTGATAACGTTTTATGAATCGTCGCACTGCTGACTGTTTGTTAAAATTCATCGATTAACACGCTTTACAAGATCCTCCTTGTCGTTATTCCCTTTTCGCTTCTCACGAACAATAGAGGATCCCCCATAAAAAGTCAGTACACCTTTAGGGTGCAATATTATGTTTTCTGAATATGTAACATAATGTTTTTTTGAACATTAATTAAACGGGTCTATGAAGACAAAATGGTGCATCGGTGCACAATATTGTTATATTATTGGCTACTGGTAAACCATTTTGGTGTACGGCATACCCCTCTTCCATAGAGTTGTTTAATGAAATAAATCGACATTTGTTGGAACATAGTTTCGAAAGCCAAGATGAAATGAACACAATCTACGTTCTTTCTTATTTTCTTAAGTTCGTGTGATTAAATTTTCTCAAACTATATTTTCTATGACAAAATATAGTTTAAAGTGGAAAATGGAAACAAGTTGCGAAAGTACTCGCATCTCTAAGACCTAGCTCCATCACATCGCATTTTCGCATTATACTTCGAACTCAAACAGTAATCCCAATAAGTAACCTCAAATATTTCGTTAACGGCAACTTATTCTCGTGGCTGTGTTAAAGCACGAGCAAAATTTCCAATATATTACTTTACCATCGCATTTATTATAACATATAATAATTGATCGAATGAAAACGATAGAAACTCCACTCGCCGGAAATAATACGATTAAGTGCAGAATTGCATTTCGATATATAATCTGCAATCAAATTACTAAAAAAAAAACATTCATCCGGATATTTACGTATTTATTGATTTTGGCAGCTGGCATTGATATTACATATGCGCACCATGAGGCATGTTACGTAGTTTCTCGTTTCGTCATATGCATCAATCGCCATACGTAAGACTGAAATGTAATCTTTGTTATAACCAGTAAAACTTACTACGGCTGTATCCCCAGTAACCCTCATTATCACCATTTACTTTAACTCTGTTACATTCATTAAAACTTTATTACTGGACCACACTGCCTGGTGTACTTTTCGTCGCGAAATAAAAGTCACAACCGAAGAAAATGGAAGAAATTTCGAATCCAGAATATAAAATAGTTTCTTGTTTCGAAGTTACCGCACAATTTAAACGAGTTTTATTAACTCGTTAAGCTTAATAGTATATTCCGGTTGCCTACAGTGCATTCAAACTAAATAATAACTTTTTAAATGTAAATTAGCATATAAATGAGATTGTTGGTTTTTCGAAGTTAATTTAAATTATGCGATAGTGTGGTTAAAATTGGTTTGTTCTAATCGCAATAGATAATCTAAAGTTTTAAATATCATGGAGATAATGGTAACGATGTGAGGGAATTTATCAAAAGGACTTGTTCGGTTTGAACGAAAGTGTTTTGCCGGTGCAACGAAAACTAATTTCGTGAAATTTGCATAATTTGCATCATTGCGTAATATTGCCGTTGCTTTCCTTTTTCTAAAATGTTCACCTAATGTATGAAGGTCTTTATATATTCAAACTAAAATTACTGTTTGGATTATGATGCTCATGAGAAGATACAGATCTGTTTTTTGAAACTGAACCTGACATAACATTAACTTATAATCTAACGATATGAAATAAAATTAAAAACAAACATCCTTATATTTTGTAGAATATCACTATTTTATTTATTATTTTCTCGCAACTGCAAATTTTACATACATCATTGTCATACGTTGTATGTCGAAACTGCACTGACTAGAAAATATTAAATAAAATAGTGATATTCTACAAAGTATAACATTTTTGGTTTTTAAATCTTAATTATGCAATATCACAAAATAACGGCCCAAAGTATTAAACATTAACATTAAATTAAATATTCCGTGAATATGAATTAATTATGTGGGTGTGATGAAGTAAGCGATATGAAAATGCCAGGTAATTATTACCTGGTTAAGTGAAAATATGAAAAAACTAATTACATTTGTGAATTTTCTTGGTAGGTTTCAGTAATTTATTCAATTATATAAAAAAGAAGTTACTAGAAGGCACCAATTAATTTTTGCAATAGAAACCTTGCCAGGTAACATTCGCTATGAATTTTTAATTAAAGAACGGTTCGCTTATTTCTTGAGGAATTCGAGTTGAACGCTGTAATTAAGTCTCTTAAAAATATGTTTCTGGTTCGAAAAATTTAATTGATTATTAAAAATTAATTAATATTATTAATTATTGATAATTGTAGTATTTACGACCTAATTTTCAATCTCAATTATCATCCCCCCCCTCTCATAATTTTTATTGAAATCGTACTTGTCGTATTAGTTTTTATTTAATTGTATTTTGACGAAAAAGTTATGTTACGACCATAATTACAAACCTTAAAAATTAGCAAGAGTAGGAAAGTGTTTGCTGTAAATACCAACGTATGTTTTTTCTCTTTCCTATTGCCGCAAGGACGAACATTGATACGTTTTATATTGATATGCCATTCACTGAGTCAGTCGTTAAATATGAATATTGTAACGACAAATCATTTTATGTAAATTGTGTTAAAGTTGCGATTTCCTATTTTTATTTCCACCCGGGTATATTTCATTTCGCTATATATTGGATTTCCCTATAGCACACGTTTATTTGCCTGGAACATCACCCATGCACCTAGTGCTATTGACCGATTTATTTGCGATTATTTATCACCGAATCCAAGAAATAAACAGGAAAACTTACCCATAACTTATTTTTATGATGTATAACCTATAATAGTAACATAATAACTAGTTTGCATAACATACATAATCATGTTAATGAAAAACCAATTTCGTTTTAACTTGGAGGGATGGCTTGGCTTCGATTCTTTCCGTCTAATAATTATTTTACGTTTATTCTCATCGCCATGCGAAAATTGTATTAGCTTGTGGGCATGATCCATTGTCTGCCTTTTCCATTTAGTTCCTATGGCAACGATGGCTAAATAATGAAAGATTTTATATACGTCTACGAAGCTGTTAATAGATTCTACTTCGCTCCACTTTACTGCAACGTCGATATTCTAACTATTGTGTCGTGCCCATTGAGGTAAAAATATTTAACTGAATGTATAATCTACGCGTCCACTCCCTTCGTAAAAAAAAATAGTTCCAAATGTTCATGGCTCATTTTCCGTGTTAACAACTATCTAAAACATATACAAATTACATGAAAATATAAATACATACAACAAATAATTACTTTAAGGAGGATTTGTAACATTTTATATAATCATCAAAAATGCACGTAAAACTTTTTATTTAAATTAGAAAACTTCTTCGCTGATTTAGATGCTACATTTCCATTTTTTATTTTTAGCAATTATCGAGTCATTTTTTGAATTTGTTCCACTTTTTCGGATCCCGTTCTTTAGTTTAAAGTGTTTCAAGTGTTTAACGATGCCTAGAGGAAGGAGACCTCAAGTTTACCAGAAGTTGAGTGACTTTGACCGAGGGCGGATTGTTGGTTTACGAGAAGCAGGTTTTTCGTTTAGAGAAATCGGCAACCGTTTGGGACGGCACCACTCAACAATAATGCGTGTTTATCAAGCGTGGTCTGAAAATGGGGTTGAACGTCGGAGAAGAGGCACTGGGGCTCAAAGACGAACCAATGAACGTCAAGATCGCCGCTTAAGACTAATGGCCTTGAGAGACCGATTTTCTACAACTAGATCAATAGCTGATCAATGGTTAGGTGAACAAGGTCGTCCGATAGGCTTGCGAACAGTTTATCGTCGAATAAGAACCTTTGGCTTGCTGTCTTACCGCCCACATCTTGTGCTACCCTTCACTGCTCAACATCGCCAGGAACGTTTGACCTGGTGCACGGAAAGACTTCAATGGAACTTGGAGTGGCATCGAGTTGTCTTTAGTGACGAATCGTGATTTTGTTTAGGAATGCATGATGGTCGGATGACTGTTAGACGAAGACGTGGAGAAAGGCGCAATCCTGATTTTTCGATTGCGAGACATGTTCAACGAGCTGTGGGGTTGATGGTATGGGATGATATTGTTTACGGCTGTAGGTCACCCTTGCTCTTCATTCGGGGCAGTATGATAGCTCGACGCTACATTGACGAAGTGGTAGAACCACATGTTCTTCCATATCTTCGAGGGCTGGAAGACCCACTTTTCCAGCAAGATAATGCACGACCTCACGTAGCAAGGGTTTCCCTTGACTTCTTTGAAGAGGCAAATGTTAATCTTTTGCCTTGGACGCCAAGATCTACCGATTTGTCGCCCATTGAGCACGTGTGGGACATGATGGGTAGAAGATTGAGGAATCTACCGAACCCACCGTTAACAATAGAAGCTCTACGGCATGAAGTACAGGCTGCTTGGGATGCCATACCCCAAGAAGACATTGATCACCTGCTGGAATCAATGCCAAGGCGGGTCAATGAGGGTATCAGAAATTGGGGCGCACCAACACATTATTAAAGAAAAATCAAAAAGATGAAGTGTTTTCTTTATCAAATTTTAATCAATTGTTACCTTAGACTAGTCCAATGTTTCTGCCAAATTTGGTCCAAAAATTTCCACCCCTTCTAGGTGGTGCAGTTTATATGTCACTGAGTATATATAATATATACATACATGTAACATTCATATATTAGTACAGTACCTGAATTGAATTATTTATTTCCAATGAATCCAAACACAGTAACTATAATCAACCAGCAAGCAACACGCAAATAAGAAATTAGGTACCAAGCTTTATATGCAATTAAAAATAAATGTCACCATTCCCTACCTCTTAAATAACCTCTTAAATAACAAAAATAGCCTCCTTGAAAAACAATGTAGATTCGATACGAAAAACCCAAACTTTAAAAAGGAAAAGAATACAGCAAAAGAATACTATATGAAATGTTCCGCATAAAAAATGACACCACCAACGTCAACTATAAAACCGATACACATTTTATTGCAATATATGTTAAAATAACATTATGAAATATTAATATGAAATTATTTTCCATTATTTTATATAAAATATTTAATTTAATTGATTTTATGTTTTCCTTATAAGACTTATATATTTTTCATAGAAAAAGGCCTTGTACAATGAGACTTAAATTTTGTCGCGGTTAAAACGAAGCTGCACAAAGATTCGTAATATCGGCGTCTTCAATTTGTGAAACAAAATCTAGGATAAAAGCAATTAAAATCGGTGATAGTAACCTAAAAGACAAAGTAGTAATTCTAATACCAAGTGTTATTATGTGCCAAGTTCCGACGGTACTGAACAATATACGTATTGCAGGAGCATGATTTCGAATAATATCGCAATAAATTTTCAATTGGATCGTATTGGAAGAATTCGTGTTGGAAATATTGAAATAAAAATTTCCACCCATGCAGTACAATGTCACGATTGCGTAACATAAAATTGATACCTCCCTTTTTTTTATTGTTCCACACAACCGAGGTGTTCGACAAATTATTTAGCATTTTTTCTTAATAGCTGACAACGACGGGGTTGGTCAGCAACTAAAAATGTATCTTCTTTGAATAATTGGCACCTAAATAAATGGTAAAATGTGTATTATGCACAGTATATTTATATCATATATTTTTCACCCTTTTGACGATCTGTTCACTATTTCGACGAAATAGTGAACAGATCGTGTTGAAATAGTGTTAACTAATATATTCAAATATGTTTGACAGTATGCGCATGGTCATAAAATACCGTAATCGTAAAGAAATATTTTAAATATTGTTGGTATCTTTACTGTGATTGTTAAATCCTTTGAGAATTGCCTTGTGTGCATTGTAAATAATGATTCTCACTTTGAACACTTGTAATTTTGAGATGTAGGTGGAGAGTTTCTTAAAAGTAAAAAAAAAATGTTTTCTATGCAGTGGATGAATATAAAGGTATTGTTGCAACTAACAGAATGAACAAGAAATTAATTTACAGTGCGATAACAATTTTTCTTAGCTCACTTCGGCTATTAAGCAAATAGTTATTGAATATACTGTCACTTTTTTGCGAAAATTCTATTTAGTAGTTTTATTGCACTGTTTCCTATTATGTTTACAATCTGTATATATTTGTTCATGCTGACGTTTCGCTTCCCTAATTGAATCATTTTCAAATCCTATAGGTTTACAACAATGTTAAGAAAAAAATTATTTTATTTTAATTTATGTAAATTATTCAAAGTTTACGTACATGAAGTTTAGAGGTAAAATTAAAAAAAAACAGTTAGAAACTACAATTGGAGAGTCATTATATTAGAAAACTGAGCAATCGCCAAAGAACGTCCTAACAACCGAAAGAGGTGTCTCAGACTCCAAATGTACACTTTACTATCCAGAGTTTTCGTAGGACTTGAGATCTTCTTCCATTTCAAAAACCAGGTATTGTATGGATAGTGCAACTCGTTTGAATAAAGGTTCGTTATTAAAAATAGTTATTAGACGGTAACATTTCATCCTAATTAATATGATAGTTCTAGAGGGCATAGTGCACAATGGTATGGTTTAATCTTGTTCTGCTTAATACGTTGCTATAAATGTTGTACAGTTGTTCCATATACACCATGTCACATTTACCACGAGGAATTTAATAAACTATGTTAGTAAGAGATAGTTTTAGACTTTAACCCTTAGTCATTGCCAACAGGTTAGCGATCTTGTTGGGTATTTAATGGATGGGGATAATTGTTTTATTCCGGATAAAGTTTTATTACCAGATGCAAGGCAATCAGTTATTGAGATAAGCAGAACTGCATTGAATGATAATCAGAAGTGTGAAACTTGAAGTGCTAGCGCCATTTCTCAAATTTAATTATCCAAAAGTACATACAATATGATACATATAAACATGTTTGTGTGTAGTGCGAGTTAAATTTTACCAAAATTGAGAATGCACATGCATTGGTGCGAGAGAGGAATAGCAACATAATTTTGTCTGGAACCAAGTGTTTAAAGACAAGCACAACTAATACGATTTGGATAGTTTTGTAAAGACTACAAACATGTTGTTCTCTGTAGAGGAGTTAGATATCTGATAGGATACGGGAAGGTAAATAGACACCGAAAATAAAAATCTTCAGAGAAATGTACGTATGACTTTAGAGATGGGGAAGATAAATACTTAAATAGCAAGGACTCTGAAACGTAAATTTGTAGTGTGCCAATGAAGTTGTATATTGCTTACGGGGTTTTTTAAGAATGTGCAAATATGAATGACTGAAGTGTTTAAATTTGTGACACAATCTACTAAGGTTCACACAATCGAGGGCTCTTTTAGGTCGCATAAGGCAACCTATTTTCTATTCCCTGACCTTCATTTATTTTATCCAATGGATCTATCAATGCCCTAACAGTAGATTTATTTGAGCGAAATCAGAATTGGCTTTGATAGAAAACGTTACTTGTTTTAAAGTTGACTGCTATTATTTAAATGCTTAGTATCTAGTATCAAGTACATTGTTTATTCCACCCAGTATTGTTAAATTTTGAACATCTTCTAGTTGTTCAGAATGTTGTTCAACTTCTTTACAAAAAGTAACATTTTATTGAGTTTCAAGGCAGTAACAATACTGTTGTTAGTAACGTTGTCACTTTTGAATACGACGTCGTTTGCGGAATTCTTTATTGTGACTTTAATTGTAGATTTGTGTTGGAAACTTCCAAAAAATTTGTTTAATTTTTTTCATTCAGCAATGTAATTTAAATAGCTTAAAGTGATGCCCCGTATACCAGCTGTCGACTACTCTTAATACACTGTCTACACTGCTATTTGAGGTATCCGTATCAGTTTCTATCGAATATCTATTATTATTATTATTATTATCAATAGCCATGGATTTTAAATGTTCCCATAAATCTGCGACCTTCAGATGTTTTTGTGGGAATGACATTTCGATGGATTTTCTACAAATGTATACCGATACAAAGTTTACTTACATTTTTTAGCCCTAATATGTTATATAGAAAAGCTACTATGCCAAACACACTCCAGTATACAAATTATTTCAACCAATTATTTCCGTCCGGTTGGTACAAGATTGTAATGGTCATTATTTTGCGGTGCCTCTCTTATTCGCGAACCCCAATGAAACTATTAAAATTCGACCCGGACGTGCTAATAGGACGGTTCGCCAGCGTTGGGCTATCCGACACTCCCTACTACAGGGTTGTTAGTCACTGCGGTTATACGGGGAAATCTCTAGTTCCATATCGGTGTTTGCGATGCGGTTAAAGTTTTGAAACGCCACTAATGTTTGAGAAAATCACCGTCGAACCAGTCGAGGTTAAGTAAAGCTCCGGTTAGTTCAACGAGGACCCCAATTCGTCCATTTAAGGTGTGGTTGAACCGTCACGGCAATAGGGCGAATCGGAATTCCGGGCAAGCATAAATTAGCTTGAGTAAATTTTGATTTAACGTACATTCACTGGCTTTACCAGAACTTATATAATGGTTTATTTATACTACAGGTAAATATGATTATGGTCAGGTATATCATGGACTTTGAAGTGGATCTAAATTCGACGATAAATTTAATATTTGCCCACAAATCATTCCAAAATCTTTGTACGAAATGTTTTAATTTTAAACAGCGATCTGTATTGGAAGTTTTCAAAGAATATCACGGAAATTGGAATAACGTTCTGTAATTGAAGTAATGCAAATGCATTTACATTATGTAACAATGTAATTTGACAAACAATAGTTGAATTTGAAGCGACAAAGAGTTTGCGCAATCAAAATTAAATTAATTAAAATCTAAATGGATATTAATTAATTTTATACACTGCGTTATATCCCCGACAAAAATTTAATTAAATTGTGCCAACATTCCTACAAAAGCAGGGTTTTTATTACGCAGCGTTTCTTGAAATATTTTTTATAATTCTGTAGGTAAGTCCACCCCCTCTCGTCCATTCATTTCCGAACAATCTATAACACAACATACAAAATAATAAAGTGTAAGTTATTAATTATAATCCGTACAATTCTGACGCGTAAGCTAATTAAATCGATCGATTATATTTGGATGAAATTATAGGAATTAAAAATTAGTGTAGTGTAATACGAGATATAAACCATAAGGAGCAAACACGTTTCGGTAATAATAATATAATGCGGAACAATTAACATGTTGGGCAAGTATGTGACTAATTATATTAAGTAGAGTACACTTATCGATTCTTAATCACACCGCTGTTATAAATAACATATACTATACGGGCGATAAGTGCAACATTGGACAAGATTCTGTATATTTAATGTTCACTGTAGTTCAATGCTAGCTAAATACCAATGTCCTATTTTAACTTTGTGTGATGTCTTACGATGCTCGGACATCGGTCTTGATCACCGGGTGAAGCCATGCGTTCTAATGTTAGTTGTTAGTCGTAATCTAATCCATCTCGGAGTACCAGAGCTGATGTGATATACGATCGTACATAGCGTAACTCTGACCTACGTGTCGAGCATAATCACTGTTATTATCCTGCAATTGATGCTGGTTTGTGCAATCTAGGACGTGTACTGGTTTCGAATGTCACATTTGTATATGTTGTTTTAGGTACGTCTTGGCTTTTCTAAAGTCTCACGCCCGGTTTCACAAACGCTAATCGGTCGTTAACGGCTTGTTAACGAATCTTCAAAAGTTTGCCGATTCGTTGCCGACTCTTTAAATCCATCGTCAAATATTTGATGATGGACAGGTCAAATACATTTGGTATTTGACGGTGCATTAAAGACTCGATAACGAATCGGCAAACTTTTGACGATTCGTTAACAAGCCGTTAACGACCGATTAGCGTTTGTGAAACCGGGCATTATTGTTTTAACTAAACATTGTTTTGACATACTGGCAACCGAGTGTATAAAAAAGAAGAATTGAAGAATTGACACAATTCCGATTTTTTCAATAATCATGATAATACATGATACCAAACAATTTGTTTACATCGAACCATAATGACTTATTACCGCCTATTAAATTAAAATGCTTAATAAATTTTCTTACATATAGCGGTATTATATTGCAACATAGCTAATTTAGAAAACAAAAAAAAAATTATAAAATTTAAAGAAATATTGAAACCTATTTTATCGCCATTTAATCTCTTGCACTATACATTTTATTTACTTTGCGCGTCGTCGCGTCGCAGTAAATTAATTTTCGATAGAAGAGAATTTCGTGCGATCGCCATTAAAAAATAATTTCCCTGCGAAAACTACCCGGTGAATTTTCGAACATTGCAGGGCAAATGTGTACGTTGAATGTTTTAATTAAGAAACTTTCCGTATTGAAAGTAAAAATAGATTATTAAAAAGTTTGAACTTAATAGAAACTGGGCGTTTGAAACAGAATATTTTCCGCAAACTTTTAACGCGTGCGCCCAACTCTTACGATCGCAATGGAAGTTGTAAAGTTTGCTTATGTGTGTCGTCTGCTGCGGCACGTAACAATTACACAACTCGGTGCACATGTTTTGTGACGATAGAAAACAAACAAGGAAAATATTTATGGGAAAACATGACCGAACAGAAATTAAAACGCTTCAGTTTTCTTTGACGAAAATTTATTATTGTAATGAATGTTACAAGCGTTTTGTTATTTTCTATATTTAAATATCTGCAAATGTCATTAGTGCAATGGATTTGAATTGTAATCTGAATAATGAAAAATGAAATGTGACAAAGTACGTGGGTAACGATGCCCCATCCACATAAGAAAACAGATTTTCAATCTTCTTTCCAACGATTTGCGTGGCGAAGAAGATGAAATAAAACTGCAGCTTTAGTACAAATTATAAACTGAAACATTTACCATTGTCATATATCGCAATCCCAAGTATGTTGAGAGTTTAGAGTTTCAGTTATATATCCAATAGATCATTGGATTATCAAATGCAATTATTTCGATCTGTTTCAAAGGAAAACAAAACATTTAGGAGACGTAGTACATTATAATTAGCAATCATCTAATAATTTAAATCATTTTGAATTGTTGTTATATAAAAATAACATTATTAATATATAATAATATAATATTTCTTTAACAAATCTAAAGTTCTCCCTGTGAAGTTTCCCTATTATGCAGACAACTAAAGTGAATTTTTATTATTTAAGTAGTAAGCAAATCTGAAATTGCTAGTTATTCATAGTACTTCAAAATATAAATGGGAACTAGCTTTCAGTTATTATTCAGTTGTTAGGGTTTATAACGGAGCGGTTAACGATCTTACCTAGGATTTTGTGATGCAGGAAACTGCGCAATTGCATGCTGCTCTCGTTCAAATTAAATTCCCTCACATGAAAGTGTAATGAAGCTATAAATATGCTTATCTGGCAAAAATATATAAATGGTAATTCTACGTGGCCATGATTATCTGATATATATGTATGCTAAAATGCCGCATAAATTGCTTCGGGATTACGTTGCACGAACAAAATTTTCAATTAAATATAAATTATAATTTTAAATAGTGCAACTAAAAATCGTCGCTATTTTATTTGTTATTTGTATGCAACGACATTGATGTAATGAGAAGATGATTCAGATATTTCTTTCGGCTTGCTTCATCTTTAAATAATGCTAAGTTCTTTATTTCCTTGTCTTATTTTTTAATTGTTTATTAACCATATACATATTCTGTCCACTCATGGTTTCCTGGCTACTTCTTTGAATATTTCCTTGTTGGTGGATGCCCATATAGTGCATTACTATTCTTAAATTCAACCTTTACATCCCTTCCTTTTATGCTAACGTTTCGTTATGTACGTATTTGTTACAAATGTGGTTTGCTCAATATTTAATTCCATAGTAAACAAGTTAATCAAAGCAAATTTAACCCAGAGTAGACCTTCAAGATATTTGATCACCGGGAACGCTCCTTGCTATTCCGGTGTCAGCAACTTATGTCTAATTAGTTATTATATTCAAAAATGTTGTGTTGCATGGAGAAAAACTTTTAAACAAACGAAACAAAATTAAGTGTTTCAATAAACAATAAGTACTCGCATAAATTATGCAATTAAAACGAAATCATCAGATCACACATATTCATAGCTATATTCTTAATAAGAAGAAAACAATAATAAGTATTGTGAGTTACGTACATTTCATCAAAACATCAACATTAGAAGCATTCTTCGTAGAACAATTTTATTAGAGTAAGGGCCATCACGTTGCCAACAGAAATGAGATTTGCGCCCCACATCTAGATTTTGCAGGGAAAATGCATTACAATACAGCTTCATCCACTCTATTTATAAAATAGCTTCAGAAGCTGTTTCCTATCGACGCGACGGTCTGAAAAGGTCTTTCAGCTTAAAACTATTCTCGAGTTCATATCAAGCAAAATACTTGGATGTATTGGTCGCAGAATTTCATCATTTTAACAATAAATATATGAATTTCAAATAAACCGCAGAATATGTTGATCACGACTAAATATAGGGATTTATTTCAGCTTAACCTAATTAATAATATGTAATAATTAATTTCTGCACAATACATCAATGGAACTGATATAAGATACAAAGTTTGACGACCTCCTCATTTATGTTACTGAAACAATGAGTTCTGACTGTCGTAGAACAGTTCATTTTGCGTTCGTTCGACGTGCTAATTGGAATTCCAATTAAAAATAATATTGCGAAACAAACGTATTTTGTGCTCTGAAAGAAAATTAACTTTTAGTTAGTCTCGCGAATAGAAAGCTGCCTTAAGCGCGTCTTTGCCTACACAAGTAATTTATTTAACGATAATTTCAACGACAAACTCCACAGTCTTTAGCCAAGGACAATTTGTAAGATTTTGTTTCCATCGTCTCGCGTTCAGTTTGTAATGAGAAGTTGATCGTTAGCTAACGAAGTGTGAAAAGCAGCGAAAGCATCCCTAGACATTCATAGCGCGTAGACGTTGGAAATTATATTTCCCCATATTATCACTTCGCTGTATAATGAGTAATATTTTCAAATAATAATGATTTATTGTTGATTTTTTTTAAAGTTATAAACAACTAATTATTTTGCGAATTTAATATAAAGCAATTATATGTATATGTACTAATATTGTGTTATAATTTTTAAATTATGAAAACAATCTGTGTCAATAAACACTTGAGGTTTGGATTATGTACATTGATAACATTTCGCTATTTCATTCATTAAATAAACCATCAAGGTCCGCTACACTTCCCGTCCGCTGACATAATATCTCATTTTTATAATCCTTCCATGGAGATTTCTATTTTTTAATTGTTATTCCTTTAAAAATTTTCTACCCTTCTAAGTACTTTAAAAGTGATTTCTATGGTAATTATTTTGTCTTGCACCAAAGTAAGTACTGAAGGAGCTACTAAATATACTCAGTGACATATAAACTGCATCACCTAGATGAGGTGGGAATTTTTGGACCACATTTGGCAGAAACATTGGACTAGTCTAAGGTAACAATTGATTAAAATTTGAAGAAAACACTTCATCTTTTTGATTTTTTTTTAATAATGTGTTGGTCCGACCCTATATCTGATACACCCATTGACCCGCCTTGGCATTGATTCCAGCAGGTGATCAATGTCTTCTTGGGGTATGGCATCCCAAGCAGCCTGTACTTCATGCCGTAGAGCTTCTATTGTCAACGGTTGGTTCGGTAGATTACTCAATCTTCTACCCATCATGTCCCACACGAGTCAATCGGGAGATCTTGGCGGCTAAGGCAAAAGATTAACATTGGCCTCTTCAAAGAAGTCAAGAGAGACCCTTGCTATGTGAGGTCGTGCATTATCTTGCTGGAAAAGTGGGTCTTCCAGCCCTCGAAGATATGGAAGAACATGTGGTTCTACCACTTCGTGAATGTAGCGTTGGGCAGTCATACTGCCCCGAATGAAGAGCAAGGGTGACCTACTGCCGTAAGCAATAGCACCCCACACCATCAACGCCACAGTTCGGTGAACATGCCTCGCAATCGAATCAGGATTGCGCATTTCTCCACGTCTTCGTCTAACATCATCCGATCATCATGCATTCCTAAACAAAATCGCGATTCGTCACTTAAGACAACTCGATGCCACTCCAAGTTCCATTGAAGTCTTTCCGTGCACCAGGCCAAACGTTCCTGGCGATGTTGAGCAGTGAGGGGTAGCACAAGATGTGGGCGGTAAGACAGCAAGCCACAGGTTCTTATTCGACGATAAACTGTTCCCAAGTTTATCGGACGACCTTGTTCACCTAACCATTGATCAGCTATTGATCTACTTGTAGAGAATCGGTCTCTCAAGGCCATTAGTCTTAAGCGGCGATCTTGACGTTCATTGGTTCGTCTTTGAGCCCCAGTGCCTCTTCTCCGACGTTCAACCCCATGTTCAGACCAGCTTGATAAACACGCATTATTGTTGAGTGGTGCCGTCCCAAACGGTTGCCGATTTCTCTAAACGAAAAACCTGCTTCTCGTAAACCAATAATCCGCCCTCGGTCAAAGTCACTCAACTGCTGGTCAACTTGAGGTCTCCTTCCTCTAGGCATCATTAAACACTTGAAACACTTTAATCTAAAGAACGAGATCCGAAAACAAACAAAACAAATTTAAAAAATGAATCGATAATTGCTTGTCTATCACCACCTCTAAAAAATGACACAAACGTCAAAAATCCAATGACTACTTAATGATTGGGTTTCAAATTTTAATCAACTATTTCCCTGGACTAGTCCACTATTCCTGCCAAATTTGGTCCAAAAATTCCCACCCCTTCTAGGTGGTGCAGTTTATATGTCACTGAGCATATAATCTTGCTGCCTAGCATATGCTTACTTTTACACAATTACTAAAATTATGATTAAATATTTCAAAAAAAACATTAATTTGTAATGTAAACGATTCACATATACACATCCAACCATTAATTAAATACCCATTCACGGTCGAATAAATATTTTTTTATTATATAAATTATTTTCTCATTTCTGAGAGATCTTAATCAATCAACGCGCTAAAAGCCGAACGCTAGGACATACATTAGACAACTTTTACGATTTCTCCAAGACGTTTTCCTATCAGCTTGCGGAAATTTCATCACACAAATCGATCCATTAACTGATTGGTAAAAATAAAATTAAATTCCCCAACCGATTATACATCAACGGATTCCCCGAAGTTTGTTTTCGTCAGAGTTTGCCGATTTAAGTCTCATTTACAAATGAAGCCGCGGATATCGTACGATTTCGATATTAAACCGTGGTAAAAGTAAAATGTTAGCATTTGGCAAATTGCGATCGCAATAAAGGGGAATTATATAATCGGCACTAAACGGCATAACTTTCTAGACGAAGCCGAAGCGTATGGTGCACGTTAGACGCCAATTACATAATTTATCCGCAACTACAAATCATAAATCGCGAGGCGAATCGTAGATTTTTGTGCTTTTATTTCGAGTTGGTGAAATTCAATTACAAAAATACGTTGTTCCGAGAAGAGCGAAAATTCCTCGCCGTATTCGTTTATCTTTGGGACTAATTTGTAATATAAAATTCCCATTGCACCCTAAAATGATTAATGCTGTGACCTCACTTCATGCAGCTTGCTAGCAATAGTTCAGCTACTACGTTCTTTAGCCCAACCGTGCATTTATCTTATTATAAATATAATAATTCGGCTGTATCTTCTTGAAAGACAATGGAATAACAATTTTATTTTATTAGATTCGTAAAACTGGTTGCACTCGATTATTAGATACATGTACTTGCAAATATACGAATAATCGTAAATAAACTAAGCGTGAACGTAACATAAGATACGACAATTTTTCTATATCTATCCAAAGCCTTTCCATTCTTCCATTACTGTTTAAGACAATTTCATATTTAAAAAATTCGTATTTTGTTTTATATGCGTCCATGTAGACCATGTTGATATTCATTACTGCTATTGATTTTTAACGACATACCGTAGCTATGCATTTCTTTACTTCCTTGGTTGCCTTTGTATACTGTTTTCTGTCTTCCGGATCTTTAGTGGATAGCCACATTTGGTACAGTAGCTTCTTGTCATGTATTTTTTCTTCACCTTCTTCGCCACCACTTTGGAAGTTTCTCTTTATTTTGTTCGACCGTTCCCATGGCTTCCTCGGCCGCTACTTTAATTCTCAACATCGAGTCCTTATACATGCGTATGCCAGATGAATAGTGCATTTCGCTATGATTTTCACTTAGTCTTAATTTGTAAAGGAATTTGATCGAATCGTCTTGATGGCCTCGTAAGTTGACTTTGTGTGCTTATTATCTTAGGTTCACCGTCTATCAGTGCATTACTGATTTGGCATTCTTTGAGATAGTATGGCAAATAAACCCTGGAACGAAGTAAGTAGTGATCCGTAACACATTCTGCGTCTCGTTGAGCCCTTACATCTTCCACTTGTATTTTCGAGTTCTTTTTGCACACGATAATAAAATGACTTTAGTTGGCGGGTTGGTTGGGACCACGTGAACTTGTGAACATTTTATGACAGTAAAATCCATTTTCCATTATCCATTATCGTTCACCACCTCCTCACCATACCTGCCTACTGTATCACTGATATTTTCTTTTCCAGTTCGACCATTAATATCCCCAATCAGTATGATGTCACATTTTCTGTTTATTTTCTCGATTTGCTGTATCAGCTCTAAAAGTACCTAAAAGTGCCTATTATAGCAATTTAAGATCCTTTGCACTATAAATATCATCCCAGGAAAATATACTAAGTAAACCTTTCAGAATACTTTATATATAGTATTTGGTAAATGTTCCCGAACAAACATTAAATGCCACGTAAAATATTTTAAGAAGAAATTTGCAAAATTATTCTCTGTTTTTGTTTATGGAATTAAAGAACTTCCTGTGGTAAATTGATGTCGGTTGGTTTACAAATTATATTAAACGTCCTTGTCGGCGTCCACCATCTGAACATCCAGTGTTGCCACTAAAGAAATAAAATTCATACACGTAATATAGGAAGACAAAATAGGAAGACAAAATCTTCAAAACTAAATCAAAAACTATAAGAAAAGCAACCAAGTAGAATAAAAACAACTAAAAACTTAAAATGATTGGTACTAAGACTCAGAAATTTAGTATCCTCAACTGCTTTCTTTATTGAAACTGCCTCAAAGGGAGGCATAAGGTCTTTTACAAATTCTCATCTTCATTCTGACTGTTATTTCCTGCGATAAAGGACATGAGGCCTTTTTCGTTTATCATGACTCCCACGCATAAGAACTCTGTTTCATTGCCAAGTTCATATTCCGTTTCATGGTTCGTAGTTATTTGCATTTTGTTTGAGTTTTGTCTGCTGACTGTTTAGTTTCATCTATTGCCATGTATCTTGTTTGTGTTGGTTTATTTTCAGTCTGTAAATTTTGTTGCTTTTTCTAATCCTTTTGTGATTCATTTTAATTCCGCTTTCGACTTTGCTAGGAGTGTAAGGTCTGCATATGCTAGACATTGATGCTCATTGTTGCTTGTTATCCTTTCAATTTCTAATTTACACCTTCTAATTACGTTGAATAACCAGGTTGAAACGTGCGATAGTGATAGGGTCACCTTGCCTGAAAATGACCTATATCCCACCTACGACCTATATCCCACCACAAATTCTGTTGATTTGTGGCCACTCCATAGCACTTTATTTTGAATTTTAGCGTCACTGTTGTTACCCTTCTTCGTTTATTCTTCGTTTATTCTCCCGTACTAGTTCTACAAGCTCATTCTTTCAGTTAAATGGACTCTTCCTGCTTTAATCATTTCTGCTGATGCTTCCCCCCTGGACTTTTATTATTTCCCATATTGCGGAATTTATCAAGGTGTTCCTGCCATCTTTCTATTATTTGGGTCGGTTCACACAGTAAGACTCCTTTCCGTTTTTTAATAGCTATTTTTGTTATGGTTCTGCCTTTTTTGTTTCTTGCTAAAATGCTTCTTTATTCTGAATTTTTTCCTCGAGTTTTTTTCTCTTTGTTCAATCATTTTTACTTTCTCGATTATTTCCGATGTTCTTATGTTTTTCTGTGTTTCCTATCGTTTTGTTAAATAATTCTTGTCTGATTTTCTTTTTCCCGTCTGCTACTCTGTACACTGATCGAACAAATCCTTCGTGTTTGTCTATTTTTTTGTCATTTTAATTTAAAAGACATTTTTAAAAATGGAAACGCCGTTGGTATTTTCTTAACTATTGTTTTCCTCTCAATACCTTATGACAATAACTTGGTATATACTAATTCCTTTTACCCATTATCTCCTTTTGAAGCTTTCCCGTAAATTTCGATGAGACGTTGTTTTATTGATCAATATGTGACAGAAAGAGAAATAAAATAATGATGCATAGTTACGAAGACGTATATATCTTTGACGCTAATTGCATTTTAGCCAACCCTTTTTGATGTGCCAAGGTACACTTGCAATTGTGCACAATGTGGGAGATTTAGGCGACTTCTAAGTCAACATTATTCATTCCCATTTCCCTATGCAAAGAAGGCGCGTCTTAGATCTTGCGCAGAGACAGACTAAGACGTCCTAGGCCGCAGCAAACACTAATAGCGCAAGTGAGAAATGACATTTTCAAGTTTGCTGGAGGCATCGTAAAGCCAACTTACCTTAATGTTATACGGATTTCGCCGACATCAAATACTCGTAGTTTCAAGTCGGAGCCCGCAGATAATCGCGTAATTTACTGCCCCAATCCCCAACTTTAGCAAAAGACAAAGCGGATTTGTGGAATCCTTTCTTTTTTCAAATATAGCTTATTTACGCTTTTCACCCTCTTAAAATATCGTTGTACACAAACGACTTTGCGTTCAGCTGGGTCCGTATATTCTTTAGACGCGTATTTTATGAAATATGTGGAAAATGTATTGACTACATAGATGAGGAAGATTATTTGTTCATTGAAAGCATATTCTAGTGCGACTAGTACTAGTAAATTTTCGTATATTTTAGTCTTTTATTTAGATACATCCAGAATTCACCTTTTCTAAAATACTAAATGTTATTTATGACATACTGTTAACGTATGCAGAATAAAAATCTCTGGTGATTGATTTTTAAGCGATGTAGGAACGTCGGTTAAAGTTTATAGGCAACGTCATCTGCAGTGTTAAAATTTTACATATTGTTGGTAAATGTCTTTGTTATTATAATATGTCATTTCATGTCCGACTTGATTTCTGTTTAATTGCACCTATTTTCATCCTTATTTGTTTGTCTGTCGTTTAGAAACGTATTAATAATACCTGTGTATAATTTTACCATTAAGATTGTGCACAAACATTGGAGGTTATATAACGTATGTTACTCGTGATAGTGAAAAATGAACCACAGGAAATACATATATACGGTTATGCGATACTTGTGCTCGAACCTACTAGTGGTAAGGGGAGCAAATGGTCTAAATTCCTCTAGGGAGAAAAGCAATTTTGGTAAGGCATGATCCAATATTGCAAAAAGCAGCAGACGAATTGATCTACTCCCTTAATATATTGTTTTATAAATACCCTGCGCGAGGTTGCGTCAACTCGATGTTCTCAAATGAATAATCGCAAATAATTTAATACAAACAAAAATTTTAAGATGGGGTCGTTAATTTTTCAGTAATTACAAATTAGATTAATTAAATTAATCTCAAAATTTACACAGTCATGAATACGGTAATAAATATGAAATTCTAAAAATCCTTGATTGCTTGTTGTTAAGAGTTCAAACGAATTGCGTGCCTTAATTTTAAACTATTCAACAAGTACAACAATTCTTCTAAATATTTCTAGGTGGTGTTGGTGGCCACTTCTGCCAGCTGCACATATTGTTCAAAAGAAAATAAACAACTTTAACAGCAACAAATTACTGAAAAGTGTCGATTTGCATACCTACCTATCTTTGACTTTTTGTCTACCACTAATATTTTAGATAACCTCAATTCTGACGATTGTATATTAAACTACTACAAGAAATGTTCTTTGTTTATTTTTTTTTATCCATGAAACAAGAAAAGGTGGTATATTGCCTAGCCTGTCATAAAGTATTCTCAAGCTCAGATATATACTCAGTGACATATAAACTGCACCACCTAGAAGGGGTGGGAATTTTTGGACCAAATTTGGCAGAAACATTGGACTAGTCTAAGGTAACAATTGACTAAAATTTGATAAAGAAAACACTTCATCTTTTTGATTTTTCTTTAATAATGTGTTGGTCCGCCCCTATTTCTGATACACTCATTGACCCGCCTTGGCATTGATTCCAGCAGGTGATGAATGTCTTCTTGGGGTATGGCATCCCAAGCAGCCTATACTTCATGCCGTAGAGCTTCTATTGTCAACGGTGGGTTCGGTAGATTCCTCAATCTTCTACCCATCATGTCCCACACGTGCTCAATGGGCGACAAATCGGGAGATCTTGGCGGCCAAGGCAAAAGATTAACATTGGCCTCTTCAAAGAAGTCAAGAGAAACCTTTGCTACGTGAGGTCGTGCATTATCTTGCTGGAAAAGTGGGTCTTCCAGCCTTCGAAGATATGGAAGGACATGTGGTTCTACCACTTCGTCAATGTAGCGTCGAGCGGTCATACTGCCCCGAATGAAGAGCAAGGGTGACCTACTGCCGAAAGCAATAGCACCCCACACCATCAACCCCACAGTTTGGTGAACATGCCTCGCAATCGAAAAATCAGGATTGCGCCTTTCTCCACGTCTTCGTCTAACAGTCATCCGACCATCATGCATTCCTAAACAAAATCGCGATTCGTCACTAAAGACAACTCGATGCCACTCCAAGTTCCATTGAAGTCTTTCCGTGCACCAGGCCAAACGTTCCTGGCGATGTTGAGCAGTGAGGGGCAGCACAAGATGTGGGCGGTAAGACAGCAAGCCAAAGGTTCGCAAGCCTATCGGACGACCTTGTTCACCTAACCATTGATCAGCTATTGATCTAGTTGTAGAGAATCTGTCTCTCAAGGCCATTAGTCTTAAGCGGCGATCTTGACGTTCATTAGTTCGTCTTTGAGCCCCAGTGCCTCTTTTCCGACGTTCAACCCCATGTTCAGACCACGCTTGATAAACACGCATTATTGTTGAGTGGTGCCGTCCCAAACGGTTGCCGATTTCTCTAAACGAAAAACCTGCTTCTCGTAAACCAACAATCCGCCCTCGGTCAAAGTCACTCAACTGCTGGTAAACTTGAGGTCACCTTCCTCTAGGCATCGTTAAACACTTGAAACACTTAACCTAAAGAACGGGATTCGAAAAAGTGGAACAAATTCAAAAAATGACTGGATAATTGCTTGTCTATCACCACCTCTAAAAAATGACACGAACGTCAAAAATGCCATGATACTTGATGATTGGGTTTCAAATTTTAATCAACTATTTCCCTGGACTAGTCCACTATTCCTGCCAAATTTGGTCCAAAAATTCCCACCCCTTCTAGGTGGTGCAGTTTATATGTCACTGAGTATATTTCTTTATTTCATTGAGTATATCTTATATTTGTTTAAAGTTTCCGTTAACGAAATTTCAATTATTTGCCAATTCTGCCTACATTCATCATACATAACTTGTATGTATTATTGTGTAGGGAAATTGCTCTAGAAACTTCTGAAGCCTCCTTGTCTTGGCCGTATCCAATTTTCTCTTACTGATATGCCTCTGTAATTTTACATTATTTTTTTCTGTGGAAAGTTTCGCGCCAGGATATCGATATAAAATCGCTCGGATCTAATGACACACTTTCTGCCACGTATGCTAATTGATTCACCACCAGTTTATCCATTAAAACACAACCGGTCTCCAATTTGAACAAATAAAAAAAATATTTATTAAATAATAAAAGCCACCCGTTACTTCACAGCAATACGTTTCATTGACAAATGGTACAAATTATGAATCAACCTATTTTTCTGACAACTTCAGAAGTTACTTCACCAACGGAGATACCTGATTACCTTAAATTAACAAAATAATTATATAATAAGGACTGATTATTTTTCGCGAATGGAAATTCGTATTCATCGCTGCCACGAACTCGTTTCATTATTAAACAAATATTTAACTGCGAGTTATTACCCGGTACTTAATTTGTATGGTATTTCACAGCACTGTCAATTTCTGACTTCTGGCTTCAAGTAAAAGTTGCGGAGTTGCTCAAAGTAGGCAAATAACTTCGTTAACATTGTATTCCTTATGCGAAACCTAAAAAGCGATTTTTCTAAACATTTTATATTCAGATTGCATTTTACTCAGAGCTCGATAAAACGACGCACGAAAAACGTACTCCGTCCCAACAACGATGCAAAAGATCATCCTGGAAAATTGGATGTCGTCAAATTTACGCGGCAAATAATTTCTGGTAAGCCGGGGAAATCTCGCGCACTTTACTGCAACCATGTTAATCGATGCCATATACATTCTTGCATTTCCCCGATGTTTTTCGGCTCAAATTCGTAGGTAAATTCTCTGCGGAGTTGTAATTAATTTGAAACTTTCGCAGCATGTGCATACTGACGACAGGACGACACGCACCACGTTACCCCGCGGAGACAGATGCAATGTTTAAAATCTAAAATTCTGAGTTATGAATTGCAGTAATTCTACTTTCAGGCAGTATGATGGATTGTTAGCCGGCATATAGATCATTACGTCAAATACGTTTCGTGTAACGAAATTACATTTCCGGGATACATTGTGAAGTGCATAGCTAATATGCAGGTCTTCAACGTATAAGATACATTTCACCATGTTGTTCATACATATAATCCATAAACAGCGGCACTATTTCAAAATGTTAAAGCTGATTTGTAAAATGTGTGCATGATATGCAAAACAAGGCGACTAACGTGATTATCATTTATTTTTTTTATTATCTCATATATTGTTGAAATATATTTGCACCATATCCGGTTTACTGCATACCTGACATAACATTATCATGTTAGTTTTTTGTTGGTTTATTTCTAGTCCGAAAACTTTTGCTTTTTTTAAATTTTTCTGTGATCGTCTTTAATTCCGCATTCGTCTTTGCTAGGAGTGTAAGGTCGTCCACATATGCTAGACATTGGTGATCGTTGTTGTGTATTGTCCTTTCCATTTTTAATTTACTGTTCCTGCTAATACTTTTCAAAATCAGGTTGAGGAGTGTAGTAGAGAGAAGGTCACCTTGCCTCGGGCCATTTCCCACCAAGAAGCAAGTTGTTTGGATTTCTTTGAGTAAAAATATGGTCATTTATTGATATCCCAAAGACTCCTTCTGTAAGATGCTTAATGTTTCCTTAATAAGTGTTGCCAGCAGGTTGTGTCCAATAATAAAATAAATCTATAGTTTTCACTTACAGGTTTCTCTCATTTTTTACGCAGAGGGATCAACGTGGTTGTCTATTGTTGTCGCAATTTTTTAATAACCCATTCTGCTTTTACAACCTCACATATTCTTTCACTTGAACTCCTCCTGCTTTAATAATTTCTGCTCATGCTCATGCTTTCTACCGTTTACTTCTGAACTTTTATTATTTTGTAGGTCTTTGATTATTTTTGTGACTTCATGTTTCGTTCGAGCTCTTGCCATCTTGGGTTGTGCCTTCTTGGATTTTTTCCCCGTATTCAGTGTTCATAAAAGCCTTCCTTCCATCTTTCTATTATTTGCGTCGGTTCACCCAGTAAGACTCCTTCCTTGTTTTTTAAACAGCTATTTCTTCTATGGTAACATTTTTCTGCCTTTTTCATTTCTTGGTGAAATGGTCGGATTTCCTTATTCATAACTGTTCCTTCAATTGTTATGAGTTCTTTCTGATTGTGCAATCTTTTTTTCTTCCTTGGATTGGTTTTTTATATTCTTATTGTTGTTCGGTACATTTCTTCTTTTCCAATTTTTCGGTTGTAAACTCCAACCTCCATTTTCATGACATGTTCCGGCAATTTCGCAAATTCTTCTTCTTTTTATAATAGTGTTCTTCTCTCTTCGAAAATGTATAAAGAAATGTAATACAGTAGGGAAACTTTTTAAATAGATGATCTTTTCTACTCATCCACATCACAAGAAGATCAAAACTTCTGGAAATAGAACCAGAACTCTATGAAATTTTATGGCTGTGTACTAGACGTACTTTTATGGACATTACCTAGATCGTATCTTCTCGAAAATTCATTTTCTCTTCAAGTACTGACATCCGATTAATTAGATTCCAAAAATCTAACCGAAATCAATACTTCCAGAAAATTGTCTGTCGGATGCGTGAATAAATTAAGCGTAAATCGCTCACCGAGCGAACTCATTATTTTTTCGCTTTAGTCGCAAGTAGTTGTTCTGGGAGTAGAAGAAGAGACTGAACGTGTGGGCGGACGAACGGCTACATCACGGCAGTCCCACGGGATCACTTTGTTTCAGGCACGTGACGGCCCGCGCATATTTCCTTAAATGCCATCCTTCACTTTGCGCATTCTTTCACCTCCGCGTCTACCGTTCATCCTTTCGCGAATAAAGGACGAGTCCTTGCTTCTCGTCTAATGGGTCCAGGAAACAAAGAAAAGCAACGTATAAAATAATTTCAACGTATCTTGACGTACTAATTCAAATGAATCAAACTGTGAAAGCATGCACTGTCTGAATTCATTAAATTATTTTTGTTTCATTGCATGGAAATAGTTTCGTAATATTTTCTACCCTTCTAATTAATTCAAGATTATTGGGTGGTAATTGGCCCGTTTCCAAAATATATTACGACGCACTTGAGCTTTCACGTCTATTGAACATAAAATATTTTGATATTTGTTTGTGAGCAGTAGCGCCATCTAGAAATCAATTCCACAAAACTGCTATGTAATTTCAGTGGTCTTTATCGACCAACTAAATTCACTACGAAGTAATTGCAAGACTTGACAACTGCAATTACGTAGTAGTAAGAGTGTAGGAGACGTTTAGACGGCGATAATATACACTCACATACTTTTCTACTTATCCTTCCAACATTTGATGCACCTTCATGAGATGTATGTGTGATGGTCTGATGAGGTCACGATAGAGCGAAACACCTGTCATCTCCTTAATACATTCCAGGGAATTTGCATTCATAAAATGTCCTATAAAAAGAGTTTTAATTAAGTAAAAATATGTTACAAATGAACATTATAGTTTAACATTAAGATAATAATTAATAAAGTTTTTGATGTTTTGTTAGAAATGTTGTCTGTCATCGAATTTCTAGATAAATGACTAGCCAGCCAACCGCCTCAATTATTTCCATTTTGATTGCAACAACTTAAAGTGTCGCTTGTAGAGAAGTGTTTGTTTAGTTACGAAGTTATGCCCAATTTATGTTAATTAATTCTGCGAGCTGAACTTATGGAACATTAAACTCTAACTAGATCGTGTAATACATACACTGCAATTACAATATTATCCAGGGAACTTTGCAATATGGCAAATGATTTTATACTTTTCAGAGAAAACGTATGTATTAAATTATCATGCATACGATCGTTGCTTAAATTGCTTAAATATATATATATATATAGTTTAATTTGTAATCACAAAATCTGTTAGTTCTGGTGTTACAACATATTTTTTTTTTATAAGTATTGTTAAAGTAAAATACGACCATCTTAAGGTATGTAAGAGAATTTAGCTTTTAGGTAAATAAATAAGGTAAGAGAATTTCTGTCAATTCCACTTCTCAATGCACACGCTCTCAAGGGAGATCTTTCACCGTCCCAGTAGTCGTCTGTATAGCTATTTATTTCTTGCTCCCAACCTACTTTATCCAGGAAGTAATCTGGTTTAAACTCCTTTTTGCTTTGGATGAAAATTAAATTGAAAAACAAACGTGCAATCAATCCTTGCAATATAAGATAAGTTACAAAATTATCCCATTGGATTACATTGTTAATCTTTTTATAATTTGCACTTTAAAAGTTCACTAACGCTGACGATTACTATTGTAACATGCATATTCTGTAAAGAATTCAACAGAGTTTTTTAATTTCCTGAAATTTGTTTCACTTCTAATCGCTGGTGCTAAATTGTAAGAAACATCTTGAACCCATATATTCCACTGCATGTTGCGCCACTATTGCAAATGTGTTTCTCAGTAATTCTTGACCAGGGGTATTATAGTTGTAGTTGTCTTTATTTCTGGTCACATTTTTGTTAAAATAGCAGTTTATAAGAACACAACGAATATATTATCATTACACATTTTTATTAAATAAACTGGCACAGCTGGTTATTGATTGTAAACCTGCAATAATTCGTTTAATTTTCTTCTGCTTAATAAACACTTTGCCAGTGAACATGAAACATCCACAGCCTATAAGTCCATAAACTATAATAGATTGTGCAAGTCCGAAATATAAATGTTTCAACACTGTAATTATACTGGTCAGGGCAGGGTTTTAATTAAGAACACCACTGAACTCAGTTTCCCAGTTAACTGCGCAACATGTTCTTCCTATGTAATGTTTAATCAATGATGACACCAAGGAATCTAGCTGTATTTTTTTTTTCAATATAAATCTTATCAAATATGATTAATGTGGTTTTATCAACTTTCTCATCGATATAAAGGATGGTTCAGACCATCACTATATAGTAATCCATACTAATAATGAAATAAAAACAACGTGTTTCCAATATTCAACAATATACTATTGTTGTCGCACCAAGCCTTCAACTGAATTATTGCTTTCTCAGCAGCTGTAACAATTTCTGTAGTTCTGTAATGGTTGTATAATAAGCATACTGGTATCGCCTGCATCTACCATTATGGTGAATAGTGGTGGCCCCAAAATCGTAACCTGTGGCACGCCCCTTTTCACTTCGAGAGTCTTGGATAGCATTTTGTTAAGCCACACCTGTTGTGACCTTCTATTATGATTTTGTTTTCCTCGTCTCTCATTTCTTTATTCGCTAACTATATCAAATATCAAATAAAAGTGCCACGATCCCTCAAGTGCATCACAAGTGACTTTGATTATTTGTTCACCTGCTGTTTTTTTGTTCGATTTACTGACACTGAACATACAAAATAAAATCCAGTAAGAATAGAATACATTTTTAGAAATATGTAGCAAACATTCGTGTTGGTATGTACAAAAAAATATGAACTAACCTATTCGTGTATCATCATTTAAACCTTTATTTGCAAAATATTTTTATTCGCCTTTGTACGTGTAGTCGTAAATATCTAGGGCTTCAAATGGAATAATTTCTACGCTAACAAGGCATGAACGTCTTCCCGATTATGTAATATTCTACCGTGATTCATCGAGCTGTAAAATGCGTCCGGAAACTGCAGGAAGGCATTCGACGAAGACGCATCGCATATTTTGAACTCTTTATAATCGGCGACAACCTACGGTACGGTATAAGCGGCGACATAAATTGTTCGGGTAATTCAGGCATGAGCATTTTGATATTATCACCGTATTGAATGATTTATGAATATGAATACTTGAAACCACTCCATCTTAAAAAAATGAATATCGTAAAAATATGTTTGCTGGATTAATGGATTTTATATGGAATGTTGAGTATCTGCAGCATTAATATTAATTAAAATTTATTTTGTGGTTGAAATTATATTTTTAAATATCGATTGGTATATAAGATCTTGTGATTTTTGTTAAGGCTTTTGGTGCAAAATGTTCTTTATCCAGGTGTAAGGTGTCCGTAATATTTATTTTCATGATCATCCCAATGGATGTTATCGCCTAACCTTAACTTAAATGACCATTGACGTAGTTTTTAATTAATTGTATCTCTGCGTATCGAGTTACGATAAGAGATTTGTCCCCGTGATTTATTTTCAGTCGTAATATAACTGGTGGTTTGGAGATAGCCGTTGCATTTCCTGGGACCATAGTATCGAGCCAAAATTCATGAGAAATACAATCTGGCATTGTCCAAATCACGTATTGTATTTAATTGGAAAATTCAACAAACAAGTCCATTAATGAAGAACCAATTTCTTGAAATAAAAACTAGTGACAATTAAACTGTTTCATGTTAAATGTAATGAACGCATGTTGCATCTTCATTTAAAGTACTTGTTGCAATTGAATTATTGCTCCGTATTTTATTCAAAAGTTCTGTATGTCCCTTAGGGTGCATGTTGAAATAACGCTGTAATTAATTTGAATTGGTATGTCCTGCGATTTTGAACAGCTACTGTTCAGAATTTTTGGAATGGGTTAGATGAAGTCTAAACCATCGTTTTGCAGTCTCTATTTTGACATGGAATACCTAGCCGACTGTTTATATACCAGCCTAGGCTATAAATTGAAGTCAGGCTTTTGCTTGGGGTTAGGAACAGACGATCTGATGTCACATGTTTGGGTCGTTTTTCTATTGATTTAATAAAAAGGCAGTGCTGACAAATATTTTGATCTGAATTATTACGTACTAACCATTTACTGTTTTGTGCCTCCTTGGTTTGTCTCATGCGATTTTACTGTATACGAAACATTTTATTTCCAAAATTATTAATAACGAAACATTTCAGTTTGGCATTAGCTCCTTCTCTTTATCTCCATGCTAGTTCTTTGGAAGTTTTAGAACAGAATTTCTAGTGTTTCGTGTATCCAATATTTTTGCAGTGGAAGGTACTCCTTCAGAGTCAATGCAGTAGGACCATTTTTTCTTTTGTCGATTACGCATTGCAACTTTTTACGATTGGTATCTCTAGCTTCGCGAGCAGTTTTGAATTCCAAAGCCGATATTTTTATATTACATCCTTGGAACAACTTTTCCTGCAGAAGTTTTGCAGTCATTGTTCAGTTATTTTATTACAGTCTTTTTATATTCGGTACCATCTTTTCTTTTCATATTATTTGTGTAGGAATGCTATTCAATTGGATAGTTTTGGTCGAATGTGCAATTCCGCATCTGGTATTCTGTTATTCGAAGTTATTTTGTTATTTATTACTGACGCTAATGCCATTCTCCATCTTGATTTATCCATTTTTTCCCGAAACTGACACAATTAACTTGAATTAAAAATGTGACATTTATTTATCGGATACTATGGAGAGTTGCAGGAAAAAATAATCGAATATTTGTTTCGCACCTCATCAAGACTACCGCGAAGGAGTTGCTGTGACATTTTTAGACGAAATCTTTGTTTTGATTTGGTTTTAAATGTATTTGTTGAATTCTCAATAATATCTTTGATAAGGAGTCGTCAAAATCACGACGCGATGATATTACAAGATGCATAAAAATTAATTTCCTATAATCAAAGTTTGTTCGCTGATAGTTATTTAATTTTTTTTTATAGAAGTGGAATTCAGTAGTGTTCATATGACATGCCCTTATTATCAGGAATTGCCAGAGCTCGTGCATAAAAGACGTGTATCTGTTCATCTTGATGAAGCCAAACTTCGTATTGTCCTCTTGCAGAAAATGTACCACATTCCAATGTAAATCCCGAGAACGGTGTGCATCGAGATTCAGATTAGTCTACACTTTTCTTTTATTTGTATTGTATAAGTTTCAAAAACTGATACAATTCCTTCAATGCAAGAAAATATATTTATATCAATATTGTTACCCCAATAGATAATTCCTTTGTTTTCAAAGTTACGTGTTTTTATGCAATTTCTAGGTTTCTTCTCATGAGATAAGTCAGTTTCTCGTATTTTTCGTACATGCTAAAATAATAGTAAGTATTTGTAAAATAATTTCAGAAGATTCTCATCTTTGTGATTATCTCAACCATTTTCCATAGAAATAAATCAATTCATTTTTACTTGTTACTTTTTTCCAGATTGACCATTGAAGTGTCGCCAGTAAACAATTCCGTGTGGTTCGACACCGTTATATGAAAATCATTTAGATGTAGAAGAAACATTAACGGATCCAATATTGATCCCTTAGGTAGTGCGTTATTCACAATTACCCATACAGACTCATTTCATGGCCATTAGAACCGCTAGCCACTGTAATGTGTTCTAGCAACGTAATTCCCAAGTTAAACATCGAAAACTCATTATTTTCAGTTTATTTGAAAGAGTTTCGTGAACATTACATCTATAAACATCGTATCTGTAATGCTCATCTGTAATGTCATTCAATGGTAGACAAAGACTATGTATTTTAGTGTGTTTTCCATTTTAGTCGCGTTTCGATTTTCTTATATTACATGTTTTCTTTTTTATTTGTGTCTACAGATTACGATTTTGGTTTTATATGGTTATACGTACAGCTTTCAATGTATTTTTACTATATATTACCTTCCTTGTGTAAAACGCGAAAATAAAAGATTGCATTATAATTCAATATATCGTTGTCCGTAAGTGTCCATACCACACTTGTAATACTTTGCAATTCATTGTTTTTTCAGTAATCGTACCTGTCGTACCATTTCTCTTCGCCATGAGACTATAGATTTATTGTCGTAATTTAGAATCTAGTTTGAATGTATCTATACCTTGGACGTTTTCATTCTTTCTCTATGCTGGAATAAAATGTGGGTAGCTTTCGGAACGGTCGAACTCCTCTCATTTGCGTTTTATTTTTTTTTAACTTATTGGAATTGATAATAGGAAATTAGTGTCGACGCAGTTTCGCAGCTGTTTTTGTGTGCGTGATTGTACACCAGGTGAAACAAAAAGTGACGCTTAGTTCGGTAGTTCGGCCGAGAGGGTGATTATCTAACCGACGAAGTTGAGACGAGCTTTCGACCGCCGAGGCCCGGTAAGAGTCTCGCCTTTTCTATCATGCTTTGGCAAAGCTTAATTTGTTTGACTGGATTTGTTCTCAACTGTATGTAAATAATATTTGCAAAGATCTAGTTAATTTATGTGGATTACATTTACAAGTGAGTGCACGCATCGCTTCGAGCTGGAGTTGAAATCCCGCGATAAAACGATGTGTTGAATGAATGCTGGATGTGTTCTTAGCAAATTTTCAAATGTTAAAGTTTACTCGCTACGTGTATACAAAATGTACAATGAAGCCTTCCAATTGTATTGAAATATTTGAGGCTGTGTTTTGGAACACGTTTGTTGCAGAACTACACCACAGCCAAAAATGTAATTGCATATTTAATCAAATCTTATGCAATTATAATGTCCAGTAACATAACAATATCCTGCGTAAGTAGCTAACTAAGTTTTTATGAATGAGTAGTCCGTTTGTGGTAGTTTTTTTCCAGTAATTAATTTCAGATTTCAAATTGATTGATGCACGCCTTCCCGATACAGAATTCCGCGATTTTGTTTCAAGATGGGGGACATTTTGTTATAGCCTAGGTGCTATGTCTGTGCCATGTCCGTGCTCAGCTTAAGGGGGGATCCTGCTTTAGAAGGCCTTAAAATAGCGTTTTTGGGAGAATTTATTCAGGACAGAAAAAATGAGCAAGTCTAGTGAACTTTTTAGAGCATTTTATTGCATATTTGAGCATTAAAAAAAATATTTCGAGAGAAACATATTTAAACGGAACCGATTTTTATGCACATTTGTGCAACATCAATTGCAGTCTACAATCGGTGGGAAAGATATAGCTCGTAATTTTTGTCTGAAACAAAAAAAACCAAAGAAAATGGTAATTCTCATATATTTTCTTCTAGGTGAACTAAAAGAAACTCAAAATTTTGAAATTCAAGATTTTTCTCAGGTTTGAAAATAAATGTGCTCTTTGCAGGAAGAGAAAATCATTTCAACTTGCTAAAAAAGTTGTTTAGAATTTTTTTTCATTAATCTTTTTAGTTCAAATCGAAGAGAATGCTACCAAAGATAAGAAAAGTTTTGTTTCGTTTTGATTGCTTGTCTAGTTTTCTCGCAATCACGCCCACCAGTTTAGAAAAATCGTAAAACGAAAGCTCGAGAAAACGCGCTCTAAAGTTTACGATCAGCAAAAATGTCAATTTTCGATTACTTACGGAATATCACGTTATAATCCTACTATAGCTCTTACGAATTCAAAATATTATTGTTTCAAACGACCGATTGAACTTTTTTCAGTACATAGTTGGGTGTTATGTGACCGCGGGAAGGGTCGCGCGTTTCGTTTGTCCGAGCGTTCCTGCGTTCGTATATTTTTTGGTCGACACCTCACTGTGTTTAGTGCTGTATCTTTCAAAATATTGCGAATTAGCCGCTTTAACTTTTTATACATATTCTTAGATATATTAGGCATAGATTTGAGCAATAAATTTTTTTGAACCTTCTAAAGCAGGATCCCCCCTTAATCTAATCTATCACTTGACAAGCATTTGTAACGACAATGTCAAATATTTTAACATGAAAAAAAATGTTAAAGTTTTACACCGCACTGTACATATACCATGTGATCAAAAATATTAGTGTAGAATGTAGAAATATTTCCATATATTTGATTGGAACATTCCACTATCAAAATCCAATTCAATAATTTGATACAATGAATTATTGATTCCTGCTCGACAATTCAATTTAGATGGCAACCGTATCGTTAGAAAGATAAAATTATTATTATATCAAGTGAAACCAATAATGTGATTAAAGGTGTTATTTTAATTTTAAAATACTATTTAAAACTTTGCGAATTTTAAATATTATATGATTTTTATGAGAAATGAAAAATGACTCCAGTGCAGAACGAGTTTTTGTGGTAAAAACCTTTACTGCAGTTTTGCAAAACGGTGAGAACTTTTGCGCTCTAGGAATTGATTAATGAAAATGCAAAATTTTCAAAAGAATTGATATTAACATAATCAATATTCAAAATAATTTTTAATTTTTATGATTTTGTATAATTACCGGTTTATGCGTACCTTACGTACCTTACTATCACCGATCCGGTGATAGTAATCCACACCCTTTTCGTGGACGTTGATGTTCAGTTTGCTACGAAACATATCGATCATTAATTGTGCCTGTGCCTGCCTTTTTAAGTTGTCTACGAGCTGTTTTTTTTATTATACATCTAATTATCACACTACTTGAGCCTCGCTTCATGTGCAGCGATTTTTTCATGACTGCAGTTAATAGTATATCCATAAAAGTGTGGTTTACCTGCACCTTCTCAATACTCAATTCTCAATACTCAATTCGTTGTACAAGTTGCCCATCTTTGTCATTAAAGGACGATTTAATAATAAAACGGTAAAATAAATCCAATTCCATAAATCAGTATTTTAAATTATAATCTAAGGATTTACTTATTTAATTATTTTACAATTTCGAGAAACATGCTAAGGTCTCAAACAATTATATTCGTTTAGTTTTTTAATCACAAAACGTATTCTTTATCCCAATCTGATACGTGCAAAATTCATAGTGGCAAGAACAAAGCCTTACCCTTTTCAACGGTGATACATAAATCTGAATTGCCATGCCCAGGACGGAATGATTCACGCCCTCAAAATTTATTTCACGGAGCTTTTCGAATAAAATACGGAAAGGTATTTAAGCGCGACACGTCCATGGTGCGTGCATGAACGACGCAAAATTTACGATTCTTTCCTGCGTTTTTAATGTCTTTCGATCTTTCGAATATTACCCGGCGGCGGTGCGTATACAAACTGCGGCTCTGGCTTGAACAGACGTGACAGTTCACTACCCATACGGCAGCTGTCTCTTCGGAAGAAGCGCGGTAATTCACGCGAACGTGTTATAGACAAAGTGAAAATGACGCGAACGTCGGCCGTCGTTGTGCACGAGGTCGTTCGCGGCGAAATCCGAATTGGTATTGGATTATTTCGTGGATACAAAAGTTTGAGCTTGCAAAGGCGTTCGCTTTTCGATGTATCTGTATTAAGAGTCGAAATGTGGAGTTCTTATGACGTGCGGATGTAAAGAAATGCACATTCGACTATAACGGAATACTTGTAGCTCTATTTTTTTATGCATCTGCGAAAGCAATTTCGTAACTCCTTGCGTCTGCATTTGTGTAAAATCCGGCATTTATGCATTTTTGTGTGGCGATGAATTTGATCTAGTAGACTTCATTTTTGGCGACGAAGCACTTTCAAAGGAGTTCACTGATTAACATTCCATTGGAAAATTTTAAGTTCATTTTTTTCAGTTTGTAAAATTCATTGTTTTTGTTTAAAGGTATCATATTTCGGCCTAGTAAGGGCCTTGTTGTAGTTGCAGTGCAGGTATATCTAGTAATAAATAATTTTATACAACCTCCGGAAGCTAGATATTAATTACATACTTGTGCATGTGAACTAGTTTATGAAAAAAATCATCGAGTAATCGTGTAATTATTGTTATGCCCTCGAGGTGTAAATATATTAACTTGTGTATTCCGGAGTAGTTTCTTTGAATAGGGGCTGATGTATTATTACCATCACCAATAATAAATATCTTAAGAAATAATGATCATCCACTTGCATCGCACACGTCGTGAGTGGTAGTACTCCTACGCCCTATGTGTAAGTCGCACTATTGTTCCTATTATAGTTCATTATTTCCAATCGTGTCCAATGTGCAACTAAATTAATTTGAAAATATACTCAGTGACATATAAACTGCAGCATCCAGAAGGGGTGGGAATTTTTGGAACAAATTTGGCAGGAATAGTGGACTAGTCCAGGGAAATAGTTGCTTAAACTTTGAAACCCAATCATCAAGTAGTCATGGGATTTTTGACGTTTGTGTCATTTTTTAGAGGTGGTGATATACAAGCAATTATCGAGTGATTTTTTGAATTTGTTCCACTTTTTCGGATCCCGTTCTTTAGTTTAAAGTGTTTCAAGTGTTTAATGATGCCTAGAGGAAGGAGACCTCAAGTTTACCAGCAGTTGAGTGACTTTGACCGAGGGCGGATTGTTGGTTTACGAGAAGCAGGTTTTTCGTTTAGAGAAATCGGCAACCGTTTGGGACGGCACCACTCAACAATAATGCGTGTTTATCAAGCGTGGTCTGAACATGGGGTTGAACGTCGGAGAAGAGGCACTGGGGCTCAAAGACGAACCAATGAACGTCAAGATCGCCGCTTAAGACTAACGGCCTTGAGAGACCGATTCTCTACAACTAGATCAATAGCTGATCAATGGTTAGGTGAACAAGGTCGTCCGATAGGCTTGCGAACAGTTTATCGTCGAATAAGAACCTTTGGCTTGCTGTCTTACCGCCCACATCTTGTGCTACCCCTCACTGCTCAACATCGCCAGGAACGCTTGGCCTGGTGCACGGAGAGACTTCAATGGAACTTGGAGTGGCATCGAGTTGTCTTTAGTGATGAATCGCGATTTTGTTTAGGAATGCATTATGGTCGGATGACTGTTAGACGAAGACGTGGAGAAAGGCGTAATCCTGATTTATCGATTGCGAGGCATGTTCACCGAACTGTGGGGTTGATGGTGTGGGATGCTATTGCTTACGGCAGTAGGTCACCCTTGCTCTTCATTCGGGGCAGTATGACCGCCCGACGCTACATTGACGAAGTGGTAGAAACACATGTTCTTCCATATCTTCGAGGGCTGGAAGACCCACTTTTCCAGCAAGATAATGCACGACCTCACGTAGCAAGGGTTTCTCTTGACTTCTTTGAAGAGGCCAATGTTAATCTTTTGCCTTGGCCGCCAAGATCTCCCGATTTGTCGCCCATTGAGCACGTGTGGGACATGATGGGTAGAAGATTGAGGAATCTACCGAACCCACCGTTGACAATAGAAGCTCTACGGCATGAAGTACAGGCTGCTTGGGATGCCATACCCCAAGAAGACATTGATCACCTGCTGGAATCGATGCCAAGGCGGGTCAATGAGTGTATCAGAAATAGGGGCGGACCAACACATTATTAAAGAAAAATCAAAAAGATGAAGTGTTTTCTTTATCAAATTTTAATCAATTGTTACCTTAGACTAGTCCAATGTTTCTGCCAAATTTCGTCCAAAAATTCCCACCCCTTCTAGATGGTGCAGTTTGTATGTCACTGAGTATATTTAATTGGAATGTAACAATATCAAATATCCTTCCTCAAATTGGCAAAACCGCAACACGGATGGCGTGGTGCATGCATTACGCCTAACTAATTTCATGAAATCACATAATTTCAAATGTGGATAAATATCGAAACGAAGTCATAATAGTGCAGTGTATCATTGCTGTGAGCTTTAACAGTAAACCGAAATTAAAGCGCCCCCGTCAAATCGATGTGAAGATTTTACCGCATGTTGTTAGCGATATATAACACACAACATTGCCCGACACCGTGATAGCTTACGTAACATAAGCTGTAAATTACACGAGGATTACAGCAGCTGTTTAATTTATACATCTGCACTTGTTTAGTAAACTAACCTAGTAATAATTTACTAATGCGTTTTATGTGTTGCAAACTATGATCCTTTGGCCGGGCACCAAATGAGTAAAATGAAAGCGGAATATTTCCCCGTTGTATTTTACATCAATAATCCTGAAAGATTATACCTGAATGGGATTTTTCAGCGGCAAGTGGTGAAAATATGCGTAAATTATAGGGTACGTAAATTATACAAAATATTTAATAATGCTGGGTCATTATAAGTAGTAAGACTGTTAATTTATGTGTTGTGTTGGATTGCAAAGAATTGTTCGAAACGACAATTTATTCTGATGCAATTGGGCTGGCCGGACAAGATATTTCACGGATTTGACAAAAATGCAAAGTTGTCCAAAAATGGAAATATTTATTAATTAAAATGGTGGTAGTATCCACAAAACGAAAACAATGGCAACAAATCAAGAACACAGCAGAACGTATTAAAAGGGTATTTTTAATATTGGCGTAAAATTCATTGAATTTTATCAACCACACGTGATAACTAGAAAAGTTTATATATAAATGCACTAAAGTAGTACCTAAAATTGGTTACACTAAATACTAGTACAGTTCGTTCTACTAAATCTTTTTCAATTTCATACACGTATAACAAATAACAAAATAACAAATTGTAATTATAAATAATATGCGTATGGTAAGTCATAAGAAATAACAAAAAAATTCTACATAAATTACTTCGACCTTCACGGAAATTTATCAGCAGTCCTGCCGAATAAACATCCTCGACCATAACTTTTCAACAAACGACATACACACTTTAATGAACACGAAAACAAATAAGCGCCCCAAAGCATTAGAATAACTAGATCTACCCATTACATTCACGTATTTCATTGCATTCAGTGTTGTAGTTTTTTTTTTTGAATATACACCGTGACATTTTGCGCGTACAAACCATTTAGGTGTCGAAATCCGACGAAAATGCGAGCACAGCGTGTGTATGCATTGCATTAAACAGCCGGAAATGCGAAATGTAAACGGAGCTCGGGTTCGTGAGAGCAACCTTTGAGCAAATGCAGGAGCGAGGAATCTTTTCCAATTTTTCTTTGATGCATAGTTATTGTTCGACGACGAACGCGCATCCGCTATTTTACGTCTGCGCCATAAATATGCATTTTCTTTTTGTGCCCGCGAATAAATCTAGTGTAAATGCATTAAGCTACAATTAAGGAGAATAAATGGAGGTCGTTGGTTACGGCACGGAAACTTGTAATGTTCTAAATTTTAAAAAAAAATTCTGCGGAAAGATTTAAAATACTGTTAGAAATATCATCTAACAATTTAGTTACTTTTTTATAGATATTGGTGACGGGAACATTTAATGTAAAATAATAAACTTTCAATAATAGATAATTTTATTCTATGAACTAAGTCACTTTGAAAATTTATATTTATTCAGCGTTACAAATATTTCTAATTTAATTAAAAAAAAAAAAATCTGAACTAATTCACCATAAAAATTTTAAAGCATCGTCTTAAAGTCATTGTATAGAAATAATGTATAAGGTAGAAGCTAGAAAATAAAAGTTAATGTTAGAAATAATCCAACTTATTAAATAAGAAAAGTAGTCTACCTTATGCTGATAAATGGCTTCTGATTTTAATTACTATCCTATATAATTTATTATACATAATTTCGATATCCGATAATAATGAACGCTTTTACCTCCATCACATCTGCCATAGCGATTGTATTTCAACAATCCTGAGCAAACGCTATCCTACATCATAGCAAATGTAAGGAGATGAACGAGATTGCATTTCGACACATAATACCATGACCAGGTTTAGAGTTAACATTTTTCAGTTCACGCGAACACATGATAATAAAGTGAATATAAGGACGCCAAAATTAATTGGTGGTAACTATTCGTAAATTGGAATGTGCGTATTAATGGGCGATATTTCAAATGGTGCTAAGTGTGGAACTTGTCACGACTTGAAAAATCACGACGGTAATAGCAGTTTTACGACATTAAGTTTGTTTATTAATCAAACAGCGTTGGACAAATTCCTACCGTTCTTAAACAAAAGTAGAGGAAGAGAAGAAAATTGAAACAACATGGTATAGGTACTGGTGTGAAGACTTCTACTTCACCTATTTATAATTATTTGTTCTTATGGTTTGGGTGAGTTTTTTGTAGCACTTTGTACCATAAGAGGGAGTGGGGAAATTTGTTTTTATGAAACGACTACAAATGGCTAACAGAAACGAGAATAACTAACGAAGGTGTCAATGCAAATTGAAGTAAACATCTTCCGTTCAGGAGTTTTCGTGATCTCACACATATTGCTATCACTTTTTCATTTTTCACAGATATCGAAGTCTCGTGATATAGAATAACATCTGTAAATAATTCAGGTAAATTCACCATTTACAAATATTTTATTATTTACTGTAAATTATGCCTAAATCCTTTAGCCTTCCTTCTATTTGTCTGCGATGACAATGGGCTGTTTCCTGTAGTAATAGAAGTGATTCTTTAAGTGTATTATACCCATCTTCTTCTATCTCACAATTTTAGTTGTGTCTTGGCCTTATTTTCTATTTCTCACCATTGTTTCCTGCCGGTTCCATTGCCTTTAAATCATTTGCTACCTGTTTGCTAACCACTTTGTTTTTGGATTCCCCCGGGAACCTTTTATTGATCATTATACATATCATTGTATATATCCATACCATTTGATTATTTCCGCTTTATATATTCCTACTATATAGTTTAACATATATATGTTCTCCCTTCAATTTCTCTTCAGTTTCCTCGTTTAATAGTTGTCCACAATAGTAACTTTTCTATCAAACACTTCCAATTGTTCTTCATCCGTCTGCGTTAAATTGATTGTTTCCGCTGCATATGTTGCTCCAGACTTACTGTTGTTTTATGGATCCTGGGATTTGTGCTCCTAGTGAGCATATCTTTAAGCATGTATAGGAAGAAAAAAATATTATTCAATTAGGAAAAATTTCAGAATAAGAAAATCCAATCATTTTGCCAAAAAATAAAATGCAGAGAAAGATTATCAAACAAAAATAGTTATTTTGAAAGACCGGAAGGAATCTTACTGAGTGAACCGACAAATAGTAGAAAGATGGAAGGAACGCTTTGATAAGCTCCTAAATACGAAAAATAAGGAAGAAAAAGAAGAAACCGTTTACAATACCAGAGGAGAAGAAGAAGATATAGAACAAACGAAAGATGAAGTCACAAAAATAATCAAAGGGCTAAAAAATTATAAAAGTCCTGGAGAAAACGATGTACCAGGAGATTTGATTAAAGTAGGGGGTGTTTATTTAACTGAAATAATTCATGGGCCTGTAAAAGTAGTATGGAAGAAAAAGCAAATGAAAAGCTGGCAAATAAAAACTCTAGAGGTATTATATTACTGGACATAACTTGTAAATTACTGACAAAAGTTATTGAGGCAATGTCACAGAAGGAGTCCTGGGGGAATACCAGACACGTTTTAGAAGAAACAGAAATTGGTTATCAAAAATAGTTCGTAACAGAGCCCGATTTGAAAAAATGAGGAAATGTAGACCAGGGAATAGATGGTTGGAAGTGTAGAGCAAAATAAAAAAAGTATGAAGATCCAAAATTGAAAAGAGAATATATAAAATAAGGAATAAAATTGTTCAGCAAGTACAAGCCCTTCGTGGTCTGTAGTGTATATACTTCTGTGGGTTTATAGTATATATCATAAATTATATTGCCCTTGTTGCTCTATACTGTCTATCTTTTCCCCTGTTTAACATCTGATGTATTGTCGTCATTTTTGGCCCCAGAATTTATTGTTCATTATTGCTTCTTATTTGGGCCATATAAACTATCAAATTTACAATTGCTGTTTTGTTCATGAGCGATTCTACTCGCAACTTCGATCTCTTCAGACTCTTAATCACTATTATTGCATTTCTTTATATCTTCTGTAAGCGTTTTGGGCAATTTCTAGCATCTGGTGATACAAAAATTTGCATTTGCATTATTATTGCCAGATCCATATGTTCTCATTACCCTCTACATTTTAATAGATTTTTATTTTATGCTTATGTGAACAATTGAACAAAATTATTTTAATAAATTATTCATATTATAGTACGTCACCTAAAAATAACTACAACTATCACTAGTGCTTATTAATAAAACAACAATAGTACTTTCGTTGAAACGATTTGTCTAATTAAAAAACACTAATACACGGAAAAATGCAAATTAAATTGTGATGGTAAATGGAGTTTTAAAAGTTCGCAATTGAAATTCCAAACATATTTAGCATCTCAATTAACAAATTTCTTGTTTCTAGTAAATCGAAAAATGCGAATGCGAAAAAGTATACACTAAAGTTAATTAAAATAGTCCGTTCTATATATTTCAGTTCCGACTGTCAGATTACGCGTTGTTACTTCGGCGGTTATTGCATCTACATACATTTATGAATTAGGGCTTAAAACACATTTGGTGGAATAATTATTCACCACGCAGGGCGCATTATTTTAAGATGAGTTTGTTTATATGGTGTTTATGTTGTTCAATTTTAAAAATACGATTAAATATTTAATATTGGAATCGTTGGCACTGTTATGTTGCTATTTAGTTTTGAACATCTATTAATATTTAAAGGTGGTCGATTAGTGTTTCATTCTGATGATTCAAGCCAGGTAAATAGATACTAATCCACAAAATATATATATTTGAGCTTCGTTCCAAATATTGAGCTTTTTGCAATTGACATAGAATAAAAATCCGCATAAAGTGAATTTAACCACACTGTTATTGCAACACGCACCTACATATCCGTTGAAAAACTGTTCACAAATATTTTAATTTAATGTTTAGGCAAATATAAGAAAAATAGGAAAGAAAGGAGGAGGAAGAGGGAAACTGAAGTTAAAAGGGGCTTCTCAGCAAGCTTTTGGAATATAGCTGGATTAAAGAAATGGATAAAAGGGGAGGAAGGAATGAACAAGGATTTGGAAGATTACATAAAAAAATTTGATTTCATAGGCTTGACGGAAACATGGATAGATAACAAAACATGGGAAGGGTGTAAGGATAATATGCCGGAAGGATTCAGATGGGTATGCCGAGGGGCAGTGCGAGAAAGAAGAAGGGGGAGAGCAAGAGGAGGAATTATTATGAGGGAGAATATGCCAATAAAGGGTACTACTACTATTAAAATGGTTGCCAGTTATATATTTTAAACTTATAGATATTTGTGTAATATCTAAATTAGAACCTTCATTTTATCTAGTGAGTGTGAAAATGCCCATATTTTCCGCTCGATGCGAGCCTTTTCGGAACGAAACTGTAACGTCACCAATATAAATCGCTATTCCTTACTAGAATATAACCTGCAATTTATTTAACTGTCTGCGAGTAATTGTAACAGCGAACTATTTACTTCGAGACACTTTCAAACAAACATGTAATTTAATTAAAGTCCTGCTGCGTTCGAACGTAGAGTGAATCGACATTCGAGTAATCGCAATTCTAACCTTTGAACTGACCAGATACCCCGGTAATTACATCTTTTGACTCAAAACTATTTTATCCGTTTACGCTATCGGTTACGGGGAGCGAGAATCGAACCGTACGTGCTAAATCAGAACTCGCATCATGCAAATTAGCTTTGGTCGAATTGAGGCAATCGATATATACAGGTGGCATATTCTGTTGAACGAATATGCAATTTCGGTAATAGGTCCTCGATTACTTGTTCGGTCGTATAAATTCGCGTTCTCGGTGTGTCCTGACATACCTAATGAAATCCCATGGTAGCAAGTGGTATCAAGTTGCAAATGCACAAAATCATAATAATGGCTAATTAAAAAATTACATTAGGCACTCGCTGGAAATAAAATATATGCCTTGGATTACTCAACAGGTATGCAAAACGTGCGTTAACTTTCTACAAAAAGAAATAGTTTCCGATAAGAAACCACGATGATCTGGAATGAGCCAATGAACCCATTGCTATTTTTGTAAGAGGACCATAACTGGCATTAATCGAAAAAATCGAGTCAAATGGAAATATCCTTGCATACGATCGGCCTTGAACCTCAAGCTAATGCTTCACAGGAGTTGCCAATTGAATTTGAGAAGAAAATTGTGACTTTGTATGTGACCTGAAAACGCCAAAGCCGTTCATCCAAGATAATTTAAACGCCCTAATCAGAGATCTGGGACTGTCGAAATCTGCTTGCGACACTTTGGCTTCAAGGCTAAAAAAGAAACTTAGTAACAAGAGGAATTAACGTTTCTTATTACCGCACAAGAGAACGTAAACTCCTCAGATAATTTGCTGAAGAAGATGATTTCGTATTTTGTAAAAATGTACTTGGTTTAATGGCTGAAATGGAATTACGAAGTCACGTTTATTCATAGACTCGTCAAAGCGGAGTTGTGTGCGGAGTGTGTTCTCTCACATAACGGGAATAAATTAGGGTTGTTGCTTATTGTACATTCTACTAAAATGTGCAAAACAACTGGCTCATATGTGTTGATTTAAAAAATGGTCAACCTCTTACTCCAGCAAGGCGGTTAAGCAAAGTATCCCTGTTTTCTTTGCTTGTGGGATAGTGGAGCTATAGATCTATTGATCTATACTGGGTTAAAAGGGATTGGACACACCCACAGGAATTTAAATTAACCCACTGACAATCCTGCGCTTATTATTTATTCATTATTCAGTATGCACTTATGTTATATTTATCAATGTCGTATCATCTCCAAAGTATATGCAGTTGCCATCAGGGCTTAGAATTGATAGATCGTTAAGATGAACTAGCAATCGCATTAATATTGATCACTGGGCCTAATCAGGTTCTCAATTACTTTTGTGATTTCTGCCAATGAATATATCGACCAGTAATCATCACTAACATCTTCCACATAAAGTCCTTCAGTTTTATCGCAAGGAAAAATCAACCACTTTAGTATACGAGGTATAATGAACAAGTTGCTAGTGTGTCACGTTTTAATATATATAGCACCTGTAACCCCAGAATCGTTCGAGTTATTTACCCCCTAAATAAGTCACGCAACAGCTCGCGATGTAGTTAAATCACGTTCGCGCATCCAAAAATGCTAGGTTCGCCCAATTTAATTAAAATCCCGTTGATAAAAATTGCTCGTTTTGTAGTATTATATTATGGAATACGGTTTCCTAAATAACACAACCGCACGTTTCGTATATAACGAAAACAATTTCATTTCGTATCATTCGTATAAATATAAAACGAATATATTTTTACAGTTCAATATTTTCACGTAGTTTTGACAAATTCTAGAGATATATTTATAGTCCAATACAATCTCGATAATATTGGCTTTCCAGTGGGCATCCACTTCTGCAACAACTGCACGAACTTCAAAGGATTGTGTGCGTGCAATCGAAAATCCGTTTTTCATTTCTAGCATTCCGATTCCAAGGAAATGCATTTTTTTGTATATGAACGGTTTTGAATGTAAGATTGTAACGTGCATGTAACGCAATGGGCTGTAGATTTATTTCTAATATATAAGTTTTGAAGTAAAATCAGTCAGGCAGAGCAAATATACTTATAGGTACGTGCTCCCAGGACGATTCATATCGCTATATAACCTATATATCCCCATATTCCTTCTATTACACATCACTCGCATAACATTTTAAACCAAACGAGAAAACTCAGTTTAACTTATTCCAGCAATCAATCAATATTGACAACCACTCCACGATCCTGATTCAATAACCGATTTTAATCAATGACCTGTTTTTACGTACACAAGCGTTATCTTAGTAAACGGATTTATGCGCGGCTCGTCGAATTTATGGCGCTGGCTACAATAATAACACAATCTACAACGTGTTTACACTACGTTCTTATCGTATCTCGACTGACAATCTTAACAGAGCTTTCCCGGCATAAACAAGTCAAGTGGGACTAGATAGTCATTAATGATTTATGTGATAGTGAGGGGACGTTCTCATTCGCTTCCGAATTATCCTGGAAACCACGAAAAACGAGACAAAGCTTGTTGATTAAAATGGTGAATCTTTGTTATTTAACACCAGTACACCTTCGTATCCAATGGCAACATTTTAATATTAGGGTACTTTTTTTAGTAATGTATAGATTTGACAAGGAACAATGTCATATAAAACTCGTTTTCATGGAAATTCTGAAATCGCTAGTCAAACTACAGAAATTAAAATATATAAAATAATATGCAGAAGTTGCAGCACGACTTTTACCTCAGCGAATGATCCACCCAACCTTTAGGGTTAAATGGATACTTTGCATTCCATTTGGTACTGCTAGTTCACTTAACGAACGAAGTATAATTGTCACGAAGTTAATTAATAATAAATAAATAATTAATCATCAAAGTAGCCATTATAAGTTTTCAATCGTTACCGAAATGCACTTTAAAGTATATCCAAGTCCATTTCATCAGTTAAGTAATAATTGTGTCCAATAGGAATGGCGTATAATATTTTAGAGCACACAAGCGAGTTACATAAAGTTTTCGAAGCGAGCGCGTGAAACGCCTGCAATTTCCCACCTTGAATTAAAGCATTTTCCTTACCCCGTTGTCGTGACGTCGTTTAAAGTTGGAAATCGTCAGCAACATAAAGTTTTGAGAATCAATACTTGTTATGTTACTAATAAAGGGCACAAAAGCGGATGGCATTGCTTGAATCTCGGGGTACATCTGACGTGGCCAACACGGCTTTAGAAGAAGCAATTCTAGGCGACAGATTGAAGCTTATTATGTAAATAGGATGACAAAAGAGAAGCCAACGACTGACTGAAGCCAAAGGATCGCAGTTTATTTGAACAACATATACTACTAGTTCTCTGATAGAACTAATATTAGTGCTCCATTACCCTAATGTAGTGAATTAATTGTCATGAGAGCAGATTGTGGGGTGAATGTAGAGAATCAAAATATTTATCAAAGCATTGACAATCGATTTATGCCCGGTTGTACAAAGGCACGTCCAGGAATTAAGGGTACCGGTTGCCCAGTCACGATGTGAGCATTTTTTTTCAAGGTTTGACAACGATCAGTGGATCTTCTTAACACCACAGCCAGATCTCGAACCACATTAATATGAAAACTCGCCTCATAGTGTCGGTTTGTGTGAAATGTGCCGATAAGGTTCCGCCAAGTGCGAAGTGTACTCTGTTGTCAGGTTCCTTTTCGCTGAAGGAAAAACACCGAATGAATTTTTTTTTCACTTATCAAAACTGTTTATGGCGAAGGTGTTACGAACCGAACGAATGTGTTTAAGTGGTTGTGACATCAGTTCCTCATCTTTTCGTCAATTTCTGTCTCAGGGGGAGACGACTAACGGAGAACAAGACTGTGACAACCTAAGAAACTCAAGAGAACCATTCAAAACAAACGAATAGAAATGTTGACGAAGAGAATGCTCTTGTTGCACGACAACGCACAAGCACAAACAGCCAACGCCACCAAGGCTGTTTGCACTCATTCATTTATTTGGACATTTTGAACCGCCCTGCTTACTCCCCTGCCTTGGCGCCTTCAGGCTTTCATCTTTTCACCTCCCTGAAGACTCACGTGAAACAAAAGGTCCTGGGCTGGATCAAGGAGATGGCGGGGGAATTCTTTGAGTAGGGCATCAACAAGCTGACAACCTGAATAGAATGAGAAGGCGCCTGCGTGGAAAATAACTGGCATATTTACCAACAAATTCCTGTAATTTTCTTTAAATACATGTTTTCAATTAGAAAAATATAGTACTCTTACTTTCTGAACATGTCTCGTAATCAGTAAAGCAAACTTGTAATGAACAGCTAGGTCTTAATACAATTAAATTATTTTTTTTTCTGGCTGTGGTTGCAAACTGTTTGGATGAACTGCAGCATCATTCTCAGCGACAGCCCTTGTAGGCATTGAAATGTACTCATAATCCCAAGTGTAATGAACAGTGAATAAAGCGTAAAGCTCCACACCCCAGTGATAATTATAGGTAATCTACGCTTTCTCGCTGTCGGTGCCAATGTCATAGCAATGAAAGGGAGTTAGATACAAAGACGAAAGGTTTGTGTCTAGTTCCCTATCATTGCTATGACATTGGCACAGGCACCAAAATTCAATCTGGTAGACTATCTATAATTATCACTGGGGTGTGGAGCTGTACACTTCATTCAGATAATCCTTGAAATTCAATGGTTGAGGTAAGTTGTATAATTATCATATAATTCCCGCCAATAGTTTGTTGACTGGTGGAATGTTCTTGGGAAATTCCACTACGCAGGTTGTTTATTTTTCAAATTAACCGACGTTATCATTCAATTACAATTTACACTTGACGTTCTCAAACATACTATCTATTCTAATTGAATACGTTTTATTTAATAAGAATGTTTGATTATTTTATATAAAAAGTAATGTGGAAACTGTCACAACGCCATTCACATTATAAATCAAAGTCATTTTTGAGTTGTTTACTTCCGGCTTCTACAAACGTGTCCCCGCACGTACACATTAATTTACAAGACCAGTAATCAGAAACGCAAATAATCTGTATTTGGCAGTCGTCACTGTAAACATAACGTATAGCGGTGGCTGGGCAAATTTACGATATTGGTTCAGCTGGATGCCCATAACCGTTGATTTCCAACGAGGGCACATATAACACGCGATTAAAAGAAATGTGCCACATTACTAACTCGGCTGGGGTGTGAGAATATACAATCCGTACCGAAATTTCATGTTTTGGTGACTTATTACCGTTTGCGACGATTTACGATATTTGAATGCACACAACGTTTTATAAAATTGCATTTGTTAACGTCGTCGTTATGTAGCTTAATTTTCCCACTGAAAATTGTGACCAGCTAAAAAGAATTTGTGTAGTACCTTCATTTCATAGAAATATAATACAAATCAATCGGATTAGTGTTGAGTAGAGGAAAGTATGATGTCAAAATGTTATTAGGTATACTCTACCAGCCAAAGAAAAAGGAATTCTTGGGAAAGGAAAGTCAATTTCTCGTCATTGTTTCGTGTCTAAAGCTCGAAATTATTTTATATTCAGGTACCCACTTGTGTTTCCATTATTCCATATAAATTTCGTATGGGTTTTAAATGATAAATAATGCTTGAAAAGTGTTTATTTATAGTTACAAATAAGAATGAGAAAGTCTAGTGCTGAACATTGCAGATATTATTAAATTAGCAGCTAAAATTGGATAGCCGCGTGCAGACGAAGTAAACGGCAACAATTATATTTGATACCCCTTACCATCCCTTACTTCATTATGTTCTGTATCCGGTATGCGGTATATTTACGTATCTAGATATTAGTGCAGGAAACTGCCATAATAATTCGATCGATATTCATTGCTGCAGGTTCCCGTTGCTTGCGCTTGGCAGTTTATTTTCAGAGACGTAAAACATCGATTCGCGGTGCGGATTTAATTCGGGCTAACTAACTTCTAATGCAAACACATAAATCGTATAAGCATGTAATTAGATTTTCGTCTGATTGACAAATCAACTTCAGATGTTTGTACTGCTGCGTTATTGGAAAATTAAAAAAAATATTTCAAGAATGTATTTGCACTATTAAATTAAGTAATATTTAAAATATTTTAACATACATTTTTATGAGGTAAAGCAATATGTACAAACATATAACTAATTATAAATTGAAGTTTATGCGCAATAAAGTACTTTGTAAAGTATATTGTAGGATATTAGTGTTGGAGAACCTCGTTGTACTTTAGCTGGGTTTGCATGGGTGAATAGTTTATTTCCTTCTATTTTATTTTATTTTATTTTATTACGAACTCTGTCCACGTATTCGTGGAGCGACCACATTTGAAAATAAATTGGCATGCAATCGCATGCCGTTAGAAACCAGTAAAGCGAACAATTCGAGCATGCAATAAATACACAACGTATGCGTCGATTTTGAGGTAAATTTCAATCTACTTGAAAACATAAAGCGAGTGCATCGGTGATTCGAAATGTGAGGTTTGAAATGTTTGCGTGCGTTAAAACGAACGACCAAGCAGATATTTGGAGTGTTTATGTGTGTATATTATTCATTAATTGCAACTTGCAATTATTATTCGTTGCTTAGTTCATCAGAAATTGCAATTAAACACTAAAATACATTGATGAAAAAGGAACTGCAATACTATATGCTCTTTCTTAAAATAACAACTGGAGCTTGCTCGTTTAGCAAAATTATTCAATTAAGAGCTATCCACACTTCATCATGAACAACCACCAAGAACCAGGAGGAACGTCATCAGCCCGTAAATCTTCCGCAAACGACTAACAGAAGAAAAAGAAAATGAAAAACCAGCAAAGGCACCAGGGAGAATGTATAGGATTGCTGACGGTGGTCCCCGAGATAAAAACTGCCCACTCCAAATTTCATGGAAGACAAAAACCAATTGAACATCCTTTTTAATGCCACGCACGATGCATACACTACCCCTTATATGCCAGAATATTAATTTGAATGGTACAGATACTATGGGAGTTAAAATAGAGAAGGGTAGGAAGAGGAGGGTAGCAGAGTGACATAATTGATATATTGCAGGAATAAAGGTGAACAGTCGAGGGTTGGAGGATGAAGGAGTGGTACAAAGAAGGTGGAGGAGGAGATGGAGTGCAGGAGAGAGAATAAGGGGTGGAGTTCTAATGAAAAGTGTAAATAGGGTGAAGTGGAATAGAGGGATGGTAAAAAGGCACGATGTGCTATAAGCGGGAAATGCTAAATATAGTTTTTTTTATTAATTTGAATACTCCACAAGCATCTCAAGCGGTAAAACGAAAGTTTTTTACAAGACACAATAAACTATTAAGAGCATCGGTATTGGTGGTGAAACCAAACTCTATGGAAGAAGCATATAATTACATAGAAGATGTCATAAATGCAGATTACGGTCAGCAAAGTTATAAAAAGATGCAACCACGAAAAATTCCACGAAACGCAATGAATGTTAAACCATTCTAGTCCGCGTTCTATGGAGCAAATTTTCAACAATAAACTTTCAAACCACGAAACCAAAACTTCCAGATAAAACAACAACAATTCTGAACTCAACGTTATAATCAATTCAGTAACCAATAGCGACAACATGAAACACAACCTTTCCCAACAGGACGAGTGTACATACAACGAAGACAGAATCAACCACGAAAATTCTATCCGAAAAAAAGGGGAACACCCACGACTTACTACTTGAAAACCACAGAACTCCAATGTCACGATTAAACAGCAATACACAAACTGCAAGAAACTACTCATAAAATAGACCACGAAACTTATGTCACAAGAATTGTTTCACATTGAAAAATATAAAAGACCAAGAAATTGAAACAACAGTATGTCAAACAAACAGACTACGGAACAGAAGAAAACGAAATACCGGAAGAAAATCTCGAATCAGGATTTTCAGATATCTTCGATATATTACCACCAGACGTAATAGAAATAAACAACTATTCAGGCAATAAAGAAAACCATAGCGCAACCACCATTGAAACTCTTATTGGATGCAGCAGCTACAAAATCATTTATGTGTCATAGAAAAATATTATCCTAACAATATTTACTACGAAAATGTCATCGTTAAGTCGTTACCACACTCAATGTAGAACACCTTGGACTAAAAAATGCCCCGTCGACATTTTAAAAAGTGATGATCAACGTTTTAAGAGGGCTATAAAATAAGTATGTTTAGTTTGCATGGACGACATAATAATATCACATCTTTACAAGAACATGTCATATATCTAAGAGAGTTATTCCAATATTTACGAGAATCACATTTAAAAATACAACGTGACCAATTTGAATTTCCATAAAATCTAAGTCTGACGAAATCGAAGCGATAATAAATTATCCAATATCGAAAACACCAAAACAAATACATATATGTTTAGGATTGACCCGATATTATAAAAAAACTTATTAAAAACTTTGCTAAAATAACAAAACCACTAACATCATATAAACCCTTCGAAAAACTCATCACAAGCAATAATTAATAACACCGAAAATTAACACGAAAACTTATTTACAACATGACGCCATACCAGACCCATCTTCAAGAAATTAAAATAACTCCACTTAAAGACAACCCTGGTATATCACCCTATCAAGAAAACGATACTAAAATAAAATCACAAACACATACTTCTACACATTATTTCTATACCGGGTGGAAATTATTAACCCAGAACGTTGTAAAATTGCATTGGAATGTACATTTATCCATATTTCTGCTCCCCATTTCCAATCATATATTACAATTATTAAGAAGACTGTGAAAAAAAGAACACGAAGATGTATTTTCAAACCACGACATTTTTGTAAGAATTCAATTGTCAAATTGCATACGGAAATTCTTTAACCCACATTAGCTACAAGAATAGAAAAAAGAGGTTCATTTAACGGAATCGGAACAATATTCATGTCACTAACCGGAAACATAGACTAAGGAGACAAGCTATCCAAGATCTTCAAGAAAATCAAGACTAACTAACAAACACATTTCTCTAACTCCAGAACTATTGGTCAATTTTAATAAAGCTTAATATAATCAAGGTAATTATACTATGTTCGTGTACGAGAAATACATGACCAGTTAACTGTAATATTGTTACTTATTCAGAATAAATTAATTGGAGTAGCTAACACAATCACGTTCCCAAAATTGGAAAGACTTCATCCAAGTACCATGAAATTAAAAGAATTAGAAGGTATAATATCAACACTTATTAAACACTATCCCGACGATCAATTATTTTTCCATCTAGAAGATGAAAAAAAAATATTAGGATATAATTAAAGTCAAAGCCTATTTATTATTCAGAAGACAGAATCGCATTTTTACTGCAATACCACTTACTTATAAATATCATTTATATTCCATTCCCACTCCAAATAAAACAACAATTATACCAACTCATCCTTACCTATAGTAAAGTTTACTCTTACCAATGGACAGGGAGTGTGAAGATATCTATCGAAGATTCTATGAAGAAACGACTTTAAGAGAACAAGATGAAGACTGTCTACATCAATTATTACAACATTCAGTTCAGAAATCTCAAACCTTAGTCCAAAGAATAAATGAAGGAAATTACATCGGATCATTTTCAAACCCAAAAAAAATTATTTGAAATGTACCAATAACGACTTTCGACCTCTACAAGGTATGTTCTTTATAAAAGTACCACTTGGATGCGAATTTTCCACTTCGTCATTTATTGAAACACCTAAAAAAGTTTTATCGGACAACTTTTATTATTAACTAATATATAAATTCAGTCAAACCTTTCATTTAAAGAAATTACCCTAATATATATTCCATTGGATGAACTCCATGAACTTCAAAAACTATAAGGTTCTATACAACCAATATCACTAAAAAGGGACAAATTCCAATCTTATTAAAATTATTTGTCTCCAAATCAACCCAAAGACGCATCATTGTAAAATCCAGCTCCACGAAATTTTTCATAATGGGATAGAAGTGTTACGTACGCACCAGCACATTGAACAAAATGTCGAATCGACACAAACAAACAATAACATTATTATACATTACTTCAATGTAATGCAAAAAAACATCGAATATGTTTATAAATATTATATTAAAAGTAATCACAATAATTGTAACAATTTTATAATTAAATAAAAAATAAAAATAAAATAAATAAAACGTGTTTAAAAACACATTTTGGAAAACCCAAAAAAAAAAATCGCCCTAAGACCTAACCTAACCATGGTATTGATGTAACGAATCGTATTTAATACTATAAGAGTAATTACGTCAGGAATTACTTATTACGTTTTTATGCCCGATGACGTTTCCCCACCTTTCTGCAATCAGGAGATTCTTAATTATAATCGACTGGATTCCACTTTTCATTCCAAGGCAACCTGTCGTAAAACTACTCTAGTCGTTCAAGTTAGATCTACCGAGTAATATTATCTGCACATTCTAGATACCAAACGCCCGTAAATCAATTTAATCAGTTTTAAGCAGTTTTAAGTTCAATTACCTAGGTAAACGTTACTACATTACGATTTTGCCCAATAACGAATTGAAAGAACGATTTATTGTTACGTGCCAGCGATGTTATTATATAAAAGTACAAATAACAGTAACGCGAATTCTGCAAGCGCGCTGTAAATGCATTCCGCCACCAAACGACTGGAACAATTGGAGCAGCGTATAATATATCCTTACGGCGCATCATATGTCAAAGGGACAAGCTTGAGGAACATTTTTGTGACAAATGAGGAAGTTTTAAGTTTCATGTTAAGACTAAAATGTCGTTATTAGTTATTACATGGTATTTCAATTTGTTTCTTGCGATAACGTGATTTGAAATCAATTTTCTGTCATCATTACATTGGATTCAAAACATTCTTGAAAAGTAAGAAAAAGTACAAATAATATTGAAGAAAATATGACTCGGGAAAATAATTTGTAAATATTTAATCAAAATTAGTTTAAGTAATGATGACATATACTGACTATTCAGTAATCGTTGAACTATTTAAACAAGCTTTAGATTAAGGAAACTAAATAACAATATAACAGTATAAAATATTGATTTTGTAACATTGTTTATATATGTATACTAACATGTCATGTATTGTGATAAATCGGTTATAAACTTTAATTTGCGATTATCGAATGTAAAATCACATGATTTACATGCAACTGTGGTTATTAACTCCGTTTTATGCTTAATAAACGTGGCTAATAAATTGTAGTTCATTTATATACGAAGCATGGCTGGCTGCAAAAATGTTGATTTCGTTTATTATATTAATATAAATTTCATTTAAAATATTTGTTCAAATGGATGCATATTTATAAAATTGTTTAATTAATTAATTAATTAAACTGTCATAAAAATAAACGCACGAAATAAATTAATTGATTTATGGACTATAATCATTAAATATACATGAATTTAGAATAATTAGATTTAAATAATTAGTTTTATCTGTTTAATAAATTCAAATGATTTATTGAACACGAATCGGCGTAACGTTATGTCCGAAATATTCACAATTACGTGCGGCGTAACTCAATTTCGTATATTTCGCAGAAAACATTAATTATTTTGAAACGTATGCGCGTCGAAATTTGTATATCGCAAATTCGAACCTGGCGCTGATCGATTCGCGAAATTTAAAATTACCCAAAGTGTCCTACATATTTAAAACGTCGCCGTCGTTTGTTGTGAAATAATTTACAACGTGCACGACAGGCAACATATTTTTTTTACGGTTTTGAATTTGGTTTTTAGTGGCCACTTTACTTTCTTCCGGTTGGTCGACGGTGAAACGGAACGGGAAGGGTGGAACAAGAGCCCGTGTTAAATCACTGAACATCGCGATTAAGTCCATAAATCAGTGTTGCCGCGGTGGCGCTGCGAATTTTTATTAGATCTGCCCGTTTCCCCTCCGTTTCCATCCGATTTTTCCGGGGCGCGCTTTAATGCTAGATAAATCTCTTAATTGTCGTCAATTTTTTTTTTATAAAATTGGGCACCGATAGTTTATCATGTTGAATGCATAAATCGTTAAACGTGATAAATTATGAGAATTTTTATAAATCGCTAATAAACTCGAACATTATTTTGTACACAAATATATAATCACATACGATCGATTTAAGGTACATTGATGTCATGTGAGTACTTTTGCAAAAATTATGTTTCATTGAGTAGAAAGTATTTTCAATGGCGTAACAATGTGTTTAGCAATACCAATAATTAAATATAGAAATCAAACGGGAAAAGTTAAATAGACCAATAAATAAACAAATTAAATTAAATCTTAATTTTGCAAGCATTTTATGTTATCATAAAATTTATTTTTTCCATTTCCCAAAATCTTCCTTGCAACTTTTATATCTTTTATGTTATTATAGTCAACTAATCGTATTTTCAAGTTTGATATAAAATAAGACAATAAATATTGCTCATCGCTTGTAAATCGTCCGATTGAATTATTTGAAACGAAACATCTATTAATATGTTGTAGAGTAATAATTATAACGCAATTGTATTGCATTACTTAAGTACACAACCATTGCCATGACAGCTACAACGCAGGCATTTAAAACGGCTGCATAATTTGCAACTAAGTATATAGTTACAGACGATCTAGCTCACTCTATTACACGCATGTGCTACGTTTGCTCTTTATTAATTTTAGCAATAAACTGCATCACATTTTGCATAAAATGTTTTATTCCGATTAACGGAACATGGAACGATCTACTATGAACCACGCGTTCGTTAGACACCACTAGAAGAACCTAACGCTGTCAGGGTGTTACATCATGTTACCACAAGTTACATAAGTAATAATAACTATATTATTAAAATCGTTCAAAATAAATATAAAATTCAATTTTGCATTCACATCCTGTCACTCATATCGTTTAATTTGCATTTGGTTGAATATCGTGCTTCGAAATCGCGCCAAAATTATCAATTTCATGCAGATGTTGCCTGGCGTATTCAAATGATCGCTTTCTATATAGCATTGTTGTGATCGAAAACCTAATTAAATGGTTCAACGATGTGCTAAAGTCTATCACGCACCAATTTGATTTGTATTTAGATATTGTACTAAACGAATATTTGAACAAACGAGATTCAAAAATATTCCAATTAAGTTTAATGGTTAATTAGAAGCCGGACTATATGGGCTGGGTATGTTACGCGTTCACAGTTTGATGTTTTAATTAAAATTAATCTGTAATGTCAGTGCATATGTGCGTCACTTCGTTGTTGGTGTTGCACAAATATTATAGCCAATTGTATGCAAGCTTGTGTTAGTTTCGTTCCCGTAATTACAACAAATTTTCAGTTAAAAATTGGGTGTACAAATCGATTTATTTTAACTCTTGATTCATACCTATTCGTAACATAAAAACGTTGTATACATATTACGATCAGAACTAATTAAACAAAAAAAATAAGAAACTATACGTAGACTAAGTTTTCATATTTTCTGTGGGTCACGTCGCCGAATATTCCGCAGTGCTTTTACGAATTCAGTTAGAGACATGCATGTAGTTTGTTACGTGCTTTAAGGGGGGATCCTGCTTTAGGAGGCCTATTATAGCGTTTTTGGGGGGATTTTTTTAGGGCAGAAAAAAATGAGCAAGTCTAGTGAACTTTTTAAAGCATTTTATTGCATATTTGAGCATTAAAAAAAATATGTCGAGAGAAAAATATTTAAACGGAAGCGATTTTTACGCACATTTGTGCAACACCTTTCAATTGCAATTTACAATCGGTGGGAAAGATGTAGCCCGTAATTTTTGTCTGAAACAAAAAAAACCAAAGAAAATGGTAATTCTCATATATTTTCTTCCATGTGAACTAAAAAAAAAACTCAAATTTTGAAATTCAAGATTTTTCTCAGGTTTGAAAATAAATGTGCTCTTTGCAGGAAGAGAAAATCATTTCAACTTGCTAAAAAAGTTGTTTAGAATTTTTTTTTCATTAATCTTTTTAGTTCAAATAGAATAGAATGCTACTGAAGCCAACAAAAGTTTTGTTTAGTTTTGATTGCTTGTCTAGTTTTCTCGCAATCAGGCCCACCAGTTTAGAAAAATCGTAAAAACTCGAGAAAACGCGCTCTAAAGTTCATCATGGAAAAATGTTAATTTTCGATTACTTACGGAATATCTCGTTATAATCCTACTATAGCTCTTACGAATTCAAAATATTATTGTTTCGAACGTCCGATTGAACTTTTTTCAGTACATAGTTCGGTGTTATGTTACTGCGGGGAAGGGCGCGCGTTTCGTTTGTCCGAGCGTTCATGTAAAAAAACTTACCTGCCGATCCGTTTACTGTATCTTTAAAACTTTCACTTATGTTCTACATAACGAATGTTATGAACTAATGTATTGATGGCTTGAAATTCTTGTTAATGTTACCTTACCTTGAAGTTCTGTATTACATACGTTCAAGATTTAATTCAAGTTGCGCACTATTGAAACCTGTAGCATCAGTCTGAAATAAGTTTCAATAACCGAGTGGACGTGCTCTGGAAAGTTGGTTGATAAATATGGTGTTTTATTGGCCTAAACTTTAAATGTCTTCATATTTATTACTCGCAAGCTATTCACTATGCTAGCCAACATTTGAAGTTCTTGGAACGCGCTGAATAATTTTAATTTATTTATTTAAAATAAATTACCCTTCTGTGTTACGAACGTTGTTTAATTAAGATTTCAGTTGTAGAAATGTGTTTTCTTTATTTCACTTCTAATTTTGAATAAAATTTAAGTTTTATTTTGAAGCTGGTTATATATAGTTATTAGTATCGATCGCAAATATGTTTAGGTGGGTGTGTCATTTACTTACATTCTCTGAAATCTAGTTTTCACCAAAGGTAACCATTTGATGTTGACACATTATAATTGGCAATGGTATACAACAATCTTGAAAAGCGTGCACTATTTATTATTGTTTTTTCTTTTACTAAAAAAGTTAATGAAATAAAGTCCACACCGAAAATAAAGATTTAGAGACCAATACGACATATTAGCAATTAAATCTCAAATCGTTCCATGAGAACTACATATATTTTTATATGTCTATATTAATAAGTTTTCCACGAAGGAATGCGACGGTTATTTGGGATTATTGGATATCGGGAACGAAAAGATTTAGCCCTCGGCGCGCATCGGGCGTCGCTGCCCGAAGAATAAAACTTTCACTTAGAAAAAGTAAAACTCAATAAGAACACGTAACTTTGATTATTTCGCGGAACGCGCTCAATATTTCCCAGTTAATGCGAATCAAGGCGAAACTTTATTTTGTATTTTCGCTTGCCGTATTAAATTCGCGATAAAGTTACCAAGTGGAGACTAGAAAAGGCGATGGATTTATTGTGTTTGCCACTTGATGTGCGGATAAAACCCTCAAGTTGTCTCGCTGGTAGTAGAATTTTACATCGAAACTGATTTAGCAGGTTATATCTTACCGGGTATTATTAAACAGCGGTGATTATATAAAAAGAAGTTTTGCAACTGGCTGGACTAATTTTTAAAAGTTGGAATGGAAGCTGAAAAGACGAAACTTGGGCTAATTTTAATATGCATTTGAAGTTAGTCGCTTTTTAAATATTTGTCAATTCGAAATGAAATGCAAACGGAAAAATGGAAGCAAATGAAATGCAATGTATATGCTATTTATAAAAAATTAATTATTTTTACATTTAGGGAGAAAGCTTCGATAATCTCGTTAGTTGTTGGTCAGCCTGTCCTGGGAATGTTGGTGAATTATGAATTATCATCGGAACCATTGTGATCAAAGTTAAAATCAATCTGTGTCTAAAAAGATTCGCTAGTGATGAGATCTAAGAGATAAAACATGATTAAAACTAAATTATTGATGATACATATTACATCAAAAGAATATTTTAATACATTTCCATAGCAAGCTTGTACACAATAGGACTATTCTCCCACCATTGATGTATGCATAAAATGCATAATAATCTAAAATATCGACTAACGCAAATTTTACAAAACATAATTAGGGACATCGTCAAAAAAATCATTAAAATTCAAAAGTTGTAAAATGTAAAACAGAAAAAAATCGCACAACATTTTCAGTAGATTGTAAAATTTAAATTTGAAAGTTATCCAATGGCTAAAATCGAAATGCAAAAAATGTCTAAAATACAGAACTCAAAATTAAAATTAAAAAATTGTAATTAATAACAAAATAAACAGAATCAGGTAGGCGGAAAAATTTTAAATTTCCTCAAAAGACAATACAATATGTTGACGAAACCACGTTTAGCAAGACACGACAATTATATGTCAAAGAAATCGTATTTCTATAAAGGCACTTAATTTTAGCGTGTACACTCTTTCTTATATTAAACCTTGTGAAAAAAAATCTTTAAAGCAAAAAACAAAACAAAAAATTTCTGGTTCTCGAAATCGAATTACATAAAAAATAAAATTTGTCAATATGTATGAATGTAAGATGTATAACTATGAAATTTTATTTATGCACGAGAAAAAAAAAACACTGTATATTTAATTTTGTTAATTGTCAACATTGTCAAGAATGACTACAATCCAAAATTTTGGTTCGAATATTTCGAAGCAAATTAAAAAAAAATTGTCCACATTGCCAAGAATGTCTAAGAGGCACACATAAAAATATTTAATTTGAAAATATTGAAATATTAAAAAAATAATTAAATATAAATTAGATAAATATATTTTTTTATCATTTTATTGACGGATATCAAGTCAACTAAAATTGAATGGCACTCACTTTTAAGCTTTTATTTCTTACCTTAAAAGTTGGAGTGGTTTCAAACATCTCTTGTTTGGGTGATTTAATTTATGTAGTGAGATCTAAAAAATATGATAGCCTTCAAAACATTTTCCACCACATAAAAGAATCTCATATTGTGAGCACACGAAGCAGGTTGCTGTCCTTTTGTCATGCTTTTTTGCAGACTCACCAACGTCTTTGAGGAAACTTTTTTTTTACCAGGACATTGAATTTTCACAAGTCTATGCTGCCTCATATTTCCTGAAACCTGAATTGGCACATCTACGAGAGGCTCTTAATTACATTTCCAGAACTTTATCAATTATATTGATTTTCAGTGCAGTCTTTTACAACTTGTGAACGAACAACAAAATCTTATTTTCTTTGCTGGATTCAGTATCTTGTATACCACAAATGAATTGCATAAAGCACGTCCCATGATGTTTCCAAATTGTACTCCAAATTCTAATCTTGTTAAAAAGTAATTTCTCAGACAACTCAACCCTACTGTAATCATTGTCCAAATATTTTCATAACGATCTAAAAACGAATTTTTATAAATGTTCTCCATTGACGCTGTATTACTTAAATTTAGACAGATTCACATAACATTCTCACTAGTAATCCATATTTATTAAGATTTCCTTGGTTGTAGACAAGAAACTTAGTTAACATCTGTAAGGTATCTTTGCTTCATTAAGTGAAAGATTTTGTTTCGGTTTATACACTTTTAACAAATTTATTTGAAAAATGTTCTATTATTGGTTCTATTTTGAAAAGTCGATTTGCGTTTTATCATTATCGGAAAAATGCAAGTATTGTGTTTGTTTGAATCTAATTTAGGTCATGATGTTACTGAAAATTGGTGTTGCAATGTACCGATCTATAGACCAATACTCGTTTATACTATAAACTTATCCCGTTAATATATTCAAAGCAAAAATAGCTTCACTTCATATATTGTTGCATCTTACCACTGTTTGTCGCTTTCTGGACATTTATATTTGTGGATATGTTGCACATGACATCTAGTTGTTTCTGTTATTAATAATTCAAAAAATCGTCACCAATAAACAAATCCACCACTCACAAAATATTTTCTGATTTTTTTAGAAACTTTTATACAGTCATTTCCCAAAAATGAATTTACATTACATATGACTTGATCAGTCTGGGTCCAATAGATTGTTGAATTATTTCGTTCGTTTTTTACAAACTCTATATCTTCCATTATAAAGCAGGGTAAACAATTTAATTAATGAATCAATATATTTAATGATTCAAAAATATAACTAAATTAAATTATTGTTCGGTATGTAAGGTTAAATATGTAATTTTCCAAGTTGTTCCAAAAATATTCTGCTTTTATACAGTTTATTTATCTTCCATTCCGGATATAAAATAAATAAAATAATAAAATAAATGCATCTAAAAGGCTATGAAAATTATTAGAGGCTACCTGTTCGTTTTTCGGTTATAGCTTTATATAGCTGCAAGTTGATCAAGTGTGTCTACAGCCCCTTTTGTTTCATTGTAATCTATTATAATTGCTGGCACTGATTTCTTTGTCATTACGTAGCGCACTCATAACAACAACTTTCGTATATTTCCTTGGAACAATTGTAAAATAAAATGATGAACTATGATCTTCTTTATTAGTCGGTGGTGGTAAGTTATTTCGCCTTACAGTGCATAGCATTGTTATTTTTCGTTTTAGCAAACGTTGACCTAAATTGACGTGGAAAAATTATCACATGTAACATTTTCACCTCCAAGTTCGTATTTTAGATCGCTCACGACCCACATGCCTTGATTTTTTTCTATTCTCGCTCCTGGTCCTTTCCCAGTGAATTCTTTCGCCTCCAGAAGACTTCAGAAGATTTATTATCGCAAAGAGCACATGTTTTTATTCCATATGTAGAGGGTTCATTAGGAATGTATCTCCATCCACAACATCCTGATTTTTCTAATAGCAGCAACCTTTATCTGTAAGTCTTCTATCTTGGCGAGTAGATTTGTTGCCAAAACAAATTACTAGAAACCAGAAACGTACCGCTATCTAAATCAGTCCATTTGTGACCATATACTCTGTTTCCGAGGATATTTTTCATTTTTTAATTCTATTTTGAATTGCAGAATAAAATATAGTTCAAATGCAGATTTTTAGTCCGCAATTCTTGTAGTCGCATAGCTGGTGTCCTTTTTGTAATGTTCGCTGAAGCCTGCTATGTGGTGTGGTGGATGTAGTTTCCATTTGATTTGGCCGTCTTTTGATAGAATAAGTCGAGGAACAGCGTAGTATGCACAATATATTCGAATCTTCATCACAAACACTTTCATCACTTATATGACTTTCATACTCTGACATTTCCATTTCATCTTCACTGACATATGATGCTATGTTTAACTCTATATCTGCTAACACAGTTATCGAAACAAAAGTCATCTAAAAACTGACAATAATAACCTAATTATTCAAATACGAAATTTCCCAATTTGAACCTGCATCTGTACATTTGAACTATAAATTGAGGTAAATACATTTGCGCGGTATTTGGTATTATTACAAATGATAATTCACTTTTTAATAAATAAAAACAGAAAATTGTATTATATTTTTAACTTGGGTCATATTGACCAGAAATACCCGAAAACGAATAAATAAAAACTAAGGCCATAAAATACTAGAGCAAGATGTTTCAGTATATAGATTTTGCAAAAAATATATATTCGTTTCTGGTCATATAGTCCAGAACAGAACAGCAGGGTTCCACGTAAGCTGACGCTTCTAACGGAAAATCGGACTTTTTCTTCATTATTATTTAATGGTGCTGAATGCAAAAAATCATTTTTTTATGTACCGCGAATATTAGTAAATAGTTATAAATGGTAATTAAATTATCTCAAGTATGACTTTATCGATTGTCCATTATTAATTATTATTGCTAGTCACTGTTCTCACCAATGACTATAATACTCATATAACTGCATTACTGCGACAAACGCTCGTCCCTCGTGACAATTCGAACTAAAATGTTTTAATAAACAACCCCATTGCGCGGCTAAGGAAACGGAGTAGGGAAGCAATAAATCGATACAACGTGTTCATTAGTATTTACTGAGATAAACCCTGATATAAGTCAATACGCGCTAAATATGTAATATGTAATTCTATATCACATATAATAATATCCGCAAATGTAAATAAAATAAAACTGTAACAACACTATCTAGTTTCAAAAACCACGCGCATGTTCTATTCCTCGCCCATATTGAATTCCCTACATGAATACATTTGAATATAAACATGACATGTTTGACATGCTTTGAAGCATTTGTGAGTTTAATTGGCTAAAATTGAATACGCATATGAAATGTGTATGATTTATAATTCACATTAATTCGCAAGAGAGCGTTAATATCATCGGTCAGAAATTTGTAAAGCTCGCGTTTCAAATATGTAGCGTCGAACTGAAAATTAGCTGTTTAAAATATACAGGAAACTATATGGTTTCACGTTTTGATTAATTACATTTAGCATTTTACTACAATTTCCGTCAATTACGTATCCAAAAAAAAAAAAAATTCAGAACACACACCAACAACAAAGTAAATTACACTCACGCATTTCTTTACGTGTATTTTACTTTTCATCGAATTTTCGCGAAACGCTGCAAAACCGACCCAGAATTCATTTGGATTACCATTACAATTACAAGTTGAATAAAAGCGAATTTGTTGCTCATTTGAACAAAAAAAAAAATACCACAATCGCAGTTGAATAGCGGTATCAGTAATAACATAATAATAACGCAATATTTGATAGCCTTTCGACTGCGTAAAACATTCGAAACGGGAGAGCGCTTCATAAAAACGACGTTTTCGTTATCTCCACCAAATTGTGAATTTGTTTTTATAAACAGCCCTTTTTACGCCTGAATACGTAAATCCCGATTCGTTACTACATCACCCTCGCAGATTACGTTTATTCCGGAAAATTCCCTACACACAATACACGTATAAATTTTGATCTTTGCTTTCGTGTTTTTATCTAATATTTTATTTGCGAATAAATACCAGTAGGTTAAGCAGTTCGTTTCGCGATTCTAGCAAATCTATTTTTAAATATTTTACCAATGTTTCAGAAACTGAATAGTCCGTGTTTCAAAATTAATTATGTCGTAGCATTACCTGCTTTTGACGAAGGTTTGCATAATGCCCGTTTCTAAAAAAATTGTGTACACAGCCTAAGCGATTTTCCGTTAAACAAAGCTGGCATTTCAGGTCTTCTACACCCAGCCAAGAACGAAAACAAGGAATAAATTGTACGTTAGTTATACAATCAACGTTGGGACGAGAATTCGTAGTTTATTTAGAATTGTTTTCCGGTCGCAACCAGGCGTTTTGAAACATATCCTTCACAAACATTCCGTTGGGAAAATGGACTGCAGCCCGTGAAGGCCTTGGGCTTGTTGAACAATATTATTCGAGCGTTTTCTGTTTCTCGTTCTCTGTTTCCAATTTTGGATCTCTATACTTTTTAGATCTTGCTCTACACTTTCCAGCCACATTTCCGTAGTGTCCGTTTCTTCACATTTTTCCAATTTCAATCTTTCTGAGGATCATTTTTGGTAATCTATTTCTGTCTATCCTTTCTAGATGTCCTGTCCACCTTGGTCGTTGAGCTTTTATGACGCATGTTATCTTTGCTCCTTCGTACATAATGTCTAGTTCCTTGTAATGTCTTCTCCGCCAGCCGTCTTTTCTTTTTATTCCACCGTATTAGCTCATAGCATTTTTCTTTTCCATTATTGAAGGGCATCCTGCTATATGCATCTGCTATCTCTATTGCTTCACAAGCATGTAACGGTTGGCCTTATTACGGTTTTATAAATTATTATCTTCATTCTATTTGACGTATTCTTTGATTTCAATAGTCACTTCACCATTTCAACACTCCCAAATATAAGAACTTTTTACCTCGCCCAATTATATCCCATCCATGGTTTGTAGTTATTTTAAACATTTTTTTTTAAACTTTTAGTTGAAAAGTTATTTCGAAAAATGCAGTAAATAAGTATAAGAAAGTTCAGTGCGGATCACTGCAAATTTTTAATTAACTGCTTCTAATTTTACTTTCTAAAACCAAGTTGTGTTCAACTTGGTTTTAGAAAGTAAAATTAGAGTAGTAGAGATAGGGGCAATTTGTCTCAAGCCATTACCCACCACAAGTTCTGTTGATTTGTGGCTACTCGAGAGCACTTTATTTTGGGTTTCATTCAGCGTCATAGGTGTTAGCCTCATAAGTTTTCTGGATATTTGTACGCCGAATTACATTTAAATTTTTTTTTCTATTTACTCTATCATGAGGTTGTTTAAAATAATTGAATAACACCTGCATAGCCTATTTGTATTAGTAGCAGGCTTTTTTGATTTCTTTGAGAGTAAAATTCTGGTCATATATGGCAACCTTTTTCTGTCTTTTTTATTTCTCGGTCCGATGCTGGAATTTCCTTATTCTGAAATTTTCTTCAATGGCTATAAGTTTTTTTCTCATTTTTTCTTTTTCTATTGTGTTGTTATTCAGTAATTCTTGTCTTCTTTTCTTTTTCTCCTCTATTATCTCTAAACAATCCTCATCGAACCAGTCTTTTCTGTTTGTCTGTTTCTTTTTTTTTTGGTATAGTTATTTTAGCAGTTCCTTTAAGGACTTCTTTTGTTTGTTTCCATATGTCCTCAACTTGTGTGGTTTAACAACAAGTTTCTACATTTCTTGTCCCCTTGATATTCGGTTTTAACATCCCCTTTCTGCAATATTTCCACAGCATATAGTTTTTCGATTTTCTTGTGTGTTTTTTGTATTTCTTGCTCAACTTTTTTGTAGCTTAGGCTTACTAAGAATTGCTCGGGTCCTGTATTTGCATGTCGCATTCTTCTCGCGCTAGTAATCAAGTTCATATTTTTTTTGTACCAGTACATCATCGATGTGATTGCACACACTGGTGTGGTGCCTGGTGTTGTCCTACTTAAAAAAGGACACTTCTATATATACAATATCTAGCCCTAATTATTTTTTTCTTGTAAGACTGTTATATCTCTCTTATATATTTTAATTTCCCTTAATTAATTTTTTAAGACCCCCTGGCGCAAAAGTGCCCATTACATTCCAGGCGCCCATAAAAAATATATCCATTCCTTGACCTTTAATTGTTGAATAGTTTTGCGTATTTTTTCCCGTGTCCTTTGTCCAACTGTCCGTCCTTGAAATATATTCCCTCTGACCTATATTTTTTAGTTTTTTTGTCTGGTTAGCCTCTTCCTTGCCGAGCAGTTTCTTTAGTTGCATATTCCAGATCCACACCTGGTAGGCAACAATTATTTTTTGTGAAATCTTAACGGTTTAATTCCTTTAACACGCTATATTTCATTGCTGCTTGATCCATCCTGCCTATATGTCCTTTGAACAGTTCTATCCTTCCAGTGAGTTGTTTGTTCCCTTTCAACGTTCCATGGCTCTTTATTTTCTCTTATTTCGGCCCTCAATTTCTCATTCTCTTCAGTATTCCTCGCCATTTTTATTCCCTAAAGTGTCTCCACAATTTTGTTCATTTCATCTTTTTGTCCTTCCTGGTTAGTCTCTATATCCCTTCGTAGATCTATTATTGCCTTCAATATTTCCCTGGATTCCTGTTCCGGGGTATTCTTGGAATTTCTTGGCACTTAGTGAAAATTTTCCTTTCTTTTTCTACGCCACTTCGCCTTCCCGATCTCTTTTATAATGGTATATAGTTATTCTTTAAATGAAAACATTACGATTGCAAAGTTGCCTACGTTTTCTTTTCTTGCGCTTTTAATTCTGCTTCTCGTTACATCTGCGGAGTTTCGCGCACTTTAAAAATTCCTTTCGCTCTTTATGAAATATAAGAACATGAGAAAATATTGTCAGAAATGATTAAAACAGGAGGAGGTTACTTAAGCGAAAGAAGATATGAGCTTGTAAAACAAGTATGGAAGAAAAAACAAATGTCCGAAGAATGTATGTCGTATAATAATCCGTTTTGCACGTGTTTACCTTAAATGTTTTTTTAGGTATTTCTCCCTTGCGATATTTTTTTAACCGTCGGCGAAACGTGCAGTCGTAAAACCGCAAATCCCAAAATCTAATAAATATCTCACGGACTAAACCCGAGGCGGTTAAACTAACTTCCCCAAACGTCGGAAAACTAGAAGCTCATTGATTGATTCGGCAACTTTTCTACGAATGATATAATTTAGACCAAGTGTTTTAATCACTTTATAACTTGGCCTCTTGTAATAGTTATGAGATTTTATGCCAATGAATCTACAGCGATAAAACATACATAATTTTACGACAATAAATTGTCGAATATGTCAATCCATGAACTGAAAATATTTTTGTATCAACATTACAAATCAATTAAATGAATTATGAACTAGTTGAACTTGCTCAGAGATTTATGGAATTTTATCATTTTAACTGCACGTTCGATGGTTTAAATGTAAAGTCTGATAAAATATCGACGGATTCGAAATATTTACTATACATTAGCGCAGTCAATCAAAATATATATATTTTTTAATTTAATGTAATTATTGGTGGATTATATGGTGGTGGATTATATTATTATATCTGAAATTGAAATTTATTATATATATATATAAATATATTTCAGCTAATTACAATTTTGTTGGCCTTAAGTATTAAAATGTGTCTGTGATAGCAACTCGTTCAATTTAATTAAACTGCATTGCGTTCATTCAATGCTCCAAAGTGCATAAAGCACCGCGACGTTTCTAATTAGTCGTTTATAAAGGAGCTTTACATCATCACGTCGAGGCAATCAACTATTTATTGTCATCCGAAAATGACATCATATTTGACCTTGCGTACGACGTCCATTATTCCAGGACGCGAATATATTTCCCGGCAACTTTTCCAATCATCGGAATTTATATTACTACTCTTTCGGTCCACGTCCTCCGTTCCGTTTTAAAAAGGTTTAGCACGTACAACATTGGCTCGCGGCTGATATCCAAGTTGGTGAGGAATCAAACGAATCGAGAGCGTTTTTGTAAGTGGACGGTTTCCGATCTCGATTGTTTTCCTTTATCTGCTTTTACGTACACTTTCCTTATAGCAGCGCCGACTTGCATTAATGTATGCAATTTTTATATTTAGATAAACGCAACGGTGTATAATGTTTAATAATTTATTGAATTTTTTGGATATTCTATAAATCAGATTTCAGTGCCAATATTCAATTATTCTGCAATGCAGAATAATTGAATATTGATATATATCTCATTGGTTATTTTTTATCAATCATTGTTACATTTTTATAAACTAAATATACAGTTTCTGACAAGTTTACCGTTTCTGTAAAGTATAATAGAAGCAAGTTACTCCCAAAGCATTATTAGTGTTTTCAATCATTGCATCCATTACCTACATATTGTTTCCTTTGTCCTGTGCAACTAACGGAGCCGGGCGTCCGTAAATACATTTTCTGTTCTCTCCTAGTTTATCTTCCTCATTTAACCTCCTTCTCCTGCGTCTTAATTACTTCTTTTATTACCCCCTCATCCAAAATTCATTCATCGTAATCTCATTGCCGTTCTCAATTAATTCTGTTCGCTTTATGTACTATGATATACTGGCGTGAAATTTTCACATGTTATCGTCTTGTTTCATATACTTCTTTAAACTATAATTACACATTACTGCATGGATCCAAACATGGTGTAAGAAATAAAAAACAATGGAGGTGAAATATTGGCGAACTGAAAATTTGGTTACTTCCGTCAAAATTGTTGCGATGAGGCGATTCTAAAATGTCTTAACAATCAACATCATCGTTGGAAAGTTCATCGTGTGGAAACTTCAACGTCTGGAAAAATCATCGTGGAAAAATGTATCGTGGTAAAAAAAAAAATTCTTCACTGCCCGAATTGGAAAAAATGCCCCTGCTCCGCTGTTTCTTACAATTTTGTTTCTACTTCAATTTTTTCAACATTATAAATACTTTAGCCGCAAATTCTAGTTTTTGTGATCTCTGTTATCTCCGTTACAAGATATCGCACGAAAGCGGAATTTATTTCTAAGGAAACATCAATTTGTACCTATCCCGGAATACCTATTAAACTTTAATTAGACCCGTTATTTGAATATTGGGAGCGAGGTACGTATTCCAATTAAGTTCGCACATAGTTCAAAATAAAAAGTTTTTGAATCCTGCTGCATAAGAAAATTCTATTACAAATAAAAAAAGAGAACTTTCGGTTACGACTTTAACTGGCTAAATATTAGATGGCTGATGTTTGAGAGAAATCATCCTTTGCAATGTCACCCTTTCAAAAAGTACATTAATGTAAAAAAGTAAACTGTAACCAGCAAGAAGACCTGTCACTAACGCAAAGAATGAAGATATGCTTGATTTCTTACCGTACATTCCGCAAATTTACCACCATCACTTCAAAAATCTTCTTATAGATATTCACACTCATTCGAGCTCATATAATTCATCTGATGACGAAATTATATGGCATTAAAACACAACTTGTACTATAAAAGTGCATTTATTAAATTAGTTTCATTTTGTAACAAATTACAACAGATTGCTGTATTTGATTTGCACTAAACAATGAAAAATAGCCAGCGTTGGGATTGTCGATACTCGAGGAACGTTCTACTTCCAAAATGTTCCAAAGTTATCCAACGGCGACCTCGCAATAACCAAAGAAGTAGGTACGTAACGTCTTTATAAGACTTGGATGAGACTTAGACTCCAAAAACTGGAAAAGCCTAAAATACGAAATAAAAATCGTGAACATAACGCCCCAAAGGTTCATTAAAATACACTTACCTCTAACCAGATGATTTCCTCGAAAAAATACAACAAAAACGACCAACCACCTCTACGAAGAGACTGGAATTCCGATTCCTCTAGAATTACCACCAGGCGGTAGCATCACGTGACCTCTAGGATAAGACTTGAACTCTAGTTAAAAACTGGAAAACCCTAAATACGAAATAAAAATCGTGAACATCAAACCCAAAGGTTCATTAAAATACACTTACCACTAACCAGATGGTTTCCTCGAACAAATACAACAGAAACGACCAACCATCTCTACACTCAAATCCTCCGAAGAGACTGGAATTCCGAATCTTCTAGAATCACCGTTGCCGATATCCAATTCAAATGAACAATAAGATATCCCAATTACTTGGAGTGGTTTAACCAGAACCCGAATAATTGCGTACGAGAAATCAACTACCTAATCTAATCACTCTAACGTAGAATACAAAAATAAGGCCGAAAGATTAAATACTACGACTACTTGTTAATATTAAAAGTTTATGAAACATAATACTTCTGTGAAATAAGTAAAATTTGTAAAAACATTAAAACATCTTGATGGATAAGGTATAGTATGTATAACAACTGCTTCAAACGGAAAATCGGAAGAGATTAGTGTTAATGATATGCGTATGCTGTGCCTATTTTAGTCACATTGTACATATTTCAGGACGATGAAGCCTAATTAAATGTGTCAAAATGCACTCGTCACTAGAGGTTCGTCACAAGGTAGTTGCTGCTAGCGACATAATGCAGCAGGTCGATTTATGTAGTTTTTATTCAATATATTCAATTATTCACTGGAGCAATTTAATAATTTTATAAAATATTTGTTTACAGAGAAAAGCAGGATAAACGAAAGGATCAAGCGGCATAGCGAAGTCAACGAGGAGCGATGTCGGAGGAAGACATCGGTCGTCTTATCGAAAACGTTTTGTGCCGGCCTTTTGCCAGCGCAAGTCGCAGAGAAACTTTAAATATAGGTTGCAGCCGCCATACAATACGGCGTTGTTTAATTGATAAACATAAACCAAAATAGAATTGCATTTGATCAAAATCATTTAAAAAGCGATTAGTCAAATTTTATTTTTGGTGATGAGGAAGTGCTTAAATCGCACAGCGACTATACGGAACCTATAAGGAGAAGGAATAACACATGGTTATTAAAAAAATGTAATATTTCAAATCGGCCTTATTTGGAATATTACTTATATTTTGATTAAGGAAGTAACAATTGAAATAATTTATATAATAATTATAATATTTTTTAACAAATCGACTCGCCGTTTATCGCCAATCATCTCGTCAAATAGTGTTCTAGAGAGACATTCCTACATCGATTCAGCGGCAGCACACTCTAAAAGCAGTAAAAGCACACCATGGCAAAAACAGCGACAAAAACAATGGCAACAATGCCACCACAAAAAATGTAAAAGGCACCAATACAATACACAGAGCTACTTACAGGGCCCCTTTCGGAGGGGGGGCTTGGTACCACATTGCCTCTAGTAGCTATCCTTGAATCTGTCGTGTTGACAGTTTTGGACATCTTTACCATTTTCCGGATGTCTTCGCATGCTAGTTTATCTAAGATACTGCACTTGACGTGCTCGTTGCTCCCCCGTTGAATTATGGAAGAATCAGTGGCCGCCAGGTCCATGCCATCCACAAGAATCGCATGGGCGTACTCGACTGGCAACTTTGGATATTAGCATACCATGACAATCACCACAAAGGTGACTGTCCCACAATATTGCATATACGAGTAACAATAAAATTGGTACCAAATAATACATCAATAACAGCTAGCCAACACTATCTCAACAATTCCGCATTTACCATAATATTGTTTGCCAAGATTTGCGCACAACTTATAACTCCGCACCAATCAACTACGCCACTACTTTCTACACTACTATTGTCTACACGTGCATCCACTAGTTAAGTTAGCGTACCATTAACAACTGTCCCAAAAACTAACACCCCTCTGTATATCTCATGCATTCTCTACATCCCATGCACTCTCTATATCTCATGCGATCTCTATATCTCATGCGCTCTCTATATTTCATGCAATGTCTTTGTTATCGCTTTAGACGACGCCTTTCCATTTAACCCTTGTATACACAAAACTGTGTGTATTCATGTGCATTTAGGAAAATGATTTCAATATAGAAAACAGGATCCGATAAAAATATGTTTTAAAGTTTCTAGCTATCAAAAATGTAACTAAAATCCTTAAGTGAAATTAGTTGGCATATGTGATCACATATGACTGGGTCATCGGCTTCTGAGTCGATGTTATCCGTACCTATTATATTATTATATTAAACATTCCTAATAAGGGTACAGTTAAAGCTTATTTAAAAAATAATCGCTTTACCCTTTGAAGTGATATGAAAGCCGCCCTAGGTTTTGGGGCGGCTTTCATATCGACAAATTAATATTTGTCACACAAATTATAAATATTTAGATTGTGCTCATGGCCTACCTTATTCAATTTGACGGTTACTGCGGTGTATACCTAAATTTTGCTAAATTTATAATAAATGCGATAATAATTGCGATCGGTCGCACAATTAATTTAAATTCTTTTTTTGCAAATGTATCATTTGCAATGAATAGTTAATAGAATAAGGGTTAAATATGTGTAGTCAAATATAACACTCTTGTGTATGAGTGTGGACCGTATTTACATTCGGAAGCCGGTGCCAACAACAAAACGCTAATATTTGTAAAAGTTACTATTAGCAAAGCAAATTTTAATTAGATGAATGTATGAAGTATGGGCAACAAGCACGTCTTTGATAGCCTAAGTCCTGGATCATAGATCCTAGACCGGCGACAATTTCCCCTGATCGTGTTTGATAGAGTTATCAAACATACGAAAAACACTGGATATACCTAACTCCTTGCGGGTAACTGCCAGTTTTGTAGGCTAGACTAACGAATACCCAGAGTTGATACTTCACCCTGTCGGATTACGGTAGCGTGCAATCGTGCGGGAAAAAGTCGACCGCGAGTTAGCCCCGTAAAACAAAGTGCGTATATAAATTGCAAAACACTTTGTATGGCATGATTGGTTTTGCTTTACTAATAAATGACGTTACAATTACAAGCGTTTTTTATTTCCTGAAAAGGTGTCTCTACTTCTAAAGGATTTAATATAAATTATAAATATTTCGATTGTGTCTGTGACTTAGATTGTTCAACAAGTTGACGGCTATCAAGGAGTACAGTTCAAGTTTGCTGAACTTCTAAAAATCTAGGATTGCGATCAGCCGCACAATTAATTTAAACTCTTTTTTTTTAAACTAAAACTATTCATTGAAGATATATCATTGGCAATAGGTAGGCTTAAATGTGTGAGTTAAATGTTACACTCCTGTATAAGAGTGTGTGGCGCAATCACGTTGGGCACCGGCTTACACAAAAGACAAACGCTATTAATTTTAAATGTTACTATTAGCAAAGCACATTTAAATGTAGGAAATTATGACATGATTGGTTTTGCTTTACTAATAAATGACATTACAATTGCAAGCATTTTGTTCTTATTTTCTAAAAGCTTATCTGTCTTCATCTAAACGGTGTGTGTGTGGGGGTGTTGCTGCTGTTCTTGGAAACCGGCTCTCGATATCTGAAAGAAATATTTAACGAGTTTAATATTTTGACGTATACTGCGAAATATGTTTATTGTAAACCGGTTGAACAATTGGAATTGAAACGCATTGCTTATGTTATCCCTTAGAGGCTACACATTTACCCTGTTATATGGTCAGAAGAGAAAAAAGGGCAACATTTTGTAATTGAAACCGCCAACAAATCAATCAATTAAACACCATGGAAATCTGCCAAGTAGACCGAGAAGCTGTCTTTAAATTTCACTCGACCTAACGTGATGATAAACTAATCTTCTAATCATAAAATGTTAACCGATGGTAGCCGAAGAGTAAAAATAAATTAAATTTAAACCAATAACGAATTATTGCAAATATCAAGGTGGGTTTGTTTGCCCTTGAATTAATTGGGATTAATTCATTGCAAAATAAATGAATAATAAATATTAATAAGATAAAATTAAATGATAAATTAAAATTAAATAAAGCAAATTAAAATGGTATAAAAAATCGGAGGGCTTATTTCATGTAATTTTGAAGATTTTGAACACACAACACCGAATACTTCATATGAAATTAAAAATAAAAAACGTTAGGTTGGGTTTAATAACCATCACATATTTTTTCCTATGTACTTTATTAATTCGCCAACTACATCGGTTGATCGAGATTCGTTTTAAAATTTTTAGTTAAACATAAATTATTTGGTTTGAAAGTAGTTTTCAAACCAAATAATTTATATTTAACTAAAAATTTTAAAATGAATCTCGATCAACCGACGTAGTTGGCGAATTAATGAAGTGCACATGACAAAATATGTGATAGCCATCAAACCCAACCTAACGTTTTTTATTTTTAATTTCATATGAAGTATTCGTTGTTATGTGTGCTAAATATTCAAAATGTAAGTACGATATGGTATGTGTTTTACGTATATATAAAGGATATTAACAGGAAAGTTAAAAAGTGAAAACTACTAAAAACGAAATTACGACGAATTAAATACCGTACGTTGGAATAGTTGTGTTGGTTTGGGTTGAGATTGAATACTGGCGAAATAGATGAACTAAATGAGTTCAAATATAAATAATTGAAAACGAGTGACCAACGCAAATCAAATTAATATTGAATTAATATTCAAAGCCACAAAATTCTAAGTGAGCAATATTTGATTCATTACAATACAATTTTTTAACGAATTGCATTTTGAGTTGCATTTTAGTGAATTAAATATTGTTCGAATAGACTAGGTTCTTTAAAATGTGTTTTTTATGTTTGTTTTTGTACATAGAAAGATGTGATTTGTCATATTAATGTTTATTACTTGATAAGAGTTTATTGCAAAAAAGAATTTGTTGCAATAAACTTTAATATTGCTAAAAGGGTTTCGTTCGCTGACTTATTACTCATGACACAATACTACGTTTCTTATTAATATTATTTTATTCGAATGTGAAAAATGTCGGAGAAAATGTTGCCACCGATGACCTAACAGAGCAACTGTAAAGCAATGCGTGCTTTTAAACAAGGCGTTGACCTTTCGTTGGAATTTTTCAACAAATAATGACACAAATACTCTGCGATGGGCGATGAGTCTTCGCCCATCCCAAATTATGGTCACAATGGATCGAAAATTATCATTTAAAAAAATTATAACAAATTTTAAAAATTATAAAATTTACTTACGTTCTCTTGTAGGAGTGCCAAGCTTCATCGGGCACTCATCGCTCGAACCCATCAATATACGAAAGTCAAACACCGCTCGAAACACTATCCGCGCGAAAAAAATTAATCGCGAATTTTAGATATTCACGCACCGACCGCACTTTTATTACTAACTGAAATATGAGACCCCCCATTACGTATATGCGTAACCGGGCGAAAATATGACTCATAGGTATTGGCGCTCCGATTCGGGTGACGATACGGCCGAGCGCGTACTTGACTCGACGGGCGGATCATGGAAATATTTGAATTAAAGTCGGGCAGAATTTTGCGACAATAATTATTGTTAAAACATAATCGTTTTTACTTTTTATTGACTTCCGGATGTACTACAGAATTATTTTATACAAGATATCTATTATTTCCAAAATATTATAATTATGGAAACGCCTATATATATATTTATAGACAAAAATTCGCCAAAGGGGGGCATCGACTTGAAATTTGGTAGTAGTCGCAAGTCCATTAAAATCGAAAGATTTTAAATTGTAAATGTATCATACTGGGTCTCTTATTTTTCAGAAACGCAAAGTCAAAGAAATGCATATTGGTAATTGGTAACAACAATAAAAATTAATTTTATTATAAAATATAATAATAAACAATTTGAGCACGAGTATAAAATGTATTAGTGGCACTAATGGCTGCCATTTTTTAATGCCACCTATTAACAGGTGAACGCCTAAAGATAAAAACCACTGATTCAAAATAGTCCATGTACTTCAAACGTAGATTCGGGATTGGTTTATAAAACAAAATAATCAAAAAGAAAATAGGAATTTTATATTTTCATTTAAACAATCTAGTGCTCAACAAATAAAGTTGGAAATTTTAGTTATGCTACAATTAATTATTCTTAGCTGATATGAAAAAACGACGCAAAAAGCTTTTATAACAAGTACAATGAATATCGTGATAATTATGTTGATAAGGATCAATCTTCAAATGTCGATTCTTTGATATTTATTTATCAAAATAAACCATTAAAAATAATTTATTACTATGATTATATCAATCCATTTGTCAGTAAATATGGTGAGGTGGGCACTTTTATTTTGCAAAGCATTAATTTTTATTAATAATTGCGTTAATTAAATTAAATGTTAATCCAGTAATGTACAGGATGTTATTTTATGGACGCCCATGTTAACAATATATTTAAGTTATGTGGGTAATTAAATTATTTAAATTATTATTTTCTTTATGCTGTTTTTAATTTATTATTTCAATGACTAAATTATCGAGGGAAGCTGGAAATAAAGATGAAAACAGCAGGTTTCATTGCCGTATTGATTATAAAATCCATAAAATATATAAAATTGCCTTTACAAAAATAATTCAAAAGTCAGTATTTTGATAATTTCTGACAGCGAACCCAACCCAATCACTTGAAGTACATTTACAGCTACGCTATAATTATCGCCCATTTCACCACATATGTTACATTTTCGTTGGTCTTCTTTATTCCGGTTCTCTTTCAAATTTTGTTGTCTTCATAAAACTCATCTTTATATTTTCCATTATACTTCCTGTTTCGGAGTATTAATAAATAATAGGTGTAGGCTGTTTTCCGAACATTGTTCAAGTTTTACAAGCCTTGATGGTATTGACGACTACTAATGTTGATGAGCTATGGGGGTTCTTCGACATATATCTTTGTGTGTTGGCTTCTATAATTTTTGAAGACTACCAGACCGCACTGACGAGTGCTGTAACAATTGTGGCCGACCCATTTCTCATGTTTTAATTAACATATTGTGTCGTTCACTTTTTATCTTCTACTAAGTGGTAGCAACGAAAAAGATATAATACAAATAATTTAGTGTGGTGGATGCGTCGTAATGTTGGATATTGCAAGATAGTCATTACCAGTAACTTTAAGAAGTTTATGTAGGTCGGGTAGCTCTTGAATCACAACGTGGGTGTTAATAGTGCTGACAGAAACATAAAAATAATAATGTTAACGGTGGCATGAATAATTTAAATATGTCAGAATATTCTGCGCAAGTTGAAGTAAGCAGCGTGTGTATGGGCTATGGTCTCCAGCGTTACCGTTAGAAGTCACATAGTTGTGTGACGGCTTTTAGTTCGCAACGTACAGTATACCTATAATATTCTACAAACATAAATTAATGCCGAAAATCTGATACAATTCGCTAACAGTTATACTCATTCTTTTACTGCAGAAGGTGAAGAAGTCGGTGAATAATCTATATTGCTACAACTTGTTAATTTAGTATTGTGCTAATTGCGTTGCTGTACCGGTGAAGGAATTTGATTTAACCTCGATTAATTCAAGCAAACAATGACATTTCAATGGAATTCAATTGAATTTACGAACCACAAGGATCAAAGTAGATACTACACAAGGATTTAAACCCTTATACGCTCTGAAACATCGGCTTTGTAAATTTCTAAATAGTAATAACGACAATGATTTGTGGCACATTAATGTATAAAAAAAACATAATTAGCAAATATAAAGAATTAAGGAAATTTTTCGTATAATAATCAGCTGTCGCGTTAACTTCTTCAACCCTATATATATCGACCGTTAAAACAGAATCTATATTTATAGCAAAAGGCAAATCCATCCACCAACATCAGCATAAGCATTAGCTGGAGTGTCCGACATAGACGGATGTACATACATAATATTACTATTAGATACTATTACACTTGGTTTGTTTGAAGAAAATAATAATTCAGAATTAATTAATTACGATACAATTTGTCTGGCTGAACGTTGACAATGTTAAAAATATAGCTTCTGTAAACTCGAATAAATGTCGTCACTAGCATGTGTTGCAAACATGACCACTTGCATTCGGAAAATTTAAAGCTGCTGTAAATGCAAAAGCGTTCGACTTGATGTTATTGCATGTCACGTGTGAGATAAAACGAATTTGCAACACGCGGCCGTTTCAAAGAGAACATATTGGTGCCGCTCTATTTTAAATTTAACCGGCCCTTGTCACTATGTTGAATAGCGCGCGATATTTCGTACTGAGGTTGGACGTGTTTGCAATTCTCAATCAGCAATCACCGCTTCCAGCTGTTACTGCCTCGCTTATTACGACGAGGGAACGATTCTTCTTTATTGTGAGGACTGTTTGGTGAAGCTTAATAGCGCGAAAACAAATGGTTTTATTTAGCTTTGTGCTTAAAACGACAACGTGTTTAAAATGGGTTGAGGAATAGCGCGCGTTTCAATTCGATCACCCTCAAGTAACTTTTTTTAGTAAATTAAATTTTTGACATATAAATTTGTTGATTATATCATATATTTACATTCGAAAATATTTCAAAGATATATTTAAATCATATACGTCGCTCTATTAACATATAGTCGACCAACTAAAAAAAAATAACGAGGAACAAAAATAATATTTAATACGACTATTACACAATTAAAGTTTCACCTGTAAATAAAATCTATGAGTGGAAGTTAATCTATCTCTGAAACAAAAAAGGATGGGTAAAAAGCCATCGAGTTCGCCTAAGAAAACTCTTTTTCTCTTTTCGTGATGGATCGAGATGGAAAAAATGAGGCGGAAAGTGCTCCGAGATAAAAGACAGAGGGACGCCCCTTGTTCGCCGAGATTTGTGGTTAGCATTTTAACTGGTTCAGTTTATCACTGCCCCAATCAGAAGCAACGGGGGATATTTGAATCTCAGAATCGGAATCAGGCAATCAGCCAAGGGTTCATCGGTTCTATTGTTAGCACAGTTTTGCCATCTCGATGGTGATATTTTTAACGATGTCGTTCTGTTTCTCAATGTTCGTTCACGTATACGGACGTCGGTAAAGTGGGAACGTTAACATGTATGTAAATAATTATAATTATTGTCGCAAATATAAAGGAATTAGATACAAAAACTATAAAAATATTAATAACTACAAATATTTTAACTGGTGTTAGATGCAGGAACTTTGATCACAACTGGTTTCACTTTTAACCTTTATTTTTTTAACTAGTCATCACTTGGATTTACCAGATCACCCGGATTTATAAAACATATGCTTATGCTTAAAGTTTAAAAATTATTTAAAAATTTGTACGAAATAGATAAAAAGAAATAAATTATAACGATTTAGATAAGACATTAAGTCGATGAATCGGGAGAGAAAACGTGCGCGAGGGATGAATGACACACAAATTCTATGAAATTGGGGACCACGTTATTTAGAATTATTAAACTAAGTGAGCCCCAATTTCATAAAAAGAATTTAGTGCAAGTAATGGAGGTATTTGTCAACAACCACATGTGGGAGCATAGATGATAATAATGTTTATAAATGTCTACCATGCATTCAACATATCAGACAAAATAAAACAAATTTGTGACCCTAGTAACATTAGCTAAATATAACTTAAAAGCATTAAGTTTTTGTTTTGTGTTGTAAAACATAAAGTACCTGAGATATATAGGTTGGGAGTTGTCTATAAAATTGCAACTGTTGTAATGGTAGACGTCACAAAGGTTGGATACCAGACTTGTCCAACAAAGTGACTACAAATTGGGAAACATTTCTCGTGCCTTTCTTCTCATTTTAGAGAGAATGACCATAGTTTTGATTTGGATAATGTAACTATTCTCGACGCTCAATCAAAACCGAAGCATACAAATTTCCTTGAAATATATCACATATAAATAATAATAATTATATTAACTTTATTAAATGCGTGCTTAACATTAGGTACTTAACATTAATTTAGAGAAATCTCCGCACGTTGCGGATAGAAGCACGTAAGACTCAATTTTGTCATTTCAATCATTCGTGTCCTAAATGTTAGACGGTGTACATTCGATTGGATACACTGTCCTTAATGTGTCATGAAATGACATAATGAGCAAATACTATCCTTCCATACATACTGCATATCCTGCAAAATAGAAATTTTCCATGGTCTTGAAAACATATATCGTGGAAGCTATCTTAATGAAAGTCAACACCCTCCTTCGAGCATTATCAGACTAAGTTAATTAAACTTACATATATATTAGCAAACAGACGCCATCAAAAGGAAAAATATATATAGTAGATTCTAGATTTTATTTGACATTAGACAGTATGTCAGACCGTGTCATTATAAACATGATCGTGAAGTAACGTGTTCAGACAGCAAATATCAATCTATATAAACACATAAAATATTCGAAACTTAGATACTGTAATTTAATATTTCAAGTTAGTGTAAAGAGGAGTATGTTCGTTAATATTTAGGCAGTTAGGTACTCAAAAGAATATATATTGTCATTCTACAAACATGTCAACGTTAATATTCCATGGAATAGTAAACCAAATACCTAAACTCATTGAGAAAATGCATGGCCTACAATAGCTACTATTCAAACTAAAATATTGCCCCATTAACAGAAATTCCCTGGAAACCAAAATCCCAAGAAATCCTGTGTTCCAAAGGAGAATGTTTTTGCCTCACTCATGTACTTTAAATGCCATCGACCTACCACAAGAAAATATGATTGGTGGGTTAGGTAATGGTAATGCTATCGACACATGACGACAAAACCTGAAATCATTTAAATCCTGCTTAATGAGTGGTAGAAAAGATAGGAAAGTTATAAACAATCAATATCTCTTCAGGTACACATTCACAACACGCCCCAACAATTACACTCTCACAGCTGTTAAGATAATATCAGATCTTAATTAGTAACTTTAGCCATTGAAATTTGGCCAAAATGATCAACTAAGCAACGTGTCGAGTTCAAGCAATATATAAATTTTAACAAAGAAGACGAATTGAATCCATAGGTTACGATTTACAAATCGTCTGATATTCTTAACGATGACTACATAGTTTTAGGTGCAAGGGTGGTTATGGAGATGACGTGGCTGGATATATTAACATCCTCCAATGACAAATAGATTATGGATGCCAACGATAATGCGTACTGTGACATACGTAACTAGCACACGACCAAGATTGCACAAATCATTACTATAGGAGCACAGCGTAATTATACTTAATATACATAACATGAACATATCAAAGATATATGGCGTTAGCAGCAGAGTTTTATATATGCTTTATGCCAGTAGATTATGAGTCCAACGACGACGTTAATAGTTGGTCAGTGTAGTGAACACTACGGTCGCATAGTGGATCAACACACACTCTAAAGTGACTTAAAACAAGACAATAAGTAATATCGCATACTTTCTTTAACTACAAAAGTCACGTGGCGGTCAAGACCCACAGATTTGGCATCTCATTGATCTTTCTGTTCAATATATAGGAATATTGAATAGAAAGATAAATCAAAGAACTGCCAGCAATACTACCGGAGAGTGGATAATACTAACTAACTAACTAATACTAATATAATTAATTTTAAAGGCGATGAAAATTTCTGGTATTTTATTGAAGCAATTGGTTTTAAAATATGTTGAGATGATGCTTGATCAAAGAGGGAGCCATAATATATGAATACTTAGGCTGAGTTGCTACTCTTGGAGGTCGCTTCACCTCCATATTATTTTTGGTCTTCACGATTTAGACTAATAAGGAAACCAAAAGTATCCGAGAAAAATACAACGTATCTAATACATAATGCAATCATGTATATATGTATGCAAATATTAAAAAATTATTGGAATCGTTTCAAAAATCAAGCTTCGTTTAAAACCATTACAATAATTCTCCGTTAGTTCTCTCCTTAGTCGCTGTTACATAACGCAACGCAAAATATTTATCTCGGCGTTTTTAAATTAACAAAGTTATCTAGAAGTTTCAAAAGTGGGACGTCCGCAAATTGTGCAGCGCTAAATCTTTTATTAAGTGTGCGGAATATCTGATTCGATAAAAGCGCACCTTCGCGAATTCACCCCGCGATATTTTTCTCCTAGAAATGTCCTTGTTATTGAGTTTCGCGCGACACACAAAATGAAACAATCTCGCGGATCTGGAATGTCATTTTCGTTTAACTAGCAGTTCATTCGAAGTCGGTGAATCAACAATTTACGAACGGAGAAGAAAATTGAGTTAGCGACTCAATTGTTTTCTGGGAATGTTTATCACGGAAGTAATTAAAATTGAAACTGTTAATTTGTTACTAAAATGTATTTGGAATTTCATAACAAACGATTATAACATCTTCCTAATTCTGTCATCTAAATTAATTACCGTCGTTTGCTTTCCTTGTGTGTGCAATTGATCGAGTTTCTCTGCGCTGCCATCCCCCCCCCCCCCCCCCACAAAACATCGTTTCAGTAGTTCACATTTGGGTAAATCTACCACACTCTTACTTTTCCCATACGTTTATTAGTCCCGTACTTTGAATTATACTTTGCGCGAATTATCCTGTTTTCTTCACGCCAAGCATCGACAACACCACCGTTATTAATTTTTCAATGTATTGGTACAAGTATATTGAACGAGTCAAGATGAGGAACAAAAATGTTTAAATTTCATTACGATTAAAATTTTATTGAAACTAGCCAGCTGCATGTTAATTTTAAATTAAAATAAAAAACTAAAATTTTTCAATTCTTTTAAAATCTAAAACAGACATTCGCTTTAAACGCGCGAACGGAGTCTTATTTAAAAATTCAACCTCCTTTCGTATTTGCATTGGAATATAAGGAAAAATGAGCGTCAACGTGCATAAAATTTTCATCTTAAGCGAAGTGTAGTGGAAGATCTGAAACGGTGGCATCTATTCATTATTCTTTGGGGCTTCAATATAAAATGTAAATTCATCACGTGTTCCAGTCCGAATATTTGCCTCGAAATGCGGCGCTACTTTACCGCTCCGGTGACGTAAACGTTGCTTAATTTAATATCAAAAATTCTCATCTATATGTATGAGCCGTCGCGCTTTGACTACAATTTCCATTTATCGTCTTTCATGTTATCTATCGGGACAGGATGAGATTCATATGTTGGTTTTTGGCGACGGACTGGGTGAGTTAATTTCATTTCGCAGCTCAATCCTATCTCTGGGCGAACAATTACAGCTAGAAATAGACTGGAATCAGAGTTAATGGTTATGGCTTTCTGGGTCTGGTAATTTCGACGGCTGTGTTATTGCGCCGAAACCGTTAAATGAAAGTGTTAACAAACATTGTGACCGTTAGCTCTTGTAATAACCTTTTTAGGAAGTAATAATCGAAGTTATAAACACCCTCTAACGTGGCGTTGTTCTTGCGTAACCAATACTTTTTTATATCACCTTATTTATTGCGTTTATTTTCAACTGTATTGTTGTAAATAATATTTAATTATCATCCCGAAACCAAATTTAATATGTTGTACTAAAAATGAAAATTTGTCAGAATTCTACGTTTAATGCCAGCTAATGCAATATGAGATAAAATTGTAATAATTAATTCGTATGAAAATTTCAAAATTTATTGATTAATCGAATCGGTTACTAATATACTGAAATACTTTTCTGATTTTGGTGCACAACCGTACACATTAGAGTCCGTGCCAATTTGGGAATACGGTCCGAAAATTTTAAAAGGCAACATTTCACTAATTACAGCCTGTAAATGGAAATCATTTACACGAAGCAAAATGGAAAAAATTCGGAGTCGTCCACATAATTACACTTCGCGGAGTTTCCGACTATTACTTACCGTACGCTTTTCAAGCTTGCAACTAAAATATCTAACGGGAAAAAATGGAACGTTTATTAAGTCTCGGAGCTATAGGATGGAAAATGTCTCGTATTTGAGCGAACATTTTTAATTAACTGCAATTTTAATGAATAAATTATGTTGCCTGTACTTTACGTGGAACCCACGATCAAAAAATCAACTGCTCTCAATTAATTATGAAAAATATTTACTTTGAAACTAATTGCTTTTGTTTAAAATGGGGTATCTGAAATTAATTGCGTCTAAATTTTTGTTTGATTTTGTCTCGTGGAATTAATTAGTGGATGGCTGCGGATGCATTTTAATCGTTCATTATATCTTTTAACGTTTTCTGCACGAAACAATTACAATTATTAGTCTACTTATTATAAAAAAAAAATTGTATTTATAAAATAAAACAAATTGGATTATAGGTACTAGTTTCATGGTACAATCAGAGAGGCTATGTTTTATAAATTTGCGAGAAGAACAACATCAATATAATCAACGTCCACGTTCTCTCAGAAGAAAAAGAAGAAGACGAAAAGCATAGCATAGCAAATGGGTAGCAATCATCCATATTTTTTAGCCGAACCGGATAGGCATGCCACGAATAAACATGGTGTCCATAGTAAGGTACCATAGATTCGTCAATGCCCAGGTTTTTATTGAAAACTCCACCGAGCGAACGGAATTATTTTTGACAAATGCGGGTAGAATGGGGCATTTCCATTTTCCAGATTCAAAACCTCCACCAAGTGGAAGTACATCATCAGTTCTTGAAAACGTTTGCGAGACATAACTTTCGGATTAATGTTGTTGGCCAAATCTTCAGCAGTAGTGTGTAGCCAAATCTCCGCGGTTTTGTTTCCCTAATTCTTTGCATGGGGGCAAAGGGCATTTGTATACGCTATGCCCTTGCGGATATTACGATAGATAACAGTTCTTTTACAACGCGGGTTCCAAGTGGCACTTTTTCTGTGCCATTCTCTGATTGCGTATGAGGGTTACGTATCATCCATATCTTCTAGCCGCACTGGATTGGTTTGCCACGGATAAATATTTTACCGCTATGGTGTCATAACAGTTATGTCATAACTAACATAACTTTCAGATTAATGTTGATGGACAAATCTTCAGCAGTAGACCAAAAGTGATCTTCAGGAACGTGGTGATAATCACTAAAAATTAGTATATCAAAAAAACGCACCAATTCATCAGCTGTAGTATCGGCAGTAGCAAACTTCTGTCTTGCGTCTAGATTGGTTGTTTGCATAAAATTCTCTAAATAATCTTCTCCTATAAGCTCAATAAAAATTTCAAAAGGTGACATGTAGATTGTGCTTGCATTCATTTCAGCCAACGATTTAGGATTCAATTTTTTCAAAATTGTTCTGCTTCTTCCATTTTTGTTGGGAAACATCTTTTTTCGATCGTTTTACTGGTATCTGAAATATAAATTATATTGGAAATACGCAATAAATCTGAAATATCATTTCGCAGATAACATCAAGTTCGCCGCAAAATTCTCCAGAAGCAATAGTATCCAATTGATTTTCATCAATATCTTCAACATCTGAGATGGATGTCTCGTATCAATTGGAGGAAGAATCATCTTCAATCAAATTCAGAACTTCTTCCAATGTTATACAACGTCGAATAGACATGTTTACTATTATTAAATCGTATAAACTTATATATCGCAAGGATAAATTGTATGAAATAGAAAGTTTCCATTTTAGTATTGTGAACCGCCATTAGGGAACATTTGGATAAAAATGTACACAAAAAAGAAACAAACGTCTCCATGACGTAGAACATGCACAAAAATGATCGATAACATCTTGAGAATTAGAAATAAGATAGTAGACAGCACATTACTTCATCAAGTCAGTTATATATAATAATGTTCAAATATAACCAGGATGCAAGCTTTTAATGAACCACCGTTTGGTAGATGTGCAATATACATAATCACTTTGGGAAATTTCGTCAGTATATGCAATAGACTGTATATTGTTTACACAGACAATTTCATCAAATTTACTCGAATATTTAGATAAATAACTTCGATCAAAGAGATGTTCCCATTTGGGAACGTGGGCGGGCAAAAGGACACAATGGTAAACAGAGAAAAAATTGTATCAAGAGAAAAAATTCATTGATTTCAGAATAATGAAGTCCGAGCATTCGGGCAAGAAATAAGAAAGACGGAAAAGGCTTACCATAGCAGAAATAGCGACGTTAAAAACCAGGAAGAAGTCTTACTGAATGAACAGACGCAAATAGTAAAGATATGGAAGGACACTTTGATGAACTCCTAAATACAGGGCATAAGGAAGACCCAAAAGGAATACTTTACAATGACAGAGGAGAAGAGAAAGATACCAACGAAAGATGAAAAATAATGAAAGGCGTAAACAATGATAAAAGTCCAGGGGAAAACGAAGTATCAGCAGAAATGATTAAATCAGAAGGAGTTCACTTAACTGATAAAATTTATAAGTTCGTAAAATTATTTTGGGGAAGAAATGACCCAAAAAATGGACAACCATTTGATGTGAAAACTAGAGATATCATATTACCGGACACAATTTATAAAGTAATGGCAAAACTTATTAAGGGGTCACCATGCGCGTCAAAATGAAAGGACAATTTTAGGAATTTTTTTACCGAAGTACGCGGAAAAACCTGTCGATTTTTTTTTGCAGTACTTCATGAAGTGTATATGAGTACAAACATTTTTTTTTAGTTTATGCGGTGGAATAAAAATCCAAACAGTTTCCTTCAATATATATCATAAACTACTGGACCACGTAAGGCATTTTGAAAATATCGATTTGCCGAAAAATGGTGGGCAGATGAATAGAAAGTTGATATTTTTACGCAAAAATTACATATTCGATTATTTATAAAACAAAAAGTACATAACTTTTTGTTTTGGCTATAAATGCCAGAAAATCTAATACGGCTCTGGAGTGGCTGCAAATCAAAAGAATTTGTACCGGGAAATGGCCTGAGACAAAATGTCCTTATCTCTCTTCAACCTGGTTGTTGAAAGCATAAGTAGAAGTAGTTAATTAAACATGGAAGGGACTGGCTAACCAGAAGAACGCGAGTACTCCTGTGAGGTATGGTCACTAAAGAAACAGATGAGGATACATTGCAAATGGCAGCTAGGAAAGAAAAATACTAAGTTATATACGGTGGAGTACGTCTGGCGAAGAAGAACAAATAAGGAACTAGACATTATATACAAAGAAGCAAAAATAGCATATGTCATAGAAGCCTAACGACTAACGTGGATTGGGCAAATAGAACGAATCGCCATGTTATAGATTTCCAAAATACATCCTTAACAGAGCCGCAATTGGGAAAACTAGAATTGACAGACCGCGGAAGAGATGGCCTGTAGTGCATATACCTATATCAAACAAATTTGAAATTTCGGCACTTATTAATAATGATTTTAATATGAATTCACGGATATGCATATCTGAAAAGTATTGAAATACTGTTTTTTTTTTTTAATAAATTCGATCAAATATTGAGCTCTTGCAAACAATTACTTATAACAAATAAACAATGTTCGCTTTCACCTTTTCTACTTTTAATTAAAGCATCACCGCAACGCGATAATTTTTCATACATCCTTTGTCAAACGTCACCGCAACAATATTAAAGCTCACTTGGCGTTCGGTACAATCAATCACGCTGAAAGTGTCAACTTTGTAGGTATTCATTCACGTAGACAAAGCGCTGGTTACAATACTTTTACGACACAAATAAAAAGTGAAAGGGCAAAAGCGCAGAAAATATTTACCAGTAAACGATTACGAACATTTTCAATTGTGAGATAAATTCAATAAATATACATGTGTAATTAGTTAAATATTGGTGAAATATATCAGTAAGCACATACGATTATAGGTCATACAAAGTGACGAAATGAAAGAAGCAAATTTCGTTCACTCTTTTTCCGCCCTTATCGTACATATTGATTTTCACCCGAGTTTCTCTATTGACTATTTCGTTTTCGTTTTGTATATTTTATGTCCTTATATAATCCCAGTCATTATATAATTCGACACGTACACATCTAAGAGTGAATTCTGAAGGCATTGCGAGTAGCAACTCGCAGTCGTTTCTGGATTGCGAAGTTTGGCTCGCTACACTATAGCGATTTGACTATCAGAGTTGATTGTGCTATTTATCACGTGCCATGCAAATGTGCTGTATAAGTGACCTCAGATATTTGCGTCGGCGAAACCGTGCACATATAACTGCGAAGTGGTGCAAGCAAAACTGTAATGTTGTTCGAGATTTTTTTGTGTTATTGTCGTAGGTTATCTGTATGAATATTCGGAGCGTTAATTTTCCATCACGCAAATAAAAAAAGCTACCTCGCCATTAATCAATAACTTGATATCACCTCGGAAACAAAGCAGGGGAATTGAACACTTTATTTATTCAATGTATATTTTAATTGTTTGGATTGGTTAATTTAGGGTCGTGATTTCAACGATAATTGTTTTAAATAAAATAAAAGGACGTATTTTTCAAATACAGGATTATAATTAATTGTGCGTGAGTTATTGATAATACTACGCGAGATACTTCCTTTTGTGATTTTTCACAGCAATCATAAATGACGAATGCCAAAGTAATGGGAGGATACTATCTATAAAATATAGCCACGTCGCCCACAAACATAGTCTCTGAATGTCGATAAATTAATTTTAATCATTTTTCTACACTTTTTTAGTATTTATAATGAATATTTTAATTACATAATAAATTCGTTTGATATATGTTTGATAACTACCTTAGTTTCAATTTATATTTACTAATTTTAGGTCAACGTTTACATTTCATTAATTCTCTTACACTAGTCCTGTAGCTATAAAATAACCCCCCTTAAATATTTACTAAAGGTCTCGTCGTATTAGAAACCACTCAACTATTTGTTTAGAACTTGCATTAACTATTCGTTCGAATTCATTTTGTGGGTAAATGGAATGATATAAATGAGACATCGAAACTGTCGTATTTCTTTCCCCGAAAATTGTTCGTTTCGTACGAGGTGAAGACGGAGTGCAAAGGGCAAATACGAATATAAGGAGTCGTTTTTTATGCCTTTGTTTATCCTATCATAAATTTTGTGGGACCAGGATTTATTTCAACCTCTAAATTATCGTTTACCTAACGTATGACCAGAAAAGTATATGACGTTAGTAATATTGCATATTGCTTTATTTAATCAAAATTATTTGGATTCTGTAGGTATTCTTAGATATTCCACATATACATAACTAAATCTTTATACTTAACTTAGTCAAGCAAGAATTATGTGATATTATTATTCGATGTGATAAAATTCGCCAGTCGACAACTGTGCGGTATTAATTAAATTAAATAAATAAAATGGAAATAAGTGAATAGCTGATGACAATCGAACGGTGATTTCTATCAAAATTATTAGGACAGTGAGTTCCTATTAATAATAACTACAAATTTATGCAGTAGCTTATTGAACTAAAAACATTTATTGGCAAATTCACTTCCAAACAATTCTTTATCACATTTTCCTTTAACATCTTCCTTGGGCTTCATTCCTTTCTTCTCCCATCTCTTCCTGCCTCCCCCTTTCTTTTTCAGTTGGTTTTTCTTCATTCTACTGCTCCGTTTCATTTTTGTTTCTACATTTCTCCTTCGTCCTTTTTATTTTCCTTAAGATTTCTAGCCTGTCTCCGATCTCACCCAAACTTCTTCTCCAGTATTTTCATTTCTTCTTTTCGTCTACTTTATATAGATATAGAAGAGATAAGCTATCACTTATATTTGTTACATCTTCTCACTTGTTGTCCCACATCTGAACCTTGAGAATATTTTTTCTTCTTCTTCCGATCTCTCTCCCCATGATTTTACTTCTACGTCTTCATCTCCATGTGGTTCCCCGCACGTATCCGCTTTTCCGCATCTCCCACTTCATTTGTATCCTACTTTCTTCCCACTTGGATATGATACTTCTCTTGTTCCTAATTTTCTTTAACTCCTACAATATCATATTCACTAGACTCATTGTTTCGTCCCTTGCCTCCTGTCTTACTATGTAATTTGCCATTGACTTTTCCAGGTTCAGTGCCCTTCTTAGCTGTCCTTAGATCTCTGTTTACCCCTGATTTAAATAAGGCTATCAAAAATACATATGAATCAATGAATAATATGAACAAAAAACATTATTGTTTAAAATGTATTGTGTATTTATAATAAATATTAATATTTTACATATTTTATTACGAAAGGTATTTACGTTGTTTGTCAATGCGTTGATGGTATTAATCCAATCCAGAAATATCTCATTAAAAATCATTAATAAAACAAATATATCCGTTTGAATTTATCAGCGGCGAATTTTAATTGGACCGTTGTCGGTTTCATATTTTTTCGTAATTGGAATTTGTTTTAGTAATCGAATAAAATGTATAAAAAGCACCTATTGTGTAATAATGTGAAATTGAAACCGACGCAGACAAACGTTGGGCCACAAAAATATATTTTACCGATGATTGAATTCAAAGCAAACAAATCCGATTTTAATTTTATTTGGCAAACAAATATTTTCATCGGTGATTTTATTTATTGTAACTAATTGCGCAGATTCACAATAAATGTATTAATTTACTTGCAACAAAATATTTCTTTATTCTCCAGCACTTACCACTGGTAGGCGTCACAAACGTGCATAAATATAAAACAACTGAATTGAATTTAACACACAATCTTTAAAAAAATATATATAACTCTTAGTCGGTCTATTTATAAAACATTATGATAAAATAAAAAAGAAAGAAGAAGAGATGTCCGGCAACTTTTTAATCGGGCTAGACAAACAGGACCTTTACAGAAGCACTCCAACGAACTACAAAAGGATGTGCGTGATGCCAAAAGAAAATCTTGCAAGAGGTTTTGTGAGAGTTTAAATGACACCCCTGGCAGTGCAAGGATTCACAAAATTCTACCAAGAGTGCCGTGGCAGATGCTTCGTCGATAAATCGACCAGATGGCACATGCACCGACTCGGAAATATACGTTAGAATAACTTCCCTGATTGCATGTTGCTGAGCAATAAAGTAACCGTGATTCCGGCATGTATGAGTAGAGGTAAATGACCAAGTAAGGATAACTGAGCGGCGGTGAAAAGAGTTGTCTTATATGGTACGATTAGTTGGGTAATTAAGTCCTTCCAGCCGCACAAGTCATTGGGAATGGATGTCATCCTGCCAGTATTCCTACAATAAGGTACTGTGATTCCCTACCTTATCAGATTATTCAGAGCTAGTCTAGTATGGAATTTTATACCAACTAGTTGGCCAGAGGTTAGGGTGGTGTACATAACAAAGGTGGGACGAGCAGACCCATACCCAAATTCTGTAGGCCTATTGGCCTGATGTCCTTCATTCTGAAGAGCCTAGAGAAGGTCCATCAGTATGCCCATCAAAAATGCAAATCCACGGACCTGGCGCCGAACAACCTTGTCGGGAAGACAACTCATGGGAAGATGCTCATAATATCGCTATTCTTGTAAGCGGGTTGGATGAAGGATTCATATCTGAAACACAGCAAGAAACGTTAGACGTCATACAATGCTGGTGCGAAGGGGAGCAGTTAGCTATAAATCCTCGCAAAACAGTCATTGTTCCATTCACTAACCGGAGAAACTAAACCTACCCCAATTCAAAAGTTACACGATACCATTTGTGAAGGATGCAAAATAACTAGGGGTGACGCTAAATAAAAGGCTCAACTAGGAGCTCATTGAAAAAATTGCACACAAAGCTAGACAGGCGCTATGGATGTGCCGTAGATTTTGTTGAAAAACGTAGCAATTGTTCCCCAAGCAAATATACTGGCCGTGCATAGTGGTTATCAGCACCACTGCCACTTATTGCTGTATTACCTGGTGGATTGCCTCGTCACGGAGGACAGTCGGAGCAAAGCTAACTAGCCTGCAAATAATGGCTAGCCTGGCGGTAACGGAGGCGCTGAGCACCACACCGCTAGTAGCTATGGAAATTCTACTGGGGATTCCTCCTTTGCACATTGTACTGCAAAGTGAAACTAGGATGACAACATATCGCTACCACCATGCGGCTATGCAAAAACCGCAGATAGTGGCCTTTGTACGGATCAGGCTGTCGACCGATATTGAAATGATGACATCCTTGGGGGCTGATACAATGTCTACATCCCAAGCAAAAGAGGGTGTTGTTCTGGGTGTTCTTCATCTACATTGAACTCTTAGCTAACATAGATAAAAACATGTAACGCAATCCATTTACTTCCAGTATGAATAGCACCAATTTCTAAATAAGATTAATAGGGGCAACTCTTTTTTTCCACTAAGCAGAAAACGTATTGGGGATGATCCAGCGCAAGTCCTAAACGAAATATCATACAAGGGTGACTCAATGATAAGGCGTTAAGGGGGGATCCTGCTTTAGAAGGCTCAAAAAACGATTTTTTTTATTGCTCAAATCTATGCCTAATATGCCTAAGAATATGTATAAAAAATTATAGCGGCTAATTCGCAATATTTTTAAAGATACAGCACTAAACACAGTGAGGTGTCGAGCAAAAAATATACGAACGCTCGGACAAACGAAGCGCGCGCCCCTCCCCGCAGTCACATAACACCGAACTATGTACTGAAAAAAGTTCAATCGGTCGTTCGAAACAATAATATTTTGAATTCGTAAGAGCTATAGTAGGATTATAACGAGATATTCCGTAAGTAATCGAAAATTAACATTTTTCCTGATCGTAAACTTTAGAGGGCGTTTTCTTGAGTTTTTGGTTTTACGATTTTTCTAAACTGGTGGGCGTGATTGCGAGAAAACTAGACAAGCAATCAAAACGAAACAAAACTTTTGTTAGCTTCAGTAGCATTCTATTTGGTTTGAACTAAAAAGATTAATGAAAAAAACTTTTTTAGCAAGTTGAAATGATTTTCTCTTCCTGCAAAGAGCACATTTATTTTCAAACCTGAGAAAAATCTTCAATTTGAAAATTTTGGGGTTTTTTTTAGTTCACCTAGAAGAAAATATATGAGAATTACAATTTTCTTTGGTTTTTTGTTTCAGACAAAAATTACGAGCTACATCTTTCCCACCGATTGTAGACTGCAATTGAAAGGTGTTGCACAAATGTGCATAAAAATCGGTTCCGTTTAAATATTTTTCTCTCGAAATATTTTTTAATGCTCAAATATGCAATAAAATGCTCTAAAAAGTCCACTAGACTTGCTCATTTTTTTCTCTCCTAAAAAAATTCCCCCAAAAACGCTATTTTAAGGCCTTCTAAAGCAGGATCCCCCCTTAAACGTTCGATGATGAATGTGAATGCATAAATCAGAAATTATGTATTGTGAACAATGTGGTTTTAAAACGATTTTTTTGCTGAATACAGTAACAGTACACGTAATATCAACTAATAGGTTATTGTTACATTATCTGCAGGGACCACGTAACAAGGGGCAAAGTATAAATAACCTTAAATCAAAGCACACGACACGTACGAGCGTGATGCGAAACTAAATTAAATGCGCTGAATAAATCTGACGGAAAAATATAAAAGCAACGAAAGGTATCAAGAAACATTTAAAGCCTTTCACAACTGTCATATGCGAAATATTGGCGGAAAATGCAACAAAATTAAGTAAAACGATGAATCGCGAAATTTCCGGTTGCCTATTTCCCTACACTTACATCCGCTTTGAATGTGTAATTTATTGCAGGCGTTGTATTTTTCCAGTGTTCGCAAAACTCGATCAATCTCCTTCTGAAAGTTGGCGCGTAAAAATTTTTCACATCGGTAAAATCTAATAAACTGTTTTATCGAAACGCGGCCGCCCAGAAGACATAACGCGGAATTTCTTTTTTCCGTCCCGTGAGAAGTATCCGTCGTATTTATGGGCGGCGAACGCAAAGAAGTAAGAAACTCAATCACGGCCAACTTGTTTCATATCGTTTTTACAGTCTCACATTTCTAAAGTCCCGGACGCAATATTCCCGGATCTATATATGATTGCTGCGGACTTCCCCTCAAGATTTATTGGAGAACTCGGGGATAAGTTCGAAGATGACTTTTGATCTTTTCCTTTCATATCGGAACACGTTAAAATTAGAACGATGTGCGTGTAATGAAAATTTCCTTCCTTTGGCGATATTGATATATAATCGATACATTTAATATTGATAATTGTAAATATTTTCTATCGTAAAACACTTTAAAATACTTTATTTCATTTAATGTGAATGTGTGTCATGTTGCATTTCCGATACCGCCAATTCATCGACGGCGTCGCTGTAATTCTTTTTTCATCACTAAGATCAAATTAAGATAACCTCATTACAGGACTTAAAAATAATAAATAAAGTTGATATTTTTGAATGAATTGCAGATGATCCCCAGTTAAGTACCAACCATTTATCGGCAATAACTGAAATAAGCCATACTTCAATTTTCAGAATACTACAAAAAGACAACTTAAGACCTTACCTTTTCACTCGAGTTCAAAATTTATCACTCGAAGATATTCCTCGACGTATTGAATTTGCACAATTTATTACGGATATGTCAAATTTAAATAACAAATACAAAATGCTGCGAATTTTATTAGAAGTCAGCCTAACATATTTTTAAGGGTTAGGACAAATTTTAACAAAACAATGCAAAATGTATTGTAGACAATTGAATCTTCGACAAAAATTATTATAATATTGTTGATTATTTTCATTTTGTGTCACAAATAGTTCAAATATATTTCTTATAGAACCTAAATACTTATCTTTAATCGTTATGTTTAAAAAAAGCTGGAACATGGTGAGAAAAAGGAATGAAAAGGGAATTACCAAAAACTATTCCACAAAGTACCAAAAAATACGAGACAAGAGAAAATATAATATAAGAGTGAAGAGCAAGGAAGTAAATATTAACAGATGAACAAGAAATAATGGACAGATGGAAACAATATGTCTAACAGCTAATATAATAGGTAAGAAGATTATTTAGAAGACATTGGAGGAGAATGAAGACAGGGCACGCAGAATAGCTTCTGAAATGCTATGGAATATTGGTACTAAAGGGATAGTCCTATTCCTATTCTATCCACGAAAATCTGAAAAAGGCTCAGGAAGAAAGAGCAATCCCTACAAACTGGCAGAGAGAAAAAAAATAATACCGATTTACAAAAAGGGTGACAAGAATGTGATAATTACAGCGGAATAACTTTTCTAATCACGTAAAAGGCATAAGAAAAAATGCTCGAAAAAAATACAATGAAACAACGCTAGAGGAAGTGCAGTGTGGGTTCAGAAAAGACAGAAACGCTAATGGCCATATACATTAAAAAAATAATCCAGAAAACCCTGCTAGGTAAGGCAAACGCCTTCTTCGCGTTTATTGACTTTACTATGAAAAGATATGTATCAAATGGGAATAAACATGGGACTGATAAGACCGACAAAGATGATCTACGAAAATAGCAGGAATTATGTATACATACAAAAAGTAGAAGGCGGGAAAATAGGACAGGTCATATCCTTCAATTATTTAAGAACTATAATTGAGGGAAATGGGAAACAAGAAAAGGACGGGATAAAGAAAACTGGAAAAATAACGAAACATATCATATGATGAGACCAGGATTTATAAGAAAGAAAGAGGTAACAACGCAAACCAAAACGACAATATTTAAGACAATATTCAACCCAATTCTAATCTACGGAAGTGAAATATGGTCACTAACAGGACAAAAGAAAAGCAAAATACAAGCAGTAGAGATGAAACAGCTAAGGGCGCTTAAGGGAAGATAACAAATGTGAATGTAAGAAAGGACCTACAAATTGACGAGACCTGTCAGACGAATATGGAAAGGTAGGGTAGGAGATACAAGAGAACGTGGGACACCAAGAAAAACATGGAATAATGCAAATGCAATCGTACAAGATAGCAAATACTGGACAAGAAGTTAAGAGAAGTGTTAAGAATAATTAAGATAAATAATAGTAGAACGCCACACCGAAATATATTGGGTGGATTGGACTATAATTAGGTATATATAAGGAAGTATAGTAATCATCCTTTCCTTAGCCTACTCTGACGGAATGACTAATGCAATCGGAAGTGATGATTCACAGTATTCCATATCACGAAAAATGTTCATGAAGAACTGAAAAATAAGAAATTTTAAACATATATTTGAAAAGTTGTTTCGAAAAATGGAGTATAAGTAAATGTAAGAAAGTTAAGTGCGGACCACTACAGATTTTTTACTCTTAGTCAACTTCATCGCACACATTTAATATTTGAGTAGTGCACATAGTGACACCGCCTATCGCCAATCGATTTACTATTGATATGTCGCACACCACCGACATCATTTTATGTACGTCGATGTGCTGAATACATAAAATTTCACGTATCAAATGGTATATTGTGTGCTCTAATTTATCGATATTCATCGCACGGTCAGGCTCACTTAATTCGTGCCTTTTTTAGGCGTAAGGAAATATTCAATTTGTCATTTTTCCTTATCGGTGGAAAAATGCAATCGTGTGTCCCATATTTAAATTCAGAAACCATACAAATATTATAAATTATTGCCCTAATGCTATTTTGTCGAGTTCCGCTCAATTATTCGAGCATATAAAAATATATATGTATGTACATAAAAAATATGTTAAAAGGTTCTTCATTCTGATTCGAAGTGGAGACTGGCGAGAGATTGAGTTACTACGACTTTCATGCTTTATGTATATAACTTTTTTTTGTATTAATATATATTTATGGTTTTAGTGTTAGATTTAGGTTTTTGAATTATTATTGCGTAGTTCAGTTAGACACACAAACTGAACAAATTTTATATTTCGTTGATTTGTCATTTCGCACTGGTCATTCTCTCATAATTTCTTTCACACATTTATATAATTATTGATAATTTCACGAATAATCGCGCATATACACTTCATAGTTGGTTTTGGTGGAATGCGCAGACTGTATTATTTATATTCAGAGCACCACTGTTTAACAAACGTTATATAACAATAGTGCCCAGTTAGTTTACTCCAAACAGCCACGACAATAGTAGTTTTCGTTTAATGTAGAATACGTATTTTCTTTGAAAATTAGTGCAGGAATATGCATTAATAGACATGTTTCATGCGAATATTTGATTAAATTCGAGGGACAATTTTGTCCGGATTAATGTTCATACTGCATTACGTAATGAAGTGGTCGCTTTACAGACTCGTATGATGTAGATTGCAAATGAATTTCGGTCTGTTATGCAACATTAATGAACGCATGTCATTGTGAAGCTCCCCTGGTGGCGCTGAAATGTAAATGGGATTTGTAAAGTTAAAGTAGCTCTGCGCTTATTTCACCAATTGACCAAAACAACAAACGGCAATTACATGCACTTATTGGATATCATTTGAATTTATGTTATGAAGTATTTATACCACCACTTTATTGTAAATGCATAATAATAAACAGTTATTAGCACTACTGTATAAAATTATTATATTTTTCTACAACTATGAAATTATTGGTGAGGGATTATTAAATAATAATATATGTGAAACTTTCTTTACAGATACTGGGTTATTCGTTAATTAACACATTGTAACTAATCACAACAGAATTTTCATTACCCACGGTTAAATCACAAACGTGCATTTAAATTACTGATATGAACGTGGACAGAATCGAATCATAGATTGCAATGAGGACTGTTGGCGTCCTTTATAAGGCAATATGCACAACTAACGAAACACAATTCGCTTCATCGGTGACTCATCACTAAGAGCTACATCAACTTCCTGGAATTAAAATGTTTATCGAAATAAACCCTCAAATTATTGACCGTTTAGAAATATTAAAAGCTACTAAATGAAACTGCCACGTGGCGAACGGGTAAATGAACTCTTCAACAGTTTCACTATTAAGGAAATAAATGAGAAAATATTCAGCAAATCAATTTCTTCTTCTAGTTAATATACTGCGTGCCCTCCATCTCCTTTCAAGGATATTCTTATTTTGTATCCAAAGAAATTGCCAATATTTCTATTCCCAATCTACGTTCTTATAAAACTGAAAGGCGTTTTCTTTTAATATTTTACTAGTTGACTTAGATGAGTTAGATTTATAATCTTATTACCGTGCCCGTAATCACCTCTCTCTCGTCCTTGAAAACAAGATTTTTGGGCTCTTCTTTCCGGCAACTTTGAGATGCAAGCAAACAATTATCCCATTAGCTCATTTCCACTTTGCTAAAAATTATGTTCCAACATCATGAACTTAAATATTTTCGATTTGTTGTGTACGTCAAATATTGCATACAATTATTTTTTTTTGTATTTATCAGATAAATAGATACAGGTGGGGAATATTGTAACAAATTGTAACAAACATCGAAAGTCGTATTAATTATTAATTTGGGCATTTCTCTAATTATTATTAATTATCGTCTACTTTCGAAAAAAGTTAATTATATGCTAATTTAACTAATAGTGCTTGAGTATGAAATCAATGGTACCTGTTCCCTGATAGCACATGCCACTGTTTTACTTGCAGAAGTAAAAACGTAATATAAACGTATTATAAATTAATCATTTATCGATTGTTTCCATCTTAAATATTCTCGTCACTCTTAGCTCATTCTACCTGAAAAACCGGAAAATCGATAGTAGTTTTATGTTCGGCGATTACCTCCTGAACTTCTCAAATAACAGCTTTAAAACTGGCAACATCCTGCTTAATCTATAAAAAGTTAGTATGCAATAAATATGTCCAGCGCTATTGCAGGACAATGGAGTATAAATCTGCTCTTTAAATTGTGAAATACACTAGACAATTAAAAACGTGCATCACCAATAAACTTACTCGTCAATTGTTTGTCCAACGTTCGTGTAAAAAATAAATTGGGGTATTTTGGATTTTGAATCTTCATATCTTGTGATTAATTTGCGTATATAAATTATTTCCACTCAATATTTTAAAATCACGTTATTTTCCGTCAGATTACGACACAATAGTTATCTAGGTATAAAATGCCGGAAGTGTAAGACTACGCCCGCGGCAAAAATTTCTGCTAAGGACGTAAATTAAATGAAAAAATGACGTGTCGGGCGTGAGACAAAAAAGATGTCTAAAGGAAATGTGACAGTGTTTTCTACAGAAGCTCCGAACGAAGTGAATCTAATGATTAAGGTATGATATTAGTTACTTAATGTGCGCATTATATGTATTTAAAAATATGTTGAAAATAGGTTGCTCTTGTGTTTGGAATCTATGGAGTATGTCCTGAAGAATATATTGTCATGTCTATTGGCAAGATAGATGTATTAATTATTAATAATTATATCCGCGTGTTTTTTTTACAGTTGGGGTTAACTTTACACTTAATTTAATGTAAAATTTTCGATAGTGGTAACTAAGGCACAGTTAATGCAGTTGTGCGTAAATCATTTTGCAGCACCGAACTAAATTCTCGCCACCTAATTTCACATTTCCGCAACGACATGACTTATTGAACAACATGAAAGGAGCCTTAATTAAATAATACATAATTGAATCGAAGATTTCGCAACACCGTACGCTTAGTGCAAAATCTTGCAACTTCCAAGTTCCGCTAAAGCCTGATGCGATTCCGCGAATTCCGACTAAATATAAAATCGGGTTCTCACGGTGTGGACTTTTATCGTTGTGTATTATTTATTTATAGGTTGCGAATTTATATGTTTTGTTAATGACCGAAAATTCTAACTGTGATTACACTTAAATGCCCCTGTTTTATTTTAGCGTGAAAACGCCGAGAATCAGATCAAGAAGGGTTAAGGGTAACAATAGAAAATACCAAATCAAGAAGCAGGTGTTCACATACTAAGCTATGCATTAAATTCTCCGCGAAGCATTCAGACCTGAAGTCACTTTATCCGAAGTTTTATTTCTTTGAAGCTTTGTAAAGCTTTGTTGAACATGATACTGTTTGCATAAATTAGGAATCCAATTTCAAGCCATCGTCGTTCCGCGTTGAACTAACAAATTGTTCGATGACATTAGTAGGTGTTGATGAGCAGCGACAACTTGAATATAATAATCGAAATTGTACCTGGAATTTATAGCGAAGCGTCAGAGAATCGATATAACCCGACAACTGGACGCGTCGACCATTCTGCGATTTCATTAACGCGGATTTATGAACTCGCGGAAACGTAAAATTGTAAATTCTTAATTTTCGGCTGACTCGACTGCTTAAAAGATTTGGGAATTCATTAACCCGTGAGAGAACAAATTATTATTCCGTACTATATTGTTAGGCGAATGGGCAAATTCCATGTACTCTTTATTCTTTGTGCCACCCTTTTTAAATGGCGGCAAAATTGCCGAAACTTTCATTGCATTAATTTTTCAATAATTTCATAAAAAGTTTCTTCGCATATTTTATTACGATACTTTTTTTAATTCTTACGAACAACCTCGTCGATTAAGAGAGCAGCTATAGATACATGTTGACACAGTTAAGCTTAATTTGCTATCTACTGTATCAGGGCACCCCGGCAAAGCTTGATTAGTACATACGAAATACCTTACATATACATACTCAAGATAACTCGACGGCTCACATATAATATATAGCGAATAGCTCACATTCCATTATAAATCGCATACAGAACTACTGAATCTCAGATACGTCAATTAACGTTATGTACAAAGCAGACTGATAATGTCCGGTGTAACTTAAATTAGTTTCACGTGACATTTATATTTATCAATAACTTGTGTGTGAGCTACAAGAACCGTAAAAAATTCTCACTTAGCTACCAGTAAAATGAAATACTAATTCAAGTATTACTTCAAAATGTATCACAATTTATTTTTATTTTCATAACTTCATTCTCTATTGCTATGAAATGCACACAAATGTAATTCCTACGCCATATATTATGCTTCCAGTTTATCTCAACGTCGTTGTAATTATTTGGATGGATATTCAAGATAAATATTATTAATAGCGAACGTGGAACTCATCTCATCCCTGGGAGATACTTATTTGCGTATTCATACGTCCATTTGATATCCACGCTATATATTTCCGTAAGCTTTTACTGCTATCGAAAGCTTTTGATCCCGTGCTAGTTCAGAGCAAACATCTATTTTCCGACCGTTCGGCCGGAACTAATGTGCGAAACGTAAAGCTTCATCGACGAGTGCCGGGGCTTCCGGGCAAGTTTGTAAGAACTGCACCTTGTATTCTTGTTTATGTCGAAATTTAAATCTTTTACCGAAGTACGTCCTTTCGGACTGATTGATACCTCACAAGAATGTTCTTTAAAGCGGTGAGCTTTTGATCAGTTTGCATGTATTAAAATTAATGCGGAAATCGACATATATATATATATATATATATATATATATATATATAACAAAAATAAAATCTATATAATCTGTATATTACTCTCGACGCAAAAAATATTGTGCAGTTTTGATTTGTATTAAAATGAAGGCGAAAATATAACAAGGACATTTAGTATCTAATAATTCGTGTTATAATGCAATGAAAATTATTTGCGTACAATCTGCTGAAACTTGCCAAATTTGTTTCATAAACTTGCACGCCATACCGCCCATCAACACCAAATTATGTTTAGCTCAATCAGTACATATCAACGAATACTATGCAAGAATGTAATGATGCATTTCAGGTTTACCAGTTGTGCTAAGCAATGACTTTTTCGATGTTTATTTGTTGTTTCCATTGGTGACATATAGTGCAATTTTTTTTCTGGGAACATATGTAATATATGCAAATGAAATTTAAAAGAAAACCTTACATTGGGACCTGACAGATAGGCAACCAATCCACACTATTTGACAAGAACTGAAAAATTTGAAAATTTTAATTTTTGAAAAAAATTATATATTATTAATAATATGCATATGCAACAGATGCCGACGGCCGTTTCGCCCCCCTATGGAATCATCAGACCACCACACATACATTCGCTGAAGGTGATTCAATCACAAAATCTTGTGTTAGTATTAACCCAGCCGTCGGCATTGTAGTTACACATCTTGACAATACCGACAAAGCAGACCTCTGTAATTATGTAGGGCCACGAGTGGGGGGTATTTACGTCTGAATGGTATTAACATACACACACATATTTCGCGGCAGTTGGAGAAATTCTGAAAAATATGTGCTGCCAAATATAACGATCGGTCAATTACAACGATTGTCGCTATTAATAATATCATTAGAACATATTTTCACAGTGTTCCAAATCAGCACCACAAATGAAAAGGCACTTGTTTTCACCCATTAAGGACCAAGCATTGAAATAACAGGAATATTTTTATAGCGAATATTTACTTCTTATAAAATTACATCGAAGATAAATTATTATTTCTTTTTACAAATAGTTTTTCTCTTACAAAATGTTGCGTTTGCACTACTTGGGCTTCAACTGCATCTCATTTTTTACTATTGCATAACCTGCACCTTCTTCTTGCTTTGTTGTTTCTTCTATGATCACCTGCGCGATCATACCTTTACAAAGATTTTTTTTAGGGTTGGCCATGATTACTTCTTTCTTCGTCTTCAACTGTAGTTTCTTCATACTTCATACTTCACTACCCTTACATTTCATCAAGGCGATAGTGGGATAGTAGGATCGAAATTCTAATTGCAACATCTTTTCGTTTGTGAATTTTCCATGAGTTGTCAATAACGCCTTCAATTAATTTATGAACAGGGGACACCATCACGTTTCACCTCTTACACGAATTCTGTAATTAGCAATACCTTTATCGTGTAAAGTAAATCAACCCTTTCCATATGTTGGTTGTATTCCAATGTCACTTTCGGCTGCGGTACAGATAAACGTTTCTTTGCGTCCTGTTGTATCTTTTGCCGTTTGCTAATGGTTGTATAGTGCCATTGTTAGTTACTAACTACCGTCAGAATAGAATTGTCGTTCCACTTTACTGTCATGATATCTGTTTCATATCCGAAAGCCACATCTAATGGGCCCCTATATTTCTTTTTCATAACCGAAGCTGGTTGCAAAGGACACTTTGTGTGCGATTTTCACGAATAGAGTTTCATCCTCTGCCGTTTTCCTACCATCCATCTGAACTGCACAAGCACCACAACTTGAAGGCAAATCGTACTGGTTTACCTTTTATAAACGTCTTGCAAGAATGTCTTCCGAATATGGCACCGGTTCTTCATCGATAAAGAGGTTGTGTGAAAAAATTCAAAACAGTATCATAAATTTGCCATTTTGATCAAGTTTCCTATTATCCGATAAATGCATATACTGTTTGATTGACACAAACTTCTGAATCAAAATATAATGAAAAAACGTCATCGGGTTATTTACCGACCACCGTATTTCTTCGATATTAGATACCTCTTCCGAAACTGGCGACAAACTATACGCAAGTTCAATTTGTTTCGAAATTGGAACAGCTTCCTTCGTTTGGCTATTTTTCTCAACTTTAGGTGTCCCATATTCCTCTTCCAATATATTTTCTTGTAGCTATTCTTTATCAGTATTTACGTGTATTTCAAAAGTACCAGCTTCATCAGCAACTTGTTCTTTCGTCGTCTATATCTCCATCAATCTGCAGTCATGGTGGAATCATCTATTATTATCTCCATTCGTATTCCACCGCTAAGACAACAATACAAATAGAAAGTGTATTACGAAAAGCTTGCTTTTTCTATAATCCAAATTATTTTCGAATAAAAAATGACTTGATATATAAAAAAATTAAAGGCACACTTAAAGTATCGAAAGCCCTATAGAAAGGAGTCCAGCAGAACGACTATTGCCAGTAGTTATCCGCTGACCACATAAATCATCTGTAAGTTTATATGGAGCAGTATTACAGCTGTTTCCACGCAGTTGTTTCTCTAATACTTTTTCAGTTATTTCAGATATAACAGCAAGAATGTTAATATGACTTAAGTCCTTGAATTGGGATCGCGATTGCACTTTTGGTTAGGGCATAATAAGGGATTTTTTCCAAGACCTAGGGAAAATTGATTCAGTTAGACAGTAATTAATAATAATAAACATATTCCGCCCTCACCAATAGATTTAACTTTAATAGATTTACTAATATTAAATACTTCGTCTTCTTTAACTGGACTAAAATTCCAAATGCTGTGACTGAATTTTTAATATTTATTTATTATTATTGTAAGTGATTAATTCCTTATTGTGCTTTGCAGTTTGAGGTATACTATCCAAGTGGTAATTATTAATTTTTCGCATGACTAAGGTGCAAAGGTGTTTCTGTCCTACTTTTATCAGCTGTATACATATAACCCTTGTAGATCCCACCACGTGTTTGAACTGTTTTCTCTACATCGTCGCTCGTACAATGTTTTCTTTTCTTTCCGTATTTGTGAAATTACGAATTATTTTATATTTCTCCCAGTTGTCTTGTATTTGCGATAATTTGTGTTTTTGTAAATTTAGAAGTTTTAAGAGAACCATGAATATCAAGCAATGCGTGATAATTTTCATTAAAAAACTATCAATATTCGGAATATCATCAATATTTCTCCACAGTATGGACATCATGTGCGTTTTTCAATTATCATAATTAATTTTTTTAATATCTCTGTAAGTGCGTATCAAATGTTTAGTTTTAACCTGTTGGTGCATTATAAGATTATAAGAGCAGTATGTCCCTGGAACAGCGACAATTCTAGAGTTCCAGAACTCCATACATACATATCAAGGTAAAAGACGTTGTCTCATTTATAACTTGCTTTAGACTTATGGTACCTATTCATAGAAATTTATAATACTGATATTTTCAATATTTAAAAAATCAATATTAAAATTAATTATCCACACATACTAATTCATTACATAATGATAACATAATGAACAACGGTTGCAACGGTTGCACCCACTGACAAATGGAATGTTTGATATCGTGACATCCGTATTAAAAAATCCTAACAGCAAAAACAAATTTACGCGTCGGCCGCGAGTTAATTTGCGATACACGTTAGTTTATCTCCGGTGACATGCAATTTTATAAAATAATCGGTTTCCACGGTGCTAAATTCGACCACGTATTTACACCTGTCAATTCTAAAATACATTTCAAACACATCCTCTACAATTAACATACAACACCAGCCGACTGGCCAATATGGAGTCTCCCTGTGCACTTTAATTCACGCCTGCCTCCAACAAGAGCTACGCGCAAGTGGGAAACGAGAGCAAAAAATGACACATGTCAACTGCAGATTATCACATCTCATACGATGCATCATTTGCATTTAAATTGCGAATTTCGCATTGCAATTGAAGGATTTTCTAAAAATAAAATGCTCTAGTTCGTGAACGTGTTAGTCTGTTATCTGATTGCGGAAAAAATAAATTATACGGACACTTATCTTTAGAATAGATGCATTTGTCGAACTATTCATTATTGTTTTTGTGTTGGTGTGTGGAAATATTGTTCTATCAAATCTTAAAAATATCATTAAATTCTTTACGCAGTTTGATACAACTAAACTATTGAGCTTTGTGTATTACGAACACAGCCATTATTCTGAGGTAGGGACGTTATTATAACAAAGTGATTACGGTAATACACACATAAGTTTCTTGAACCAAGAATATAATAAAGCTCGAGTTGAATATATCAGCTCTTACGACGTATTACATTCAACTAGGGTGCATTCTCGCCTTTTGTCTTTGAAGTCAAATCAAAATCGCTAGTGAATTTCGCTGATGTAATTACTCCATCCGCTGTTAGAACATAAATTATTTTGAATATGAATTAATTTATAGCTCTTATGCTGATTAGCATTAATTAGAATTGTGACAAAAGTATGAGGTGGAGTGCCGCGTCGCTATTATTTATTTGTCGTTTAATTCCTATAGTTGTATTCACTGGAGATCGCGTATTGTTTCTTGGCGGTAGTTTTCGCTCTTTTTTTGGTTTTTGTTGGTGCTTTCGAGATCGTGTGGTAATGGTGCGGTGCATGGCGCGCGTTTCATCAAATATGATCTAGGCTTCATTGTGTCATTGAACGTAATTACTCCGCATCGATCTTTAGTTTCCTTTTTATTTAGTATTCGGCCTTTATAAAATTACAATAACGTTACTAGCACATAATTAATCCTCTCTATTAATATGTTCAATGAACAAGTCAACGGCGTAAGTAACACAAGCCAGAATCTGTCAAATAATTGAATAGTAAACAAGTCGTTTGCAATTGCTTATTGCTCTGGTGTGAAAACCGATTAATGGTTAATACGAAATGCAATATTTCCATCCAATCGATAAAATACCATTAAATAAGTAAAAATTTCAGCATCTCGTTACAAAATTGACTTACGGAAATAAAAAGAAAAAGATCAAAAAACGAACCTGGACATTTATTTTGGCAATTATTGTCAAGACAATTATAATTTTATTTAAAAGAAAACGAAAATTAAATTCAAAACAAATACTTCTAATACAAAATTGTATTCGGTTTAAAGTCCTTAATTTAATTTTTAACTCTACATGTCTTTTAATAAAATTGTAAAGTGTCGAAGCAATGAACTGCCCCACTAGCACTGACGGTACTTATCTTCTCGTCCTGTTTATTGGACAATTCAGGCTGCACTTCTTTCTAAAGCTCTGTTGTTCTAGTATTTCTAGATCACTTACATCCTCTAGAAATTCTCTTACGCCGTTGTCAGCTATGCTTAATCGCTTATTTATTTAATCATTTCTATGATTTCTACGGTAACGGTAAAGCGGTAATGCAGGTAATGAACATTATGAATGTTTCGGAAAGATCGAAGAAGGAATAGACGTAACACGTAATCAAACGTTTGTCGAAAGTGTAGACATATCGAGGTGAACTGATTTTTTTGTGGTGGTACATCGAACCTTTACGTACAGAACACATTATTTGATTACTGGTATCATCGAGTACGTGTACAATTAATTTACGGTGAACTGAATTAGACACCTACCAGGGACGACCTATATAACAAAAAGCTAAGAGTACCAATATTATAATAACAAAAATTCTCAAAATAGAGAATTACAGTGTTATCCCAGGGGTAATCTAGTAAAGAAAATATTTTCAAAGGTAACACCTTAGCTGGAAATATTAACAACACTTTTCTTTCTTTCTTTGAGTTTTTTCATGATTTTTAAGTTTCTACTGAAGATGCCAATTTAGTTACCGAAATACGAAATAGATTTGTTAAAATCTGTAGTGTGGTAAGGTTTGTTAAATTTATAAATTTTTAGTTGTACAATTATTCCTGCAGTTACGTATATATGGTATGTGGTTATAGATGATAAGAAAATGTGGAGACATTCAAATGTCATTACGAGACAGGATAGCAAGTAAATTTGAGCCGTCTGCTTGCTTAAAGACTAGTAAAGAGTTTGTGTTAAAAATAAAAGAAATCGCCCTCGAATTGAACCAAGAGAAGTCCAAACGATGCAATTGTGTTCTGACAAAACATGTCAAATAAGTTGCAATAAGCAAGTCCACTGTTGCACACTCAACAAGTTAATGGTCCGTCAATAGGGGTATTAACATAAATTGTTAAATCAACGGGTGCTACCCTGAAGAATAAGACCACTCAACATATTGCTCTCTAATTCGATGGCCACTGTCGTGGGTACTCTAACATTTGCAATTTATGTACAAGAACCACCACTTAGATTTGAGCAATTAATGACTAATTTTTGGAACACTTTTAAATATGTATTGGATATGATTTGCCCAAAACGTATATTTAATAAGTCAGGAAAAAGTGGATTAGGTCTGAAATCATAAATGAGTCCTACATATTTTTTTAGTAATTGAAGAAAATTTATGAATACGAACGTAAATTAACCATTCAACATTTATGAGGCCATTTGAAATACAGGACCTTTACAATAAAGTTACCTAAAATCAGTCGATAATTAAATATCTGCAAGACTACTTTGGCTGAATGCTATAGTACAACCACTAACTAACCTTATAAACACACCATTCGATTACTATCGTACGTATGTAACAAAAGTTTCGGAAAATTTTTCATTTTATTTTTTTTTTTATAAAAATAAAGCAATCAACTTACCACGAGATATTGAAAATCTGTCTCCTACAGTTGACAATGCATTTGTGTTTACAAGTTTTACAAAATTTATTTATAGGTATTTACTAATTGGTCGCCATTTATAGGAACCAAAATATTTCAAGACAACGATTTGAATGTATGAATCTACCCTCGAGTTTTGAATTATGCAACGTTTCAGAACATTAAATCTGCAAGTAATAGAACAGGAATTTCAAAGAGAAGATGACAGCCAAGAGGGAAATTAGCAGAAATAATTTAAAATATAGAAAATACCAAAAGAATCGAGAGTTTAACCCACTTATCGTCAAAAGGCTGATAAGATGCATTCGCAGCAAATTGCGAACCTTGAAACCCACTGCCCTTTAGCTGCTATGTAATACTTTATAATTAGCTTTACTGAATAGTTTCCTGCACTACCAAATTAAATCAAATATTTATTTATAGTTTGAATAATTATATTTCAAAAATTTTCCCAAAATTTTGTTACAAACGTTATTGGTCAATTTTCAGATCTTATAATTCCGTTATTTAAAGAAGACTCCTGTAATACTAGCAATTACAGACCCATTGCAATTCATAGTTCTTTCGCAATGATTTTTGAGAAAAGTGTAGCGAGCCTGATTGCGAATTTCTCAAAATTTATTGTCATTGTATGGAAATCTCAGCACGGCTTTAGGAATGCTCGCCCAACAAAAACATTTGTGCGGAAATTGATCAATGCGTAAATGATAAGTTAGATAAAAAATTAAAAATCACTGCTTTATTTTTTGACTTATAAAAGGCATTTGATATTTGATTCAGTGAACCATAAATTTTGATTGATAAAATTAATTGCCTTCGTGTTTCCTGTTAGAGGTGATTGGATTTTATCATGTCTGACAAATCGTCAAATGATTGTGAAACTTGATAATGTAAGTTCTATTATACATGATCAGAAGCTTGGGGTGCCTCAAGGGCCTATGTTAAGGCCCTTGCTTTTTATGTTATTCATTAATGATCTGCCTCGATATATCACGAATGGTGCTTTATTTTTGCAAAATTGTGTAAACGACAGTAGCAGTGTTTAGTCGCAAAATAAATAATACAAATTTTGCTACATAAAAAATCACTTTAATTTATAACAATCGCAATATTTTATGCAGCACATCTTATACATTTCTAGCTACCTTTATGGATTTTAATTTGGATTGGTCTGCTCATATTGACGACACCTGCTCGAATTTAAATCGCGTGTTTTGTTTCCATTTGTAACTTAAATAATAATAGCTTTTTTCGGATAGGAAATCGTCGATAAAAGTCTATTACGCTCTGGCATACTCAATTATTAGCTTCAATATAATAATTTGGGGACAAGCCAATAATAATGAAAAGTATCATAAGAGAAATTTTTGATCTGGGGTGCTGCCGTGACAGTATCATGTTTCACATCCAACTACATTTTTAAATGCATGCAAATATACTATAATAATTTATAATAAAAAAGCAATTGTCCAAACGAACAATGAAGTTTTTAGGTGGAATTAGACTCTCTGTTCCAGCACATTACAATAGCCGTGCAACCTAAACAATAATACATGTACATAACATGCACACACCGAATATACTGGGTGTTTGCAGAGTAGTAATTATATATAAGCTTACTATTCACTGGCCATCGCGCTAGAGATGAAAACAACATCTATATTTTATGGTACCTGGTTTCTTAAAACGGATAGATCAAATAGCACAATGTTTAATATGCTGCTACATTACTCATGAACGCGATGTTACAATTAATGTGTCACAATGGTACTATTAATATTTTATACGAGACTGAAGAATATTATGATTTAAAGTTAATATATATTTTTTCTGTTCCAGTGCTATGTGGAGTCGGTGTGGATATGTCGTTTCATCATCATACTACAGGGTATTATCTAGTGTAAGTATTTTCATAATTTGAAAAAATACATATCGACGTGTTTCCGTAAAATATTTGTGTAAAAGAAAATTAGTTTACACGCGAAAAGAATTTCGCTCGTATATGTTTCCCGCCGCAATTAATGCCTAAATTGCCCTTTGTGCTCGCGGAAAACGGAAAATCGAGCGGTGCAATTTTCTGCATTTTAAATTTGCTTTTCTCGTCCTGGAAAACGCCGACGGAAACAAAATAAATGCCTCATTACGCCACTTTTCTGAACCACTTACTCGGCGTTACTTTGATAGCGATCGTTACTCGTGGGAAAAATTGTTGTTGACGCTTTCGGTAAAACATGAAAAGAAGCGTCAAACCATTAGGTTTGTTTTCACAAGTTTTAAGGGTCTGAAAAGTACGTCTTTGTGCAATTAATCAAGACAATCGAAAAATTCTTTAACGTTGGGCAATTTAAAGGGAGAACGGCTATAAAATTATTATTTGAGATTTTAAACGAAAATGTATTTAAAGAAAATTACTTTAAATCAACTATTTATAATATATATCGTATTGAGAATGAAAAAGGATGATACCCAACTTTTTTTTAAATAACTATTTGATCACACCATAGAAAACTATTTTCTCCAGTCGTTTTATTACACGTCATATTATCAATGTTCGTTATCCACTGTCCATATATTATGACGACAATCGTTTACATGATATAAAAACAATAACTAAACAATTTCATAAAATTTCTGCTATCCATGTGTGCAATAAAATCTTCGTGCTACCAATCGAAAAAATGATTCAATCTAGTCTCCCTCCAATGCATTACATCCCTTTCTCAGCTTGTGTATATTAAACTATTAACCTCTTTATCCTGTTTTCATCTTCAGAATTAAAACAAGATTGTATTTGTATAACTATATATCAGTCAAATATATTTCATGATTATTTCGCCATGCTTAATCCATTAACTACCTACTAGTTTAACATCACATTTTATCCCGGAAATGTACAAAGTAATGCTGATGAACTTTTGATAACGGAATTTAGTTCACTCCGTATATACCAAAGTTTGAATCAGATTATGCAAATATCCGACATAATATATCATTAAATCCACGTAGCAGCGACGAAACTCTGCACGCCTCGCGCAATTAATCATCCTGACGTATTTTTAATGAACCAATCGATTGTCTAATTGGACTTCAAAAGCGTACCGTGTCACGGCCGAATTTAAAACGCTATTAAAAGTTGGCGCATTTATCGACTTCCAAAGAATAAAAGTTGTAATAAATATTAACGCGGCGTGCACCGTGAATACGAAAAATGTTAAATGCGTCGGACGGAGACCTTCCGAAAACATCGGAAAGGGCCCGGTTACCGGGAAGGACTCGCTTGCCCGTAAAATTGACATCGAGCGTCGAGGGTGAAAAGTTGAACATCTCGAACCTCGTTGTGTTTATCTTAAAATTAAGGTTGTTGTATGTTGATGGCGACGTGTAATCAGAATCGGCGAAAACTTGCGACCTTTGATACGGTCACAAATGTTTAATTAAAAGATACGGAACGTTTACGAACAACATGGCGGAAAACCAGGTCAACGTGAAATAATTTTCTTTCTGGGTTGGATTGAAGTTTTAGAAGGTTTTATAGTCGTGTCTTGGAGTCATTTTACGGTCCAGAAACGTATAATGAGTTTGCTTTGTGGATTTTTTCTAATACATAGTTGACAAGACACATTTTCAATATATAAATATAAGTATAGTGAGTGACAAAAGTAAAAGAACACCAAGAAGTAGTCATTCAATTGAACTGATTTTAATATATTAGATGTAAGTGATCAAAATAAGTAAACGATCAACATTTGAAATCAAACAAAAGAATAATACAAAAGTTAACATTAATAATGCGTCGCCCCGCCGTGGTGCTCTATGCATTCCCCAACACCTCGTGGCAAGGAGTTGATGAGATTATCAATTTCCTACTGGGGTATTTCATTCCATGCCACCTGTATTTGGTGTCGGAGCTCTTCCAGAGTCTATGGAGGACGAAGTAAGCCCAGTCGTCCGCCGATAATATCCCAAACATGTTCGATAGGAGATAAGTCAGAAGATATTGGAGTCCAAGGAAGAAGGAGAAGTGACTTAAGCTTCTTCAAAACAAGCCATGGTAACCCTGGCAATATGTGGTCCGGCATTGTCTTGTTGAAAAACAGGGTTCGATAAGGTGTGAAGATACGGAAAAAAGATAAGGCTCTATAATATCCGCAACGTATCGTTGAGCATTCATTGTACCCCTAACGAACACTAAGGGTGATTTACTACCAGATCCAGTTGCCCTCCAAACCATAACTACAACAGTTGGGTTCCCCAAACCATAACTACAGTTGGGTTTGGGGGGGGGGGGGGGGTCGTTCGCCGTTCTCCACGTCATCTCCTAACCCTTATCCGATCATCGCTCATACCCAAGTAAAATCGGGATTCATCACTAAAGACCACCTGATGTCATTCTTCATCTCACTGTAACCTTTCTCAGCACCACTCTAACCGTTGTCTTTTATGAGCAGCGGTGAGTGGTAACAGACATTGCGACGGGTAAGACATGAACCCAAAAGATCTTATTCGCCTGTAGATGGTTCTAGTGGTTACCCTTCTGCCTTCTTCTCCAAACCAATCTGCAATCGAATGGGTGGTCGAAAAATGATCCCTCACAGTCAGCAGTCTTAAGCGACGGTCTTGCCATGAACGTCTGGCTCGTTGTTCTCATGACAACAGTTTGCCACAGCTGACACCGTTCTGTTTAAACGACCTCTCTTAAAATCACATAACTACCTCAAATTGGGACGCTGATGAATACTAGGCATTTTGAATAATTTTGAGTCCAAATGACATAAATCATCAATTGACCCCCACATATAGCGACAAATTCTTCTTGGGCATAAAAGGAAAAAATACTGGAACTCCATAGAAAATTGAGAGATAAAATTTTATTTTGGTCACGTACAACTCATACAAAATTTGGTTGAAAAAAATTCGTTTTGGAATCTTTGAATTTTGTCACTCAATTTCAATATCAGATAATACCATATTGACATATTTCGAGTTCTTACATAAACACCTTATAACTCTTTTTCGATAAACTCGACCAACTCGCACACCGACAAATAACTCGATCGATACAAGTTAGGGAGAAATATAAATTTTCATGAAACTATCAAAACTGTAGTAACATAAAATCTTAAGCAGGGAATCCTATTTGGCCACGCCACCTTCGAAAAAATAATTTATTACTACAAATCAAACGCAATTGATTCTAATTATTGTACTAGTGATATGAACATTGATCTTCAAGCTAACGAAACGTTGTACGTTCTTAAGAGTTTTTTTCAATATTTTTTAATTACTAGTGATCGGTGATCGAGACCTCATCGATAATGCACCAGGTATATAGTTATATTCGTCAATAGTTATCCTCTACGTTGAAAATTATGCCGTTTGTAGTTTCATGGCATCTACAACCTCCCATCAACGAAAACATTTAATCATAATTTCGCAGTCGCGTCGCCATTTTTTCATCTAAACCATCGACTAGCAGACAATTCTTTTTTTTATACTCACTGTATAGCATGTTCATTTCGCTGTACATCAAAATACCTTTCCTTAATCCACCTGTTAACTACATTTTCTCTGGATGACTGCATCCCAGTATCGTTTATATCAAGCGAAACTAAACTAAACCTAGATGACGATAACAAATTACAAAGTGGAACAGGCCATTGGAAAAGATTGTGATAAATGTTACACCTCTAGAAAATTATAAGTAATTTATTCGCTTCAATGTTCAATTTTGGTTGCCTCATATATATAATTTTTCTGTGTCATTTTGGCAATATTGAATTTCAGTATTGCGAAAACCAATGGCAAAGCAAATGCTCTTAGCTAATGGACAAACGCAATTGGAATTTTAAGCTTGTAGGGTGACTGCGGATTTTATATTCATTTGAAATTGGAAAAAGACAATTTCATTTAACTCGTTAACTATGGCCAAAAGGGTGCAGTAAAGTACGACATAATAGGAGAACGAAATGAGAAAGAGAAAGAAATGAGAAGGTATACGAATTGAAAATATAGTAATATTAAACAGAATGGGTTGCTTTTTACATGGGTACATTTTAGATGGGTAATTTTTACGTTTAAATGATTTTAAGTAACTGCTTCTCGTTTGGAAACTAAAAATATCTTAGACACCAATGAGAATCAAACGAATTTCGATTAGTGTTAGTACTAAATGTTATCAGAATAGTCAACAAGATTAATATCTTGTAGCATTGTTTTTACCCTAATGACAATGTTACTTGACATTTATTTTTATAAAGAAATTTCACGTTTTCATTCCACCCCACTTTATAGCCCATTAGCAAAATTAAAAATAAATTATCACAGGGGATGAAATTCAAAACAAAATTATTGAGGATGTTCGAGGATATTCAAATAATGAAAAATTCTAAATTACTCCAACCCATTAAATATATTATGTATAATAATTATATATGAATATATTGAATTAATGTTTTAATGCTTTAATCTTAGAAAGTATCTGTTATAATATATGCAATTTCAACGAACTCTCTAAACGAATTATAACAAACATCACAATCGCATATATATCCGATTTATTACGCAACTATAAATAATTCCGTATTTTCATAATTAATTTATTGCTGCAGTCATTTAACCACATAATTTCACTGCAGATTTAATCGCAGTAATTTCGCCGATTATAATTCATAACTTTAAATTGCAACTAAACCATGTTTTGCATTGTTTCGGTGCTCTATAAATTTGCTAGCGTTTCGTTAGTCACACTGTAAAGTTCGCAGGGAACTTTCGAATAAACGAAAATTTTCTACTCGGAGATTGTTGCAAAACGTAATGAATGTTATGAGTGGAACGTAAATATTTGCACAATTATTTTAAGACAAACTTCGTTCTGAAGTCATTTGCACTGCTAAAACAAACGTCTTAAGAAATAAATTGGTTCGCGAACTTAAACTAGGAACGTGCTAAAAGTTAATAAGTAAGTCTTTGGCGCTTTGCTATTAAAAACTGATTAGAATTAATCACTGTTGTTATAAAGGATTTCATAATTTTTTATTATGTTTGCACAAATGTTAAATGAATAAAAATAAAATGGAGAAAAGGAATAAATAATTTACAAATTTTTAAGGAATATTTACGACGAGCAGTGCACCAACAATAAAATTCAGTATGGCATATACGAATTTTGAATCAATATCAAAACCTGATAGGACAAATTGCCTCAAATGCGAAATCGGGAATATTGTGAGTTTGGTAGGTAATAACTAATCAAATAACCAACAAGTAATGTGAATCAATGCACTTTAACTTTCAATTTCTGATAGCAAAGAGATTGTATCCTACCTTTACTCACAGCTAAGTTATAACCAAATTTATAGCACCCATTATATTACAAAAATATGTAATGGAAATATGTAAATTATGATATTTGAACTTGATTTTTTTTCAGTTTTAATTCCCTTTTAATAAATTGATTATGTTTAAGAAAATATTGACATCTGAAGGTATGTATTGTTATTAAATTATTTATCTAATAAATAAAATTGTGCCATGTGCGTTCTTCAACGAAACTACGTACAGTTTAGCTGAGCACAACATCCGGTCTAACCATACGGAACCCTTAAGTTCGGCTAACCCTAAAGCTGTGCCAATAAACATGCTAACCGAGTGAGGCAAACTTCGAAGTTTAAATGTGACTACATCATTAGCATTCAATATGGAATGAGCAACGAGTTTGTCACCTCGCTTTAAACAGCGCCGTAACTGCGGGACTTATCACCCAAGTTTTATAATTACTTCCGTGAAGTTTAACAGCGGACACTCGAACCCTCCCTGGGAAGCTTGCATTTGTGCCATTAAATGGCCCTCCACGAATGCATTTCGCCCCAGGGACGTAAGATTGCGTTCACGTGGACAAATTAACACACCTTGTCGCGATAAAAAAATATGACCTCAAGCCCCTTTTGAAGTTTTATATTCATGGTGGCATAAAAATGAAAGATTTCGTAGAAAATAAATTACAAAGCTTACAGAATTGTAGGGGTAGAAATATGTAATGAAAAATAATTAAGTAAAACCAGATTGGGTTATTATATCTAGAAGAAATGTTATATTAATTAGAAAACTAAACAAAGTCATCCAGCGGAAGCAGCGCCTGACATGAGCGAAAATATGTTATAAGACTTAGATGGTCTGTACAGGAATGTCGCGTCTGTTACCACAAACTGAGATTCACTGATATTCAAGGAATAAGTGAAGTTGAAATTACTGACTCCAAGAACTAATTAGAAAAAAATGGTCAGAAGAAACCCTGCAGAATTCCGTTTATTTGACCGCTAAGATGGTATACGACTTGGTCTATCATCTACCCCACAAAATCATTATCACAACTTTCTCTGTGTCTCAAGACACAGAACATTCGAAAATAGTTTTAGCAATGTGATACAACAACAGTGAGTATAAGTTAAAACGATGATATATTTTATGCTGTTATTGCACAGATAAATTAGAAGACATAATGCATTATATTATAATGCAAGCTTATCAACTGACGAGGCGATATACATCGATCACTAATTACTGCTTCAATTAATGTGGCGAGAATAATTAGTATATAGTACCGGTGTCAGATGCCATGCGGCATGTTGTTCTGATGATCCCATGTAATTAATTGAGTGTATTGATTATGTCTTCACTTTAAGTTTGCAGATGCACCAAAGCCGTCAGGTTAAGTGACGCGGCCCATCACCGTAAAATTAGCTGCCCCATGTAATATCTACAATCTAGTTCAACACTAACATGCATTATAATATAATAAAACGAACGTGATAATAATATTCGCAAACTCAGTACCTAAAAAAAATATATATTTCATCTTACTCAAGATCTGATGAAATATTTTCTGGACATTTTTTCCTGTTAAAAATATTAATATCTCCCGTGTGATGTAATTTATGAAGAGATAAATAATTCATAGATGTACTATGGCTGTAATAAATCAATTTTCCAGTTAATAAATCCACGTTCGTTCCGACGAAACCCCACTGCCTGCACAAAACGTGATGTTTTCGCGCTCCTTGCAGATTTCCTAAGCGGAAATTTTCCTTTCAACGGTGGAAAACTTACAATCTCGAGTGTATTAGTTCCGGCGCAAGTATTTATTCGCGTATTATTTAAAGGTTATTGGCTTTTTTTTGTAAAAAGGATAAATCGCAGACTGAAATTTAGGTAACTTTAGTTCCGTTAATATTTAACTGTTGTTATTCGTGCATTAAAATGCAGTGAATTAAAAAAGTTCAAAAAAATATCAAGTATTTTATATTCACTCCATTTAAATACAACAGTAACATAAATATTGTAGTTCATTTATTTTAGATTGCAGGTGAATGTTTAAATATCCAATTTGACTTTTAGATACATTTATGTGGGTGCGTGAACTTTGAACTAAAATTGGTGATATACGTCTTTAACCTAGTCGTTCGACAATGTAACCAGGTCCCCATTTGATGAATGTTTATTGCACGATCTTTTGTTTGCGAAAACAAAGGAATGAAAGATCATCAGAGCCGGAGACCAAATCATAAATATATGGAAAGAATATTTATATGATTTATTAAATGAAGATAGCAGAGAACTGAGAGTCAATGAAAATAATATATTATTCAAAGGAAATAGAGACAGAGAGAAAATGTAACCAACGACGAATTCGGAACGAAAGAATTGGACAAAGGATTGGAACGCTTTAAAATAACTGAGGCGTAGACGAAGTAACAACTGTGTTTAAATGTATGGCAGAAATATGCAAAACAGAAATGTTCTTCTTCTTCTTTCTTAATTTTAGGAGAGTCGCCTGGTTAATCACCGTTCACTTGCATGAGGCTGTCGCTCCATCCTTTCCTGGGGCATACAATGTCTCTTCGTCGCAATGGAGACATATCAGATATCCTCAGATCCTGTCTGCTACCCGGTCATTGATGTTCTTGACGTCACATGTTGTTCTGATAGACTCACTTCAATCTCTATCCAACAGTGTCTTTCCAGTAATTCTGCGGGGCACCTTCACATCAGCTGTTCTAGGAATGTTTTGGTTTTCGTTCTTTCTGGCCTCGCTTCTGCGGTGTATGTCATCACCGACCTAACCACAGTTTTTGTAGATCCTCGATTTAATGTCTCTTCCCATACTTTTATTGCACTATATTTTATTCAGACAGCCAGTTATTCTAATTGCTTTTGTTGTTTGGTCTCTCACCTCTGCTTCAATATCACCAAAGCCGGATAGTTCGATGCCAAGGTATTTATATTTCATTTTTTGCTCGATCAATTTACCGTCGAGTTCAAGTTTGCATTTTAGAGGGGTTCTTGATGTTGCAAGCACTTTGTTTTGGTTGATGATATTTCCATATTTAGAGACTTGGCCGTTATGTTAAATCATTGTAATAACCTTTGCAAATCAACTTCATTTGCTGCCTTGCTGCCCTTTAGCCCTCGAACATTTCGAACAATTTCTTCCATTATTAAATTGAAAAGAGTAGGACTCAGGGAGCCCCCCTGGCGAATGCCGCTATCCACTGGTATTGGCTCAGTGAGGTCTCGTATTTGTGCTCGTATTTTATAGTTTGCGTATATGTTCTCTATGGTTTTGATAAGATCATATGGGATTTGCCTATTGTAGAGGAGATGCAGCTTTTAGTTAGACCTGATCAAACGTTCTAATTAAATCAACAAAACATACAAACGCTGGCTGGGCTTTTGTGTTGATATATAATTTTCTATATTAAAGTTGTTGATTCTTCTATTAGTCTTTGTCTACCGTATTTGAGCAAGTCGTTCTGTATACCGTCTTGACCGGCACTTTTTCTATTTTTTAGTTTCTGTAGTGCATTTTCTACGTCTGTTGTATGGTTCGTGGCATCTGCGTTAATGGCTATTTCTGGTGTGGTAGGCTCATCTGTCGTTTTATACAGATCGGTTAAATATCTGATCCACTCTTCCTTCTTTGTTTGGGTTGGTTCTAGAAGTTGACCTCCTTTCTCTGCGATCTTATGAATCGCCATATCTGCTTCTGGAGTCCGCAGAAATCATCCTCCAGACGTGTTGAGGACATTTCCCAGTGTTCATTTTTGATCTTTATCACTAGTTCGTTACTTTTGTTCCTAATTGGCTTATACTTGTTGTATGAGTCTGGCGTTCGCAGGGTATTTTAGGTAGGCCTATCTTTTTTCGTTGCATTGTTCCTTGATTTCTGGGCGGAACCAGGGTGTCCTCTGGTTGTTTACTTGGTTCAATTTTATAGTTCATAAACCAACTGCCTCCCTTGTTCTTGATTACCTGCGTGCACAAATAGAAACGCATAGTAGGAAAAGGGATAGCCATGTTAGTTAAGAACGATATGGGCAGCCGTAAGTTTCTCGACAAGGACAATAATGTTGGGAGACAACTGTTTCAAGGCATTTCCAAACACATCAACACGTCATTCAAAAAATTGGACGACTACGGAAATCGAATGGGATTCGATCCATTTCCCAATGGCAGTTCTGGAACCTTAGCTTTCCGACTATCGGAAAAGTTCAAATGAGATATCAGAAAGTTGAAGAAAATGACTACTATATAATACTATATAATACCTCAGCCTAGTATAATGCCCGGGCATGTCCGTTAGGCCTTATGGAGCAGTCAAATGAGAGGAGGTACTAGGCTACGAATGAACCTTAACACAAAGATGGACATGCCACATAAACTAGAGAGATATTATTTTAACATTGAGAATATTTCCGTAAAAAGAACTTTTTGAAAAATTTTAAATTATAATATTTGACAATAATGGAATTCGAATTAGAAACCGAATTAAAAGCATTATTCGGGCTTAAGCGATTAGAGAAAATAAAAAAAAATAATTTGTTCGAGCTGATGTTTCGCTTCTTTATTGAAGCACTTTCAAACCCTAAAATCATCAAACATTTCACAAAATTATATCTTACATCCTATTAATTAAAATAAAACGAAGATCTTAACTTTGAACAACCTCTTTCAACAATGGACTGTGTTACGTGTCACATTGTCAACTCAAAAAAATGGTATGAACCTCAAAAAGGATCTATTTACACTTTCTCACAAGACGTTGACGTTCAATTATAACTCAATATAGGGCCAGTACATTTACGTAGTTTTTGAATGGAAGGTGAATGATCCCTTTTACGAGTGTGAGATTAGGTCTGACGTATGATCATTTTTAAAATTTTCTCTTTAACTATCTAACGTATTTTACACTTTTGGCTTCAAATTTAATTTAATTTTCGAATGTGTAGTCCATCTGATTCATTTTGGCTCCTTCTAGCGTTCATTTATGGGCCAGAAAATTGAACGGTGCGTTTCTTAATTCAATATGTAAACTATGAAATTTCAATTTTTTCTCACTAGGCACTGTACACAATGTTTGAAAAAAATTCAACATTGTTGTAATTATTTAGGCTTTGAAAATATTTAAATAAAGGAACGAAGCGTCCGCTAGAACAAATTTCACATTGTGGACGACAAATCGTTAAATTATATATATATGTTGATTCTTAGATTCTTGCGGGTAATATCTGTTTTTCCTGGTTCATCTGCATAATCCTCAAAATGTAAATTTTATGGAATATGTACCAAGTACGTATACGGAACTATTCCACACCGTGGACATACCATATACGTAGCAACTAATAATGGACGACAGACTGGCGAAGCAACGAAAACAATGACAAAACCAATTCATTTTGCATTTGTGTGGGTATTTTAATTCTAGTTTCCATACTATTTTTATTATGAATGCATATGAGTTTTTTATTCACAAAGGTGACTGTTTTATATTCTATTAATTTCATCATATATATCAAATACATCATGATCGAAATCTTCCCTCTAATTTTATAGAAAACCAATAGAAGGAAGTCAATATATCTAGATAGCGCAGAGCGTTATAACGCTTCATGATTTATAGACGTCTGACAATTTTAATATTAACACGTCAAGATATATTGCTAGTTCACACTCACAAAGTTCATGTTTAAACCAGCAAAATATTATACTGGAAAAACCATATGTTACATAAACATTTCTTGAACTCGATCGCGCCTTCTCTCGATTAAAATGCCCGTACGTTCAGCGACACGAATGTAGACAATTGATTAAGGTCTACCTGCCTTAGCTGAGACGCGCAATTTGTTCACCATCACGTGCCCGAGGGGCAGGATCGCAGGCTACTTGACAAAGCTTCCACATCCTGGAGAGGTCATCATTACGTATTCCGCAGTGACCGGCGTGAGCTTTTGCCAAGGCACGTGCTTTAAAGTGTAAAACTTGTAACTTCGACATATTTTGCTCGCGAGACTTGAATGCCATATTAAATTTATGGCGAAAACTTTGAAAAACAAGATAACTTCGCATTCTAAGTGCGAGGATTGCGGAAACTTTTTCAAATCGTTATTGTTGCAGTCGTTTATTGTTATAATTAAGCTACTGAAGTTTAATATACAAAGTTTTTAACTTAAATTTGTAAATCGTCAGTTACTCTCAATAATTATTTTCTTACGTTTTCGGCGAGTTCTATTTTATGTTTTCACTGAAAGTCTCCATTCGTGGTTTACACATACCAGCAATGCAATGTCCTTCACCATGTATATACCCTGTATTTACAACCCTTAATTGTTTTAGTAATAAGTAGTTTAATGTATCCTATTATATGATCTCTTTAAGCACACGACAAATATTTCATTTCCTTATCTTAGCGTACGTTACATATCCCCAAGTCCACCATCCCATTTTATCTGTCATTTTAACATTCTGCTTTCATACATAAACTTTCTTATCAGTATACTTTCAGTTGTGGTAATCGTTGTATCGTCGTCATTTTTTCACACGACCCGAAAATATAGCAACTAAATTTCGACTTAGCGGACCAAGAAATAAGTACATATAATATTTAAACTGTGCACGCACTAATCGTTCCATCAATAGAAAATGCTTGTAAAATAATTCTTCTGCCAAAGTACGTTTATCACCTATATGCGTTATAATTAGAATTAACTAACTCGTTCAATTTCTATCTGACATTGAGATCTATTATCGCATCTATCCCAGTATGCTTCGCCTGCGGCGCGGCGTGTCGAAGAAGCGTGCACTTAAATCGCCCACAGGCTATTCGCGAAATTGGATCTATGTAGTCTAAAGTACTAACACAAATTATTTTGGAACGAGATACTTCTTTTATTTGTTATCCATTAAGCAGTATAGGATTACTCATTTTTCCTTGACGCTGCCGAGATATTGTTGACTCATATGATTATAAATAAAGGTCGGACAAATGATAAATCACTTATACTTTATACTTAATACTCATAGATCATAGAACGATTCATATTAATGAATAAATTTTGTGAATTTGAACTGCCGAAGCTTGAACGAAGTAGATATTGATTATTATCTTACTTAAATTTTGTTATCCTGAACGTGGCAAAAGCCATAGGCATTTAATATGGTCCTAGCGACTTTCTGAAGTAATAGCAGTACATTTTTAATTAGTGTGCACCCTACTGAATAAGGCTTTAATAATCAAGGACATATTACATAAAAAACGTGATTGAATCCCCAGATGCCAAAATATACCACAACATCAAATTGAAATCACATATAACACAATGAACCAACGCAACATTACAAAATTAAGCCAAAAACGACGAATGTGAAAAATACATGAATTCGAAAGTTACATGACTAGCGATCGCAGATATCGAACAAAAGCTCTTTGTGCGGATTTGAGCTAAACCGCATTCATTTCAACGTTTCAGTATTTTCATTAGGATTAAAAGAAGATTAAAATAATTTCGTTCTGATGCTTGTGAGTATTTGATTTATTTAGCTTTACCCACATACAAGCGTAGGCTTTTCTCTGTGAATTAAAACCAACTGCGGAAATCGAATATATATCCTAAATATTATAATTCAAAATTATCCGTACATAGATCGCATTACTTCCATCGTTTTTGCATTTAGGAGATGAATAATCGTTGAACGAACCAGATACGAGCGCCTCGTATATGATTATCAAAAGGTTATTCCAAATATTTTTTTGCTGTACTCGTACATTGAAATGCGATAATCTACCCTTTTGTTGTGATTCCATTTTGTCATTCAAATTAGTTCGTAGCTATTGTTTCATTACATGCTAAACAAATCCATTCGAATACATTCTATGTACTCATCAAATATATTTATATCCATATCGATTATATTTGCTTCGCATTTTCAGTGAATAAACTTTAATTAATTAATGTTCGGTTGAATATTCATTCGACACGTACATGTAAATATGAACAATGAATCAAAAATAATTTCGGAAATTATAAAAACGAAATATTGACTAAATATTGACAGCAACCGGTCAAACCATCACTGCTAACTTATGTTGTGAACAGCTTCAGCGAATAGAAGCAGCGCTCATCCGAAATCAGGCTTCTTTGATGAATCGAAAGAATATAAAATTCTTACAGGATAACGCCAGGACGCATACCGCAAGAGTGACTGAGAAATAAATTCTGAACTTGGATAGGATACACCCTCCATATTCTCCTGATAATTCGCCCATTGATTTTTTTGTCTCTTTTTGTCTCTTGGCAGCTATATGAGGCATAAACAGTTGAGAATTCGAGTAAATGTAATAAATACGTTTTTTTTTAAATCTACCTATCGTAGTATCGTAATATTATTTACACCAATCAACCAACATCTTGAAATTGTGGATACTATATCCCAGAACAAGTTTGGTTACCATATAGGTCATTTGGCAGTTAGGTGGGATAGCCGAAGATCCAAACAATAAATGGGGTAACCAAAGAGCGGGTCAAAATCATATCCATATGCAGTCAAACTCTCTTTCCGTATTCCACATAGGGATCATAGAAACTACAATACCGAGGGGAAAGAATAAAAGATGATTTAAAAATCTATAATTTAAAAACGAAAGAAAATTATATGGGAACAGATTTTATAGAAATAAAAATTTGCATCTAAGTATGATAGAAGAGGAAGTAAGAAATTAATGGATTTTAATCATTGAATGAAGTTGCTGGGTTGTGATTTGAATTTTGTAAAACTTCAAAAATATATATGCATATGCACTTGAAGCTGTGAAGGCATTGGGCTTGTTGAAAAATTTTATTCCATTCTTTTTTGTTTCTCGTTTCCTATTTCCAATTTTGCAACTTCATACTTTTTATATTTACTCTACTCCTTACAACCATCTCTTCCTTGGTCTACCTTCTTTCCTTTTCCCAATTGTGTCACTGCAAAAGGTAATTTTTGGTAATCTATTTCTGGTCATTGTTTCTGTATGTCCTATCCAACTTAGTCGTTCTTCTTGATGTATTCTTTGATTTCATTTGTTCTTTCAGCATACCGTATTTCTAGTTACCTTTCGCAATTCTGAGTTTTATTTCTTCCTCCTCATATCCATTTTCGTTCATCGCGTCTCCATACTATACGAACCCTTTTACCTTGTCAAGCTTACACTCTCGGTTTCACTCACTTTCATGTGTTTTGTTTTTTGTTGGTTTATTTCTAGTCCATTCTAGTGCCCTTTAATTCCGTCGTTCATCTTTGCTAGGAGTGTATACTGCATATGGTTGTCCTATTGAATTTTAAATTACTGCCTCTAAATATGCTTTCCAAAACCAGGTTGAATAGTGCAGTAGAGAGAGGGTCAACTTGTGTTGATTTGTGGCCACTTCAGAGTACTTTATTTTGTGTTTTATTCAGCTTTATTGTTGTTACCCTAGTAACCCGGGCCATTCTAGTCTCATTGCATTATAACACCTAATCGTATTCGTAGCAGTTGTTGGATTTCTTTGAGAGTAAGAATTTGGTCATCTACCGATCCGTTTCTCCTGAAACATGTCTGATATTCCCCCAGGACTTTATATTAATACAATACCTAATACAATTATTTGTCACCTTTTATGCAAAGGGCATATCAGTGCGATTGTTCATTTTTCGGGTAGTTGTTCTTTCTCCCATACTATTTTTACAAGCTCATAACGGGTGTTTTTTTTAATTTGGCGTCAAAGCTGGATGTGAAAGATTAATTGCGAACGAACCATCATTATTAATTTGACATCTTAACCTATGTCTAACCGGTCTAACCACACTTTTAATTGTCAAAAGTTGTTACTTAAGTGACGTTTGAGTGTATGTACACAATTGTGGTTCGTTCACAGTTAAACATTCATGGTCAACTTCGACGCTAAATTTGAAAAACACCCGTTATATTCTTTCAGTTAAATGAAATCTTTCTGCTTTACCCATGTCTGCTGATATTTTGTTTTCAGCTGGACTTATTATTTTTTTGTTTTTGAATATTTGTGACTTCATCTTTCGTTGGTGCTTCTATATCTTCCTCTTACCCTCTGGCATTGTAAACTCTTTCTTGTTCATTTTCCTTACTTACACGTGTTTTGGGTTCGTCAAAGTGTTCCTTCGATCGTTGTATTATTTGCGTCGGTTCAGTCAGTAAAACTTCTTGGTTTTTAAAATAGGTATTTCTGCTCTGGTCTTTTTCTGTCTTTTTTTATTTTTTTTGTAAAATGCGCGGTTTACTTTGTCTATTGTCTATTGTGTTGTGATTCAATAATTCTTGTCGTATTTTCTTTTCCTCCTCTGCTGTCTCTACATACATCGCATCGAACCAATCTTTCCTGTTTATCACATCCTTTTTCTTCAAGGTCGTCATTTTAACTTTATCTTTAGTTACTTCTTTTCTAAGTTTCAACATCTCATCAACTTGTGTGGTTTGGCAGCATTTTTTTAACATCCTCATTCTGCAATCTTTCCATCATTTACTTTCTTTATTTTTTTATTTAATTTTCCTCCACTTTTGTTGCTGCGTATTCTTATTAAGAAATGCTCGAGAATTGCCCCTGATCCTCTCATACTTCTCACATTAGTAATTAAGTTTATGTCTTCTTTCTACCAGTATATGGTCAATTTGATTGCATACCCTGGCGTCTGTTGTTTCCCATGTCCTTTCACATATTTCTTTCCGTTCTAGTTGTCTACTCCTCACCATCTTGTTTCTGTCTACTGCAAATTACTGGGTGCCCACTATTATTAGATAATCTGTGTTTACTGTGTACTCCTATTATGGATCCGTACATATCTTCTTTCCCAATCTTTGCGATTACTTCCAGCGCAGCCCTCTTTTATTAATATTTATAGAGACATGAGACTTGTTACTGTTGCAAAAAGTTATTCATTCTACGTGTTTTGCATTCGAGAATTTTTAAAATAATGTTATTTGTATGATTGCTATTCCACTTCACCAAATATTTGCTACACTGTGCAGCCTAATTCTCCGCCCATCACAGAACGAATTGTTTTCGCCACTACCTAATTACCCTGAGACGTATTCCCAGACTATATATACGCAGGTGCCCAATTTCCCGTTTATGCTATTACAAGATAACGCGACAAACGTTCCGGAAATTTCTGCATATGTAGGAGTGAGCATTCGATTGCGCTACGCAGCAAAACGCAAGTTTTCCCACCGATCTTATTTTTGTTCTATTGTGATCTTTGCTTAGGTGTATGTAGTTAGCATAATATATATGAATAATTATAAAAATATCGTAGATCTGGATTCTGTATTCATGAAAAATTTACAAATTTGGAAAAATGAAGTAGGCCAACACAATTTTATTACTCTGTCGTAATTACCGGTCGTACTAGATTTGTTTCGTTGGACTTATATAACATTATAAGTTTTTAAATACATGTTAATAATGAAAAGCGTATGTATTGATAAAAAGATTAAAAAGAATTTTAATTGCGGAGCAACTAAAACAGCCACACGATCATTACAACGCTCTTTCGCCACACATCACTTTCACAAGAGTTAAATTATTATCAAATTCGACAAATCTTATTGACTTATTCTAATATTATTTATATTATGATTTTATCTTTGAATTGCGGTACCGATTATTATTTATAATTAATCCGATTATGTATGTTTGTATATACATTTCTTTGTATAATTAAGTGTTCTACGTTCCATATTGCATGAATACGCTACTATAAGCTGTGCATTGTTTCAATAAATCTAGTAGTCGGTGTATATAGTTTCCGGGCCATTGTTATGAGATACGAAATGAAAATTTGCCTCTCTGTTGCATCTTTCCTAATCTCAAGTATAGTGGATTTCACGTGTACACAAACATTTATTGTTAGTTTTATTCCACTAGTTAGTTGTCCTGATCCAGCATAAACGCTTTGGTAAAATAACATTGCGCTTCGAATTTATTTCCAACACGTACCAAAATGTGACCCAGTAAACTCAATTTGATAATTTATTTTACGGCGTGGCGGTTTTGTAAATGCAAATGTCACTCAAATAGGCGTTATTAGCTGGGAGTCATGAAATTTGAAGCGTTCCAAATTGCGTTACAAATTGACGTGATAAATGGCATGTCCTTTAATGAGCAAAACCGCACTTTTACATATATGATTTAGGAGCACTGCACTTAGTTTATAATTTACTTGCCGTTGACGTATGCACGGGGTAATAGCTCATGTCTGCTTGCGGCAATTAATGTGCAGTTTAAAGAGAAATTAAACCTGAAATGAATTTAATATTTTTAATTAAACTATAAACAAATTAAGTTAACGGATATTTTATATGTTATATGTGCATATAAAACATCCATCTCCCATATATATATATGGGTACTTTGCATTTACTAATGCTGTTCTTTAGCATTTAAATTTCCGAGAGTACAAAAGGATATTTCTAGGGTGAAATGGAATTGAAATTCATCGCACTGAATAATTAAAATCACCCTGCTTTAACACTACCAACCTTATATATGAAGCTATTTTGAATTCGGCATAAAGAAGTCAGAATGTCACATACATGATTGTCTATCTCTATAGGGTGCCAAATAAGAAAGAACATTTATTGGCATTTCTATCATTTTCAGTACTAACCTTATCCAAATAAAATATAGATGGCTTCAGCCAATTTATATTTCAGTTTCCGCATGCAATATCCAAACAACATTTTGTGAATTTTTTAGAGTATTTTATTGCATATTTGAGCATTAAAAAAAATATTTCTAGAGAAAAATATTTAAACGGAACCGATTTTTATGCACATTTGTGCAACACCTTTCAATTGCAGTCTACAATCGGTGGGAAAGATGTAGCTCGTAATTTTTGTCTGAAACAAAAAAAACCAAAGAAAATGGTAATTCTCATATATTTTCTTCTATGTGAACTAAAAAAAAACCAAAAATTTTGAAATTCAAGATTTTTCTCAGGTTTGAAAATAAATGTGCTCTTTGCAGGAAGAGAAAATCATTTCAACTTGCTAAACAAGTTGTTTAGAATTTTTTTTTCATTAATCTTTTTAGTTCAAATCGAATAGAATGCTACTGAAGCTAACAAAAGTTTTGTTTCGTTTTGATTGCTTGTCTAGTTTTCTCGCAATCACGCCCACCAGTTTAGAAAAATCGTAAAAACGAAATCTCGAGAAAACGCGCTCTAAAGTTTACGATCAGCAAAAATGTTAATTTTCGATTACTTACGGAATATCACGTTATAATCCTACTATAGCTCTTACGAACACAAAATATTATTGTTTCGAACGACCGATTGAACTTTTTTCAGTACATAGTTCGGTGTTATGTGACCGCGGGAAGGGGCGCGCGTTTCGTTTGTTCGAGCGTTCGTGCGTTCGTATATTTTTTGCTCGACACCTCACTGTGTTTAGTGCTGTATCTTTCAAAATATTGCGAATTAGCCGCTTTAACTTTTTATACATATTCTTAGATATATTAGGCATAGATTTGAGCAATAAAATAAAACAATTTTTTGAACCTTCTAAAGCAGGACCCCCCCTTAAGGGCAACACAACTTTTGTTATATCAAAGCATATTAATCTGTTCACAATATTTAAAATATTTACAAAACATACTTCCGAAATATCAATATTTTGATAATTATTCTTGAGGCTGATATATTATGGAGCATGCCGAAACTTGCATTCACAATTATCGCATGTCATCATGACAGCAACAGAGATAATAAAAACGAACGAATAAAAGATTTATCAGAATTGGTAAAAATTGATTTTAAGTTTGTTTGCAAATAAATCGACAAATAACTTTGTGATTTAAATCTCGTTAAATCGATGTGGAATTAATGGGAATTATAAATTTTCAATAATAATCTGACCACAAATCTCACAATCTGATTACGAGAATTTTGGTTTCTATAATTAGTAATAATCTGAACACAATTCTGTTTGAATAGGATTAACTGAATTTATTTAATTTGCTGAATTAATAATCCGACAACAGTTTGATAACACAAACCGGCCGCATGAACATTTAGGTTCCATTTAGGTGAGATGGCGCACAGGAACCGTCATATTGTTAATGCAGAGAAATCAACACTGAGGCACAATCAACATCGGACCGATATCTCAAAACGAAAAGAACCTAAACAAACTCCCACCACAGCGATAGTGATATTTTATTTATTACTGGCTACAGTTATTTTTAAATATCATACAAAAATTTGGATTTAACATCTCATATTTCCTTGCGACTGAAAGTAAAGCTTTGCCTTACATATCTCAGGTTCAAAACCAATAATTCATTATCTTGCCCTTGATTGGCTTTACAAGTTCCACCCTTGTACACCATTACATTATTCTGGTGGCGCCAAAACAAAGTTCATCTAAATCTAAGTGTTTCGTAGAATGATTTATAAATAAGTAGTTACAGGCTTCATTTCATAACGATGTTGAGGCTCCAACTATCTCGTCTAGTGTGAGAATAAAACAACGTTTAACTGTAGTATTATATGACCTAGTAGCATTACTGTTATTAAGCTTCTCCCATCCGACTTAGTGAAGTGGCCACCAGTAGAACTAATACCAATATTTTTCATTATTGGATTGCTTGGCATTAAATCTCAGTATACACGTTGAGGAAGTAACATTCTTCATTGAAGCAAATATTCTTCATTGGCACTTTTGTCTGTTTCAAGAATTACCAATTCAGTGAAAAATCTGTTTTTATTGTTTCTTACTTGTTACCCGAAAGACATATATTTTTGAAATAAATGTTACTTTTGCAATAATGAATAAAATTTTCAATTTTAAATTCTTGGAATAAAACAAATTTAGTTTAATTAAAATGCTGCGTTAACTGTGTTTAAACTGAGGTTAAACGATAACTGTAATTTATAATATTTATTTTCTTGCTGCTAAACAAAATTCACTTGACTATTTTATAAAAATATGTTGACCTGCAGTCAACTTACAAATTCTATAATTTTTAATCGACCATGGATGACCACATATCAACAAAGTAATTAAAAAATATATTTAATACCAACTAGTCTGTAACATTGAGTAAAATTATATAAAAAGTGTTCCACAGTAGACTTTTTAAAATAATTGAAATTAATACACACACACATACGTCCACATTGAAATCAAAAATAATGGTTTGAGAAACCATTATAGATTATTATTTTAAAGGACGCAAAAATAACATGCGAATATTGGACAACGATAACGAGGAAAATTAACAATGGAAGCACACTTAGAAGATACAAAAAATAAATAAAACAAACCAATTACGTTTTCCAATACTTGAAGTTCTTTTCTTTCAAATTATTCACATCCACTAACTACATATTTTATCAAACAATCAATTTTATAATGAGGTAATTTTTAACGATGCACCTGTTCTCTGAAAGCGTTCCTTTCAATGGTGGAAATGTACTATTTAGATTATTTCACGAATATTAGATAGCTAGATAGATAAAAAATTGCATTTTTTTAACTTTGTTAGACATGCAATGGTATCCATAAGAACGTACAGTTAACTTAAATTAATATAAATGCACTTCATAGTAATAATAATAATAATAATAATAAATTAAATATCATGCTATTAAAATATTATGAGTATGTTTAATTAATTACTAATACGTATACATATACGTGATTACATGATTATCACGTTATATGACTTCTATATCAATTGAAATTTTAAATTGGTGATCACAAGTTTGAGCGATGTAAAGTATACATAACAAAAGAAAGCACACAAAGCAAGAAAACAGAAAGAAAGCTTTATGAAATTCGAAAGAAACGGATCTACAAACTTTAAGAATTGTCAAAATTTCACCAACTGTAAGCATTCCCATAGTCGTCGAAAGGGAACTTATAATAATGGATTCAAGATAATTCAGATAAAAACAATCGTCGTAAAATGCTTTTACTAATGAATCAGGAGAGAGCAATTATACCTAGACGTGTAACTACTCTCAGAGGACAGGTGTGTGCACGAAATCTGTACGAATTTTACGACTTAGATTGTCAATGTGGGCCCTTAACACACTGAGTATTATTTGCATTTGAGTTCTCTCCTCAGCATATAAGTGGAATTTTTATTAATAGAAGCCAATAATTTTCTTCTCTCGGGTCGTGTGATAAAATAATTTGTGGAAGGAAAATCGAATAGAGACGTTTTAAACCTCCTTATCGACAATTTGGGACAGGGACAGGAAGAATTACGTAAGAAATTAAATTTTATTTATAATTTTTAAGGGAATTATTTTGGTTATATTGTTTAGCCAAATAAATGTATGGGTCCTATTAAAAAAAGGATTGGTGTTCCTTGCCTATTTTTAGGCGAACTACACAAGCCCAAACAATACAATCAGTTTTTTATGAAATTTAAAATTAAAAAATTAAGTCTAATGTTTGTGGAAGGGAGGTTGAAATTTGTTGTCGCTCTGATGAACCGACAAATTAAAATGACAAAGAATGAAAGCAAAATCAATGCCATATAGTGGCCAATCTGTTCGCTCAACATAAAAAAAAACTAACGATGTTTTTTTATTTATGTTATTTTGAATAATTTGATTAGCGCGTCCATTACATTTTGTCTATCAATGTCCACAAAACGTCGTAGTGATCACTTTTGATGAAAAAAGGACAAAATACGACATTTCTTTAGATTTCCATGTGGTTGAAAGTTATTTTCAATTATACCAGTGCAATCCAGCTTGGTTAGTTTCAATCGGACATTTTGCTGGTAAACTTGAGGTCTCCTTCCTCTAGGCATCGTTAAACACTTGAAACACTTTAAGCTAAAGAACGGGATCCGAAAAAGTAGAACAAATTCAAAAAATGACTCGATAATTGCTTGTCTATCACCACCTCTAAAAAATGACACAAACTTCAAAAATTCCATGACTACTTGATGATTGGGTTTCAAATTTTAATCAAATATTTCCCTGGACTAGTCCACTATTCCTGCCAAATTTAGTCCAAAAATTCCCACCCTTTCTAGGTGGTGCAGTTTATATGTCACTGATATATAAATAAGTAGTTACAGGCTTCATTTCAGAATGATGTTGAGGCTCCAACTATCTCGACTAGTATGAGAATAAAACAAAGTTTAACTGTAGTATTATATGACCTAGTAGCATTACTGTTATTGAGCTTCTCCCATCCGACTTAGTGAAGTGGCCACCAGTAGAACTAGTACCAATATTTTTCATTATTGGATTGTTTGGCATTAAATCTCAGTATGCACGTTGAGGAAGTAACATTCTTCATTGAAGCAAATATTTTAGGTTGAAATTTGTTGTCGCTCTGATGAACCGACAAATTAAAATGACAAAGAATGAAAGCAAAATCAATGCCATATAGTGGCCAATCTGTTCGCTCAACATAAAAAAAAACTAAGGATGTTTTTTCATTTATGTTATTTTGAATAATTTGATTAGCGCGTCCATTACATTTTGTCTATCAATGTCCACAAAACGTCGTAGTGATCACTTTTGATGAAAAAAGGACAAAATACGAAATTTCTTTAGATTTCCATGTGGTTGAAAGTTATTTTCAATTATACCAGTGCAATCCAGCTTGGTTAGTTTGAATCGGACATTATATTATTTTAGTATTTTCTGTCCCACAAAATTTACGGATCTATTTATGTAAAATTCCGGGATTTTATGTTAACTTCTATTTATGCAATAGCGTTTCTCTCAGTTAATTTTCGAATCTAAGGCCCATACATTATAATGATGTCAACCCAACCCAACCCATCTCAATAACAAAAAAAAATACAAACATTGACGAAAATAACTTAAATAAATAAAAAATCTATAAATTTAACGAACCCTTGATTTTAACAATTCTAGATTTGTTAAAATCAAGTCTGATGGGGTTCGTTAATTTTTTATGGATTACCGACGAACTCGAAAGGCTTGCAGGTTTAGAATCAATCTTTGTATTCTGCATGGAATAGGGCATTCCGATTTTTGGGTTGGGTTCGGTTGGGTTGGGTTGGGTTTGGTTGGGTTGGGTTGGGTTGGGTTGGGTGCTAATATTATATACTACTACATTTCTTAACTGCGACCTAAATCCTATCATTTCAGACATTATATTCACAATGATCTTCACACAACCATCGAACTCGGTAGTTCATATCCAATAACATACATCAATTGAAACAAACTTACCCTTACCACACAGTATTTTATTAACACTAGATGTACATTTCGACAACTAAGTTGTCAGCAGTGTACAGAGTATTATACATCAATAATAATAAACAATTTTATGTTTACCAGGTCCCATAGAAATTTCATTTCTCGCGCACACCATCCGTTTCTGTCCAATTTCTTCCACGTAGCGACTCCTTGTAAATATATTTCCAACTTTCAAAAACAAAATTACTCGTTTGACTTCCCCAATACCCCAATATTTAAGTCATATATATTCCCTCCATGCATTGGGCAGGAAGGTTCTGTTTACATGTAACATTGCCTGATATAACTTCCAAATAACTTATTGTCAGTAAGCCATGGTTTAATTATGCGTACTTTCATAAATTTGAAGGAAATATTGTTAACAAACATTATTATTATTATACAATTAATTCGTAAAATAAATGTTTATTGTGTACCCACTTACTTAGTGAGAACCTCTACAAAGGAGTAAACTATTCATTTCGAATTTTATAATAAATTTGTGGCGCCCAATGCAAATAGCCAGCGAACAAATATATAGCAATACGGAAGTATGTTAAGTCACTACTGAGCATTCGGGTTTTTGGGTGAATAGTCGTTTGCGTATCTTATCATTTCGCACCATATCCTTGCATTATAGCATTTCCTTATGGACGATAAATCCTATCCTATCCTATTTTAAATGCGACTGCTATAATTAAGAAGAACTACTCCCGTACCCTGATTTATATAAAGCTTCGTGTATTTAATACACTCCAAAGTTCATGAAATACCACTACAAATGAAACAAATTGAAAACGGTCTGCCGGAAAATTATTACAAATTTCCATTATAATTACACCAAACCGTGAGAGACGCCGAGAAAATCCGTCTCGCCGAACAAAAATGCAGTTTTCCGTCTTCTTAACGCCGCCATCTGTATTCATTAAAAACCTCTTCTTCTATTCATTCGGCGGCAACAATGCACTAAGAAAAGTGCTCCGTGCTTGTTTCTCCTGCCTCGACATCAGACATTCTCGCAGGCCAATAAATAAGCCCTCAGTAAAATTTTAATCGGCTCTTGTTTGTTTTTATTCCGTCGAAGTTTACTGCCCGCGGTATATAAATATAACTGGCTCTGGTTTCATTGTTTCAATAATGGATTTTCGAAAATCTAATTGCACTTTAGCGGAAAGGCGCAAAGCCGCGCGGCACCGCAAATAAAATTCGGTGGGCATAATAAGTGTATTGGAAATTTCCCACTTATTAAAATTACCAATTCAACGCGGAATAGAATATACCGTATTAAGCACTATTTGGAATCGAATTACTCGCCAATTGTAAAATCAATAGTACGTTTGTATTCAGAGAGAGTTAAAAGATATAGTTATATCATTTACATTATAATACTTAAATTATAATGTAAAATTATATCAGAGTGGTTTAATTTTTTTATTTATATAAACAATAAATTCTTCCATCAATAGGTGTTGCAATATAGATATTACATATCATATATTTTATTTTTCATGGCTTCCTATCTTGTGGCAATTTTCTAACCGCTTTCCATTGATTGCCTGCTTTTCCGCAACCGGAAGCTAGGGCTGAACCTTTCACAGCCCATACGTGGTCGTTTTATTTTATTTTCCCTTATTTTACATTTTGTCGTCATATATTTCTGTTATTCTCTCCCCTTTCATTAATAAAATGTCCTGGCCATCCCAATTGTCTGTCCTCTATTATTACTTCTATTATGTTCGTGTCCAATTATTTAAAAAATATTTCATTTCTTGCGCTAGTGCTTCTGGATATTCCTTCAATATTGGTTATAATTGTGAATTTGTTTTTTGTAAGTGCTCAGGCTTCACTGCTATACATTTTCGATGTATGTCACTTTATTATATTATATTTTTATCTTTGTAAATACTTCTTCCCCACGATTTCCTTATCTATTTTCCCATTACATTAAATAGTTGATCCCAAGTATTTATATATTTTCGCTTGGTCTAATGATGCAAATAATAATAATAATAATAATAATAATGCAAACATTAGCTCTTGTACTAGTAATGTTTTTATTTTCAAATGATAACTTGTCATTCTTCTAGTCATTGTTCCCTGAGGCCGCACCAATCAGTTGGATGTCTTGGAATAAATGAGATTGCAGATTTGGGCGATATGCACACAACCCAAAAGAAAAACTCCTTGGATTCAGCGTACGATACTTTATGGTTAGAGCTCCGACCCAATGAGCTCCCACTGACCGTGAGGTCTCAAAAAGGTGTCGAAACTTTCGATATTCCTGCCAGCCTTCATCGCCTTCTCTACCTTCCCGTGGAGGCAGTCTGCCGATATATGAGAATGGCTTTTAGTCAGATATCGTAAAATCACCTCTTGGGAACCAGTATCCTGATTTATGATGTTCGTGCATATTATCCAATTTTTATTTTGGGCTGAATTATTGTCGACTGTCGGCCCAAATTGTAAAACGATGAGCTCCATCGATCGCAATTACGGAGATAATGGAATAGACAATGGAATCAGCGTTAGATCTTTGCAGGGTCTCATGCCAGACAGAACACGCAGATCTTCTCGTATTTGTTTAAAACTGCGAAAGTTTCGTTGTAAACCACAAATCGGCTCATGAAGAACCTGTCCTTTATTTCCGGCATGACTCGAAGGAGAATCACCTTTTGTGAATCCATAGAGTAAACACTTTTAGTGTCACACTGCTCTCTTGTCTGGTCAATATTATAAAGTGATTTCGCTTTCGCGACTTTAGTATCGTGTTCCTCCTTTCTCTCGAGTAGATCTTCATCAACCGACTGATGTTCACGCTCCGCATCCTTGATGGCCTGTTGGTTTAAAATATAGTCAGAACAGCGATTTCCCTTGGGCATCTTGAGAGAAATTTTATACTCTTCAATGTTTTTCTGTAGGCTTTTTCTTTGCAAAATCTTTCATTATGTCAAGTGTTAGGTCACGGGATAGATACAGGTGAGTTATCAATCGGGTGAGTTATGGCGCCTATAGTGACTTACGAATGGGTTGAAAGTTGAAATATATGCTTTGATAATGTCGGTGTCTAATTTATTAGCTGACTGTATCCTTCCACGATTCTGTCCTACAGCTCCACCAATGGCTGTTTTCTTAATCGCAGCTGAAATCTCAGTTAAGACAGAGTCATTGGAGCCCAGTGTGTTGAAAAATAATGTTTCGGAAGACCTTGACTTGTTTGTGATCTTGGCATGGAATGGGCAAAAAATATTCCCTGGTTTCGTCCTTTCTGTAGCCATGTCTTCATCCCCTTAAGAATTAGTAGCACCCTTCACTATTCATCGTTTAATTGATGTTATTCGAATATGCCGTGTAAGCCAATGTCTTCTGTCAGCATAGAGTAATTTCCAAAACTCGTCCCATAGCGTCTTTCTGTCAGATTCTGAAATTGAAAGCCACGATAATCATTTGCATTTTCCTTCGCAAGGTTTTTTCATTTGTTGTTTTGATCTGTCGTGTTCTTGCTTCTCGTGTTGAGTCTGACACCGTTTGGCTTTCTTTTCAGGCGGTTTATCCGCCATATCAACCGTTTCGGCATAGTATATTAAATCAATGTTCTTTTCTAATATAATGGGCTCGGAGGACGCTTGGACAGAAGCACTTCTTTCAAAAACTGGCTCCAATCTGAGTGACAGCTACGGCAGTTGCCCATCATGTTCCATGTCGTCCACTAGAAATTTCGTTTACAGCATTAACTGAACATGGCACAGTATATTGCATCTGTCATTAACGCCCGAGTCATGGCTTACAAATTATTTTTCCCGCAGTTGAATTTGATCCAAGGACGGTTGGAGTTAAGTATAGTGCTTACGTATGGTTGTTGAATATTTCTGGCGTCGAACCCTGCGCATACACTTGATTTCTCTAAAATAATAAGAATTAATGAGTTGGAGTTACCTAATAATACTAGTAGTGTAGATCCTGTAGCTTCAGTATCTCCACCTGTACAATTGAAATTTTAAAAGGAAAACTTCGATACGATAATTCTAGGTAAAAAGAAGAAGAAAGTTGTCTTAGCGCACCCACATGTGTTTTCCGAAACATTTGCAGTAACAAAAGTAGCAAACACAATGTGCAGTATCAGGTGACTCAAAGATCGGCTGCGATTGAGCAATGCATACACTGGGTTTTTCCTACCGATCTTTTTTTACTGTATATACTGTATTTCATCTCTCTTCTTCTAGATTCGTAGTTGCAGATACTGTTTTTCAGGTATGTTTTTCAGGCTTCCAGCTATAAAATTGAGTTTTTGCCGTTGAAAAAACGCAAGGAAAAAACCAGTATATGCAAAAATTACTCCAGCTCATTTTTCCAAAAATATGCTAACTAACCTCACTATTTATCTGAATTATTTCATATTTCTAGCAAAATTACCAGTAAAATTTATATCTTTACAGTAGTATATGGGTCCCCACCTCTATGTATTAAGATAATTAGCACGTTCGTCAGCAACAAAATTACGATCATCAAATTGACAGTTTATAACGTCAAAAAATTTCATTAAAATAGTTGTAAACACTCCAAACTTTTAAACAATTAATCTCCAGTTGGTTGCGAACACCTTTACGATGTCGACGTAAATTTTCAATACTCCACGTCAACACATTAACTTCGCCACAAAATTTATCATAAAGAGTTCCGAAGATCCCAAGATGTATAATAATAAAACTTGCGATAAATTTCACCTAGTTGTTTTCGTGGTGCATGCTTTATTATGATATATTTTTCCATTACATAAGCTGGTACTGACATAATGTATAATAAGGAACGCGTTTGGTGACCGAATATTTTCTAACTTCTCGAGATAATAATCATAAAACTCACTTGAGAGTTGATAAGTTTGCTTTATAGTCGCCGTCGCATTTTAAATTCTTGAATAGAGGCCGTACATATATTTTAATGGATTAAAACGCAAATGCAACACATGTCGCTGACAATTAAATTAAATTAAATAAAATGAAATGCGGCACTCTGATACGCAATCGTTATACAGCGCATGCTTGGAATCCTGGAGCTAGTTAATAAACCGCATAATAAATTAACTACATTGTAGAATGATTAATGCGACAACCAAGTTAGTTATAACTGGTTGAAAGATTTCCTCCAATTTATTAAGGTAATTCGATCCCTCCAATGTGCGTCAGGAATAAATGTGATCTCGGCTTGGTGCCGCGGCGCCGCGAATTCCTAAACTTTGTTAATTTAGAAATTTCAAAGCGATGCCATCTTGACATCACTGGTGACATTCGACGACGTGACGCGTAGTGCATTTCCAATTCAGACCTCCGCAAGCGGAACTTTGTGTCGTGTGTATCACGAGAGCATGGCGATCGCCTGCTTAGCAAACATAAACATATTTATTATGAAAATGAAGACATGCATAATCTCAACGTACAAAGCTAAAACACAAAAACGAGTAACAGTGCACAATGAAATAAAGCAAATTTATTTACAGCGTTATGGTCAGGGACTAAAAGGATACACATATCACGCAAATAATTGAGGCTCCAGAGTGCAATTCTTTTCGGGAGATATATAAAACAGCAGAAATATTAAAAAGGGTTGCTTCACATCGCCATGAAAAATTGTAAATGTTAGAAAAGTGTGAAAGTCAAATTTTCTGATATTCAGGAAAAGTAGAGCGAGATAAAGAAAGTAGTAGTAACAGTAGTTCGATGAAGATTTCGTATATATCTAAATCATATAAAAAATCGTTCGCGTGTTTGCGCGCTGAGATCGTTTCATATTTTTCAATTCCAATAACAAAGAATTTTATAATCAAGCACAATTAAAACTGATCTATATTAAAAATCCTAATAATTTTTGAATCACCGAAGGCGGAACAAAAAACCGAGCACCGGAAAACGATTTTTATTAAAAATTAACTTTCGCAGAGTTTTCGCTTAAATTTGATTTTAATTGTGCCTTGAAAATGGGCATTTAAATCTCGAGATGGAATCCGTTTTTAGAACACCGGCCGTTGCAGAGAATTATTGTTCGGCGGATACAAAGCATATTTCCAAAGACAATTACATTTGCATTTCAATTCATTAAGTTAGTCTTCTTTAATTCCGTCCTGTTTTAATAAATACGACAAACGCCGCTCCAGCATGCGTTGCGATTTGCTTGCAGCGTTTGTTAAGTTTGCTTTAAACCGAATAGTGTGGATATTTAGATTTGTATTTAGTTAATTTAATTAAATCTATAAATGCACTTGACGAAAGTTGGTGCAATTAGATCAACATGAACCGCTTTCAGTTCTATTATTATTCCAGCGTAATTTATAACTATCTTCCGCCAAACGTCGCAGACGTTGTTGAACGTAAACAAGTTAATTTTAATAACTTTGAGAAACATAAATCTATCCGCTATGCCAAATACTTAAACAGCAGCTGGGTGTAGATAGTTAAGCAGTCAAGTAATTTAATAAGTGTAATTCCTTGACGAATGTTATTTCATTTATTCAAAATTTACAACCAATTTTGTTATAATCTCGGTCACATACTGATAATTGCAAATATTGTGTGGCATGAAGGTAACAAATAAAACAGTTGTAACATAAAATGCATTATGAAGGATTTGTCAATACTGTCTGCTTGCCAAGGTGCAAATAACAATGTTATCTAATTTAAAGTTCCAAATTAATGTGTTTTTAAATATGTAGGCCCACACACCAAACTATTTTCACAATCAGAGCCACACTTTTAGACAATACAAAAAACACCTTCCCATATAAATGTTCAAGGACTTGAAAATGTTAAATACTTCGAGCACACAGTTTTTCTATTTTTCCATTTTTTTATATATTTTCATAATAGGAACCATACGTTGAATTGTCCTTGGACTTTTTGGATTTGGATTTTTTCGTTAAACACTAATTTGACATGAACTCCGTATAATATAAAATGAACAAGAAACTTCACTGCCCACGACTTACACGGTTCTGTTTCTGATGCACGCCACAACTGTACACTTATCAGTTAGGTTGTAAATGACCACAGACCTATTATCGTATACATTTTTGTTCAATTTATTTGTACAAATACTTCATTTTGAATTTCATTTGCAAATTATTGGGTTGCGCAACAGCGCCAAATGAGCAGCAGCATTATTTGCGAAGTCTACCGAAACCGTAATGAATAGCGATGCAGGGTATTATAAAATTTCAAGCTTTATTGGATTAAATATAACGAAACTCTGCGGAATACCTGCAGTTTCGTAAGCCAGACACGTTTTTTAATGTGTACGCCCTGTTTCACTTTTATGCTCTGTTATAATGCGGGCTATTGTATTCTTACATCGTCCGGGTAATTGATTTAACTTTGTTTTGTATTAAACCGAGGCATTTTACAAATAAGGCCTTACGTGAATGGCGCGGTTTTAAGTGCATATCATTGAACGTTGAATTGATTATTCTTACATTAATAAATGTTTTAAAAAAATATTATGAAAATATATAGGTTAACAAATAAAATATGGGGTATTCATATAGTTAATCATTTACGTCTTCACTAAGTAAATTTTGATAGAATAGTGCAAAACATGCTTTCTTACGAACTGATTGTCGTCCCAAAAATTATTTGAAAGAATTATAGAATTATAATTTTTTTTCCGTTTTAGAATGTAGTTAATTATTTAATGATAATATATGCAACTACGTAAAATAATACGTCTACGCCATTCAGGTAATAATATAGAGAATTAAAACAAAAATTAGATCTAGGTTTTTAATCAAATTTAAAACACAAGTTATAAAAATAACTGCGACATGACGGAAGAGCAACATTTTTGTTATATAAATGTTTATGATATATTTTAGTTAATATATTTAGAACATTATAAATAGGGATAAACAACCTACTAATTGTATGACTTAACAAAACCAAAACAAATGTCAAGGAAAACGAACGAACGAGATGACGTTTATTACAGGGTTAACCAGAATTTGAAAATTTCGGTGTTACACCCCCAAAGAAATGTATAACTGATGACTGTTTGGTCAATACTTTTTCTTTTAAAACTGTGTATAGTGTGATAGTGGTCTGTCCTCGGTTGAAAACGTGCATTGTCAGTTTGACTAGACATTGCTCGGATAAATGTAATGACTATCCCAGATGATGTGTCATATCTTGTAGGCTTTTTCGATTAAGATTCTTCGTAATCGTAGTTTTAATTTATCATTTCTAGTGGCCTCTGGTGTGATTTAATTGCATTTAACCTCTATTGAACGTAATTTAGGTAATTTTTTCAAAACCATGGCTGTGAAATACAGCCAATACTCCAGTGATACTCAACCTTATGATACATTGTCAACCTCAGAAATTACCGATACCCAAGAGGTCATAAATTTTATTATTGAATACCTCTAATAATCATTAATCCACTAAAGCCTGATGTATTGAAGTATTGTTTAGTGAAGCCAAACAAAAGAATTATATTATTAATCACAGTCGTTGATATTGCAGTACATTTGGGTGATGTTAACAGACATGTCTTGTGGAAGTTAGCAACGAAGAAAATAAAATAGAGGTGATGTAAAACAAAAGTAAACGTAAAAATGGGGTTGTGATAAAATATACCAAAGTCGATTTAACCAGAGAAGAGAATGAGATACAAAGGAAAATTAGACAGATGACAAAAGAAGAGGGAGCCCGTGGAAAAACCGTATGAATGGGGCTTGAAAAATGGGAAATATAGAAGTTAATAAAAAACTAATTAAAGTGACGTTAGAAGAAATAGTAGATTTGACCCGACAACGAAATAGATGGCGAGAGCTGAACAAATAAGAAAAAATACTGTAAACAAAATAGAATATCGGTAGGCACCTGGAATAATTTGCTGATGGAGCCCTGAAAGACCTCTGAAATGAAAGAATAAATATCTTGGTACTTCAAGAACTGAAACAAGAGGGAAAAACAATAACAGAAAACCATAGATTTTTAACAGCAGAATTGATAACAGGAAACTGTTACAGGGTTGATAATTAATGACAGATTCTAAAATGAAGTTAATGACTTTCAGGGATATTCGGTTATAATCGGATAAGCATTAGAGGTCAATTTAGAAATCTGAAATTTTATGAAGACCTAGAAAGGATTTTGGATTCTTAAATGTATATTAGGGGATATGCACGCCAACGTTGATAGAGAAGAAGAATACAAGCAGGTAACGGGAAGGAAGAACATGTATACTGCTAATGATGACAATAGAAAGAAAGTAATAGAATTTGCGTGAAAACAGTATGAAGATAGATTGTACTGCTTCTGATCATAAGAACATACGTAAACAAACATGGTTATCGTCAAATAGCAAGACAAACAACTAAATTGGACATATCTTGATGGAAACAAACAAAAATTGTAAAGACCGTGCACAGAGGAGCAGATTGAGATGGTGATCACGCATTAGTTATTGCAGTCCTACAAAAATCAATGAAAAAGGAAGAGGAAGAGGTATGATCCGGCACTTTGAATAATAATAATAATAATATAATAATAATATAATAATAATAATAATAATAATAATAATAATAATAATAATAATAATATAATATAATAATATAATAATAATATAATAATAATAATGTTTATTCAAAATACATACAATATGTGTAGAACAAGTCAGGTACCATAATTGGTCAAATGGTTAATATAAATAAACATCACAATACAAACTGCAAGTCATTGTCAAACAAGTAACAAACAACATTAAAATAAAACTTCAACGAAATTTGAAAACAATCTATCCACAAATGCCAAAGAACTCATTAACTGTGTAAAATGCCTGGTCGCACAAATATGTCTTGAGGTTTTTTTTGAATTGTTGGTGATGCATGTTCTTGAGGTTTTTAGGGAGATGATTGAACACTTTTATAACCTGGGTAACGACACTTTTTTGCACTTTTGCGAGTGTAGTCTGCGGCGGACATAAATACGGTTGAACAGTACCTCGCGTTTCATACTCATGAGTGAGTTCCCTTTGACGTAGCATTTCATAGTGTTTTTTTGCGAAACATGCACACTCATAGATGTATAAGGAAGGTAAAGTGAGTATACCTTTCCTATGAAATATTAGCTTGCACGTGTCTCTTCTTTTAAGATGAAATATACTGCGAATACAGGATTTTTGTTGCTTAAAAATTCTGTCCACTTCAACTGAGTTTCCCCAGAAAATTATCCCATATAGTAGACGGGAATTCACAAATGCGTGATAAGCTGTAAGGCTTGCTTCTGTACTTACAGATGAAGATATGACACGCAATGCGTAGCTAAAGCTACTTATTTTTGTTGCTAATTGGTTGACGTGTTCCGTCCACTTTAGTTTTTCATCCACGTTTACTCCTAGGAACGAGGTATTGGAGGTTGGCGCAAGTATGTTTTCCTTGAATCGATATATTGAGTTATCCCTGTTTGATTTTTTGAAATCTATGATTTTTGTTTTGTTTATATTAAGCTGTAGGTTATTTTTGGTGAACCACTCGTCAAGTATTGTTAGTACCTGTATGAATTTACTTTCAACTCCACCTATCATGCTGGACCTTATTATAATTGATGTATCGTCTGCAAATTGAATCGTTTCACAATTCAAAATACCCACTAAATCATTTATGTATACTAGGAAAAGCAGTGGACCTAGTATCGAACCCTGTGGGACACCTCGCTCAACTACCTTCCAGTCAGATTTTAATATCTTACCATCTTCATCTGTTATCGCTACACATTGCCTCCTGTTTTGTAGATAGGAAGTGAGCAATTCCAACGGCTTTCCTCTGAATCCCATGGCTTCCAATTTTATTAGAAGTGTCCCATGGTGTACACTATCGAAAGCTTTTGACAAGTCCATGAACATACATGATACCTCATCTCCTTCATTTATGCCATCCATTACTTCAGAGATCAACTGAAAAAGAGCTCTAGATGTTGATCTTCCTTTCATGAAACCATTTTGGTTTTTGTTCAATAGTTTATACTTTTCCAAAAATCTATACATTTGATTTGACATTATCTTCTCATAGATCTTCGCAATATTAGATATTAGAGCTATTGGTCTGTAGTTTGCTAGCTCTGATTTATCACCATTTTTGTGTATTAGTTTTATTACTGTTGTTTTTAGTTTAGTAGGGAATACACCATTACAAATACTTGTATTAATTAGTTTTGTTAATGGTTCCACCAATATTGATGCACCCTGCTTTAATAATGTCACTGGGACCCCATCGTCCCCTGTTGCAGCTGTGTTTTTTAGTGAGTGTATTACATTATACACTTCTTTTGAGTTTGTAAGTTTTAAAACAAACGAGGTACTTTGACGTTTGAGGTAGTGCTTTTGCTGCGAAGATGTGTTTATATCCGAACACATATCAATCAATTTCCTATTTATATTCATCAGAATTTCCCTTACGTTAGTACCCAAATTTGTAATGTCCCTCAATTTTAAACCTGTCTGTTTTTTACTTCTATTAATCGTTTCTGCTACCACGTTCCAAGTAGCACGCGTTTTATTTTCAGCCGATAGTATATATTTGGAATTTATGTTTTTCTTTTCGATTTGTATTTCCCTTTTGAGATTTCTTACGTAGTGTTTATATTCACTTCGTCCAATGCTGCCCTCCAACATAGATGTATATAATTGGCGTTTCATTTTACATTTGCTTTTTATTTCTTCTGTTAGCCATTTCTTTGTATATTGAAAGACGAGGAGTAACAGTGCATTTTAAGAAAGAATTACCAGAAAAATTGAAACAAAACCACATAAAGCACAATTGGATGATGAATGGGCACAAAATAAAAAACAGCAATGAAGGAGTCAATAAAAATAGTGCGAGAATCGACAAAAATGATAAAGATAATAGAAGAAACCACTTAGAACAACAATTAAAAGAAATAGAAGAAACGTACAAGAATATAGAAATAAGAAACTCGTATCAGAAACTAAACAAAAACAAAGGTCCTATTACTGGTCGAACAACGAAGGGCTATTAGTATTAGCTATTAGTATTAGTACTGCCCTCTGTCAGTCAAACCGATGTGTCTAGTATGTCTCAGAAGTGTCTAATGAGTGAGAAGAGGACAGAATTGAACAATAAATTGAAGGGAATGCAGAAAAGAAAGAAATTATAAGTACAAACAACAATAGTGCAGGGGAAAATAACATAGCACTGACAATTTTAAAACACGAAACATTAAGGACAATAATACCAATATGGTACTCAAGGTTTGAGAAGATGAAAAAATGCCAAAAGTGTGGAATAACGCATTAATAATATCATGTATAAGAAAAGGTCCAAGGAACACTATAATAAATAAAAAGGGAATTGCACTGCTCGAAGTGACACATAAGATTGTAGCGAAGATAATCAAAAATGGATTAGAGAAATATCATATTGAGCTAATAGGAGATTATCAAGGAGGATTTAAAGCAGGAAGATCGACCAAGAAAATTTAAATAAACTTGTGGAGTCATTTCCACAAGTTTATTTGGTTTACTTGGTTTACTTGGTCGATCTTCCTACGTAGGACACAACAAAATATTAATGGACGGATGGGTGTCTCATTATACATAATTCTCTTCGCTTAGTACTGGAAGTAATTGAAATGGAAAGTCGCATAAGAACGAAAGATTTGCTATGTGGAAGTAGATACCAGTGCATAGCCTATGCCACAGATATAGTACTGATGGCGAGATCAAAGAAAGAAATAGAAAGAAGTTTTAAGCTCATCGAATGTAGCAGCTGTGTGTTTTGTAAGTTGACACTCTTATTTGGCAATCGGTTATATACACAAAGAGAACGTTGAACTTTTCCCATAAATCTGAATTTTTCACTACTCAAACGTATCTCAATTTAAAATTCAAAGGAATGTTTAAAAATTAGATCCAAAAAACTAGACAGAGGCAGATTTTTTTCTTGGTTATTATTCTTATTTGTTCTTGTTCTTTAACTGTAACATATGTAAGTAAACAGCTGTTACGGATACTAGATTGAATAAATTGCTGCCAATTATAATAATTTTACACCAAGTGATTAATTATATGCGGATGGTACTAATACTCCAGCAATTCGGCGGGTATTTATACGAGATGATTACTAAAGTTAACGTCCGCTTGTTAACTCTTAATGATTGTAAATGTGCGTTAAGTAGAGTTTCATATGATATCTTAGTTACGCCAAAAGGAGCTCTACCGCGGCGACAGATTAATTTAATCCGACGACAATAAACTTTAACTGCGTCTTATATAGCAACGTTTTAATTTATTGCCCTTTAGGAAACATTTAGATTATTGTAACTGGCAGTATGAAATATTATAAATTTAAGACGTCAGTATTCTTTATAGCGATTTCTTGCGATTGCATTCATTAATTTATTTTCATATATCACATATTTTGGTCGATTTCGTATAAGATAATGGCGCTTCGATGAGAAAACATTTGTAAGAGTGGAGGAATTACTATAATATGATCCATTTAGATCTGACCTAACATATCTTTGAGTATTTTATTCTTAACTGTATATATAGAGAAGATGAGCTGATATAGAGCTAATTAATAATTCAGGAAATAGAAGTACATTATTAGATATAAACTGAAATTGGTGAACAAATTGTTTGCCGGGGTTGAGATTCGACTATAAGCAATTTTTGGTACTAAGATTCTGTGAAATTCTAAAACTGCCACTTGAGGAGTTTCTTTCAACTGTATAGTAGAAACTTTTGAACACTTTAACACTTATACATTTTTTGTCTGGACTAATGCGTATGCTTTGATTTTAGTATTCAAGTATTCTAATTGTCCTGAAAGTGGACGAAATCGTCATCAATAAATTGTAGTCCAAACACTAGTAGTAGAATTTTGGTGTTTGCTTAATCAGGTGAAAATCATTATAAATATGAAAAATGATCTATTATCTGTGAACTAATTCGCACGTGACTATATAAAAATGAAAATGTACACAAAAGTAAACATTTCGATATCCACAGGAAGTTCATAAACCGAACGATAAATCGGATCACATATTTTAAAATTCCGTAAATGCACGGAGATTTAAATTACATGTAAATTTTGCGATTTCGGTTTGAATTAGAGCCGCAAGAGATGGGTCCATAAATTACCCCCGAACGTATGATCGAGATTCGCGTCGAAATGTACTACTTTACGACCGTAAATAATTTTTAAATTCCAATAAAATTAACATTATCCGTCCCGTAATTTCGCTCTCCGTTTATCGTGCGCCTTATTCAACGATAAATTCCGGTTTCGGATCGGTAGTTTCACAATTTCATCACTAATAAAATTTCTCGATGTACCCTATCCAAGCGCCGCGCAGAGCCCCTGTCCGCCATCTACCATCTCCCAATATAACTTTATTACATGTAAACCGATAAAGCTTAAGTTTAAAAATTTAACCGATGTAGAGAAAACGAAATCGCATCGGGTCTTTGCATTTTTTTATAATGAATGTATTCCAGGAATAATTCAATTGTCCAGGTGTCTAGTAATCTGCATATAATACAAACTGATTGAAAACCAATGACATTTTGCCCGCTCAGGAAACGAATTACCAATTCTTTGGTCGACAATGTAACAAACGATGGAATATTAAAAGCAGCCAGTACACTTTTTGTTCTCAAGTTTGAACTACGATATCTCTACACCAAGGAAACCATAATGAAACAATTTAAGCGAACAGTATGACACCCAACCTGAGCAACGGCAAATCAACTTATACACAGTAATTCTTTATTATCAATACCAACATTAACTAGTACTCCTATTAATATTAACCACGTTCGGATTGATGTAATCCCTTTTTTATCCATCTAAATGTATGTCAACCATCTTCATAATCATGTAAACTTTAATTAAATCGACTATCGTTCAATGACTTACATATCCATACACAATCTGTCTAAATTAGACTCCAATACAGGATCAACGATCAGGGTGGATCATTATGCTGGTATATGAGTACGTATGTGTGTGTGTGTGTGTGTGTGTGTGCCATCTCTCCATTATTGCACCTAAGCGGCGAGGTATCAATAGCCATAAAAAAGAATAACCGATGATTGCTCGGTAACACAATGACGTCCTATTCAATTGTTAATTGGCTCAGTTATCGATTCCTAAATTTGCACATCAATAGAATAGCAATTTTTCCAATGCTACACACTTGACGTCAAACAAACGTTTCCCGTATTCTTCCAACTACACAGACAAAGGGTTCTGAAAATTAATTCCATTCTCAGATAACGTAGGGCTTTCATCAAGCATCTAGATACCAGTCCCACTCGCGTAACACAAAGACATTCTCGACGCTGCGCCGGCATACATACGAAGTGCTTTAGTGGTCGTTATTTTGTGCGCTCCGCTTTTATCAATGTTAGTGGGGCACGGACTGTACCTGTCCTGCCCTTTAAATTTACGAGTCACTAGTTTACACCGGACTTGGAGACCGCAGATATGGCGATCCCCTTCCTGAAAGGTTATTACCTATTAAAATGCGGTTTCCTGCGACGTCCAGATTTTACTGCCCCCTGCGATATGCAAGCTCGCAATGTATTCAATTCGTTTGAGCTCTATAATAAATAAAATATGACAAATGGCACTAATTAATTAAGCTTTGCAAACTCGAAATTGTCGCATTTTAATTTTTTCACAGTGCATTGTTGATATATGGTACTAACAATTCGCATATATTTTTTTGTTTACAAAATATATGATCGTTATCTACCTTCTATTTAGTAACGTTTGTGAAAATATAAAGCAACATTTTTTATGCTATTGTATTTTTTTTTGATCTATGAAAATAATAAAAATACAAAATTGCATGTCACAAAATTACATTATTATCTTACAAATAAATTATATTACAAATAGTTCACTACATTATATCGAGTTGGCAAGATATCGTTATCACAATCAATACACCTGAAATATACATTACGTATATTATGTAAAGATTATCGTTACGCCTTTAATACATACGAGTTGTTTTTAATATTTTTATTAGAAATGTCTTTGTTTCAGTAGTCTTTACGAATAAATAAACCACGAGATTGTGGACAAATATTTCTAGCACGAGTTAAGCATTTGATATATTTTCTAAAATTTTAATTTACACCTACTTTTTTAACCATTAATTTAAGAAAATATAAATATGGCGCATACAGCATGGACCAGAATTATACGTTTTTACTGGAGTAGTATTATCTTTCACACTCGCGTATAAAACTCGACGTGAAACCCCGACATGGGAGGGCAAGGGATTCAGATTCGTATGTATTTGCAAACGACGCGTAATGAACGACTGCTCTGAACGAATGGTTTAAAAAAAATCTCATGAATAATTCTACTCGCAGCTAATCCAAATTCAGGAATGAAACAATGTTAATTTCACTGTGTGGAACTTCGGGCAGTTTTCCGCCCCGTCCTATGAATATAAGGTCACGAATCTCCGCAGGGTGTTGTTGAAAACCTGAAACCTGAAAACCGACGCATAGGATTTATTAATAAACGTTAAACACGCAGCAACATATAGTCATCCACAAGTTGAGTTACTTTGCGAACCATTGTTTAAGTCTCAAATTAATGAAGATAAAATATCCCGCTTAACACGTTGACCACCTACAAAAACTTAGATTTGTCAACAAAAAATCCTCTAGGATAAGCCAACATGATGTATCACTTTTGATATTTGAATGAATAACTCAAAATGGAATCATCCGGAGTATACATCATTGTTTACACATTTTCAGCCAATTTTGTGGTTTCATCTTGATATTCCGTGTGAGACGTACGACAACTTGTGCTCCCAGGATGAACCGTTCGAGAAGGAATAAAAGAATAATATTAATACGCGGCGACATCGATTTAATTTCACGTGGTCTGATATACGAACTGAATTCAATTATATCGAAAACAAGCCATCCTGACAGACGTTGGTGTACGATACAATGGGTTGCAAGGAGAAAAAAGATGAGAAGTTCGTCAAAGGTGTTAAGAGAATGGCAAAAAGAAAATCCTGAATGAACGAGGACCAATTCACATCTTCTCGAAGTGACGTTTATTTAGAAAAGAGATACTTGGTTTCGAGAAGTTTGAGTCCTAAAATAAGACTAATAAGACTACTAATTACGCACCGATATCCAGCAGTACATTGAGTGCAATGTACAAAATTTCAAGACGTAGTGACTTAGTATTTCCCCAGAAGTATGCGAGTATACAACTCTACAAATTTCATACCTTGCAGTTAATTTAAATTATTTCGTCTTCTAAAATAATCATGAATATTTATTTCGGCTGAAGAAAGAGCTTGGGGAAACTGAAAATATAATGTGATTCTTCGCAGCGTTCATTTTCTCATTAAAGAGTATTGTTCAGAATTATGTGTTGCAGCGACTGTCGATTCATAGATGAACTGGACGACGTTGCTCCATGAGACTGAGAGAGTGGTTGTTGTGGAAGAGACGCTCTTATGTCATCACAACTTGTAGCTTTTCTTGACAATTGTATAGCCAGGCTCTCCCAGAAGACGTAAAATTCGTTCAAATCTTAGTTATTTTCTTGTGATATTTGCTATATTGCCCCATGAACTCCTGAAACGCAAGTCTTGAGCAAACTGCCTCTTTTTGGAATTTCATAATTTAGCACTAATATTTAGAGCACTCGTAATTACCGCCGAAAAATTTCCAATATGATCTGGAAATACTGCCTCAGTATCCTGAACATCTGCTGGTTGATGCTGATGTACGCATGTACTCTATATAAACATTAGTGTCCAAACTTACCACTTACAAAATAAAAAAAACATCTTGATTATTGCTTAATCTTTTTAGGTAAATTTTTTTTAGGAAATTCTTTGATTTAACTACATATGTTAAAGCACTCATCTTCACGTTTCATGAACTTGGTTTTGGTGCGCTTACATCGGTACCTTTAAACCAGAATATACGAGGCTCAACGACTTCATCAACACCAAGCTCCAGTTCTTTCTGTAGTTCTGATCTTGCAAAGTCAATAACGTGTTCGAATCTATTTTATTTTAGCTTTTATATCTGCTACTGTTAAAGCAGGCAAATTTAAATCAGAGCATTGAAGAGTACACTTTTTCCCGTGCATTTCATCTGCTCTGATCGGTGCGTTTGGTATTCCACAAACACTCATGCTGCTGGTATATTTCGATTAACAATACCACTTGCCTTGTCATTTTAATGATTTTATATAATATAACTACCACAAAAACATAGTAATACAAAATAAATAAAACACAGAGATTTTTCTCACTAAAATAAATAGTGAATGGCACGGAAATGAACCATCTTCACTGCGCGTTCACTCCGGATAAATCGGCGTAATAAATGACTCTTTCGTCGAAAGTTGGCAGAGGGTCAATATATTTCATCGTTCACTTTTAGTATACGCTTTGGATAAAACAAAAGGCAAGTGTAACTGAGCCTTTAGGTTCGACAGCGGTGATACCATTGAAACTATTACATCACAACAGTACCAAATTTTGGAAGGTATTTCTTCCCGATAAGCACGGTCGAACATTACATGACAATTGTATTAATGCGCGTTAGTTGACATGGAAACTTTTGACCATAAATTTAACATATTTCAGGAATTTAGGTACAACCTTCAGATCAACAATGGAATTATCATAATTCTTGAATCACAATATATGCAGCATTTGCATGAACTGTCAAGCGAGCAAGGTACTGGGTACTGGTATACAATGAGCAGTCAGTAGTACACGATTAACCCATAGTATAGCATTACAAATTTACATTTCGAAGACTTTCGTGAAATACCAGGACAAGTACCACGACGCTATCGATTGGTTAGCCAATCAACTCAATATCAGGTGAATTAAAATCTCCACTATTTACCATTTTACATAACATATCTAGCATCTAGCACCACCACTTTCTGAATCTGCCTCATTTAGATAATCAATGTATTGGGGAGGAAGACTTTGTAATTTGTCACTATGACTAAGCTAGATTCACGTACTTCGCAAAGTTTTTCTTATATGATATAACTGGGAATGTTATATCAAGTATGAATCGTTGTTTGTTCTTTTTATCTTTAAGGATGACGTCGTAGTTATTATGATTGATTATAGTATTAATCTATCGCAGTAAACCGCAAGTCCTGCAACACATTCGCATGGACATACTTATATATAGAACGTATAGTTTCCTTTAACAAAGAATTCTATATTATGTATAAATTGCTTGCTCTTATATTCAATTTGGGCCATCATCTGGGATACACGGATGTTATGCTGTATGGTTTCTACTACAATTCATATATCTCCGCCCTACATTCATATAAGTAGTTTTTCATTCTCCAATAAGTACTATTCTACCATACACTTCTATTATCCAAATTGATTACATTGCATTCTACAATCTACCCGTCTCGAAGGGTTTGTTAATAGATCCACCGATGAATTCTGTAGTAAGTAACAACGCTGCGTTTCTAAAATTGCTTAAGTAGTAAACTAAAATAAGTAAACGAAATGAACATTAAAGTCTAAAATACAGTGGTGTATCAAGGCTTTATAAAACCGAGTACAAATAAAACATAAATAATTAAATAAAAATATCGCTTACTCGCTTACTTTGACCACTCTATTAACAAGCACATTGTTGCACACCCTGCCTCTCTACAGTAACTTTAATTTTTGCAACGATGATTTAGTCAAACGCATCTTCAATAACTCAAAATTTTGAGTATTTATAGTGGATTCTTTGTTGTCCATCTCTGTTGTCCATCCAGTTGTCCGTCCGTGATGCGGCTCACTTCTGAGTGTAAGGCTGTTTCGGTTGATCGCCTCTGGTGTACATGCTGTGACGGATGCAACGAAGTATTTTATCTCGCACATATTTTTCGCGCACTCTCTCAAGAGTCTACAAGAAATGGCGAGATCCCGATGGGTCTACATGCTTTGGGGGCTATATAATCAGCCCCTCCAGGCTTGGATATGAAAGCAACTATGACATTTCTCCACACCTTAGGTACGTATACGTACGCCAGGTTGACCCTGTACATCCCCACCAAGAAGGGATTAAAGAAAAGATTTAATTCTAACCTATACAATTTACATAGTTAGTGGTTTACCAAGTTAATAATATGAACTTCTGTGCAAATTGTATGCTCTTTACAGCCTTTCTATACATTAATTGCGTCTTTCAGCCCAGGGCGTTGTGAGGCCCTTCCTTCTATTTTGTAAGAAGGTTGTTTTCTTACTTGATAATATATGTGGTTGAGAAAATTGTTTTAATTAGATATATTATTGCACAACAAACTATCTATAATTTGTAGGGTCCCAACTATTTTCTAATATGATATAGGACACGTTATTCTACGTGTAACGAAACGAAGCACATATTTTGTTACTAATTGCTTCCACCAGCTCATCTTCAGACCCTAAGCACACATATTGATCCAATTGCCTTCTTTATTATATTCTACTCATTGTGGCCACAGCACGTTTCGATAAATGATATCGAAGCGTGCATGTGGCGATGAAACGTGCCTTCGCTACCAACAAATAAATTGGTTCCATTTTTTTACCAGCTACTTTCTGAATACATTTTACGTCTCTTCGATTACACCACTAATTGTTGTTTTGAGGTAAAATTATATCGAAGCGTTTTAACAAATTTCGTAATCAACATCACGTAAGACGCATACATGGATATGTCGTATGAGGACCTAAATACTTGAAAAGTCATCAAATCTAACTCGAACGATTTTTAATTATACACAATCAATTTTACTTCGGAAATTATTGATCTACCTTACTTCTTGTTTCCATGTTTCTTAAAATGTTGTGTTCAAGCAAACGTGAGATGTGGCACATTTGCTCAGCACAAATTATTTGATACTATACTAATGTATTTACCATCAATACATATGTTGCTATATATTGCTTTATTGCTTTATTAACAAAAAACTTGATATTGATTTAAATTTACAAACTGTCAACACTCGTTTGAATCCTTTACAATCCAACTCCGATTTAAAAATGTAGAGACTGAGACATGAGACACATTGATGTTCCTTGCTTGGCAAGAAACATCAATCATTCAAAAGAGAAATAAATTTTATCATTCCTAAAAGCAGTTTGACCCCGAAACCAAATCGTTCTAAGTGAATTTTCGCAACAATTGTATTTTAATAATTCAACATTCTAAACTAGAATATACTCGTATAGTTCTGTTGTAAAGCCGGATAGTTTTGCGCCCGCATAGTTTCAAACTTGTCCGGGAAATTTATATTCACACCTACATAATATATACTCGTATACTGGCAACCGAACGGTAACGACGTTATTCGAAATCTTATTTTCCGCTCCCCACAATGTGTATTTTTCGCGAATTACAGAAATTCCTGTCTGCATGCAAATACGAAAATGTTAACCGAAAATATGCAAAAGCGATTGCTTTTCACCGAACAAAAAGTAACGTGAAATATCGAGACGGAATTCGCATCCGAAAGGCGATGAAAGGTCCATCGAGTAATGTTCTTTCATTTGAAAATTAAAACTCGTCAATGATTACATAGTAAATAAAATGTGAAGAACCCGGATATAAAATAGTTAAGCAATTTTTTAAAATTTGAAATAAATTACAATATTTTTATAATATACGGCACGTTGTAACCAAGACCATTTTTAGAGGGCATTAATAACTCACGAGTTCGTTATTCATACAAAGAACGTTGGAGGTGTTCTCATTTTGTGTTTTCGTAATACTCGCACCTGAGATCCAAAGTAAAATATATGTTACGGCTTCCCATACATTACTTTTGTTTTATGAAAGACGATGTGAATTATGACCGTCTTACTAACACAATGAATAAAATATATTTTCGTATGATTTATAAATATGTACTTTGAAGGATTTATTAAAATTGCGATGCTAAATTCGTTTTAGTATTTATACTTTTATACACAATGACAATGAAATACCACTATAAATTATTTATGTATTTCAGTATTTGAATAAGAACAGTGTGGGCAGTTGAATTTCTAATAGCTCGTTACTCTGATTTACATTTTTTTGCCAGAAATATTAAGCACATATTTTTTATTAATTTCAATATTATTTATAAGTCAAAGAAAATAATTAAGGATGCGAAGCCACTGATTTACATATCATAAATACGAGTGGTAACTAGAATATTTTATTCAATTAGGTGAAATATCATATTCGGGATGCTTACGCGTCGTCATCCAATGAAATAACAGTTTGGGTGAGATTTCTTATAAAAGATTGTCGGAAAAGAACTCCCCTAATCTAATTAAGACATCCACGAAACGAAAACCTGCTGACTCGTTGGGAAACTCAATTTTATTCAAGTTAATAGTACATTGTATAATATATAGAAAGGAATGCGATTAGGCTATTAGAAAAGGAAGACCATTTTATGAAATATTGGAAAACATTGCTTTTCGTATTCAAGTGCAACACCTCCATGGTCGATTTTATAGAAAACATAAAAATGAGTAATTACTTATATTGTTATTGCCGAATGTTTGATGTTCATGACGCATCGCAAATATATGTATGTACATGCTCTACAGGTTGTGAAGGCCTTGTGTTTGTTGAACAAATTAATTTCAATCATTTCTGTTTCTCGTTTTCTTTTTACAATTTTGGACCTTCATATTTTTTACATCTCGCTCTGCATTTTCCAGCCATCTCTTCCGTGATATCATTTTTCTCCTTTTTCCAAGTTAAGTCCAATTTTTGGTATTCTACTTCTTAGTCATTGGACTTTGATGACGAATGACTTGCTTGTACATAACATGTAGTCCCTTATTTGTTTTTCTTCGCCAGCTGTCTTTTGTTCATTCCACCATATATATAGCTCTTAGCATTTTCCTTTTACCTGGCATACCATGGCATCCTCATCTGCTTCCTTTAATGACCATGTCTCACAAGTATTTGTAACGGTTGATCTTTTTATAAATTCTTATCTTCATTCTTCTTGACATATTCTTTGATTTCATTAGCCCTTTTATGCATTCCGTACGACATGTTACCTATCAAAATTCAGAATTTCATTTCCTGCTTCTCGTGCCTTTTTTCGTTTATCATGACTCCCAATGACTTCACTTCCATGACTCCTACTTTCGCCCATCACTTTGTATTTTGTTTTCTGCTGGTTTATTTCTAGTCTGAAACCGTTAGCTTCCGTTTCCAATTTTTTTGTGATTCTCTTTAATTCCGCCTTAGTCCTTGCTAGGAGTATAAGGTAGCTTCATCTTTCGCTGGTACTTCTACATTTTGACATTGTAACCTGTTTCTCCCTGGTCTTCCATCTTTGTATTATTTGCGTCAGTTCACACAGTAAGACAGTCTGATTTTTAAAATAGCTCTTTCTGTCTTTTTCTATTTCTTAGTAAAATCTTCGGAATCCCTTATTCAGAATTTTTTCCTTAATGGTTGTGAGTTTTTTCTAATTGTACAATCTTCTTCCTTCCTTCTTCGATTGGTTTCATATGTTCTTATAGCTTTCTCTGTTTCCCATTTTGTTGTTATTCAGTAATTCTTGTCTTATGTTTCTTTCACTTCTGGTATCTCTACACACTTCTCATCGAGCCAATCGTTCCTGTTTGTATGTCGTCTCTTTTTCATCGGGATCGTGGTAGCTACGTCTTTAGTGACTTGTTTTGTTTGTTTCCATATTTCCTCAACTTGCGTGGTTTGGTAGAAGTTTTCAGTTATTTTGCAATCTACCCTTGATATATTGTTTTAACATACTCATTCTACAATTTTTTCCTGTTCCATTTTTGTGTTCCTTTGCCTCACTTTTTTTGGAGCTTATGACCACTAAGAAATTATTCTGTGTTTGCTTCTCTTATATTCTTACGCTAGTAATCAAGTTCATATGTTTTCTCTCTGCCAGCACATGATTGCACACTTACCGTCTGGTGTTGTTCATGACCCATTATATATTTCTTTCCGTTCCTCACCACCGTGTTTTTTCCTATTGCAAAATTAATTCGTCTGTGTGCATTAATGTCCATTACCATTAGATATTTCGTGTTTACTGTTTACTCCTATTGTTGATTGGTACATTTCCTCTTTCACAATCTTTGCGTTGTAATTTCCAGTCACACTTTTCATGTCATCTAATTTTGTGTCCTTTTATTCTTCTTTTTTTTCTTCAGAGGGGGCATTGATTATACTGATGTTGTTTTCTCTTCCCAAATGTCATGTCACTTAACCTCTGTCGTTGTCATTGGTTTGAAAGACATCACCGCCACTATCATATTAATTTAAATATCGTAAATATATTAATAAATATGATAGTCATTATAAATTCAAAATAATTAAATTGCTTATATGAAACTAATGCGCGTAGAATTTTATTAACCCGTACATGGCAAACTTCTTTTGTATTGAATTTTTTTGCACATGCAAAATAGGTACCGTGCATCGGGTCGTTTTTATCATTTTGTGAAACCCACCCCAATATCTAAATGCATGTGATAACATCCGATGCGAAATGGGATATTTGCGCAAACATACTTTGGATTAAATTTTAGCAGGGCGCGGATATTGCGCAAACATTCATCGCGAATTCTCATAAGAGGATAAATGAATAGAAAAAAATGGTCATATGACGAGGAAATAAAATAATAAATCCATATTAACATTAAGTCGAAATACTCGTCCATCAATCAAAATGCTTAAAGAATGCCAGTCGATGTTCAGAGACTTAGTGAAAAAATAATGAAAATAAAATATAGATTACAAATATACTATTATGTTCAAATATACATAGTTGTAGAAAATTGTCAATTGTGAAGACGCGTATTTCAGTTCAGAATCTCGACTTAATAGTTCAACTAAAGAATCGAAATTAGTAGTGCCACCATCTCCACGATTCTAATCTAGTGGTTATCATACTTCATACGTTTGAACCAACCACTTAATTGTGGAACTAGATGGTGCAAGTTTACGAATGACGGTCACTTAAAATGTACGCTATCTGCCCACAACTTCTTACCAGATATAACATTTTTTCATTTTAAAAACTGTAGCTGTTTAAACTTACTAGTTCGCTGCATTTTTACATATTAAACGAAAATACAATTTTTCATTTACAGTTCATTTGCAAGGTTATTCATTCCGAAAGGAATGTTGACTAACTGCCGAAAAATCCGATTAAGCGCGTAAACCCAAAGCCGCCGGGAAAAATATTAATAAAAGGTTTATTCATCCAACTTGGATGCGTAGGCACGAACCGAACGCGGAATTTCCATACGAACATTTCCCCATGTAATACGATTTCACGAACCGGAACGTTTCAGACGGAAAATATAATGGCGTTTCGTTTGTTCCAGGGCAGCGTCGGCGTTACTTTTCTGGTTCGAGATCACGTGGGCCATCACGCTTTTCCTCCGACTGTGTGTCAGGTAAGGTTAACCTCGAACGTCAATTGTGCTTTCGTTGAAGTCCGCCTTTGCTGGCGGCGAGAATGCGCGATTTTACCGCAGAAAAATGTCTTCGCGGACCCGGTGGCTGTCGGAACTTACTTTTCCCGAACGCCGGTGCAGAATATAAATGAGGTCCCGCTCATTTACGAGCCGTAATGCGCAGCGTTCCGGGGTATCTCCCGCTTATTTGTTATCTGGCTCGTCGTGAAAGTCGAGTCTGGCCTTTGAGCAAAGTACGTGCTCAAAGAAAATCAAATATATGCTCACTCGTCTCCCGGTGTAGTGTACCACAACAAATTTAACGATGCAAATATTAACATAGGAGCCAAGGGCTTCAAAAGAAACCTCCCGTAGGTTTCGTATTAAAACGTCGATATCATAAAACTTTCATGGGTATAAAAGCTAATAATAGAAGGAGACTAAAATTGAAAATATACAAAAAAATGTATATTAACTTAATAACATTTTTGTTCGATGTTATTATTTCATAGGAGGATAATAAACCCCTTATATTAGTATTTCTCGTGTATAGTTTTTTCAGATATTATGCCGGTGCAGTTCCACCATTCAACAAGTGATCAATTTAATCTTTCTTACTTATTTGACTTTAAAATGATCGATATGGATTTCACAGCCGTATGCCCAGTAAGTCCCAGCTGATTGATCAACTTAACCTATATTTCAATCAGCATGACACGCTGAATTTAAATCATTTTCAATGGTTTCATTACCACTTTAAATTCATTAGAGCTTCAGCATATTTTTCGATAGCAGCCTTGTCACTCATTAGTCCTTCCTGACGCAAGTTAGGTGGACTAACACACATTTGCATTAGGTATATTCATGGAACACGACATTCAGATGCTAGACCTTTACTCACCATTCATTATTCGATATTACACTAACATTTTAGGAAGGTAACGTTTCGGATTTGAAGGACTCGTGAATAACTTCATTATCCTTTAAGTGTCCTTGAAATATCTGATTAGGAATTAAAATATAACTTTTTTGAAGTCTCCATCCGCCATTTTTCGAGAATATCTTCTCTACAGCGCCACCTAAGTCAAAAGTTAATCAATCAGGTGAACCAAACTCAGCAAATTTCTACAATTCGTAAAATAGTAAAATTTTTTTCTAGAAATTTCAGTAGATACCGATTATGTAAAACGGACTACCGTTTTTTACTTATTTCTGCACCACCATAATGTAGAGTGAGAAGCGCGTTTATTTTGCACGTGTATCTCCAGGTTCACTGATATGAATATCTTCTGGCAAATGTATTTCCTCCTACATCAAATTTTCATCTTCGTTGTCTTCTTCGACCTCGTGTGGCAATATTTTCGCAACGGTCAGCTCTTCATTATCGCTGTCGTCTTTTTCCTAGTTTCTGGAGCCCGCAAGAATCCCTGCGCTGTTTTCGAACATATAGATCTATATAACATATAGCAGAACACTTCACGTTTATTTTCCCACTCCCGCACTTGCACGAAATGAATTTCAGAAGTTTTCACCGGAGTAAGCCCAATCTTGCTTATCTCCCAATTCCATTGTTCTGGAGTCTCGTGTAAATTATACCTACTTCGTGATAGGTCTGAAGGAAATATTGCCGTACAGCTTATCTTATATGGGGTAATGCAGCAAGATCGAATTTACTCTTCATCATCGGACAATATGTTGTCTACCACTATTTCTCCATACTTTAGACTTCGAGGAGAGTAAATTTTTTCACCATTTTTTTCACTGCCTGGTATGCGAACGTTTGGATGTGACCTCGTTGTTAACAGAATGAAAAGATCTTCAGCAGAAGATCTTCTCATGCATTCAATCAACATCTTCTGTAGCTTGTTTTATTGTAGAATTAGACTTCTCAAATTTCTAAAAATTAGAATTAAAATTAAAATTGGAATTAACGAGGGATCTGTAGCCTGTTTTTACGAGTTAGACGCGTTATATGTTGTTGAGCTCTTTTTATGGAACCAACACTGAAATATATATTTCCAATATCAATTCGTTTGATTTTAAAATATTTTTATAAACATATAACAACATATAACAAAAAATAATAGCTTTTATCAGTTGTACCATTGTGATCGCTCCTTTTCAAATTAGGGAAGGGATAAGTTACTGGGAGCCAAACGTCTGCTAGCTTTGTGGATAGGGTGTAACGAGTGCAACACGTTTCTGATTAATTGGCTCAGGGGCTCTTCTTTAATAACCTCTTTCAAGCGATGCTGACGTTGGTGTGAGATATTGGCTTGATCTTTGCATCTTTTTCCATGTAGTCGATCCAGTGTTTTGGCATACGTCCTAAAAAATATCCCAAATCCATCCGTTCTTAATATGTTACCAATAATTTCTGTTAATTTTCATAACTTACGTTTTCCATGTTTTCCATAGTTGCCGTTCTGTTGGCTTCATAGGTCCATCTTTATCTACACCAGATAAAAATCCTTTACCGCATTTAAAGAGCTTACTAGAATATTTGATCAGACGCATTGGCACCACTCAACAATAATTCCTGTTTATCAAGCGTGGTCTGAACATAGGGTTGAACGTCGGAGAAGAGGCACTGGGGCTCAAAGACGAACCAATGAACGTCAAGATCGCCGCTTAAGACTAATGGCATTGGGAGACCAATTCTCTATAACTAGATCAATAGCTGATCAATGGTTAGGTGAACAAGGTCGTCCGATAGGCTTGCGAACAGTTTATCGTCGAATAAGAACCTTTGGCTTGCTGTCTTACCGCCCACATCTTGCTACTTGCTACTTGCTACCCCTCACTGCTCGACATCGCCATGAACGTTTGGCCTGGTGCACGGAAAGACTTCAATGGAACTTGGAGTGGCATCGAGTTGTCTTTAGTGATGAATCGCGATTTTGTTTAGGAATGCATGATGGTCGGATGACTGTTAGACGAAGACGTGGAGAAAGGCGCAATCCTGATTTTTCGATTGCGAGGCATGTTCACCGAACTGTGGGGTTGATGGTGTGGGGCGCTATTGCTTACGGCAGTAGGTCACCCTTACCCTTCATTCGGGGCAGTATGACCGCCCGACGCTACATTGACGAAGTGGTAGAACCACATGTTCTTCCATATCTCCGAGAGTTGGAAGACCCATTTTTCAAGCAAGATAATGCACGACCTCACGTAGCAAGGGTTTCTCTTGACTTCTTTGAAGAGGCAAATGTTAATCTTTTGCCTTGGCCGCCAAGATCTCCCGATTTGTCGCCCATTAAGCACGTGTGGGACATGATGGGTAGAAGATCGAGGAATCTACCGAACCCACCGTTGACAATAGAAGCTCTACGGCATGAAGTACAGGCTGCTTGGGATGCCATACCCCAAGAAGACATTGATCGCCTGCTGGAATCAATGCCAAGGCGGGTCAATGAGTGTATCAGAAATAGGGGCGGACCAACACATTATTAAAGAAAAATCAAAAAGATGAATTGTTTCCTTTATCAAATTTTAATCAATTGTTACCTTAGACTAGTCCAACGTTTTTGCCAAATTTGGTCCAAAAATTCCCACCCCTTCTAGGTGGTGCAGTTTATATGTCACTGAGTATATAGAACATTTTCTAAAACCAAGTGTAGGCCATCCGTCACTAATGACCAATAACCAATAACACACTCGCAAATTAAATTACACATTATTATAAAAGTAATTAGAGATAATGTTGCAAAGTAAATACGTCTCTCTTAAGATAACATCTAACCAGATAAAGATTTTCATATTACAAAATTAATTAATTTTAATACAGAAAATATAACATAGCTGTGTACAAGCTAAACGTAATTATTCAGCGCGTCCAAGTTGGAAGTTCGCAACTGGAGAGTGGGGAATTAATTATAGAAGTATATCTCTGGCGAATTGTTAATATCAAACGTTAAATTTCATCATACGTACTTTAATCATAAATCAATATCAACAAGTAATTAAGTATGAACCTCGCGAAATTTAATCAAACAAAGAGCGTGAAATTGTTTTAATTTTGGCCCCGGGTGTTGTTTATATTGACAGCAATTTACAGGAAACATATTGCAAAGCCGGAACTCATGTACATGCCCGTTTATTAAACGTTGTTTCAAAAACTGTCGTAAATAGCGTGGCGCAAGGCTAATACTATGAAGCTTCAGATGGGAGTCCTAAAGTAGTAAACTAGTAAAGTATTAAACTTATTTTTCTATGTATCTATCTTATCACCTTATCATACCGGGTGATTTTTAATGATTGTGATTATTGTTGTGGGTTGGTGACACATTTATGGTTTTGTGTTGGCACAGTTGCTTTTCAAATTCCACAGAACTTGGTCAGGGTCTGCGTAGAAATTTCGCGAACAAGAATAATTGGCCCAATATTTTTCCATTAAAGTTGGATAACATAGAGTTAACGAACGACTACTTTCAACCAGACAATACACACACTGCACTATACACAATAGCTTTCTTGGAAGAATTCTTGCCAGACCATTTGATTAGCACTGGTTTGTGGCCGCGTCGATTTCCGAATTTGACACCTTCGGACTTTTTTACTTTATTTAAAAAAATTCTGGGTTTCGGAACCAGCTAAACAATTTGCCAGTTGTGACTGAAGTTTCAATAAATAATAATTTTCGAGCTATTCTCCCCGTTTTAAACATTTAAGGATTTCCCAATTAATATACGTGTATGTGTTCTTGTCACTTACAGTTCAAGTACATTTTCGAAATATTCACATCCTTCGTCATTAAGTTAATATTCGAATTTGTAGTCAATGGTATCGGTTTCAGGAGTTAATTTAAATTCAACAAGAGGAATGCATCAATATGCGGACAATCGTACGTGATAAGCACAGAGGGAAATGCAATTTACTCTGCTGATGTATTGTTTGGTTATTACTGTAATGCTCATTGAGAGCACATAAATGCACTGAAACGTATGCCGTTGGCTAAACATATATTTATACTCAAAGGGTGGTAATTAGATGGAGGGCTGGTTTTGATACAACAAGTAATTTTGAAACGAAAAATATATTGATGATTTTGATATATTTTAAACAACAGAACAAATATTTTATTAATTTAGTTCGCCATTTTAGTTAGTTTCGTCAACACGTTAATTAGGTACAAAAATAAACAGAGCAGAAGCGGTATTATCTCATCACCGATTCATATTGCATAATATATTCTCTAGTTAATTGTGTCTCTATTTCCTAGTTTACTGGCACCGTACACAACAGTGCGCTTTCAAGCGATTTCCAGTTTACTAAAAACTATTCGCTATCTTTTTCAATACATAATGTCCCGGGAAATTGTGTATTGTCTGTTGCTAAACTAACCAGTATCGTAAGTATATTAAAATCAAATGACGTGGATATCATTACGACGAATAAAACACAACAATCATGTGTAAATGAATTTTATTCACGAGGTTGGGAAATACGTCATTCCTATCTGGTATGAGTATCCCACGGGCGGGTAGTAATCGTTGCTGCCAACCGTTGAACAATTAAATGTACAATAAAATGTAAAGATATTTATAGAACGAAAGGATATAATTGAATATAATCGAAGTGAATAAAAAGTGTGCCGTGCTCCGTCTGACAAATGTTAATTTGTAATTAAATGTAGACATATTAATCATCTCAACACAGTTACGAAAGTTTTGATGATAATATTACATGTGGGAGTAATTGAGTAAAGTGCAAACATAGACGTGCTAATTAAAATTTTCGCTATGTATCATGCACTCTGAAATACAAATTTGTCGGAAGCTCACTACGGATAGCAATATTTTTTTTCTGCCCTCACTCGAATTCATTTTTCCTTTAATTTCTAATTTCATAATTTCTGGTTGTGTTAAAGTTTTATAAAGAAATCGATTATAACTTTATTGGCTGCATTCATCTATCCCAGTAGACATTTTCATCACAAAATTGCATATTATTCAGAGCATAGATTTTATAATGAATATTTTTTTTTGTTCCGGTGTAATAAATTTAAATGAGTTTCTTGGAGCGAATTATAAATGTACCTAAGACACCCGAAATAGCTAATATCCAATGAAATGTTCCAATCAACATTACGAATTGGCTGCAGTTTAAAATTGCAAATCAATAAATTCCCCGTAAATACATCAATTGTGTGGTGTTTTGTAGCAAAGCTCTTGGTCCAGAGTACGAGGATTTTACGAAGAACAAAAGCAATCGGGGAATATCAGTTATACCATACAAGAAAGGCGAGATTTCCCAATTGGCCGCCGCATGCAGGCTAAACAAATTTGTTACCGGCACGAACTGCGCAATTGCTTTAAATTACATTAAATATTAACGATATAAATTGAAATATTTGGACAACGTAATTCGGGCACTGCTCGTCGTTGTAATGATTAATTAATTAAGTAATACAATTTTTATTAACTCCGGGTAATCTGCGTCCGGGAAAGCAAATTCCGAATCAACAGTTTCGAAACAATACTTACGGACATGTGCTGGTGGTTCAACTTTTACAATATTCAACGATGTTGCGCATCAGCTGTTGCACATTCCCTATAGGAAGTACGGTTGGATGTTTTCCCATGTCGCTTTATTATTTGTGCCCGAAAAGTTTTCCAGCAAAAATTACATTAATGCAGTGCATTAATGGAATTGGCAAAACGCAATTCCCTACAGACATTTAAACATTAATTAACACACGGTTGTTTCGCAAATTTGGTTGTAAGCGTCGGTTGTCATTACGGCGCCGCTTCGCAAATATGTATTCAACATTTGCATTTTATTGGAAATTGTTGTCATCCCAAACAATTCGATATTGTTTGTAGTAATACATAACTGAGGTAATTTCGTGCGTCGCGTATAATTTCGGCTATTAATTTAGTTGTGCGGAATGTGCTACGAACGTACTCTATTACATAATTTACTCCAGGAACCATTGTAACGACAAAACTTGTACTTGCAAATTGAGTATCAACGACGATGAACGAGAAAACTATATTTATTAAGTTTGACCTGGCAACGAACGGTTCGCAAACGTAATTAAAAACTTTATCTGCTTGGTAACGGTATAGACTTTGTCACTTAATTTCCGGTGTCAATTGCGATGCAAAGTTAAAAACTAAAAGGTAGAATTTATAAACGACTTCGGGGAATTATACGTGGGGAACTGCTTAGATAATTAATTACCAGGTTTATAATCGGAACGAAGCGTATTTATATATTTAATATATACTCAGTGACATATAAACTGCACCACCTAGAAGGGGTGGGAATTTTTGGACCAAATTTGGCAGAAACATTGGACTAGTCTAAGGTAACAATTGATTAAAATTTGATAAAGAAAACACTTCATCTTTTTGATTTTTCTTTAATAATGTGTTGGTCCGCCCCTATTTCTGATACACTCATTGACCCGCCTTGGCATTGATTCCAGCAGGTGATCAATGTCTTCTTGGGGTATGGCATCCCAAGCAGCCTGTACATCATGCCGTAAAGCTTCTATTGTCAACGGTGGGGTCGTTAGATTCCTCAATCTTCTACCCATCATGTCCCACACGTGCTCAATGGGCGACAAATCGGCAGATCTTGGCGGAAAAGGCAAAAGATTAACATTGGCCTCTTCAAAGAAGTCAAGAGAAATCCTTGCTACGTGAGGTCGTGCATTATCTTGCTGGCAAAGTGGGTCTTCCAGCTCTCGAAGATATGGAAGAACATGTGGTTCTACCACTTCGTCAATGTAGCGTCGGGCGGTCATACTGCCCCAAATGAAGAGCAAGGGTGACCTACTGCCGTAAGCAATAGCACCCCACACCATCAACCCCACAGTTCGGTGAACATGCCTCGTAATCGAAAAATCAGGATTGCGCCTTTCTCCACGTCTTCGTCTAACAGTAATCCGACCATCATGCATTCCTAAACAAAATCGCGATTCATCACTAAAGACAACTCGATGCCACTCCAAGTTCCATTGAAGTATTTCCGTGCACCAGGCCAAACCTTCCTGGCGATGATGAGCAGTGAGGGGTAGCACAACATGTGGGCGGTAAGACAGCAAGCCAAAGGTTCTTATTCGACGATAAACTGTTCGCAAGCCTATCGGACAACCTTGTTCACTTAACCATTGATCAGCTATTGATCTAGTTGTAGAGAATCGGGCTCTCAAGGCCATTAGTCTTAAGCGGCGATCTTGACGTTCATTGGTTCGTCTTTGAGCCCCAGTGCCTCTTCTCCGACGTTCAACCCCATGTTCAGACCACGCTTGATAAACACGCATTATTGTTGAGTGGTGCCGTCCCAAACGGTTGCCGATTTCTCTAAACGAAAAACCTGCTTCTCGTAAACCAACAATCCGCCCTCGGTCAAAGTCACTCAACTGCTGGTAAACTTGAGGTATCCTTCCTCTAGGCATCATTAAACACTTGAAACACTTTAAACTAAAGAACGGGATCCGAAAAAGTGGAACAAATTCAAAAAATGACTCGATAATTGCTTGTCTATCACCACCTCTGAAAAATGACACAAACGTCAAAAATCCCATGACTACTTGATGATTGGGTTTCAAATTTTAATCAACTATTTCCCTGGACTAGTCCACTATTCCTGCCAAATTTGGTCCAAAAATTTCCACTCCTTCTAGGTGGTGCAGTTTATATGTCACTGAGTATATTAACTGCAAATATTTTGTCATAAGAATACGTCAGGTATGTGCAAAAATAATATACTAGGTGAGTTCCGTTGATTTGTTTTAAATTTGATTTCTCAAAACATAACAATTGAAAAATATAATTCTACTTAATGTAATGCGGAGACCTTCTCTAATATGTTAATCAAAAATTGTAATATTTTAATCCATGAAATTCATTTTAACTATATTTATAGAGTTCTGACGTTTTCTTAATAATTATTTTCATTATCATATTGGACAAGGTCACCACATTACAGTGCAATTATATTTTTAAATTGTTATGTTTTGATAAATCCAATTGAAATAACCAACAGAAATCACCTACGATATTATTTTTGCACTTGCTTTGTGACGTATTCAACTAATATCTTTAGACTGTCACTATATACAAACATACCAGTCTAACAATAGACATTAAAACAAATTGGACATAATAACAATATCCTCTGTATTAAATAAAAAAAATTCTCATCGAAGAAATTGAACTTTGCCTAATATCTACATATTATATACATAATAGGTTTTAAAATGTTCATAAAAACTCACAATTGTCGAGAATGCAAAAATAATAAAATTAACAAATAAAAAATATTTGGAAAAAATCAACCAGTTCAAATTCATTCATATCAAGACGTGAACATTTTCATTCATGCTTGCTTACGATATATTTACTACGTTTACGCTGAAGGTCGTTGTAAAGAATTCGTGTGAAAAAACGTCGCAAAAAACAATTATTTCATTCGACTGCAGTCGAGGTTCGTACCTCCGAACGCAGCGCTTCTAAAAACTTTTCTCCGGACACCCTTCGACGTTCATTAACTCCTTTATATAATCACGTACAACACTCTGTATTTATGCCCTCCATTGTCGACTTTGAAATTTGATTTCCAATACGCGAGCTGTTAAATAATAAAATTATTAACATAATTGTCGGGTCCCGACCGTTTGAGACACGCCGGCTGACCTCGAACGATTTCGGAGAAGTGTCCGTCCTTGCAGTAAAAACAACGGCGTGTACGTGTGGTCATCGAAAAAAAAATTTCCACGAATAGTTGAGATTGGTTTCATTCATGTTTACATATATACGCACAGCTCATTTCCAAGAAAAACGCAGCGCATATCGTCGGTCGACATAAAAACCCTTGCTATTGTTTTACTACAATTCCCGTGAAGGTCGTTCCCGTTCCAAGAATCGCCGAGACTTGTTTCATTCGTAAATATATTCGCACGACACAATCGGTTATGAATGGAATAAATTGGTGATTTTAATTTATCATTTTTAATTGTTTTTTTTTATATATAACTTTGTGATTAGTTTTTTTGCGGCATTTATAATTAATTACTTATATATACTTTGATTTTTGATTGATGTATTTGGAATTTGAAAATGCAATAAAAGTATTTTCAGATAATAATTGATCCAATGATCCAAAAAAAAAACTGAAATTGCAAATAAACTTTAATATAAAATTGTTTTGTTTATTTTTTAGCCGAGAGCATGGATATTTAGAACAGGGGCGACCTAAGGAAATTAAATTAAATTAAGATTAGAATTGATCCGCATCCGAGAAGTTGTATTGGATTAAATTAAAGAGCAAAACGTGCCATTGAATAATAAAATAACTAACAAATTACTACGGGAGACCAAACATGCTAAAAATATTGAGTATAATGAACCATGTCATAGTAGATATGTCGATGATAAAATTACATACCCAAAGATAATACAAATGACACTAGAAAAATTTAATCATTTCACCCTAAAATATACTTTACAACAGAAACACATTCATAAGCAAATATTAAAATTTAAATCCATCGAAAAATAACTACTACTATGCAGTGAAGAATCTTTCTAATGCAGACAAAATAATATAACACTTTTCGTAAAAAGTGTCTTATGAGAGCTTTACAATATAAAATTAATGTTAAAATACGATAACATAAGATACTCAAATATTTCGGTTATTTTCTAATATGTACTCTATATCTTGTCGCAATTTATTGTCAATTTTAATTAGATGCTCTTGTGAGAAAATTGCCATCGTCCGATTAACATTCGCTCGCGGTTTGCGGAGAACCAGCTTTTTTTAAACGATTCTGTTTCATGTAGGTATTTGTTCAATTAAAAATTTCTCTCGGCCGCGTTTAATTACAGCTACAGAGTTGTTTGTTCTCGCTATTTGCTAAGGCAGGTTTGTTTTTATTTGTTTTTTCATGGCATTAATTACATTCGCCAGTTTGCCATTTCTTGTTTTGCGCCGGTTTCTTGCCGAGTCCCGATTATTGAATTGATAATCTTCATTCACCAACCTACATAAGGCGCTATGTCATCATTATATATAATACAAATGCAATACCTGGGCTTCCTCAAGCAGCAAGGATTAATCACCAAATCTATATTAGCCGACATCTACAACCAAAATTTAATTCGTGATTGTCATTTTCGGTTTCGTCACAAGCGCTACTAAAGCATTGCTTGCTGTTTTAACTATAAAAAAAATGAAAATAAGTAAAACTTTAGTAGAAGATTAAAACAATTCAGAAATAGTGCCACGATTATTTTAGACGATGAAAAATGTTTAACATTATCTAACTCCGAAATAAAGAAAAAAGGCTTTTATGCAGACAACATTGAGTAACGTATAAGAAAAAAGCGAAATCCGAGGACAAGGTACTAGTGTGGTGCGCCATTTGGGAAGCTGGTTTTTCAAGATCTTATGTTGTGCGAGTTAGGGGAGAAGCAGTAATTGCGGACATTTATATTCGAAGATGCCTCCCCAAATTAGTGAATTTTATTCAAACGCAACATGATAATATTATGTTCTGGTCGGATCTGGCATCGTACCATTATGCGAGAAGAGCTCAAGTTTGGTTAAGACAACAAAATATCCCATGTGTATACTCAGTGGCATATAAACTGCACCACCTAGAAGGGGTGGGAATCTTTGGACCAAATTTGGCAGGAATATTGGACTAGTCCATGGAAATAGTTGATTAAAATTTGAAACCCAATCATCAAGTAGTCATGGGATTTTTGACGTGATAGACAAGTAATTATCGAGTCATTTTTGGAATTTGTTCCACTTTTTCAGACCCCGTTCTTTAGTTTCAAGTGTTTAATGATGCCTAGAGGAAGGAGACCTCAAGTTTACCAGCAGTTGAGTGACTTTGACCGAGGGCGGATTATTGGTTTACGAGAAGCAGGTTTTTCGTTTAGAGAAATCGGCAACCGTTTGGGACGGCACCACTCAACAATAATGCGTGTTTATCAAGCGTGGTCTGAACATGAGGCTGAACGTCGGAGAAGAGGCACTGGGGCTCAAAGACGAACCAATGAACGTCAAGATCGCCGCTTAAGACTAATGGCCTTGATTCTCTACAACTAGATCAATAGCTGATCAATGGTTAGGTGAACAAGGTCGTCCGATAGGCTTGCGAACAGTTTATCGTCGAATAAGAACCTTTGGCTTGCTGTGTTACCGCCCACATCTTGTGCTACCCCTCACTGCTCAACATCGCCAGGAACTTTGGCCTGGTGCACGGAAAGACTTCAATGAAACTTGGAGTGGCATCGAGTTGTCTTTAGTGACGAATCTCGATTTTGTTTAGGAATGCATGATGGTCGGATGACTGTTAGACGAAGATGTGGAGAAAGGCGCAATCCTGATTTTTCGATTGCGAGGCATGTTCACCGAACTGTGGGGTTGATGGTGTGGGGTGCTATTGCTAACGGCAGTAGGTCACCCTTGCTCTTCATTCGGGGCAGTATGACCGCTCGACGCTACATTGACGAAGTGGTAGAACCACATGTTCTTCCATATCTTCGACGGCTGAAAGACCCACTTTTCCAGCAAGGTAATGCACGACCTCACGTAGTTTCTCTTGACTTCTTTGAAGAGGCCAATGTTAATCTTTTGCCTTGGCCGTCAAGATCTCCCGATTTGTCGCCCATTGAGCACGTGTGGGACATGATGGGTAGAAGATTGAGGAATCTACCGAACCCACCGTTGACAATAGAAGGTCTACGGCATGAAGTACAGGCTGCTTGGGATGCCATACCCCAAGAACACATTGATCACCTGCTGGAATCAATGCCAAGGCGGGTCAATGAGTGTATCCGAAATAGGGGCGGACCAACACATTATTAAAGAAAAATCAAAAAGATGAAGTGTTTTCTTTATCAAATTTTAATCAATTGTTACCTTAGACTAGTCCAATGTTTCTGCCAAATTTTGTCCAAAAATTCCGACCCCTTCTAGGTGGTGCAGTTTATATGTCACTGAGTATATTTAAAGACGACAACTCGCCGAATGTTCCACAGGCACGTCCTTAGAAAAGTGTTTGGCTTTACTCGGTAGACAAGTTTACGACGGTGGGTATATACGTTCCATTATATATTTTGTTAATTTATAATAGAATTTCATTTCAAAGACAGAACCTCAAACGTAAACAAAATATTATTACATTGCTTGGGCTGGTGTTTGCTACTAGTTGCTTAGCTTGGTCGATTTTAATTCCGCATTATGAATTCCATGAACATTCATTAACCTAAGGGTGCTAATGAATAGAAAAACTCGAATGAGTAGAGCTCTTTCGTACCGAATCCCAGTTATTACACAGTACTTTCAAGTTTAAACGTGAAATACACTTAATTGAAAAACTACCGGTTGGACAGGCCCACTTGTTTCAGAAACGAATGGTCGTGAAAGGCACGTTCTTTGTATTGAATCGATGCAGCCAACCTTAGTATCTTGTTTATGAAGAGCGGAGACTCATACATTGCACATTACACGGCCTCATTTAATTACGAAAACATCAAAAGTAAAATTTGAACTTTGCTCGGTAAATATCCAACTTCAAAGGTAATACATCGCGAATGAGTTGAGGCCGCACTTTATTTCAGAGTGCACTGTTCGCCCCTGCTAATGTATTGCCGCTGTAAAAGTAACCAGCGCCAGTATTTCGCCGCGGAGTCGGGAAAAAGAGTACCAAAAAAAAACCGTTATACCGTTTTCCACGTAACTTACAATGTGAGCGTATCATGATAACTAGCCGGGATTTAGATGAGGCGTCGAAAATTCGTGAGTTTTTTTCTTCGGAATATATTATCCTAATGCGTTTTAAATTTACGGTGTTTTAGCGGCGATACCGAAGAGGCAATGAAACTTTTATATGAGCTTTTGCACGTTGCTCATTTCAAAGTTGGGAGAGGAGGATTGGGCGAGTTATTAATTTTAACGAACACCGTCGTCTTCCGCTTTCGAAATTTACATTGATAAATAATTTACGTGGCGCTATATATTCAGAGATGATAGAAAAATGGTCGATTGAAATTGTTCGTCTATTTTTTAAGAATACGTATCTAACATTCAGAGTTTTATATATTTTTTATATTCTTATCTTGCATTATATTATAATAAAATAATAATAAATAAATAAACTACATCACCTGGACGTTATGAATCATAACAATCGAAACTTTCAACAGTCAGAACTATTCGTACATAATTATAACATGCTACTAACTGAAATAACGAATAATGTCCTGGACATAATCAAATTTCAGATATACTCAGTGACATATAAACTGCACCACCTAGAAGGGGTGGGAATTTTTGGACCAAATTTGGCAGGAATAGTGGGCTAGTCCAGGGAAATAGTTGATTAACATTTGAAACCCAATCATCAAGTAGTCATGGGATTTTTGACGTTTGTGTCATTTTTCAGAGGTGGTGATAGACAAACAATTATCGAGTCATTTTTTGAATTTGTTCCACTTTTTCGGATCCCGTTCTTTAGTTTGAAGTGTTTCAAGTGTTTAACGATGCCTAGAGGAAGGAGACCTCAAGTTTACCAGCAGTTGAGTGATTTTGACCGAGGGCGGATTGTTGGTTTACAAGAAGCAGGTTTTTCGTTTAGAGAAATCGGCAACCGTTTGGGACGGCACCACTCAACAATAATGCTTGTTTATCAAGCGTGGTCTGAACATGGGGTTGAACGTCGGAGAAGAGGCACTGGGGCTCAAAGACGAACCAATGAACGTCAAGATCGCCGCTTAAGACTAATGACTTTGAGAGACCGATTCTCTACAACAAGATCAATAGCTGATCAATGGTTAGGTGAACAAGGTCGTCCGATAGGCTTGCGAACAGTTTATCGTCGAATAAGAACCTTTGGCTTGCTGTCTTACCGCCCACATCTTGTGCTACACATCACTGCTCAACATCGCCAGGAACGTTTGGCCTGGTGCACGGAAAGACTTCAATGGAACTTGGAGTGGCATCGAGTTGTCTTTAGTGACGAATCGCGATTTTGTTTAGGAATGCATGATGGTCGGATGACTGTTAGTCGAAGACGTGGGAAATGCGCAATCCTGATGTTTCGATTGCGAGGCATGTTCACCGAACTGTGGGGTTGATGGTGTGGTGTGCTATTGCTTACGGCAGTAGGTCGCCCTTGCTCTTCATTCGGGGCAGTATGACCGCCCGACGCTACATTGACGAAGTGGTAGAACCACATGTTCTTCCATATATTCGAGGGCTGGAAGACCCACTTTTCCAGCAGGATAATGCACGACCTCACGTAGCAAGAGTTTCTCTTGACTTCTTTGAAGAGGCCAATGTTAATCTTTTGCCTTGGCCGCCAAGATCTCCCGATTTGTCGCCCATTGAGCACGTGTGGGACATGATGGGTAGAAGATTGAGGAATCAACCGAACCCACCGTTGACAATAGAAGCTCTACGGCATGAAGTACAGGCTGCTTGGGATGCCATACCCCAAGAAGACATTGATCACCTGCTGGAATCAATGCCCAGGCTGGTCAATGAGTGTATCAGAAATAGGGGCGGACCAACACATTAAAGAAAAATCAAAAAGATGAAGTGTTTTCTTTATCAAATTTTAATCAATTGTTACCTTAGACTAGTCCAATGTTTTTTTGGTCCAAAAATTCGCACCCCTTCTAGGTGGTGCAGTTTATATGTAACTGAGTATATATGCATATTCACTTCGTAGTATTCACTAGAGTTTGCATATTAAAATATTACAGGACGCAAAATGTTAATAGTGCAAAATATTCAAAGAAACATATTCTAATAAATTAATTTGTCAGGCGTTGGTAAAATTTCAAAGGGACTTTCAATCCATCAGGCATAGAGAATGCTCAATCGCGAAATTGCAACGTTAGCTATAATGTATTCATATGTATGTGCAATATCTCGTCGCAACGTGTTGGAGTATAAACCACAACAGTCTGTTACAAATTCAGTACATCGCAGTAAAGATAACCGCAAAGTTACACGCTGATAGCAAAGCGCTAATATACAGGGCGAGTGAATCTATTTTGCTCCTTAATAGTACAAAATACACACAGAGAAGCTAATGAACAGTACAATTAAATTCAGACTAATAAATTTAACACGTTTGTAAAGCCAAGTTATGCTACGCATTATACCCTTAATACCCGACTAATATCAGATACTTAGCCTCTCGCACAGCCTTATGCATGTTTGCTTGTTTCCATATTCCACGCTCTGTTACAGACATATAAAGATTGTCATTGAAAGTGTAATGGAAGCTTTTAGTAACCAATATAGATCAAAACAAGGCAACTATGTAAATATCTGAAATTTATGGTGGTTCTAGATCAGTTTTTAATGTGTTTTGTTACGTAATTAATTAAATAATGGTATGATATTTGACTGAACAAGAACAAATTGAAATTTTAATATTGAGGGGATGTGGCGAACGTACTAAATCACAACAAGATGATGATATTTCAAAATAGGAAGAAAGGTTTCTGAATTCGGACTAATGAGGGATTTATTTGGGGCAAAATTAAATTTAGGACTGGACCACATTATGAAGTCAAAAAACCAAAAGTCAACGGGATTTTAACGATAATTTTGTGAGAAATAATTGGCTGTTTCTTGTCAACGAAATTAATTAATTATTTCGAGTTCAAACGCGATCAACAATTTGTTGCTGATGGATTATTTTATATTTTAACGCTTTCTTAGTGAATAAAAATTATAATTGCTCCGTTGCGCTCGTTATTGGTTTGCAGCAAGATATCAATTATGGGTTGGAGCAAAGATAGTCTTAAATAAATTATTTCGGACGTATCTATGAAAAAAAGTCCCCACTACTCTTGCAACTTCTTTTTAAAACCATGACGCAGTTTTTTTTATTAAGGCTGCTTATAATTATTTTACATGTGTTATGTATAATGGACATGGAGGACAAAATTATTATTTTGCTTTATGTTTAATATTACCATAATTATTTAGAAGAAGTCATTTTAAAAACAAATTTTGTAATTAACAATTTTGTGATTATCCAGAGCCGATTGGCATATTGTATATAGCAATGTATAAACTTAAAGGAATGTTTAACATCTATGTAACAATGCATTTAAAATATTCCATGCAAATTAGTATTTCATCGCACTTTTCATTATACTGAAGCTCACAGCATAAACTATATATGTGTATGTATGGTAAAACAAACAATTTGCATAAGTTTTTAGGCTTTGTTTATATAAAGATAGTGGAAAGAATATTTTCGTCAATAATAAAGCGACGTCCTTTCGCATCCTGGAAAACTGGAAAATATTATATTACTCGATAAATTTATAAATGATGAATTTTCCGATAATTTTTCACCCGCATCCAATCGTGTTCGAAGACTTGTCCCTCATTTCCGCAATTGCATGATTGTTCGTTTCAGTGTCAACACCTCACCATACAGAACCTTAGCTTTTGGTGGTTCTAGTTCACAAATAAACAAATTTATAATTAAATAAATATTAAATATTAGATTTGGTTGGATTGGGAATATATTGTTTGCAATGTTTGTATAAAATATATTAGAATATGATTATGTTGGATTGAGCGCTCATTGCTTAATCGTCTATAATTGTCAAAAATGCAAAAATGAATCAAAATGCAAAAAATGTCAAAATTAACAAGAAAATTGGAAGCATATTCAAAAAATATCGTAAATTGAAATTAGTTGGGCTAAGAACAGATTGTTTACCTATATAATGTATGTGTATGTGTGTTAAAATGTACGAAAATATCAACATTTTTAAATCGAAGCCAACAAAATATAAAAATGTTAAGTACGGATTCTTTGCAGTGTACAATGTTCAAAGATACAAAGGAAGTGTTAAAATGTACGAAATGTGCGTAAAACATGGAAATTAAAGAATAAATTATAATGGAATTTTTATAATGTCAACTCGTAAAAATTGTTTTCGACTGGGTTGAATATGGATTATTGAAAATATGTTATAATTTACGAAAAATGTAAAAAAAAAATTTAAGTACAAAAAATACGAAATTTATAAAAATTGAATTGGGTTGGGTTGAGCACGTATTGTTTAAGTCAACTTGTCAAAGATGCAAAAACTGTAACTGTAAATGCAAGAAACGTCAAAATGATAAAAAAACCACAAAATTTAAAGTTGCAGAATACTAAAAATTACAAAAGAAAATTAATCCAATTCGAAAAATATCAAACTTGTAAAAATAGAACTGTGATGTGATATGTTTATTACGTATTGATCAGCTTATGATGAAATGTGAAATCACGTTTGAAAAATATCAAGATAGTAATATGATTTAATGCAATTAGACGTAGTCTGGTAGTTCAAAATATATGAAGATTCTGTCAGCGAATATTCCCTAATCGTCTTTCACTACACGCATATGACATTACCAATAATTAAATAATAAACATAGTTCAGTTCTCTAAAGACTGTAGAGTTTCTAATGGAAAAGCAATAACTTACAAACGTCAAACATTGCTTCATTATACAGAAAATTGAATCAAAAAATGGACTGTGTAGATTTTCAAACCATGGAAACATTTTCTTCAATATTCATGGAGACACAGGTCTGGTGACCACATTTAATTAAACGCAAATTTAATTTTTGGTGCATTATCTGCTTTTGTGAACTTTTAGATTTTTTTGACGACAAAATCCTCAAAATTAATATATATTTAATATATATTAGAAAGACTAAGAGTACCATTTGACCCTATGTAACTCGGGACTCACTGTTAACTATGCACAGAAATATATAACCTGCTTGAGAGGTAGCCAACCATTTTTCTTCTAGCTACTACCTTTTCGTTCAACGAATTGCATATGAGCTCGCTGATTTAATAAAACGCATAATTCTGCATAAAAAAGCTTTTAAAAAATCACAAGTCGTCAATCTGAAGCAATTAATTTGAATAATATCGACTCAACGAAGAAATATATTTATTCGTCAAAAATTTAGAATAACTGTACGGAAAATGTCACACATTTCTTCATGATCTTAATGATGAGTGGGTTCTGGTGATTCTTATGTCCCATCCATGTTTATTCACAGGAAATAACACTTAACCTCTGAATCCGGGTAAATAAGTGAAGAACTGTGTTCGACATGGCTGCCACATTTCCTGGATAAGAGCATTATGAAGGAAGGAGAAAACTTCGTTAATAATTAATAGTTTAATTATCCAAGTTACGTATCGTTGACTGCATATGAGTTTTATAAAGCGAACAGAATTCAAATGCTTACCATTCCTCCTCATTGTTATCCGAAAATTCAACCATTAGACATAATATTTTGTTTTTTTAACGACCTAGATATGAAACGAATGACAAAAAGTACTCCAGTCAATGTTGTCAAAATAACTCGGTTGCCTACTCCATCAACTCCAAAAGCTACTGCAAGGAAGTCAAATAAACAGCACTCCACCATGCTAACATACACACACGTAAATATTCGCAAAAGAAAAACGAAAATTAAAGTGGAGAAACAAAAATAAATAAGAAAATTCACCAGGTAGCGAGAATTATCGTTGAATCGTCATCCCCTGATTCGGACATTAACGAATGAGGTCTTTGTGATATTAGAAAAATTAGAAAACAATATTGTCTTTTCCAATCATATAGACCGCCTATAGAATGGGGTTCATTGAATACCATCCATGTGCCTTTTTATAGGCAGTTCCAAAAGAAGGATGTGCCCTAATTCGCAATCGTAATAAACACGATTCTATTCCCATTTCTGATTCAACAAGTTTGAAGGAAGAATAGAAGCCAATTTCACTTGTACTAGAGAAAATACGTTACCAAAATCACTAATGGTATTTTTTTGTTGGGGTTCAAAGTGGATGCACTAAATAGCCATGCTTTGCGCTTGTGGGACAGCAGAGCTGTGGCGTACCATTGGTTAAGAATAGAGTGACCATCAAAATAGTATAAACCTGCCGCTAATTTCTATGAACAAAATCATTCTGCCCACTACATATTAAATTGGGTCTTATGAAACAATTCGTTAAAACATTAGATAAAGGTGGCTTGTTATGCACACCTAGCAATCAAATATCTCAGGTTGTTTTAAAAAGCTAAAAGCTGGTATATTTGATACTCGTCAGATTAGGAAATCGGTGAAAGATTCATAATTTCATTTGTTGAACTAATAAAAAACTTTCTGGAAAATCATATATCGGAAAATTCTTGGTCAATGATATGCTAAACAATTTTAAAATTCTGGGCTTTGTAATACGAGCTTAAAAACGTATTGTCTTTTTGGGCATCTGGATAGATTCCCAGAGAATCTTTAGAACGAAGAACATGGGGTGCGGCTCCATCAAGACATAAGATGGAGGAAGGATACCAAGGAGGATGGAACACACACATGATGGCTGATAATTATTACAGCATCATGTGTAACTACCCTGCCAAGGTTTTCATAAATATATAATTTGTTTGGAAAATTGATTTTACTATAAAAATGCATCATTTTCAGAATTTGACGAAGAATTGCATAAATATATATTCCGTTCAAACGTGCATAAAAAACAGACTCAAAAAACATTTAAAAATTTGCAGCACCATATTTAGTGTTGAGCTATTATTATTCTGTATAACTTTGATATTTGTTAGTTGACATACTGTACTAGGTGAACGTACATATGTGTAATAAAGCTGGATATTGAAATAATAAACACGCATTGTACTACCTTTGAACGCTTTCCTCAAACGTTTGCATTTGTCATTTGCAACAGTTTCGAACGAATTGTAACATTCAAAACAAATGTTCTCCAATCAAAAACTAAAACAAGCGATATATATTCGGGTATTCTAACATCAAGTTTTCCCGCTACCTCATATTCCGCATCGACAACCGGTAAATGAAAATGTATGCAAATGTTTACGAGCCCGCTTTACCTGCAAATACACGAATACCGACTAATGCATTGAATAATAATATTCCGGTCAACCTAACCGCGATGATTACCTCCCGTCTATTTGCACACCTCGCCCGATCGGCTTCAAGCAGACGCCGTTCGTTAAAATTGCGTCTGTGCATTTTTGCTTCAGAATTTTCCATTAATTAGTCTCGCAGACAGCAACGCAACGGATCTTCACAATACCTGAAGCACGCGCCGAAAAAAACCACTCACGTTCGGTCATTGTTCGAAATTTCCACTCGCAAATATCGCGGCGATAAAAGAAATTCAAATGACGATAAAAGTGTCGAGATCCGCTGCAAACATTGGAAATTATGAACTCTCGTACGATTTGTTTATTCGACAAAATTTTTACTCCGTTTGATTCTAGCTCGTTTTTCAAAAGGAAGACGTAAATTCAAGCATCGAATTTATCATATTTTGAACAAGAACAATAACTTTTATAATAAAATGACTTCGCAAGGGTGCCATAAATACTTTTATATTTTTGTGGCAAATTGCAGTGGCATCACCTCGTTTTTTAAGTCCTACAGTTGTAGGCAAATAAATCGCTCACTCGAAATGTTTGCCCAATCATATTCTACATACGCAGTAATAGATAAAATAGATCTGCGTTAATATAAACGCCGTCATTGGACTATCTGTAAATGCTTTAAATTGGAAACATTTATTGGACATGGTCGATGAGAATCGAATGCGACGTACTTAACGATGGATTTCTAAACTCAAGGATAACCTACTTTATGTAGCGGAAACATTGAGGAGAAGCAGAGAAATTTGTATCGCGTTGAATCCAAGAAAATAAATGTCTTCGGTAAATCTCGCGAATGTCTTGGCATTTAGGCAAGAAAAACTTGATGCCTAGGTGAATTAAAAATTGTTTTTGGGGTGAAAAATTTATGGGATAATTATTATGAGTTTATATTTTGTTTCAAGCTCGTTAATTTAAAGTTTTTGAACAAACTCAACTGTGAATGAATTACACATTGTAATGTAAACTATCTGGCAATTTTTCCACAATATTACTAAACGAATCTTTATTTACAACGTCAAGAGTAATCGATAAGTCGACAGTGAGTGTTTTATTTTGTTGATCATTAAAGCTCCTTTAAATTTCCATGCGAGTAGGTTTTGCCTGATGTAAGACTTCAGATTTCAATATCAAAATCGGCAGTTTATATTGTTTTGAATATCAACTAAATGTTTTTATTTTATATCAGTTATTTTAACTTTTGTAGTATGCTCTTTATATATTGTGCCTTTGTTTTTCTGTTATTTGCAAAATTTCTAGCGCGAGCAACTAACTACGTTGTAATAGGACGAAGTTCTTGGCTTGATGATAGATGTCATGGGCACTCATTTCTTATGAATTGTAGGCAAACAATAGAGTAGGGAATGGCTCACTATTTGAGGGAACGAGTTTCATCTTCAATATCCTCATCAAACGGTGATGGAGGTCAGGCTTTTCTTCGATATTATGTGGCAGTCTTGCCTGAATGTCCTTTTCGTCCTTGTAACTATTTTTGCTTTACGTTCCTTTAAGGCTTTCAGGGATACCTCGTCACTCCATTCCAATGCCCCACACGTTTAGTACTCTCCAATTGCGGTCTGCTATCCGACACGTGTTAGGCGGGGGGACCTAATTGAAGGATTTTCTTAGAACTGTGCTTGTGTTGTTTACCTATTTATGAGGCAACAAGCATAGGTTTATATTAATTTTAATTACATTTATGTACTGTCATCACTACTAACTGTGAAAAATATCGATGAAAGTCCCAAAATAGGTTTATTTTCCAATTTTCGTTAACGAATTTCAAATAAAATATGCAGGTATTAGAATAATTATTATTCTCATTTCAATGTGTAGCAAGTAAGATAAACAATCATTGTAATAAATAAATTAGAAATTGAAGTTATAAAGTTCGTAGCTGTTAACGGTAATCAAAAGATAAACCTTAAGGCCACGAAAATACACCAAAATAGAATAAAATGTAAAACAACTGTTAAGATCTAAACAATTATAGCTCTGACCAAATGTACATAAACTTATAAATCTTTGGTAAACGAGGAAACCATTTAGCGAAAATTTTGTAAACTCAGAAGGCTGCTAACATTATTATTCAAATTTGAAATTACTTACGTAAGAAAATATTGATCCAACAATTCAAGCAATTAAATCTCTAATGCTGGTTGATACGGACAACTCTAAAAATCTCAGAGTGAATCGTTACTAAATTAAAAGCGACAAATATGCAAATCAATATGACAGGTACATTGGGCTGATATAACATTTGAAAAATTATACTTACTCGTATAAAGAAAAGAATTTACCTAACGTACTCGAAGCTAACGTAACCGTAACAATAAACTCAACACGAAATAATGTTCATAAAATCGAATGGCATATCTAAAACCACAAATATAAGTCATAAATAATAATTTTTAACATTATTTTTAAATAAACACAATAGTGCTAGTAACTAAACGCCTGGGAGAAAAACCTGAAGTCTGAGTCCCATTCCAGTTCACAGATTCGAAATCCGATTGCTAAATTAAATTGTACATAAACTGACACTCGCAAATGAAGGTAGGAAACGTATATTCGCCATGAAATCAAATTGCCTATTCGTTGTACTCTTGTATGAGAAACTATTATCCTCACAATGTAAAGCTAAATCAATATCCTCGCTCAGGTGATTTTAATTATTGCCCAGCCACTGGAATAGAACAAATATTGAACAACTGGAAATAACATTTCTTGGAATAATTAATAGAAACAATTAAATCTAAATCGTTGACGACAAGAACTTAAATTAATAAAACGTTTATCGTCGCGAAAACAAATATTTTCATATTAAACGTGACTATGATACATCACCGGGGCATATTGCAAGAAACGATTGAACGATTGATGACAATGTGCTTTTACAAATGCATACGCGGACTGTTCTATTAAATTCCGAACTTTTGCAACAAAAACTATTATACCTAATTTTCAATTAACCCCCCCCCCCTTAAAGTAGTAGTGTCTGCTAGGATATACCCGCTTCCTTCTTTTCTTTCACTTTTTGCACATTTGTGCGGTTTTACGAACAGTGCGCATGTGTCATATACCATTTTCTTTAAATTCTTGCTAAAGTTTGAAAACCACATCCTTTCTGTACCATGTCGGCTATAATGTATTGGTCTGCGCATAACAACAAATCTGGATTTTCCACAACTCAACAACAACCTCTTAGCAACATGTTCCGCAACTGCTCAAGCAACGACGACCTCCACTAATCACAACACAACTTGACTTGTTTTGTTGATGTAGTCAACGTGGTCGTCTTTAACACACGACCCAATCGTAGCACTCCCTTCTGCCCATAGAATCTTCTACGTATATTTGATGAAGCATCTTAAATATCTCTGTAAAACACTTTGTGTGAACGCATTTTAACTTTGTTGTAATACCACGTGGAAAGAGAGTTGAGCTATTGGGGATGTTAAAGAGGAAGAGAGAAGAGAGTAGGAAAAGGAGAGAGGGAAGGATGGCCAGGAGGGAGGAGGAGAGGAGAAGGAAGAAGATGATTAAGGAAGAGGGCGATATAATTAAAGCTATATTGTACAATAAATAGTAAAGAAGATAGATAAATAGGTGATGCTAATAATTATTTATATAGTTCGACAAATGATGCAGACGTAAAGATTCGGCAAATGACATTGTGTCATTGAAACTTGTGACAATGCTTTACCTCCATCCGTTAGTTGGTGCTGAAAACTCAAAATGTAATATTTGTAATTTTTTATCTGCAGTATGATCATGTTCGAGCAAATGGTTCGCAAACGTTGAATCTGATTTCTTAAGATTAAATTATTTTACCGTTCGTCAATGATCAAGTTTTTTTTTTTCGTTTTATTCTGTTGGTCGTTTTTGGGAAATTTGTGGACAGGTTCTTCCTGGCCTGGTATAAAAATTAATATAAGATATATTAGTCCGACTATCCTATCGACTGCGCCAATTTTGTGTCGGGTTTGCAGAAGTGTTTTATTGTTTTTCACTTTTAATTTTATTTAATTGAAAATTGTTACAATTGTTGTGACTACTTTTTAATATAATATTTATAAACATATGCGGCGGTTATTTGGCACGTTAATAAAATTAACGTAATGTCTACATTTGAATAATGCATACTAATCTACTAATTTAAGTAGTTTGTATAAACTGAAATGAAACATAATTTAAGGGATAAATCGGACTGAATTAACACTATATTGGAATAATTTTAATAATACGTAGCAGCGTATTATTCTCATCCAGGAATAAATGAACCGAAAACACTACCACACGGCAAAAAATGCACTAACACAACTTTTGACGTTCAGCAAACTTCACTTCCGTGCCAAACGAAATAAGAAACAAAAACGAGTTTAGTTACGATTCATTAAGCGCAACATTCCATTTGGAAATTGGTTGCCTCGCGAAAACATCGCGTCTCTAACGTCCGGAAAATCGATTTTTTTAATTATTCAAATGGCGTACACGCCACCGTGAGCCGAACTCCAAGTTGCACCCGAGAAGTAGTAAGACTTTATCGTGGAGAATCCGGGATATTCGGGCGAGGTATTTGCCGGATTCAATGAAATTGAATTGTTAGAGGGCAACCGAATAGAGTCCGCTGGAATTCCGGTTTATTAAATCCTGCAATTAGACGTCGATAAAAGCTACGTCGAAGCGCGCCGCGGCACGACGAACTCGAGCGGGGTATTTATTGCGAAACAGGATGTTCAGGTGGGTGATTTAGAAGATCCTGCGGTTTTGTTTTTGTCATGACGAACTACAAACAAAATCCATTGTTCAGCTTTACAGTCTTAGGTGTAGTGGCAGATCTAAGAAAACGGTCCTTTGAATGCGCACTTGTATGGAATTAATTCCGAAAAGACGCAATAAGTACCAAACTTCCACCTCCAATAACAAGTTTTTCGCCATTATGAAATATTTCTCTTGCAATTCGTGGTGTAATTACAAATGAATAGTTGATACGAAATAATTTGTGACTATAATAATAATAATAAAACTAATAATATTTAGAATTAATTTCGTGTTTCGAGAAAATATGGATATGTACATACGAGCCCAGTCCGCCAGTTAGCCCCGATGCGACTATATCAATTTTTTCCATCTAAAAGAACAGTTTACCCCGAAATATATAAATCATCAATGTAATTGTTTTAGCATCAGCACCTTTATTGGCACAACCCTACTATTTATAATACATTATGTTTAAATCTTTGTATTTACATCCTAGCTCTCCGACGTTCTGCTTTCCCTCAATAATCTTGGTTTCCCTCCATCTACTTTTATTTCTTTGCATTTTCTGCGGTATTTTGCCTTCCACTTGCCTCCATATATCTATTATATCCCTTTCCATTTGCTTCCCCTCTCCTTTTCTCCTCACTACTTCTTCCTGTGATATTCCTGTCTTTTCCAGCAGCTTTATCCTTCCTTCTTCCGACTATATTTTCATTCTATGATCCTCCCTGATTCTTATTTCCTCTATTGGCAGCCTTACCTTACAATCTCTTGATACGAAGATCAGTTATGTGTTATTATATACCCGATCGTCCTAACTCAAACAATGAATGCATCAAGTAGTTCAAATGCTAATGGTGAGCCAGTTGAACGCACTAGTAAGGAAAATCCACTAACTTCTACTAAAATATTATCAACTCCTTTATCCAAAACCATCACCAGGAAGGAAACAGCAAATGGACGCATCGAAGATGATTGCTGCTGGTACAACCTAGAAAACATAGTACCAATACTTACAACATTGATAGGAACTACCATGACTTACAAGGTCGTTGTAACCACTCAACTGTTTTGAAATTATTAAACCCTATTACTGAAACAGACCACAATCTTCGAGATATATACTAAACGTTATTTCTTTTAATATTTTGCCTGCTTAGGCATTCACTTCTAATAAAATCTTTCGCCATTCGCTTATTTTAAGGCTGTGGAATAAATACAGAAACATTGGAGATTTAGGTAATATACTTGGCCCCTTTTATCATCAATTGTGCTCCAGGTAATACTACCAACCCCCACATCAAAAGACATCAAGAGCGATCCCCATAGGATCACTCAAATCCAAATTTCCTTTGTTACCGCGTGGTATACATTACGGAATATCGTTTGAGGTCTCTGAGGCGAGGCCGCAAACCTCGTTTAACTCGCGAACGGGGAAGAAAGGTGCGCCTTAAATCACATGAACAGAGATATTATCAGTGTTCTCTTTCCGAATATGTCTAAGTTACAGTAACGCCAACGTTAATTTTTCAATGCAGCGCATACGCAATAATATAGTTTTTTTTTCGACAACTAACCGCATTTTGTTAAGCCTTGTAGTTTCTAAATAATTGTACACATTTTTTTGTCACACTAAATATATATAAATAGAATCTTAATTTTGCATTTATGAAATTTAAATGCAGTTTTGTTAAAAAATAACGCTTTTTAATATAAATTTTCGTCGGCGTAAACTAAACGCCAACCAGTTTCTTTTCGGCATTCAGGGCGGTTTACTTTATCGTCCACAATGGAGACAGCTGACAAGTTAACGTTCCTTGCGGACTCCAGACATCCGTTTGTTCCCTCATATAATCCTTACTATTTGTAACTAGCAATTGACCCGGTCTATTTGTACCTATCTTGAAGTTAGTGATACGTAAGAAGCTGCAATCTCACAGCCGAATCCTTTCAATTGTCGCGCTGAATTGGTTCGCTGGATACGGTCTCCCAGTATGCACTATCCTCAGACATCGCCGGTCGTAACTCCAACTGCGAATTTACGATAATAATATGCAATGAACGTTAATTGTGGAATTAAATTACCGAGGCTTCGCAAACATCGCGCTCGGATAACATAGTTCATAAAGAAAAGCGAACGACAAAAGTACCGACATTTTTCAGCGCGAATCGCAGCGAAATGTAATCTGTGTATGAAACTTCTTGCTAGAATGAGTTTTGTTGTTAGCTTTAAACTTTCGGTGCTTTGTGCATCTGAAATGCACGTTTAAGCGTAAGTGTAATATAATCAGCTTTGCGATGGAAACAAAGCGTAATGTACGGCGTAACTACACACAAGTTAGATTATTGTGAAAAGTTGTAGAATTTCTCATTAAAAATTCCATTTTTCTTAATAAACTTTCCGTTGTTTGCAGGAACGAACAGCACAGGATACTTCGATGTTGGGGGGTGGTGCAGTGGTTCGAGGAATGGAAAAAGACCCTCATATATGGACCCCTCGGGGCCGTCCCTATAGTGTGGCACCACGACCTTTGGCTATCGTACGCGGTAGGCGGTCAACTCATCTCTCTCGCCGTCCTCCATCTAATACTCACGTTTAAGGGCCGTAGACGGAGAAAACACAAGGAAAGACTATTGCACGGAGATATCGACAGCTTTGAGAGGTGATTTCATTTAATAAATGAGGAATAAACGCCTCGTTATGTATCTAAATTGCCCGTTAAGTACCTTTAACAAAGGGATGTGCTGAAATAATCTTACAATTATATGATAAATTACAGGCAATGTAGGTGCACTATATATTAAAAGTATATCATACGTCGTGCAATAAATTATTTTCTTGAATAAAGTTTATTGCACAAATGTACTTTTATACATTTCATGAATAATGTTTTATTTGACATTTTTGCATTAGCATTACTACTTGTTTCCTACACGATGTTTAAAATACTTGTCCGCTTATTGCAGTTAACTAGCATCTTTAAATATACTGGGCATGTGCTCGACAACCTCAACTTGCAAAACTTCGCACTGTGAACAAGCTTGCAATATTGCGAAAGAAAGAAGAACTTGAGAATTGGATCTTGAAATCCCCACACATTAAACAAAGGGTGCCTTAGGACTATAATGGTAATCCTGGCTGATAATCAGATTGACGTCTTATCGTTGCTTAGCTGAAACAAGAGGTCAGAACTGTATGCACGACCGTTGTCCCAGTAGTATAAACCTTCGGGTAAAATCCTGGAGGAAAAAGGGGTGGGGTTCAAAAGATTCGTCTTGGACAACGAGAGTTTTAAAATAGAAATGGAATTCTATCGTCGAAAATATAGTGGCGCAACCATGTCCATAGATGTAATGCCTTTGGCCTTTGGTTGTGGATAACTATAACAAATCAAATTTAATCCGCAACTAATCCAACATAAGTATAGGTTATAGTCATAGAGGCTAGAACTAAAAAAAATAAATCTCAGATTTAATTCAAAGTAATTAAGAATACGAAGTTGAACATAAAATCTGGGTTCGATTGGATTGGGTTGAGTACTGCCTAAAACAACAAATCGCAGATTCTAGCAATTTTCACATTTCCAAATTTTAATGTCTCAGACGACTAGCTGTTGCAGCAATTGGGGTTATGTGGTCACCGTGGTATAATTATAATGAATATATAACAAAGATTTTATATGGAATGGGCACCCATCAAATTCAATAACTGTAGTGACAAAGCTATAATTGCTCATTTCATAAACGAGAAAATTAAATTAGGAATTTTATTTATTGAATTATATAGTTGAGAAATTTGTGTGCGCAGCGAAAATAAATTAATTACCACTCGCCACAGGATGTAAATTACGCTCACTAAAAAATCGATATAACCGAATACGCATTGTTCGATTGTTGTTGCGCAACGGAAATGAAAACGGACACAATTGATTACACAAATCATACGTTCAATTGAACGACTGCTATTTCAGCGTGGTAGATGTGAAAGGTTTCAATACAAAAAAAGTTAATATGTTACCCAAACCTTAATTCAACTATTCGTTGACGATATCCTGAGCGATTCGGAGGACGAAAACACATTACCTTCCCAGGATGTATCTAATTCAGATATTTTTGTTGATGAGGGTCCGATTTTTTTGTTGTTAGAGATATGGGCCTTTCAATAGCTGATGCCGAATTGCAGGAATCAAATATAAAAAATAAAAAGTTGCCGTCACCCGGAACCTTATTTTCGTGACACAGGCACCGACAGAAATAATTCGCTACATTGTTCTCCTAAAATGGAAATCTCGTTTTCTGTAGTGGTGTTCAAGGCTAATGAAGTATTTTAAAATAGAATATGATTCATCTGGGTGGCGCCTATGATTCCTTGATTTGTCAAAACTAGCCTCAAAACAGTCTTGATACATAATGGGAATAAATTTGCATTGCATTACTTCTTGTATGACACTTGTACATGTGGAGGAAACTATAACGATTTGGAAATGAGTCATAAGAAAATAAAATATCGAGGACATCGCTGGATGGTTTGTAAAGACTAAAGATAAAGACTAACGATAATAACAATGTTGTTGGGCAAGCAAGCAGGTTATGCAACATATCCATGCTTTCTTTGTTTGCGGGATTGTTGAATCAGAGATTTTTATTGAACAAAAACTGACTGGCCACTTCGAGACGCCTTAATAACGTCATTAATACGACCTTGGTTCATCGTGAAAAGGTTTTATTACTACCTCTTCGTATTAAATAGGAGCACATGAAGCTGATTGTCAAATTACTGTTAACAGATTGATTAACAGATTTTTTTGGCGTCGACATACGAAGACTGTTATTCGATCCCCTCCTTTCGGAAACAGTGGGAGAAAAAGAAAGATATGCGTGGGCTTCTTTCAAAGATGTAATGCACACGCTCTTGGATAATACTAAAGACCCTCGTCACTAAAAAATATGTACGTGGATGGAAATGGAGATTATTTTTGATTTCAGAAGACTAGGAACGATAATATTTACCAACAAAAATCCCATGCATCTCATGCTGATGATTCGCATTCGCTAAATATTTTAACTGGTCACCTGGAGTTGTTGCTGGGCACTTTATTATTTCTTTTTCCGAGATGTGTGCAAAATTTAATAGTTACTGTTTCAAATAATATATAAAGGCTCAACAAATTACAAAAAACTAAATATTTTATTAAATTTAAGAAAGTCGTAACAATTTTTAAAAAACATATACTAAGACAGTTATTAATCATCGATAATATTTAAATCTTCTACGTCATTGACCCGAATTTCATTCCTTCTATTTAGGGGCATTAAAGGACACAGCGTTTTCACCATTTGGTCCTTGTTATTTTGAGGTACACTACGAAGCAATTTTTTGACACCGGTTTGCATTTACTCCACCTTTCATGATTTTGGATTTTAAAATATCTTAAGATATTGCTTCACCATCAAAATCGTTCCAATATCGTAAGGTGTTTTTGCCTCTGGTTGCCTTAATTTGTACCATTTTGTTTAAATATAGCCGAGGATTCCGTTTTGTTTAATTTTATTTGAGAAGACTCTTAGTCTTCCTAACCTCTGAAGAACGTAATCATGGCGAAGAACGTTCGCTTTTCCAAATTACAGTTAACGATCATCATCGTTTTGTCCGTCATCTTTCCATCCTGGCTAAATGACCGGCTCAGCTCCAATTGAGATTTTTGTAGCATTTTCCATACACTTTTTTATGTCTTCCACTTTTATACGATTTTCAACTTTTAGGTTTAGTATGCTTCTGAGCATTTTGTTTTGTGCAACTAATAGACTGTTTACTTATCGCCCACGCCTGTGCTCCATAAATCAATGCAGGAATTACACATTTGTTAAACACTTTATTTTTAATGTTCACTGATAAGTTCCCTTTGAACACTTGTCTGAACGACAAAAATTGTTTCCATGCTTTACATATTCGATGTTGTATTGCCTTCTCTTCTTTATTTTTGAACGCGACAATATGTCCTAAATAGATTGCTTCTGAAGTATTTTCTAGTTTCTTTCCCTTAATTGTTATCGTTTCTCCTACCATGTCTGTAAAAAAAAAGTTTTGTTGTAAAATTCATTTTTAATTCCACCTTCTTGCTTTTTTCATCTAAGTGATTCAGCATTTCTTCCATCTTGCTTCTGCTCTCCAACAGCCATTTTCCGTTTATATTGATTCTCCTATTCCTGTTCCAGCATTACGTTTGGTGACAGAGGATCCCCTTGCCGTACTTCCCCTTTTATTTGAAATGTTGGCCCTTGTTTTCCATTCGTATTGATGCTTTGGTATTTTCGTAAATGTTTCTTATTATATTTATGTATTTGCTTTCATCGTTTTGTTCACTCAAAGCCTGCTATATATGTTGGTGTCCCCGAGAATCAAAAGTTGGTATAGTCAACGAATCCTATGAAAAAGGGAATGTTATATTCGTTATGTTTCTCCATCACTTAGTTAGTGCTATGTGAGTGATCTATAGATGAATATGTTCTTCTGAATCCTGCTTGTTCGTATGGTTGGTTTAAGTCTAATCTTTTACAAAATCTCGTATATTACATGTGCAAATATTTTGTATACATTTGAAATGAGATTTATGGATCGATAGTTAGATATTTTATCAGCATCACCATTTTTGTGTAATAGGCCTCATCAACCAAGTATGTACTCCTAGACTGAATGACAAATTTTAGATAACCTGAATATGATGGTAAGGCATAAGCTATGCTGCCTTGTTTAAAAAGAATAGCATTCATCCAGTGAGTGATCGATCAGAAACTATACTAATATAGATTCACACGATGGTTGGTAGTAAAATTAAAAACTAGATTATAAAGACTCAACCAGGAGTTTCTGCGTTCCATGATACTTAGGGGAAGAGGATACTGGACACCTTGCGATATATGCGATATATCTAAATGTACTCGAAACGAAGATACGAAGGGGTGAATATCCAGAGCAACGGAATGGGCTAATGTACCTTTGTACCTACATTGTATGTACATTGTAATCAACATTTCAAGCAATGAGGGTTTCTCAAGCTTCATTAGAATAATCTTACGAATAATATAAAAGTATTAATATTAAATTACAAAACGACCAGTAACAATTATGCCAGAAACTGTGGCAGTGAATAATATATTCGCTGACCGCATATAGAACAAAGCCGTCATATATAACAATTGCATTGCATTATCTGTATGAACAATTTTTAAATAAATATAATAAATGACATTTTTATTTCTATTACCATTTATTAATAATTATTGATTTATTTTTTTGTTTTTAGTTGGTCCAATAATAAACCAATCGAAAGTAAAAACATTAAACAGAATTTAATAATTTCTCTCACGTGATGTGGATTACTGATTTGTTCTCGTTGACTTTTATTCGTCACGGATACTTACGTTTCTAGTTTTCAGCGTAAGCTTCGAGAATATAAATGGACTCTTATATTCAAACGCTCGTTTGCAGATGTTTAAGGTATCGATAACACAAAGAAGGGGATTTAGAATAGCACATCGAGATACGTGAAAGTTGGTTGTCGCAGTATGCTGATAAAATGAGATGTTTCCTTCCGTATCTTGGAAAATGCCATTCAAAGACGATCATCTTCGTGGACCTTCCAATCCATTTGTATTCACGACACCTTCGGTATAAGTTTGAACATTCACCTTTGATAAGGGCGAGGAATCTTTAGTTTAGTTATTTTATACTATTATTTGTTTTCGTTTTAATGAACATTTGCATTGGTAGAAAATCATGAAAGTTTGTGTGACAAAGTGAGAATGTAAGAATGTTTTTAACAGATAAGTAATCGGAACTGCGAAACATCATCATTTGCATTCATAAACTACTAAGAGCTAAGAACTGAGTGTCTAGTGCAAATAGTGAGACAATGAAAACAAGAACGTAATAGCCTGAATATCGAACATATAAATAAAGCGTTGAAAATCGAAAAAATAAAATGCCTAGATATAAAAAGTTGAATCGCAGACAAAGCTTCCCATTAAGACAGACTGTGGATGTAATAGCTTCCATTATAGGGGACGTACATGAAGAATTGAATTACGAAAAAATCTCTTTGACGGTTACCTTTGTGAAAATACAAAGCTTCCAGTATCGATGTTATTAATATATATATATATATATATATATATACTATATATATATATATATATATATATATATATATATATATATATACTATATATATATATATATATATATATATATATATATATATATACTCGTATTTTTAACTTAAATTACTTAAATTAAATTACAGAAATGCTTAACAACAAAAATTACTTAAATAAAATTGATATATTTCAATTTTACAAATAATTATGCTTCATGTTTAAATTTTATTGAATTTAAATTTTATCTCAGGGTTCCTTTTAAAATAAATCGCGTGGTAAATAATGCAATTTAATTTAAAATATCTTTAAAAGAAATTTATTTTAGATGTGTGGAGTTTATAGATGGATGGAGTAGTGTTAAATCACTTGATTTAACATTTACTTTCTTTTTTATTATCTTATTTAATTTTAGCACTTTAGTTTTATAAACGACACATCACGTTCTTGTATATTTACCGCCGTGACTTTGCACCTTTGATTATCAACGTTTTAGTTGAAGACAACGGTCGGGAACACTGTAACGGTCAAATGGGTACTACTCTCATCGTTTTCTGACGTTTCTTTTATAGCCATCCATACCTGGATCTATTTGAACTAAATTTTTATCGATATTTACAATGTTTTTTTTCCAGAATTTAAAAATAGTTTAAATTTTTTCAAATGTTGTAAAGAAACGGTGCTGTCCTTTTTCCTCTAAATATCCTAATCATATATATATATCATATATGATATCATATACTATTGTGTATGAAATTATAATTCTAAATTATTTTAATACTAATCTACTTTTAGCAGTAAATTTGAAGAAGTAACGGAAGTTCTCGACGACGGTCTTCCTGAACCCATACCTGGAAGCAGCCATTCACTCTTCTCGGATAGTTTAGCGGAACAGGACACAATACTTGAAATATGACCGGAACTTCATCATCCTCCGGATTTGTTCAGGCATATTGTCGATTCCGGGCATTGGAGTGAACTGGACAGTGACGACGGACCGTAGTCCCATCCGGCCTAGCGAAAATATCACACACTTTCAGAGTTTATTTCTACTTACATACATAGCTTGCCAATTTTATATGATAACAATGGATGATTCGTAATTAAAGTTTTGATATATAATTGTAAAATATGAGCGGCGTTTCGAATTGTTTTCAACTTTTGTGTCATTATCTTGTAGAGAGTTCATCGGGGGGAGGGGGTAATATAATTGTCGTCAAAAGATTCGTCGTACATGGGTAATAAAACATGCGCTCATATAATTTTGAGAAAATGTACTTAGAGTGAAGAATGATTTTATTTTTTAATGTTCATTCAATAAAAAATGTGTTATAAATTGAGATGCTTTATTGAAATGATTGCAAGTTTAAATGAAATATATAATAAAGTAAAATAAAATGTGCAAAGAAATCGAGACGTTTATATAAAGTTTATCGATTTATCATTATCATAATTATTACCGTTAACAAACATTTTCGTCAGAACGAAATGTATATCCCGTTCATAGAGTCAAGTTTTTTTACTGTGTAATATCTGCGCGGCAAATCCTTAACCACGTTTTAAATATTTGGAAGATAAATGGGAAACGCAGGGATTAACTTAATCCAAATTTCAAGAGCCGGATCTAAGTGTAAATCTCGAGAAAATCCTAACTGAATGTAGCAGTTTAATAGATGCAGGTATATTAGGATGTCTTTATTGCCAAATTCCACATGATAAATGTGATGAACTGTGCGAATTAACCTGTTACAAAATAAGCTGCGAAATGTACCGCACCAATTGGGCAAAGTATCGCAATAAATTTTTATGGAGTTTGCAGGATGTTATTTCTAGGCAGTGCGTCGTTTTAAATTACATTTTATAATTAAACTTTTTGAATTATACTCGCACTAATTTAAATACTAATATAATAAGATCCATATTACATAAGCACAATTCAAATGATCTAAAGTACAGGTATGTCACCGAAAGTATAAAGGAAGGCTTGGAATATAGAGTTGTTGTAAAATGATGACTGTGGACTTCGATGCAATCTTCAGCGTGACACAGAAATGAGTTAAAGGGGGATCCTGCTTTAGGAGGACTTAAAATATCGTTTTTGGGGGAATTTTTTTAGGACAGAAAAAAATTACCAAGTCTAGTGAACTTTTTCGAACATTTTATTACATATTTGAGCATTAAAGAAAAAATATTTCGAGAGAGAAATATTTAAACGGAACCGATTTTTATGCACATTTGTGCAACACTTTTCAATTGCAGTCTACAATCGGTGGGAAAGATGTAGCTCGTAATTTTTGTCTGAAACAAAAAAACCAAAGAAAATTGTAATTCTCATATATTTTCTTCTATGTGAACTAAAAAAAAACCCCAAAATTTTGAAATTCAAGATTTTTCTCAGGTTTGAAAATAAATGTGCTCTTTGCAGGAAGAGAAAATCATTTCAACTTGCTAAAAAAGTTGTTTAGAATTTTTTTTCATTAATGTTTTTAGTTCAAATCGAAGAGAATGCTACTAAAGCTAAGAAAAGTTTTGTTTCGTTTTGATTGCTTGTCTAGTTTTCTCGCAATCACGCCCACCAATTTAGAAAAATCGTAAAGACGAAAACTCGAGAAAACGCGCTCTCAAGTTTACGATCAGGAAAAATGTTAATTGTCGATTACTTACGGAATATCTCGTTATAATCGTACTATAGCTCTTACGAATTCAAAATATTATTGTTTCGAACGACCGATTGAACTTTTTTCAGTACATAGTTCGGTGTTATGTGTCTGCGGGAAGGGGGCGCGCTTCGTTTGTCCGAGCGTTCATGCGTTCGTATATTTTTTGCTCGACACCTCACTGTGTTTAGTGCTGTATCTTTCAAAATATTGCGAATTAGCCGCTATAACTTTTTATACATATTCTTAGATATATTAGGCATAGATTTGAGCAATAAAATTTTCGATTTTTTGAGCCTTCTAAAGCAGGATCCCCCCCTTAAGAAGTCGTTCAAAATCATTAGGATTTTGTCGTACATGAGCACAGTGTGAATTTCCAATCATCGACGGTTTATACTCCACAATATACGGGACCAATGGTATCATTTCTTCCAGTCGATCAGTTTGGATACTGAAAAATGCGTTGTTTATTGCAAGTGTAAAAAATATTTAGTTTAATTAGATGAAAAAATTAAACGAGGTACAATATTGCATGTTATTCAAATTGTGACATGTTATACAGTTACATTCACTTACACAAATTTAATATAGGTGGCCCCAATTCTCAATGTTGTTGTCCAACACAAACACATACCTTACGCAAACCCTAACGCTAACCAAAACTTAGTCCCAAGCCTAAACTCAAACCATACCCCACCAGATTATTTAATATCTATGAACCTGTATGTCATTAATGGATGTAGCATAATAATTTCGAAATTATTGCAAAAGTTCGGTGCTATCCAATTAAGGTACACAATACATGTTGCATCAGCATGTTTCAGTTTCACAGTAATTTGGATTGGGTCTCGTTGGGTTGCGTTGGCTGGGTTGGGTTGGCTGTAAAGGAAAAGTTTTGTGCTCTACAATTAAGTTGCACATTCAAATGTACCGGCTGTTATTGAATGACTATTTCAGTCACACGGTAATTTAGGTTGGGCTAGGTTTGGTTGGGTTGGGTTGGTTTGGGTTGGATTGGGTTGAATTGAATTGGATTGGGTTGAGTTCATAACACCTATAATGTGTAGGATGAGCCCATCTGATTAATTAATTTAACATTTGACCATTTTTCAATAAGAAATTATTGAACTTAAATGCAGTGCCCATTTTATACGTCATTTGACAGTGCGACATATAAGAGAAGGGTTTTGTTGTTCTGATGCTATGTTGTCAGTAGTACGTCGGGAATGATTGGCTCACGCCAAGAAGTTTTGATGTATTATTTGTGTAAAAATCCGCAAGAAATGGGGGGATTACGATTGTAAGTACTATGGGAAAACACAAATCAATTATGTTCAAAGATAACACATAATAATGTATATCTCGTTGTGAAGTTTGTCTTTTTCGTTTGTGAGTTATATGCCACGACATTAATTTCAGTTAGTCGTGCCCGAGTTGCAACAGCAAACCACTAGATGTGTTTATTCGCCAAACATCCCTTGAATTAATAATGAGGTTAAGCCTCACTTCGGCCATTATCCATCTCGCTTTATTTACCTACGTTTCAGTGGCTTGCCATTTGAATTTGTGCAAGTGCACTCCCTTACTAGATGGATCGTCCTCATGAAAGTATCAGCAAATGTGTCCTATTTCAACGTGATTTATTGCCGATGAGTTAAAAACGCGTCGCATTTACATGTACGACGCTTCAAACGTTACTTAAGAAAAGGACGTTAACCTAATTTCGGGGATAATGATTTCATATTTCAAGCCAAATGCACTTCTTATACCTTAATTATATCAGCGAGTTTAACAGCGCCGGCGAAGTAAGTATGAAAGAGATTTTATGCTACACTTATTTTTCTTATGGAGATTTTTGTCTGAGCAATAAATTTTATCTTGGCTCTGCTCGTGAAATTTAATTTCCCATATTTTCCTATTACCTTTATATTCTGGTAAGTTCTATTTGATGCGTTTCAAGGCAAATTAAAATTTAAAAGCTGGCAATTAATTATTATGTGTCGTGCATTGGTGTCCTTCTTGACTATTGCGATCGCGAAATGTCTCGTCATGTTAAGGTAGTGAGTTCAAAAATAACTAAACTAAATATTTAACGCATATTTGACGTTTGGCGACAGGTTATTAAATTACATTTTTCTACAGACGTGAAAAAATGTTGACATTTTTACATTGATATTAGTGTGCAAAATGTCACATTGGAGTTGTTCCTTGGCAACGTGCGCAATAGTGTATTATGTAACAAGCACAAAATGATGCACATTTTGCACGAGTTTGAAAGTTTGCGATACGAGCCGAAGGCGAGTGTTGCAATTCAAACGAGTGCAAAATTGTTATTTTGTGCGTGTTGCATACTATACTTTTTCTACGAGAACGACAATTATAAAAATAGATACAAATAAATATGCAAATATTTTATTTATTGCTTTGGATCTACGAAAATACGAAATTACCTATACATTAGCAGAGCCTGGATAGCAGTGCCCAACCAATCAAGAAGAAGAACTATGAAATAACTTACCTACCTACGTATTTTATTTACTAAAGTTAAATGTGCAATTATTGAAAATCATTTTGGGAGAACTTGTTGCAATAAATTTAGTGTTGTTAAATTCGCTGCTTCTGTTATATTTGGAGGTGTCAATTCCAAGTCACTATCACTATCACCTTCCATGTTAATTATCTGATTTCTTGGAAATAACTACGAAATTATTTGTAATGCACAAACTGTAACAAACTGATGACATTTGTCGTTTGGCGTTATATTCTTTAAGCCACCTTCGTTTTTGTTATCAAAAACAGGAGATTGAACACGAAATATTTCATATTGTATTTGTTGCCTAGCAACTTGCCTAGCAACTTGCCTAGCAACCAGTCATATGAATCGGTATATTTTCTTCCATTTCCGTCATTTAAAAATAGGTTTTCTAAAAATGACGCCGACCAAAATTCATTCTCAAGCACCAAAGTATAATTTCGCGCACTAGGTACATAAATAACCATCAAATATACACGTATGTATACAGCGTGTTAAAACAAAAGTGTCACGAACTTTGAGGGCTGATGGTATGATCATTTGCGGACCCATGTTCATTAAGACTTTTCGGCATATTTTGGGTCATACCTCAGCCCTCAAAATTAGTGACACATGTTTTTTAACACCCTGTATTAAGAAATGGAAGTCGATGATTCTGATGAATTCCTCTGTACACCACCTGAAAGGACAAAAATAGTACAAGTACGAAAAACCAACATTTTTGTACTAATGAAACAAATAAGTATTTGTAAACACTGTTTACGTAATATAATCGTTCTCATTCTATTTATTCTCTTGAATTGAATAATCTGTATGTTCTCGAAGGATTCTGGAAATATTTATAACGGCGCCGTAAATAATTTAGCGCAGGCGTAGACCACAACATCGCCGTGGTAACCTATTTCTTTATTTGTCAAATTTATTATTTGTTCAAAATCTAAATCCAGAGTAAGAGTTCTTGTACGATAAAACGATTGATCGAAATCACTACAAACTACTGACGCTGGTGGCAGTAAGACTGAACAGTCGCTGGAAGGATGTTTTTATTTGTGGTTACACGCTTCTAGAATTCGATTAGAACAGCCAGATTTAATTAGGATTTTACCACAGACATGATTGTATTTTGACCTGGATCGCTGCTAGTAAAATGTTTGCCTGGGGAAGTACTATTCATGGTGAACTGGGGCTTGGCGGTATCGAAGAAGAACTCATTTTGACACCCACAACTTTAGAATGGTTCGGAGCGTCAACCGTGATAGATGCAGCGTGTGGGTACAACCACACTTTGCTTTTAACCAACAGCGGAAAAGTTTACTCGTGCGGTAACAACGACTATGGACAATTGGGCCATGATCTACCGAGAAAGAGGCCACGTATGTCGTTATTTAGTATGTCATTTTCATGCTTACACGATAATTCCCTGTAAAATAAGTGCTAATCAAACTAACTCGCCAAATCTTTAACCATCGAGGTTCAACATTATAGCTATTTTGAGGATGATATTGGCGCATTGAATTCAGATCTACGAGATAACATAACGTTTATGTTTTAGAGCCTGTTTCTGGGTTGGAAGCGTATCAAATTGTTCGTATAGCTTGTGGATCATCGCATTCTGTCGCTCTCAACCAATGGGGGCAAGTTTTTACATGGGGGTCCGACATATTTGGACAACTTGGTTTACAAATTAGTAGTGATTTAACAGCAGTGCCTAAAATTCTTAAAGCTTTAGCTACATACCATGTTATTCAAATAGCGTGTGGAGAAAATCATTCTGTGGCATTAACAAACAGTAAGTAACAGTAATTTAAGGAAAAAATTTCAGTTTAAGTTTCTATAACTAAACATTTGTTGGTCAATTTTATATCGATCTGTGTGATTGTGAAGGTATGTAGAATATTTACTTAATAGTACTATAGATGTGAAAATTTAATAGGTGGTGAATTATTTGCGTGGGGTGCAAATAATCATGGTCAACTTGGTATCGGTACTGTTACACAATTAGAGAGAAATCCTACAGTAGTATCATCGCTGTCTGGTATACCGATTGCTTTTATTACTTGTGGAGGTAATCACACCTTTGCGGTCTCTAAATCGGGCTCTGTTTTCGGTTGGGGTAAATAACAATTATCTTAAGACTTGTTGGCACTAAAATTTTGAAGTTTAGGTAAAAATACATATGGACAACTGGGATTGAATGACACTATATCGAAGGCATATCCTTGTCAGCTTCGTACTCTGAGGAATATCAGGGTACGACATATATCTTGTGGGCTTGAATTTTCCACTTTTTTAACAATGGACGGTGGGGTTTTAACTTGTGGAGCGGGAATGTTTGGACAGTTGGGGCACGGAAGTACATCCAATGAAATTTTACCCAGGCAGGTAAATATTAGCAGAGTAATTTTGAATGTAGTGAAACTGAAAATGCTTTTTTAGGTATTGGAATTAATGGGTTCCACAATAACACAAATAGTTTGTGGTCGACAACATACATTGGCATTGGTACCTTCGAGGGGTAGAGTATTTAGCTTTGGGCTAGGTGGTGCAGGGCAATTAGGAGGTCGCAAGCCGGTCAATGCCACTACACCGCAGATAGTTTTAGGTCCATGGATATCCCCTAGCGGTGTATCACTTTCATCTGATTCAAACAAAAATTTAACGGTTAGGAGGATATTCGCTGGGGGTGATCATTGCTTTGCAACGGTTGCGAAATCAACTGAAATGGGAATACCATACGACAGCCGTATATACTTACAGCAAAGTCAGATTTTAACATTAGACGTCGATAATATCAACAATTGTACGAAAATATCTCGCGATGGGAATGTAGACTTGGACATGTTGAGTTATATGGAGACAGTGTTTAAAAGTCTTGCCTGCTTGAACGGTTCATTTTTACTGCCGAATGATGAACATAACTACTGTACGAGCAAACACCACGGTGTCGATTTGGCCATGGCAGGGGAAATTTTTAATTTGATAGCAAAAATCGAAAATCAATGTATTAAAGATTTGGTGGGTAATTAGAAAATCTACTTCATGAAAGAAAATCTGTTTCATTTTAGATATGGAATTCTATTACCGAAGATTTATTAAACAAACTTTCACCATCTCCGCCAGATGTGGAAGTTTTGAGGATCTACTTAACTCTGCCTTTGTATCACGAGTTCTACAATCCAAAGCAACATTTACAGTTGCACAAGCCGTTTGCAAATTCTGTGTTGAAACTTAAAGTGCAAGCCAACAGAGTTATAAGTGCATGGTGGACGTCTATGTCCGAGGACTACTTTGAGAAATTGGTCGAAACGTTCAAAAACGTCGCGACTTTTCTGTTGCGCAAGCAAAAAGTTCCCAATAATAAGGTTTACAGTTTACGTGATGGCCATTGATCTCATTTATTTCTTTCATGTTGCAGACAGTTTTCTACGATGCTAGTTTAGTTACAATGTTAGATATGTTGTCTTTGTTAAACAAGTTAAATCATAACGTCGACGGCTTGAAAGTGCCATATGACACGTTTCATATATGCGACCTGGGCGATGTGGTTGATGTACGTGTTGATTATGTATCATGGTTGACTGATAATAGTGTAAGGACTCTTGGCAATAATATATATTCATTCTTTGTCATAACTTTTATTTTAGAGCAATAAGTTTTTCTTGTGTAATTATCCATTTATATTTAATGCAGAAGCTAAAATGCTGCTTTTGCAAACTGACCAATCACTTCAGGTAAGCTTATGTTTATAAAACCCACGTATATAATAATGAACCTAAAGTCAAAACTTTTTCTAAGCTAATGTTTAGAATTATGTCAATTATAATTTTACCCTCTCTGGCTTTTCTTAATCTATGCACTACATGATCGATCAGTACAATTATTTAATTATCTACTATCATATTTTTAGATGCAAGATGCAATGAATACAGCAGCCCAACAAGCTCTCTTAACCATGATCTTTTCACCATCTCGCTTGCCACAAATTACACAGTTCCTTGTACTTAATGTTACTAGAGATAATATAGTTGCTGATGCTCTTCGTGAATTAAGCACTGTAGATAGTGCTGATCTCAAAAAGCCTCTGAAAGTAAGTAATGAAGAAAACGGTTACAAAATCAAGTGCCTATTAATTACAGATATCGTTTTGTGGAGAGGAAGCCGAAGATGCCGGTGGTGTAAGGAAAGAATTTTTTTTGCTTCTGTTGAAGGAAATTCTAGATCCAAAGTATGGTATGTTTAAAGAATATGAAGAAACGAGAACAATTTGGTTCTCCGAGGATTCATTCGAAGATGAAAATATGTACTTCCTAATTGGTAATAATAACCCATCTGCTGCTATTGTGATCTTATTTCAATTATTTGCATAGGTGTCATATGTGGTTTGGTAATATATAACTATACAATAATTGACATACCATTTCCTCTTGCCTTGTACAAAAAATTGCTAAGGGAACCCGTATTGCTCTCTGATCTCAAGTGTTTATCACCGGTCTTGGCAAATTCACTACAATCTATCTTAGAATACAAAGAGCCTGACCTAGAGGATGTGTTTAACATAAATTTTGAAATCACAAGAGATGTCTTCGGTGAAGTTAGAACGATTCCTTTGAAACCAAATGGTGAAAACATCGCTGTATCTCAAGAGAATAAGTAAGACATAGTATTTTAAAACTACCCAAGTGCCCAACCCAACCCAACCCAACCCAACCCAACTATTTAATTCTGAAGTTGTAATTGAAGACAGTAATTGTCAAGTGAATACTGCAGAGTAATTACTTGATTCAATTTAATATCGTTTTTCAAAAGATGTTCTCTTGATCTGACTTAAAAATCAATTATTATATTCATGTGGTAAAACATTTATATTAAGTCCTGTTCCTTAACGTTGCACTTTGGCCATTTTCAATAACGGTATTCTTTCCAATTTTAATTGGACTAATTAGTTTACAAATAGCAATGACAAAACTTATAATTGAATTGCAATTATTGATTTCTATCGTTTTATTGACTATTAAATTGTGCATTAGATATAATCCCACTGTTAATGTGTAACAATTTTAATGTGCAGTTGCATTAAAATATTTCTTTATTTTGTTCTTTTTTTAGACAGGAGTATGTTAATTTGTATGTAGACTATATATTGAATAAATCTGTAGAGAAACATTATTCAGCGTTTTCTGCTGGATTTATGAAAGTCTGTGGTGGCCGTGTGCTGGAACTTTTCCACTCGCAAGAATTGATGGCTGTGATTGTTGGTAATGAAAATTATGACTGGCACGCTTTGGAAGAAGCTGCCGAATATAAAAACGAATATAAATCATCTGATCAAACTATAAGATGGTTTTGGGAAGTCTTACATGAACTCACTTTAAGTGATAAAAAGAAATTTTTACTGTTTCTGACTGGTAGCGATCGAATACCTATACAAGGCATGAAAGCTATCAAGGTATTTGTTTTAAAACTACTCTAAATGTTAATAATGATGAATTTCCAGATAACTATTCAGCCAACAAACGATGAAAAATTTTTACCAGTCGCTCACACATGTTTTAATCTATTGGATTTGCCACGATACCAAACTAAGGAGCGCCTTAAGTACAAATTGCTGCAAGCAATACAACAAACATCGGGATTTTCATTGGTTTGATACTGATGTGTTGTGTGTTATTATGTTTGATCATTTGTAACAAAATTGTTATGAAACATATTTAGTCAACACTTTGCATTCAACATGTTTCAAACATTCCTAGTTTTATTCATTTAGGTTAATGCGTCATTTTTATAAAGAAGGAAAATATAGCAATAATTTAATATTAATATCTAAAACAATTTAATTTTTTTATAATTAGTAATTTTCAATTGGTTGTTGTATTATATTGGTTACTAATAAGTTCAACATTATAAATAAATCCTTGATGTTCTGTCCGTCACTGGAAAGGTCAACGCTAACGATTCAAGCAAAATCACATTTTTAGTTAGTACCACACAATTATTTATTCAAATAATGTAGGTGGAGATGTGATTCCAACCGTGTATATACATTGTTGATTTTATGATATTTTTGTAAGTATTGCAAATAACACAAATTCAAATATATATTCAAAATGTTGTACACTGTTTTCTTTCACACTCATATATTTACAGCAACTACGATTTCACATTATTCCTGCGGTTCAAGAGAAATTTAATATTGATGGGTCTTGCACATTTCAGGACCGCTTAAACTAATGAACCCATAGATACTCTATTACCAAATCTAGCATGCAGTGATTATTACTAATTACTAAATTGAATATAGCAGCTGCGATTAGACCTGGAACTTAGGAAGAACTTCATCGAAAAATCACTCCAATCTCCTGTAAATAATGGTTGTTGCATATTAATGAGTGTGTTATGTTTTGTCGAAGAATAAATTTTTATGGTTGTGCTTTCTTTTTCAATATATTTTTCATTTCCTGTATTTAGTTAACCATCCTTTTTTCAGGTGAGAGATAGCATGAAGATATATTTGTCCAACAAGTAAAGCCAGAAGTATTATAAATGATGAATGTTTTTTTTTTTAGTTGAACCAGTAGGAAGGACAATGAATCAACGTTTACCTTTGTGCAATTTCAAATGTAATGGCCCTAGTGCGTTGATAATTAGGAAATAATTTTGACAATTCAATAGAAAGTCCGTTGGCAGGGGGCAGGTGACCATTGCCAGTACTCTTAGCCACAATTCTGTTACTGTTACAAAATACAATTATTAAAATATGTGTGCATATAATTAAATTTGTTTATTCCAAATCAAATTAATATTACACCAATACAAATGAAATGTTGGCACCATCCCCAACCAAGAATTCGGTGAAGTGGGGTATTCTTGCTCCCGAGTAATTTAGTTTCATCAATATGAGTACAGATAAAGATTATATCTACTCGTGTGCATATGGCACGAGTAGATATAGGCCAGTCTTTTGCAACTAAAACAACATGGATGTTGGAAGTTCAATGTGTGGTAGAGGGTTATGTGGAAAATTCAATGGAAAACAAAAAAAAAAAGATTTCCACTGATATTCTATGTGAAGCAAGTACAGCACATAATATTATGGCTAATTCAACAAATAAAACTTCCAATCAGGAGTTAACTTAACAAACTGTATTGTAGATATTTATAATTAAAAAAAAAAACATTTCCTATAAACTTGAATTATGTGTTGAATAAACATTGTTTATTTTTCTTTTTGAGAGTTGTTTATTTATTTTAATTGATATAACGAATTTTTTCTACAGCCAATATAAATAGTAATGTTTTTATTTACATTTTTGAATTAATAAAAAAGCGCGACTGAACGTTTTTACTTTCTTATACTTTATATATAAGTAAATATAGGAATCATGAAAATTTTCGAACTCGAGATTTCAACGGATGTACACGTTTTGAAGTCCCCTGAATCGATCCTGACTATTTTTGCAATTAGGTCTCTGTGAGCGTGTGCGTGTGCGCTTTACGGCCCAAACGAGCTAGAGCTCTGAAACTTTAAACTTAACATTTGTATGTAGCAAGGAGGAAACCGTCCTATTTTTAACGCAATATGTCAACCGGAAGTGATGGTTTACACTTATCACTTTTTCCATATCTCTAAAATGGTCTATTTTGATCTATTTTAGTGAAAAATCAAAACTTTTCAAATCAACACTTAAAGGTAAATTAGAATCGATCGTTAAAATGCTAATTATATTGTTATCTTGTTTTAGGTTACATTAATATTAGGAATTGGCGAGGCTTACAGAAGAGACATTTTTCAAAATACCATCTGCATTTGCAAAATTTTTTAATCAGTCAGAATCAACTTGTTACACTGGCCGTTCTTTGTAATGGTTTTCTGCCTCACTATTAGTCGATTTTTGTGGAAATATTTTACATTAAAACGCCACGGAGTGCGGAAGTCAAATACGGTTGCAGAGGGTTAAATTGACGGATAATAAAATTAATTGCGCACTAAAGTTCTTGATGGAGAAACTTCAAGAAACGAACCATCAAGTTCAAGAATTCCCAGCCATGAAATACATGTAAATAATCTTCCGGATGTTAGTTTAATAACAAATTATAACCCTTATAGTTATTTTTCAGATATTAACAATCCAGGGAAAATTTTAATCGCATCAAAACATCATATAAATAATCCGTCGGTACTTTTAATGTAATAATTCAAAAATAAAACGTTACGATAATTACTTTTTACTTATTTTTGAGGTGTGGTTATCTTGTTGTAGCAAGAATATTGCATGGAAGTTGTACCATTTTTTCGCTTATGGGATTGCCCAAATTTCCCATTCGTGAAAAAAAGATATACTTTACACACTTATGACAAAATAACTATTTCCTCACCAGTTACGCAAAGTTTTTTTTTTTTTAACTAGAGATGAAAAGTTGGACGTTTTGCAACTTACGTCAGTTTTGAATAGCGTCAAAATTAAAATAGGTGTTGTTAATTATTTATGTCTTCGTATATACATTTTTGTGCGTTTTTTTTATACCTGACCAACAAACGCTTCACTCGATGCTTCTCAAATGAGCAAGTGGTGTTGCTTGAAATTATCAAAGTCAAGACTGACTTTGTTCGACACCCGATCCATATTTCAAACAAGACTTTTTCAATCAAAACATAGCAAACAAACGTCCGTCATATGGACGTATAATTGTTCTATCTTCTATGTTCTTTATGTTCAGAATCAACGCGCGATATTGTTATTATATTTAGATTAAAGAAAAATATAAATTTCGCTTAATTAGGCTCGATGCTCGACATTGTCGGGAAGTCAGTTATTTCTAATTTATAGACGTATTCAGTCGTTTCTAATTTTTTAAATTTTACAATACAATATATTTGATGACTAGCACTTCAAATAAACACACATGTTTCTTATTGTTTTATTATTGTTTTCTTTGCTGGCGTACAAGTGTACACATATAAATTACATTTCAATTAAGTGTATATATAAGGATAATTCAAAAAATAGCAAAAAAGCTTCGTTTTCATTTTCGCTCGGTAAGCGGCATTTCGTTTAAAGCCAGGAAACCACTCGTTTATTCACTTTATCTCTACTATCTCTTCTCAAATGTCATATTGAAGCAAATAATGCACTTAACAGTTTTAAAAACAATACAATACATAAGCTTTGGTTAGAGAACACACAGATAAATAGTTCCTGACTAGTCAATGTTCGAAATATGTACATCATATTTTTTTGTGTTTGTTTTCCATTTTTTATTTTTTGCGGGCGGTACGCTAAAAGAGCCGCTCTTAATCATTAGAAAGGCCGTATCAGCATTATCACAAAAAATAGCACCATAAATCTAACTTAAGTAGTAAATTGATCGGGACATTTGCGCCACGCTCTGTATCGGGTTTGTGCTTTGGCGTTGTTTGGTCATACAGAGCGGTGCGCAGATGTCGGATCGGGCTTTGAACTTCTTCGTTGTAAGTTACATGACTGGATTATGATCGTAGAACTGCGTGCCTGGTGGTATTTTGTATCCAGGATATGTGCTGTTCAACGCGTGTTTCGCAAAGAAGCCCGAGTAATCTTTGCAGTTTTTCCGCGGCCTCACGGCCGGCCCTTTCTCCAATTCCACGAGGTGCTGCTTTTCAGCTTCCATTTTTTCTTTTACCTCTTCCGGAGGCCATTTCAGGTCCCCGCGAAGTTTCTTACCCCCTGGAAATATTCAGACATTAAACCAATATCTCGAAAAATAAATGATTATACTCAAATTAGATTTATTGACCAATTTCATGAACATCAGCTTTTAATTATTAATTTTTATTCAATTTCTTACCTCGTAAAGTAGCCGTGGCTGGTTGTGATGTGATAAGGGGCGGAGGAGCTTGGCTCACTGGAGCGTTCGGTCTAAGTGTAATTGTGCTTGGTGGTGGTACTACTGGTTTTGCAGCAGGTGCTTTCTGGGGTTTCGGTTGAGGAGCTTGATTTTGTGCCTAAATCAATATGACACATTAAATCATTTATTACCATTAAATTTAGAACGCATTTTAGTCAAATGTGGTTGAAAATAAAAGACGAACACGATTTATTAAGATCGAGAACATCACTGTACCATTTTATGAATTAATTAATTTTTTTCGTGTTATATATTTCACGAATTCATTTGCGATCTTCAAATTTATCTATTTTAGTTAATTTACTTTGCATTAAACATTCTCCGATGAACAGTTGTGTGGGTATATAACATAAAGTATATAATTAGTACTAATAATTATAACAATCTACAGTGAAATACTATAGAAAGCGAAAATGTAGCTATGAAACGTGACAAATTTTAAAAGGAAAATTTATTTTGATATTAAAATAATTTAAATTTTTTTAATAAACGAAATAAAATAGTATGTACTTTGCATGTAATTTTTTGTTATTGTTTGGGATTACACAGAGTTTAGTTGACATAAACATTGTTCTTATTAAGCATGCGATTCGATTGCATGACATTTCTGTGAGCTGTAACAATAATAAAAGTTAAATGTACTCATTATAGTGCAACGGCAATAATCATGTATGCCTGATACTGTACCTGTGCAGGAGTAGAAGTCGGTTGAGACTGTCTAGGTTGAGCAGTAATATTATACTGCTGCGGAGGAGCAGATTGGATTTTAGGACTTGGGAGTTGTTGAGTGGGAATAGTAATCTGGGGTTTAGGACGTGCAGGCGTAATAGACTGCGAAGGAGTGAACTGTGGAGGAACAGCCGTTATTTGTGGGCTGAATTGTTCAATTATTGATGCTACAATTGCAGGGGATTGGGGGGCTACTTCTTGAAATTGTTCGAAAGGAGGTTGATACAAAGTTGGTTGCGGCGGAGGTGTTTGCTGATAGTTCAATTGAACGGGTATTTCATAAACCTTTCCAGTAGGTTCATAAGTTGGTTGATATAAATTTTGTTGCAATGAAGGAGCTTGTTGCGGAGCGCTTTGGTAATCTAACTGAACTGGTATTTGGAACACCTTTGATGGTTGAGATATCGGCGAAGGCGGCTGAACAGATTTAAATTGGGATGAAACAGGACAGGACACGGGAGCCCATGGTTTAGCCAAGTTCAAACTGATAGGACTCTTATTCAGACTTGGAGATAGCGGAGCCGTCGACGGGGTAAAATTAACTGAACTTATGTTTACGCCTGGAGATATGGGGGCGGCTTGATATGGCGTACGTTGTTGTTCAGGAGGATGGGAAACTGCAAAACCTGGTTGAAAAGTGTTTGACTGCGGCGCTTGCTGGTAATTAGGACTTTGGGGTTGTTGAATTGGGACTTGGTTTTGCTGTAAACTGGGTGCGCTTTTTGAGGAAAATAGTGGCCCACCCTACCAAAAAAGAAAACTACTTTAGTCAGAAACTTAACAAGAATTTAAGTGTTTTTAACTTCAAATTGAATTTAAACTCGTTCCCCGGTTGCCACATTCCTCCATTTGCATGCATTATCCGACTGGCTATTATTTATACAATGCATGCGCAATTTATACTAATTTATTATCGCTTTGCTTTATTAATACATTATTGTGCACATGCATTAGAACTCACTTGTACTTCAATCGGCTCTTGCTCGACAAAATCTTCGTCTTCGCCTTCCCTTGGTGGTGGCCAAGCTACGCGTTTTAGACCTGGAAATAATTGTACAATTGTATAAACAATTTTTACTGCAATAAAATAAATTGAGACTAGAATTCAAATTAGTGCAGTCGAACGTGTAATATTTGAATCGTTGGCAAAACTTTGTAGTATTTTTAAGTTCTTGGCCTCTTTAATAAGCATTCTTTCTTAAAATATGCATATGTTGTCATCTCTAAATAAGTACGAAACAATTTGTCACGACTTCTTTGACGAGCGAAGACATGGCGTGTTAGCATAACATATTTTGATTAATAGTATCATTGAGAATTTCCGGCACTGGTCTTTTTTTAGAAAAATCGATTAAATAAATTTTGTGGGGAAGTACCATAATCTTAGTATAATTGTATGACTTTTAAAAAATAAATTGATAAAAGCGTTTGACGACGTGACGACGACATGAAAATAATATTTTGTATTTCAACGTCTGTAATAAAATAATCGTCAAAATTTATTATTTCGAGTAATCCTTGAGATTATTTCTGGAATCCTCGAGGTTACAAGTAGAAATGATTAAATACTACCGATCCTTTATGCTATGGAAAGTACATGTGATATCTCTGAACACTTATTTATTATGCCCAATAATCGATTTGTTTGAATTACTTCCAAATCAAAATTTTCTTAAATCAACAAATGTTTCGTTTCACCTGGAGGTAGACTGCATAAATCTTGATCAGAAAATTCCTAGATCAGGTATTGAATTATCGCTGAAAATTCTTTTCTTAGTTTCTCTTGATTTGGTTTTTCATGACTTCGAATGGCAAAAAAATGAAATTTGAAAAAACGTCTCCATTCTACATCCATTAATGGGATGTATTGTTCAAAAATATTCTCATTAACCGAATGAATTTACCTTGATTAACAATTCCTGATTTTTTTTTTTAATTTAGTGCACTTGCTGATATAAACTGATTTTGTCACAAAACTCATATAATCCACTCTTTCCAAACATGCTTCGCACATAACGTTTGCTGGTGAATAATGCAATGAAAATCAAGAATTTAATTTCCAATACGTTCTGTAAATGAATTTATAATAATTTATTACTGATACAATTTTGGAAGTACATCCTTTTTGCCCAATACATCTATGAACCTGTGAATGTTTATAATTTATAAAATAACATTTCGTGATTAATAAAAAAAAACCATAATTTTTGTGCATGCCATCAAAATTTCCTTTCGTCTCCTCTATGGTACCCGTGTTCTTGTCCCTGAGCTCTTATTGATTTAGAACAAAGATTTCCGTTGGCTTAACACTTGAGAGGGAAGACGATTTTGAGAAATTATTCACGCCCTCATTGAATTCTTTGTCATTTAATTTTAATTATAAAATTACGTTCTTTGAGGTAAATAAAGTAATGGGGAAGTTGTTAGGCCCTTGTGCGGAAAAACGGAATCCCAACTACATCACAATTAAATTATATTTTCATTAGATAAAAATGATAACAATAAACAATTAGTCATTGTAACAAACCACAAGAAAAAAATAGCTTTCGAACTGAAATACTAGTTTTATGGGAAATTAAAAAAAAAACATCTGTTTTCGTTTTCGTCTCTGCATATTAATTATGTAAAATAAGAAACTATTTTTATTGTCATTTTTTATTTTTATTGTTTATTGTGTAAAATTAAATTTTACGTCCAAACAATTAATAGAAAAATCTGTGTTTCATGTAAAGCGATGTAAATTAGAAATTTAAATATCCTTCCACTCCTAAATTGATGCACATCTGGCCAAATCATGTCTTCAATTAAATGTATATAGTACTTTGTGTGTACATGAATGATGTCATTGGATAAAGAAAATATAGAGCAACAAAACTTGAGCCTGTAATTACTAATTGGGGTTAAAAAACGTTGCGTAGAGATATTGGAATATTTTGTCCGCCGAACTATTGAGAAACATACACTTTCTAACTTATTAAGTAATTCGACAAGATGTTTACGATTATACGATCTTTGTTGTTATTTTATTATTAATTTTTAAGTAAGTTTTTATTTAATGGATTTATTACACAGCTCTTGTCGGTGTGAAACAAACCATATTTCCATTTCCATTAAAGTAGTTCGAAGAACTGCATCAATTTTAATACTTTTAATCCACAAGTACCAACCCTCGTCATGGAGATACCAACTCGTCAAGCAAAAAAAGATAATTGTAGTCCCATGAAGGAAACAATTTTCTGTGTTTTATCCTCTAGATGTTATTTATTTTTACATATGAATTATAGTTTCATTTTCATTTCCATCATGTTTCCAAATATTTTTAATAGTGAGTAAATTAACGTTCCAGACGAAATCACCTGAAAAATGCTTTAAAAAAAGCAAATAAATAAAAAACTTATTTGTTCACGTTTAAGTCACCTGAAAAGTTACTAATGGCATAACAGAAAAGATATAACAATAGTAAGTTGACACAGTTGTGCTTTTAAGTTTATAGTTGTGATTGATTGATCGCTGGGCACTTGGTGAAACATGGTTTTAAGATTATAGTTAAAAAAAATTTTAATTAAAAAATTTAATTTTTTTTTTTTAATTAAACACTTGGTTAAAGTTTCACATGTATTTTATTTTCAATTTCTCTTACAGCTGTTTCGGCGAAATTGAAAATAAAATACATGTGAAACTATAACCAAGTGTTTAATTTAAAAAAAAAAAATTTTAAATTTTTTAATTAAAAATTTTTTTAACTATAAGATTTAAGTTTAGTTTTTGAGAAAATTGTATTTCATAACTAATTTACCAGTAATACTAAAAGCAAGAATAACTTAACTAGGAACCTTTGAAAGTATCCTTTTCACTGGTGCCAGCGCACCAAAAAGAATTAAAAATTAATTTAATTAGAACATCTTGAAATTAAAATAAGCTGGATCCATGATACGGGGCCATTGTCAAATTCGTCATATTATTTGTATTTCCTCATATAAACTTGTTTACTATTTGTACACCCCTATTAACTTAAGAGTATCTGGTGGTAATGACACGCCTTGTTTCTAAAATATGTTGATTTACTTTTGAATTGAAGATGCGGTACGTACAACGGTTCGTGTTCGTGATATTTTCTTGATAACAACTTTAAAGTTTCCAATTACTTACTTAATTTAAACGTGACCTGCAATTTTGATCTTTAAACGTTTTGTTTAAATTTTTGGAAGCTGAGTGACACCGTATACAAAGAAATTTATTGGCTGGATCTCTTTGTGGTGGTCGACGTGTGCAATTTAAAATTGTATTTTTAGTTTATGTCTTTTAATAACATTATTTATAATTCCACGTCGAAATCGTTGCAAATGTAACAATTGATGGATTTGAAAAGTGAAACAAGCTGTGAATGGCTGTAATTTGAACCCGCGGTTATAAATGTTTGCAGCGATTCCTGTCAGGATTATATTTCTATATTGTTATTATTTATAATTACGGATGTATGTAAAATGGTAACGTTCGTTTGTTCCCTTTTCGATTTTAAATTTGATGTTTTTTTTTTATTTTTGATTTAATTAAATGTAATGTAATGATAAATTTCTTGCATCGAAACTAAAACTAAAAAAAAATATCATCGACTTACCTGAGTCGAAAGGGAACAAACGAACGTTACCATTTTATATACATTCGTAATTATAAATAGTAACAATATAGAAATATGTTCCTGTTCCACATTAAGGAAATATTTGGCATTTCGTTTGATACCTGTTTACATAAATGTCTATAAATTCGGACAAGCTATTGCTCATAACTCTTCCTTATTGTTTCTGGCATATGTTAATCAAAATGAAACTAATTTTGAGAAATGAATAGATATGCCAACGTCTGTATTCATATATTTTTGAAGATTTGCTAGATATTTAAGGAGTTGAGTTTGTACAGAAAGAATCGACGAGATTACAACGAGTGAAACCAAAATTTCGCCTAATTTTGAGAAATGCATCGGGATGTCCACCACGCATTCATCCATTTTTGCGGAACCAATTTTGTTCTTGTGAAGCAAACTAGCTAGATATTTCAAAAGTTGGGATATGTACTAAAGGAAACAAGGAGCTCACTTCGAATGACACCAAAATTCGCCTTTCCAATTCTACACTTTTTGACAAATTTGGAATTAAGCAATTTACTGGCTATTTTGGTAAATTTTTGAACTCATTTACAGACGATTTTGAAGTACTCGACCCTACCAAATTAGCTGCATTTTTTGGAAACCATATTTTTAGGTACTATTAGATTAGATTAATTTATTTTATATAAGTTTGTATATGTGTTTACGTATCTCAGGACCATTTAACATAAAAAAGGATATTATGAAGTTTAACGGCTTCAAAGTGACTTTAAACTAAAATTTCGATAGATGTAATTAGGAAATGATTAAAAATTAAAGCATAAGATATTGTATTTGACACGTCGTCTATCACCGACACCAAAATTGAAATATTTGTCATTCATTTAAGTCCACGTAAACGCAAATTTCAATTGAAATCAATACTTAACGTTGGTGCAATTATTTAATTGGTCATGTACGTAATTCAATCAAATATTTTTTTGCTATTCGATCAGGGTACAGTAGTTTTAGACAGGTCCAAAATGGACTTACTATAAATAGAGATGAAAGTATAACTGTCATCTTATCATTCTGTTAATATCATGGTTGTCATCTGATTAGCAGATGCAAGGTGTAATTAAAATGCAAATATAAATCTAAACAAACTGTATTGTTGTATAAGTTGTACAGTTGTGTTCAAATTTTTTGAAGGTTTTATATTTGTATCCTGTTCTAAGATCAGTATTCATTTTTACTGAAGCGTAGTCATTTTCCATAGACTTATTATAGTACGTTTTGTTTCTTTTTAGATTCGTAATTCCCCTGTTATTTAGTAGTAGAGTTAGAATTACAAACGATTCAAGGTGCCTTTCATATAGTCAGCGTGGACTTAATCCGAAGGACATACATTTTGTCACGTCTATATTCACATACAAGGGAATGACTCAACCCATCTACTTATACCAGACTATACAATCGCTTATTAGTCTATGCAACTAATAGATTTGATTTATCCACAGAACTTTTACAGCGACTATATTTTTGTAAATGTATGTAGAAATATATTAATATTAATCAATGGTTATTTAAATATATGAAACTTTATATTTATTTTAATAATTGGGTTCGTGAGTAGTAATCCATTTAAAGAAACATTCACTTAAACATCGAATCGCGATTCCGATTGTTACCAACCCACCGAAAATACATTACCTTTAGGCACGACTATAAATTGCAAAAAGGCCCAGCGCCGTAAAACAAAATTACAAAACGATACTATTAATATTCGCTGGCAGAAATCTAACGGCGCGTTGTTGTTTACTTCGTTTCGCGAATACCCAACGAAATTGAGTAACTTCGAGTAGCGCTGGCAAATGCGGAAGGCAATCCAAGCCGCGTTTCAAAATAAACACCTAATATCGCGGCTAATTTGTCTTTGCGTCATTGACGATGTGAAACACCGCAATTTTTAGTAACGCCCATACTCAACGCGCGTGTGATGGGCGAACTTTGAAATCCAGCCAACAATATGTGTTACAAAGTAACAAATTAGGAATCGTCACTTGTATTAATTTCGAAAATAACAGTGGGCATGCGGATGTGTAATAATCTTTTTTTTTTCGTATTTCCTTATATACACGCAGTAACGCACATGTACGTACAAATACGCACTCAAAAACATACAACAATTCCAGATTGTGTGATAAGCCACGAGTTATTACAAACACTCGACGCACAAGGGTTGAAAACCACATAGGAAAGTCTAAACTGAACAAAAACATTACCTGTGTTAGATCAAACACTTTGAAAACGCTCACTACTGCAAATATGCAGATTTAAAATTATGAACTGTAAAAAACGGGCGGCCTTTCCGACACGATAAGCTCTGAACTGGGAGGGGGGTGGTACGGCGCAAGCTCGATTCGGTTGCACTACCTGAAACTATGACGTCTTTGAATGTCCTGTGTCGCTTTTCGTTGGGCGGTGGCGGCCATTTAATTTGGTCACGCAGTGGTTTCGGGTTGATTTCGACACCTGGAGAAGGCCGTGACTCATGACTATGAATAAATGGGAAGGCAAAGGACAGTTTTTCGCGTGCACGCGTCATGAAGATTTTTCTAGAAAATATTGACATGAAACGAAGAAAAAGAATGGAGCTAATTTGTCCCTGAAGAATATTCCTACACCCCACAGACACACTATTTTACCATTTTCGGGAAAGAATATAAATATAATATATATATAATATAAATTAAATAGTGTGTAACTTAAACAGAAAATTAACTTAAAATTTTATAATTTACAGTGCTGCTGTATTAGTTGACAAGCTAAAATTCACTTGAATTTAGAAAGCAGATTATTTTGCGCCCCTTCCATATCCTATTAACAGTTACGTTTAAGTCATTGCGTTTAACTTTAAAGCTCTGGTTTTGAAAACGCGACAATTTTTCTGACAAAAACCTGTGACGTTTGTTTGTTTTGCCTACGGTCCCATTTATACGACCTGCGTCTATTTTTATTTTCTAATTTTCAATTTTCATTCCAACGTTATATTATTTTAATATTCTAATTTTAGTCTCATGGCTTTAAACAACTCATATACCACGAAATTGAATTAGTTTTATTAAAATTTAAAAAATTATGCAATAATTTACAACAAAATCGACTTATTCGAACGACTTACAGGCTTCAAGAAAAAAGTACAAACATTAAATGGTTTGGTGCCGGTAATCCAATGTAATTATAAATAGAACAGGAATATTTTACAACAGGATGAACTATTAAGTGCTCACAGCACACAACGATTTAAGGGGTCGTTTATCGTGCAAATGAAATACTAAAAGATAGAGCCGGTTACTGAATACCTACTTTAAACAGTCAGCGTCAGAAAGAATTTATCACTTCCAATAAGTAATAAAACTTTATACACTTCATACAATCGGTGATAATTTCTACATAAATGTCATGATTTGGAGATTTAATAAGATGCAATATTTCATTTTACAAAATGGAACGTTGAAGTTTATGCGATTTTTGTGCGCAACGTTCTGTTAAATTTAATTCAAGAAAGCCAAGAAATCTTGAGGATTTGAAATAGATTTATTTAAAACTTATTTCCAACATATGACAAAGGTATGTATGTACCTGTCTATTAGAAGTGACTCCTTTTCATAAAAAAATCTTTTAGCCATAGCCCTTAAAATGTTTTTCGTTAGTGGTGTAAGTTATTTATTAATTTTATTACATGTTGGAATGACAATTTGTTGTTGCTCTCATTACTGATAAACTGAAAAAACATGTCTATCACTTTTGTGGTAAATAGAAAAACAAACATGTTTAAAAATTAAATAGGTGTTGCAAACGAAGAGATTGCGACTTAACGTAATTGTTAAAGAGATAGCAGGGGCTATTTGTGGTAGGTGAAAATACGATAAGTAAAAATGCCAATCCTAACAGGACAGTGTTACTGGCATATATACAAATTCAACGTAGAGGTTAATTCAACCTGATAATGTTGAATTAACTTACAAGATCGTACAAGGGACTGTCACTTGGATCCCTCGTTAGATCCCTTAAGGACATTACTGTTGAGATATGTAAAGAGTTAGGCTATGAAGACCAAGAAAACTCTTTAGAACCTTATGCCTAGATTACGCACAAGAGATTATTGCCAAAAAAATCTCTTGGGCAGGTTAAAGTAAATCTTCTGATGTAGGAAGTAGGAAGCAGAAGAGTCTATAATCTAGTTTTATTATTTGAAAAATTATTTTCGACGATGAGCATATTTATAAGCATATAGCACCAAGTATTGAAGTTCATGTGCCAAAGCAGTTACTCCATATGTTAAAAGGAATAATTTGTATATCCCTCGACTGTAATTATCTTCCTTTCTTAATTTATGAATTGTTTTGCTCACTTGGTTAAACAATTTTTAAAACTTCCTTGTCTAATAGGATAAATCTTTTTATTCTTGGCTTTTGATTCCAACTACTCCAACTCCCACTCATATCTAAAATATTGCTAGAAGAAGTTTCTTAACTAAGCGGAATTTATTAAAACCTCACAATTGTATATCAAAATAATTTTCTGAATAAAATTATCTCTCAGCTATATTTATAAACAAACGTTGATTAGAGGGAGAAAATTAATCATTAATGGTCCTCAGCTCAAATGAAAATATTGATCAATTGTTAATTCAGAAATAGTGGTAAAATATCGTGGAAAAGCTTAAATCTGTAATTTATTTCGGGCTCCTCGATTCTTCAAAATGAATTTGAAAGTTAGCATTGAGAAGAAATATTGATAGTAAATGGTTCCAAAACTTATTATTACTTTCCCACCCCTAAATATTTGGTGGAAATTTGTGCGACTTGGATAATTTAAAACTGGACTGCACCCACATACGAATTCGAATTAATCAAAGAACTTACTTCCTGGTTGTCCGTCTCTTTTTCGGTTTTCCTCCTCTTCCAACATCCTCAGAACGGCAGAGTTCTGAAGATTTGTTGGTTTCCCAACCATTGGGTTGTTGAAATCGATTCTGTAAATAATATAACATTAGTAGTAGTAGTGGTAGTAAATGTCGAACTAATGAAAGTGTATTTCAGAAACTTGTAATTGGATCTGCCATGGGAAAGTAATTTATATCGGACGTGGATCATATTGGGAACGATAGGATGAGGCAAGGCTATTATAAGTGCTGTCGCAGCTTTAATGTAGAGGTCATGGAAAAGAGAAAGAATTATGTACATGAACTAAGAGTAGTACATGTTTGCATAAGAAAAAACAGAGGTTATGTAAGTACGGATACACGTAATGAAAGATTAAATGTAGAACTATAAATTGTTGATAGATGGAAAGATGTGGATGTGGGCTGAGATATATGTAACGAAACGTATATTCAAGTGTTTGAAAGAAACGAAAATGGTGAGAATTAGATGTGGCAAGGTAAAATGAGAGATTATCTTAGGAGAAATTATATTGATTAATAGATTAGTTAGTTGAAGAAATTTAACTATAATTAAATTCGAAAAATTTTAGAATAAATTTTTAGATTCGAAAAATTTTAGAATAAATTTTTACTGAATAGGTAGGAATGTGTGGGACGAATTCATGAGGGAAGGATGCAAGAGCAAAAAAGTGAGATTGAAGGGAATGCATGCATGAAGTAGGACCGAGACGAAAATAATAACAACAAATAGAACACATGAGAACGCCCATGAAAGTTGCCTTTACATTTCATTTTATTTATTCACATCTGAGTGTGGTATCATTTTTCTATTCACGACCAAGTTACAAATATTTTAAACCACTCCATCGTTCACCACAAAGGACTCGTTGAAAACCTTATCTGAATATCGCTCCATATCGAATCCAAAGTCGCAATTATTATTAGCCTCGTATCTAAAATAAAATTCGAATGACCCCGACGGAGACATGACCACCGGTCATAAGGATTACTCTCCTGGCGACCCAGATCACCACAGACAAGTAGGCCCAAAAAGTCATTTGACAAAAATTTATTATTGTGAACCAGTTTTAAAAATACATCAGCGAATCACAGGTATTTGTCTGTCAAAAAGATAAAATTGGCGCCGGTCGTAGCTTATAATTAGATATTTGCGGAGGTTATCCGTCTATAAATATGGAACGACAAACTCGTAAGGACGCCGCATTAAATCTCGCAATTAAAATTTTGATTCACATTGACAATACGCGTAATGTCTATTCGTTTATATTTTGCAATTCACGCGTGGTTGCTCGACGTACATTTCAAGCGAGATCTTTGCCAAAAAATGACTCATTAAGTTTAATATAGGGAGACGGCTGTGTACGTTTTTGTTCGGTCTTTAAGTTTGAAGTATTGTGTGTACTTTTGAATACCTATACAAATGACGCAGACAAGATTTTTTTTTGTATTAATATTTAAATTTTATTATTACAGTTTGTAAAATTGCAATTTAGAAGAAATCCATATGAAAAGTACATAACTAAATCAGAGCAGGTGTTAATGGGCAAAAACGAATTAGTTGGATAAACTGACAAGATAAAAAAAGAGAATGAACGATGTGTGGACCAAAATCATTGGTCGATAAGGGACTCAAGAATAATTTCTTGGTTAATTAAACAAACTAATCTAACTGTTGATGTATGAATTGGTATGAAGTAACGAGTGTCAATGAAGTAAAAACTCCAGTTTGCTGCTTGAATCACTAGTATACTATGAAGTAACAATTTTATTACAGTATTATCTATTAAGTCTAATTTTAAAACATTATCTCTGATATCCGTTATGAAGTAGCTCAAGTATAGTTTGATGAATTGTAAGGGCGAAAGCCAATAACATTATGTAGTGCAATATCTATATTGTTCTAAAACAAATAATTATTACATACCAAAATTGAATTGACAAAAAGAGATAATTTGAAATAGGAACAAGTCCTCAAGAAACTGGATGAATGTGTAAGAATGGTGTATGTGAGATGCATATTTATAAGGAGGTGAAAGGCAAGAAACTAAGGAATGAAAAAGTGTAAATGGAATAATGAGTTACAATGTTGTGTGTGACGAAAAAGTAAAGTTATTCGTAAAGGCATAAATGAGTGACGAGAATGATCAGGTGGGAGATGCAATGAAGACAGATAGGTAAGTTATGAGAAACACGATTGGCGGCACAATGACAGCTATTTATTATTTAAGGTGAAGAAGAATCTGAGTAAGATGGGTGCTAGTTCGATTCATTTGATGATTGCCTGTGAAAAAACAAAAATCTGAAGTCTGACAAGATTGAGATAGGGAGACTAAAACTGAAGGCAATATTGAAATGATCGAAGTGTGAGGGTAAAAACTGGATTTAACAATGCGAAGAGAAAATGACGTTTGCAGATGTTATAGTCAAACCATAACGATTATCTTGTAGCTTAGGAGACCTTCGCTGCAATTACAAACCAATGAAAACTATCTCAATGTAGATAATGCAAGGAAGGAAGAAATCTGTTAGATTGCAATTTGGCAGAATTTACGAGAAGCAGCAAGTAAGAATGTTGCTGGTATGCACTATGTAACGCGAGTAAAGGTAATAAAAGACTAAGAAGTGTAATAAAAATGTATAGAAAAGTAGAAAGACACAAATAATAAAACATACCATAGAAAGTTATTTTAATGTCATATTTTTTATTCACACTTTGCAGTAATTGTGATGAACATTTTTAAAAATTTATTGTGTTCGATGTACCTGTTCAGTAAATGGTTTGGCTCCTAGTTAGATTCTGTTACAATAATTTAAAAAATTGGAAATGTGCATTTTGGGTTACAAATAATCCCAAAAACGTTATAAATAAGACAATGGCGCTTTTTTAAAATAAAATGTTTAAGATTTAGCAGTTATGGAATTATCATAATGTCACAGAGCGATATAAAAATGATTGGATTTAACTATCCATATACATCTCATATAATAATAAACAAGATTTTGATTTTACAGAGGTAAGTGGTCGAGATCATTTAAGTGCAAAAACGCAAACATTAACTTTTGACAAGAGAATTATAATTATTATAAAATCGAAAAAACAATTATAGCTTTAGCTATTAAGAACATTGAAAACCAACTCTATTTGAGTATTAGTGCCAATAAAAACTAAATGAAAAAAAATTTAATCGTATGTGTACTAAAATTCCTTTTTAAGCAATTGTATATAATAGTTTCAATGATCATGGCACACGAACTCACATGAATAAACATTTCGAAATGCCTCCGTTACTTCTGAAACTTATCGTTGTCAAAATCAAGTAGACGAACGTTTTTATTAGTCTCTGTACTTAAATCAAAGATGATGGCATGCTTCAAATGATAATATTTACACGAAACATATGAGCTCGGACAATTTGTTTATGTTAAATTAAAAATAGCATACACATTTCAGAAACTGTAAGCAGCATTTCAAACAAACATGTAACGTGAAATCGTGAAAACAGTTCCATTGCATAAAATTGCAACTAAACCCTAAGTCTGTAAGTCTAATGCGAAACGAACCTTCGGTTAACTGCAACACTCATTTTGATTTATTTTTAATATCGGTACGATTTAATGGAAACGAGACAACGAAGGAAGCGTGTCGGTCTTTAGCGCGCCTTTTAAGCCCGATTGCAAAAACGATCTTCTCGTCGGGAGGATATCGCGGTACTAAAAGTTCTCAAATATCTTAACTCGACGTTTGCAAATCGCATTGGTTTTGTTTTTGACTTGGGGCATAGCTTTTGCGCAAAGTCTGATTCACAGCATCCAAAATAATTATTAGTCTACTATTTTTAAAATTAGAATGCGCGTGAAAATAAAAATACTTTCGCGAACGCTGACTAATGTGGTTCGGTTATGGCCATTTTACGACGAACAATGCAATAAATTTGAAATACTCGATACGAAAAGAATTGTGTTAAATTTAAATTAAATGGCTCGTGAAATTTACACATTAAATTTTGTTTTTGCAAATGTATTTTAATAATTTTCACGTTATTTAAAGAGGAAATGCTAAATACCATTACATTTCTTGTTGTGCGTAATAATTTGAGAGTAAGCAATGCATCAAAATTTCACCAAACTGTAAATGGTAAAGCTTGCATAATAATTACTATAATAGGCGTTCCTTCACTCCTCGCCCTTCGAAGTTTCCTTCAAAGTTTAAACCTCACTAGGTGCACCATAGCCATGTAAGTCACTTACTCACTTTGACAATTAGACACAGAAGGAAGACGATTAATATACTTACTTAAGGGTGGGTTTCCGGCGTAAGAGACATATCTATAATGAAAGACGTGTATACATTCATTTTTTCATTTTTGAATTTTACAGTTTTCTCAGCTTTGTAAAACAATTTCGCCACCACATAATGCGAGTGAGTGCGATCACTCTCTTCATGAATATAACAAAATTATTAGCGTCTTTATTATTTAACATAGTGTGTGGAAATCGTCGTCAATTATATTGGATAGCATATATCTATTGTAAACATGATATAGGTGCATATAAAATTTAAAACACGATTCATATTTATTTATATGAACAAAGTATTATTCATTGTATTACTACTTTTATATTAGGGTTGCTTTCTTAACATTGCTTACAGATGCTACACAATGGTTTCATAATTTTAATGTTTACGTAACATATAGAATTGCATCCTTAAACAAGTCAATCCGGTCGTTTATTGAAGAAAATATGTACATTTACATAATTTAATATTTTAAAGTAATAATGTTATATGGTTTGAATAAACAGCGTCTACGAATAACGCAATCGATGCGTGGACAGATTCCATATTTCTTGTGTCAATGCAAAATTATCTTCCTGATGACATGCATATACAACCAAGTGTCCTTAAGTTATTTTAATTTTAATACATATGTGCAATTCAAATGGCATGCGCAATTAACCTTTGGCATGCGTTCTAATATTTGCGTAAAACATAAAATGTATTTAATGAATATTTGGCTACTAAATTGCGCCATGTGCTTGTTTAGATTTACACTTTAAGCAAAAAAGATATTAATAACCACTCCCGACACGAAAATTACATGTATTTCCAGGATTTGTTTATAATTGATTACGTAACTTCTGACTGTAAAACTAAAGATAATCGTTGATTTCTGCATCAGTTGTACTTTTATTTTAATAACATACTTATTACTAAATTATTTTTTATGGTCATAAATACTAACTTGCCAAACGGATCCAATTTTCAAAATCATCATGATAATAAAGCTTCTTCGACACTGTTGGTTTGTGTGACCGTCTGTGCAGATTTACGAACTTACCTTACGTGTTGGGTTACACCTACCCTCTGTTGGTTTATGGGTTTCTGTAGCAGTGCGAATATCCAGTATGTCCCAGAATTTTTGAGAACAATCCTACTCGGATTTTCGATATTTCTGTAGAGAATTCTGAGAAGTTTGTAGAATATTACATTCGTGGAGTATAAAAGGGGAGACTTCTGGTCAAGTGACCTACCATGGCATCATTTCAGTCTACCGATCACTATGTCACGGCCTACCTCCTGCAACACCTCCGCTGCAACAACCACCCAAGATGTGCCAAGTTTCGAAACAGGACACAATTCATTCATTCTTAGACTTCCACGGTGCAATCCAACGCTGACCAAGTGCGCCCTCGCAAAAGGAAGCTGGGCTGGCCAACTACCGCGAGCGAAAGAGTTGACAGAAGCAGAAAGGGACTGCAGATGCTGTCCATCACCTTGATGGCAATAAAAATTCTTCCATGCCTGAATATGCTTGCACTATATTTTTATCGACATTTATAGATTCATGTTTTCTCTTCCACAATTTTAAAATCGTTAAAATCTTTTAGAATTTTATCAAAAGTTATAAAGAAAACGACGGTTATATGTTTTCTATTTACAACGTTGCTTTCCTTTTTCCTCTAAGTGCTAACTTTATAAATTGCAAAAAACTCAATATATTTTCGTCGGAGCTACTTTCATTTCAGTTTAATTAACTTTCTAGTTAAAATCTGGTAGCAATCTATATATCATTTAAAGTTAAGGCTTCATTATCAATTTCACCAAAAAACCCATATCCATTAGCATGAATGCTCGCTGCCATTTCTGATTTATGTCTATACAATTTCTATATAATTTTTATTCGCTTATACTGTATGTCATAATATTTTAATGTCTACACAGTATAACTTGTAACTTGATTCGGTATCTTCTGATGGCATTGCATTGTATTTAATATACATTGAATTTATTAATTTATTGTGATTGACAAGGGTACAGGTTGAGACAGAGGTTAACAACCTATTATTACGGATAATGGATGACGTGAATAAAGACAAATAAAAGACACGACCAAATTCGAAAGCGCAAACACTTAGTTCAAGTCAATATTTTTTTCATTACTGTCTTTATCAGTCGACGTTGCTCGAGGAGAACTAAACGTTTGCAACTCATAAGTTGACATAGTAACTTTTTCGGCTGCCAATAATTTTTGTTTTCTTTTAATTGGGTCGGGTTTGGTAAATCCTTATGCAGGCTTACTTTCAAACTCGTGCTAATTTAGTAAACACCGCAATTTCTTCGGCTTTCAACATGTATAGAAAATATTTTTGTCAACGAAATAAGCTTCACTGGTCTATGACCTGAAGAGTAAACATAACTCTATAAAGTCCAAGTGACACTTTTTTAAAATGGTGCTATCTACAAGAGCTGTTAATATTGCTGTTTCAGTTGTGATTTGTTCGTTTTATTTCAAAATGTAGGAAGAAAATCAACGTAAAAGACGGCCTAAGGGTACTGAAAGTGTTATAAGCGAACATAAAAAACTGAAACCAGGTGATGCTGAATATAAAAATTACGAAATGTAATTCGGAAAAGATGCACCTTCACGTGCTGCAAGTATTGTCTTTGTTACTGCGTCAGCTCTAAGTGTGTAACGTAATATTTTTTGAACGTGGTACCATTTGTAGCTGCAAATGGAAATACAATAATTTTGCATCTGAGTAGCAGCTTAACCTATTTCATAATTTCTGCCAAGTTACTGGTGAAGCCAAACGGAGCACCTACTTACTGGATTTAACTTAACTTAGGTGACAAAAATGCCCAATAGGTTCCATGGATCATACGCCGACCCAAGTGAAACGGTATTTTACGATATTATTGCCTTTTCGCGCCGCCATAAAGTACATAGAGAGGAAAGATTTAGGCGAAAATATGTTCATAGAATTGTAAAGGAAAGCAAATCGATGTAAGAGGGTTGAATCGCAACAACCCAACCCAGTAGAAATACAATGTATTCCTACACTGAGGCATTCAGAAATGTCTTACTGTAGTTTCGTTGTGTTTCTGGAACTTCCACATTCACATTCATAACAAGAATACAGCAACAATAGCCTTGTAGAATGAATCAGTGGCAGGCAGGGGGTAATGAGTTAATTATCAAGAGAAAAGTCTGCACCTGGATATCTGCTCTGATAATTACAATAGCCAGAACAAAAACACAATGGTCCTCATAGCCACGATATATTTTGTTGTATCCTATAGATTCGTACAGGTAGATAAACAATTCTTAATACCTAGACACACATACCTTCCATGTGACCGAAATTTTACCGACATGGAGGGGCGCAAAGCATACGAAACATTAGAACAATGATTAAAGGGGTTGCCACAAAATTGCTCACATGGAAGAAATTGATTTTAAGAATCCTCATCGTTTCGCCGATGCACATATATGTGGTTCTGAATGATATAGATTTCCAACTGTCATTAGGTACGAACGGATGATTTTTCCCCTTTCTTACCTCACTAGTTTCCTGAACATTTCGGGGGTATGGGTAAGTTTTTCTTAATATGTGAATGTTAGTGTCGTTTGACTTTCATTACGTTTAATGTTTAGAAGGGATTTTGCTGTTGTTCACAGGAACATGTAGTGCTTAATGCTTATCGGTATTTTCCTTGTTGAGAGTTATTACCCAAAAGGTTGGGGTTAACAAAGACTATGAACAACGATCATGGTACAGATTTAAATCTTAAAAATAGAAACTAAAGCAAAGGTGAATTAGTGAATGCAAATTGCAATTAATCATGATATGGTTGAGCAGTAGTATGTTTATGGGAGATGAATTAACAACCAATTAGAATCGTTACCGTGGGTGTAAATTTACTGTCTTTTGTCAAATAAAAACACGGCTTTCCTAACAGAAATATTTTATTTCATATATTTCACTAAAAATATACGACAACGTTGTTGTCGTAACAATTTAAAATCGTTATAAATGAGGTGAAGATCTTACATGCAAAACCTATGATTAAAACACGGGTTAATTCGTATAAACTACAAGTAATGGACAAATATGAAAAATAAAAAACAGTCGACAGTGGAGTTATCCAAAAGAATACAAAAACGAGTTTAAGAAGAAGGATTAACACAGAAATTCCACTAAATATAAATTAACAAGAAATACAAATAAGGATTATGTTACATCTGACCCAGTCTTGCTGGACGTAGGGAGCAGTGTTCAAGCAGATGCAAGAATTATAATACAATTTCAACTGACAAACGCGGACTATTCCTCGTTTCATGTAAGTGTTAGGGTGTTGCAGTATGAATGTATTTTGATGGATTGACACACAAACATAAAATATGGCAATCCTCCAAAGCACAAAACTAGAGGAAGCAATGTGTCCCAGATCTACAATGGTGTATGGACGGAAGGACGTTAAAAAGAGAAAACTGGAAGTCACTGAAATCTAAAAACCAATAAATATTCGGTTCATACGGAAAAAACATAATTAAGCTGATGATATAAGACATGGTAAAATGAGATAGGTCATCAAATCTATATCGCAATCAATGCAGAGATAATTTGGCAAGGAGGAAGGTCGCATAATCGCCCACTAAGTAGCGAACAGGACAAGAAATAGGAAGCAAGAGTTTAGAGTTATCTGTTGTTAAGGCACCGGCACATCCTTTCTAAAATATTTCAGCTGAAGTGCTGTCAAAAGATTGTACCAAAATTTCCTAGGCCATATTACTTTTCTATGCATTTCTTTCATTTGAATAAACTTGCCAACATTTATAAAACTGACGATCATCCACCCAGATCCAAAGCAATTCTTGTCTTCGAAATTTATGTACATACATATTTTATATCAATACATGTAGAAGCTATTGGCTTTTCGAGAATAGCATATGATTAATATTCTTTCCCATTCTGAATAAATACATGATTTTAAATTGAATAATATATCGCACCATTGACTTAAGTATAAACATTTGAATGTATGTTGTTCTGGAAGGGAGTTGATCTCTCAAAAGGAACGATTAGTATAACAGAACTATTTCTTACCAAGGAAATATTCTTCAACTTCGTTTCTGTAAAATAAATATCAGAGAATGTATCAATGTGTTAACAGCTAGTTCGCCGTCTATGAGCTCTTCAGACCACATGTACATTCGCTGACGTTTCATCTAGTCATGTCAAATATGATTAAAACATGTGTCATCTCCTTAATTTAATTTCAACAAAGTTTTTATGGTACTAGCTTAGCTTGTCGAAAAGACCTCTGCATTTATGTAGCAGTCAAAGTATGTGGGTTTTCACGTCTGGATGGATTCACACATAAACTAATTGTTATTTGTCTTTTTTATATTAATTTTGCATTGCGATCTGATGAAAACATTCCCAAGAGTTTTAGAAACATTGTTTGTTGTTTTTCTTTGAAATTTGCATGTGAAGGTATGTTAACAAAACTATTATTTTGGAGTTCCCTCGTCTTTATTTACGAATTTTTAATTTTAATATGATTTTTTTCATTTATTATTAAAAAAGTAAATAAAGAAGAACTGATATTCCATTGTCTAATTCTTTTCAAAATGTTTTTTTAAAAAATATGTTAAATTAAATCTAATGATCCTTTCAGTTACATATCAATCCAGATGTGTCGCTGTCATGTATGTATATATTTGATTATATCAATTATTGAATTTACCTGAACTTTAATGCGCGTGCGTTTCCTGGGTTAATTAATGGTTCGCGTTTTTTTTTTCTGTTCAATTTAATATCTGCGCATTTATAATTGGCTGTGTGAATGTTGCTTTGAAATGTGCAGGTCGCAAATGTGCACATTGAACACGTTTTATACGTTTTCTTTCCACGGAAGAATGCAGTGACATTCTAATATTAGATTTTGCGGCTTCCTTGCTATCTCATTATATAAAGTGTGTTATAACATCTAGTCGCAATGATGTTGCATATACGACCGTGCGCGTTTTTTAATTAACATTCCTGGCAAGTTTTACAAAATGGTAATTAGTCTGGGTTATAACGATTTGTTGAAATAATCATATATCAATTAAAATACCTGTAGAAGTGTATTAGATTTTTATTGATAGCATCATCAGTTTTTTTTATTGTCACGTGTCGATGGATATATAAGTTTGAAAAACAGGGATTACTGTGGAGTGCGGAGTCCAAGCGTTTGACCACTTTGGTTTGACCAGTTGGCCCGTCTGCCACCTTCAGTTACTTAATTACAGTTTTTTCTTTCATGTTATTTTGATTCGATATAAATTAAATTAAAAATAGATTAATGTGATTTTTATTTTATTATATGAGACACAATGAATGACATACCAAATATGTTTAGTGTTGATCGTGCCTGGCAATAAATATAATTCCTTCACATTGTTTACTCTCGCGGACTTACCGCGGAATCAACGGGAATTATTTATCGAGTAAAGCGACACAGATTTAAAGCAATAACTGTCGCTGGTATTTTAAGACTTTCGCTTCGCGCATAAAACGAAAATAAATTGAAATATGTTAATTGGCAATGTTTGGACTATGTTTCAGGCCAAAGTAAACATGCCAGCGCGCTCAACTGATACATTTCGACGAGGCAGTAGATAATATTCGATCATAATGGCCATCTCGCCATCGTTTGTAATTAACTAAAAAATCATATTGATAAACAGAAGGCGCGTTTGACAATTTTGGGGCAAGCTGTAAATGTGCCAGTTTATCTTGGCTTCGTGCTAAAAAATTTACTTTCACAATTTTATGTTATGTACTTTGCACGCAAAACTTATTTTTCAATGTTCTTGGACACCTGCTTTCCGAGATGTGCCATTTGGTTTTGCAATGTGTTAGTACACGTGCTGGATCGAAATAGCCTTTTTAGACAGAACTTTCCATTTAAGACAAGGCCCACGCTCTCCCAATTGTATTAGGAAATAAATCAGTAGCTCCGCTGTTCCAATTCAATAAAACGAAAAAATACATACAATCTATTTAGCGCAAGAATTGTTTCTTCAGGGACAATTATTTGTGAGATATGTTGTCATTAACATGTCATATGTTGTATATCTTTGCCTACTGGCTAATCAGGTTCGCAGATTGACTCGATTGACTATGATATGCTCTTGTGTGTCATTACAGGTTGGGTTGAAAATCATGAGAACAAAAATATTTCAATGCAATACGTAAAATCAATACGCAACAGAACAAATTAAAACATGATCACGTCCTTGCTGTCTTCTCCAACACACACTCCCTATCAACAATTGATTCTAAGCCAATACACTACCGGAATTAAATAGTTTTTATAAATGGTCACTTATTGCTAAATATTATAAATAAATGGAATGGTGAATGAAGATTTTGTCATAAATTCTTACAAACGTGAAATGTGAACATCACGACATACATACCCCATTGCCCCATTTTTCAAAATTTGAGTCTCTCTTTCCAATATTTCCCTCACGTTCTTGTCGGAGTATAGATTTATTGGTGAGTTGAATTGTTTGTTGACCAGTTTCGGATATTGTTCCGCCATTTTCCTGTCGTTCAGTTAATTGTGGTTAATATTCTGTCCTAATCTACCTATAAGAAAACACAATTAACATATAAATATATTTTTAATTAGTAAATTAACACAAGGAAAAAATTTAATACAAAGAATAAGAGTACGTAAAAATATTGTATGAGTGTTACGTAACATTATTATTTATTTGTACCGGTAATTGAATGGAATGATTCACTCGTGATCATTAAAGCTCCGAGACTCAGCACCTGCGTTACTCACGCCCCATGATGTAGTTACAGACATAACACACACATCACCGTATAAATAAATAATAGTGGTAATACAATCATGCGAATTGTATAACCCTGTCACGTATTTTACGTGGGGTCGTGATTCACTAATGGAAATCCTGCCCTTAATTGCACTCATTTTGACACATCTTCAAACAAATATTCCTGTAATAAAGTATTTCGACGACGACGTAATAATTTACTATGAGATGTTTGGATTAAAGATTTTTGCTTTATAAACATCATCAATTATACGAAATGCTGTAAAAACTTAAAACATATTACAATATTAGGTATCGGAATCATTTTTCGCCAAGATCAATGTCCAAAATACGATCACTCGAACAGAGTGTTTAGCTTGGCCGAGCCAAAATAATCACATGCCGACAAAATACCAATTAGTCATAACCGTTTAGCCATTAATACATGTTTCATCTGGCTCGTATGCCGATTCCACGAAATTAGTCACAGCATGAACACTATTCGAGTAGCTTATGTGTCGAAGATTAGTAGACAGTGGCAGTTTCCGTTGCGAAACGTTTGATATTTATTGCTTAATTCGGAACGTTGGCAAGGGCCGGTGTGGTGAATCGACGGACAAACGTTTTGTTCAATCGACTACACGGTTCTATTAAAAACCAAAATGTCACCTTAAAATTTTAACTGTTTCTAAGAATATAAATATGCGTTTTCGTCGACGTTTATGCTCAAACAGCGTGTGCTTAAATTTATATCTGCCTGCAAAATATAAATGACCGTTGTTGAAATTAGTAAAATTCGCTGTAAGAATTGTTTTGTTATGTTTATTAATCTAGTAGTACTTGCTAATAATAATAATAAACATCCGAAGATGATTTAGCCATATCCACGTTATTTGTGTTGATCTCTACATATTTTTTTTATTCAATCGTAAATTCAAATCCAATCAACTTACCTTGGCCATGGAAAATAGCTGTCCATAGTCTAATACTATGGATAACAATGGGCTGCAGCGTAGACACATTAAATTTTGTCGACATGTGTTAGTAATTCAATAACAGTTCAAGAATTCCAGTCCCATGGTTGGCATTGGAAAATTTCTTGTAAATCAATGCAATAAACAGTGATGTGCATATTTATGAAATATTAGTAGTAGCCATGCCAATGGAAAGAAGATATGCATATAGGCAGCAATCCCAGTGAACCTCTTCTAAAACAGCAACGAATCATAATAATGTGCACTCGTTTCAAAAAGTAAAAGAACATATATAACACAAGACACACAATGAAACATCCAAAATAGTTAAAATAAGAAATCCCAGATCGTATAGAGGTGCAGACATAAACTCTGATTAGTCGTTGGTGAACAAAAAAGGAACATGCAACACAAATGTAACATAGGAGATTTCCAAAACATTTACCAAATGCACCAAAGAAGAGGGGTTGGCGAATAGGAGAGGTTATTTTTGCCCACATTTCTACGACAACGTCAAAAATGGCACATATTCTCAAAGAGTAAACATAAAGTAACATCAAGAACCACAAGAAACGAAAACCATTGTCTGGACGAAGAATGTAATCCAAACTTCATAAGAAAACAATGCTAGCATAAAAGATTGTCCAATGGTAAAAGGAAGAAGACAACGACAAATATTGGGAGAAAAATAGTAAAGCGCATGTGAAGAATTCGGAAACCAAAACCTGTGAAACTAGTATGATAGCCATTGAAGAAAACTATAGAAAGAAATAAATATTTTTTTACAATGTACTATAAGGATAAAAAGGGGTATTTGTTAACAGAAGAGCAAATATGCCATAGATAGAAACAGTATATTGAGGATTGTGCTATGTATCCTAAGGTGCTATGTGCTAAGTATCCTCATATGGACATTCAATAAACTTTAGTCTATATTACTTTTTCGTCAGTGAGGTACTTTGGTGCGTCCGCTGGAAAATGCTCTTGAGGAGTTTTATTTATATTGTTGTTTTATTTTACATTGATGTCTGAATTATAATCAACTGTGAATTTAGTAAAAATTGCAAACAGATTTAGTCGGGTTGGGACGTTTTACACATACTTGGGTTGCGTTGGGTTGGTTAAAAATTTGATTTAATTTATATCGCACTAATGCTTGCTTAGTCTATCCAGTCCTCCAGCATTGTTGGGCCAACCCAACCCAACTAAATTTAATAAAACCATAAAAGTAGTTGCTTTGCCTACTAAATCATCACCTCTAAGTACTTAATAGCTATTTATGAAAACTACTTGTAAAATGAACTGCTTTTTGGTACGAGACGTGAACAATACGTCCAGTGATAAAATGCATTTTGATTTATGTTGTAGAAAATATGAATTTGTTGTAGTGATTTTATTATTTGTATATTATTAATTGAATGGAAAACGTCAGGTTTTGTCATTTATAGTAAAACAACGTTTTTTTTTTTGGAAGTGTCATATGAAAACGTTTGCATTTAATAACTGAGATGGGTTGGGCAGGGTTAAGTTGTGTTGGTAACTGAGCTGGAACGACGTGTTTGTATTTGGTATTCATTGTTGAATATGATTGTGGGAGAAATGAACTGGACTTAAAATATAACGGGAAATATAGTTTATAAATAAGGTTTCCAATGTTATTGGGTTCTGCAAAATAGCTACACCAATCCAACGTAAGCTACTGAAAGACGAAGATGAAAGATGAAGATGAAAATCTAAAAACTACGAAAGATGGTCGGACTGAAAGGCCAATTGTTGGATACAACAGTAACATTAAATGTGTCCATCACTTCTCTTATTTTATTATTACTACAAATTCTAGAAGAAACAAACTGCTTATGCGTCGGAATCTAGTTGAGGAGGAAATTGAAAATATAGTCCCACACTGTTGGGAAGAAATGATAAGTATGTCTGGATGAAAATCAAACTGAAACGTTTTCTGTGCTACCAACTTTACGTTATTTAATTTTTGGTTCATGTTGTCTATAAATCGCAACAATATCACTTTTGTGCATTTGCCCAACTAGACTGACAATTATTTTCCGAATATCGAGCTTATAAGATATTTTGATGAACCAGATCGAAAAACTACATTGTCGTAATTAAATCGAGTTAACTGTAATTTTTTATTTTCAGCGACAACTTGACGACTTGATTTAACGCATTTAAATCATCTAAATATTTTACGAAGAATAAATCGATTCATAACTAAAGATTAATTTAGTATACATCGCACAGAAAATTACTCGCAAAAAACATATCATTCTAGAAATATCATCGTTCACCTATTCAACATTTTTAAAAACTGTTAATATTTTATCTTGCTAGCTTTTTCGAATCACTGAAGATCGATTGTTCGACAAACATAATTTTTCTGTACTCCGGAAGAGCGCTATTCTAATTTTAATTATGAAAATATACAACATTCTATAGCAAAGTATACGTTTCACTTACATAAACCGACGTGAGTATTAAATCTAAGTGTTAATTAACATTAAAAATATATTATGCATAATATATACATATTATATATTATGTAGAAGTTCAAGTAGTGTAATATGAGACTTTTTTATTGTATCTGCACATATTGAGAAATAAATCTAAATTTAAATCAAGTTACAATTTTTTGCCGCAAGACCAGTGTCTCGTTTGATGTAAAATGTTTGAATTGTGAGAATAATGCCCCGAAAATTCTGATCACAATTAATTAGTACTTCTTGGAATTTTAGATATTTTCAAATCGTATAAAGTAGCGCGTAATTTGTATGTAATGCTGGAAAGCTGGTCAGGACAATAAGTAATAAACTTGTACTCGTTATTAGGGCTGATTGCATCACAAAAGAACGAAATGTAAAACTAGATAAATATTTGAAACGAGTCATTGAAATGGAATTTCAAATATAAAATGGAACTAAAATATTCTATATTATTTATATTCCAAACAACGATCTATGTTTGAATCATTTTAAAAATAATCTTTGCAAATAAATAACATTTCCCTTGTTCTCGTTCGTTTTTATTTGCGTAGAATTTTGCCAGTCTATAACGATTTTTCGCACCTCGATACAAATTTTATTTTCTAAAATTATACTACTTCTGCGTCAGAAAGGCTGCGAAGCTGTCGCATTAATTTATGTTAGGGTCGATATAAATAGAAAACTTTGAAAAAAAAATTCACAAAATTTACAATGTGTATCTGTTATTTTCTCTAAACCAAATCGATCGTATTATTTTTAATCAAAGTTGTTTATGATTATTCCAGATGGTGTGTAAAGCGTACTGATGTGGGTGATTATGAAAATACACACATTTTCATAATCACAATTTTTGATGACTGAATTCTTATAAATCCACTAAAAGTAGGCGTTTATTCACCAAGCTCAAGAATTGAAATCATGTGATTATTGATTGATTGGGGCTTTTTTAAATTCTGTTTCGAATTTCCGTTCTAGGTAATTCTCATTGTTTTTAACATCGGTATTTTTCCCGGCCATCTACGTTCCTATGCTTCCACGCTTATCATGCTTCATGCAGAATCTTATCGCATAGACTGGCTGCGTGACCATTATCCATTGTAATGTCTCTTTATAATTAATGAATTCCTTTAAATGCAACTTCTCCATTTGTAATTACAATAGTAGTCGAAAAATGGATGATATAAATATGAATTGAAATAGTGAAAGTATGATACTGGCATTTTTACAATAATTAAATTCCTTGTGAGGTTAATTCATCTGTGTGTACAGATAATGTGAAATTTAAAAAATCGACGAAGAGATATGTTAATAAAAAGTATCTTCTAAAATTTCGTTTATTTGTGCAGTAAATAAAATCTTAGTAGAAAATTAAAAATTCTTAAAATATGTACCCTTGGAATTTTAACATTTTAAATGTGTCTACACAAAAAATTGTACGCCGTTTCCTACGCGAATTTTTTCAGCAACTCGTCCAAATTACAGGCAATTAGTAAATTTTTTAAATTCCATACAAAATTCCGCCTAAAATATAATTCTGCCAGAATGACTATTACAATGATTATTAATATATATGTGGGTCATGCGACAACGAAAGCGTTTTGTGTTTATAGCGATACCTGATTAATGTCGTATAATTCGGCGTCGCTTTTCACTTAATCGCTACGAGAAACTGAAGCGTCGCGAGGCTACGCCGAAAATGTGCTCGCCCGTGAAATCGTAGGACGAAGAGGGGAGCGCCAATACAAAACAAACTTTTTACAAACAAAACTTCAAAGTAACACGCACACAAACATAAATATTCGATCTTGTTATCGCACGTCGAGGAATTCACCTCAAAGTCGTATACCAGAACTGGTTTCTATAAACATACTTCAAAAATATAAAAATTTAAACCGTGCAGCATTATAACTTCGAATCGATTATTGTTAACATCAATGAACAATCGTATTGGTAAACTGCCAAACGGATAAAAATAATCTCTTGATCGATCAGTCGTAAGATGCTGAATTCGCAATACGAATTAAACTCTATGAAAATTATCAAGAAAAGAACTGAAAATTGGTACCTTGCCAGTACGACTGAAATAGTAAATCTTTTCCGTCGTGTAATTAATCCGGCGATTATCGAGACAAGTGACCGTGGTAATTCTAGTAGACAACTAATAAAGTTATTTGTCGGTGTGGTTTTCAATTGGGCTGCCGCAAAGTGGAAAACGCGCGGGAGCAGCGCCTACCGGAATTATTTTTAGCTCATTTCCTTGGCACTGGCGGAATTTAGTAATATTTATAAAATTTCGTGAGAAAATTTCATAGCAACAACACGATACCATTCGTCATAATGTCTCGTTTGTTAAATCGGTTTGCTTCCATTATTTGTACACGTGAGAAATAAAAATGGCGTACCTCATATAATTTATTACTTGGATGCTAATGTTTAATTCGAATTTATGTCTCTTGGTGAAAATGTTAGCTTTGCGTGAGTACTTATTCAACATGCATCTTGTTCAAGTCAGTCGCGAGCACTGATTTCAGGAAAAATATAGCACAGCAGCGTAATTAGGATTTTGTTAGGAGCTTGATAGGACACACGTCCAGAAAATCTTCGAGTTATTATACTAACGGGGAAAGATTATAGGAGGACACCGAAATAAAAATTTGATCCACGCACATTATCCACTTTTTTAATAAATTTATTAACGAATAATAGTAAAGGTAAAGATAAAAAAAGCAATGAAACTAGAAGAAAAGATATCGCTGATTGAACAGGACAACGAGGAAGATAGGAAGAAGCTGATTGAGAATAAGTTAAAGTTGCAAGACTTATATATACAAAATATTCATCAACCACGAGCTTACACAGAAGGAAAGGGAAATAGTGTGAGAGAGGGGGAAAAAAGAGCAAAATTGAAGAACGTATAAATATGATAAGATAAGATTATGGTGTAAGGAATTGAATGGAGATGGAACAGAAATAAGGAAAAACTAGAGAAAGTGAAGGAAAAGAGATATATCAAAAAACTATGATGAGAACAAAGGAAACATAAGCAAAAGAAGGTGGTAGTGAAATGGTAGTGAATGTCGAACATAAACTAGAACTAGAAATGGAAAATGAAACGAGAGAAAGAAACAAAAAATCCAAATTCAAGGACAAGAGAAAATGGAACATGGGAAAATAACACGAGAAAAATCTGGAGATTGTCAACATGGCATGTAAGAGCAAGAAAAATAACACGAGGAAAATATAGAGTTTGGCAACATGGCATGTATGAGGAATAAATGGAAAGGAAGAGGAATTAATAATAATTAATAATCCATAATAGACTATATGTTACCGAAAAGGGAAGAAGAAACGAAGTAAGAGATACGAAAGTCATGAGAAGCCTGGAAATACATAGTGACTGTATCTGGCGATGTCTAAGATCAGACAAGAGAAAATAATAAAAAGGTATTGCAAGTGAAAGCAAATATATAGAACAAAAAATATATAATATAAGCAGCAACAATGAGGTTGAAGAATTGTGGAAGAATTTAAAAAATGCAACAATGGAAAGTGACAGAGTAACTTGTGGAACAATAAAGACGGAGAACAGAGACAGAAGAGCAATCTGGTGGAACATTGAAATAAAATAAATTGAAGTAAAAACAAAGGAAGGGAAACAACGGATAACGGATGATATACTAAAAATGAAGAGATGGAAGCAATATTTTGAAGAACTCTAAAGAGGAAATAATAATAAGAAGAAGGAATAAAAATCGAATCAATAATGGAAACATTGCCATTAATGAAGAACGGTAAAGCCACGTAGCATGACAGGATAACTGGGAGAGAAGAAAATTAAAGTATTCAGAGAGGTGTGTAATGATCCATGGAAGAGAAGGCAAATACAGAAGGACCGGGAAGAAAGGATGATAGTACCAATACATAATAAGTGAGATACAACAGCGGTGCAATCAGCAGAGGTGACTTACGCTAAAAAGAATGCGAAAAAATGTGAGAAAATAGATTGGAGTAGAGCAGAGCGGATTTACGAAGGGGATAAATGCTGAAGACCATATTTTTACCCTAAAAGAAATGATAAAGAAGACGCTGAAGGAGGACTCGAAAGCGTACATCAGCATGTCACACAGTCGAGAAGAAGAGAAAGTTTGGGATTGTTTGGAAAAGAAAGGTGTGGAAAAGAAATTGATAAATGCGATTAAGAGAATATCACCGCCAATTATGTAGTGAGTAGGAATATGAGATCGACAAATTTTTAAACCCATGTTGAATTGAGGAATGAGGAAGTTTGAGCTCTACGCTGTTCAGCATATATATCCACGAACTATTGAAGGAGTGTAAGGCAAACATACAAGAACTACCAATATGCTATCTAAACCTAGAGAGAGTAAACATCTGACTTTGAGCCTTTGCGGACGATTTAGTGTTGATCGCCTTGTCTGAAACACATATACAGGACAACTTAAAAGACATAAGTTAAGGTACTGAGAAGGCAATAGAAGCGTACTATATGATGAGTGGAAAATTTATAAGAAAAAGAGAAATATCCAAGAAGAAATATTTATATACGATATTTAGAACGATATTAACTTATGGAGACATGGGTCCTATTAAAGAGAGCGAAGAGTAAAGTGCAGCAGTGGAAATGAAGTATTTAAGAGCGGTCACAATGGAGATGGAGTAGCGAGCATTGATATAAGACAACAAGTAGAGATTGATTCATTACCGAATTGCATAGAGGAAAGTCTAAGAGTTTACCAAGTCAGTGAGATTAAGAAGATCTACCTGAAGATGGCAAATGGGACTCTTCCAAAACGTCGAAGCGACTCTTGGGGGAACATTGCTACAACGCAGTTCGCAACCCGAGAGCCAAGAATCAGAATTCTCGTTCTAGTATTCGGCCTCGAGACAGAATACTAGATCGAGAACACGAAACCAACCGAAGACCTGAAGATGTCAAGTGAGACACTCGTGGAAACGTCAAAACGAACATGAACGTGAAGTGATTGCATAATCTTCTCCTGTTAACAATTACATAGAAATCCTGTAACGAATTATTTTACCGCAATACAGCCGAAGTAAGCGAACACCAAATTCGCTCACTAAACTTAAATTTTTTGTAAGCATCTATCTGGGTTAATTAAAATAAAGTTTAACTTAGCAAGCGACAGTAAAATTGTACACTTATCGTAATTTGTTTGGTCAAATGGGAAGTACACATTTAATTGAATTGTAGTTAATAATGGTGAAAACGAAAGTACATGTTTCATTGAGTTATTTAATTAATGTTAAATTAAGTTTTTTATCAACTGGTTGTGATCGCGTTTATCCTCCCACTACCTGTTCCTCGGCATGGAACACTAACCAGTGCCAAATCGTGAGAAAATTTGCGTAAATTCATTTAAGTGAAGATCAATAACTTGCCACTGACAAGGCTTGTCATCAACTAATCGCTTGACATAAAATATTTTAATTACCACATGTTAAAGAACGATCTCACTGCCAAATGTCAATCAATATATCAAAATCAAGTTCAAAATTCGCACAAGAGGAAAAATGAAAAATTATTACAGTGTTCTTAGTCACGCATAAAATGCAACAAACGTGAAATAAATAAAAGGGTGGCGGTACATAATTTATTATTCCTAATATAGTAGCATGCAATAGAGAATTTGCATAAATGTAAAATTTTGATCATTTCATTTCGTCAATTGAATAAATTTCAAGCACGAAAAACTGAATTGAAAATTGCATAATCCGAATGTGACAAAAACGCGCACTTTCTATACACGCCTGGTGTGACGTCAGTAAACCTGGCGTACAGTAGTAATCAAATATTCTTTTAATACTGAAGTAGATTTTATTCCTAACCTAACCAACATATTTGAATAAAATCTCTTTCAGTATAAAAAGAACATAATATATGCAACTTTCCTACTTGACCTGTTCTTTCATTACCATTGTACGCCGGGTATATTGACGTCATGCCAGACGTGTATAGAAATTACGCGTTACATTTGAATGATGCAATTTTCAAATGTGCTATTCGCCCTTAAAACTTATTCGAGTAAAAAAAAAAACAAAACGAACATATTATTTCTTTTCTGGTGTCGATTGGATTTATTCCACAAAGACCACTAAAATATATGCAACTCCCCTATTGAGATGTTTGAAAATTTTTATTATACAACATCCTCTTTAAAAGGTTAATACATGTTGCGCAGCGATATTAAACAGCCTGAATACTTTTCGAAAATAATGAATTTTATCTTGGAAGTCACCAATTTACAGTTGCCCGTCTCTTGGTCATTCAAAAACGCAGCTTCAGAGAGGATGTACCCGTCCTCATTTCCCTCGTTTTCTTCTTGAATTACCTCGAAATTTTGGTATTAATTTCCTAAAATATTGTATTGTATGGTTTGAGGAAATTACCCGAATTTTTCTCGGAAATCGTGAAATCAAGTACCAGCGTTCCACAGAACGGAAACGCGCGAGTACACTCGGACGTTTGACTCCAAGAGTTATCGAAAAATTTTAACCAGCTTTTATTTGAATTGTTCTTTAGAAAAAATGAGTATAAGTAAGTATAAAAATGTTGAGTGTAGACCACTGCAGATTTTTTAGAAATTAGATTTAAAGAGTACCTGATTAGTTTCATTAGTTTAATTCCCACGGGATCCCCGTTGCAATTATGTTGTTCCGACAGTCACATGATAATGGAGCGAATATGGCAGGTAAATACAAAGGGTTACAAGCCAGGATATTACGTTAAAACAATATGGCGGAGTTTGAAACAATTCGAAAATTGTTTAACTTGTTTGTAAATTCCACTAGTAGATGGGATATTTTAAAAGAAAGATTATCTGTTCGTCTGAAAGCTTTAAGTGACAGAGGTGGTTCGTGAAAGCTAACGCAGTTAAAAGCTTTAAGAACTTAATGGAACTTTAATGGACAAAGATAAGTTACAGCAGGCTAAAATTATTAACAACATTTTAATTTGTTGCACCATTAATATTTTGGGATACAATATGTTAGGAGGTCGAAATTGGAACGGAAACTGGATGATGGAGCGATGCATAAAACTGCACGTTAATTGTACGGAGTGCAAGATGCACAATATATCTCGAATACTCGAAAACGCCCGGCGACCAAAACTACTGCACCCTTAACAAGTGGCGCCTATTAATATAATTGCTTTTCCTCTCACACAGTCCAATGCAAGTCAAGTATATATTTACGTTTCCAAACTCCTCTCCTCGAACGATGCCCGCGGACCGACAGATGATGCTCTCACATGGGCGTGAATTGGGGTAACCAAATAATACGGCAAGCAACATGAAAGACAAACAGTAATTAGTAATTATGAATACCGACCATCATTATTATTAACATACCGGGTGCTTCAGCACCTTCTTTATCCGTCTCTCCATTGCTCCTCCAATGGTGATCTCCGTGTACACCTATCGTTAGTTCGTAGCGTCAAAGAGAATAGTTAATAGACATAGTCAACCAGATAGTCAAGTCACGTACGATGCACTTGCGTGCCCGCGCCAATTACTTGACCAGAGCAGATACAATGGACTACTGGACTTGCGTCCAGGTCAAGCGATCACGCCGTTACCTGCGTGTTGCAATACCTCTAGATTGGTTGCATTTGCATGCCTGCGTACACAAGTTGCCAAGCAAACAGCTCGCGTACCAACAATTCAACTGATTGTGTCAATGTGCCCCCAGTGTGCTCCCGCCTTGCACCACTGACAGGAATGCATCTACCTCCACATTCCATGACACAGGTATATAGCTAGCTATTTCGGCAACCTTCCCACCGGGAACCCAGTTGCATCTAGCAACAACAACAACATCCGCAACACAGCATCAACAGCAACACCACTGCATTCGGTCTGCACGACTCCACTGGCATTCGCTCGCGCAACTGTAACGTACTCAAAGCAGTTGTCATTAATACGTCTCAATAACCAACAAATAATACTAGTCATTGTTCACATCAATGACCACAATACAGTTATCACAATATCAACACAACTACTGCAAGAAACACTCGCCGTACGCCCGCACGCCACTGTGAGAGCACGACTGGTAATGTTTACGGTACGATGACGGATGTCCTTCCCATAAACAACCCCACCGCCAGGGCTAGTGTGGTATGGGGGAAAGCAATAAACCTCTATCACGTTTTCATAAATATACTCATCCCTATTATAAGCAAATGCACGTAAAATATGTAATATTTGCTATAGAATAATATACTTAAATGTCTTAAATAAAACACAACCGTAACAAATATTAGGAAAGATAAATAAAGTAAATTTACTTTTACAAGAAAAAAAAATTACAGTCGAAAATGCTACGAAAATGGTAGATGCTCTATAAAATTTAATTGAACATTACCGAAATGATTTTTTCACAAGTTTAATCAACAAATATTGAAACGTACATTCCTGAAAAGAGAGGGCGCAAAATGAAAAATATACCTGGTGAGAAATCTACTAGTGATTCGTTTGATTCGTTAGCGCATTATTAAAAACGTCTGAAGTTTTAGATGTAATACTGATACAACTCCATGATAGATTTACTGCTTTTCAAGAAGTCGCAAACAACTTCAGTATTGAAATATAATAGCCACTCAAATGCTCCAAAATATGTATGTGAAATTGACAGTTTCAAATATCAAGCCATGGAAATTTTTGAAAATTTTGGGGATATGGACGCTTTTAAGATAGGATTAAGGATTTTCAAAAAATGCATGCAACACAGCTTCATTTAGCAAATTAAAAATCGTACCTTCGTTCTTCTATTGGACAAGAGCAATTAACAAACATCTCTGTAATTCAATTGAAAAAGATGTTGCCAAAACATTAAATTATGACGATATAATAGATGTGCTTGCAAATGAAAAAGCGAGAAAATTGACTTTATAAAATATGTTGAACTGTTTTATGTTTTTTTTTGTATTATCTTGACATATACCCATGTTTTGTATTTCTTTTATTTTATCGTCATTGAATATGAATAACAATGAGTTGTTATTTAGGTGATTTATTCATACAAATACCTTGACAAATACATTGTTGTACATACAGGAAATTCATTTTGATTCGGTTAAAAGTATTTAATATATTGCGATTAGTAAAACTTAACTTGATACATTAAAATTTTTAATTTTATTATTTGGTTACGGGGACGTGCAAATTAGACATTTGCCACAGGCGCTTTATACCCTCGGCGCTGACCCAGCATACAATAATCCCACACTGTGTATGTTGTTTTAATTCGTGTCTGCAGTTTTCTCAGTTAGCTCAGAGGGATACAGAATTAATCCTAATACCAGCCGGAAAGAAAAGTAAAAAATGTTCACGCTGAAATGTTATAAGATTTTACATATATTATTCACCATTGAAGTTGGGTGTATTAATAATGCACATCATGAAAAATTAAATTTCACTCAGTCACGGCTACAGCTAGTTGAAATTATGTTGTCGGATGCATCACATATTGCGTCACTGTGTAAGAAGTTGCGTACACAAAAATGTTTTCGCGTCCGGTATTTTTTGGAGCTGTTCTGAATTTTAAATGAAATTAATTTTTTCCAGTTTACTCTGCTGCGTAATTTTACAATTTACAGAAATTGTGGTATTGTACAGTAAATTGTTTGTAACATATTTAAATTTAAATGAGTAATTGAAGTATTAAAATATTTGATAATTTTGTTAAGTGAAAAATGGATTTTTGGAAATAATGCTCTCTTTTGAAGTATTCAGTACCATATTATATTGCGTATTATACTATGAAAAGATTAAAAATTATTTTGTTTGTTATTTAACTTTGATGAACTGGTTATATAGTTTTGATTATTTTATGTTGCAAACCAATATTTTCAGAAATGTATTTATCAATGTATCAATGTTGTGTTCAGGGCCAGTATTATGGATATTATAAGACTATTCTTTAATTATTATTTTGTATTCTCTTATCTGTCCTTCACATAATTTTTTGATGTGTCTTTTATAGATCTTTCTCATGGATTTTTCATAGTGATCCAAATTAAACAAGCGCATAGATTTTAAAAACGATTGTCTTCTTTATTGTAATATGCAGGTAAATGTTTACATAGTAAATCTTAATTAACATAGAATATGGAATACAAAATATATTGGAAGTAACGTGCTTAATTATGTCGGGGAAAAGTTAATATGAAGTCCTGTAATTGACATAAAATTGATCGCTATTGACATATTGACAATTCTAAAAAAAAAACTCTCCGAATAAATGCCACTAGTTTACGTGATTTATAGTTAACTCCTTCACAGCTTTAAATATACAGCAATGATAAAACTACGTTCGTAATAAGAGATCTGTTTGGCTTCAACTGCCTTAAGGAACTAAAATAGTTTTCTTATCATATTTGAACTAAATCTATATGTATTTACATTAATCATTTGACAAAGAGCTTTGTATATTTTATATATAAGCAGGTGATGTTAACGTTATCATTCGACAGACTGATTCTTAGGAAAACATATTTTCGTGCTATACTTATCTCACGCGAAGTTTTGCAAGTGCGGGCAAGTTAACGTTCAAAACTTTGAATATTTCACCATATATCGTTATGATAAAACAATGTTGTGGTTTTATCGCAGCATTGTATGCGTTCATATTAAGTATGTACATTAATAACATTTCGAACTTTTTATATAGCACAAAAATATTTTTTGGTAACATTTTAGTTATAGTTGATATGCATTATGCACTAATTAAAAATACACCCTTAAAATCTAGTTGAAATTCAATAGTTTGTTTTGTACCTCTTGCAGAGCTACACAATTAATTCTGAAAATACTTATCACATTTATTTTTGTATTTTTTACAGCTTCAAGTGTTCATATACACTACTTCAGTGATAATTTTTAATTTTCACAGCATTTAGTTTTGTGAGACAAATGACATAAAATTTAGATAAAATTCTTAACGATGAGCAATAAAATTACAATTTATACACATTTCATATACCTACATACAATTAAAATTTTGCGAAAAGCATTGGATATTACACTTTGTTGTATTTGCTTTGAAAATTTTAAACACTTTGTATATATTAATATTTGTTTGCGGATATTTACATCGAAATTAATGTAGAAAGTTAGTTTAAATTAAATATATGATATAACTTAATTTGAATTATTAAAATTTAAATTGAACGAATATTGCATTAAGTAGAAATTGTAAGCATTAACTGATAACGAAGATTTCTAATGGCTACAAATTGAAGTTTATATTTACTATATAGTGAATATAACTAATTAACCTTTTACATCAATTTGTGAGATTCAGTACCGTTTCGAGTGCATTTAATACTATGATAACTTATCTTTAATAAAACATGACAATTTTGCATAATTTGTTTTATATAATATACAGTTATTAAAATCAACCTAATTAATGCAGTATTGTTACTTTAGCTAAGTTACAAGATTTTTAAAATAGAACTATTTGAAAAACCTTTCAAAAAATATTTTAAGTAACTTTTTACATTATGTACAAGATTATTAAGTTTAGACTTCATTGTGGTGAATATTCCAAGCTTAAATATTTTAAAACGTTTACACTAAATGGCAAGGGTACGCGCCTTATACCAAAAATAATTTAGAAATTTACGCTTAAGATATTTCTTAAAAGACCATATCTACACATTTGCCTACTTATATGCGTTACTTATATATGGAATGTATGTTACATATGAAATATAAATCATTGGGTAGCAAAATTAACTAAATGATGTTTCGCTATATTGACATTTTAATGCTTCATTATATCTGAAGGAATGTATGGACAATAGCACCTATGCAATTTTATAATAATATGACTTCGAAATAGCAGCTCAACTTAATTTTGTTACCCCTTAAATTTTATCGACGATCACAAAAGAATTAAAAGTTTACAGTGTCGCGTTTTTGGCGTCCAGCTAGGCGTAACTTTGACTGTGTTCCAAAGCCAGGCTACCCAATTTGCTACCCTGTTCGACCCAGTTTTTCAACCTGCCGCGCAACTCCTCCAAGCTTTTGGATTTCGCCTTGTTAATTCGTTTGTACTTGACGTCTTTGGGTTTTGTAACCGATCGGTGATTCGACATAACCCTGTTGTACGTTGTGACCTGGTTGGTGTGCGCCTTCGTTGATTTCCCTTCCGCGTCGCTGGATTTGCTCTGTTTTTCGTGCACGTACGGCCAAGTTGGAACCTCGCACGTTTTCTCTTCGAGCAATCGATCTTTCTGGGCGTTGGCTTCTTCCGCGTTATAAATGGCCTTTTCGCTGCTGCTGGCGAACGCGTCTCTCTTCTTGTTCGCCTCCGATTTATATTCGTTCAAAGTTTCGTTGTCGCCGTCCTCTTCCACGCTGTAAACGGTCTCCAGGATTTCCGGTCTCCGCAAAAATCCATTGCTGCGCCGAACCGTGTACTTCAGATTCGGATCTATTGCGTCCGAAATTGACCGAACGACGGTGACCGAATCGGAATTTCCCGACCTGTATTTGGGTAAGTGGGTTATGTTGCTGTCGGAATCGATGTCTTCCATCACAACCGCGCTATCCGAGTCATTTAGCGAATCCAAGTCTAGTAAATTTGTGTCTAGTTCGGTCAGGTCGGTTTGGGGTGCTTCTAGCCCGTTGTCGATCAGCCGGTTTGTTAAGGTTTCGATGATGCGCTGCTGTCGATGTATAATCGATTCTCTGATATTTAACATGGACGATATGTCTTTCTGCTTACGTATGAGGCGGGACTCGAACAAAAGTAACTTCGACGATAGCGTTTTCAGTTGATCAGCTTTTTCTCGTTGGAGGCGAGATATCAGGACTTCCTAGAACAATGGGACAAAGTTACTAAATAATTTGTAATGCTGGTGTATATTGTTGAGAAATATGAAACTCGATAATTTAAAATTGAATACTCGAATCCTTCCACTGTAAAGTTTGGAAGTAACGGCTGAATAAAGAAAATAACAGACATGCTTTAAATTCGGAAATTGTCTATATCCAATAAATATTGATTTTCTCGGGTTAATATTATCAGGAATAAATAATAAAATATGTACGTAAACAGAAACTGCTAGTGGTACCCTTACCGAGGGTACCACTAGCTAGTTCAGTCCAACAAGGTAATGTCTAATTCTGTTAGGATAACACCAACTACGCGTTAGCCTAAGTTGCAATTTTCATGCAATTGTCTGATATTTCGTATCTTCATATTCATTTTTCGTATTTGTATTATTGGACGTTGGATAAAATCCACTTTGGTGGTCTTACGTAAAACTTATACAAGGTACAATTGCCAGCAAATGGCGACAATTGTACTTTGTCAGTTGTCAGTGACGAATTGGATTTTTTTCTCATTTTGTGTCAATTGTATTGTAACTTGTAATATTCGACTTCGTTCAATTTCAACAGGACCGCATTTCTTGAAATTGGACGTGTACTATGCACGACGAGTAATCTCCACCTACTAGGATATGAAACGTTCAGCTTTTGGATAGTTGGGGAGGCTAAAGTTTGTATTATTTGCATGAAAATGATGCATACATCGAGCCTGACTGTAATTTAGTTACAGCTCAGAAGAATTCTTCTGAGCTTCACGTTAACCAGCGTGTAACAAACAGATTAGAATAAAAGATCCAGACCCAACCCAACCCAACCAGTCATAAATAAAAAAAATAAAGCCATCCCATTGGTTTAAGTTCTAAAGGCAAAGATTTGGGTTACAGGCTGAGGACCCAAACCTAAACTAACTAACTAACTAACTTTCTAAACTTGTAAAAATAATATTGGACCTTGAAATATTCTGCGTTTGAAAATAAAAAAATGTAATTAAGTGTGCCTTGGGGAACCCGCTCTGTGTGTCGTTTAGTGTTTCTTCTATTTCTGGTCTACTAAGTTAAAATTGCCAGCTGCTTACCCCTTAATCTAAAATGTGTGATGGTTTCGTATTCTATTTTTAGTTCCATATTTTCTGTTCTTCTTTTAAGTTTTCTCGCCTGAAGGTAATACTCGTTCCCAATCTGTTGCGTACTTTCGTATCTAGTACATTATTTACATTGTTTGTATAAATAGAATTGTTTCCAATTGATTTACATTTCGAACAAAATTATTTAATGCAATTTTTACATATCATGACCGTCCGAATATGCAGATTTTTTCAAGCCGTTTTATAGAAATTACCTTCGTCCTCAAATATAGTTCTATTGAAACAAGTCTCTCTCGTCGATCAAAATATAATAAATGTTTTTTTCTAATGTCATGATCGAGTGCGATATTATTTGTTTTAAGTTTCAAGTATAAATAATCCGTACAACCGAGAAAATAAACGGGAACAATATTTTATGAAAAGTCTTGCTCAGCTGATTAAGAAGGATTCTAAAGATTATATACGCTAAGTTACAGTTTGCGATGATGAGATGCCTAAATTTAAAGATTTTGTTTGGTATTACATTTCAATAATTAATACAGGTTAAATATTGCAGGTTAAAATGACAATAGAAGAATTTCATTAAACTTTAAGAATGCAAGGTAAAACGATCTGTTTTCACAAAAGATGTTAAATAATTAAAAACATGATTAAATTTTAATGTTTTTGTTGTGATAGAGTAATACCAATGGACTTTTTTAAAATGATCTTTTCCAAGCAAACTATAAATCCAATCGCTGACAATATTAATACCGCTAGGTTGATTTACTGCGTTGCGGTCGACAATTTTTTGTGTACCTGCATTTTGTAAGCGCGCCTCCACGCTAAAAGTTGCTGCGCCTGCGCCCTCGTCTTCTGCCGGAGGTCCCGGACCAATTTCCGGGCGTCCTCGAACGTTTCGACGTCAGAGCAACCCGCCTGCTTCTCTCCGTCTGTCCTGGCTGTCTCCATTAGGGCGCTCTTACTTCCGAGGCTTCCCGATCTGAAAAGCACAAAGCGAAATTAACAACCGCAGGAGTAAATTTGAATGCTTGAGACGCAGTAAAGTTTTAAGTTGTTACTTCGTTGTTGAATTCTGTACGTGAACAAACACATAGGCAGTACGTTTAATATTGCAGCGGCTTCATTTTTAAAAAAATGGCACATTATCTGTTTCATGATTTTATGTTGTTTCGTTTCTATGTTGTAATGTGATAAACATTCAATATTACTTCCTTTTATGCCCGTTAAAATAATTTAATGTTTGACAAGGTGGGTTCTAGCCTGGCAACACCCACCCATAAATAAATCATCGTTAAATATATTTATATAAATTTGTCCAACATAAATTAAGGTGTAACCATGCAAAGTTAATACGCCATATGTTCGTTATCCAAATAAAGCAAAATATTTTTCTAACAGTAGGACAAGTTAAGGAGTATGAAAGTGCATATGGTCCCGTAGAAGGAGTTAAGTTTTTTTTATTCTCGGGATGAAAGAACTTGATTCATATCGTTCCTTATTCGTTGAATAAATTATCACGTTTGCTTGCGTCTGTCTCTGTCGGATTCTCGTTTTTGAAAGATCGCGTATACGCGCCCGTGTCAGTACACATATAAATTGTTATGAACGGCACCCACGCCTTGTGTTCTCGACTTATTGTCCGAGTGAGATCAGTTACATAACAATTGAAATCGAAGCAAAGTAAAACCGCACAGTGCGCTTTTACCTTAGTTATGAGTCCGTTTCGTATGGAAATGCTATTCATGTTCTGCCCGTTATAGATATACGGCGAAGATAAATAGTTAGGTAACGACTTGATATCTGTTGTAAATAATGCGAATGCTGTAAACTCACTTCCTACAAATTTCGAAATGAATTGTTTGTTTTAGATCAACGGTTTAAGCGGATTTAATAAAAAAAGTTATAGCTTATTGTGTTGCCATATACTCTGCGTTTACCGGCAGTTAAAATTTCAATAAAAATGTTTTGTTAATTAACCAGCGAGATGCATTTAATCCTAACATGATAAATCTTCATACCTTAGAGAGACGAAACATAATTATTATTCATAGAATTATAAAAACTAGTCATCTTGTTCCTTACAATTATAACAAATATATCAATACCGCGAAATTCTGTATACGTAAATGTTATTCGAAACCATTGTTGATATTGACTTTGCGTAATAAATTCTAAATAAATGCAACAGGGATATGGAGCTGTTTTACAATGAATGGAATAAAATAAAAGAGACATTTTATTATGCTGATATAAAGTACATATATTGTTGATTTTATGGAAACAAGCACTACCAAAAACTCTATCAAACAAAGTTTGAATTACTTTGAAACAACAGGGTATAAAAGATAATGTTCAATCATTTCAAAGACTATAAATATTTCATTATCGTAGTCCTCGCGTACATAGACATTTTACGAGTATCTGGGATCATACTAAACTTGTGACGTTTTCCGTGCATGTTTCCTTGAACGCCAACACGTCTTTTAGGAACTATAAAATATTTTACGAAGTACGGTATAAGTTGAGCTATTACTCGACGCAGCGTAGCAGATTTCAGTTGTGGCGTACTTGACTTATTTCAATTTTACGACAGAAAGTTTTTTAATCAAAGATAAATGTGAATATCTGGCATTCTAACGTTAAGCGCCGCCAGTAAAATTTTATTTCGGCGAGCAGTCGAAAGACTCATTTCGAACGTGTTTATGCTGCTATGAATTTTGAAGTTATATTTTGAATCACGTTAGAATGGCTAATCGATAGTCCTTTCAGTTTTATCAAATTAATTTTTGTCAATTGGGATGAAATCATTATAAAGCATCCGAAATTACAACAGAAATAAGTAAGTGTTACGATATTTTTTTTGGCGTAATGTATATTAATGTCTATTTCTTTGAGCTTTTTCTTCAGACGACTGAAAATACCAAACTAAAGATGACAATTGTTTTCGAAATGTTATAATTTAATTTAATTTTTTTCCCCTTCTTGTTGTCTCAGCATCCTCAGCACGTGTACCCCACCCCGTGCCTCATTTAGACATCTCCAAGAGTTTTATCCTTCTTTCTCTCGTTCAAATCTATATCCTAATATTTCATCCAGCACTTCCATACCTTCACCCCTTTTACGCAAAACATGCACATCCTATACCTTTCACCCATCCAATATTTGCCCTTTATCCTCGATGGTATCAATATCTCATCCTCTTCCCGTCTTCGTCCAGAGATATGCCGGTTTTCTTCCATACACATAGATACACATAGATTACAAAACAGTAACAACAAATTTTATTGCAGAATATTTCACACTTACCAATCTATATATGGCCCACAATACTACTACTAATCGAGAATTGTGTAAACAAACGTTTGGAAGACCATCTATGATAGACCATCTTTCTTCGTTCATTGCTAAGTTATTTTTGAATAATTTTGAAAATTCATCAAAAAGTTCGAACAAATGTTTTTTTTTTAATTATTGATATTTTTGCTACGGACAAAAATTTTGAGTAAAAGGATTTTTTATGTACTATAACCAAGGATGACATACAATAACATTAACCTTCAATATCTATGGGAAATACCCATACTGATAATTATACGTTCACAATAGTTCAACAACGTTCCATCAATACAAAAATCGGCAGTGTCACGCACTGAATTTTCATATACGTATAAATTTCTTTATATATTAAGTATAAGGAAGTAATAAATGGTTGAATATAGACAGCAAAGATGACTATTTTTCACATCTTTATTTAAACAGATTTTCAACGATTTTTGCTTTTTACGGTTTTTAAGAATCAAAATGTTTTAACGAAACATAACCTACAATTGCAAATCACCGCAAGCTGCAATGTTTCGCAAGAAATTCCTTAGATAATTGTTGCGAACGATTTGATCTAAGTCGTTCTGTAACGTATAGCATTCTTGTGCGATGAAAGGCGGGCAAAATGTACGTCGATTTTCATTTGTGTTGTTTTCCTTTTCGGTGAAATCGTAGACTGTGGTACATTGTTAAAGCCAATGAAAGCTTCGACAACTGCGAGGCAACAAAATTGCCGCGCCGCCTATTTCTGAACTATGTTTATACGACATTTCTGCGAGACCATCTAACTAGGTAGGTCTACTACCTTCTCAAAGTCATTTTCTAGTAAATTAATTGCGTGTGTAATAACAAATATTTATCAATGTTAATAAAGATGCGAAGAAGTAGTTTTTGACTTTGGTAGTTGAAGTAAATAAATTTTAAATTCATTAAATAAATCATTCATTTTATTTAAAAATTATTGGAATTTCACATTTCACTTAACTATTTTAAAACATTTTAATTAAAAAAAGTGGCCCGTGTCGTGAGCAATTTAAATTTTAAAAAGGTTGCCCATATCATAAGCAAGTCAATTAAATTATTTTTCAAAAATTGCATTTAATTTTTGCGCTATCCTTTAGATGCTATCATTAAATTTATGGTAAAATTTAAACTTTTTTATACGAAAGATTTAATTTTTCATTAACACGTTTTAATTTGTTATTAAATATTTTTTTTTTATTTTTCTTTTCTTTCTATTGCAATAATATTATTAAATTTAATTGGAATTTGCTTCGATGTAATGTACTTGGGCTTACATTTATTTTATATCATTCAACTAATTTAATTTATTTATTTTTTCTTGCAATGAAAGTTTACTAATTAATTTCTGTATTAGACATTGTATAACGTGAATGATTTATAAATTGGGGAGGGGGGGAAATTTTATTGTAAAAGTGTAAAAAATTTGATTTAATTTACATCACACAAATGCCCCCCCCCCCCCCAATCTTAGTCTTGGGCCAACTCAACACAACAGAACTAAATTTAATAAATCCATTAAATTAGTTATAGACGTGAACAACACGTCGATTGATAAAAGGCATTTTAATTTGTGTTTAAGAAATATGAATTTGTTGTCGTGCTTTTATTATTCATATATTACTAATGAATAGAAAACGTCAGTTATTATCACTCGTAGTAAAAGAAAATTACCACTTGTTAAAAAAGAACAACGTCTTGGAACTGCCATAGGAAAAAGTTAAAAAGTTTGCATTTAGTAACTGAGTTGGGTTGTGTTAACTAACTGTGTTGGAACAATGTGTTTGTATTTGAGTACCAGAATAAAGGTAAAAATAAATTAATGAGGTTAGCTATAGCTACGAGAAACTTTGTGAAACACAAGAACAATTGTTGGGCGAAGAAAATTTTGTTTAGCCCATCAGTTCTCATTGGTCTTATTTCTGGATTAAATAACCTGAAATCTGGTTGGGGAGGAAATGGAAAATATAGCCTCAGGGAAAAAGGATAATTGTGTCAGGATGAATGTACATTTTTTCCTTCGCCATTGTTGGGTTGGGTTGGAGAGTTGTCTATGTTGTCATCTCCGAATAGAACAATGTGAAACATTTGTCATGAATAGTCAGTTTATTGACAGAAGGGCTGGCATGCCATAGCACACCACACCATTTTAGAATTTATAACTTGGCTATGGTATACTTTAATTCCAACACGTCATTTCTGGACAATCTTGAAAAATTCTAAAAATAGTGGTCGTTTGAAACCTCGAATGTTCGAGCAAAATTTCTCTGTGACTCAAAACTCCAACTTTGTCTTTAACGGCTTCAATCAGTCTTTGTTCCTTCTTGTGATTTGATTTTTAATCGGCCATCTTTGGGCAAATTAATGTTGGGTGCATATTCTTCTTTATGGTCTGATAAATTGTTGACTGAGATAAATTTTACTCGCAACAATATCACTTTTGTGCCTTCGCGCAATTAGGTTGTCAATTCTTTTTACGAATATCTAGCTTAAGACATTTTGCTGAACTGGATCGAAAATACTACACTGTCATAATTAAACCGAGTGAACTGTGACATTTCATTTTTAGCGACAACCCGATTCAAGTACAAACCATCTAAAGATTTTCCGAAAATTTTGGAACCCCACATTAGTTGGTGGCAAGATTTGTTTCTTGAACTAATTTTACACCGAAATGTATAACAATTTTGATTTGACAGTTTATTACTGACGTATGCATAACTAGAACGAGACGATATCGCTTAAGCGTCTATTTGCTTTTCATGAAATAGAGACGTCTTTATTACACACACTGTATATAACACATTCCTCGAACAGAATGTAAAATAATACAAATATAAATCGAAGAGTTAAACTGCCCATACCCAGTGTCCGTATGTACGTTTTTACGAGCGATAGGCTAATTGCCCTGCGGAACGCAACGGGGATTTAATGAAATCCATGAATTAGAAGCGTGTTCAATAAATATTAAATATACGAGTTTGCTCTTTTACAGCCTGCGCAATTATAATAAACATGGTGATCCAGGTGGGCTGCATTCTGATCCGATGCTAAATATAGACGCATCTTCGCACGTGCCCTCATCTAGTCGTCCTAGGACATCAGCGCCTACTCCGTCCTGCTGGTCGACTGCAAATTACGACCCCGAGTCCGCGCAGTAACAATTCTTGTAAACCATTCTTCCTCGCGTTTCATGCTCCGTGTGTATGTATATATCTCGTCGAGGACTCGGTGTGATTTTTTTTATCATTTTGTGTTGTGCATTTCTAGTTAGTGCCACATGTTACTTAAAAAAGTTGATAGAAATGCGATAGACAGGGCACTCTAAGCAGAGTAGAATGATAACAACTTCCTCAAAAAACACAGTAAACGTTACAGTTATATTAGATAATATACAACACATTAATTCTAACAACTAATTTGCAAAGGCGCTCACATAAATAAATAAAAATTATATAATAGAAGCAGCGCGTTGTTCGAAGTAATAGACGTGAATACACGAAATTAGAAACCGATTACTGAAATCAGAGGGAAAATTCAAATAGAAATTAGCCACAACTTTAAAATTAAACTTGTACTAATTCCTGAAATCACAAGAAACATTTAAACTAGAATCTTGAGGAGTGAAAATACATGAGTCTATAATAATTAATATTTTATACTTTGATCATGGCCGTTACGTTTAATATTTTTGGCACGTTACATCTCAGTCTTACGCACTGGTGGATTTGTGAAGCTCGAAGGCTTATACAGGACACAACTACGAAAGAGATATTTTTCCTTTTTTCTCAATTTCTCCACTACTAACTAACTAGTAGTAATCTGCTATATATCCACGTCGGCAATAAAAAATCTTTACAGGTTTCTTTTTATTTTGTAGTAATTCAAAGACCCAGTTTTAATAATTGCGCCTAATAGTGATTAGTTAACAGTGCATATTAATCTAACTTATCAGTTGATCTGTAATTATTGAAATTACAGAAATTTATCTGCGTTATTATTATTAACCAAAGCCTTTATAAACTGATATCAATTTTATGTTCAATTATTAACAATTTGTCACTTGCCACTACGAAAAGCACTGAATAAATTTATTCGCATAATTTAGTGTATTAGATTTACATCGTATTTATTAACGTCGTCGTTCATTTTTACCGGTTTTGTCACAGAAAACTTAAATCATTAATTTATAGCTATCTGACACGTACATCTTTCTGGCAGTGTTTGTTAAGTAAAAGAGTAATAAATCATAGCGAATAAATTAGGCGTGGTGTGGATATTTTGTCGTGTTGTGTAATTTAAACAGAGACTGTTTTTATTTTGGAATAGATCAGGAAACAATTAACTACACGAAGGTCGGTCGCTGTGCATGATACTAATAATGTTATGACCATATAAATATTGATTTATAACGGGAGCGTCCACTTCAACATGATGAACAATTTATATTCGCAAAAATTTGTTTTTAACACAAGTGCATTAACGCTGCGTTCCAAAAGTCACGACCACATCGGCGACGACTGCATGCACCTTAAAAATGAAGCCCCCTCATTTTGGCTTCCACTGCCATATATAGCTCTATATCTTTCAAAGTCGCATTATCAGACCTTCAAATTCAATATTTCAACGGAAATGAAGATGCATATAATTATTCTAGTTACAATGGGCTTTTATCAAGAATTTCGTGAGCGGAGTCCCGGGTACCCAGGTGGCAGATGTGAGTTTTTTTGGGTGGCAACACAAGGGTTAAATTCATGATGTTACTGTAAACACGTCACTCGGATTTTTAATTATCGTAAAAAAATTAAATTCATATTAATTTGTCCAAATTGACGTTTCACTTCTTTATTCAAGCTTTCTCAAAGCTTATATATAATAACAAAGTGGAAATATTTTTTAGAAATCAAAAATTTAGACTACTTACATGGCATTGTGGCAACACGAATCGTGAAGTAAAATTCATCGCGACATTTTTTTTCGCTTTGGAAATAAGTTGTCTTTCCTCAATTGCATGTGATAATGCTAAGAATTCAGTACCAAGCACGAATATGACAAATTTGTATTTTTCTCGACTAGGATGTCGTGTGTGTATGAATATAATAAAACACTGGCATTATTTCCCTGATACACATCTGTTTTGATCGGTTTGGGTTGGGTTGGGTTGGGTTGGGTTGGTTTCGATTGGCTTTGGTTGGGCTGAATTGGGTTAGGTTGGTTCAGTAATATTTTTAAATATTAATATTGCTACCGAAAATACTATAATGAATTTTCTCACGATAAATTTTCTCATGATGAACTTTTCAGACGTTGAGTATTCACACGATGAATTAATACAGTTCTTCAATGTCAGTGGAACCAAAAATATATGAAGATGGCAGGAAACAAAATGCGTGCCTTAGCTGGTGATAGTACTTAACAACTACAACTGTTTTTCTAAATATGTTATTTTAGGAAATTGCAAAATTAATTTGTATTTTTCCCTTTTTTAATGACCCATTCACATTTTTCTAATCACAACCTTGACCAACAACTAACGTCACGTGTTATTTGATATTTAGTTATTATCTATAGTATAATAATTTTTAATAATAACAACGTTTTATGTTAAATTTACGAAAATATTAATATATTTCTGTCAAATCGTATTCGTCTTGAAAACTTCGTGAATAGACGTGAAAAATATTTAATTTTCTACATAAGTGAATTTTAGTATTGTATGATAAATAATAGTGCCCGCTTTGAACATTTGTTGTAATTTAAAGATGTAAATAATTTGTAATCAAGTGAATGCATAAATTGATTGCTGCCAATTGTAGTTATATTTATGGGTGTAACGATACTGTTGGTTAACACAAAAATGTTTTGTAAAAATTTAAATTCAAAGTTTTACGGTCCTGTGATCTGTTACTAGGAAAAAAATCTGCAGTGGACAGCACTGAACTGCCTTTAAATCCCTATTTGCATTCAGGGCGCTATATCGATGTGTATTGGTAACGATTCCAAAGATCGACGTGCCGCTGACGACGATAACGCGTCGCGGCAAAAAACAAAGCAGGTCAGTTTCGTCGGTAATGGATTCCGCACACGGTGCAATTCTTTTCTTGCATTTTTGTCAAAAATATTAGATTTCGGGATTCACCGTGAGTGTTTGCGGGTGCGTTCGTGGAGTGTGCTGTTCCAGGAGTGTTTCGGATGATCTTGGCGTTCTAAACTGCGGATGGTATCGAGAAATGAATCCGTCGCATAAGGTAAGAGAATTTTGTGGTTTATTTCAACCGGACGCCTCCATCGAATACTTATATTAGTACTAATAGTGCTGAATGATAACTTATTTGAACGGCATATGCGCCGGTTTTACAAAAATATTGCAAGAGATTAGAAGATGCTAGATCAAGTCAAGTTCGAATCGCCTCCTCTACTACTGCATTGTTGCGTCCTAATCCATGGCCCTCTTGAATCAATATTGCGACTAGTTTGCACTGATGTATTATGATATAAAATTTATTGTAACGTCGTAGGGGGCGGGTCGGTTATATCCTGATCCCCACCATGTGGATATTGTACTTACAACTGATGGCAATATATTTTTTGAATAGTTCTAAGAGATGTTTCGACGCCTAACAATTTTGACTCTTTTGCAGTTTCGGCATTTTTTATAAATAATTTTAACCAACCCATTCCAACGCTTCTAATATTTTTAATAATATTCAAAATTACATTTGTCACGTTTTAGAGCTTTTTTATTTTATGGCTATTTTAAAAACGAATATATGACTAAAAATCTTTACAATTTAAAAATTACTAGAAGACAAAACATTCGAAATAAATTGTTAAAAAATTAAAAAGGTTAATATATTTCTTTAAAAATCGAAAAATAGAAAAAAAATCATTGTTATTCAAAAATCTAAATCTGTATTAAAAGATTTTAACAATGTATAAAAAATATTAAATATAAATCGTAAAAACTTTAGAATATGTTAAAGAAAATTGTTAAAAATTGTGAAAAATTATAAAAATCGTTGAAAATGGAAATAGAATAGAATAAATATTAAAAATGGTTAAAAAAAGTAAATTGCATAGCAGTCGTAAAAAATCATTTTAATTCGTAAAAAATTTAAAAATTAGAATCAAAATTAAGAAAATCATAACAAATTGTTAAAAATCATCCAAAAATCATTAAATGTGGAAAATAATCATTAGACATCGTAAAAAACCAAAGGACTATTGCAGGTCTCCATGACTTAAGGCCTCCTTCAACAACCCTTCTCCTTGTTGTCCTATCACTTATTCCTTACTACTCCGCGAGCTGCTTGGACGCAATCTCGGAGTAGAACAGCCATTGATTTCCGAACCCTTAGTGCACTGAGCGCAACAAAACGGTCATCAACTGTAATTGTTGCTCTTCTTCTCCCCGGATCCTGCTCTCCTAGTGCAGCTGCCTGTCTTCAAATAGCGGTTCCAGGCATCCTGAACAATTTATTAAATGCAAATTCAACCGACCACAGAACTTTCATGGAAAAGTTGTCTGTACTTGTATTATTTAAATTTCGATTGGTGATTAACCATTAACTTTGATTTATAGAATAATTTTGTAGAATGGTATCTTTAGTTTGGTGGGAGTTTCAGTATAGGTTTTATGTTTAATTAAAATATTTCTCTTTTTTGTTGAATTCCATCTTCAAGTAAATTTTTCTGCACAAAGTACACATTTTTACTTCCTTATACTTTATGTATGAGGAAGTATATGAATCATGAACCATTTCCAACACGAGATAAAAGCGGAAATGTACGTTTTCAACTTTCCCTGTGGATGTGTGACTTTGCAAGCCCTACCGCCCCCAAACGATGATACTATGAAACTTTAAACTTAAGAATTGTATATAGGAAGAAAATGTCCTAATTGAAAGCAATACCTTAACCAGAAATGATGGTTTACTCTTATATGAGTTATCGAAAAAAAATGTTCTTATAAAAGTTAAAGATATTGAAATTTGAAACAAATTTTATTTTCATTTGTAGTATTACTGCATTTTTTTGTTTGATCGATTTCTAATTCTTAATATATGCCCGAAGGGGTTAAAATAAAACGGAATTATCGTGGTGTTAATACGAATAAATTAACAATGAAATGCATAACATACACCCAATTAAAATGTTTCCGCCTTTGCAAAGAAATTTGAACAAATTTCAAAATTTATGTTAATACGTGCGCAACGAATAATGGCTTTGATCACAAACATAGCTGTGTATTTAAACGATGTAAAATTTCACAAGTGCCTGTTAATGCACCGAATTACCGATTTCGTAATAGCCAGTGTCCGTGACATTTGGATTCAGCTCGAATACATGACCAATAATGTTTGTTTTCCTGGCCGGGTTTTGTCAAACTCGTTTTAAAATTACGAAATTGAATTTATTATGCAACACAACAACCGTAACAAAAATTATAAACAAACGTTTGTGTCTTTTTTGTATATGAGAAAAGCACGTAAATAATTTTTATTTTGTAACGTACACAATTAAATTAATTGATGGTTTTATATTACTTCGCATTACTCAACTCGCTCCACGAACGTTATGATTGTTAACAGGCTAATTCATTTTGGGTGAAAATATTTAGACACGAATTTAAATGCTATGATATCGGTGATTATCGGCAAGCTCTTATACTAAAATGCATTATTTAATATAATCTTAAATATCGTTATCTTCACTTTTGAAATTGTAACAGTATAAAATGATATTTTATATTATATTAAAACCTACTTTTCAAAGCATTGGTGTTTTTACAACTTTTAGATATTTTCAATAGTTATAGTTAATGATAAATAAGAATGTTGGTGTAAAATTTACAAAAAAATCAACGAAATGGAGAACAGAATACAATCGCGACGCACCATCAGATATAACCATTATGAAACTGTAGATATATTTCCTCCCAGTAATTCTAAGTAATTCGTAGGATCCAGTAAGGTGGACATTAGCAACCCTTCCTGTACATACATATATAAAAAATCCCCCTAATAGTTCCGGTGTGGGTTTTTATTACTTTTTCTCTATCTTAATATTCTTCACACTTCATCTTAACTTTATTTCTCTTGTCCTGCGCTTGCCAAATTTGTCCACAGCTTTCTATCTTGTGCCATGACATTTGGCCAAATTTATTATTCTATCCCTTCTTGTAATTCCCTTAACCGCCCATAGGTATCATCTCTATACATACATACATCCATACATCTCTAATGCTTGAATTTTTTGCTTTTCATTTGTTCTGTTAGTGTCCATGTTTCGCTTCCGTAGGTTAGCGTTGGTTTGAATAGTGCCTTAAATATTGTTATTTTGGTTTGCGTTGTTACCTCCTTGTTTCTTATAAAGCCTTGTCTCGTCATATAGTATATTATCATCGTTTTCAAATTTAATTGAACGATGTTACCTGTTCTATTTTCTCTCCTTGTATATTCAATATTTCTTCCTGTTTGGCTGCCATCGTCACTTTCGTTTTATTTATATTTATTTTCATCCCTTGTTGTTTAAAAATATCATTCCATATGTTCATGTTATTCTGTAGACCATACACACATTCCAATGTCGTAATCTTGTATATCCTACATTTAATCGTTGTATGTTTGGATGTTTTGGGACATTCCAACCTTAAATAAATTAAAAAGGCAAGGGCTTAGAACTCCTCCTTGCATTAGTCCTTCCTTTGTTTGGAACTTTTTGTTCTCCTACTTTCTAATTCCTGCTATTTTCATACTCTTTCAGATTATTTATTTACATTGCACCTCTAGCTTTGTGCCAATGTATTGTTTTCAGTATCTTTTTGTTTACTTTTAACGCCGTCCTTAGAAGCGTTATTCCTCTTATCACCCTTCTTGTTAATCGATATTATTACCCCTATTTTTAGGGATTACTCTCTCTTCACAAGGTTCTTTACAGATTTCCCTGAATATTCTTTAGCATTTCCGTCAATATTCTGTTGTATCCTGTCACCTAGTATAGTAAACAGTCAAATATCATGTGAATCAGACAGATAAATTCCAATGAAGTAACAATAAAAATTGACGGAGTCTGGTTTTTAAATATGAAAATAACTATATATATACATATAAACTACATATAAATTATGTGTTTTTTTTTTTAATTTACATGAATGAGTGAATGAAGTAGTTAAAGATAAATGTCAGCGAATTTATTACGTGATGGAGGATCGTTTTGGCCTTTCTGTACACATCACCAAAAATACATTCGCTGAAGGTGTATCAAGTCATGCAAGCAAGAACCACAAAAGGTTTGCGAGAGAGTATTAACGCCATCTGGCAATACCCTCACACGCGTGTTGCTATGCAAATACAGATGTTTGCTTCGACCAACTATATCGGTAATGACCAGAGTACTTCGCAGCCATGGGCACGAGGGACTTCTTTGTTGAAAATACACTTCAGTGAATGTAATAAGTTACGACGAACTGTTGCTCCCTTACTGGCCTCATGAATCAACCATAATCAACAACCTCTCAAGTTACATCAAGTCATGCAAGGTTCATGTGAGAGTATTAACGCCATCTAAACGTCTAGGTTGCGAAGTAGTTTCAAGTAAGGGTAGTACAGAGATAGTGAGTCAATGAGACCTTTGTAATTGCATATCATTACGAGTATGAGGGTATTAACGTCTATATGTTCTTCCTTTCAAAAACAATTATCAATTACACAGGTCAACACGAATTTTGACTGTGATACGAGGGTATGAAATTTCGATAGATTTATCGATAGGTAGACGAAAGAAATATATGGTCTGAAAAAGTTCGTAGTTTAAATTTTTATTTATTGCTAAATCCAAACACATATTTTTATATAATTTGTTATCAATTTTTGCTATCATATCAAATTACAAAATAGTGGGAAAAAGTTTACCTTCTAAACATCTTTTGCAATTATTGCAAGCAACATGTGAAGCCCAGGATTTGTCTAGATTCAGAATAGGGCAGTTACAATAAGCTTCACAAAGCTTTTCATATGTGTTTAAATGAAGTGTTATATCTCGTACTTTATTTTCTGTTATATTCTTTATTTTTTCGCGGTATTTTTAAAAATACCAGAAACAAATTTTTATAGACGATAACTGAAAAAAGGTTTTTATTTAATTTTTTTAAGGAATATGGGTGCTTTTCCTTTATTTTTAAGCATAATGAATAGAAAATTCAAAAAATAAATTTTAGGACAATGACAAATTTTTTTTTGTAGTGTTGTGTTATCAATTATGGTAGCATACTATAATATCTTTCTTGGCCCCGGTTATAATTTTCATTTTCCGTTCGTTCAAATCGTCTTCAAAATGGCATTTATTCCCTCGGCAAAAAAAAATTAAACAGAAATTTTGAAAGATTTTGGATTGGTACCACCGACGCTGATCGCCGAAATATCTTTTACAAATTCAGGAATAAATCTGTTACGCTGTTTTAAATCTAGGATGTGGTTATGGACAGTGAATTGGTTGAGCAAGTCAACAAACAACATTTAATTAATTTTTTATTGTTAACATAAGAATAATGAAGCAAACAGCGAAACCGGAAACATCGTCCAAAAATAAATGTAAATGCAACTATTTGAAGTTGATACTACACTTTTCTGGATGGGAAAACTTAACATTTGGCAAATTTGTATCTTTTAATTTAGCTTACACGTTATGAATGGTAGATAGAAATTTCAGTCGAAGAAGGAGGTTGCGGTGCTGAAATTCCCTGTTGGATTGATGAACTTGTCGAAGGTTGTGGTTCCGAACGGTTTTGATGCAATAATTTATTTTCTATGTTTATTTTAGCACTCAAAGAATCCCCCAGTTAAATCTACCCCTCTCCCTGCCCGAGCTCTGGCTCTACTTCATCTGAAGCAATTACCCGTGTAATTCTCTAATTTTATATATGTTGTTATTTTTGAGGGCATACTTCCAAGCCAATTATCTTGTATTTTTGTTTTTTGTTTAAAATTAAAAAAAAATCTTCTAGTCCAGTGTACTTCTGGCATGCAACGAGTACGAGATTTTTTAGTTTTTCATGTCTCGTAATTGTTGAATTCAAAGAGCCACACAAGCCAAATTTAAAGGTGTCTACAAATAGACATGTTTAATTAGTTAATATAAGATACCCCATGATAAAAAATAATTTTACTTATTTTTATTATGAGGTAAGCTTCATTTGGAGCTTCATTTATAAATCTCTAAAATATTCGATTTTTTTTTGCAAGATAACCGTCATTTCATGTATCTCTCTATATTAATGTTGTCTTTAATGTCTAGAGTCGATTTCAACATTGAATACACTGACGACAAAGTATTTCGCCTTTTCTTCAAAATAAGCTACCAGAACATATTCACTACATGTAGATACTGCATTATCACAACCCCATTTTTTAAGTAATTCATATCCATATTGTTTCCAATTGCTATCGCACAACTTTTCTGGCGATAAATGTTAAATTGCAGCTTCTGCCAGTTTTTAAAAATATGTTGGTATATTTTCTTTATTTAATCTCAACAAATTCAATTGACTTTTGCTCTCAAGTTTTAATTTTACAAACAAACTAATTTTAAATTCAAATTATCAGTATCGCTAATAAAAGAAAAAGAAATTCCCTAACTGGAGTGATTTTAACAATAAATAAATTAATTTGTTTTGATAAGAAGTTTTGTGCATCATACGACCAGGAACTATTCGCACTTGCAAAAGTCGAATTCCAGTGATACAAAATAATATTTGCGTACAATTTAGTTGTCAACTAGAGTCTGTAACATTTTTTCCTTAACTGTGTTTCGAATTTTATGAAAAATATTTTTTAGGCGACCGACACGAAAAATACTATTATAGGTCCCGTTATCTGTTTTTATTCATTTTATAACCATTATACGCCGTGCAAAAAGACAGAATGAAAATTTCTTGCAATTTATCGGGCAATTTAACGTGCAATTTAACATCGACTTTAACAGGAAACGGGGTTGAATTCGGATGGAATCACATATAAATTATGTGAAACACGGAACGACAGGAATTCGGATAACGTTTCGCGGCGTTTTATCTCCATATCATGTGGACGGAAATCAAAAGCAGTAATTTAATCATCAATCTTGAAAGCGTTTTTGAAAATCGCGAAAAAAGTGTGCGCTGAGAACGCAGAGAAACATTGAAAGCGACGACCTATATGGAAAGTCAAGTTGACGTCAGCCGACCGAGTATGGTATGTGTTTAGAGGTACAGTGGTACACTCCTCGACACGGAAAATGCATACTGTTTATTCTGTGTATTCGAGGGACGTTAATGATATGGTGAAGTTTACCAATACACTGTAAATTGATTTGAAATGTAAATAAGTATATATTAAGTATTTAAATGACAATTTTAAGTTGGAGCCTTGTAGGAAGAAATGAGATAAAATTCGTTGAAATGGATCATTCCCAATAATGTAACATGTTTAACATAAATGTTTTACAGTAGAAAGTCTTGAAAGAAATATTCCTGTAACTATTTTTACATAACTAATATACTCAGTGACATATAAACTGCACCACCTAGAAGGGGTGGGAATTTTTGGACCAAATTTGGCAGGAATAGTGGACTAGTCCAGGGAAGTAGTTGATTAAAATTTGAAACCCAATCATCAAGTAGTCATGGGATTTTTGATGTTTGTGTCATTTTTTAGAGGTGGTGATAGACAAGCAATTATCGAGTCATTTTTTGAATTTGTTCCACTTTTTCGGATCCCGTTCTTTAGTTTAAAGTGTTTCAAGTGTTTAACGATGCCTAGAGGAAGGAGACCTCAAGTTTACCAGCAGTTGAGTGACTTTGACCGAGGGCGGATTGTTGGTTTACGAGAAGCAGGTTTTTCTCAACAACTCAACAATAATGCGTGTTTATCAAGCGTGGTCTGAACATGGGGTTGAACGTCGGAGAAGAGGCACTGGGGCTCAAAGACGAACCAATGAACGTCAAGATCGCCGCTTAAGATTAATGGCCTTGAGAGACCGATTCTCTACAACTAGATCAATAGCTGATCAATGGTTAGGTGAACAAGGTCGTCCGATAGGCTTGCGAACAGTTTATCGTCGAATAAGAACCTTTGGCTTGCTGTCTTACCGCCCACATCTTGTGCTACCCCTCACTGCTCAACATCGCCAGGAACGTTTGGCCTGGTGCACGGAAAGACTTCAATGGAACTTGGAGTGGCATCGAGTTGTCTTTAGTGACGAATCGCGATTTTGTTTAGGAATGCATGATGGTCGGATGACTGTTAGACGAAGACGTGGAGAAGGCGCAATCCTGATTTTTCGATTGCGAGGCATGTTCACCGAACTGTGGGGTTGATGGTGTGTGGTGCTATTGCTTACGGCAGTAGGTCACCCTTGCTCTTCATTCGGGGCAGTATGACCGCCCGACGCTACATTGACGAAGTGGTAGAACCACATGTTCTTCCATATCTTCGAGGGCTGGAAGACCCACTTTTCCAGCAAGATAATGCACGACCTCACGTAGCAAGGGTTTCTCTTGACTTCTCTGAAGAGGCCAATGTTAATCTCTTGCCTTGGCCGCCAAGATCTCCCGATTTGTCGCCCATTGAGCACGTGTGGGACATGATGGGTAGAAGATTTAGGAATCTACCGAACCCACCGTTGACAATAGAAGCTCTACGGCATGAAGTACAGGCAGCTTGGGGTGCCATACCCCAAGAAGACATTGATCACCTGCTGGAATCAATGCCAAGGCGGGTCAATGAGTGTATCAGAAATAGGGGCGGACTAACACATTATTAAAGAAAAATCAAAAAGATGAAGTGTTTTCTTTATCAAATTTTAATCAATTGTTACCTTAGACTAGTCCAATGTTTCTGCCAAATTTGGTCCAAAAATTCCCACCCCTTCTAGGTGGTACAGTTTATATGTCACTGAGTATATAAAACAAAGTTGACACATTAAATTAAATTCAAGCTCAGTTGTATTATTATGGTACTATATAACTATAATCTAAAAAAGCTATAAAACATACAACCCCCTTTGTAGATTTGTAGTCGATGATTTCTCCATCTATGGAAGAATGTATCACCCAAACGTGATCTATACACTAGTATTAGCGGATGAATTTAGTTACTAACGCACTGCTTCTAATATTTCTGATTGGTTGTTGCACATATAACGAACCATCTCGTAACCATCGATACTTATAACCAGTGATATTTTTATCTAAATCTAAATCTAAAATTTACAATATTTGTCTAAATTGCACAACAGGTCGAGAGATTGTAATAGAAAAACGTAATCACAGCTTCTGGAGTTTCTTTACAAGGCAGCACAATGTGTTGTGTACAACATTTAAGGCAAATTTCCATATCAATCCTTATAATCAAAGCTCCTATTAAATCAATGCACAACAAATGAACCAGTAACAGAAATCAATTTCAAAACATTTACTATTAAACCGTTGCATCTTCATGCTAAGTAGTGTATGTACGTATGTATGTACGTCGTTTTCTTATTTTTATTATCCACTTTGAGCGAACGGGCGCTGCACTCGCCTTTCTACAAACGACCTTGCATTATAGAGGCAAGGCCGTTCGTTCGAACCTCCGCATCTTACCGTAGCAATAAAACCGACTCTCTTCATACGTTCTTTTGGCGTTTTTTTGGTCTTATTTCGTTACACCTACGAGAGTGGAAAACCTTATGTATATATTTGCTTCGCGTTATCGGGCCGGATACAATCGTGGGTTTCGTGAATGACAGTTTCGAATTTCGAGATTTCGACTGATATATACCCACCGCCAACGCGTCTGTTTCCGCTTACTTTCATTGTAATGCAAATGATGTTATGCAACACGTTTATTTATAGTTATCTTTTGCTTGTGTGCAAAAATATAATTTCGGTGTTTCGAAATCAGTCCTACTGGATTGAGCGTTGTTTTGGATTTTTCACCGGTGTGGTGATACTGAACTTGAGATTTGTTGTTAAATAACTATGATGATGCAGACAGAGTTAGTACATCATTGCGAACAATAAAAGTTTGTTACAGTTACGCCTTATTTGATAGGTTTTGAATTTCTAATGTTGTTATTTCTTATTCACAATCAATAACGTAGGCGTTTTTCATACAAAAGCTCGTAAAAAATTATTTGAAGAAAGCGTATTCAGGAATTTATAATTTTGTAATAAATGAATAATATTATGACGCAGAATGCACAGTAATTTTTTTATCTAAAATTATTAATATATAAGATACAGCAATTTAAATTATTGTTTCAAACTTTAACTCTTATCGGCATACGTTCGTCTAATTTTACTATATTCCTAAAATCGCTGTAGATATCATATTTTAAGTAAATTTTGAAAATAAAATAAAATTTTCTCAAGTGGCTGACTCGACTCGAATGGTTGACTGTATTTTAGAGATGCCATTAAGGCGTTCAAGTATTGAAGAGATGAGCCAAGCTATGAGAATGCTTATGACTGGTGAATCGCTAAGAACCGTAGCTGTCCATTTCAATGTGAGTCTCAGATACTGGGTCTGTCCGACTGATGCACTACGGAGGGCGAAATCGCAGTACAACAGTCAGGGAGGATCGTTTTATTACGGTTCAGTGTCGAAGGAATAGACTTTCTACCGCAAAAACACTCCTAATTCAGTTATTGAATGCAACAGGTACTCAAATATCCACTCAAACAGCAAAAAGAAGGCTCCATGCGGTAACTTTAAGGTCCAGATCTTCTGCAAAATGTCCATTGTTGACCAGAGCCCACAAAAAAAAAGACTAGAGTGGGCGCACCAACATCAAAATTGGAATGTTGAAGATTCGGGGCGTTGTTTGTTCAGTGACGATACCAAAGTGCGTCTCCATAGCTCAGATGGAAGAGTGAAAGTTTGGAGATACAGAGGAGAACGCTATATTGAGAACCACGTGACTTACCATCAAGCTTATGGAGGTGGTTCAATTACCGTTTGGGTCGGTACTGAATTGGTTATGCTTGGAAATGCTACAATGAATAGTGTCAGGTATCTTAATTACAACCTGTAGTGTTGCCATTTGCCAATGAAATAGGCGATGGTTTCGTATTTGTTGATGATAACGCGCGTCCTCATAGAACAAGACAAATCAATGCATTTTTTAAAGAGAACAATATTACGCACATGAATTGGCCAGCGAACTCTCCAGATCTTAATCCCATAGAGAACGTATGGGATTACCTGAAGAGGTTGATAAGGGCCTCCTCGTGGATCCAAACAATCACCATCACCTCAGAACTTCCGTTTTGGAAGAATGACCAACATTTCCTCAGCATTACATTCGGGATTTGATTCCCAGCATGGCAAGTCGTTGCCAAGAGGTCATAGGAGCTAGAGGAGGTCCCACGCATTTTTAATCTTTAAGTGCTTGGTTATCATTTCGTTCAAGAGCAAACTTGTCTGTATTACTAAAATGAAGATTTTGTTGTTTTTTTATTAAAACATTTGAAATTCGTTATTTAAGTTGTATACTTTTAATTCTTCGCCCTGAAAGTGTTTCCCAGAATCATATACTATCAACTAAGCAAGAAGGTGTTGCTCAAAAAGTAGTAAATTGTTATTTATATATGTTCTTGTATGAAGTGTACCAGTTCAAATGTTGAGCAGTGTATATAATAATCTATAAATAAACCGTTATATAACAAGCACAAAGAAACCGTCAACAACAGAATAAAAGAACTACTCTGTTGCCGACATATTGTACTATAATTGTATTATAATAGCTTAGCCTTTGCAAAGCGGCGCAAAAACCGATCCAGAATGAAAGAACAGTACGTCCTTGAATTACATAATCGAAATTGCATTTCTAACTGTAAGCAAATAAAATGGCACGTCTACTGTTAACAACAACGCGCCGAGAAAAACGTAATACGGTAGCGGTGGCAAATGTAGTCAGTCCCGCGGCTGCAGATGTTGACATAACGGATTTTCCGCCGTACCTCAAATGCATTTTGTTAACGACAATGAGCAGAGTAAACAGGACGTTCAATGAACGTGTCTGAAATATTTTCTTCCCATTGTGCCACAATTCCGCGAGTTTATTATACAGTTTTCTCCATAGATGATGACTTTGAATAAATGAATTCGTTTCATAAATTAGTCAGCCATTTCATTGTGGCTCGTGTGAGACTGGATTTAACGATGCGGAATTTCATTTATCAAAATGTATGTGTTTATTTTTCCAGCGCTTGTCGTTAGCAAGTTACCTTTAAAACTGCTTCGCCGGAAATGAGACATTTGCTTGTGATTTACAGTCAAAAGTTTCACTAGATGTGCTTTTTTGCGATATTGAACATTGTTTCGTAACTGGAATTAATTATTTTTTCTGCAGCTCCTGAAAATTTGTTTAATCACAACTTGCAGAAAAATGTTACTAGTCTTTAGAAAATGGTTGAATAACATGATTGCAATGTACAGGATTCATCAAATTATATGCAGTATTTTATGAATACAATAAGGTATAAAAATACCAAACTGAAAAAAATGGAAATGAACAGGAAATAATGGTCATGCGTTGGTACATCGTATGTTTCTGTGATAGTTGCAAATATCCAATACTTAAAAAATTCATCTCTCTCTGTCTACTTGCACACAATAATTAGTAAAAAATAGAGGAGGTTAATATCTCGCCAAGGGTGCGAGCAAGAAAATTGAAGTCACGTAATTCCCATATTAAAAACAGAAGATCCATTTTGTCAACTTTCCCTATAATATTTGATCAATTCTTCACGACTACTTATTTTTATCAATAAATAACTCAATAATACCTAAACACCATGGCATCCAGATCAGTCAAAACAAATATGTCAGAGTACGCAGATTTTATCCAGAAACCCATGGATAAGCATTTCCAAGTGGATGCCGTTTACACCGACTTCAACAAAGAGTTAAAATCAATCATAATACACTTTTGCACAAACTGGTTGAGGTTGGTATACACGGCAGTCTGCATTGTTAGATTGGCTGTTACTTGTCTGAGAGGTTTTAAGCAGAATTTCCTGACCTTTTTTCTGGTATCCCTCAGGGGTTCCACTTGGGTCCTATTTTTTATCGTCTACATCCACGATATAAAAAAACGCTTCCATTACTACAAATTTATTTTATTTGCTGATGACTTTAAATTCTTTCATCTTATCGTCAACGATAGATACTGGAAACATCCTTGTCCTTGACAGACTTGTGGTATATTATAACCAACTCTAATGAAGGATGTTTTTCAGCATGATCCTAGCAATTCATTCAATGCGAATTCTCGTGGGTTTCATGGGAATAGACTCTGAACGGTTTAACATCATATAAGTTCACATCAATTTAGCTCTGGTTTAAAAAAAATACAGTGATTCGTTCTAAGATAACACTTATAAGAATTATACTTAACAAAGAATTTATCGATACGATGGTGACAAAACGGAACTATTGTACGGTTTGTATTATATAAAAATTTTTAGTGAATACAACTTGATTCATGTTAATAATCTATAAATTTAAGCACGGTAGCAGTGTTTACGGTAAAAAAAGCTTCGTGCAACCATAAATAAACCGGCATCTACATAATTCAAACGTTTCAGATATGATTATCGCTCACCTCTATAAAATTATATTTCTATGCGCGTCTGCACACACTGCACCCATAAATTTTCCCAACCTGAAGTTGTAATTTTCGCGTTTTTACGAATTTAATTGGGTACTGCTATCGTACATACGATTGTGCTCCGTGTGAATATAGTAAAGTGTGAGTTTCATAAATATAGATTTATGAACTGTTAGATAGTTGGCGAATATTCTGCATGCAGTCAAGGTTGTGCGAAGAACACGTGAGAGAGACTCACGTGCTGCTTTTGTATCAACATTTACCATTCCTCGTCTATAAATAATCCTAATCGAAACGGAAATAGCTCATTTAAAATTGTATTCGTATCGATTTTACGGTTTTCGCGGACTGGAGAGTGCGACGACTTCGGCGATTTCAGCATCTTGGTACTTTCTACGAGAAATCATGTCTATTTAGCCAGTCTGGATATAAATTATGCGTTCTAATGACACGACAGTGACGAACATCTAACACGATGATCACACAATTCAATGTGCATCTTAATGGCCATTTAATCATAATTTTTGTGAAAGTTCTTAACAATGTAGCGAAAGAACCTTTATGTCTATTATTAGCAGAGTTAAAGACGTTCAATTTCTAAAGCAGGCCCCAAACTTCACATTCGAAATATTAAGATACCCCGACTGGAGAAAGTTAAAGAACATTTAAAGTTTACATGCAATACATTTGCAAAATTGCAAAAGTACTTCGAGATCCATTTTATGGATTTGTTTTATAGTATGTCAAGAAAGTAAACTATTTACTAAAAGCATGTTCATATACTTCTGAGTTACCTGCACCAGCACAGTATTTAAGCATTAAAGAACAAATAGATTTAATTATTGATATTGATTGAATATGAAACAATGATAACGATTATAGATTTGATGAGCGTATGCCAAGTAGTGGAGGGATAGGGATATCCTTTTTTATCTTTTTCATATTTTTGTCGATTAAATAGTTCACGTAGTGAATGCAACACACACAAGTGTACAAGTTGTACACTTGTGTACCCTTTGGAAAAAACGCAATTTTCGACCGTCAAAAAAACAATGATATTTATTTTTTTCTTACTTCCAATAGTCAGAATATACCATTTTAGTCCCAGCAACGCTAACGGTACAATATTCCGCGGTTTCTAGAAAAAAAAAATTGAAAAAAATCACTTTTTATGCACAAAGGCGGTACCCTTTGGAAAAAACGCAGGCAGTTGATCAAGTTGTGAAGAAGTGATTATCTAGCAAGGATTCCTATGTTGGGAACTGTTGAGGAGTACAGGATCGCCACATGACATGCCACGCGAACACTTATCCGGTACAGCTAGAATGGATTGGCACATGTTAATACTTGTGGTGGCAAGTCAGTACGTCAGGATGGCCGTGGTAACACTTGTAATAAAACGAACTAAAGGGACGTGATGTAATTTATTATTCTCGATTTACTTATATGGAGTAGGTGTTGATACGCTGTACCATAGCAAATTGCACGAACTCACCTACGTGTTGTTTACAGTAAGCGCGCTGACGTCGTCGTTGAGTAATTACACTTTAATGATGTTGATGTCTTCTGCTCCTCGCTTCCTTCGCTTTGTTGTTGCGTATCCGTTATATTCCGCGTCCCTTATCGGCAGCTGATCTGTGTCCGATGCTCCCCTTGGATTCGTCCTTGATGGTCCTGGGTACATCTTCGGTGGCCCTTGCTTCTCGGTGTCCTTCAGCGCTAACTTCCAAACCTCACTTAGTCTATATCCATCTTCTCGGTTGCAATTATTCGGGTTCTTCATTATTTCCAAGAATTCTCTCACTATCCGTGGGTAGTAGTGATCTTCCAGTATTTCCCTGCTCGACATCTCTTCGATGCGGCTTAACTCTGCATTGTATAGTGCGTCCCGTTTGTCCAATATACGAGTTTCCACACTGGCATTGAAGTTCGTGTATTCCTGCGTAATCTGCGTGCCGAGTCCTTGTTGGATGGAATCAGTTCTTTTATTTTCCTAACTATGCTGAACCTAACGTTGATTTTTTTCTCCAGGGTTTTCTCCAGAGTGTCCGTAACTCCATCAATATATGGGAGGTGTGCGTATCCTGCTGGTTTTTCCTCTGGTTTATCCCTCTTCTTCTTCTTCCTAGCTTCGGCAAATCTCTGAATATCCTGTGGTTTGTAGCCGTTCTTGTGCAGTATATCATTCACATGTTGTGTTTCTTCGCCTTTATTACTAGCATCACTATTTTTTTCCGCTCTGTGTAGCAGTGTGGCGACTAGATACATTTTCTGTTTTGGATGGTGATGTGAAGCTGCGTGTAGGTATCGGTCCGTATGCGGTATATTCCATGTTCGAATTTTCCACTGTTGTTTCGTTTAACTAGTACGTTCAGAAAAGGTAGGCAACCATTCTCTTTTGTCTTCATTGTGATGTTGATGTTGGCATGTTGTCCGTTGATATGCGCCTTGAATGCATGTAGGCTGTCCATACCGTGTGGCCATATCACAATTGTATCGTCCACGTAGCGGTACCAGCATTTCGGCTTCCTGTCACTGGAACTGATGGTTTCTTCTTCAAAATTCCCCATGAAGATGTTGTTGAGATGACTGGTGGGAGTGGGGATAGAATTCTCGATTCCACAGAAAGTAAGTGGAACGGAATATAATGGATACGAATCAATGAAGCGAAGCAGCTATATATATATATATATATATATATATAACGGGTATATAACGAGGAGCAGAAGATAGCAACATCTTCCTACTTATGAAGCGAACGTCAAGTTTATTTTAAGAACCACGACAACACCCGAAAGATACGCCATTATGGCAAAATGGCCGTGAAAGCCTACATTCGATTAATTACACGTTGTTCAAGCAAAATACACTTACGTTGCTTCAAGAAAATCTTGTTCTTAGAAAAAAGCATAATAAAATAAAAAAATTTTAATGTTATAACACATTTTGGTATATCTTTCTAATACAAATAAGTGTAATAAAAGAAAATAATCATCCTTAATTAATAATTTAGACATATTTTCAATCTGATTATTGAATACAATATCACCTATTACGCGTATAACATTCACCACTCAATTTCCACGCATAAATTCACTCACTTTCACGTCAATTCAATACCCTCGATTTTTTGAAAGTATCGCATATCCTACCCCTTCAGAACATTACTCGATCGAATGTCATTCAGACTTCGTAATCTTTCGATCCCAATAAAAGTTTTCTTTTAAACGACCAATATTATTATACATATAGCCGGTTTTGTGCTAAATTAATTTATTTAAATGAAGCAGATTGGTGCACGAATTAGTTTCGTACCGGCAAAGGTAATAAAGTTCTTTATGGTGGGACGGAAATAAGTGCAAAAAAACAGGTGGAATAAATAAAATGCACGTGCGAGTAATGACATGTGCGTTAGTTAGATGCACCTGGAAACGGTGGCAGCAGAAAAATTTATTATAAAATGTAAATGTTTGTAATAAATCGAATTAATAATAATAAGTAATATTGTAATACTGTGTATATGAATTATATTTCATTCTTAATTCATTACTTTACAATTAGTAAACATCGATGGTTTTACTGATGAATATAGTCACACACATGATTGATACAGAGAAATGTGAATATAAAAGGGATTAAAAAGAATTATTATTTACGTATGAAATATATGAATATTACTATATTTTCATTTTATAAAATACAAATATTTTTTACTGTAATGGACGTTTTAAACGTTGAACTTTCCGTTTATTGAGATTTTTTCTATCTGATAGTTTTTTGGTGATTTTATTCATTTTATTCCTTACGGTTTGAATTTGACTACATTTATTATTTCTTTATTTCATTGTTAACTAGTTTCCGGTTAATTATTAACTTTAAATGTTTCGTTTTTCTGACTTCTATAACATTGTTGTCGCTTCTTTCCTTTTCGTTGATAGTATTTCTATTACTTCATCTTAAAATTCATATTTAGCTTTATTTTATTTATTAATTTATTTTTAATCTCGTAAATGGATCACGCGAATTAATTTACCTCAATTTATGTTATCTTGTATTTTTTTCGAGTCATATTTTTAGTTTTAGCGACGTTTTCATCTCCTATTAAAAAGTTAATGTTTGACCACATACGAAAATTATTTATCTAAGCCCTGGTTTGAAATACAATTTGTTCCCAATATTCGTTCGAAATATTAGTTTTAATTTAATATTATTAATAAATATAGCCTGCGCGCCAATTAAATTTTAACAACATTTAAACGCAACAACGTGGTCGAAATATTAAAAATAGACGCGTGCGTAAAATAGAACAAATCAATTTACTATTTAACGAAGCCAATTAAGTATCGCATACATGGGAAATAATAATTAATGCGTGCGCCTTTAAAAATTCGCGCTCAGTTGCGCCGATTCTATCAACAGTGGGGACAGGGTAACGAACTTACCGACCGGTTACCTTAGTTCGCGTTGCGCACGTACACTTGGCGAGTTGAAGGTGTTTGTTTTCATTTTGAGGTTAAATTTATCAGTGAAAGCTAAAACGAGGCAACAGCAATGAGCGTAACGATTGAAAAAACCAAATACGAGTGCAGCTCGTTACCGAAACGATGGCAACAGCGAGACGACGTTCTACGGAAGACCGGAATATCCGTTGGAAAAGTGGACGTCATGTATTACAGTCGCAGCCGGAACGACGCGTCGCTGGTCCCCCCGATACGTCAGACGGCTTCGATTTTCAAGCAGCCGGTCACGGTCGTAAACACGCAGCAGAGCAAGGTCAAAACCGACATAAAACACGGCACGTTGGAAAAACCGAAGCAGCTCATATGGGAAAAGAGGTTAGAGGGTCTGCGTGCATGCGACTTGGATGGCAGCGAGTTCGAAGCGATGGAACTACCGAAAGGTCTGAAACCCGTAGGTCCCAACGTCACGGAGGAAACGATCATACAGAGCGTCGCGACAGCTTTGCACGTGTCTACGCAACCTGTCACGGGGCAAACCGGCTCGAAATCGTCGCTGGAAAAGAATCCAGGTGTGTTTTTAGATCCGAAGCAGCCGTTAGTGCAAGCCGTGAACATCGCAGAGGATGACATCAAACGGCAAGAAGAACGTGTTGCTTTAGCACGAAAGAAACTTCAAGAGGCTCTGAAAGTTGTGTAAATAAATCTGTTGTGTAAGTTTCGAGTGTTTCGTTGTGTTTACGAGCCGAAACTGCATGATAGTGCACATATGGCGCATATTTATAAATCGAAATCGTGTATTATTATAAGTCGGTATTGTCTTTGATGTTATTGGACAAGTTGTTTAAAAATTGCAATAATTATTGTGTGTAAATTTATAATAAATAATAACGATATGGAATCTATGTTAATTAATTTATTATGTAGATGTTACATGGGGTATAAATAATTTTAATTAATTTATGATTAAGCATATTTTAAAGTTATGAAAGTTATAATTGGGATTTTGTATGCGTTAATTTATAACAATAAAAGTTTTTATTTAAAGATCGAAGTTTTCGATTATAATGCTGTTAGGTATGCTGGTTTTTTCTGAAGGATGAAGTTCAAACCAATTTATTATTATATAATCATCACTGATATATGCTGTTCAGTCAACATATCCCCACAAAAGTGTATGATATTAGAATAGACTTATCTATTTGTGGAATTTCTAAATCCCAGAATACACACACTCAAAATACGGCATCAGGGATTGCGTTCTGGTATTTTATTAATTTTTAGTGTGTAAAACTGGTTGTTGGTCACCATAAATTTGAGGGTACTCAATGTGTTGAGCTAACAAGGTATAGTATTGACTGTGTCTACATGTGATGTGACAAATTTTAATTTGGATGTCGGGTAAATTCTAATTCTAACATTCTTACGAATTAAATCAAAGAGTATACAGCGCTTAGGATTATGTATGTATGTATATTTCCTTATAGAGTTCCAAAAACCTTTTTGACTGGCCAATAATCTTTGCTCCAACACCCATGTGCAATAAAAAGTCTTGTATGCTGTAGTTGACTGTATTTTACAAACACAATTCATGTTCCTCCCATTCGTTGCTGTATGTAATTTAAGCCCAGAATATTTTTAGACAACCATGATCACAAAACGCAATTACACTAACTTTGAAATGGACTGGAACCGAAATGGTGTCTTGTGTCCATGTCTCCAATCCATAAATTAAAATGCTGCCCCTAATATTATACAGAACTCAATTTTATTACAAAATTAATCTTACAGTTGTCAGTAAATGTCCAATTACAATTGTGCAGTTTTAAAATGTTTTGATTTAAAATCTGGGCATTGATCCTGCCAAGGATTTAAATTTAATTAAATCATTGGCAGGCTTTTTGCCAGAGTCCAAAAATTGCGAGCTTGAGCGCAAATAATTTTCGGATTTGCGGGAATCACGAATTAATTAAAAATGCATCTCCTAAGGATTCTGTTTCTGAAGGTAGTGTTACCAACGCCAATAAATGGAATTTAATTAAAATAAATCATATTAAATCTACTTCCATTGGCATCCACCAAATGTGTTGTAATTAACAACAGTCCTGAATATTATGTAAGACTTATGAAACCACAATTTAAACGCGAAAATAACTGAAAATTTGAAATAATGAAGAAAATCAATCAATAGGACAACGAAGAAATTTACTTTAACTAACAAAGCACAACGTCTCGCCGAAAATAATGCACTCTTCAAATATTTGTCAGAATGAAGAAACAGGAAAAATACTGTCTTGCTTTTTGACGAAATGTCTCTTTTACCGAATATTTTATATGATAAATTTATCGGATTTGAGGACTTTGGTTAAAGGAGAGACTGGGAATAGCAAACTGTGTTCTTGTTTTCAAACTACATGGCATGTTTACACCGATTTAGTGGAAATTTTAAAATTACTGACACCAAAAAATTCAAAGCTGATATTCAAGATATTGTCAAGAACAGTTGATATCTGATTGTGCCAAATTTGTGTTTGTTTCTGTCAATGAACATTTTAAATTTACCATCGAAATAGAAACAAAACGGAAGTACAACTTTCTTAGACACATTAATCATTCGGACAGAAGATAATAGTATCAAACTTGATTGATACCAAAAATATACCAGGTCCGGCACGTAGCTCAATTATAGTTCAAGTGCAACTTTTCAACATAAATTAAAAGTGATTTCGGGCCCCAAGACCAGAATTTTGAACATTGGTCATCCTGATCTACGTCAAGTCAGCCTCAATATATTATACAAAAATTATCCTTCAAGATTGTTAAAAAGAATTTTGTTTTCTGTTCCCACTCGTCACCTCCTTTTGTAGACGGTTATATAACCATTGAAAAACATTTAAAAGGCTATGTAGGACTTTCCTCTACTATAATAGCCATATTTAAAAAAAACTTCAGCTATCATCGCAAATAATTGTCGTAATACCATCAATAAGTCCTTCAAAAGAATTAAAAAAATTAACACCGTTACTTATGAATACCGCTGTAGTTTACCGAATACCTTGTACTGAATGTGATCTAAAAGTTCTTGCAAATGAGTATTGATCAAAAATACTCTTTCATGAAAATCAGTACATCAGTACTCCCATGAACTCAAAAAGAATTATTAGCGGTTTGAACAATATGTACTCTTGGCTAATGCCATGGTTTACCAACAAAAGTCACCATACACTTGTTGTTCTTTGATTTTGTATACATTTTCAATTTCTTTTATTTTCAATTTAATGAAATAAAAGTGTAGTTTCTGGTAGTGTTGCTGTTTTGAATTATTTTCACAATAGGTCTGATTTTTAATCGCAAAGAAAAATATGCAAATAGAGAAGAGAAGGAAAAAATTATTACATATAAGTTATAATCTGCTGATGATATACAAGAAGTTCTTGTCTTCTTCTATGTAACGTAAGATTTGGAATAAAATTCAATGACTTTAAATTCATTGCTCCAATTGATCAACACTGAAGAAAATTGGCCGGACGAGATACGCAAAACTGGCTTCGACCTCTGCATACCTTTTGTTTCTAAAACCGGTAGCCCTCACAATTTATTTCAGGCTCGCCCGATCGAGAATTGTTCGGTATTACTCTCACACAGAATTTATCATGGAGGGTGGGAAGCCCAAAATAAGGAACAGAAAATTGCGTCTAATCGAGGAGCATCTGCCTCATGACTTAGTTTAAGAGCGTAGTTTAGTCAAGTATTAAACTGTACACATCTGACAAAGTATTTGAATAAATTTGGTTGTTAAGAAAAAATATATATATATTTTGTGCTAAAATTTTTATTTGCAATTTTTGCTTCTTTATGCTCCATACATTTAATGCAAGAAACGACATAAATTAGTATTTCAAATAGTTTCCTTTAAATCATCGCGTGTTGTCTTCTATTTCGGTCTTACTAGTCCTTTTTAGAAATTTAACTTTAGAACTACTTTAATTTTTCTAGTTTCAAATTATGGAACTAACATCATAAACAAATGAGCTTCAAATTTTCGTTTTGACTTCTAATTCTGGCCTACAAAGTTTATTTTAGATGTTTTTTAACCAACTGGATAATTTTTTACGCCCCAATTTGGAGAACCAAATATTGAAACCGCTACTACAATATAATTCCAATTGAATAAGTAAAAGTACGTAAACACCACCATATACAGAATGTAGTTTTTTATGTTAGCACATTTAATTTAACAGCATGCAGATTTATGACCACGATGAAATCTTTGTTCTTTGACGCTTTTTGAATTTATGGAATTTTCAATAACTGTGCATATGTGCAATGATTGCGTGTTTCAAGATGCGGTGTAAATGCAACGGTGTGAGGGCGAGACAAAGCACGTTTTCAAATGTAAGTGTAAATTGGACAAGACTCACAAAATCTCCCAAAGAGAAATTGTTACAAACCGAGGGCAATTTCAGAAAGATTTTCAAGTGGGCTCCACTGAAGCAAATTGTTGCCTGTTGATGATATTGCGCAAGTTCACTGTGCTCTTGTTCCAATTTGTGAAATAACTAGGCGTCCGGAAAATTCAATCGCAGAATCGTTTTTAACAATATGCGTAAAGAACTTATATGGTAGCATATAAGTATTTAAATTCAATGAAATGAAAAATTAATTTATTTACTAAGGAGAAGAAGTACATGACCGAGCGGAAACAAATAAAATAAATATAGCGCAGTGCTGTGTGGTAAGGGGGATATTTATTTATTTTTATTGTAATTTTCCAACCACAGTCTCCGATTTACTGTTACAGCGGAAACAATTTTACTAAACTCTTGTATGTTACTTCAGTAAAAATCAATTTTTGCCGGTTTTGTTTTAAAGGCTAAACTGTAAAATTATCGTCTTTATCCATTCCTGCCGTGATTTCGTTTATTGCTTTTCTGTGTCGTTAAAATATGGTAGATGGCGTGGATTTGCAATTAATATTTAATCGACCATTAAAAGAATATCAGTCTTGTAGCAAACGGGCAACTTCAATTTTCTATTACATTTTAAACTTTACTACGTTTTATTGATGTTATTAATTTAACAGTACATTCACCTACTACATCGCACAACATAAATTAATTTAATAAGATTATTACAATGATTCTTCGTTAGTGGGCTCAGATGCCAAAACTGAAAACTGAAATTTTTCAAATATACCATTCCTTATAATATCTAAACTTCGTCCATATTCATTTAAAATCAGGATACACATTTACATTAATCACCATTCACGATCGTTAATTTATTTATAAGTCGGTACTAATGCGTACAACTTCCTCGTTTCCGTACGTACACAGGTACGTTCCATTGTTAGAAGTTAACACTCGTACAGCGAAGATTTCATAACGAGATTCTTTTATATGCCATTGCTAATTCCTAGTTACGCCTGCCACTTCTTTCATGTTTAACGCATCCGACGTTGTTGCCATAAAATATGATTGTTCAGTGGAATCCCGTAATCGGAGTATTTTAACGGGAACCTATCATTTTGTGCATAATGCACTTAAAGAATCTAGGTTACTGCCTGTGCGTCGTATAAAAAAATGTTCTCGTTAATGCCTTACGACATGGCGTTATTCCACGTAGTGTACGTTGCAAGATATTTTTATGGCCCATTTTACTTGTATATTTACCGCTGTTTTGTGTTTTAATTATGTATGCTTTTAGCCAAGCTTGCTGAATTATTTAACCATGGTCGATACGGTTCGTTAACTTTTCCTCTGAACAATTATACTATATAAAATTACTTAAACCATTTAAAAATTCTATGGTGCATTATCATGCATTGGCGTTCAATTATATTGTGTTTAATTAATTATTACCGAATTCATGATATGCATCAATACTTGTAATTTAACGCATTATAAAACTTTCCGGTAGTCTTATTTACAAATCGATTGTGATATATACTATGTCAAAATAAGTTCATATTATTTTGTTTCCCATTCAAATGGTTATGCTACTATGGTCCGAATTAATTTCATATTACATTTGTCATTATTGTTATTGGTGGCATTATTATCGGTATTATCGTATTGAAATGAAAATCAAAATCTTTGCCCTTATATCTGCAATTACATCTTGCATCCATACGTTCCTTGGCTTACCTCTGGGTCTTCCAGCCACTGGTATCCATTCCACCATTGACCTTATGAGACATTTTTTAGATCGTGGTACATGTCCCAACCATCTTGAACTTTTATTAAAACTTAGTTATGTTATTCCCTTCCATTTCCCGTTCTTATCGTTGTTCATTCTTGTTTCTATATTGTCCCCTTCATATACTGAGCCCATAATTGTCCTTGGCTCTTGGCATTTTCCTTCCGACTACTTTCACTCATTGATATTATTTGCAATGCGTATATTACTACTTCGGTATACTTTAAACTTTGTTGTTTACTCGTATTCTCTTGTTGCTGTAGAATGCTTTGTATCCCTCCATGATGCGTTGAATTATAGTTCCTTCTCTGGACAGATTATTGTTTATGTACACTCCCAAGTATTTAAAATTTCTTCAAAACTATGTCCTGCCATACTGACACCATTGCTTCGGTTCGCATTTCTGTCTATTTTCATGTACATACATAGTTTTCGTCTTATTAATCTCAAGTCCAATTTCACGTGCTTGAGCTTTTTTGATTTGTCAAATTCCTTGATTAGTGCGATCTCTGTTATTAGTGTCCCATTGAGACACGTTCCTCTTTCAACTCATTCAATTGCGATATTAAACAGTTGAGTGTTGAGTTGAGATTTGTCTAAACCTAAGATATTAATATGCGAGCTGTACTTAAATATTTGACATTGTGTAAGATTTGAAGTTAAATCCTTGTCTGTACTCTTCCTCGTCTTTCATTAATAATCATAATAATAGACGACTTTATTAACTAAATTGATATTTAGATTGCAAGATGACAGAAGATTGCAATTGGATAGGAAAATGATTGTTCTAATAAGTCGATGCCGAGGTATAATGCTCGTATATCCGGAATCTAATCTTATTATAAAGATAGGGTGGGATTTTCGTTACAGATAATAAATGGCAAAGGTCCCAACATACTACCCTGTGCCATACCATGAGTTAGGTAAACGGGCGCTGACATTTTATCACCAACTTTAACTTTTTGAGATTGACTAGATAAGTAATGTTTGAAAAATATGAGGGTATCGCGACTATGAATCAAAGTATCGAAAGTATGATGCCATGGTTAATAGTGAGCCTCTGTGTCCAATAACATTAAAAGGGTAAATTGCCTCTTAGGATATTAGGATATTATAACTGCTTCCACGGTTACTTATCAATGATTTTCTCAAAAACTTTGGAGAGCGATGGTAGAATATTAATAAGACGTAATCCTTCAGCTGTGAATTTTTGTTGAATGTTATTATATTAACAAAGTGAATGTTCAACTGATCACAGTCAGATAAATGAACGGGGAGCTACTTTCTGCTCTTTTCTCTATCAATAACGAACGAGTTTAGAGCCCTCCACATGTTTTTCGAGTTTTATTATGAAACTACGTATTAAGTTAGACTTTCTCTTCATGTCTAATAGCGCTAGTACCATAATTCCAAAGCGCTTTGTAATATTTATTGTGCATTGTTAGTCCTCTTAAAACGCTTTAATGTCACTCAAAATCACTCAATAGCATCATATCTCTGAGAGTAGAAGTTACCCAGTGTGCTTTATGGTACGTGATTTTCATAATCCTTGCCGGTTAAATACTTCAAGAAAGTTACAGTTAAAAGGTTCAAGTTTTTCATCAATATTATTAATGTAAAGGGTATTATCCCAGGGTACAGAAATTATGTTATTAAAAATTACCATTAGTTTACGTAGAAATATTTTCACGCTAGGTAGCTACGAGGAAGCAACTCCACATCAAGACCTAAACTTATTCTGCAAATATGTTGCAAATAATTCGCTACACCTTCTCCTGCCACTAAGACTTATTCCAATACATGTATATATGTACGTAATAAAGCATTATTGCCAACCAGAATGCAATTAAAAATGCCTGCACTGATTGTAAAAAAAATCATATAATCGTTATGAAAATTCCTCTGGAATTTAAGATAAAATATTGATTCTGCAGCAATCTCTTCTTGTCGCCGTCCAATTGTTATGTGAAGTGTTTATTTATTATTATTACATTCTCTACGAATTTAAATTACATTGGCTACCTTATTTGTGAATTTTACGTTTTCTATGTGTATTGCGGCCTGTCGTGTCTGGCCATTCTTTCACATTTTAATCATCTTAAAGCTTCTTGGGGGTTTGGAACTTTGACATGAAAGAAAATCCCTTGATCTATATAAATGTCATTACAATATCTATAGCTAACGGGGATTTTGAAAGGCTGATCTTTACGAAAAGTTGTTCGCGAAGTAGAAGTAAAGAAATCGTGAGGTAGAGAATTTATTACGAGATCAAATTTGCGGGAGATTACTAGCTTTTAGGAAAGACGTTTAGTGATGCTGTGAAATCTTTATATTGTATTTATATTTGCCCCACAACAAATTTACAACTTTATTGTAACTTATGAATTACTATTATTTATTATTATTAACGAATGTACCATGTTTGAATGATATATTACATTCTATTATTTATTAATGACATTGCTCTTCCTCGAATATCACCTAAATCACAGTTTTATGCGCTCACATCGTACGTGCTTAAAGTCCTTGAATTTGCATTTTTATTAAAATCATATGTCACCGCGTGTGTAGCCAGGAGCACTAAAAAAGGCAAATGGCTTAAGTGCATAGGTGTGTACCGGCTTAATGAAATTTGTTTGAGTAAATGCAACTCTAAAGGTTACACGTCAGAATAACGTTTCGATGAAGAATTGGGCTACACTTGCCTTCGCTTATTATTTTTTATTTATTTTGTAATCCAATATTAATTTCGGCACTCGAACTTTTACGTATAAAGGTTGATTCAGACCATACGGCATGGACCGTCACGTAACAGCACAGGCACGTACCTGCACCTGCACGACAAAATACGCGTGTGTTCACATCACACCGGCAAGTGTCCGTCAGTTAGCGTACAACACCCGTGTTCGCTCGGCGAATATTTTTCATTTTTAATGTAAAGTATTTACTAGTTTAATTTATTATGCTTTCAACAATTTTTGTTATTTTTGTTAAATTGCACGTTAATTTATAAGTTTATTTCAGTATTATTTTACTAGTTTACTTCGATGTCATAATAACATTTGTGGATTTTTCACAATGAGTACATTTAATATACATCTTTTTCCTTACAGAATTCTAAAAATCACTAACTAATTAAATTATTCTATCAGAAAAAGTTAATAATTAAAGGAAATATTTTTAAATGCAAACTTATATAACAATTTGATTAGAGTCGATGTATGCTGAAGAACTGCAAAATTTAAATTAGTATGGGCACCTATTTAGTTCGGCGATTGGTTAATATCACGTTACATTACTCGCTGTGTAAGCCTGGAATCGTTCTTAATTGCATTTATTAAATTCTGTGCACTACTCTTATTATTCTTCAAAAAACGATGAAATTAATGTCTACAAAAATGTATAAGATTTCATATATTACATTTCGCAAGGATTTGTTGTAAATCAACATAGTATCGAAATATTTGTATTTGCATAATTGGTGAAATGCTTTCGGAAATAATAAATATTTTTAAATTCAAACGAATATATATTCACGTTTATACGAATATCTAAAATGCAAATACGCTATTACCCCAACTGCGGTCGCATTAAAACTAACAATTTAGATTTGTAATTGTATGTGTCGGACCGGACACCTGCCGTTTTCTAATTCAGACTGGCAGGCAAGCACCGACACGTAACGTAGGGGACCGTCACCGACCGTCAAAACATTCCTCGCGAGAATGTCGGCCGGTGACGGTACGTGCTGTTGCTGGAACGTGACGGTCGCTGCCGGTTAGTGTGTACACTCTCACTTAAATCCATGCTATGAAGTTTTGTCGTGCAGGTGCAGGTACGTGCCTGTGCTGTTACGTGACGGTCCATGCCGTATGGTCTGAATCAACCTTAATAATGAAAATGTATTCGGCAAAATCTTGCATCGTCTTCTTCATTTATTTATCACGTTTAAGTAAGTCATAATTTTATATTAAAATTTTACGAGTTCTCGACCCATTGATTGTTTGCAACCACAATGTGCCTCCAGCATCAGGCTGAATTGTTAAGCACAATGCTTCCATATTGTCATAAAATTATTAGAACTATTACAACTGAAATAGGTAATAGATAATGATAGAAATTTATTCGAATAGAATATCATAATTATATACGTGATCTATTTTGGTTTTTACCACGCTACTGTACTGCTTAAATTGTCAGAAACGAATAGATTTTATACCTGTCAAAATGTTTGGTAATGTTTCTTAATCCGCTATATTTGAGAAAATTACACCATTCTTTTCTAACGATTAATCAGCACCTTGTTTCAGTATGGGCGATATTACTAACACCCCAACGCAACTAACGCTTATAAATATCTTTCAGCGCGACGCTAATTTGAATGCGTCGACTAATTGAACGTTTGCAAATGGTAATATTCACTGGTAACGGTGAAATGAGGCACATAAACTTGTGCGGAGTTCATTTAGTTGCAATTAAGTAATTCGCATTAACCTCCCATACAGTTTCGGATTGCACATTGGGGCAACATCTACGGTTGTTAAGCGGCGCGCAAAAAAGTTACTTATGTCGTTCAAATAACTTCGCAACTGTTCCGACGTCGGCTCGGTCAGCGCACCTGGAAATGCTGGTTTCCACTTTGTGCGTAAATAAAACTCGAATCCAGTTTTCACGTTTCTTCCAGGTTTTCTCGGTGAAACGGTCTCCGGATTATTAGCATGTAATAATGCAATAAAAAACAAAAAGAACGCGAGATGTACGTTTGAACGAGTTGTAAAAGAGATTTATAGATATTGCTTTTTTGATATTTATGGATAAAATGTTATAACGTTGAATTTATGGCCATAAAAACTGTAATAGGTAGACAAGCAAATAAACTGCATGGACGGCGCAACCGAGAAGCTCGATGCATGTTGAGCTATTTCGTTAACGCGTATTACTGCCACTTGCACGGAGTTTCGTGCAGTATCCCGAGCCTAAATTAAAGCTTAACGTTCAATTCGGGTTCACATTATTTAGTTTGTTAAAATCTATGCCTGGATACAGTAATTCGGTTTTCATATGAAATCGATATCTCTCTACAGTTGTATGATTACAATTTTAGCACACGTCAGTGAATTGATGGTAATTAAATGACCGCTGTTAGGAAAACGCTATAGTGACAGGCTAACAGTGAAAAGATGTTTGAATCAGTTTTTTTTTGTTTGCTTTACTTCAGGATTGTGATGATAAAGTCAATTTTCTTGTGTTTAGTAGATTGATAAATGATCACATTCCAACGTAGCTCAGGCAGCTCGCGGTTCTATTTACTACGAGAGGTAATCACAAACAATATTTTTATGTAGGATAAATCTACAGAATTTCTTTACATCCATATTAACTTTGTCTTTTTCTTCCCACAACACCTCCTTCACACCATGCTTTTCCTTAGTCATTATGTATCCCAAGGGCTGCATGGTCACCAAGAAAGAAGGGGTCCACTTTGTTAAATTTATTAATAGCCTTACATAATAATATTAGTTCACAATAACATAAGAACAAATTAGAACACTTATACCAAAATACAACAACAGAGATCAAGGTATACTAATATAATAAGAGCAATTAATACCACTAAGCCATAAGCTTCGGCTTATAAATGATTCGATGTCATCTGTCAATAGCAACAAACGTGCAGCTTGGCATCTCGTCACTAGCAAGTTTCTCTCCTCTTCATACATATCCAAAATGTCATTAATAAATTGTTTTTGCAATTTCCTTGGAATTTTTTCCATATTTGTATCTATTCTTTTATGTCATCACCCAAGGCTTTTACAGACGACGATTCTTTGGATAGACAGTTTTTGTGGCTGATATGTATACATGTCAACAGGAAACTAATAATTCACACATCTCTTCAATGTCCGGCATTCTGTCAAGTTTCTGTGATTCTAGCAAGTTTGTTAACGCTATTAGCCGGCATTAACAAACTTGATCTTCTCCTTATCCCCTCAGATATCCACACTTTTGCCTTTGTTCTCACGAATAATTTTCAGTCCACTTTGACGAAGGCTGTCTTGAGGTTCACAAACATTGCATATATTTTACGTACCTTCTGTGCCAATTCCGTCATTTCCCCCTTGTTCTTCTACCATTTCTGAATCATTTCAGATAACACTTCCCTGCCTTCCACCTACTCCTCTTCCGATCGTCCCCAAATCATTCATGCATATAGCTTGCTCGTTCCTTTTCCCTTTATTTCAGATTGGCACCACTCTCGCCATCCTCCAACGTTCTAGCAGCTCCCTTCTTTCAATTCATCCTTCATTTATCCACCATAACGCATCCGCCCAGAGGATGTAGCTATCCCTCCGCGTCCAGTCCGTCCTCCCCTGTCGCCTTCCCCCTTTTTAGTTTGTTTTTTACAATGTTTAACTCCTTGCATGTAAATTCCTCCATTTTTCATCTAGCCTTCCGCTCTCCCCTCCTAGCAACTTCTGAAGTATCTTCTCCATTCTTTTATATCAATGTTCTCTGCTCTCTGATTTCTCATTTCTTTCTTTCTGAGGAACTCACATATTTCCTTCTTCCAAGTCTCTTTATCTATGTTCTTTCTCTTTCCTCCACCATATCCCTTTCTGCTGTCTCCTTTCTTCTAGAAATTCCCACAAGTCTCTCCATCCCTCCCTTGCATCTTTCATTAGTTTCGTCAACCCCCTTACTTTATTTGTATTCGATTGAGTAAGATAATCATAGCAGCTTCCAGTGATGTCAAGCTTGTTGGGGTTTGTAAACAACACGAATTGGGTTGACATGCAATGGGTTGACTTTGATGCCGAAGTTATTACAGTATTTCCATCGAATTATTTATTTAGGGGTTAGAGGAATTGTAAAACAGTTTAATGCACAATGAGAGTTGATGTCAAAAGTGGCCAGCGAGATATTAGCAACGAATTAAAGGCGTATTTTTTGGAGAAGCCGTTTTACTCATCTCGAAAATTACTCTTAATTTCTTGTGTATGTTTTTTTGATAATGTGTATGTCCAACTAGATACAACAGTATACAATAATACTATTGTATCTACATACAGATTGTCAAAATACATTCACAAGAAATTAAGAGTTTATTATTATTAAATTTGTTTGAATTTGATTTTAAGTCGGGCTTTTTCACAGCAAATCTGCCCAACCCAAGCCGATTTCGTTCGGCTCATTTTTTGGTTCCATTTTGTGTTTGGTTGGGCTGGTTCAAGATAGTTCTAACTAACTTCCGTTAACTTAACATAATAAATAACTTAATAGGCTTGCTGTTGTTTATTAATGAACGTACCAGAACCATACCAGTGCTTTATTTCAGTTGAGGATCCATTGTGTTTAGTGTATATGCTTCTGGGTTGACTACGTTGGGGTAACCCTAATTATCGAATCACGTTCATTTAATTAGCCGTTAGAGGTTTAGAGGCCACGTGTGCAATTACTTCACCAAGAATTGAGTCTGATTGCAAATTATCAACATTAGATCACAAGCAGCGAATTTCACGAACTTAAAGTGTGCTTGATTAATAGATGCTTTTAGAAACGTGACCTGATTTCAAGTAGGCTCGTTTGGATTTATAAATGAAACGGCTGCAATGGTCAAGGTTTATTTCAGTGAAGAATGCATTGAATTGCCATCGAGGGCTTTAACTGCGCATTTTTCATAAATAAATCGCCTTAGAGTAAACAGAGATGGCCAAAGGGGGACATAATCAAATTATTACTCATTGTTCTAATCAGTGTCCTAAATACTCGATATGACGACTTTGTGAATTTTGCTAATTATGCACATTTTGGTTGGTATTATGCACTGCTTATAGAGCTGTCTGCAGGTGAATTTGTGCAGTAGCCCACACTCCGCCAGTTTTTTTTTGTGACAAAACCAGCATATTTCATGCACTTACATTCACGAATTCCGTCATCCATCGCAATATGCAAATTTCAATTCCAAACCACAATGCCAACAAAACGAGAACACATTTTCAACCAACGAATGTAAATGAAATTACATTGTTCCCCGTTCTTCACCGTTCGCAAAATTCAGTTTTGGTCCCGGCGGAGCCGTAGAGCAGGCGCCTAATGTCTGATTTCTCTTGTAGTTCCGACCCGTTATCTCTGGCCATACGCTCGACGCCAGCAAGCACGGGTGCATTTATAATTCACGGCCAGACGCCCAGCTACGTATCGACTTTAACTTTGACACACGCACCGGTATGTATATTTCATCGCGGGATTGCTGCATGAGAATTCGCAAAATTATCGGGCATCAAGAGACCCCTTAGAACTTGAAATGGGCGTAATTCGGCGGAAAAGTGTATTAAGCTAAGAGAATCCCTGAAGAAAATTATATCGCAATGTGGCAGCAACGTAAGGTTCGCTGTGATTAAAATTTTAAGGGGACTCTCTGTATCTCTGTATGAATTCAAGTTTGCGAAAATTCAACGTTATTGCTTTAAATCTCGTTATAATTCAGTATGCAACATTCATAGATGGTCAAGTATTAAGGCCTACAATAGGTGATAATGGTGCTGCGAATGGTATCGCTGAGGACTAGATTTCTATAAGGAAAAATTCCTGGTTGAAATCTACACAACAAACTATTTATAGCTGAACATATAGTACATATAATCCAATCGAAATCAATCTCACGTCTTAGGAAAAAGTTCAGGATTTACCTTTTCGACGTATGCGGCCGTAATAACAATGGGCTAGAAAGTGGACATGAAGTCACCAGAGTCTGCTTATCATTGTGTTACCTGCAATTAAATTACACTCATTAAAACGTACATCCATAAAATGTTTTATGGAAATGTGTTGGCTCTGACACTTTAATAGTATTTAAATGACACAAATCAAACTGTTTAGAACGTATTCCTCCTCATCATGACTAAACAAACAGTACAGTAACAGTGATTTACAGCAAACGCTAAAATTCGTTTTGTCGAGAATTTATGGCCAAATGGAACGTTATTACGAGAAATTTAAAAAAATTCTCTCCGCTCTTTGTACAACAATTCAGTGTCATCGACAAATCAAAATTCACCGCGTGCACTTAATCGCATTGCCGTAAAAATAACCCACATTAATTGGACACGAACAAAGACGAAATTGTAATTAATATTTTAGTCGTGCGCTAGATTGTTATTCGAGTGCATTGATATAGGGAAAGGAATGGGACAGGTTCTGTCTCGCGTAATAATTCAGACCGGTTTTTGGCGCTTAATTAAGACGTTAAATGGAATTTAGTGCCCCCATAAGTTACGATTGTACGTTAGATCGTAAGTGGGAGAGCGTGTTTCAGCATGTGATACATCAAGTTTTATGGCGCCTGTAAACTTTCGAAGTTCAAACAATAACGCATATGAAATGGCACCGCCACCATGTATTTCGATGTATTTATAGCTCTGCCCGTTTAAGTGGAATAATTTCTTTTGAAATGTGGTTCGACGTGAAAGTGTGTTATCAGAAGGTATTTTATTTTCGACGTTGTTTTCACTTTCTTACGCGCATCTACTAACGCGTACACGTACAATCTCCAACGTATGCGGATATTACCGATCTACAATAATATACAATTATTTCATGCAGTTGTTTCTTAGGGGAAGATGATGTGATGATGACTTGTCGTTTACGCAAGTTATACATCACAAAATGGGACAAAGCTTGAATTGGTTTATTCATAGACAAAATAAAGGTGGCGCACGATCAATTGATTTTATCTGGTTGCACCGCAAAACAAATGAGAATATGCAGAAAACAATTTTAAGCTGGGCGAGAAAGTTTAAAGATGCTGCTACTTATAATAACAAGCACTGGCCATCGCGGGCAATGAATACTTCTAAAAATGCCGAAATAATAAGACGAGTCTATCGGCGATGCCCACGACGTTCATTCCAGATGTTCAGATTGTAGCTAGTTCCAGAAGAAGTATGTTGCGGATGGGCACGCTTTAAAATTCCATTCATACAAAAACGAATAATTCACAAAATGTTTCCTCAAGACAAATGGGCACGATTGCAACTTTCCAATATATTTTTAAGAATATTGCAGGACCAATCGATGGTTATCTGGTTTGGCGACCAAACAAAAAAACATGCGTTTCTGGTGATTGCAGAATCGACAACTGGGAGTAAATCCTAAAAATACGTGAAGTAATTTCACGTTTTGGTGATTCAGTTGCTATATTCTTTTTTATGGGCGATCTGAAAGAATGGATATATGCAAATCGTCCTCATACCAATAAAGACAAGACAAGCAATCCGTAATGAAATAGCAGCAATAGATGGAGCACTTTTGCGAAGAGTGTTTAGGCATTTTTAAGAGCGCTTAAGACAGCTCGTGCATCAATAAAGTCATCTGATTAATGTAATATTTAAGAAATAAAATTGCCATGTTCAAGCTTTATTTGGTTTAATAAATTGTTGGCCGTATTTTTCTTGACGAAAGTTCAAAATCAGTCAGTCGTGCACCACCTGCATTTGCATATGAGCATCACTAAGTTCACCTAATTTCTTTGACCAAAGTAATATACACAAATGTATGCAAAAACAATCTACTCCCAATTAGTAAGATTAAAGCAGCTCAATTACAATATTCAAAAAACATTATCCCTGAAAATTCATTTAAGGTGACACATTCAGATCACGAAAGGATTTCAAACAAATTTACAGCAATACACAATTCTAGTATTTAATAAATGGCTAAGAAGGATAAAGCAATACTTAGTTCTGAACTTTGTACACGTGGAAAGAAAATTACTTTGTCAAAATTTTATAAAAAATAATTTCAGTAACAAGCATTGCCTCCTTTTAATCCGATAATTGTCTGACAACGACGAGGTATACTTGAAATCAAATTTCCGATCACATCTTGGTCCAATTCTTTTCACCTACGGTTTAAGCGTACAGAAAGTTCGTTATCAGGCCGGTGCAGTTGGTCTTTAAGGCGTCCTTCCATCTCATGTCACAGATGTTCGATATGATTGACATCAGGACTTCGTTTTGACCACGGTAATATTTGAATTTGATCATCTCCGATAAATGGCTGGCATGGGACCACATTGAATTATCTCCACAAACCACCATTGCATTGAATATATCGTTCCCTGTTCATCGATAAATTCTCATTACTGGCTACAACCTACATTAGTCAAAAAACAAAGCTCGCCACTAATCTTCATTTCTCCAGTTCACATGATTTTGAGCAAACGTAACTCTACTTCTGCGATGATTCCAACACAACCCAACCCAACCCAACCAAACCCAATTTTCATTTCTCCAGTTCACATGATTTTGAGCAAACGTAAGTCTACTTCTGCGATGATTCCAACCCAACCCAACCCAACCAAACCCAATCTTCATTTCTCCAGTTCACGTGATTTTGAGAAAAAGTCTACTTCTGCGATGATTCACAGTTAATAAATGACCTCTTGCAGGAATGTTACTTGTTAATTGGTATTCTGCGAGCCTTCCCGTGATAGCCTCACATAACCTGTAGTGAAACTCATCAGTGAGTCGTTGTAGTACCAGAGTTCGATATCAAAACAATTACATTAGTAATTAATATCGATCTTGCAGAGCCGTTGTTTTTCGCCTTTGCCCTTGACCCAACCATATTCTATACCATCCAGATTCCCTATACCTTTGGACAACTCTATACACCATTGATTGATTAATACCAAGATTTTCTTCAACTGCAACTTTATGCTACCGCTTCTGCAGATATGTATGTCATTGCATTATTCTGTGCCAACAGCCAAAAAATAATCGAAATGAATTAAATATTTTTATATAGGTATAAGAAGTTGATAGCACACCACAGGAAGTGATAATTTACTATTATGGTCGTTTTCCATATCTCGAAAACGGTGGAAAAGTGGCATAGAAATTTTTTTCTTAAGGGTTTTGAAATTTGACGTTTTATCGAAAAATGGCGTATAACTAAATGAAAGAAGTTTAGTGCGAAACATTGCAGATTATTATTATTGATTTCAAATGTAAAATTGACCAACATTTATAACGATGAAAAATGTCTGGTGATACGATGATTTTGCAGGCCTGTGTATTTTTCTCCCCTGATGTTTTCAATTCGATGGAAGTTAATCAGCGAAAGTTTTTATAGATGTTGACAGTAAGATTCAGTTCGCAAATAAGCAACACCTGAGATTACTTCGTGTTCATTGTATCGGGTCAATCGGAAACTCGTTGCCGAAAAAAGAAATTTACCCCGACCCCGACAGGATGTGACCTTCCGGGTAGTAGTGAAATATTGGTCATCGCAAAGTACAAATGCCGGGATAACGCGGCAATTTAATAGACACTATTTGTTACGGATTAGAGTTAATTTAAGTTGTTATTGGACTGTTAGGTACGGATTATCTCTCTATTTCTAACGCTTTTGGAAGAGGAAGTGGAAAACTTTCCCAGGACATATATTGTCGCAACCTATTGTTCTACTATAGAGTGTGGCTTTATGTCATTATTGCTACAACGAATACGTATTTTATTTCTTTCATGCACTGTTTTATAAAAATGTTGTTCGTCTCGTGAAGATGGTGGTGCAAAGGAACGTTTTATTAAAGCGTTGATTTCTTTACATAGATTTCCGTATTTAAATTTACGTATTGGGAACTGGTAATCCATTATCCTCGCTGTGAGAATTGAAACGGGAGTTTAGACTAATATATTGACCTATTCTGCTAAGTCTCAAAGCAATTGTAATTACGCAAATACATAAATTGCTTGGCATCGAATTGAAATTCATCAACTAGTGAAGACACCGACCGATGGATTCCGATCAATCTCCTGGTTTAATTTTTGATTTTTCTTAATTATTTTATAGTTTCTACATGAACTGTCGTTCTTAACTATTACTGGCATAGCAAGTTTCAAATTCCAATTAAAAACATTAAGTTCGGAATACGGTACTAATTTCAACTTTTCGGCTTCGACAACAACAGCTGTATACTTTCATGTGACGCACAATCTCAAATTGCGATAAAGCGCCTCGGATATTTAAAGCCACATGCTACTCGGTTAAGTTTGCTGCGAATTCGCAAACTGGCGATATCAAAGCCTATTGTTGGCGTTCCTGCGAATATCAAAGCCACTTTGCGAGGATCATGCACTCGGCATCAAGCGCCCGTATCAAACAAAAACAATTCTACGCAACATATTTCGCGGGATTAAACAAACAAATGTTGATCCCTAAACGCGAACTAAAAGGCCAACTCTTCGTTAAAATTGTGAATATGTCGTGAAACATCATTGGGCTTCCACACGTATGCATTGAGAAATAAATATCACAGCAACCCCTTTTGAAAGAATTTTGTAAGGATTATTGTTGTTATAAATTTTAATTTATTTTAATTATTTTTTATTAATTATTAAATCGTTGACCTTATGTTTCACACTTTGGCAACTAGAGATTATGTTCACCGTTCGAGGTTAGTATTTTTTTAAGCTCGCTGTGTTCCCTTCAGTTGTAAAACGTGGACTATATCCGGCTAAACAAGCTACTAAGAAAATGCTCAACTCTGATTGCCCCAAAACGATATGTATTTGCTCAACGCCATCGTCTTTTGATAAATGTTAGAAAACATGCCTAACTTTGCACACATTTTTCACATTGAACTGTAAATAGCGACACATTTTAAACTATCATCGTTTCTGAATTGGGTTGGGTTGGGTTGGGTTGGGTTGGGTTGGGTTGGGTTGGGTTGGGTTGAGTTGAGTCAGGTTTGGTTGGATTCATCTGGTTTAAAAAGTAATGGGTATTCCGACATAAGAATTCATAATATGAAAAAATATAAATAAAAGAGAAAAATTAAAACATGCATTAAAATACAAAAGTAATATTAATGCATGTTTTATTTTTTCTCTTTTATTTCTCTTTGAAATCGTATGGGGGAATAAAATTGAAAAAAAAGAAAAAATAAAAAACGAGAAGAACAAAAACGAACTGAAATTATTAACTGCTTTTCATTTCTTGTGTGGCTTGTCAATGACCGTTTAAGAAAGACCGGAAATAAAAATGAAAAATATGAAAAAAGAAGAAAAAGAAAAAAGAAAATATATAGAAAACTACAGAAACTGAAATGGATAGCTGTTTTATATTTGGTTTAAAAAAACAATGATGTTCGGAAATAAAAAATCATAATATGAAAGATACAATAAATAAAGGAAAAAATATGTATACATTGAAATTACATGCTTTTAAAATTGGAAAATATAGAACGAAAAAAAATTGTAAAAAAATATTATCTGCTTTCCATTCCTCGTGTCCTTGTCCATTGAGTTTAAAAAAAGCAATAGTAGACTGGAATAAAAATTAAAAATATGAGAAGAAAGAAAAATAACAGAAACTGAAATTACGAGCTGGACATTTTAATTTAAAAGAAGCTTTTGCATTCCAAAATAAAAATTCAAAATATGAAAAATTAAAGAATAATTAAAAAATTATCGTGGAGCTATGAATGTTGGTCAATCAAACGATTATAGGATATTATGATCAAAATGCAATAAAATTAAACAAAATAATTGAGAAGAAGAAGATCAAAAAACGGGGTTGAGTGCAACCTAACCTAACCCAACTGAATCCAATTTAAAAAACATCTACTTTCAAATCCACCTTGTATTTCATTTACATTGCGTATACTTGCATAACGAAGGTGGCCGGATTTCGTTGATTTGAGTTTCAAAGTAGTGTGGTTCCGTTGCTTTGGGTTCTATTTCAACTCAATCCAATCCAGTGCAGGATACTGACAATACGATTTTAATGAAAAGGCGACGAGAGGGGTTGGATTGGATTGGGTTGGGGCACTCATTCAAAACAAAACCACTTGAAATTGAATGGCCCGTTTGTCACTTTATGATAGTGATGTTATTTTTTTCTTCTAAAAATCTAACCAACCCTAATCCAACTCAAAAACTATTCATGTTTTCGTTTCTGATTTCCGCTTCACTTTGATTTTAATTGGGTTGGGGTGGGTTTAATATTTAACAAAATTGTAACTTGTATGGAACATAATTTATTAAAAATCCAGTTTTACATCCCCATTAATCCATTAATTAATGGAATCTGGAATAAAATCATTTGTTTGGAAGAAAATTAATGCCACATCTTATTCTATAATTATCTCTATAATAATAATAATAATAATAATAATTAATATAATGTATTAACTAAATATAATAATTAATATGCAATAAAAGAAAAACTATATAAACAACTCTGTTTCTATGAAGCTGAAGAAGTATTGTCACAAACATGTATTTTCCTACAAAATCTATGATAGAATTTCTTGTACGGTGCTCCGATTTCATTACCATTTGATGTTCAGCTCATGTATGAGCTTTTAGCCCAATATTTTTTCCTGCTTGCTGTGTTCACTGTTCGGTGCGATGCTCATTAAGATTTCCGTTGGTATCTGTGGTTCAGAATATTAGTATATTACCTATTCTATCAGTTTTTGCTGTCCGTATAAGTTTAATAATAAATGTACACTCGGTTTTATTACATTTACCTTTGCAGTTATCAGAGCAATTGGCAAGTCGTTGCCGAAAGTAATGATTCAAGTGTTAGCTATGGCCGGTGACCAAACCTACGCCAGCTTTCCAATACCATTGTCTCAGTAAGATGGCGAATTCGAGACAAAGCAATCATCCACCTTGCATCTTCTATTTCATCATTCTTTTACCGTTAAGATGAGATCACAGTTTTTAAATAAAATTTTCCTCACATTTTAATTGTTTACTTTTGCAAACTAACCGAATGAAAATCAGCATCACGTTGATTTTGATTTTATTCAACGACCTTCCGATTGGCCTTATATTATTACAGCAATTTTATAAAAACGTTAAATGAACTACTAATACCACCAATAGTTACCATTTTACACAAAAATATAATATCGTTTTATTTTATTACTATTTAAATGGTTCGTATATTTATGATTCGTTTTCATGTTCCTTTTAAATATGCCTGAATGTGTAGCTATTTATATTTTGTGAGATGAAATACGCGCTGAAACGCCGTCGTCATGCTTTGCAAAAACGACCACGAACTTTAGGAACTAAATTCTTAAAAGCACATGAACACGGACGACGAATAAACTTTCCGAGAGATAAGTTTATTTCGATTATAAATGTTTTTGTTTTTCTTTTTAAATATTAACAATGGACTTAATAGTTATTTTATTAATTTTATTTAAACAAAATTTGAGTAAAATGTCAATGGCTTGAAATAATTATCCCACCGTTGCTTTAACATAATACCATGTAATAGGCGAACTACAACATTGTCGATGAACATAATTACGCGCGCTACAAGATCATAAAATTCAGTTTTGTCAGGCGACGCGATTATGTAAATTGAAACTCTGTACTGCGGTTAAAATATAGCATCAGACTATTACCGAAATGAGTGTCAGCTTACGCTTGGGAGAGAAGATGCCGGATTATGGTTATTATGGCCATTGTATTGTAACAGAAATTTGCATTGTGCCAACCACGTAGTCCATCTCATCCGTTACATTATTTAGAAAGGAATTCACAACTGCCGGAGTAATTTGTGTGTTTCGAACCGAACTATGCGCGCCACAGTCCGTTGGATAACAAACATGCCGTAAAAATTGATAATTTATTTGCACGAATTTAGTCAAATTTCTTCAATTGAACGTTTTAAACTAATTTATAAGGTTATTTTTGTATACTCGACGTTACTCTTTTCCTCTGGGCTTTCAATAATATAGTATGTAATGTATGTTTTGGGGAAAAATTTGATTGTTTTGTTTAATCCCGTAGTACAGAAAACGATTCAGTGAAGCTTTAACTATAATTATAATGAATCACGTAGCAGCTAAAGGGCCATGGGTTTCAATGGTTCGCAATTTGGTGGGACTGCCTCTCATCAGCCTAGAGCCGATAAGTGGGTTAAACTCTCGAATCTTTTGGTAGATTATTCGTCGCAGTTCTTCTTCATTTTGGGCAACCCAACCCAACCCAACCCAACCCAACCCAACCCAACCCATCGCCCAAACGTTACTGATGTGAGGAGTACAGTCTATAATTATTGAAAAATATTTGGATTTTTTCATTTCATCAATAACATGAGACTTTACACTTTGATGCAGTAGATCTATTATCTCGTTTTGTATATTTTTCCAGAGATAGTGAGCTCTCTTCTTTCTTCACCAATTTACGGACGTGCTCATCCATAATGGGATCAAATTTACCTAGCAACTCAACAATTTTTAAGAACTTACCGTTATTATACTCAAACAATTTCTCGCTTGTAGCTTGAAAAGTCAGACCACTCTACCAAGTATTTTTGTAATTGCTATAGTTCTTAGAAGCACCTCGTCCCAATGATTTGTTACATCAGTGATAATTCTTTGAGCGGCTGCATCTATACTTTAACCTTTGGTTCATTTCTAGCCATGAATTTTGGGCCTGAATATGATTTTTTTGGAAATTTCATTCTCTTTTAAAGTTTCGCAGAGGTGCTTCCAACGTTTAAAACCGTCCTTTGAAAGAGATCTTACTACATGTGTTTTATCGAAACAATTCACTTAATAAATGTCTTATATTATTGATTCAAATAATTATTTTCATAAAATAAAAATCTAAATAATTATACCTATAGAATAGAAATTTGAAACAATATATTTATTGATTCAATAAACAACATAATTATTAATAAAGCCAAGTATGATAAGATCTAATAATATCTGCGTACTTTGTTATTAACCTGAAAATGTTATATTCTGACGGTAGCACAAACAATGCCGTTATGTCGAGAATTCAATCACTGATTTAATTGAATTCCTGAAATTTCCAAGCGATACACACAAAAAACACGGTGCGTTTATTTGTGCGCAGAAATTTTGTAATGAATTCCTCCGATCACGCGGACATAAATCGACGTTTTATAAATGAGTAAGTAAGTAAGGTGCTCCGCGAAAATTGATCCCTGCAGAACCATCGCTCGATAACGTCGCTGAAGCTATTGTTTCAGGAGTCTCAGAAGTATTTAAAAACATTTACTTGCTAAAACCCCATGGCTTTAAAACTCCATTTGCCATCTGCCGCCCGCTGTCGATCGAACAGAACAAAGAGGCAAAGTACAGCAGGAAATGGAAGAGCGACGCCGCATGTGTGTCAACCACTGCTTCCTGTGTAACACATTACCGTAGAAGCCGCGCCAGTGTAACTGCTGTAACGACCGGACAAGCGGAGTTAAATATCACTTAATTCTGTTTCTTATTTAAACATTTTTTGTCATACGAATCGTAAATAAACTTGAACCGGTGGTCGATTACAGAAAGCTAGAAATTACTTAAAGTTTTAGAAATAAATCGAAATTTTACCTTAATTCAAAAATCTAATTTGGGGCACGTTTACACATTCAGTTTCAATTTCATTTCAATATATAAAACACCTATAAGAAATTACGTAACAAGGTTTTCCCATTTCGTTGAGAGTTTAAAGTGGTTCGTGATACGGATTTGATATGTGAATTAAGCTTACATGTTATCCAGACCACTAACCGTAACTTACTATAATTTATTTTCGCAGAATATCTTAACACCGTTGATAAACTTAATTCTCACAATTTACAATTTACTAAAATAGTGTTAGTTACCGATAGTTTATGTAGGGTACCAGAAAAGATTAAAGCTATCAAAAATATGAAAACACCAACCAGCATGATACCGTTTTTGTAAAATGTAATAAAATTTTTGGGTTGGGTTGGATTGGGTTGGGTTGGGTTGCCTTCCCTTCCCTTCCCTTCCTTTCCTTTTATTTCAGAGTTAGATAATGTAAAATATTTTTTCTACTAGACTTTGGAAAACATCAATATTTCCATATTAATTTGAGTTAGGAACAGTGGAATATTTCCTAATAAGTGCGGAAATAATATTTCAACACTGAAAGTTCAAAATCCATTTATTGAAATTCTACAAAACTATTTTTCATCTCTATTATAAATATTAACAGTAACATTGTCACAATTACTAAATGAAACTCGAGCACAAGCCTTACTCAAATTAAAAACAGAGCTACGATTTACGTTAACATGTTCTTTGTTACGCAATATTTTTGCTGCTACTTCCAACTTATGTCCAAATGAGTTCTCGATATGTGCTTCGGCCACATTGCTTGATTTCCATAAACCATGTCTTTTGAGAGTTGTTATGTCCGCTCCTGCATCGACCAGTATTGCAGCAGACGTCCTTCTAAAACAATGTCCGGTATAATTAGAAGGTTTCGGTAACTTCAAAAACTCGGCGATTTAGGCATCCCCCCAATAGATTATTGATGCCAACAGACTGCCTTGTACATTTTCTACTTCTATATCATAAGAAAAATCTTGAATTTTCAATTGGTGAAGGAAGAAGGGAACAATATTTCCGAAATATCACAAGTAGGTCCACATTTTCTATGTCCCCATTGGAAATTGGAAATTCTTTTCGTAAGCCCACGTCCTTAATGTGTTGAACTTGTAGAAAAGTTAATTTTTCTCGTCGCAATGCTCCACTGACACCAACAATCAGCACTATCTATAATTTAAATAATAATCATATAATTTCGATGAGCTCCAAATTAAAAAAATACCTTCATTATTAAGTATTTCTTTAAAAAATTCCTATTTCTAATTTGGTGAAAACACTGGATTTCCTAGAATGATGTCCTACTGGGTTTCGCTTAAGAAAAGCTATTAAACTTGGAAACTTCGTTGTCTATTTTTTTCTTTACGGATAATGTTGTCCTCACCATTGAATAAATGCTCCACAATGTAGAACTCTTGTATACTTTGAATTTTTGTTCGAAATATGCCGACCACACCTCATTGATCATCTTTACTCTTTTTTCCTTACACCAGTTGTCAAATTGACAATAAGCATTTTCATACTTTCCTTTGGATTTCACAGGTAATGAAGATTGAACCGCCAATGCAGCCGATTCTTCTACATCAGACACTTCGCTTTAATCAGACATTTTAATAAAAATCTTCTCCACAAATTTTTTTCTCGCCTTCACACATTTAGTTTTTTTTTTTACAAACGGAGTTATTTCTCTATAGTAACGAACACAAACATTTCGATCGCATTTACAATTTGTTTTAAATATTTTTTATTATAAAATTTTAAAAGTTTTCCAAACTAGTAGAAAAAAACATGTTTTAGATTTCGGCTAACGCCTCGATCTAAAATTTCATGCCTAATATGGAAAAATAATACATTTCCTATCTCGTTACACAAATAACTATTTTGTCGTTTAAAATTATCGTGGCATTCTTTCTGAAACGCTGTAATCTTAATTATCTGCAATCCTCTCTAATTGAGCAGCCGTGTATTTTGGACATTTTTGTCGCTTTCTATATTTTTAATTTCTGCTAATTTCCCTCTTGTCTGTCATATGGGAAATGTGAAATCTTTGGCCTAATCTTCTCGTTGGACTTTTTTTTTCTATTCCTTAATTTCTAATTATATTTTCAATAATGCTTCCTACAACATTTATTAATATTATTGAATAGTATATACCTCGAACAAATTTATATTATTCATATTTCTTATAGTTCTCGTATATGCGACATTTCTGTCATTTATTATCCATGATAAATCAGATCGTGTATCTGTAATAGACTATGCCAGTTCGTGTCGCCATGATATATTTATTCACATCCGCGTTACATCCATTCGAAAGTGTATTCTGATACGTTTTAACGCTCGTGCATATTTAAAACCGTCGGTATATGTTTATTTCATCCGCGTTCTTTTCACGTGCAATTCGACACTCTCCAATGTAAAAGGCACGAGCGAATAATTTGAAACGAGTCGTAAATACATTCGTTGTGCTATTAATTAATTAATTCTTCAATTACGCTTCAAAATAGTTTTATTTAATAATAGTTTGTTGAATTAGGTAAATAAATCGCATTTGCTGTAGCCAAACTAGTTTAATTATTTTATCAAATCAAACGCTTTAGTTGTTAACAGATTCATTTGCGTATTATATAAAATGTCATTGTATTTTTTTTTCTTCAACTGCAGCCATTGCTATATGTCCATTAATTCCTCACACAAGATATAGCAATAAGGCGTATAATACCGTAGCGAATTCGCAGTCGTTTCTACTAACCTCCATTGTGAAATTTCAGCAAATGCACTAAAAAAAGACTTAGTTTTATTGAAGATGCCCGAATAACGAGATTAAATTATGATAAGAAATCACAAGGCTTCCCCGATTCACCGACGGTCAAATACGCCCAAATGCAAAGTGCAATACGTTTAAGAAGTAAAAGTAAAGTGCTGTTACCTTGCGCATGTATTTGGCTCAAGAACCGTTAAATGTGTCTAGTCTGTTTTATTAGACAAATTGAACGGTTGTATCAATCTAAACATTAAAACATACTCAGGGTAATAGTGTTTTACTTTACCCTACAAACCGGGTGGAACAATAAAGGGATACAGAGTTTCAAGCTTTGCATTTTAAGCAGGAAATAATAAGCGACACAAAGACGGAACTTAAACAACTATTCGTCGAATTAGGGGTAACCTTTGTGTATTTTTGATCTCAACAAATTTGTATATGATCGTATTTCTGATCATTAACTCTACGATTTTCTCTGTAAAAACTAAAGAAATGAATTCATATTTTTCACAATTGAATAATTTAAAAAGGTAAAAAATTGCTATCTGATCTGCTCATCAATAGCATTCTTGATTAACAGGGTTGGTAGTCTACTAATAGGTTGAGGTTTATTTACTTTAGAGACAGGACCAATTATTGTTTGTTTCAAAAGACGAGGAAAATTTCGGGTTATAAAAATCCCATTAACATTGGTGCTGTCTTCAACGTTTTATTGATCTTTGATACAGCATGATCATGTTCAGTTGTCCTGCGCCACTCAACACCATTAAGTAGTAATTGTCTTAATGGTGCGGTTAATTCCAAATGTTGACGGATGAACTTGGCGAGATAATTTTAAATTGTGCGAAACCTGTGAAGGAATTTACCTCAGTAGGTACGCCTCATTGATCAATAGCTTAATTTTTGCTGAATCGATTTCTAACCCGGCAGGAAAGACTACGTGTTCTAAAAATTTTACAAGCCTAAAATGCCTAAAATGTGCATTTTTCACTAACTCCTTTCATTATGATGCGTTTCGTGATCTTTTTGAGTTCTTCCAACGTTTGGGCAAAAATTACAATATGATCAATCGAATTGGCGGCGTTTGTCTCACTTTCGAGGAGATGGCCGGACTACAAGCTTTGAATTTTCGAGTCGATGCCATAATCAAAGTTTAAAATGTTTCCTAGACTTGAGGAAACTTGAGGTTCAAGTCCGGCTTCCTGTTTTTTGTCCCATTATTCGAATGACGTTTCTCATACCACGATAAATTTGACTAAGAAACTTTTCCTCTTAATAACGCGTTTGACACTGGTCTAACCATGCACTTGAATTTTATTATCACCGAACGTATTCGAATTAGAGAACTATAACTGCCTGCTATTTTTTTTGCTGATTATGACACATCATGTCCAGTTTTGTATTGACGCTTAATTCTTAAGAAGAATTACTTGTTCGTACCAACTATCACTTTTGTTTGCATTAATTGTATTGCAATGCACAGTTAACTTAAAAGTTACCAAATTCAATCTCGACGATAAGAGTATTTGTTGTAGGGTAAAATGTCCGGGCACTCCGTATGTATTGCACTTTTCCTCTTAAGGTGGACATTTAAACGGCTTATTATTCTTATTATCATTGTCTTGTTGTTGCCTGACTTGTAGTCGAGCTTCGTTCCTTGGATGATGATTGTTTCGAATGCGGCTTGTTGCTTCTGTTAAATATTTGAATGGCGTCGACGGTCTTATCCGTAGCAGATTTCATGCTCTTAACCTGGCGTCTGGCCCTTTCACAGTTGCCACAGATTAATATAGCACGTTACAAGTCCAACTGCGGCTGAGCTAGTAAATTTTATCGCACTTCGTCACGGTCGGCGATCTTGTCTCGTAATATTGGAGTTTCAAGTGCGCCGCATTCATATTGTTTGTGTCTGTGCCTTTATTATAAAGTTTTCAACATTTTCAATCACTTTGACGTAGTTTGTAAAATAACCACGAATTGTTCGATTCGTTTTATTTCGGTGCGAATCTGCAAACATTTTCTTGATTACTTTCAGATCGGTTGTTTCCGTTGATGAAAGCTCGAACGTATTGTTACTGTCCGAAGCTTGTTCGATTATAGTAACGAAAGTCGCTACCTGCACAGCTTGTGATTTTCTGTCCAAGTTGGTTGCGTTTGCTTAAAGCTGGCTGAGGGCGCAATCCGGGAAGTGATGAATAACTTTTGATGATAATTCTCATCGTCATCGTCATCGTGCATGATCGCAGATTTTGATTATTTTCCTCACTAGTACCAGAAGACTCTATGATTCCTAAACCCACCGCTGTCAGCATGTAATGTGTTTTAGTAACGCATATGCAATATGTTGGTAATACTTGTGACATTATGAGATATACGTTTTGAATTACACTAATTTCAAATTTAAATTCATTACCTTAGTCCAGTGGTTCTTAACCTCGGTTCGACCGAACCCCTGGGGTTCCGCGAGTCAGTCTTAGGGGTTCGGCGGAGGTCAACCACCTGACTTCATCGTGACGTAGAAACCGTATTGGTTTCGAAAAGTAATGCTACATAACGTGTATTCTATTGGGAAAATTAATTATATTTTATTTTTCCAATTAAAAGGGGTTCGGTGAATGCTCATATGAAACTGATGGGGTTCGGTACCTCCAGCAAGGTTAAGAACCACTGCCTTAGGCTGATGGGTTGTCGTTTTGAAACATCTATGAAATATATGAAGAATTATTCCGGACAGATTTCTGGGAACAACATCGTTTTCCACCACTCATTTTCACACTGAAGACAGTGAGGACCTCCGCTGAACAGATACAGTTTCCTTATATATTTAGATGGGTTTTCAATGCTAAATATAAAGCACTTGATATGCCATAAATGGAAATGTAGTCAATGTACGTAAATGTGTTTAGCAAATTCATAGAGTACATGAAGTAAAAATAACATTGGATCAAAGATTTACGATAGGGGGTAGAGTAGTAGCGTAACAACGTAGAAATAATTTAAATTTTTTGCAAGGATTCGTATATCCTGCGGCGGTATTCTTAATATTAATACAAAACTTAGCAAAAGCTTTCCGGCTAGACGTTAATCTATTACAACGAAGGAGATAACTCCAGCGACGGACTTTAAACTTCAAATTTTTCGAATTAGTCGGAGAGCAATCTCGAGTTACTTCTGGGAAGCACAAATTAATTAAAACTTAACGAACGGACATATTGCCTTCTGGGTACAGCTTTTTGCCGTTCACGATTCAATTGTACTGCTCCACATCACGGATACGCGATGTGGAACTTTTGGACTGCGTCAAGCGAACGCACATGCTCCATATATGCGCGCTTCATGCGCACCTCCCAGGTAATTTTTCTTGGGTCGTTTAAACCGTTACACGACGGAAGTCATCTCTTGCGTCACCTCACCGTTTTAGGGACATAAAACAATTCATTGTTTGTATTATTCGCCGTTGCAAATGTGCACTTGTACGCGTGGTAAACGTAATGCAATTGTATCGCATGCACAGTTGTGATAATTAACAATTAAACGTAAACTGGTACACATGGTGCAACTCCGCCGTGTAAAGAAAATTAATGCGCGGTTTTAATTTTAAATGCAAATGTTATACGTGTAAACGGGGCTTCATATACATGACCTATATGTAAATGAATAGATGATAGATACGGTATTAACTTCGCGAAAGATAAAAAGCTGACCGCATAGACGGCGAGAGTGCTTGTAATAATTTAATTGCCATTATCCTGTTCCATATCTTACTTCGAGGATGTGTGTGGGTATTGTATTTATTGCGGGCACATTTATTTTAGTTAGCTGCGCTATTTTAGTAAATTACAATAAGTAGTATCAAAGTGGTATTTACTGCATATTCTATACTTTTAATAAGGATATACAATATGAGCATTGCGTTTTTTTTTTCACCAGTTATTGTGTTGCTTCTCTCGTTTCCGTTTCTTCATACCCCATTCTTGTTTCTCCAATTATTTCTCTCTATATGTAAGTCTTTATTCAGCCACATATATTTACATCAAGTTTGCATTTTTAGTTGATTCGCTTAAAGTTATATAACATACTCTTATTGTTTGTAGATTAAATCGCCTGCGGACGTCATATACGTGCAAATATACGACCCTGTTAGATAAGCAATTTAAATATGTAATGGACCACTAATAAATATCACCACAGTTTGAAGATTTTATATGATTCCCGTTCGCTAAACAATGTCGCACACATCGGCCCAAATGTGGGGACATAGTTCACTTCATTAGCATAATCGATGGATAAAAAATGGTCAGTCAGAATAGAGATCAAAATGTGCGCCAATATTCCATTAACATTGGACACAACAGAGGTCGTGTTGTAGAAAATTCGTTTCTCAGGCCCAACATTCTTGCAATTTTTCGTATTTGGTGGTTGTTCTAAGACACTCACATTCGCGTCGACGTTCAAGACTGCCTTCTGCAGACCGTCATGTTATCATCACTAACATGTTAGCACCGCTGCTCTATCACGACCGTTCTTTGTGATAACATGACCTGAGTATTTTATCTAATTCTTTAGAAATTCGCATTTTTCTAAAGTGTTTTTTGAAGTTTGCGTTCTCTAGTGCTTTAAAACAATTTAAACAATTTAGCCATGTGTTCTTGCAAATATACCATGGTGTCTAGATAGACTAGGCATGTGTCTTCTCGTAGCCCTCTCAGGATGTAGTTCATTAACTTTTGGAAAGTTAGGTGTATTTTTGAGTCCAAAGGGCATCCGTTTAAACTCGTAATGTCCTTGCTCTGTAGAGAAAGCGGTTTTTTTCCATTTCTTGATGGTATTCTGAACCTAAGTAGATATTGCTGAAGTAGTGACCTTTTCCTAATGTATCAATTCTGATATATTTGGCATTGGATATTTGTCTTCGATCATTTGGTCGGGTAACTGTATTTACTGGGCAGCTTCATGGAGATGGTGATTTAATTTATGTTTTATGCAATGTGTGAATGTTAATTTTTCTTCTTCTATACGAAATAGTTTGTATTTTTCTTTAACTACTTTACACTTGATTCTTCTTCTATGTTGAGTCCTTGACAATTCAATTTGATTTTTTGATTTGATTTGATTTGATATTTCTATTGATTGGGAATCCATTGTATTATTTCCTCAACTTCTATTGTTTATACGGATTCATCGAACATTAATCCTAATCATTGATCGGTACAATTTACGGCTACACTGATGGCTTGGTTATTAAGGCTGTCCATTAATGACCTCTTCGTCTCTTCGTCTCTTGACTCCTGGATGTAATTATTTTCTTGGTATGAATCATGTCGTTAACTGCTGTTAAAGATAGTTAGAATGTCTCCATTAATCGTACGTTACGTTTTGTCAATCCATGGGCTGTATGAACATTAAATGGAATTTTTAAAGAAAATGGTATAGTCGATAAAGAATTTGAATCCGTCGGATCTAATAAATGGCAGAGTGCAGTTCATGTTATTAAGTTAAATTTTTCGTTTTCAGATTTTAGTTATTTTCTCGGATTTTGCAATTATGTTGGCTGGTTGATGGTGCTGGCGTAACAAAAAATTTGCTCGTAGTTTTCTTGTTCTACTTCTTGGTTTTGTTTTTCGCCTTCTTGTTCTTCTTGCGTGTAATCCGTACAATGCGTCTTCTCTTCCCTTGTTGTTCGTAGTGTTCTCAATCTTGGAAGTGGCTAATGTCGCAATGACGGACTCTTAGTATTTAAAGCTGTGTTGGGTTTCACTGCTAAAAAAACTGACAAGTTGGTAGAAAATGCGAATCGTGTTAGGCAAGAGTGGTTAAAGATCACACGTCTTTGAAGAAATGTTGCTTATTCTGGTTGCTTCACATAGTTCATATATAAAAGCTTAGCAGCTACAACATTTTTTGTTCAACACGATTATGGACAACTATTCGACATTGTCGTTGCACATTTTGCGTGGCCTTCATTGATGTTGGCCTCTTTATTCATTAATTTCCGCGGTCTTGGTCAGGTAAATCACTCCGTGTTGCTTTAACATTTGTTCAAAATCTATTTATCAATTCACATATGTTTAATGTAGATACTTAAGATGCTTGAGCTTTAAGGAAAATCTATAATACCAGATGTCAAGCAAGAATTAGCAGTCGTAGAAGACCATACCGTGTGTGGTACTACAAGAATATTCAAGCATTATTTTAATAAATGACGCGCAGCATCATTTGCGTATTATAATTATCTTCTTATACTTCGGAACGGTAAATTAACTCAAATAACACTCGATGTAATTTAAGCTATGTTTATGGGCAGACTACCCCAACACAGAGCGATGAGTGGGTCGTATTAACGACCACCCTGCTGACCGACGATTGTATGGCGTGTCGCATTAACATATATACCGTAATTTCGAGACAACCCTTGGTGTTTACATTGATGAATTTATATGCAATAATAATGCCAGAATATCGTTTATTATACTCTATAATTTGTCAGAAGTATCAGACGGGTCTTACTTAACTAGCTATGTCTGCCATGATTTTCAAACAAACAACATAGGCAGACACACACATATACGTCATTCCGAACATAGTCAGAAAGGCTTAAGGAAGTTCAATACATGTACTTCCGTTATAATCTAAAATTTTTATGATTACCAAACATCACTAACGACGTCGAATTCTGTAGCCGTCAATGCATTATACAGCGGAAAGCATCTGAAAGATTTGAAGTTTTAGCACAATAGAGGAAAAAATACCTAATTTAAAACACCAATGGACTGATCGCTCATACAATCACAATCACAGTTATTAGAAATAAAGAGAACGCAATATATCTATTTAAGGATCTTTACTACGGGGTACAAACCCACACTACGAGATACGACCACACTGCTCCATACCAGAGCTCTTGGTCGTTTACGTTTGATCGTAAAATAAGATAAGCAACGACGTGCCGAGAATCGAAAAAATGTGCCCCCTACCAGGTATAATTATATACGCGTGTCTCATGTATTTGTTCGTCAGTTGTATGTACGTATAGCGATAATTTATGCCTGTAACTTACCCTACGTGTAAGTTTCTATTAGATGTCAGCCGCTTTCAGATCTTGCGGCATATGCACTGACGGGCTGCGACGATGGGGCGCCGAGATATACGAGGCCACAGTCCTATGAGAATTTGTTGGAACGAATACATTTTTGCGCTAGTCGTAGTAAATATCAGGCAACTTTTCTCAAATTACTCAAATTTTATTTAAAACTAACAACGCAACAAATACGTTACATTATTTTACGTTTCATTGTCATTATTTTTAATCAAAATCTCTGACAGAATTGTAACATTAATTTATGATTAATCTATTTGACAATTCAAAACAAGTATTAATTATAAGTAATTATAAGTAATTTAATCAGTGACTATAAAACAACGTACATGTTCCGATTTGATTCAAACGTTAAGGTAATTGATGAATAAGATTTTTTCAAATTCTGATTCTTGAACCTAGCGTTGCAATTAATTTCCAAGTTTTTTCCGCACGTGAGTCTACGCCATGCTATACCATCATCGTAATTTCATTCGTGCTTGCAAACTGGACGTTAACGTGGGTCAAGTATTTATGGCAGTATGTTTGTTGTTTATGTGATTGTAATTCAAATAAGTAATAGGGATATTGTACGTGTCCACAGCATTTCACATTAACGACGTTAATCTGCGTGTACTAATTGCTGTTTATTTTCAATTTTCTGCAATATTTCTGGTTGTTCCTTTTCGTTGTATGTTCATTCTTTGTTCACAATTTTCATTTTATTCTATTGAGATAAAGGAGATATATTTAAATGCAGGGTTACTGATAAAAAACATTATTAATTAGATATGTATAAAATTTATAAAATATAAACAACGGAGAAAATAAGCGCGCCACGTCGAGAATGCTAAAGCCTATTAGAAGGTTGTATAGTAGCGAAATTTTCCATATTTTAATGAAATAAAATAAATATTACCCTTACCACACAGCACTTTATTCAATCTCTTGCCTTACTATATAATCCGGTGTCGAATTTTCCAATTGTAGGGCCCTTTTCAACTATCCTATGAAAGTCCTCTCCAAACAATTCTGCCCTTAACACCCCATATCCTCATTTTCTACTAAAATTTCCCTTTCCTCTTTCCTCACAGGCTCCCCCGTAATTCCCCGCCTTTTTGCATATATGTTGCATATGTCCCTAATATTGTTTTCTCTCATCGCGTAGCCTACGTACATTCTTTCTCTTCCTGTTCTTCTTCCTCTCCCTTCCATTTCATCTGCACTTCCCTTATCCCCCCTTTCCTAAAAACCATTACCTTTGTCTTCGTGTTTAGTTCTAATCCTCCCCTCTTCAGGAAATCTTCTAACCTTCTTGCCATCTCCTATAGTTCGTTTTCCGTCTATGCCGAATGACCACATCGTCTGCGAATGACAGTGACCATATCTTTTTTTACCTAGCCCCCCGCCCCGTATTGTCCCTTCTTTAGTACCTGCTCTATCTTTGCTATATGGACATTAAATAGCTGCGAGCTCAGTGAGCACCCTCTCTGAACCCTATTGTTGTTTTGAACCATTCTACCAATTCCTTACTCTCACCCTGCATTATGTCTCCTCGTATTTTTTCTACAGATTCCTTCGATATCTCCGCCTCCATCATTTTTCCTTTGTCTACTGTATCGTACGCTGCCTTTAAATCGACCAACATTGAGTACACTTTCCTGCCTTTACTTGCCAGTTCCTCTTCCTCAATATAATTTAATACGTATAAGTTGTCTCTTGAACCTCTTCCTGTCTTTAATCCAGCTTGCCTTTCCGGCAGTATCGCACTGTCTTCCACTTCCTCATCTACCCTAGCCCCTTTCAATCCTGCATACATCTTGTATCCTATATCGAATAGCTTATTACCCTGTAATATTTCCAACACACAACACTTTCTCTGTGTCCTTTTTTCCAGATTGGGACTACTATCGCTGTCCTCTACCTTCCAGGTAACTTCCTCCTTCCCATCCATATATCATTCACCCAACCGCCTCTTCTGGTGCATTTAACCATCCCTCAGCGTTGTTTTATTTAATTTTTTTGCGTAAATTTTTATTTTTATTTCTACCACATTTCTCTCAAACAAATAAAATTGTTGAAAGTCGATTTCAGTTTGTTTACTACCTTTAAATGTAATGTATAATATTTTACTGCTTAGGGTGTCAATATCGCAGTGTAATTGAAGAATTGTTCGTAAAAATGTTGAACCGAATACTGTTACGTGTAACGTGGAAAATGGTTTAAAAAGACACATTCCGAACACGTAAGGTTTAAGCAATGAATTTATATATACAAAATAACTCACTTGTTGCTATTTATACATATAGCGCCACGATGTAACCATTTACGCCTTATTTATATACACAATTATTATATACACAACGTGGGCTATATTATAATTAAAATGTGTGTTTCCAATTTCGATCGTATATTAACATATTTTTTACATATATCAGCGATAGAAGGACCACGATAAAGAATCGTTGAGATCGGAAATCATAAAAACTCGAGACGTCAGGTTGTAACAAAAACGAAATATTATTTGTAGTTTGGACAAAATCCTGTTATGAGACCACACCTTCGTTGCGGAATCAAACGTTCTGTCGACGCATAATCATTTCCTTAACTTAATCTCCAAATTGTAACTCGTAAGTCGATAAATCCCCCGAAGCCTATTTAACGGAGCTATAATAAATTTCGACTTAAATCGACATGGTTGTGAGTACGTTATGTTATTTACGATTAAAAAAAAATTACTTAATTAAAAATTTAGTTTGTAAATAAGAGATTGGAACTAATTTATAATGGAATTCGCCATATTCGAAAAGGTATAACAATTTAAGCTTATTATGTTGTTTGGGGATATAATTATTTTATTGTCCTTCATTATTTATATATTTTTATTATCTAGTAATATGTAATAATATGTGGACTAAAATATACAACATTCAAGGCAAGATTGGACCAACATTTTAGTATCACGTGGGAGATCTCCAAATAAAACAAATAAACACAATTAAATACTTTACGTTATTTTCATTAGTTTAATATCTCCTTATAATTCGCAATTGAGCGTGTTATACCGCAATTTCTTATTTATGGTAGCATGAAACAGATAATGCAGCCATAAAATAAGCTAATCCGTATAGTTATACAAACACGGACTTGCGTTCGGTGTAATTAAGCAATACATTACCTTAATATCTGGTGCTTTACGCAGAGTTATTTAAGTTTAATGATATTTTCTAATTGTTCCGGCAAAATTATCGCCTACCAACGAAACAATTAATGGGAGATTATCACTAATAATAATTAGAGCAATAACGTGCAACACACTTCTTAAATATTTGTAAAATAATATTTCGACATTGGGGGAACTACTGCAACGGTTTTATTCATTTGTACATTTATATTGAGAACAGAACAATAATTATAGTGTCAGGTTTTTTAAATTAGTAATGATACGTCAGTGCCAAGAAAGACTGATTTTCTATAACAATGGTTATTGGCATTTGTCACGTTCACTTTTCATCTCAACTGAGTAGTTTAAATACTTCAAAAGTAAAATCACGTTTCCTTCTTTGAAATGCGCTCTCCGCATTACGGGACAAGGGCACTTTGCTCTCAAACGAAGTAGACAAACGATTAGAGCTTTTTGGAGGATTTCAGTGAGCGGCGATGTATGCGTCCAGAGCTTCGGCGACTTTTCACGCGAACATCTCGTTACGTTCTTTGTGCGCGTTTTCCTTAATCAATGCACGAACTTGGAGGTAAGACGCGACTGAATTATCAGCTTTTAAGCTTTGCGATATCGATCGCGCCACGTCTGAGCCAGAACAGTGTAGTAGATTAATCAACGTGTAGCCGTAAATAATGCTCGATAAGTCAAGAACAGACGTATGTACTTGACTGTCATGAACTTGAAGCGCAATGTGTTACTACCTATATTTTAATCAGCGTATTTATTTATATTTTATTGGCAAATAATTTGAAAAATGTTACATTGTGAGTATCACACATAGACCACTGTGACCATGACCACAATTAATATATAATAATAATAATATTTCCTTTGCTCGGTATTCGACATTTTTTGAATTTTATTTAATCCTTACTTTTGTTTTACAATAAATGTTTGAAAATTCTGATATCTTTAATGGTGGATATCACGTGTAAGAGAAATACCTATAATAAAAGACGAACATATTTGTTTTAAATTTTTAGACCTCCCTCTACTTTGTAATCACTTACAATCGTATTTACTAGGGCAGTATTGTGCTTGTTACGATGTCAGAGTGAAAATATCTAGCTTTGACATTTTTTGTTACTCATCCTTCAAATGGGTACTGCCATATGTTCAGTCAGATGCGTGGTTCAGTTTCTCTATGGCAGACATCCAAAGTAAATCTCTCTGTTCCTTCTGGCGTCGTCTTTTACCGAGTCAATTCGGCGGTTATTTGTGACGAATTTTGAGAATTCCTGTGTGCGTTATTATTCTTAAGCACTGTTGTAGATATATCGTCATAACCCTACAATATCCTCGTGTCGAGGATTAAGCATTCGTGTGAAATTAACCGATTTGTCCTATTCGTCTGCACTTAACTTAATCTGGCTTAACGACAATAATATTTTTTGGCTTTTTCACTCGATTAGAATTAAAAAAATTGCAAAACTATAAAACATGCAAAAAAATTAATTACATTGAGTTGGGTTGAGTTGGGTTGGATTGGATTGGGTTGACGACATCTGAAGATGAGCATCGTGTTTTATGAGGGTGACGAAAAGGAATCCCTTACTTTGGACCTATCATCTTACATTGCACCCAACATGTACCTGCTACAAAATTAGAGCCTTTTTTACCTAATTTGGACATCGAGGCCAGCGATACGAAAAATTCAATTGAAAATTCTTATCACACTTAAGTAGAGTCTAAACGCAAAATGGTGAACTATTTTAGCTAAGGCGTGTAACCCTTGAAGTTATTGTCACCAATTAGAAACACTAAATAAAATCCACAATAGCTGATACTTCTAAAATCCCAGCAGAAAATGTATGAATGGTGTAGCAGCGTATCCCATCTAATATGAATCTATGAATTCAAATAGACCCTCCTGCAATTGTGTGCTCTATTAATCTTGTATCTTGTTTGCACTTGTAATTGTAACAGTTAAGGATTTATTTCCATTTCATTTATTTCGGTTGACTTTTGTTTCTAAATAACGGTTCACTTCGTAATCTTCATTTGTATGCTAAAATAACGTAGTAAGTAACCTTTATATTTTATCGTAACCATTTTCACTGTAATTTTCTTGCAAATAATTTGTTACATAATTAATTCTGTCGCAATGACTTGTTCTTCATTCTATTTAGTTTGGTATTTTGTTTTTACTTCATCCTTTAGCTACTTCATAATTACTTTTCCCCAATACAAAGCACACTTCGTATTTGGCTATGGCTGTATAAATAGATATCTGATGGCGCTCTAACTTGCCCTAACTTTCCACTGGAATTAGCATATGCACTTCGGTGAAGGATCGGTGCAATAACTTTAAGCTAGCCTAAAAATTTTCAAATCTTTGTCAGTACCCTTAGTACTTTGTAAGCATCCTAAGTAAGAGGATAAGAATCTTTGATGGAGATCGCACGAGATGTACAACGGTTGACAACAAACGAAATGATGTGACAACTTTGGATATGCATTTGGCGCTGTTTAAGCGCGATTCAAAAGAGTTTCTGCACCGATTCATATCGATGAACGAACCAGTTGTTTTTTTTTTATAATGCTGCTGGTTCACACAATTTAAACGCAAATTTAATACGCGAATCCTCTCTTTAAACTATTTTCCATAATTAAAAAGCGATATTTTCTCCACAGCATGATAATTGCAGAATATATAAGTTTATGCAATCCCTATAATTATTAAACCAAAACGTATATAACACTATCGTGATTGACTTACACGTCATGGATCAATTCTTCTGATCGAGCAATAATTATTAAACTACAGCTAATCTTCTCGGTTCTACGAGATAAATCAATTAGAGCTCCTTTTCCCATTCTCAAATGTTCGTGACGGCTCAAGCGGTAATGACTATCTTATAATTCGTATCAAAAGACCGCGATGTATAATTACAAGAAATTTCACTGTATGCACCTTTCATAATATAATTAATTATAGTTGATTCATTTGTCCCACTGTTTGCAATATGCAGTCTAATTTATTCTAATTGCAAACATATTTAAATAGGTAATGTATTAATCTTAGGTAACCATAAATATTTATATTATAGCATTTTTTGCATACCGTTCTGTTCTTTATATCTCTGCAAATTCTCTCGCAATTAAGTTTACATACGTTCCCCAAACTTTTTCTGATACACTCTTTCTATCTTAACTATCACTTGAGATGACTTTATAAAATTTATATAAAACAATTTATTCACCTTTCGTCGGTTTCATCTCTCTTGAATAGTGTCAATTGATTTTAGCTGATATATTAATATTTTGTTCTCCTTTACGATAGTTTTTGTATGTGATGATTTTATTGCATGTTTTTTATCATTCCGCAATTGTGGACATAGGTCTTTCAGAATGTAAGCTCTGAAGATTGTAATTTTGAGTCCAAATTTTCTGTTTCCGGAAAATATGATGATCTGATTAGTTTTTTCCAACAGCGAAAACCTCTCTTCGAAAATTATTTGTTTATACATTGCATAAGTTATTGTTAGTAATATTAGACTAATGTGTGTTTATGTTGCTCCCTGCTAACATGACACAAATCTTACACTCAACACCAAACGAACTTTGCGCGTGTTATGTTCCTATAGTAAAGGTGCCCGAGTTGAAGAACCTCTTAATTCATTACGGGCTTCCCGTGAGATTTAGTGAAAAGATCATGGTCAATGATACGTGCAAATACTTAATTCTTAGCGTGGCAAGATGCGCGTGCAATAAGAACGGTGAATAGTTCTAGACAGCACATCCAGAGAGTCAATAACTCACGTTTATGTGGAGGTAATTCTGCTATTATTCAAGGTAATAGCATATCATAAATCTGATTGATGTGGAGACCAGAACGCAGTTGGCTACTTTTTTCCACTTGTCTCAAACGTACTGCACATGCACCCAGATAGTGGTTTAAGTTACTATTGATTTACGGCGTGAGTCTCTTTGGGCTTGTAACGGCCGGCGTTGGGAAGTAATTATAACCATATACATTAACCTAAAGGCCCATGAAACCGTTTTAAAAATGTTAGACGTTAATTAATTCCCGTGGCGTTGTTTAATTAACGGCGACTTTAATCTTTATTAATTGATACTTCAATTTGAGTTACGCACGCGTTGTTTTTAATGGGAAATTATTCGATTGGTTGTCGGAGCTGAATGCGACGCGCAAAAGTAGGTAATATTGCATTGCATAATACTTCCTTTCGTAAAGCAAATGAATTTTTTTAACATATATTTCGTTAGAAATCCAATTTTTATATCGATATCTATCCCACGTTCTCCCACTACACTTGACATTTAGAGTTTCATTAATTTCGTACCATCTTGTTTCTTCGCATTTTTATTGCAAGTTCTATTTCTATATTCCTGTATTTGTTTGTTACAATCATTGTTTGTCTGTAATTTCTCGCCTCTTACATTTCAGCATAGTTTTGTTATCCACATTTCCTAATTTGTTGCGTTTTCTATATAAAACTTTTAAATTGACTTAACAATATCCAAAACGAAATAAATAAGATATTAACATACCTTGAGTGGAGACGGACTGTATATGACACGGCATCAAATGAAACTTGCGGCCAAAATCCAGTTTTCAGTTTTTATGCGCTGTTTAACGACTTCGCAAGCTGATTAAAAAAAACTTTCTCGTATTTATAAACCGAAAAATTCATAAAACCTAAATTGCATTGCATCGCTTTGGGGGATTAAAAACTGTTTCAATTGAATGGGACATTTTCAAACTCGAAATTATAAACTGAAAAAAGGTTTATCTCATTCGAAATGGTAATTTTTTCTAGCGTCGATATCACAGAAAGCGCTTCGCGTTTTGTTCTTTTTGTTGGCCGCACGTTCGCGTAATTAATAGAGAAATTGTGGTTCTGTTATTAGCTGTTAAGTGCATAAATATTATATGGGAAAGTGATTTAAACGATTGTTTTTTTTTAGCAGGTAGTAAACTTACATAAAGCGTGCATAAACGAGATTGGAAAGTGTTCAGTTCAGCTGCTGTTCTTGCCTACCTGGAACAAAATAAATAACTGTTTTTAATCAACATTGTCAAAAAACGGCAAATTATTGGCATAATACGTTCAAATGGGTTAATTAATAAGACAATTTGCGATTTGTTCCGTATTGAAAGTAATAATTTCCATAGTTTGTTACTATGACGTATAAATTTTTTCACAATTTTATTCGTCCAAATGTATAAAAAATATTGATATTGTAAACGAAATTAATTATATTCATTTATATTATAAAAAATAAATTAAAGAAATTGATGCAACAATTTAACTTTAAATATAAACACAAATCTGTGGTTGCCTTAAATTAAAAACCATCGAAACGGACAATCAAAAATCATTGAATAAATTTAAAAAGTATTGCATCATTTAACTGGTGATTAATATGCATAAGTATATGTATACGTCGCGATCGTTAGAATCTATTATATCCAATGCGATATAACAAAAAACTTACACATATACTACTTTACCTCGCATGTTGTTTCTAGGAGTGGGCGATATTGAAAAAAAACTGAAATAATATATGTGCATTCCGTGATGCTCGATTTGAAGCATTAAAAGTGTGGGTCAGCTAAATGAATTTCAACGGGTTTCATTATCGAAATAAAAAATATTTTATCGGAGCTGCATCAAAATAGTTATTAACGTGATGAGGCCGAAAAAATGGATAAATAATCAAATTATCAACATTTTTGTTTACACTGAGTATATATTAATATTTTGATTTAGTATTTTTAGTTGGATTCTGTTAATTTTTAGCATAAACAATATAAACTGGCGGCTACAATTACAGGGTATTGATATTTTTAATGGAAGCGTAAGATATATCGGTTCCAATTTATATAAATTTTGTTAGTTGGCATTTCAGTAGAAATACAAATAAATTCAATTTTTTTATGTGACACTAGTCATAGAAATTTAAAGAAAGTGTTCAATTTATTAAAATTTCATTACATCGCATTAGTGTTTAAAGTCTTAAAAGCCAAATTCATTAAAAGCTGATGTAGCCAACCAAATTGTTGGAATGCTTCAAATGGGCATAAAACAATTGGTTGCTGAAAGTTTTCCAAAGTGTTATAAGTAGGCTGTGGAACCGGTACAGGGCGACCAATAGTGTACGCTGCCGCTGTGGACAAGATCGTAGAATATGCACAACTATTAGGGATGATAGATTTTTAACTTTAAATGGTAGAAAAAATTCAACAATCGCTGCCACCGCACTCCTTCGTCAGCTTCAAAACGCTCTGAAGCAAGACCGGCGATCAGAACAGTTATGAATCGATTTCATGAAGTGGGTCTACAATCTAGAAGACCCTTGCGACGTGCTCCTCTAATAAGTGAAAATTAACAATGCATACTGGCATGGACACAACAAAGAGAAAATTGGGGTTATGAATGGCGGACCACACTGAATACCGATGAATCTCGATTCGGGTTACGTAGTGACTCCAGGCGGGTTAGGTCTGGAGAACCGGAGGCATTCCTCGACACCGTACGGGGGGGAGTTATAGGAAGAAGGACGCCACTGTACATTTGTGACATCACCATGAACGATGTTCAAAACGACATCATTAACAATAGCCCCCTTAGCATCTTCCATAGGACAAGAATTTCATTTTTATACGACAATGCTAGACCTCATAGGGCACAAATTGTGATGCAAGTAATTGAAGAAGGTGAAATTGAACATCTGTAATTACCAGCTAGGTCTAAAGACCTTATCCAATAGAGCACATGTAGACCCGCACACTAGACAACTATAGACCAGCACGTTTAACATTGAGGGAATTAAGAATGATTTTACCTCAACTGTGGGATGATTTACCGCAAGATGATATTGACCATTGAATCTTTAGAATGTCACGCCGAGTACATCCAGTCATGCAAATTAAAAATAAAACAATTTTCAAATTAAAAAATGTTACGTTTGTGAATTTCTATAGTTTAACTTTGATTGTTGATATTCTTTTAATTTTTTTTTTGCATTTTATCCGAAAGATTTGTTATATATTAACATCAATTAAATTGTTTTTATATGTAATTTATTAATATCTCATAATTCTTGTCGCCAGTTTATTACACGAAAATTATAAAGTACTGACGTTTATGTTAATTCAATGGTTTTGTTAGACTAGAAAGTATATTCGAAATAAACAAAGTACATGTGTTGCTTTAATACACCTGCAACAATAAAAAAAAATCGTCTAATCCCCAGATGTCAGTCAATTCAATGTTTTTATGCTGCCTAATCAATTCTAATTCCCTTGTATAGCAATTTCTTTACGTTAGCCAATAGTGGTATTCTATTACTTATAACAAACTAATACAAATCAATATAAAGACAAGAATATTACTTAATTGAAGCAAACATGCTGTCATACTGATAATAGCAAAATAATATTTTGATTAGAGTATTTTGTTTTTTGGTGTAGACTCTATTTTATTTTGGACACTGTAAACCGATTTGGTGTTCAAATAACATGATGCTAACAGTATGAAACTTTAAACTTAAGATTTGTATGTAGCAAGGAAGGAAACGACATATTTTGAGAGATATATGTCCCAACCGACGATGCTTCACTCTTATCACTTTTTTCCGTATCTCGAAAACGGTACGAGCGATCACAAAAATCGTTGTTATAAAAGTTAAAGATTCGTAAGTCTAAACAACTTCTATTTGGAAAATTTTTCGAGAGATGGAGAATAAGTACAAGAAAGTTCCGTAAGGACAACTGCAGATTTTTTCATTAGATGTTGAACCCAACCCAACCCTACTCAATATTTTGGGTTGATATTAAAAATATAAAGTTGTACTCGCTTGACCAAGTTCAGAATCCCAATGATTTTCTTGAACAGGTCGAACATGTTTAACTATCTGAAAGGTCTAGAAAATATAGAAATCTCAAAATGATGCCTACTTAGTACTCTTTGCTCAACACTTTCGCATAGTTAATGTTGTAATTTTTTATCTTGACGTTTATCGGAATGTCTCTGGTATTTGCCAATGAGCCAATCCTTGTTTTATTTGCAATAGAGCGAACTTTTTTTTATCGCAAAATGTCTAAGAACCTTATTAATTGTTTTCATACGAAAGTCGATAGGTGATTTTTTAACTTCGAGCAAAGTAAGTATATTTATTTGTCGTTGCAAAACATCCATTGTCTGAAATAATAAAAAGAACTTTGACGAAGTTGTCTAAAATGAAAAATGTTGACTTTACAAAATTTCGTAAAACGTAAATTGTCAAAATGCGCGATGTGTCAACGTAAACCAATCAAACCAATTGGGGTGTCGGGTTCGTTATGCTTGGTTTGGGTTAGTTTCGTTGTTTGATGACATTAATTCGCTCTAAAACCATCATATAACACGTTGTTCTAGCTCCCGTTTTCTGTTTATAACTAAAACAATATTTTGCACCTAATTCATTTTTCACTTCAAATGTAATTTCATCTAATAAAATTACATTGTATGTCAAAATGTGTTTATGTATTTAACATTTGTTTAGATCACCAATTGATTTCTATACAATTGCTTAATAGCAAATTCTAAATTATATTCTATTTCATCATTCCTTCTGCAACTACACGCCCCTCATTTTCCTAAAGCTTCTTACTTGAAATGAAAGTGCAAATAATTTTTAAAATATCACTGATGTGTGTTTTGGTAGTTGCGTGATAAGTGGTTATATTTTTCGACAATATTTCACTAATAGCCTGCACATCCAGCGACCCAATCCAACTTAACCCAACCCAATCCAATCTAAATTTAAAAAAATAACAATCAAGTACAAATTGTGTTCCACTCGTTTATGCCAGTATAGTGCCAATGATTCCGACACCCATTGCAAAAGTACCCTTTTCTAAAGTGGAATAAAAAACTTAAATCGTGATTCTCACCCCTGGAAAAAATCTTCATCGTATTGACCGGGGATGGGCCCTGTTGAAACCACAGAATAACATAACAGTGAACATTTCCAGAAACATATTTGTGTTCAAGGGATCATTCCGACTCTCATTTAATTACGAAAAATACCAAACAGCACGATTACTAAGTCCCAAGTCGTGATCCCATTGGTGGTTTAATAAAGCGGTTATTTAACTAATATTAATTTAACACTTTTCTTTTCAGGTTTCCATAATGACGGATTTTCGATTATTATCTTGGATTATTTACACACATCGTGCTAGCGGTAAGTTTTTAACAATCCTGTAATATTACACACACATATTTATTCAAACAACTAAAGTTAATTGGTATGTCTTGTCGATAAGGTCAATTAAGACCGTGACGACATTTTACAAACCTGTATAATTAATGAACGAAAGCAACTAAAAGAAGTGTGCTAAGCAAAAATGGAAAGTCAAAGAAGCCAAGGAAACAAAATAAACAAAAAATGAAATAAATATATAGAAGGAAATAATCAGGATCACATTAGTAATTAGTAATAACAACCAAGTAGAAATAGATATATTCAACAGCTCTACTGAAGCGTATCTAGTTTGTTAAATTTATTTTTTTTTTATTTACATTCAAGTTATTTATGAACTCGTTAGATTTTAAATAAAGTTGCTGAGTAAAAATTAGTTAGAACTCGTAGTCGGCACAGTTTTTAAGTCATTCGTTTCTATGGTGTGTCTCAATATTAGTATACTCTTGCGAAAATTTATTAACTTCAGACTTTTTCATAACACAGCAACGCAATATCATAAGTATTAGTTTCAATCTCGAACATCTGTGAACATCTCAAAGTACCGATTTACTGTACTTATTATTCAGCTTAACTGAACACTCGAGTATTATATCCAGCATACAAATTAAACCGCAACGTCGGATTTAGTTCAAAAACAGTTCCTACCAACTTGTTAATAAATGCGATCCTTTTGACTTACGTCGCCATAATAAAAAGCTAAGATACGAAAAGTTGTCTCTCGCTTGGTAGGGATTTAGTTACATGCACATTTAGTTAGATATTTATATTGAGTCTTAAATATGTTTTGCAAATAAACAAGTAATACCTAATAAAATACCACAATACATGTTAATGAATATTCTGTATTCTGCGAACGATCTGCAAATGGGTTAGATAAATTTATAATGGAATGGATTAACTATCGACAATACCAGTCAATATTTTGTACCAATTATTTCATTAATTATTTATTAATAAACTTAATCAATCTGATGGCACCAGGAACCCTACGGTTGTGATTTTTGGTGAGGTTTATTAGAGGAACTTACGAAATTAGAGAACGTTTTCCGTGATCATAAAAGTCAGTAATGTCTCTTGTGCGTCGAAGCGTTAAACGTCGGCTGTTAGTTTTATCCGTCCGCCGGGAATAATTTAGAAAATATTGCACATATATTTTACACTTACTCCGCCGTAATGACTCTCAACCTGAGAGTAGTTATAACTCAGCCTGCCGATTTGTTGACCCGTGTGAATTTAATTAGATTTCTGGGTGTTTTGATGAATGATGCGAATTACAACTTCATTCGATTAATGTTTTGCATGCAACGACTTGTACTAACGATCGGCGACGGAATTAATAAATTGAGCTAATGTAGAATTATAATCTATCTAATGAATCATATAAGTTAGGTTATTGGTTTTAATTAATTAACAATTCCTGTAAGTTCTTTAATAATACGTTCAACTTATTATTGCTAATTTGTGCATTTTACGACGAACAAAAATTTGTTCCAAGCGCGTCATTGTAACGAATCTGCTTGATTCAGCATCAACGTATACACAACGTCCATATAGAAGAAAAATTAAATTCAATTGAAAAACTTTTAATCTAAAATTATTTATTTGTCGTTATTTATCATGCTCATACCTGTTTATAATTCTTAGAAATTATTCATACAATTTGTCTACCAATGTCAAGGTCTTAAATTTTAGTTTCTGTACCAACGTGTACATAATTTTTAGGAGAATTGACCCACCTATGCAATTCTGTACTTATTTACCATTCAAAAATAAATTTAGCAACTGATGATACTTCTCAATTTTTATAATTGCATACGTCTAAATGAAATTTCGATTTATCAACAGAAATGTTGACGTGGGAAACTATTGATTTGTTAAAGGTTAAAAAAATACGAGAAGAAAATCACGTTGATAGAGTTCTATAAAAATCATTAATTTTCATGCGTTGTAACTAATAATTCGGCTCACTCATTTGCTTCCAGTTCTGTTACCATTCAGTTCCGACACTTTCTAATTTGTCATTTATTTATCCAGTTTTAAACGCAGGTACTTTCAAACAATACCAAAATTTAAATACATTCACTCAGATTGATATCTATCGATATTACCGTTCACTTTCAAATGGTCTGCGGATAAGAATTCACCGTTTCGTAATAATAAATAATTAGTTACCGTTACAAATGCGTTTTTAGTCCAGTTGTACCTGTTTGCATCAAGCCTGACGAATTTGCTTTACTAATGAAGACTAATTAAAGTCCTTCACATATTCGAACAGTGATCGCGGATTAACTCGGTTCAATTCGAGTAAAAGGAGAATTGTTTCTCGCTCAATTACACACCTAATCGAATGATACACCATTAACACTTTTAAATGGCATCTAAGACTCTAATTAAATAAGCGATTGGTTTAATGGAAAGTTGATTTTTAGAATTGAAAGGGTGTTTTATACGATGTCGTTAACCGAAATCAATTCAGTAACATTTAATATTTTATTTAATATTGATATTGTTAATATTACGAAAAGCTGTCGCTCATGATTGCGTAATTTTTAAGTGCCAGAGTCTGGTGGTGCATTTTGCAAATTGGCGTTTCCTTTATGTAACTAACGCCAAACACCCACGCTTATAAAATGATCTCTTTCAGCGAACTTCGTCACTTATCTAAACTTAAAAATTCTGTGGATTATTTTCTCCGCAACTTTCTGCATCTACGCAAATCATTGACAGACGTGATCGCTTTCTTATTACGTCAGCGTTATCGTGAACATTTGTTTGTTATTTGAAGCACTGATCCTTTTACTGATGTATATCTTGAATTAATTCCTACGTCATTAATTAAATTATCGCTTGTATTTTCTTATATTTTACACATTTTATGTGTATTGATCGATTTCAAAGTATTTAATTGTATGAGACGTGGAGCTTGATATTGCTACATATCCGACAGGCGCTCTTATTACTATCATTAAACTTTAACAGACTGTACCTGCACCAAACAAAATAAAAGTGTACTGACTACTAAAAACTTAATTGCAAAATGTAGCGAATATCTCCAACATTTTATCGATATTGCATCTTGAACATAAATGGAAAAATATCAGTATTTAATTTCAGGAAAACTTGTATCGATTGTTAGTTATTCGGTAATGGAATCAACGAAGCCTTCGTGCTGCGCATTGTCTAGCATAATAGTCGCTAATTATATAGATTAAGTCCACGCCATTGTTCAACATCATATTGTTGTTGTACGAATTAAACACAAAATACCATTGATTTATTACATATTAAAACGCGATCATTTAATCGATATTATTGCCGTTCGATTAACATTTGCGTTCAAATACGTTTGCTTAATTATCGGATTGATTATGTAACGTTCCAGATTTCTGTTTAAAAAGGCGGAAGTCTGCGACAATGCGACGGGTGACAGTTCGGAGCTTAAGTTTCTCCGTCATTTCAGCGCACCGGAATATAAATTAAATACCATACAAAAACGTTAAGGCGATAATTATGGCATCAAATTGCAATTACGCAAACTCATTAACGTACTGGGAGAATCTCGCGTTAAATATTAAATTAACACATTGAGTCTCGATTAAGAGGCAAATTGAAAATTAATAACTAATAGGAGGAAGAACCCGGAACATACTGGATGTATGTTTTGCGTCATAATTAGATTTGGCGACCTTTTCGTTTAAGGTGTGTTAAAAATTGCAAGTGAAATTAATTATAGTTATGCAATGATCTTTTATTTTAGTAGTAAATTAAGTTATTTGAAGTCGGACATAAAAGTAGAATAAGGAAATGAGACCATCGCAGAAACAGCTTCACATCTAGAAATACAAATGCAGTTTGTTTGCAACGTATTGGGTTCGTACAAAATTATTACCAGCATTAAATTAACAGCAAAGGATCGAACAGGCTTGAGCTTTCCCATGCTTTTCATAGAAACTTCACTAAAAAAAACAATGAAATGATACTGCCTACGAGAAAAGTTGTACATCACAATGTTTACATTAGTTCGTGTCTAATTTATTTATTTATATGATTGCACAATTATTTAAATACTTATTTGTAACTAAGCTACTAAGATATTTTCGCACATTTGCACTATTTCAGTACATAAATGAACTGAGCAGATGATTTCAAATTTAAAAACAATTTCCAACGTATTCAGATATTGCTCATTTGCTCTTGTTTCAAATATTAATTGGCAACAGACTGTTCTTAGATCGCAAAAAGTGTGAGAATGAGAATTTAAAACCATTATAGTTACACTCAGGGTCGCTATGGGGGTAATCGTGCGAATTAGGAATGAAAATATACAATTTTCTACAACCCCTTAACGCTGCAAATAAGTTACAATGAATCGTTGTAAGTTGTAAGTTGTAATGGCGGTGCTTCGTGTGAAAATATTTATTATTTTTTTATTTTGTCAAGTGCTCATTGATACATTAACATTCTATTACATTTTATAAAGGTAATAATGGATCATAAATTACATGTAATGTCTCGATTTCTGTATCTAGTTATTTTCATTTTGCAAACAATATTTTTTTTCTTAAAAACTGATATTAATAATAGTTTTAAATATTTTCGTTTCAGTTAAACTACCCCCGACGCGGGGGCTAAACAAAGTCATTATTACCCCAACCAACGATACCTTCTTGTTTGTTAATATTGTAGAGAATTTAATCCAGGAGCGCCCCCGCATACTTCCCTTCTGGCCAGATTGTTTATATGATGCAACTAAATAACTTTGGTAGGTATTATATTATTCCATTGTGTTTGTATAATCCTCTAATGTGTGTTTATTATACATGCAGTACGTGCTGTAGGTATTCGTGTTTCTCTTTATATTTTTGAACTTTCCTAACAGAACTCTACAGTGGCAGCGAATATATTTAGTTACATTGTTACTACATTTCTTATCGTTGCGAATAACAGTTTCTAGTTTCCTCTAAATGCATTATTCACCTTTTCCACAATTCTCACTACGATTTTTCTTCCAGAGCTTTTACTATACTCGGACTTGACTAGTTTGAATCTATTTGGTTTTTAATAATCGTTACCACGTTTCTATTCGTTTATTATGTTTCATACATCAGTTAGTGCTTTTCGTATTCCTCTTTACGAAGTTTGTGATAACAAATGCCTTTTCCTCCGGTGATATCATTGCATAAAAATTACATTCGTTTGCTTCTGCCTGCCACTGTCTAGCACTTATTGCAGTCATTTTATTGTATCACAATACCTTGTACGACTCTTTTAGTTTGACATAGTTTTGCATTTGTAACATGTGATGATACGACCTACATACGGTGAAATAGATACTTACCTTAGTTTACTATATGTGGACCCGAGAAGCCACAAGGAGTCTAAGTAACAATATCATTGTTTTGGGAAAACGTAAATCAAAGTTGGAAAGTTTTTGTATTTTAGTTTTGGCTTTTCAGCAATCGGTTGAAGGATGGGAAGTTGTGCAGGAAGCTTATCTGTTCGTTGTTTCCTCATTGCCAGTTTCTGGTAAGGCAGAATACGTTCTGCTGATGTTGTCTTGTAAAAAAGATTCACCTTTTATAATGCAGTACCTGCATTCCTCATATCCCTGACACGATTTCCTTGCAGCACTAATTTAATAGTTGAAGATCAATGAATTCTTCGTAACAAAAAATTTTCGACTTGCTGACGCAACCAGATTCAGCCAGTCTTCTGGCACATATAAATTACGTTGGTTCTTCTTTCTTTTAAGTTTTATGATTCCTGATTACATTCTTTGTATGAATGTCTAACAATTAGGGAGTGGTAGTCAACAGTCTCAATATGGATGTTCTGAACAATATAACACCAAAATTATACAATTAGGTGGCTTTTGTTTTGTCCTCCGGAGTTGTCACCGAAGGCTGACATTTGTTTAACAACGGGAGGAAGAAACTGGATATACATTAACACACGAGATGCTACTTACTGGCAGCCTTGCTTGCCTTTCGTGCCACATATACATATGAGCAATGCCACTGGTTAGGTTGCAGATATTGAGGTTGTACGTCCACAGTTGTCGCAAATACTAGGCTTTCAAATTTGATACTTGTGGTGGCGTCTTGGTTGTCGTCCATTAATTCCTTGCATTTTCTTTTAATTACCTTAGATGAACTTCTTTCTCAACTTCATCTGCATGCTTTAACAAGGTGTACCATGTGGTATTGCTATTAGCAGCCTGTCACATGTTGAACTTCTTTCTCATTCCCATTCATTTACTGATATACAAAAACAATAAATGATTAAGATTTTTTAATAACACTGCTAGCTGTCTGATTCCACTAACAGAATCCTTTGCAATAGTTGGTGGTAAGGGGTTGCTAGTGACACTGGATCTCTAGTGCTCCAAGGTTTAACTACACTAAGTAGTGAAGGGGCATGGTGCTAGGTAGCAGTACCCGTCAAGTAAACCATTTGCATCTCTTTACCATTTGATAAATTTATTTTTTTTTAACCCATGCCTGTACATAACCCATTTTTTCAATAATATCACTTAGACCCCTCGATTTCTCGGGTCCTGCTATGCAATATTGCGTCACACCCCTTTATCAACGGAAATAAGTAATTTTGTTAAGTAATTTTTTTCTCCTGACATTAACCCTACATTATTACATACTTAACATTATTTTTATTTTCCTAATACCCAACTTCTTATCCTCATACATTTCAAATGTCTTAATATAATACAAAATTTCACACAAAATGTTAATTAATTACACATTCAGAACTCTTCTATTTTAGCAGTTATAAGGAATATATCTTTTTTGCATTTTACATTCAACTGCGTTAATTTTATTTGCAGCTTGCAAAATTTTGTAAGGAATTGCGGTCCATACGTTCCTTAGCATGCTATTATTACTACTCCTGACTGAATCAAATTTCATGCTTTGCTTGCTTCATTTATCACCTTTAATTCTTGAACTTCATTTGTGTATTTTAATAATAATTAATATTATTATGTATTTTCTCATTGCTCGGCGCCTAATTGCTGTCAAAAAACCTCACCGTCACATCTAGGCCATAAGCCAGTCGATTTATTTCCATTATTAGTACTTAATTTAGTTCTAGTAACCGTTGCAATAACTTGAATGGCTAGTCCTATTATTGTTTTCAAAAAATATACAGTGCCTTAATACTGGTGGACAGAATGTAGCCTAGTGAAAATGGTAATAGGACAAGTTAAAAAAATGGGAAACAAGAGAAGTGGTATATCCAAATGGGAAGAAAATAGAATAAAACTGTATGACAAGGCAATGTTATCTGTGATTGAGGCAGAAAGAAGGGGAAGGAGGAAGGTAGAAGCGCAGGAAAGAGAAAATAAAGTCATAAATGTGAGGCAAATTACAACAGAAGCCACGATAATTAAGGGGAGAAAAATCGACAGCAGAAGAAAAAATGATAGCAAAGTTTAGATGTGGAAGTAAGGAGAAGAAGAACAAATACTGGATGAAAGAGAATGGAAAAGGTTAGGATGAATGGAAGCATTGGTTGGGAGATTGTGAAAAGACGAAAAGAAGCAAGGAAAAGACTTGAGGAGATGATTGGAAGAAAACAGTGACGGGCTAGAAATCTTAGGAATGTAGGAAACATGGGGAAAAAGCAGGATGAAGGAAAAACACTGAAAATGTTTAGAGAGGGAGGATTATAGAAGAAGAGAATGGCGGGGCCGAAGGGAGATGTTATAGGGAAATGAAATAAAGAAATGATAGTGAATGTGCCCATGAAGGTTTTCTACAATACCATAACCGACGTTTAACCAATTGAATCCAATACAGGACACATTATCTATACAATTTTAAATTAATCTTAACCAGTTGTATTAACCCTATTAGTTTTAATTACTTTATCTAATACACCCCTTACTTAAATTTTTTCTCACCATTTTCACTTTGTACATTTTCTTCCTTGCACTAAAAGGCTTCCATTCAGTTCTCTGACGCAAGATCGCCATGAAGTAAACTGCAGGCTATTCAATGGCAATGCATCGGTGGAGAGATTGACACTGACCTTACACGTTGTGGGAACTGGCGTGATCGAACGGATGGCTCGAGGTACTCGTAACTCGCTGCATCGTAATACTGATCGAACTCTGTTTGCATCCATTTCATTCGATTAATACAGTCAATTTTTGGATTTTCATATTCACCTACTTCTCATCAGTGCATTCAAATATTTTCGATCCAAATCCACTGTAATTTACTTTTAATTATTGTATATTCTTCAGTCACTTCTCTTCCTTTCAAACCAAATATTTCGATGTTCAAAATATTTGGTTATACAAGTGATATAAGTAAAAAATTATAAAAATGTTTCCCTTTTTTCTTCGTTTTAATATTTCCTTGTTCTATCAACGTTGTCATTTCACTGTGGCTATGTTATTTCCCTATTTTCATCAATTGGCTTGGTTCCCTTAATTTTTTTCTATTTCTTTTGTATTATGTTATGTCAGATCCGAATGCTCCCTTTGTATCGTCATCATTTTCTAGTTAGCACATTACAAATCAAACGATAAAACGTGATAATAAGAAATAAAAAGGTACTAATGAGTCATGACCAACGAGAAGACCGGAAGCTAAAATAACTTAAACAGAAAATAAACGAAAATCTAACCCGATGAGTACAATATGAGAAAATACGATGGAAAGTTGTTAATAAATTTACAGATTCTTATAAAAAAAATGTAATAATTAATAATAATAATAATGTTATGATTATTCATCAATGAAACTTTTGGGTACATAAAAAATCGAGTTTCAACCGAGTTAATTTATCTAAGTATAAGAAAGTTCAATGCGGGGTCCGCAGATTTTTTCTGTGTGCTATGATTTTATAATTTCACAGCTTCTTAAAAATCGTTTGCCTGCTTTTTCCTTTCATTTAAGTAAGTTAATATTTCAACTCCGAGAACTGTCGATCACGACGTGGTGTATTGTTTCCGGTATTTTTTATTCTCCGGAAATGCACATCCTTCGTAAAATAACATATGTAAAATCTTATTCAATAAAGGTAGCTGATGTCTAATTTCGTGGGAAAAGTAATAGAAAATTATTTTTTTATTAAATACTACGTATTTAATATTTAGTTTAGAGACGTAAGGCTTGCTTTATTGTGCAATTTGCCCGGTTCTAGAAGGGTCCATGCGTTTAACTAAAAATTGTTGTACTTTTAATGTGAGAACATGTATTGGACCATTTTAGAACCATTCCAAGCGCATACTAAAACAAAGCTCTAGTTGCATTGCTTTAAATAATGAATACAACAACATTGCGCGATGCAAATGTTTTGGAAACCGTGGACGCTAAAATGTAAAATGAATTACATCAATTTATAAATTGGTTTATCCAATCAAATAGGTGACATTAGCGAATGCAATGGAATATTTTTACATTTGTTATCATATAGTAACCGATGTTTATGTTCACACTGAATACAACCGGCTTTGCCAACTAAAAGCATATTAAACTTTGGAAAATAAAATATTTCAGCTTTTACGTTCATTGCAAATATGTTACGTCCAATCATTATAAAGCAGTAATGCAAATGAATTAGCATTAAACGTTGGAAATGTGAAACTATTTACGTTCGCAGTTTGACATTTGAAACATAATTTTCACATGTAAATTGAAAATAAACGATAATCATTGGAATTGATGATATTTTCAAATCAAATCCCAAACTTATTTACTAATTATCTGCGATTTGTGCAATTGAATTTCCGGATGTTAGGAGAAATCATTAGATTCTGATGTACGAAGAGGTGACATGGGAAAAATATTAATGCTGGGAAAGTCGCCATTTGGAGGAAAATAAAACATTTTATCACTACATTTTATTTATATTACAGGTTTGTATACCAAAAATACCGTGCACGCTATGCTAATGCTTACAGTCGTCAAATGCAAGCATTTTTTCACAATTTATAAATCCACTTAGGAGTAGAGCCAAGAAGTGGCATCGCGTAAGGAAACCATGAGAAACAGTCCACTCGAAGCACTCAATCCAAACCCCTCTTTCTAACAACTAAATATTCACGTTAGTATAACCCAACCATAACTGTAATTATTATTTACGAAACTCTGGATGTGTAAATGTTCCTTTTATTGTTTTTAATAGCCGTCAAATTTCACAAGATATTTTCAAACTGCAATTAACATATATTTTTACCGAAAAAATGAACGCGTAATGTTCATTACAATGGGAATAAAAGTAACTATTGTAATCGTCGTCTTGTGAAAAATATTCTTTATGCTTGCGCTATTGTTATGTAAGCGAAATGTATGAAAACCGTTGATTATTTGCAACATGCTACATGCGCATGCAATGTCGTCCGTTGGATCGTGAGATATTTTTGTACCCGTGCTACAATGTACGTCAGACGTTCCACATTTTTACGTTTGGCAATGACGATTAAATTTCGGACTTCATTCCATTCATCGACAAACCGATCGTTTATTTTGCAATATGTCAAAATAATCATTCAGTTTGCAATAACCGAGTAAGCTTTAAATTTATTTCACATACACGCACAGAATTCCTGCTGCCTAGATTGGCATTATCGTGGAGACGTTACTATGAGTATTACTACCCAATTAGTAAAGCTATTTTAAACTACAGACTACCGCAAATGAGTTGAGAAATTATTCATTACATACAAAACATCAATTTAATTATTTACGCAGAAAATAGAAACGGGCTTCGTAAGCCAGTACAGTTTTTAACGCGTTTACAAATGCAATTGTAGTTTTTGTAGAGAAAGCAATCTTTGCAGTTGCAGTCCTGGCTGGACTGCGTCGTCGCACAAAGTTTCAGTCGCGGTTGGTATAATTTCCTTAAGTAAGTACCTTTACAAATTGCACTCGCGTATAACAAGAACTGCAGTTTCGCGGCAAATGAGATTCATTTATCCAGTGTGCCATTGGCATGTCTAGGAGTGAAGTTGACATTAAGGACTTGTACTAGTACGTTGCATAGTGAAGACTCATCTCGTTTAATAAAAGATGCATTTAGGCGAAGATCGACACACATATATTATTGACACGCTGATGGGATAATAGGGCGAAAATTACTTGCAGAAGCTTGAATGAGTCACACCATATGTTTACGTTTAATTGTTCTCATGATGACATGTTTGTTACAAATATTATTGAAACTGGCGTCGATAAACGCGCACATGGTGTGTCAAGGTGCTAAGTCCGTTATTGGCCTTTCTTATTAAAGACAACAAAAATGTGTACATAAAATTTATTGACGAACATTAAGGGGGGATCCTGCTTTAGGAGGCCTTAAAATAGCGTTTTTGGGGGATTTTTTTAGGACAGAAAAAAATGAGCAAGTCTAGTCAACTTTTTATAGCATTTTATTGCATATTTGAGCATTAAAAAAAATATTTTGAGAGAAAAATATTTAAACTGAACCGATTTTTATGCACATTTGTGCAACACCTTTCAATTGCAATTTACAATCGGTGGGAAAGATGTAGTCACAGAAAATTGTAATTCTCATATATTTTCCTCTAGGTGAACTAAAAAAAAACCAAAATCTTGAAATACAAGATTTTTTTCAGGTTTGAAAATAAATGTGCTCTTTGCAGGAAGAGAAAATCATTTCAACTTGCTAAAATAGTTGTTTAGAATTTCTTTTCATTAATCTTTTTAGTTCAAATCGAATGGAATGCTACTGAAGCCAACAAAAGTTTTGTTTCGTTTTGATTGCTTGTCTAGTTTTCTCGCAGTCACGCCCACCAGTTTAGAAAAATCGTAAAAACGAAAACTCGAGAAAACGCGCTCTAAAGTTTACGATCAGGAAAAATGTTAATTTTCGATTACTTACGGAATGCTAATTACACCATAATTTGCGAAATTTAGAGAAAAAAAATTTGAAAAATCCATTTTTTATGTAAGAAGGGGGTACCCTTAGATAATTCGCAGGTTTTCGACCGTCGAAAAAAATTGAAATTTATCATTTTCTTTTACATTTGATTGTTGAAATACATCATTTCGGTTCATGAAACGCTAATTACACCATAATTTGCGAAATTTAGAGAAAAAAATTTTGAAAAATCCATTTTTTATGTAAGAAGGGGGTACCCTTAGATAATTCGCAGGTTTTCGACCGTCGAAAAAAATTGAAATTTATCATTTTCTTTTACATTTGATTGTTGAAATACATCATTTCGGTTCATGAAACGCTAATTACACCATAATTTGCGATATTTAGAGAAAAAAATTTGAAAAATTCATTTTTTATGTAAGAAGGGGGTACCCTTACATAATTCGCAGGTTTTCGACCGTCGAAAAAAATTGAAATTTATCATTTTCTTTTACATTTGATTGTTGAAATACATCATTTCGGTTCATGAAACGCTAATTACACAATAATTTGCGAAATTTAGAGAAAAAAATTTTGAAAAATCCATTTTTTATGTAAGAAGGGGGTACCCTTAGATAATTCGCAGGTTTTCGACCGTCGAAAAAAATTGAAATTTATCATTTTCTTTTACATTTGATTGTTGAAATACATCATTTCGGTTCATGAAACGCTAATTACACAATAATTTGCGAAATTTAGAGAAAAAAATTTTGAAAAATCCATTTTTTATGTAAGAAGGGGGTACCCTTAGATAATTCGCAGGTTTTCGACCGTCGAAAAAAATTGAAATTTATCATTTTCTTTTACATTTGATTGTTGAAATACATCATTTCGGTTCATGAAACGCTAATTACACAATAATTTGCGAAATTTAGAGAAAAAAATTTTGAAAAATCCATTTTTTATGTAAGAAGGGGGTACCCTTAGATAATTCGCAGGTTTTCGACCGTCGAAAAAAATTGAAATTTATCATTTTCTTTTACATTTGATTGTTGAAATACATCATATCGGTTCATGAAACGCTAATTACACCATAATTTGCAAAATTTAGAGAAAAAAATTTTGAAAAATCCATTTTTTATGTACGAAGGGGGTACCCTTAGATAATTCGCAGGTTTTCGACCGTCGAAAAAAATTGAAATTTATCATTTTCTTTTACATTTGATTGTTGAAATACGTCATTTCGGTTCATGAAACGCTAATTACACAATAATTTGCGAAATTTAGAGAAAAATTTTTTGAAAAATCCATTTTTTATGTAAGAAGGGGGTACCCTTAGATAATTCGCAGGTTTTCGACCGTCGAAAAAAATTGAAATTTATCATTTTCTTTTACATTTTATTGTTGAAATACGTCATTTCGGTTCATGAAACGCTAATTACACAATAATTTGCGAAATTTAGAGAAAAATTTTTTGAAAAATCCATTTTTTATGTAAGAAGGGGGTACCCTTAGATAATTCGCAGGTTTTCGACCGTCGAAAAAAATTGAAATTTATCATTTTCTTTTACATTTGATTGTTGAAATACATCATTTCGGTTCATGAAACGCTAATTACACAATAATTTGCGAAATTTAGAGAAAAAAATTTTGAAAAATCCATTTTTTATGTAAGAAGGGGGTACCCTTAGATAATTCGCAGGTTTTCGACCGTCGAAAAAAATTGAAATTTATCATTTTCTTTTACATTTGATTGTTGAAATACATCATTTCGGTTCATGAAACGCTAATTACACAATAATTTACGAAATTTAGAGAAAAAAATTTTGAAAAATCCTTTTTTTTATGTAAGAAGGGGGTACCCTTAGATAATTCGCAGGTTTTCGACCGTCGAAAAAAATTGAAATTTATCATTTTCTTTTACATTTGATTGTTGAAATACATCATTTCGGTTCATGAAACGCTAATTACACAATAATTTGCGATATTTAGAGAAAAAAAATTTGAAAAATCCATTTTTTATGTAAGAAGGGGGTACCCTTAGATAATTCGCAGGTTTTCGACCGTCGAAAAAAATTGAAACTTATCATTTTCTTTTACATTTGATTGTTGAAATACATCATTTCGGTTCATGAAACGCTAATTACACAATAATTTGCGAAATTTAGAGAAAAAAATTTTGAAAAATCCATTTTTTATGTAAGAAGGGGGTACCCTTAGATAATTCGCAGGTTTTCGACCGTCGAAAAAAATTGAAATTTATCATTTTCTTTTACATTTGATTGTTGAAATACATCATTTCGGTTCATGAAACGCTAATTACACAATAATTTGCGAAATTTAGAGAAAAATTTTTTGAAAAATCCATTTTTTATGTAAGAAGGGGGTACCCTTAGATAATTCGCAGGTTTTCGACCGTCGAAAAAAATTGAAATTTATCATTTTCTTTTACATTTGATTGTTGAAATACATCATTTCGGTTCATGAAATGCTAATTACACAATAATTTGCGAAATTTAGAGAAAAAATTTTTGAAAAATCCATTTTTTATGTAAGAAGGGGGTACCCTTAGATAATTCGCAGGTTTTCGACCGTCGAAAAAAATTTAAATTTATCATTTTCTTTTACATTTGATTGTTGAAATACATCATTTCGGTTCATGAAATGCTAATTACACAATAATTTGCGAAATTTAGAGAAAAATTTTTTGAAAAATCCATTTTTTATGTAAGAAGGGGGTACCCTTAGATAATTCGCAGGTTTTCGACCGTCGAAAAAAATTGAAATTTATCATTTTCTTTTACATTTGATTGTTGAAATACATCATTTCGGTTCATGAAACGCTAATTACACCATAATTTGCGAAATTTAGAGAAAAAAATTTTGAAAAATCCATTTTTTATGTAAGAAGGGGGTACCCTTAGATAATTCGCAGGTTTTCGACCGTCGAAAAAAATTGAAATTTATCATTTTCTTTTACATTTGATTGTTGAAATACATCATTTCGGTTCATGAAACGCTAATTACACAATAATTTGCGAAATTTAGAGAAAAAAATTTTGAAAAATCCATTTTTTATGTAAGAAGGGGGTACCCTTAGATAATTCGCAGGTTTTCGACCGTCGAAAAAAATTGAAATTTATCATTTTCTTTTACATTTGATTGTTGAAATACATCATTTCGGTTCATGAAACGCTAATTACACAATAATTTGCGAAATTTAGAGAAAAAAATTTTGAAAAATCCATTTTTTATGTAAGAAGGGGGTACCCTTAGATAATTCGCAGGTTTTCGACCGTCGAAAAAAATTGAAATTTATCATTTTCTTTTACATTTGATTGTTGAAATACATCATTTCGGTTCATGAAACGCTAATTACACAATAATTTGCGATATTTAGAGAAAAAAAATTTGAAAAATCCATTTTTTATGTAAGAAGGGGGTACCCTTAGATAATTCGCAGGTTTTCGACCGTCGAAAAAAATTGAAATTTATCATTTTCTTTTACATTTGATTGTTGAAATACATCATTTCGGTTCATGAAACGCTAATTACACAATAATTTGCGAAATTTAGAGAAAAAAATTTTGAAAAATCCATTTTTTATGTAAGAAGGGGGTACCCTTAGATAATTCGCAGGTTTTCGACCGTCGAAAAAAATTGAAATTTATCATTTTCTTTTACATTTGATTGTTGAAATACATCATTTCGGTTCATGAAACGCTAATTACACAATAATTTGCGAAATTTAGAGAAAAATTTTTTGAAAAATCCATTTTTTATGTAAGAAGGGGGTACCCTTAGATAATTCGCAGGTTTTCGACCGTCGAAAAAAATTGAAATTTATCATTTTATTTTACATTTGATTGTTGAAATACATCATTTCGGTTCATGAAATGCTAATTACACAATAATTTGCGAAATTTAGAGAAAAAATTTTTGAAAAATCCATTTTTTATGTAAGAAGGGGGTACCCTTAGATAATTCGCAGGTTTTCGACCGTCGAAAAAAATTTAAATTTATCATTTTCTTTTACATTTGATTGTTGAAATACATCATTTCGGTTCATGAAATGCTAATTACACAATAATTTGCGAAATTTAGAGAAAAATTTTTTGAAAAATCCATTTTTTATGTAAGAAGGGGGTACCCTTAGATAATTCGCAGGTTTTCGACCGTCGAAAAAAATTGAAATTTATCATTTTCTTTTACATTTGATTGTTGAAATACATCATTTCGGTTCATGAAACGCTAATTACACCATAATTTGCGAAATTTAGAGAAAAAAATTTTGAAAAATCCATTTTTTATGTAAGAAGGGGGTACCCTTAGATAATTCGCAGGTTTTCGACCGTCGAAAAAAATTGAAATTTATCATTTTCTTTTACATTTAATTGTTGAAATACATCATTTCGGTTCATGAAATGCTAATTACACAATAATTTGCGAAATTTAGAGAAAATTTTTTTGAAAAATCCATTTTTTATGTAAGAAGGGGGTACCCTTAGATAATTCGCATGTTTTCGACCGTCGAAAAAAATTGAAATTTATCATTTTCTTTTACATTTGATTGTTGAAATACATCATTTCGGTTCATGAAACGCTAATTACACAATAATTTGCGAAATTTAGAAAAAAAAATTTTGAAAAATCCATTTATTATGTAAGAAGGGGGTACCCTTAGATAATTCGCATGTTTTCGACCGTCGAAAAAAATTGAAATTTATCATTTTCTTTTACATTTGATTGTTGAAATACATCATTTCGGTTCATGAAATGCTAATTACACAATAATTTGCGAAATTTAGAGAAAAAATTTTTGAAAAATCCATTTTTTATGTAAGAAGGGGGTACCCTTAGATAATTCGCAGGTTTTCGACCGTCGAAAAAAATTGAAATTTATCATTTTCTTTTACATTTGATTGTTGAAATACATCATTTCGGTTCATGAAATGCTAATTACACAATAATTTGCGATATTTAGAGAAAAAAAATTTGAAAAATCCATTTTTTATGTAAGAAGGGGGTACCCTTAGATAATTCGCAGGTTTTCGACCGTCGAAAAAAATTGAAATTTATCATTTTCTTTTACATTTGATTGTTGAAATACATCATTTCGGTTCATGAAACGCTAATTACACATTAATTTGCGAAATTTAGAGAAAAAATTTTTGAAAAATCCATTTTTTATGTAAGAAGGGGGTACCCTTAGATAATTCGCAGGTTTTCGACCGTCGAAAAAAATTGAAACTTATCATTTTCTTTTACATTTAATTGTTGAAATACATCATTTCGGTTCATGAAACGCTAATTACACAATAATTTGCGAAATTTAGAGAAAAAATTTTTGAAAAATCCATTTTTTATGTAAGAAGGGTGTACCCTTAGATAATTCGCAGGTTTTCGACCGTCGAAAAAAATTGAAATTTATCATTTTCTTTTACATTTGATTGTTGAAATACATCATTTCGGTTCATGAAACGCTAATTACACAATAATTTGCGAAATTTAGAGAAAAAATTTTTGAAAAATCCATTTTTTATGTAAGAAGGGTGTACCCTTAGATAATTCGTAGGTTTTCGACCGTCGAAAAAAATTGAAACTTATCATTTTCTTTTACATTTGATTCTTGAAATACATCATTTCGGTTCATGAAATGCTAATTACACAATAATTTGCGAAATTTAGAGAAAAAAATTTTGAAAAATCCATTTTTTATGTAAGAAGGGGGTACCCTTAGATAATTCGCAGGTTTTCGACCGTCGAAAAAAATTGAAACTTATCATTTTCTTTTACATTTGATTGTTGAAATACATCATTTCGGTTCATGAAATGCTAATTACACAATAATTTGCGAAATTTAGAGAAAAAATTTTTGAAAAATCCATTTTTTATGTAAGAAGGGTGTACCCTTAGATAATTCGTAGGTTTTCGACCGTCGAAAAAAATTGAAACTTATCATTTTCTTTTACATTTGATTGTTGAAATACATCATTTCGGTTCATGAAATGCTAATTACACAATAATTTGCGAAATTTAGAGAAAAAATTTTTGAAAAATCCATTTTTTATGTAAGAAGGGGGTACCCTTAGATAATTCGCAGGTTTTCGACCGTCGAAAAAAATTGAAATTTATCATTTTCTTTTACATTTGATTGTTGAAATACATCATTTCGGTTCATGAAATGCTAATTACACAATAATTTGCGATATTTAGAGAAAAAAAATTTGAAAAATCCATTTTTTATGTAAGAAGGGGGTACCCTTAGATAATTCGCAGGTTTTCGACCGTCGAAAAAAATTGAAATTTATCATTTTCTTTTACATTTGATTGTTGAAATACATCATTTCGGTTCATGAAACGCTAATTACACAATAATTTGCGATATTTAGAGAAAAAAAATTTGAAAAATCCATTTTTTATGTAAGAAGGGGGTACCCTTAGATAATTCGCAGGTTTTCGACCGTCGAAAAAAATTGAAACTTATCATTTTCTTTTACATTTGATTGTTGAAATACATCATTTCGGTTCATGAAACGCTAATTACACAATAATTTGCGAAATTTAGAGAAAAAAATTTTGAAAAATCCATTTTTTATGTAAGAAGGGGGTACCCTTAGATAATTCGCAGGTTTTCGACCGTCGAAAAAAATTGAAATTTATCATTTTCTTTTACATTTGATTGTTGAAATACATCATTTCGGTTCATGAAACGCTAATTACACAATAATTTGCGAAATTTAGAGAAAAATTTTTTGAAAAATCCATTTTTTATGTAAGAAGGGGGTACCCTTAGATAATTCGCAGGTTTTCGACCGTCGAAAAAAATTGAAATTTATCATTTTCTTTTACATTTGATTGTTGAAATACATCATTTCGGTTCATGAAATGCTAATTACACAATAATTTGCGAAATTTAGAGAAAAAATTTTTGAAAAATCCATTTTTTATGTAAGAAGGGGGTACCCTTAGATAATTCGCAGGTTTTCGACCGTCGAAAAAAATTTAAATTTATCATTTTCTTTTACATTTGATTGTTGAAATACATCATTTCGGTTCATGAAATGCTAATTACACAATAATTTGCGAAATTTAGAGAAAAATTTTTTGAAAAATCCATTTTTTATGTAAGAAGGGGGTACCCTTAGATAATTCGCAGGTTTTCGACCGTCGAAAAAAATTGAAATTTATCATTTTCTTTTACATTTGATTGTTGAAATACATCATTTCGGTTCATGAAACGCTAATTACACCATAATTTGCGAAATTTAGAGAAAAAAATTTTGAAAAATCCATTTTTTATGTAAGAAGGGGGTACCCTTAGATAATTCGCAGGTTTTCGACCGTCGAAAAAAATTGAAATTTATCATTTTCTTTTACATTTGATTGTTGAAATACATCATTTCGGTTCATGAAACGCTAATTACACAATAATTTGCGAAATTTAGAGAAAAAAATTTTGAAAAATCCATTTTTTATGTAAGAAGGGGGTACCCTTAGATAATTCGCAGGTTTTCGACCGTCGAAAAAAATTGAAATTTATCATTTTCTTTTACATTTGATTGTTGAAATACATCATTTCGGTTCATGAAACGCTAATTACACAATAATTTGCGAAATTTAGAGAAAAAAATTTTGAAAAATCCATTTTTTATGTAAGAAGGGGGTACCCTTAGATAATTCGCAGGTTTTCGACCGTCGAAAAAAATTGAAATTTATCATTTTCTTTTACATTTGATTGTTGAAATACATCATTTCGGTTCATGAAACGCTAATTACACAATAATTTGCGATATTTAGAGAAAAAAAATTTGAAAAATCCATTTTTTATGTAAGAAGGGGGTACCCTTAGATAATTCGCAGGTTTTCGACCGTCGAAAAAAATTGAAATTTATCATTTTCTTTTACATTTGATTGTTGAAATACATCATTTCGGTTCATGAAACGCTAATTACACAATAATTTGCGAAATTTAGAGAAAAAAATTTTGAAAAATCCATTTTTTATGTAAGAAGGGGGTACCCTTAGATAATTCGCAGGTTTTCGACCGTCGAAAAAAATTGAAATTTATCATTTTCTTTTACATTTGATTGTTGAAATACATCATTTCGGTTCATGAAACGCTAATTACACAATAATTTGCGAAATTTAGAGAAAAATTTTTTGAAAAATCCATTTTTTATGTAAGAAGGGGGTACCCTTAGATAATTCGCAGGTTTTCGACCGTCGAAAAAAATTGAAATTTATCATTTTATTTTACATTTGATTGTTGAAATACATCATTTCGGTTCATGAAATGCTAATTACACAATAATTTGCGAAATTTAGAGAAAAAATTTTTGAAAAATCCATTTTTTATGTAAGAAGGGGGTACCCTTAGATAATTCGCAGGTTTTCGACCGTCGAAAAAAATTTAAATTTATCATTTTCTTTTACATTTGATTGTTGAAATACATCATTTCGGTTCATGAAATGCTAATTACACAATAATTTGCGAAATTTAGAGAAAAATTTTTTGAAAAATCCATTTTTTATGTAAGAAGGGGGTACCCTTAGATAATTCGCAGGTTTTCGACCGTCGAAAAAAATTGAAATTTATCATTTTCTTTTACATTTGATTGTTGAAATACATCATTTCGGTTCATGAAACGCTAATTACACCATAATTTGCGAAATTTAGAGAAAAAAATTTTGAAAAATCCATTTTTTATGTAAGAAGGGGGTACCCTTAGATAATTCGCAGGTTTTCGACCGTCGAAAAAAATTGAAATTTATCATTTTCTTTTACATTTAATTGTTGAAATACATCATTTCGGTTCATGAAATGCTAATTACACAATAATTTGCGAAATTTAGAGAAAATTTTTTTGAAAAATCCATTTTTTATGTAAGAAGGGGGTACCCTTAGATAATTCGCATGTTTTCGACCGTCGAAAAAAATTGAAATTTATCATTTTCTTTTACATTTGATTGTTGAAATACATCATTTCGGTTCATGAAACGCTAATTACACAATAATTTGCGAAATTTAGAAAAAAAAATTTTGAAAAATCCATTTATTATGTAAGAAGGGGGTACCCTTAGATAATTCGCATGTTTTCGACCGTCGAAAAAAATTGAAATTTATCATTTTCTTTTACATTTGATTGTTGAAATACATCATTTCGGTTCATGAAATGCTAATTACACAATAATTTGCGAAATTTAGAGAAAAATTTTTTGAAAAATCCATTTTTTATGTAAGAAGGGGGTACCCTTAGATAATTCGCAGGTTTTCGACCGTCGAAAAAAATTGAAATTTATCATTTTCTTTTACATTTGATTGTTGAAATACATCATTTCGGTTCATGAAATGCTAATTACACAATAATTTGCGATATTTAGAGAAAAAAAATTTGAAAAATCCATTTTTTATGTAAGAAGGGGGTACCCTTAGATAATTCGCAGGTTTTCGACCGTCGAAAAAAATTGAAATTTATCATTTTCTTTTACATTTGATTGTTGAAATACATCATTTCGGTTCATGAAACGCTAATTACACAATAATTTGCGAAATTTAGAGAAAAAATTTTTGAAAAATCCATTTTTTATGTAAGAAGGGGGTACCCTTAGATAATTCGCAGGTTTTCGACCGTCGAAAAAAATTGAAACTTATCATTTTCTTTTACATTTAATTGTTGAAATACATCATTTCGGTTCATGAAACGCTAATTACACAATAATTTGCGAAATTTAGAGAAAAAATTTTTGAAAAATCCATTTTTTATGTAAGAAGGGTGTACCCTTAGATAATTCGCAGGTTTTCGACCGTCGAAAAAAATTGAAATTTATCATTTTCTTTTACATTTGATTGTTGAAATACATCATTTCGGTTCATGAAACGCTAATTACACAATAATTTGCGAAATTTAGAGAAAAAATTTTTGAAAAATCCATTTTTTATGTAAGAAGGGTGTACCCTTAGATAATTCGTAGGTTTTCGACCGTCGAAAAAAATTGAAACTTATCATTTTCTTTTACATTTGATTGTTGAAATACATCATTTCGGTTCATGAAATGCTAATTACACAATAATTTGCGAAATTTAGAGAAAAAAATTTTGAAAAATCCATTTTTTATGTAAGAAGGGGGTACCCTTAGATAATTCGCAGGTTTTCGACCGTCGAAAAAAATTGAAATTTATCATTTTCTTTTACATTTGATTGTTGAAATACATCATTTCGGTTCATGAAATGCTAATTACACAATAATTTGCGAAATTTAGAGAAAAAATTTTTGAAAAATCCATTTTTTATGTAAGAAGGGTGTACCCTTAGATAATTCGTAGGTTTTCGACCGTCGAAAAAAATTGAAACTTATCATTTTCTTTTACATTTGATTGTTGAAATACATCATTTCGGTTCATGAAATGCTAATTACACAATAATTTGCGAAATTTAGAGAAAAAATTTTTGAAAAATCCATTTTTTATGTAAGAAGGGTGTACCCTTAGATAATTCGCAGGTTTTCGACCGTCGAAAAAAATTGAAATTTATCATTTTCTTTTACATTTGATTGTTGAAATACATCATTTCGGTTCATGAAACGCTAATTACACAATAATTTGCGAAATTTAGAGAAAAAATTTTTGAAAAATCCATTTTTTATGTAAGAAGGGTGTACCCTTAGATAATTCGTAGGTTTTCGACCGTCGAAAAAAATTGAAACTTATCATTTTCTTTTACATTTGATTGTTGAAATACATCATTTCGGTTCATGAAATGCTAATTACACAATAATTTGCGAAATTTAGAGAAAAAATTTTTGAAAAATCCATTTTTTATGTAAGAAGGGGGTACCCTTAGATAATTCGCAGGTTTTCGACCGTCGAAAAAAATTGAAATTTATCATTTTCTTTTACATTTGATTGTTGAAATACATCATTTCGGTTCATGAAACGCTAATTACACAATAATTTGCGAAATTTAGAGAAAAAATTTTTGAAAAATCCATTTTTTATGTAAGAAGGGGGTACCCTTAGATAATTCGCAGGTTTTCGACCGTCGAAAAAAATTGAAACTTATCATTTTCTTTTACATTTAATTGTTGAAATACATCATTTCGGTTCATGAAACGCTAATTACACAATAATTTGCGAAATTTAGAGAAAAAATTTTTGAAAAATCCATTTTTTATGTAAGAAGGGTGTACCCTTAGATAATTCGCAGGTTTTCGACCGTCGAAAAAAATTGAAATTTATCATTTTCTTTTACATTTGATTGTTGAAATACATCATTTCGGTTCATGAAACGCTAATTACACAATAATTTGCGAAATTTAGAGAAAAAATTTTTGAAAAATCCATTTTTTATGTAAGAAGGGGGTACCCTTAGATAATTCGCAGGTTTTCGACCGTCGAAAAAAATTGAAATTTATCATTTTCTTTTACATTTGATTGTTGAAATACATCATTTCGGTTCATGAAACGCTAATTACACAATAATTTGCGAAATTTAGAGAAAAAATTTTTGAAAAATCCATTTTTTATGTAAGAAGGGGGTACCCTTAGATAATTCGCAGGTTTTCGACCGTCGAAAAAAATTGAAACTTATCATTTTCTTTTACATTTAATTGTTGAAATACATCATTTCGGTTCATGAAACGCTAATTACACAATAATTTGCGAAATTTAGAGAAAAAATTTTTGAAAAATCCATTTTTTATGTAAGAAGGGGGTACCCTTAGATAATTCGCAGGTTTTCGACCGTCGAAAAAAATTGAAATTTATCATTTTCTTTTACATTTGATTGTTGAAATACATCATTTCGGTTCATGAAATGCTAATTACACAATAATTTGCGATATTTAGAGAAAAAAAATTTGAAAAATCCATTTTTTATGTAAGAAGGGGGTACCCTTAGATAATTCGCAGGTTTTCGACCGTCGAAAAAAATTGAAATTTATCATTTTCTTTTACATTTGATTGTTGAAATACATCATTTCGGTTCATGAAACGCTAATTACACAATAATTTGCGAAATTTAGAGAAAAAAATTTTGAAAAATCCATTTTTTATGTAAGAAGGGGGTACCCTTAGATAATTCGCAGGTTTTCGACCGTCGAAAAAAATTGAAATTTATCATTTTCTTTTACATTTGATTGTTGAAATACATCATTTCGGTTCATGAAACGCTAATTACACGATAATTTGCGAAATTTAGAGAAAAAAAATTTGAAAAATCCATTTTTTATGTAAGAAGGGGGTACCCTTAGATAATTCGCAGGTTTTCGACCGTCGAAAAAAATTGAAATTTATCATTTTCTTTTACATTTGATTGTTGAAATACATCATTTCGGTTCATGAAATGCTAATTACACAATAATTTGCGATATTTAGAGAAAAAAAATTTGAAAAATCCATTTTTTATGTAAGAAGGGTGTACCCTTAGATAATTCGCAGGTTTTCGACCGTCGAAAAAAATTGAAATTTATCATTTTCTTTTACATTTGATTGTTGAAATACATCATTTCGGTTCATGAAACGCTAATTACACAATAATTTGCGAAATTTAGAGAAAAAATTTTTGAAAAATCCATTTTTTATGTAAGAAGGGGGTACCCTTAGATAATTCGCAGGTTTTCGACCGTCGAAAAAAATTGAAATTTATCATTTTCTTTTACATTTGATTGTTGAAATACATCATTTCGGTTCATGAAACGCTAATTACACAATAATTTGCGAAATTTAGAGAAAAAATTTTTGAAAAATCCATTTTTTATGTAAGAAGGGGGTACCCTTAGATAATTCGCAGGTTTTCGACCGTCGAAAAAAATTGAAACTTATCATTTTCTTTTACATTTAATTGTTGAAATACATCATTTCGGTTCATGAAACGCTAATTACACAATAATTTGCGAAATTTAGAGAAAAAATTTTTGAAAAATCCATTTTTTATGTAAGAAGGGGGTACCCTTAGATAATTCGCAGGTTTTCGACCGTCGAAAAAAATTGAAATTTATCATTTTCTTTTACATTTGATTGTTGAAATACATCATTTCGGTTCATGAAATGCTAATTACACAATAATTTGCGATATTTAGAGAAAAAAAATTTGAAAAATCCATTTTTTATGTAAGAAGGGGGTACCCTTAGATAATTCGCAGGTTTTCGACCGTCGAAAAAAATTGAAATTTATCATTTTCTTTTACATTTGATTGTTGAAATACATCATTTCGGTTCATGAAACGCTAATTACACAATAATTTGCGAAATTTAGAGAAAAAATTTTTGAAAAATCCATTTTTTATGTAAGAAGGGTGTACCCTTAGATAATTCGTAGGTTTTCGACCGTCGAAAAAAATTGAAACTTATCATTTTCTTTTACATTTAATTGTTGAAATACATCATTTCGGTTCATGAAACGCTAATTACACAATAATTTGCGAAATTTAGAGAAAAAATTTTTGAAAAATCCATTTTTTATGTAAGAAGGGGGTACCCTTAGATAATTCGCAGGTTTTCGACCGTCGAAAAAAATTGAAATTTATCATTTTCTTTTACATTTGATTGTTGAAATACATCATTTCGGTTCATGAAACGCTAATTACACAATAATTTGCGAAATTTAGAGAAAAAATTTTTGAAAAATCCATTTTTTATGTAAGAAGGGGGTACCCTTAGATAATTCGCATGTTTTCGACCGTTGAAAAAAATTGAAATTTATCATTTTCTCTTACATTTGATTGTTGAAATACATCATTTCGGTTCATGAAACGCTAATTACACAATAATTTGCGAAATTTAGAGAAAATTTTTTTGAAAAATCCATTTTTTATGTAAGAAGGGGGTACCCTTAGATAATTCGCATGTTTTCGACCGTCGAAAAAAATTGAAATTTATCATTTTTTTTACATTTGATTGTTGAAATACATCATTTCGGTTCATGAAATGCTAATTACACAATAATTTGCGAAATTTAGAGAAAATTTTTTTGAAAAATCCATTTTTTATGTAAGAAGGGGGTACCCTTAGATAATTCGCAGGTTTTCGACCGTCGAAAAAAATTGAAATTTATCATTTTCTTTTACATTTGATTGTTGAAATACATCATTTCGGTTCATGAAACGCTAATTACACGATAATTTGCGAAATTTAGAGAAAAAAAATTTGAAAAATCCATTTTTTATGTAAGAAGGGGGTACCCTTAGATAATTCGCATGTTTTCGACCGTCGAAAAAAATTGAAATTTATCAATTTCTTTTACATTTGATTGTTGAAATACATCATTTCGGTTCATGAAATGCTAATTACACAATAATTTGCGAAATTTAGAGAAAAAAATTTTGAAAAATCCATTTTTTATGTAAGAAGGGGGTACCCTTAGATAATTCGCAGGTTTTCGACCGTCGAAAAAAATTGAAATTTATCATTTTCTTTTACATTTGATTGTTGAAATACATCATTTCGGTTCATGAAACGCTAATTACACGATAATTTGCGAAATTTAGAGAAAAAAAATTTGAAAAATCCATTTTTTATGTAAGAAGGGGGTACCCTTAGATAATTCGCAGGTTTTCGACCGTCGAAAAAAATTGAAATTTATCATTTTCTTTTACATTTGATTGTTGAAATACATCATTTCGGTTCATGAAACGCTAATTACACGATAATTTGCGAAATATAGAGAAAAAAATTTTGAAAAATCCATTTTTTATGTAAGAAGGGGGTACCCTTAGATAATTCGCAGGTTTTCGACCGTCGAAAAAAATTGAAATTTATCATTTTCTTTTACATTTGATTGTTGAAATACATCATTTCGGTTCATGAAATGCTAATTACACAATAATTTGCGAAATTTAGAGAAAAAAATTTTGAAAAATCCATTTTTTATGTAAGAAGGGGGTACCCTTAGATAATTCGCAGGTTTTCGACCGTCGAAAAAAATTGAAATTTATCATTTTCTTTTACATTTGATTGTTGAAATACATCATTTCGGTTCATGAAACGCTAATTACACAATAATTTGCGAAATTTAGAGAAAAAAAATTCGAAAAATCCATTTTTTATGTAAGAAGGGGGTACCCTTAGATAATTCGCAGGTTTTCGACCGTCGAAAAAAATTGAAATTTATCATTTTCTTTTACATTTGATTGTTGAAATACATCATTTCGGTTCATGAAACGCTAATTACACAATAATTTGCGAAATTTAGAGAAAAAAAATTCGAAAAATCCATTTTTTATGTAAGAAGGGGGTACCCTTAGATAATTCGCAGGTTTTCGACCGTCGAAAAAAATTGAAATTTATCATTTTCTTTTACATTTGATTGTTGAAATACATCATTTCGGTTCATGAAATGCTAATTACACAATAATTTGCGAAATTTAGAGAAAAAAATTTTGAAAAATCAATTTTTTATGTAAGAAGGGGGTACCCTTAGATAATTCGCAGGTTTTCGACCGTCGAAAAAAATTGAAATTTATCATTTTCTTTTACATTTAATTGTTGAAATACATCATTTCGGTTCATGAAACGCTAATTACACGATAATTTGCGAAATTTAGAGAAAAAAATTTTGAAAAATCCATTTTTTATGTAAGAAGGGGGTACCCTTAGATAATTCGCAGGTTTTCGACCGTCGAAAAAAATTGAAATTTATCATTTTCTTTTACATTTGATTGTTGAAATACATCATTTCGGTTCATGAAATGCTAATTACACAATAATTTGCGAAATTTAGAGAAAAAAATTTTGAAAAATCCATTTTTTATGTAAGAAGGGGGTACCCTTAGATAATTCGCAGGTTTTCGACCGTCGAAAAAAATTGAAATTTATCATTTTCTTTTACATTTGATTGTTGAAATACATCATTTCGGTTCATGAAACGCTAATTACACGATAATTTGCGAAATTTAGAGAAAAAAATTTTGAAAAATCCATTTTTTATGTAAGAAGGGGGTACCCTTAGATAATTCGCAGGTTTTCGACCGTCGAAAAAAATTGAAATTTATCATTTTCTTTTACATTTGATTGTTGAAATACATCATTTCGGTTCATGAAATGCTAATTACACAATAATTTGCGAAATTTAGAGAAAAAAATTTTGAAAAATCCATTTTTTATGTAAGAAGGGGGTACCCTTAGATAATTCGCATGTTTTCGACCGTCGAAAAAAATTGAAATTTATCATTTTCTTTTACATTTGATTGTTGAAATACATCATTTCGGTTCATGAAACGCTAATTACACGATAATTTGCGAAATTTAGAGAAAAAATTTTTGAAAAATCCATTTTTTATGTAAGAAGGGGGTACCCTTAGATAATTCGCAGGTTTTCGACCGTCGAAAAAAATTGAAATTTATCATTTTCTTTTACATTTGATTGTTGAAATACATCATTTCGGTTCATGAAATGCTAATTACACAATAATTTGCGAAATTTAGAGAAAAAAATTTTGAAAAATCCATTTTTTATGTAAGAAGGGGGTACCCTTAGATAATTCGCAGGTTTTCGACCGTCGAAAAAAATTGAAATTTATCATTTTCTTTTACATTTGATTGTTGAAATACATCATTTCGGTTCATGAAACGCTAATTACACAATAATTTGCGAAATTTAGAGAAAAAATTTTTGAAAAATCCATTTTTTATGTAAGAAGGGGGTACCCTTAGATAATTCGCAGGTTTTCGACCGTCGAAAAAAATTGAAATTTATCATTTTCTTTTACATTTGATTGTTGAAATACATCATTTCGGTTCATGAAACGCTAATTACACCATAATTTGCGAAATTTAGAGAAAAAATTTTTGAAAAATCCATTTTTTATGTAAGAAGGGGGTACCCTTAGATAATTCGCAGGTTTTCGACCGTCGAAAAAAATTGAAATTTATCATTTTCTTTTACATTTGATTGTTGAAATACATCATTTCGGTTCATGAAACGCTAATTACACAATAATTTGCGAAATTTAGAGAAAAAAGTTTTGAAAAATCCATTTTTTATGTAAGAAGGGGGTACCCTTAGATAATTCGCATGTTTTCGACCGTCGAAAAAAATTGAAATTTATCATTTTCTTTTACATTTGATTGTTGAAATACATCATTTCGGTTCATGAAACGCTAATTACACAATAATTTGCGAAATTTAGAGAAAAAATTTTTGAAAAATCCATTTTTTATGTAAGAAGGGGGTACCCTTAGATAATTCGCAGGTTTTCGACCGTCGAAAAAAATTGAAATTTATCATTTTCTTTTACATTTGATTGTTGAAATACATCATTTCGGTTCATGAAACGCTAATTACACCATAATTTGCGAAATTTAGAGAAAAAATTTTTGAAAAATCCATTTTTTATGTAAGAAGGGGGTACCCTTAGATAATTCGCAGGTTTTCGACCGTCGAAAAAAATTGAAATTTATCATTTTCTTTTACATTTGATTGTTGAAATACATCATTTCGGTTCATGAAACGCTAATTACACAATAATTTGCGAAATTTAGAGAAAAAATTTTTGAAAAATCCATTTTTTATGTAAGAAGGGGGTACCCTTAGATAATTCGCAGGTTTTCGACCGTCGAAAAAAATTGAAATTTATCATTTTCTTTTACATTTGATTGTTGAAATACATCATTTCGGTTCATGAAACGCTAATTACACCATAATTTGCGAAATTTAGAGAAAAAATTTTTGAAAAATCCATTTTTTATGTAAGAAGGGGGTACCCTTAGATAATTCGCAGGTTTTCGACCGTCGAAAAAAATTGAAATTTATCATTTTCTTTTACATTTGATTGTTGAAATACATCATTTCGGTTCATGAAACGCTAATTACACAATAATTTGCGAAATTTAGAGAAAAAATTTTTGAAAAATCCATTTTTTATGTAAGAAGGGGGTACCCTTAGATAATTCGCAGGTTTTCGACCGTCGAAAAAAATTGAAATTTATCATTTTCTTTTACATTTGATTGTTGAAATACATCATTTCGGTTCATGAAACGCTAATTACACCATAATTTGCGAAATTTAGAGAAAAAATTTTTGAAAAATCCATTTTTTATGTAAGAAGGGGGTACCCTTAGATAATTCGCAGGTTTTCGACCGTCGAAAAAAATTGAAATTTATCATTTTCTTTTACATTTGATTGTTGAAATACATCATTTCGGTTCATGAAACGCTAATTACACAATAATTTGCGAAATTTAGAGAAAAAAAAATTGAAAAATCCATTTTTTATGTAAGAAGGGGGTACCCTTAGATAATTCGTAGGTTTTCGACCGTCGAAAAAAATTGAAATTTATCATTTTCTTTTACATTTGATTGTTGAAATACATCATTTCGGTTCATGAAATGCTAATTACACAATAATTTGCGAAATTTAGAGAAAAAAATTTTGAAAAATCCATTTTTTATGTAAGAAGGGGGTACCCTTAGATAATTCGCAGGTTTTCGACCGTCGAAAAAAATTGAAATTTATCATTTTCTTTTACATTTGATTGTTGAAATACATCATTTCAGTTCATGAAATGCTAATTACACAATAATTTGCGAAATTTAGAGAAAAAAATTTTGAAAAATCCATTTTTTATGTAAGAAGGGGGTACCCTTAGATAATTCGCAGGTTTTCGACCGTCGAAAAAAATTGAAATTTATCATTTTCTTTTACATTTGATTGTTGAAATACATCATTTCGGTTCATGAAACGCTAATTACACGATAATTTGCGAAATTTAGAGAAAAAAATTTTGAAAAATCCATTTTTTATGTAAGAAGGGGGTACCCTTAGATAATTCGCAGGTTTTCGACCGTCGAAAAAAATTGAAATTTATCAGTTTCTTTTACATTTGATTGTTGAAATACATCATTTCGGTTCATGAAACGCTAATTACACAATAATTTGCGAAATTTAGAGAAAAAAATTTTGAAAAATCCATTTTTTATGTAAGAAGGGGGTACCCTTAGATAATTCGCAGGTTTTCGACCGTCGAAAAAAATTGAAATTTATCATTTTCTTTTACATTTGATTGTTGAAATACATCATTTCGGTTCATGAAACGCTAATTACACAATAATTTGCGAAATTTAGAGAAAAATTTTTTGAAAAATCCATTTTTTATGTAAGAAGGGGGTACCCTTAGATAATTCGCAGGTTTTCGACCGTCGAAAAAAATTGAAATTTATCATTTTCTTTTACATTTGATTGTTGAAATACATCATTTCGGTTCATGAAACGCTAATTACACAATAATTTGCGAAATTTAGAGAAAAAAATTTTGAAAAATCCATTTTTTATGTAAGAAGGGGGTACCCTTAGATAATTCGCAGGTTTTCGACCGTCGAAAAAAATTGAAATTTATCATTTTCTTTTACATTTGATTGTTGAAATACATCATTTCGGTTCATGAAACGCTAATTACACAATAATTTGCGAAATTTAGAGAAAAATTTTTTGAAAAATCCATTTTTTATGTAAGAAGGGGGTACCCTTAGATAATTCGCAGGTTTTCGACCGTCGAAAAAAATTGAAATTTATCATTTTCTTTTACATTTGATTGTTGAAATACATCATTTCGGTTCATGAAACGCTAATTACACCATAATTTGCGAAATTTAGAGAAAAAATTTTTGAAAAATCCATTTTTTATGTAAGAAGGGGGTACCCTTAGATAATTCGCAGGTTTTCGACCGTCGAAAAAAATTGAAATTTATCATTTTCTTTTACATTTGATTGTTGAAATACATCATTTCGGTTCATGAAACGCTAATTACACCATAATTTGCGAAATTTAGAGAAAAAAAAATTGAAAAATCAATTTTTTATGTAAGAAGGGGGTATCCTTAGATAATTCGCAGGTTTTCGACCGTCGAAAAAAATTGAAATTTATCATTTTCTTTTACATTTGATTGTTGAAATACATCATTTCGGTTCATGAAACGCTAATTACACCATAATTTGCGAAATTTAGAGAAAAAAAATTTGAAAAATCCATTTTTTATGTAAGAAGGGGGTACCCTTAGATAATTCGCAGGTTTTCGACCGTCGAAAAAAATTGAAATTTATCATTTTCTTTTACATTTGATTGTTGAAATACATCATTTCGGTTCATGAAACGCTAATTAAACAATAATTTGCGAAATTTAGAGAAAAAAATTTTGAAAAATCCATTTTTTATGTAAGAAGGGGGTACCCTTAGATAATTCGCAGGTTTTCGACCGTCGAAAAAAATTGAAATTTATCATTTTCTTTTACATTTGATTGTTGAAATACATCATTTCGGTTCATGAAACGCTAATTACACCATAATTTGCGAAATTTAGAGAAAAAAATTTTGAAAAATCAATTTTTTATGTAAGAAGGGGGTATCCTTAGATAATTCGCAGGTTTTCGACCGTCGAAAAAAATTGAAATTTATCATTTTCTTTTACATTTGATTGTTGAAATACATCATTTCGGTTCATGAAACGCTAATTACACCATAATTTGCGAAATTTAGAGAAAAAAATTTTGAAAAATCAATTTTTTATGTAAGAAGGGGGTATCCTTAGATAATTCGCAGGTTTTCGACCGTCGAAAAAAATTGAAATTTATCATTTTCTTTTACATTTGATTGTTGAAATACATCATTTCGGTTCATGAAACGCTAATTACACAATAATTTGCGAAATTTAGAGAAAAAAATTTTGAAAAATCCATTTTTTATGTAAGAAGGGGGTACCCTTAGATAATTCGCAGGTTTTCGACCGTCGAAAAAAATTTAAATTTATCATTTTCTTTTACATTTGATTGTTGAAATACATCATTTCGGTTCATGAAATGCTAATTACACAATAATTTGCGAAATTTAGAGAAAAAAATTTTGAAAAATCCATTTTTTATGTAAGAAGGGGGTACCCTTAGATAATTCGCAGGTTTTCGACCGTCGAAAAAAATTGAAATTTATCATTTTCTTTTACATTTGATTGTTGAAATACATCATTTCGGTTCATGAATTGCTAATTAAACAATAATTTGCGAAATTTAGAGAAAAAATTTTTGAAAAATCCATTTTTTATGTAAGAAGGGGGTACCCTTAGATAATTCGCAGGTTTTCGACCGTCGAAAAAAATTGAAATTTATCATTTTCTTTTACATTTGATTGTTGAAATACATCATTACGGTTCATGAAATGCTAATTACACAATAATTTGCGATATTTAGAGAAAAAATTTTTGAAAAATCCATTTTTTATGTAAGAAGGGGGTACCCTTAGATAATTCGCAGGTTTTCGACCGTCGAAAAAAATTGAAATTTATCATTTTCTTTTACATTTGATTGTTGAAATACATCATTTCGGTTCATGAAATGCTAATTACACAATAATTTGCGATATTTAGAGAAAAAAATTTTGAAAAATCCATTTTTTATGTAAGAAGGGGGTACCCTTAGATAATTCGCAGGTTTTCGACCGTCGAAAAAAATTGAAATTTATCATTTTCTTTTACATTTGATTGTTGAAATACATCATTTCGTTTCATGAAACGCTAATTAAACAATAATTTGCGAAATTTAGAGAAAAAAATTTTGAAAAATCCATTTTTTATGTAAGAAGGGGGTACCCTTAGATAATTCGCAGGTTTTCGACCGTCGAAAAAAATTGAAATTTATCATTTTCTTTTACATTTGATTGTTGAAATACATCATTTCGGTTCATGAAACGCTAATAACACAATAATTTGCGAAATTTAGAGAAAAAAATTTTGAAAAATCCATTTTTTATGTAAGAAGAGGGTACCCTTAGATAATTCGCAGGTTTTCGACCGTCGAAAAAAATTGAAATTTAGCATTTTCTTTTACATTTGATTGTTGAAATACATCATTTCGGTTCATGAAATGCTAATTAAACAATAATTTGCGAAATTTAGAGAAAAATTTTTTGAAAAATCCATTTTTTATGTAAGAAGGGGGTACCCTTAGATAATTCGCAGGTTTTCGACCGTCGAAAAAAATTGAAATTTATCATTTTCTTTTACATTTGATTGTTGAAATACATCATTTCGGTTCATGAAACGCTAATTACACAATAATTTGCGAAATTTAGAGAAAAAAATTTTGAAAAATCCATTTTTTATGTTAGAAGGGGGTACCCTTAGATAATTCGCAGGTTTTCGACCGTCGAAAAAAATTGAAATTTATCATTTTCTTTTACATTTGATTGTTGAAATACATCATTTCGGTTCATGAAACGCTAATTACACAATAATTTGCGAAATTTAGAGAAAAAAATTTTGAAAAATCCATTTTTTATGTAAGAAGGGGGTACCCTTTGATAATTCGCAGGTTTTCGACCGTCGAAAAAAATTGAAATTTATCATTTTCTTTTACATTTGATTGTTGAAATACATCATTTCGGTTCATGAAACGCTAATTACACAATAATTTGCGATATTTAGAGAAAAAAAATTTGAAAAATCCATTTTTTATGTAAGAAGGGGGTACCCTTAGATAATTCGCAGGTTTTCGACCGTCGAAAAAAATTGAAACTTATCATTTTCTTTTACATTTGATTGTTGAAATACATCATTTCGGTTCATGAAACGCTAATTACACAATAATTTGCGAAATTTAGAGAAAAAAATTTTGAAAAATCCATTTTTTATGTAAGAAGGGGGTACCCTTAGATAATTCGCAGGTTTTCGACCGTCGAAAAAAATTGAAATTTATCATTTTCTTTTACATTTGATTGTTGAAATACATCATTTCGGTTCATGAAACGCTAATTACACAATAATTTGCGAAATTTAGAGAAAAATTTTTTGAAAAATCCATTTTTTATGTAAGAAGGGGGTACCCTTAGATAATTCGCAGGTTTTCGACCGTCGAAAAAAATTGAAATTTATCATTTTCTTTTACATTTGATTGTTGAAATACATCATTTCGGTTCATGAAACGCTAATTACACAATAATTTGCGAAATTTAGAGAAAAAAATTTTGAAAAATCCATTTTTTATGTAAGAAGGGGGTACCCTTAGATAATTCGCATGTTTTCGACCGTCGAAAAAAATTGAAATTTATCATTTTCTTTTACATTTGATTGTTGAAATATATCATTTCGGTTCATGAAACGCTAATTAAACAATAATTTGCGAAATTTAGAGAAAAAAATTTTGAAAAATCCATTTTTTATGTAAGAAGGGGGTACTCTTAGATAATTCGCAGGTTTTCGACCGTCGAAAAAAATTGAAATTTATCATTTTCTTTTACATTTGATTGTTGAAATACATCATTTCGGTTCATGAAACGCTAATTAAACAATAATTTGCGAAATTTAAAGAAAAAAATTTTGAAAAATCCATTTTTTATGTAAGAAGGGGGTACCCTTAGATAATTCGCATGTTTTCGACCGTCGAAAAAAATTGAAATTTATCATTTTCTTTTACATTTGATTGTTGAAATACATCATTTCGGTTCATGAAACGCTAATTAAACAATAATTTGTGAAATTTAAAAAAAAAAATTTGAAAAATCCATTTTTTATGTAAGAAGGGGGTACCCTTAGATAATTCGCAGGTTTTCGACCGTCGAAAAAAATTGAAATTTATCATTTTCTTTTACATTTGATTGTTGAAATACATCATTTCGGTTCATGAAACGCTAATTACACCATAATTTGCGAAATTTAGAGAAAAAAATTTTGAAAAATCCATTTTTTATGTAAGAAGGGGGTACCCTTAGATAATTCGCAGGTTTTCGACCGTCGAAAAAAATTGAAATTTATCATTTTCTTTTACATTTGATTGTTGAAATACATCATTTCGGTTCATGAAACGCTAATTACACAATAATTTGCGAAATTTAGAGAAAAAATTTTGAAAAATCCATTTTTTATGTAAGAATGGGGTACCCTTAGATAATTCGCAGGTTTTCGACCGTCGAAAAAAATTTAAATTTATCATTTTCTTTTACATTTGATTGTTGAAATACATCATTTCGGTTCATGAAATGCTAATTACACAATAATTTGCGAAATTTAGAGAAAAAATTTTTGAAAAATCCATTTTTTATGTAAGAAGGGGGTACCCTTAGATAATTCGCAGGTTTTCGACCGTCGAAAAAAATTGAAATTTATCATTTTCTTTTACATTTGATTGTTGAAATACATCATTTCGGTTCATGAATTGCTAATTAAACAATAATTTGCGAAATTTAGAGAAAAAAATTTTGAAAAATCCATTTTTTATGTAAGAAGGGGGTACCCTTAGATAATTCGCAGGTTTTCGACCGTCGAAAAAAATTGAAATTTATCATTTTCTTTTACATTTGATTGTTGAAATACATCATTTCGGTTCATGAAATGCTAATTACACAATAATTTGCGATATTTAGAGAAAAAATTTTTGAAAAATCCATTTTTTATGTAAGAAGGGGGTACCCTTAGATAATTCGCAGGTTTTCGACCGTCGAAAAAAATTGAAATTTATCATTTTCTTTTACATTTGATTGTTGAAATACATCATTTCGGTTCATGAAATGCTAATTACACAATAATTTGCGATATTTAGAGAAAAAAATTTTGAAAAATCCATTTTTTATGTAAGAAGGGGGTACCCTTAGATAATTCGCAGGTTTTCGACCGTCGAAAAAAATTGAAATTTATCATTTTCTTTTACATTTGATTGTTGAAATACATCATTTCGTTTCATGAAACGCTAATTAAACAATAATTTGCGAAATTTAGAGAAAAAAATTTTGAAAAATCCATTTTTTATGTAAGAAGGGGGTACCCTTAGATAATTCGCAGGTTTTCGACCGTCGAAAAAAATTGAAATTTATCATTTTCTTTTACATTTGATTGTTGAAATACATCATTACGGTTCATGAAATGCTAATTACACAATAATTTGCGATATTTAGAGAAAAAATTTTTGAAAAATCCATTTTTTATGTAAGAAGGGGGTACCCTTAGATAATTCGCAGGTTTTCGACCGTCGAAAAAAATTGAAATTTATCATTTTCTTTTACATTTGATTGTTGAAATACATCATTTCGGTTCATGAAATGCTAATTACACAATAATTTGCGATATTTAGAGAAAAAAATTTTGAAAAATCCATTTTTTATGTAAGAAGGGGGTACCCTTAGATAATTCGCAGGTTTTCGACCGTCGAAAAAAATTGAAATTTATCATTTTCTTTTACATTTGATTGTTGAAATACATCATTTCGTTTCATGAAACGCTAATTAAACAATAATTTGCGAAATTTAGAGAAAAAAATTTTGAAAAATCCATTTTTTATGTAAGAAGGGGGTACCCTTAGATAATTCGCAGGTTTTCGACCGTCGAAAAAAATTGAAATTTATCATTTTCTTTTACATTTGATTGTTGAAATACATCATTTCGGTTCATGAAACGCTAATAACACAATAATTTGCGAAATTTAGAGAAAAAAATTTTGAAAAATCCATTTTTTATGTAAGAAGAGGGTACCCTTAGATAATTCGCAGGTTTTCGACCGTCGAAAAAAATTGAAATTTAGCATTTTCTTTTACATTTGATTGTTGAAATACATCATTTCGGTTCATGAAATGCTAATTAAACAATAATTTGCGAAATTTAGAGAAAAAATTTTTGAAAAATCCATTTTTTATGTAAGAAGGGGGTACCCTTAGATAATTCGCAGGTTTTCGACCGTCGAAAAAAATTGAAATTTATCATTTTCTTTTACATTTGATTGTTGAAATACATCATTTCGGTTCATGAAACGCTAATTACACAATAATTTGCGAAATTTAGAGAAAAAAATTTTGAAAAATCCATTTTTTATGTTAGAAGGGGGTACCCTTAGATAATTCGCAGGTTTTCGACCGTCGAAAAAAATTGAAATTTATCATTTTCTTTTACATTTGATTGTTGAAATACATCATTTCGGTTCATGAAACGCTAATTACACAATAATTTGCGAAATTTAGAGAAAAAAATTTTGAAAAATCCATTTTTTATGTAAGAAGGGGGTACCCTTAGATAATTCGCAGGTTTTCGACCGTCGAAAAAAATTGAAATTTATCATTTTCTTTTACATTTGATTGTTGAAATACATCATTTCGGTTCATGAAACGCTAATTACACAATAATTTGCGATATTTAGAGAAAAAAAATTTGAAAAATCCATTTTTTATGTAAGAAGGGGGTACCCTTAGATAATTCGCAGGTTTTCGACCGTCGAAAAAAATTGAAACTTATCATTTTCTTTTACATTTGATTGTTGAAATACATCATTTCGGTTCATGAAACGCTAATTACACAATAATTTGCGAAATTTAGAGAAAAAAATTTTGAAAAATCCATTTTTTATGTAAGAAGGGGGTACCCTTAGATAATTCGCAGGTTTTCGACCGTCGAAAAAAATTGAAATTTATCATTTTCTTTTACATTTGATTGTTGAAATACATCATTTCGGTTCATGAAACGCTAATTACACAATAATTTGCGAAATTTAGAGAAAAATTTTTTGAAAAATCCATTTTTTATGTAAGAAGGGGGTACCCTTAGATAATTCGCAGGTTTTCGACCGTCGAAAAAAATTGAAATTTATCATTTTCTTTTACATTTGATTGTTGAAATACATCATTTCGGTTCATGAAACGCTAATTACACAATAATTTGCGAAATTTAGAGAAAAAAATTTTGAAAAATCCATTTTTTATGTAAGAAGGGGGTACCCTTAGATAATTCGCATGTTTTCGACCGTCGAAAAAAATTGAAATTTATCATTTTCTTTTACATTTGATTGTTGAAATACATCATTTCGGTTCATGAAACGCTAATTAAACAATAATTTGCGAAATTTAGAGAAAAAAATTTTGAAAAATCCATTTTTTATGTAAGAAGGGGGTACTCTTAGATAATTCGCAGGTTTTCGACCGTCGAAAAAAATTGAAATTTATCATTTTCTTTTACATTTGATTGTTGAAATACATCATTTCGGTTCATGAAACGCTAATTAAACAATAATTTGCGAAATTTAAAGAAAAAAATTTTGAAAAATCCATTTTTTATGTAAGAAGGGGGTACCCTTAGATAATTCGCATGTTTTCGACCGTCGAAAAAAATTGAAATTTATCATTTTCTTTTACATTTGATTGTTGAAATACATCATTTCGGTTCATGAAACGCTAATTAAACAATAATTTGTGAAATTTAAAAAAAAAAATTTGAAAAATCCATTTTTTATGTAAGAAGGGGGTACCCTTAGATAATTCGCAGGTTTTCGACCGTCGAAAAAAATTGAAATTTATCATTTTCTTTTACATTTGATTGTTGAAATACATCATTTCGGTTCATGAAACGCTAATTAAACAATAATTTGCGAAATTTAAAAAAAAAAATTTTGAAAAATCCATTTTTTATGTAAGAAGGGGGTACCCTTAGATAATTCGCATGTTTTCGACCGTCGAAAAAAATTGAAATTTATCATTTTCTTTTACATTTGATTGTTGAAATACATCATTTCGGTTCATGAAACGCTAATTAAACAATAATTTGCGAAATTTAAAAAAAAAAATTTTGAAAAATCCATTTCTTATGTAAGAAGGGGGTACCCTTAGATAATTCGCATGTTTTCGACCGTCGAAAAAAATTGAAATTTATCATTTTCTTTTACATTTGATTGTTGAAATACATCATTTCGGTGCATGAAACGCTAATTAAACAATAATTTGCGAAATTTAAAGAAAAAAATTTTGAAAAATCCATTTTTTATGTAAGAAGGGGGTACCCTTAGATAATTCGCAGGTTTTCGACCGTCGAAAAAAATTGAAATTTATCATTTTCTTTTACATTTGATTGTTGAAATACATCATTTCGGTTCATGAAACGCTAATTACACAATAATTTGCGAAATTTAGAGAAAAAAATTTTGAAAAATCCATTTTTTATGTAAGAAGGGGGTACCCTTAGATAATTCGCAGGTTTTCGACCGTCGAAAAAAATTGAAATTTATCATTTTCTTTTACATTTGATTGTTGAAATACATCATTTCGGTTCATGAAACGCTAATTAAACAATAATTTGCGAAATTTAGAGAAAAAAATTTTGAAAAATCCATTTTTTATGTAAGAAGGGGGTACCCTTAGATAATTCGCAGGTTTTCGACCGTCGAAAAAAATTAAAATTTATCATTTTCTTTTACATTTGATTGTTGAAATACATCATTTCGGTTCATGAAACGCTAATTAAACAATAATTTGCGAAATTTAAAGAAAAAAATTTTGAAAAATCCATTTTTTATGTAAGAAGGGGGTACCCTTAGATAATTCGCAGGTTTTCGACCGTCGAAAAAAATTGAAATTTATCATTTTCTTTTACATTTGATTGTTGAAATACATCATTTCGGTTCATGAAACGCTAATTAAACAATAATTTGCGAAATTTAGAGAAAAAAATTTTGAAAAATCCATTTTTTTATGTAAGAAGGGGGTACCCTTAGATAATTCGCAGGTTTTCGACCGTCGAAAAAAATTGAAATTTATCATTTTCTTTTACATTTGATTGTTGAAATACATCATTTCGGTTCATGAAACGCTAATTAAACAATAATTTGCGAAATTTAGAGAAAAAATTTTTGAAAAATCCATTTTTTATGTAAGAAGGGGGTACCCTTAGATAACTCGCAGGTTTTCGACCGTCGAAAAAAATTGAAATTTATCATTTTCTTTTACATTTGATTGTTGAAATACATCATTTCGGTTCATGAAACGCTAATTAAACAATAATTTGCGAAATTTAGAGAAAAAAATTTTGAAAAATCCATTTTTTATGTAAGAAGGGGGTACCCTTAGATAATTCGCAGGTTTTCGACCGTCGAAAAAAATTGAAATTTATCATTTTCTTTTACATTTGATTGTTGAAATACATCATTTCGGTTCATGAAACGCTAATTAAACAATAATTTGCGAAATTTAGAGAAAAAAATTTTGAAAAATCCATTTTTTATGTAAGAAGGGGGTACCCTTAGATAATTCGCAGGTTTTCGACCGTCGAAAAAAATTGAAATTTATCATTTTCTTTTACATTTGATTGTTGAAATACATCATTTCGGTTCATGAAACGCTAATTAAACAATAATTTGCGAAATTTAGAGAAAAAATTTTTGAAAAATCCATTTTTTATGTAAGAAGGGGGTACCCTCAGATAATTCGCAGGTTTTCGACCGTCGAAAAAAATTGAAATTTATCATTTTCTTTTACATTTGATTGTTGAAATACATCATTTCGGTTCATGAAACGCTAATTAAACAATAATTTGCGAAATTTAAAGAAAAAAATTTTGAAAAATCCATTTTTTATGTAAGAAGGGGGTACCCTTAGATAATTCGCAGGTTTTCGACCGTCGAAAAAAATTGAAATTTATCATTTTCTTTTACATTTGATTGTTGAAATACATCATTTCGGTTCATGAAACGCTAATTAAACAATAATTTGCGAAATTTAGAGAAAAAAATTTTGAAAAATCCATTTTTTTATGTAAGAAGGGGGTACCCTTAGATAATTCGCAGGTTTTCGACCGTCGAAAAAAATGGAAATTTATCATTTTCTTTTACATTTGATTGTTGAAATACATCATTTCGGTTCATGAAACGCTAATTAAACAATAATTTGCGAAATTTAGAGAAAAAAATTTTGAAAAATCCATTTTTTATGTAAGAAGGGGGTACCCTTAGATAATTCGCAGGTTTTCGAAAAAAATTTTGAAAAATCCATTTTTTATGTAAGAAGGGGGTACCCTTAGATAATTCGCAGGTTTTCGACCGTCGAAAAAAATTGAAATTTATCATTTTCTTTTACATTTGATTGTTGAAATACATCATTTCGGTTCATGAAACGCTAATTAAACAATAATTTGCGAAATTTAGAGAAAAAAATTTTGAAAAATCCATTTTTTATGTAAGAAGGGGGTACCCTTAGATAATTCGCAGGTTTTCGACCGTCGAAAAAAAATTGAAATTTATCATTTTCTTTTACATTTGATTGTTGAAATACATCATTTCGGTTCATGAAACGCTAATTAAACAATAATTTGCGAAATTTAGAGAAAAAAATTTTGAAAAATCCATTTTTTATGTAAGAAGGGGGTACCCTTAGATAATTCGCAGGTTTTCGACCGTCGAAAAAAATTGAAATTTATCATTTTCTTTTACATTTGATTGTTGAAATACATCATTTCGGTTCATGAAACGCTAATTAAACAATAATTTGCGAAATTTAAAGAAAAAAATTTTGAAAAATCCATTTTTTATGTAAGAAGGGGGTACCCTTAGATAATTCGCATGTTTTCGACCGTCGAAAAAAATTGAAATTTATCATTTTCTTTTACATTTGATTGTTGAAATACATCATTTCGGTTCATGAAACGCTAATTAAACAATAATTTGCGAAATTTAGAGAAAAAAATTTTGAAAAATCCATTTTTTATGTAAGAAGGGGGTACCCTTAGATAATTCGCAGGTTTTCGACCGTCGAAAAAAATCGAAATTTATCATTTTCTTTTACATTTGATTGTTGAAATACATCATTTCGGTTCATGAAACGCTAATTAAACAATAATTTGCGAAATTTAGAGAAAAAAATTTTGAAAAATCCATTTTTTATGTAAGAAGGGGGTACCCTTAGATAATTCGCAGGTTTTCGACCGTCGAAAAAAATTGAAATTTATCATTTTCTTTTACATTTGATTGTTGAAATACATCATTTCGGTTCATGAAACGCTAATTAAACAATAATTTGCGAAATTTAGAGAAAAAAATTTTGAAAAATCCATTTTTTATGTAAGAAGGGGGTACCCTTAGATAATTCGCAGGTTTTCGACCGTCGAAAAAAATTGAAATTTATCATTTTCTTTTACATTTGATTGTTGAAATACATCATTTCGGTTCATGAAACGCTAATTAAACAATAATTTGCGAAATTTAAAGAAAAAAATTTTGAAAAATCCATTTTTTATGTAAGAAGGGGGTACCCTTAGATAATTCGCATGTTTTCGACCGTCGAAAAAAATTGAAATTTATCATTTTCTTTTACATTTGATTGTTGAAATACATCATTTCGGTTCATGAAACGCTAATTAAACAATAATTTGCGAAATTTAAAGAAAAAAAATTTGAAAAATCCATTTTTTATGTAAGAAGGGGGTACCCTTAGATAATTCGCAGGTTTTCGACCGTCGAAAAAAATTGAAATTTATCATTTTCTTTTACATTTGATTGTTGAAATACATCATTTCGGTTCATGAAACGCTAAATAAACAATAATTTGCGAAATTTAAAGAAAAAAATTTTGAAAAATCCATTTTTTATGTAAGAAGGGGGTACCCTTAGATAATTCGCATGTTTTCGACCGTCGAAAAAAATTGAAATTTATCATTTTCTTTTACATTTGATTGTTGAAATACATCATTTCGGTTCATGAAACGCTAATTAAACAATAATTTGCGAAATTTAAAGAAAAAAATTTTGAAAAATCCATTTTTTATGTAAGAAGGGGGTACCCTTAGATAATTCGCATGTTTTCGACCGTCGAAAAAAATTGAAATTTATCATTTTCTTTTACATTTGATTGTTGAAATACATCATTTCGGTTCATGAAACGCTAATTAAACAATAATTTGCGAAATTTAGAGAAAAAAATTTTGAAAAATCCATTTTTTATGTAAGAAGGGGGTACCCTTAGATAATTCGCAGGTTTTCGACCGTCGAAAAAAATTGAAATTTATCAGTTTCTTTTACATTTGATTGTTGAAATACATCATTTCGGTTCATGAAACGCTAATTACACAATAATTTGCGAAATTTAGAGAAAAAAATTTTGAAAAATCCATTTTTTATGTAAGAAGGGGGTACCCTTAGATAATTCGCAGGTTTTCGACCGTCGAAAAAAATTGAAATTTATCATTTTCTTTTACATTTGATTGTTGAAATACATCATTTCCGTTCATGAAACGCTAATTAAACAATAATTTGCGAAATTTAGAGAAAAAAATTTTGAAAAATCCATTTTTTATGTAAGAAGGGGGTACCCTTAGATAATTCGCAGGTTTTCGACCGTCGAAAAAAATTGAAATTTATCATTTTCTTTTACATTTGATTGTTGAAATACATCATTTCGGTTCATGAAACGCTAATTAAACAATAATTTGCGAAATTTAGAGAAAAAATTTTTGAAAAATCCATTTTTTATGTAAGAAGGGGGTACCCTTAGATAATTCGCATGTTTTCGACCGTCGAAAAAAATTGAAATTTATCATTTTCTTTTACATTTGATTGTTGAAATACATCATTTCGGTTCATGAAACGCTAATTAAACAATAATTTGCGAAATTTAGAGAAAAAAATTTTGAAAAATCCATTTTTTATGTAAGAAGGGGGTACCCTTAGATAATTCGCATGTTTTCGACCGTCGAAAAAAATTGAAATTTATCATTTTCTTTTACATTTGATTGTTGAAATACATCATTTCGGTTCATGAAACGCTAATTAAACAATAATTTGCGAAATTTAGAGAAAAAATTTTTGAAAAATCCATTTTTTATGTAAGAAGGGGGTACCCTTAGATAATTCGCAGGTTTTCGACCGTCGAAAAAAATTGAAATTTATCATTTTCTTTTACATTTGATTGTTGAAATACATCATTTCGGTTCATGAAACGCTAATTACACAATAATTTGCGAAATTTAGAGAAAAAAATTTTGAAAAATCAATTTTTTATGTAAGAAGGGGGTACCCTTAGATAATTCGCATGTTTTCGACCGTCGAAAAAAATTGAAATTTATCATTTTCTTTTACATTTGATTGTTGAAATACATCATTTCGGTTCATGAAACGCTAATTAAACAATAATTTGCGAAATTTAAAGAAAAAAATTTTGAAAAATCCATTTTTTATGTAAGAAGGGGGTACCCTTAGATAATTCGCATGTTTTCGACCGTCGAAAAAAATTGAAATTTATCATTTTCTTTTACATTTGATTGTTGAAATACATCATTTCGGTTCATGAAACGCTAATTAAACAATAATTTGCGAAATTTAGAGAAAAAAATTTTGAAAAATCCATTTTTTATGTAAGAAGGGGGTACCCTTAGATAATTCGCAGGTTTTCGACAGTCGAAAAAAATTGAAATTTATCATTTTCTTTTACATTTGATTGTTGAAATACATCATTTCGGTTCATGAAACGCTAATTAAACAATAATTTGCGAAATTTAGAGAAAAAAATTTTGAAAAATCCATTTTTTATGTAAGAAGGGGGTACCCTTAGATAATTCGCAGGTTTTCGACAGTCGAAAAAAATTGAAATTTATCATTTTCTTTTACATTTGATTGTTGAAATACATCATTTCGGTTCATGAAACGCTAATTAAACAATAATTTGCGAAATTTAGAGAAAAAATTTTTGAAAAATCCATTTTTTATGTAAGAAGGGGGTACCCTTAGATAATTCGCAGGTTTTCGACCGTCGAAAAAAATTGAAATTTATCATTTTCTTTCACATTTGATTGTTGAAATCCATCATTTCGGTTCATGAAACGCTAATTACACAATAATTTGCGAAATTTAGAGAAAAAAATTTTGAAAAATCCATTTTTTATGTAAGAAGGGGGTACCCTTAGATAATTCGCAGGTTTTCGACCGTCGAAAAAAATTGAAATTTATCATTTTCTTTTACATTTGATTGTTGAAATACATCATTTCGGTTCATGAAACGCTAATTAAACAATAATTTGCGAAATTTAGAGAAAAAATTTTTGAAAAATCCATTTTTTATGTAAGAAGGGGGTACCCTTAGATAATTCGCAGGTTTTCGACCGTCGAAAAAAATTGAAATTTATCATTTTCTTTTACATTTGATTGTTGAAATACATCATTTCGGTTCATGAAACGCTAATTAAACAATAATTTGCGAAATTTAGAGAAAAAAATTTTGAAAAATCCATTTTTTTATGTAAGAAGGGGGTACCCTTAGATAATTCGCAGGTTTTCGACCGTCGAAAAAAATTGAAATTTATCATTTTCTTTTACATTTGATTGTTGAAATACATCATTTCGGTTCATGAAACGCTAATTAAACAATAATTTGCGAAATTTAGAGAAAAAATTTTTGAAAAATCCATTTTTTATGTAAGAAGGGGGTACCCTTAGATAACTCGCAGGTTTTCGACCGTCGAAAAAAATTGAAATTTATCATTTTCTTTTACATTTGATTGTTGAAATACATCATTTCGGTTCATGAAACGCTAATTAAACAATAATTTGCGAAATTTAGAGAAAAAAATTTTGAAAAATCCATTTTTTATGTAAGAAGGGGGTACCCTTAGATAATTCGCAGGTTTTCGACCGTCGAAAAAAATTGAAATTTATCATTTTCTTTTACATTTGATTGTTGAAATACATCATTTCGGTTCATGAAACGCTAATTAAACAATAATTTGCGAAATTTAGAGAAAAAAATTTTGAAAAATCCATTTTTTATGTAAGAAGGGGGTACCCTTAGATAATTCGCAGGTTTTCGACCGTCGAAAAAAATTGAAATTTATCATTTTCTTTTACATTTGATTGTTGAAATACATCATTTCGGTTCATGAAACGCTAATTAAACAATAATTTGCGAAATTTAGAGAAAAAATTTTTGAAAAATCCATTTTTTATGTAAGAAGGGGGTACCCTCAGATAATTCGCAGGTTTTCGACCGTCGAAAAAAATTGAAATTTATCATTTTCTTTTACATTTGATTGTTGAAATACATCATTTCGGTTCATGAAACGCTAATTAAACAATAATTTGCGAAATTTAAAGAAAAAAATTTTGAAAAATCCATTTTTTATGTAAGAAGGGGGTACCCTTAGATAATTCGCAGGTTTTCGACCGTCGAAAAAAATTGAAATTTATCATTTTCTTTTACATTTGATTGTTGAAATACATCATTTCGGTTCATGAAACGCTAATTAAACAATAATTTGCGAAATTTAGAGAAAAAAATTTTGAAAAATCCATTTTTTTATGTAAGAAGGGGGTACCCTTAGATAATTCGCAGGTTTTCGACCGTCGAAAAAAATGGAAATTTATCATTTTCTTTTACATTTGATTGTTGAAATACATCATTTCGGTTCATGAAACGCTAATTAAACAATAATTTGCGAAATTTAGAGAAAAAAATTTTGAAAAATCCATTTTTTATGTAAGAAGGGGGTACCCTTAGATAATTCGCAGGTTTTCGAAAAAAATTTTGAAAAATCCATTTTTTATGTAAGAAGGGGGTACCCTTAGATAATTCGCAGGTTTTCGACCGTCGAAAAAAATTGAAATTTATCATTTTCTTTTACATTTGATTGTTGAAATACATCATTTCGGTTCATGAAACGCTAATTAAACAATAATTTGCGAAATTTAGAGAAAAAAATTTTGAAAAATCCATTTTTTATGTAAGAAGGGGGTACCCTTAGATAATTCGCAGGTTTTCGACCGTCGAAAAAAAATTGAAATTTATCATTTTCTTTTACATTTGATTGTTGAAATACATCATTTCGGTTCATGAAACGCTAATTAAACAATAATTTGCGAAATTTAGAGAAAAAAATTTTGAAAAATCCATTTTTTATGTAAGAAGGGGGTACCCTTAGATAATTCGCAGGTTTTCGACCGTCGAAAAAAATTGAAATTTATCATTTTCTTTTACATTTGATTGTTGAAATACATCATTTCGGTTCATGAAACGCTAATTAAACAATAATTTGCGAAATTTAAAGAAAAAAATTTTGAAAAATCCATTTTTTATGTAAGAAGGGGGTACCCTTAGATAATTCGCATGTTTTCGACCGTCGAAAAAAATTGAAATTTATCATTTTCTTTTACATTTGATTGTTGAAATACATCATTTCGGTTCATGAAACGCTAATTAAACAATAATTTGCGAAATTTAGAGAAAAAAATTTTGAAAAATCCATTTTTTATGTAAGAAGGGGGTACCCTTAGATAATTCGCAGGTTTTCGACCGTCGAAAAAAATCGAAATTTATCATTTTCTTTTACATTTGATTGTTGAAATACATCATTTCGGTTCATGAAACGCTAATTAAACAATAATTTGCGAAATTTAGAGAAAAAAATTTTGAAAAATCCATTTTTTATGTAAGAAGGGGGTACCCTTAGATAATTCGCAGGTTTTCGACCGTCGAAAAAAATTGAAATTTATCATTTTCTTTTACATTTGATTGTTGAAATACATCATTTCGGTTCATGAAACGCTAATTAAACAATAATTTGCGAAATTTAGAGAAAAAAATTTTGAAAAATCCATTTTTTATGTAAGAAGGGGGTACCCTTAGATAATTCGCAGGTTTTCGACCGTCGAAAAAAATTGAAATTTATCATTTTCTTTTACATTTGATTGTTGAAATACATCATTTCGGTTCATGAAACGCTAATTAAACAATAATTTGCGAAATTTAAAGAAAAAAATTTTGAAAAATCCATTTTTTATGTAAGAAGGGGGTACCCTTAGATAATTCGCATGTTTTCGACCGTCGAAAAAAATTGAAATTTATCATTTTCTTTTACATTTGATTGTTGAAATACATCATTTCGGTTCATGAAACGCTAATTAAACAATAATTTGCGAAATTTAAAGAAAAAAAATTTGAAAAATCCATTTTTTATGTAAGAAGGGGGTACCCTTAGATAATTCGCAGGTTTTCGACCGTCGAAAAAAATTGAAATTTATCATTTTCTTTTACATTTGATTGTTGAAATACATCATTTCGGTTCATGAAACGCTAAATAAACAATAATTTGCGAAATTTAAAGAAAAAAATTTTGAAAAATCCATTTTTTATGTAAGAAGGGGGTACCCTTAGATAATTCGCATGTTTTCGACCGTCGAAAAAAATTGAAATTTATCATTTTCTTTTACATTTGATTGTTGAAATACATCATTTCGGTTCATGAAACGCTAATTAAACAATAATTTGCGAAATTTAAAGAAAAAAATTTTGAAAAATCCATTTTTTATGTAAGAAGGGGGTACCCTTAGATAATTCGCATGTTTTCGACCGTCGAAAAAAATTGAAATTTATCATTTTCTTTTACATTTGATTGTTGAAATACATCATTTCGGTTCATGAAACGCTAATTAAACAATAATTTGCGAAATTTAGAGAAAAAAATTTTGAAAAATCCATTTTTTATGTAAGAAGGGGGTACCCTTAGATAATTCGCAGGTTTTCGACCGTCGAAAAAAATTGAAATTTATCAGTTTCTTTTACATTTGATTGTTGAAATACATCATTTCGGTTCATGAAACGCTAATTACACAATAATTTGCGAAATTTAGAGAAAAAAATTTTGAAAAATCCATTTTTTATGTAAGAAGGGGGTACCCTTAGATAATTCGCAGGTTTTCGACCGTCGAAAAAAATTGAAATTTATCATTTTCTTTTACATTTGATTGTTGAAATACATCATTTCCGTTCATGAAACGCTAATTAAACAATAATTTGCGAAATTTAGAGAAAAAAATTTTGAAAAATCCATTTTTTATGTAAGAAGGGGGTACCCTTAGATAATTCGCAGGTTTTCGACCGTCGAAAAAAATTGAAATTTATCATTTTCTTTTACATTTGATTGTTGAAATACATCATTTCGGTTCATGAAACGCTAATTAAACAATAATTTGCGAAATTTAGAGAAAAAATTTTTGAAAAATCCATTTTTTATGTAAGAAGGGGGTACCCTTAGATAATTCGCATGTTTTCGACCGTCGAAAAAAATTGAAATTTATCATTTTCTTTTACATTTGATTGTTGAAATACATCATTTCGGTTCATGAAACGCTAATTAAACAATAATTTGCGAAATTTAGAGAAAAAAATTTTGAAAAATCCATTTTTTATGTAAGAAGGGGGTACCCTTAGATAATTCGCATGTTTTCGACCGTCGAAAAAAATTGAAATTTATCATTTTCTTTTACATTTGATTGTTGAAATACATCATTTCGGTTCATGAAACGCTAATTAAACAATAATTTGCGAAATTTAGAGAAAAAATTTTTGAAAAATCCATTTTTTATGTAAGAAGGGGGTACCCTTAGATAATTCGCAGGTTTTCGACCGTCGAAAAAAATTGAAATTTATCATTTTCTTTTACATTTGATTGTTGAAATACATCATTTCGGTTCATGAAACGCTAATTACACAATAATTTGCGAAATTTAGAGAAAAAAATTTTGAAAAATCCATTTTTTATGTAAGAAGGGGGTACCCTTAGATAATTCGCAGGTTTTCGACCGTCGAAAAAAATTGAAATTTATCATTTTCTTTTACATTTGATTGTTGAAATACATCATTTCGGTTCATGAAACGCTAATTACACAATAATTTGCGAAATTTAGAGAAAAAAATTTTGAAAAATCCATTTTTTATGTAAGAAGGGGGTACCCTTAGATAATTCGCAGGTTTTCGACCGTCGAAAAAAATTGAAATTTATCATTTTCTTTTACATTTGATTGTTGAAATACATCATTTCGGTTCATGAAACGCTAATTAAACAATAATTTGCGAAATTTAGAGAAAAAAATTTTGAAAAATCAATTTTTTATGTAAGAAGGGGGTACCCTTAGATAATTCGCATGTTTTCGACCGTCGAAAAAAATTGAAATTTATCATTTTCTTTTACATTTGATTGTTGAAATACATCATTTCGGTTCATGAAACGCTAATTAAACAATAATTTGCGAAATTTAAAGAAAAAAATTTTGAAAAATCCATTTTTTATGTAAGAAGGGGGTACCCTTAGATAATTCGCATGTTTTCGACCGTCGAAAAAAATTGAAATTTATCATTTTCTTTTACATTTGATTGTTGAAATACATCATTTCGGTTCATGAAACGCTAATTAAACAATAATTTGCGAAATTTAGAGAAAAAAATTTTGAAAAATCCATTTTTTATGTAAGAAGGGGGTACCCTTAGATAATTCGCAGGTTTTCGACAGTCGAAAAAAATTGAAATTTATCATTTTCTTTTACATTTGATTGTTGAAATACATCATTTCGGTTCATGAAACGCTAATTAAACAATAATTTGCGAAATTTAGAGAAAAAATTTTTGAAAAATCCATTTTTTATGTAAGAAGGGGGTACCCTTAGATAATTCGCAGGTTTTCGACCGTCGAAAAAAATTGAAATTTATCATTTTCTTTCACATTTGATTGTTGAAATCCATCATTTCGGTTCATGAAACGCTAATTACACAATAATTTGCGAAATTTAGAGAAAAAAATTTTGAAAAATCCATTTTTTATGTAAGAAGGGGGTACCCTTAGATAATTCGCAGGTTTTCGACAGTCGAAAAAAATTGAAATTTATCATTTTCTTTTACATTTGATTGTTGAAATACATCATTTCGGTTCATGAAACGCTAATTAAACAATAATTTGCGAAATTTAGAGAAAAAATTTTTGAAAAATCCATTTTTTATGTAAGAAGGGGGTACCCTTAGATAATTCGCAGGTTTTCGACCGTCGAAAAAAATTGAAATTTATCATTTTCTTTCACATTTGATTGTTGAAATCCATCATTTCGGTTCATGAAACGCTAATTACACAATAATTTGCGAAATTTAGAGAAAAAAATTTTGAAAAATCCATTTTTTATGTAAGAAGGGGGTACCCTTAGATAATTCGCAGGTTTTCGACCGTCGAAAAAAATTGAAATTTATCATTTTCTTTTACATTTGATTGTTGAAATACATCATTTCGGTTCATGAAACGCTAATTAAACAATAATTTGCGAAATTTAGAGAAAAAAATTTTGAAAAATCCATTTTTTATGTAAGAAGGGGGTACCCTTAGATAATTCGCATGTTTTCGACCGTCGAAAAAAATTGAAATTTATCATTTTCTTTTACATTTGATTGTTGAAATACATCATTTCGGTTCATGAAACGCTAATTAAACAATAATTTGCGAAATTTAGAGAAAAAAATTTTGAAAAATCCATTTTTTATGTAAGAAGGGGGTACCCTTAGATAATTCGCAGGTTTTCGACCGTCGAAAAAAATTGAAATTTATCAGTTTCTTTTACATTTGATTGTTGAAATACATCATTTCGGTTCATGAAACGCTAATTACACAATAATTTGCGAAATTTAGAGAAAAAAATTTTGAAAAATCCATTTTTTATGTAAGAAGGGGGTACCCTTAGATAATTCGCAGGTTTTCGACCGTCGAAAAAAATTGAAATTTATCATTTTCTTTTACATTTGATTGTTGAAATACATCATTTCGGTTCATGAAACGCTAATTAAACAATAATTTGCGAAATTTAGAGAAAAAAATTTTGAAAAATCCATTTTTTATGTAAGAAGGGGGTACCCTTAGATAATTCGCAGGTTTTCGACCGTCGAAAAAAATTGAAATTTATCATTTTCTTTTACATTTGATTGTTGAAATACATCATTTCGGTTCACGAAACGCTAATTAAACAATAATTTGCGAAATTTAGAGAAAAAAATTTTGAAAAATCCATTTTTTATGTAAGAAGGGGGTACCCTTAGATAATTCGCATGTTTTCGACCGTCGAAAAAAATTGAAATTTATCATTTTCTTTTACATTTGATTGTTGAAATACATCATTTCGGTTCATGAAACGCTAATTAAACAATAATTTGCGAAATTTAGAGAAAAAAATTTTGAAAAATCCATTTTTTATGTAAGAAGGGGGTACCCTTAGATAATTCGCATGTTTTCGACCGTCGAAAAAAATTGAAATTTATCATTTTCTTTTACATTTGATTGTTGAAATACATCATTTCGGTTCATGAAACGCTAATTAAACAATAATTTGCGAAATTTAGAGAAAAAAATTTTGAAAAATCCATTTTTTATGTAAGAAGGGGGTACCCTTAGATAATTCGCATGTTTTCGACCGTCGAAAAAAATTGAAATTTATCATTTTCTTTTACATTTGATTGTTGAAATACATCATTTCGGTTCATGAAACGCTAATTAAACAATAATTTGCGAAATTTAGAGAAAAAAATTTTGAAAAATCCATTTTTTATGTAAGAAGGGGGTACCCTTAGATAATTCGCAGGTTTTCGACCGTCGAAAAAAATTGAAATTTATCATTTTCTTTTACATTTGATTGTTGAAATACATCATTTCGGTTCATGAAACGCTAATTAAACAATAATTTGCGAAATTTAGAGAAAAAATTTTGAAAAATCCATTTTTTATGTAAGAAGGGGGTACCCTTAGATAATTCGCAGGTTTTCGACCGTCGAAAAAAATTGAAATTTATCATTTTCTTTTACATTTGATTGTTGAAATACATCATTTCGGTTCATGAAACGCTAATTACATAATAATTTGCGAAATTTAGAGAGAAAAATTTTGAAAAATCCATTTTTTATGTAAGAAGGGGGTACCCTTAGATAATTCGCAGGTTTTCGACCGTCGAAAAAAATTGAAATTTATCATTTTCTTTTACATTTGATTGTTGAAATACATCATTTCGGTTCATGAAACGCTAATTACACAATAATTTGCGAAATTTAGAGAAAAAAAAAATTGAAAAATCCATTTTTTATGTAAGAAGGGGGTACCCTTAGATAATTCGCAGGTTTTCGACCGTCGAAAAAAATTGAAATTTATCATTTTCTTTTACATTTGATTGTTGAAATACATCATTTCAGTTCATGAAACGCTAATTAAACAATAATTTGCGAAATTTAGAGAAAAAAAATTTGAAAAATCCATTTTTTATGTAAGAAGGGGGTACCCTTAGATAATTCGCAGGTTTTCGACCGTCGAAAAAAATTGAAATTTATCATTTTCTTTTACATTTGATTGTTGAAATACATCATTTCGGTTCATGAAACGCTAATTACACAATAATTTGCGAAATTTAGAGAAAAAAAATTTGAAAAATCCATTTTTTATGTAAGAAGGGGGTACTCTTAGATAATTCGCATGTTTTCGACCGTCGAAAAAAATTGAAATTTATCATTTTCTTTTACATTTGATTGTTGAAATACATCATTTCGGTTCATGAAACGCTAATTAAACAATAATTTGCGAAATTTAGAGAAAAAAATTTTGAAAAATCCATTTTTTATGTAAGAAGGGGGTACCCTTAGATAATTCGCAGGTTTTCGACCGTCGAAAAAAATTGAAATTTATCATTTTCTTTTACATTTGATTGTTGAAATACATCATTTCGGTTCATGAAACGCTAATTACACAATAATTTGCGAAATTTAGAGAAAAAAATTTTGAAAAATCCATTTTTTATGTAAGAAGGGGGTACCCTTAGATAATTCGCAGGTTTTCGACCGTCGAAAAAAATTGAAATTTATCATTTTCTTTTACATTTGATTGTTGAAATACATCATTTCGGTTCATGAAACGCTAATTACACAATAATTTGCGAAATTTAGAGAAAAAAAATTTGAAAAATCCATTTTTTATGTAAGAAGGGGGTACCCTTAGATAATTCGCAGGTTTTCGACCGTCGAAAAAAATTGAAATTTAGCATTTTCTTTTACATTTGATTGTTGAAATACATCATTTCGGTTCATGAAACGCTAATTACACAATAATTTGCGAAACTTAGAGAAAAAAATTTTGAAAAATCCATTTTTTATGTAAGAAGGGGGTACCCTTAGATAATTCGCAGGTTTTCGACCGTCGAAAAAAATTGAAATTTAGCATTTTCTTTTACATTTGATTGTTGAAATACATCATTTCGGTTCATGAAACGCTAATTACACAATAATTTGCGAAATTTAGAGAAAAAAATTTTGAAAAATCCATTTTTTATGTAAGAAGGGGGTACCCTTAGATAATTCGCAGGTTTTCGACCGTCGAAAAAAATTGAAATTTATCATTTTCTTTTACATTTGATTGTTGAAATCCATCATTTCGGTTCATGAAACGCTAATTACACAATAATTTGCGAAATTTAGAGAAAAAATTTTTGAAAAATCCATTTTTTATGTAAGAAGGGGGTACCCTTAGATAATTCGCAGGTTTTCGACCGTCGAAAAAAATTGAAATTTATCATTTTCTTTTACATTTGATTGTTGAAATACATCATTTCGGTTCATGAAACGCTAATTAAACAATAATTTGCGAAATTTAGAGAAAAAATTTTTGAAAAATCCATTTTTTATGTAAGAAGGGGGTACCCTTAGATAATTCGCAGGTTTTCGACCGTCGAAAAAAATTGAAATTTATCATTTTCTTTTACATTTGATTGTTGAAATACATCATTTCGGTTCATGAAACGCTAATTAAACAATAATTTGCGAAATTTAGAGAAAAAAATTTTGAAAAATCCATTTTTTATGTAAGAAGGGGGTACCCTTAGATAATTCGCAGGTTTTCGACCGTCGAAAAAAATTGAAATTTATCATTTTCTTTTACATTTGATTATTGAAATACATCATTTCGGTTCATGAAACGCTAATTAAACAATAATTTGCGAAATTTAGAGAAAAAAATTTTGAAAAATCCATTTTTTATGTAAGAAGGGGGTACCCTTAGATAATTCGCATGTTTTCGACCGTCGAAAAAAATTGAAATTTATCATTTTCTTTTACATTTGATTGTTGAAATACATCATTTCGGTTCATGAAACGCCAATTAAACAATAATTTGCGAAATTTAGAGAAAAAAATTTTGAAAAATCCATTTTTTATGTAAGAAGGGGGTACCCTTAGATAATTCGCAGGTTTTCGACCGTCGAAAAAAATTGAAATTTATCATTTTCTTTTACATTTGATTGTTGAAATACATCATTTCGGTTCATGAAACGCTAATTACACAATAATTTGCGAAATTTAGAGAAAAAAATTTTGAAAAATCCATTTTTTATGTAAGAAGGGGGTACCCTTAGATAATTCGCAGGTTTTCGACCGTCGAAAAAAAATTGAAATTTATCATTTTCTTTTACATTTGATTGTTGAAATACATCATTTCGGTTCATGAAACGCTAATTAAACAATAATTTGCGAAATTTAGAGAAAAAAATTTTGAAAAATCCATTTTTTATGTAAGAAGGGGGTACCCTTAGATAATTCGCATGTTTTCGACCGTCGAAAAAAATAGAAATTTATCATTTTCTTTTACATTTGATTGTTGAAATACATCATTTCGGTTCATGAAACGCTAATTAAACAATAATTTGCGAAATTTAGAGAAAAAAATTTTGAAAAATCCATTTTTTATGTAAGAAGGGGGTACCCTTAGATAATTCGCAGGTTTTCGACCGTCGAAAAAAATTGAAATTTATCATTTTCTTTTACATTTGATTGTTGAAATACATCATTTCGGTTCATGAAACGCTAATTAAACAATAATTTGCGAAATTTAGAGAAAAAAATTTTGAAAAATCCATTTTTTATGTAAGAAGGGGGTACCCTTAGATAATTCGCAGGTTTTCGACCGTCGAAAAAAATTGAAATTTATCATTTTCTTTTACATTTGATTGTTGAAATACATCATTTCGGTTCATGAAACGCTAATTAAACAATAATTTGCGAAATTTAGAGAAAAAAATTTTGAAAAATCCATTTTTTATGTAAGAAGGGGGTACCCTTAGATAATTCGCAGGTTTTCGACCGTCGAAAAAAATTGAAATTTATCATTTTCTTTTACATTTGATTGTTGAAATACATCATTTCGGTTCATGAAACGCTAATTAAACAATAATTTGCGAAATTTAGAGAAAAAAATTTTGAAAAATCCATTTTTTATGTAAGAAGGGGGTACCCTTAGATAATTCGCAGGTTTTCGACCGTCGAAAAAAATTGAAATTTATCATTTTCTTTTACATTTGATTGTTGAAATACATCATTTCGGTTCATGAAACGCTAATTAAACAATAATTTGCGAAATTTAGAGAAAAAAATTTTGAAAAATCCATTTTTTATGTAAGAAGGGGGTACCCTTAGATAATTCGCAGGTTTTCGACCGTCGAAAAAAATTGAAATTTATCATTTTCTTTTACATTTGATTGTTGAAATACATCATTTCGGTTCATGAAACGCTAATAACACAATAATTTGCGAAATTTAGAGAAAAAAATTTTGAAAAATCCATTTTTTATGTAAGAAGGGGGTACCCTTAGATAATTCGCATGTTTTCGACCGTCGAAAAAAATAGAAATTTATCATTTTCTTTTACATTTGATTGTTGAAATACATCATTTCGGTTCATGAAACGCTAATTAAACAATAATTTGCGAAACTTAGAGAAAAAAATTTTGAAAAATCCATTTTTTATGTAAGAAGGGGGTACCCTTAGATAATTCGCAGGTTTTCGACCGTCGAAAAAAATTGAAATTTATCATTTTCTTTCACATTTGATTGTTGAAATACATCATTTCGGTTCATGAAACGCTAATTACACAATAATTTGCGAAATTTAGAGAAAAAAATTTTGAAAAATCCATTTTTTATGTAAGAAGGGGGTACCCTTAGATAATTCGCAGGTTTTCGACCGTCGAAAAAAATTGAAATTTATCATTTTCTTTTACATTTGATTGTTGAAATACATCATTTCGGTTCATGAAACGCTAATTACACAATAATTTGCGAAATTTAGAGAAAAAAATTTTGAAAAATCCATTTTTTATGTAAGAAGGGGGTACCCTTAGATAATTCGCAGGTTTTCGACCGTCGAAAAAAATTGAAATTTATCATTTTCTTTTACATTTGATTGTTGAAATACATCATTTCGGTTCATGAAACGCTAATTACACAATAATTTGCGAAATTTAGAGAAAAAAATTTTGAAAAATCCATTTTTTATGTAAGAAGGGGGTACCCTTAGATAATTCGCAGGTTTTCGACCGTCGAAAAAAATTGAAATTTAGCATTTTCTTTTACATTTGATTGTTGAAATACATCATTTCGGTTCATGAAACGCTAATTACACAATAATTTGCGAAATTTAGAGAAAAAAATTTTGAAAAATCCATTTTTTATGTAAGAAGGGGGTACCCTTAGATAATTCGCAGGTTTTCGACCGTCGAAAAAAATTGAAATTTATCATTTTCTTTCACATTTGATTGTTGAAATACATCATTTCGGTTCATGAAACGCTAATTACACAATAATTTGCGAAATTTAGAGAAAAAATTTTTGAAAAATCCATTTTTTATGTAAGAAGGGGGTACCCTTAGATAATTCGCAGGTTTTCGACCGTCGAAAAAAATTGAAATTTATCATTTTCTTTTACATTTGATTGTTGAAATACATCATTTCGGTTCATGAAACGCTAATTACACAATAATTTGCGAAATTTAGAGAAAAAAATTTTGAAAAATCCATTTTTTATGTAAGAAGGGGGTACCCTTAGATAATTCGCAGGTTTTCGACCGTCGAAAAAAATTGAAATTTATCATTTTCTTTTACATTTGATTGTTGAAATACATCATTTCGGTTCATGAAACGCTAATTACACAATAATTTGCGAAATTTAGAGAAAAAAATTTTGAAAAATCCATTTTTTATGTAAGAAGGGGGTACCCTTAGATAATTCGCAGGTTTTCGACCGTCGAAAAAAATTGAAATTTAGCATTTTCTTTTACATTTGATTGTTGAAATACATCATTTCGGTTCATGAAACGCTAATTACACAATAATTTGCGAAATTTAGAGAAAAAAATTTTGAAAAATCCATTTTTTATGTAAGAAGGGGGTACCCTTAGATAATTCGCAGGTTTTCGACCGTCGAAAAAAATTGAAATTTATCATTTTCTTTCACATTTGATTGTTGAAATACATCATTTCGGTTCATGAAACGCTAATTACACAATAATTTGCGAAATTTAGAGAAAAAATTTTTGAAAAATCCATTTTTTATGTAAGAAGGGGGTACCCTTAGATAATTCGCAGGTTTTCGACCGTCGAAAAAAATTGAAATTTATCATTTTCTTTTACATTTGATTGTTGAAATACATCATTTCGGTTCATGAAACGCTAATTAAACAATAATTTGCGAAATTTAGAGAAAAAAATTTTGAAAAATCCATTTTTTATGTAAGAAGGGGGTACCCTTAGATAATTCGCAGGTTTTCGACCGTCGAAAAAAATTGAAATATATCATTTTCTTTCACATTTGATTGTTGAAATACATCATTTCGGTTCATGAAACGCTAATTACACAATAATTTGCGAAATTTAGAGAAAAAAATTTTGAAAAATCCATTTTTTATGTAAGAAGGGGGTACCCTTAGATAATTCGCATGTTTTCGACCGTCGAAAAAAATAGAAATTTATCATTTTCTTTTACATTTGATTGTTGAAATACATCATTTCGGTTCATGAAACGCTAATTACACAATAATTTGCGAAATTTAGAGAAAAAAATTTTGAAAAATCCATTTTTTATGTAAGAAGGGGGTACCCTTAGATAATTCGCAGGTTTTCGACCGTCGAAAAAAATTGAAATTTATCATTTTCTTTTACATTTGATTGTTGAAATACATCATTTCGGTTCATGAAACGCTAATTAAACAATAATTTGCGCAATTTAGAGAAAAAAATTTTGAAAAATCCATTTTTTATGTAAGAAGGGGGTACCCTTAGATAATTCGCAGGTTTTCGACCGTCGAAAAAAATTGAAATTTATCATTTTCTTTTACATTTGATTGTTGAAATACATCATTTCGGTTCATGAAACGCTAATTACACAATAATTTGCGAAATTTAGAGAAAAAAATTTTGAAAAATCCATTTTTTATGTAAGAAGGGGGTACCCTTAGATAATTCGCAGGTTTTCGACCGTCGAAAAAAATTGAAATTTATCATTTTCTTTTACATTTGATTGTTGAAATACATCATTTCGGTTCATGAAACGCTAATTAAACAATAATTTGCGAAATTTAGAGAAAAAAATTTTGAAAAATCCATTTTTTATGTAAGAAGGGGGTACCCTTAGATAATTCGCAGGTTTTCGACCGTCGAAAAAAATTGAAATTTATCATTTTCTTTTACATTTGATTGTTGAAATCCATCATTTCGGTTCATGAAACGCTAATTACACAATAATTTGCGAAATTTAGAGAAAAAAATTTTGAAAAATCCATTTTTTATGTAAGAAGGGGGTACCCTTAGATAATTCGCAGGTTTTCGACCGTCGAAAAAAATTGAAATTTAGCATTTTCTTTTACATTTGATTGTTGAAATCCATCATTTCGGTTCATGAAACGCTAATTACACAATAATTTGCGAAATTTAGAGAAAAAAATTTTGAAAAATCCATTTTTTATGTAAGAAGGGGGTACCCTTAGATAATTCGCAGGTTTTCGACCGTCGAAAAAAATTGAAATTTAGCATTTTCTTTTACATTTGATTGTTGAAATCCATCATTTCGGTTCATGAAACGCTAATTACACAATAATTTGCGAAATTTAGAGAAAAAAAATTTGAAAAATCCATTTTTTATGTAAGAAGGGGGTACCCTTAGATAATTCGCAGGTTTTCGACCGTCGAAAAAAATTGAAATTTAGCATTTTCTTTTACATTTGATTGTTGAAATACATCATTTCGGTTCATGAAACGCTAATTACACAATAATTTGCGAAATTTAGAGAAAAAATTTTTGAAAAATCCATTTTTTATGTAAGAAGGGGGTACCCTTAGATAATTCGCAGGTTTTCGACCGTCGAAAAAAATTGAAATTTATCATTTTCTTTCACATTTGATTGTTGAAATACATCATTTCGGTTCATGAAACGCTAATTACACAATAATTTGCGAAATTTAGAGAAAAAAATTTTGAAAAATCCATTTTTTATGTAAGAAGGGGGTACCCTTAGATAATTCGCATGTTTTCGACCGTCGAAAAAAATAGAAATTTATCATTTTCTTTTACATTTGATTGTTGAAATACATCATTTCGGTTCATGAAACGCTAATTAAACAATAATTTGCGAAATTTAGAGAAAAAAATTTTGAAAAATCCATTTTTTATGTAAGAAGGGGGTACCCTTAGATAATTCGCAGGTTTTCGACCGTCGAAAAAAATTGAAATTTATCATTTTCTTTTACATTTGATTTTTGAAATACATCATTTCGGTTCATGAAACGCTAATTAAACAATAATTTGCGAAATTTAGAGAAAAAAATTTTGAAAAATCCATTTTTTATGTAAGAAGGGGGTACCCTTAGATAATTCGCAGGTTTTCGACCGTCGAAAAAAATTGAAATTTATCATTTTCTTTCACATTTGATTGTTGAAATACATCATTTCGGTTCATGAAACGCTAATTACACAATAATTTGCGAAATTTAGAGAAAAAAATTTTGAAAAATCCATTTTTTATGTAAGAAGGGGGTACCCTTAGATAATTCGCATGTTTTCGACCGTCGAAAAAAATAGAAATTTATCATTTTCTTTTACATTTGATTGTTGAAATACATCATTTCGGTTCATGAAACGCTAATTACACAATAATTTGCGAAATTTAGAGAAAAAAATTTTGAAAAATCCATTTTTTATGTAAGAAGGGGGTACCCTTAGATAATTCGCAGGTTTTCGACCGTCGAAAAAAATTGAAATTTATCATTTTCTTTTACATTTGATTGTTGAAATACATCATTTCGGTTCATGAAACGCTAATTAAACAATAATTTGCGAAATTTAGAGAAAAAAATTTTGAAAAATCCATTTTTTATGTAAGAAGGGGGTACCCTTAGATAATTCGCAGGTTTTCGACCGTCGAAAAAAATTGAAATTTATCATTTTCTTTTACATTTGATTTTTGAAATACATCATTTCGGTTCATGAAACGCTAATTAAACAATAATTTGCGAAATTTAGAGAAAAAAAATTTGAAAAATCCATTTTTTATGTAAGAAGGGGGTACCCTTAGATAATTCGCAGGTTTTCGACCGTCGAAAAAAATTGAAATTTATCATTTTCTTTTACATTTGATTGTTGAAATACATCATTTCGGTTCATGAAACGCTAATTAAACAATAATTTGCGAAATTTAGAGAAAAAAATTTTGAAAAATCCATTTTTTATGTAAGAAGGGGGTACCCTTAGATAATTCGCAGGTTTTCGACCGTCGAAAAAAATTGAAATTTATCATTTTCTTTTACATTTGATTGTTGAAATACATCATTTCGGTTCATGAAACGCTAATTAAACAATAATTTGCGAAATTTAGAGAAAAAAATTTTGAAAAATCCATTTTTTATGTAAGAAGGGGGTACCCTTAGATAATTCGCAGGTTTTCGACCGTCGAAAAAAATTGAAATTTATCATTTTCTTTTACATTTGATTGTTGAAATACATCATTTCGGTTCATGAAACGCTAATTAAACAATAATTTGCGAAATTTAGAGAAAAAAATTTTGAAAAATCCATTTTTTATGTAAGAAGGGGGTACCCTTAGATAATTCGCAGGTTTTCGACCGTCGAAAAAAATTGAAATTTATCATTTTCTTTTACATTTGATTTTTGAAATACATCATTTCGGTTCATGAAACGCTAATTAAACAATAATTTGCGAAATTTAGAGAAAAAAATTTTGAAAAATCCATTTTTTATGTAAGAAGGGGGTACCCTTAGATAATTCGCATGTTTTCGACCGTCGAAAAAAATTGAAATTTATCATTTTCTTTTACATTTGATTGTTGAAATACATCATTTCGGTTCATGAAATGCTAATTACACAATAATTTGCGAAATTTAGAGAAAAAAATTTTGAAAAATCCATTTTTTATGTAAGAAGGGGGTACCCTTAGATAATTCGCAGGTTTTCGACCGTCGAAAAAAATTGAAATTTATCATTTTCTTTTAAATTTCATTGTTGAAATACATCATTTCGGTTCATGAAACGCTAATTACACAATAATTTGCGAAATTTAGAGAAAAAAATTTTGAAAAATCCATTTTTTATGTAAGAAGGGGGTACCCTTAGATAATTCGCATGTTTTCGACCGTCGAAAAAAATTGAAATTTATCATTTTCTTTTACATTTGATTGTTGAAATACATCATTTCGGTTCATGAAACGCTAATTAAACAATAATTTGCGAAATTTAGAGAAAAAATTTTTGAAAAATCCATTTTTTATGTAAGAAGGGGGTACCCTTAGATAATTCGCAGGTTTGCGACCGTCGAAAAAAATTGAAATTTATCATTTTCTTTTACATTTGATTGTTGAAATACATCATTTCGGTTCATGAAACGCTAATTAAACAATAATTTGCGAAATTTAGAGAAAAAAATTTTGAAAAATCCATTTTTTATGTAAGAAGGGGGTACCCTTAGATAATTCGCAGGTTTTCGACCGTCGAAAAAAATTGAAATTTATCATTTTCTTTTACATTTGATTGTTGAAATACATCATTTCAGTTCATGAAATGCTAATTACACAATAATTTGCGAAATTTAGAGAAAAAAATTTTGAAAAATCCATTTTTTTTGTAAGAAGGGGGTACCCTTAGATAATTCGCAGGTTTTCGACCGTCGAAAAAAATTGAAATTTATCATTTTCTTTTACATTTGATTGTTGAAATACATCATTTCGGTTCATGAAACGCTAATTACACAATAATTTGCGAAATTTAGAGAAAAAAATTTTGAAAAATCCATTTTTTATGTAAGAAGGGGGTACCCTTAGATAATTCGCATGTTTTCGACCGTCGAAAAAAATAGAAATTTATCATTTTCTTTTACATTTGATTGTTGAAATACATCATTTCGGTTCATGAAACGCTAATTAAACAATAATTTGCGAAATTTAGAGAAAAAAATTTTGAAAAATCCATTTTTTATGTAAGAAGGGGGTACCCTTAGATAATTCGCATGTTTTCGACCGTCGAAAAAAATAGAAATTTATCATTTTCTTTTACATTTGATTGTTGAAATACATCATTTCGGTTCATGAAACGCTAATTAAACAATAATTTGCGAAATTTAGAGAAAAAAATTTTGAAAAATCCATTTTTTATGTAAGAAGGGGGTACCCTTAGATAATTCGCAGGTTTTCGACCGTCGAAAAAAATTGAAATTTATCATTTTCTTTTACATTTGATTGTTGAAATACATCATTTCGGTTCATGAAACGCTAATTAAACAATAATTTGCGAAATTTAGAGAAAAAAATTTTGAAAAATCCATTTTTTATGTAAGAAGGGGGTACCCTTAGATAATTCGCAGGTTTTCGACCGTCGAAAAAAATTGAAATTTATCATTTTCTTTTACATTTGATTGTTGAAATACATCATTTCGGTTCATGAAACGCTAATTACACAATAATTTGCGAAATTTAGAGAAAAAAAATTTGAAAAATCCATTTTTTATGTAAGAAGGGGGTACCCTTAGATAATTCGCAGGTTTTCGACCGTCGAAAAAAATTGAAATTTAGCATTTTCTTTTACATTTGATTGTTGAAATACATCATTTCGGTTCATGAAACGCTAATTACACAATAATTTGCGAAATTTAGAGAAAAAAATTTTGAAAAATCCATTTTTTATGTAAGAAGGGGGTACCCTTAGATAATTCGCAGGTTTTCGACCGTCGAAAAAAATTGAAATTTATCATTTTCTTTTACATTTGATTGTTGAAATACATCATTTCGGTTCATGAAATGCTAATTACACAATAATTTGCGAAATTTAGAGAAAAAAATTTTGAAAAATCCATTTTTTATGTAAGAAGGGGGTACCCTTAGATAATTCGCAGGTTTTCGACCGTCGAAAAAAATTGAAATTTATCATTTTCTTTTACATTTGATTGTTGAAATACATCATTTCGGTTCATGAAACGCTAATTAAACAATAATTTGCGAAATTTAGAGAAAAAAATTTTGAAAAATCCATTTTTTATGTAAGAAGGGGGTACCCTTAGATAATTCGCAGGTTTTCGACCGTCGAAAAAAATTGAAATTTATCATTTTCTTTTACATTTGATTGTTGAAATACATCATTTCGGTTCATGAAACGCTAATTAAACAATAATTTGCGAAATTTAGAGAAAAAAATTTTGAAAAATCCATTTTTTATGTAAGAAGGGGGTACCCTTAGATAATTCGCAGGTTTTCGACCGTCGAAAAAAATTGAAATTTATCATTTTCTTTTACATTTGATTGTTGAAATACATCATTTCGGTTCATGAAACGCTAATTACACAATAATTTGCGAAATTTAGAGAAAAAAAATTTGAAAAATCCATTTTTTATGTAAGAAGGGGGTACCCTTAGATAATTCGCAGGTTTTCGACCGTCGAAAAAAATTGAAATTTAGCATTTTCTTTTACATTTGATTGTTGAAATACATCATTTCGGTTCATGAAACGCTAATTACACAATAATTTGCGAAATTTAGAGAAAAAAAATTTGAAAAATCCATTTTTTATGTAAGAAGGGGGTACCCTTAGATAATTCGCAGGTTTTCGACCGTCGAAAAAAATTGAAATTTATCATTTTCTTTTACATTTGATTGTTGAAATACATCATTTCGGTTCATGAAACGCTAATTAAACAATAATTTGCGAAATTTAGAGAAAAAAATTTTGAAAAATCCATTTTTTATGTAAGAAGGGGGTACCCTTAGATAATTCGCAGGTTTTCGACCGTCGAAAAAAATTGAAATTTATCATTTTCTTTTACATTTGATTGTTGAAATACATCATTTCGGTTCATGAAATGCTAATTACACAATAATTTGCGAAATTTAGAGAAAAAAATTTTGAAAAATCCATTTTTTATGTAAGAAGGGGGTACCCTTAGATAATTCGCAGGTTTTCGACCGTCGAAAAAAATTGAAATTTATCATTTTCTTTTACATTTGATTGTTGAAATACATCATTTCGGTTCATGAAACGCTAATTAAACAATAATTTGCGAAATTTAGAGAAAAAAATTTTGAAAAATCCATTTTTTATGTAAGAAGGGGGTACCCTTAGATAATTCGCAGGTTTTCGACCGTCGAAAAAAATTGAAATTTATCATTTTCTTTTACATTTGATTGTTGAAATACATCATTTCGGTTCATGAAATGCTAATTACACAATAATTTGCGAAATTTAGAGAAAAAAATTTTGAAAAATCCATTTTTTATGTAAGAAGGGGGTACCCTTAGATAATTCGCAGGTTATCGACCGTCGAAAAAAATTGAAATTTATCATTTTCTTTTACATTTGATTGTTGAAATACATCATTTCGGTTCATGAAATGCTAATTACACAATAATTTGCGAAATTTAGAGAAAAAAATTTTGAAAAATCCATTTTTTATGTAAGAAGGGGGTACCCTTAGATAATTCGCAGGTTTTCGACCGTCGAAAAAAATTGAAATTTATCATTTTCTTTTACATTTGATTGTTGAAATACATCATTTCAGTTCATGAAATGCTAATTACACAATAATTTGCGAAATTTAGAGAAAAAAATTTTGAAAAATCCATTTTTTTTGTAAGAAGGGGGTACCCTTAGATAATTCGCAGGTTTTCGACCGTCGAAAAAAATTGAAATTTATCATTTTCTTTTACATTTGATTGTTGAAATACATCATTTCGGTTCATGAAACGCTAATTACACAATAATTTGCGAAATTTAGAGAAAAAAATTTTGAAAAATCCATTTTTTATGTAAGAAGGGGGTACCCTTAGATAATTCGCATGTTTTCGACCGTCGAAAAAAATAGAAATTTATCATTTTCTTTTACATTTGATTGTTGAAATACATCATTTCGGTTCATGAAACGCTAATTAAACAATAATTTGCGAAATTTAGGGAAAAAAATTTTGAAAAATCCATTTTTTATGTAAGAAGGGGGTACCCTTAGATAATTCGCATGTTTTCGACCGTCGAAAAAAATTGAAATTTATCATTTTCTTTTACATTTGATTGTTGAAATACATCATTTCGGTTCATGAAACGCTAATTACACAATAATTTGCGAAATTTAGGGAAAAAAATTTTGAAAAATCCATTTTTTATGTAAGAAGGGGGTACCCTTAGATAATTCGCATGTTTTCGACCGTCGAAAAAAATTGAAATTTATCATTTTCTTTTACATTTGATTGTTGAAATACATCATTTCGGTTCATGAAACGCTAATTAAACAATAATTTGCGAAATTTAGAGAAAAAAATTTTGAAAAATCCATTTTTTATGTAAGAAGGGGGTACCCTTAGATAATTCGCAGGTTTTCGACCGTCGAAAAAAATTGAAATTTATCATTTTCTTTTACATTTGATTGTTGAAATACATCATTTCGGTTCATGAAACGCTAATTAAACAATAATTTGCGAAATTTAGAGAAAAAAATTTTGAAAAATCCATTTTTTATGTAAGAAGGGGGTACCCTTAGATAATTCGCAGGTTTTCGACCGTCGAAAAAAATTGAAATTTATCATTTTCTTTTACATTTGATTGTTGAAATACATCATTTCGGTTCATGAAACGCTAATTAAACAATAATTTGCGAAATTTAGAGAAAAAAATTTTGAAAAATCCATTTTTTATGTAAGAAGGGGGTACCCTTAGATAATTCGCAGGTTTTCGACCGTCGAAAAAAATTGAAATTTATCATTTTCTTTTACATTTGATTGTTGAAATACATCATTTCGGTTCATGAAACGCTAATTACACAATAATTTGCGAAATTTAGAGAAAAAATTTTGAAAAATCCATTTTTTATGTAAGAAGGGGGTACCCTTAGATAATTCGCAGGTTTTCGACCGTCGAAAAAAATTGAAATTTATCATTTTCTTTTACATTTGATTGTTGAAATACATCATTTCGGTTCATGAAACGCTAATTACACAATAATTTGCGAAATTTAGAGAAAAAATTTTGAAAAATCCATTTTTTATGTAAGAAGGGGGTACCCTTAGATAATTCGCAGGTTTTCGACCGTCGAAAAAAATTGAAATTTATCATTTTCTTTTACATTTGATTGTTGAAATACATCATTTCGGTTCATGAAACGCTAATTACACAATAATTTGCGAAATTTAGAGAAAAAATTTTGAAAAATCCATTTTTTATGTAAGAAGGGGGTACCCTTAGATAATTCGCAGGTTTTCGACCGTCGAAAAAAATTGAAATTTATCATTTTCTTTTACATTTGATTGTTGAAATACATCATTTCGGTTCATGAAACGCTAATTACACAATAATTTGCGAAATTTAGAGAAAAAATTTTTGAAAAATCCATTTTTTATGTAAGAAGGGGGTACCCTTAGATAATTCGCAGGTTTTCGACCGTCGAAAAAAATTGAAATTTATCATTTTCTTTTACATTTGATTGTTGAAATACATCATTTCGGTTCATGAAACGCTAATTACACAATAATTTGCGAAATTTAGAGAAAAAATTTTTGAAAAATCCATTTTTTATGTAAGAAGGGGGTACCCTTAGATAATTCGCAGGTTTTCGACCGTCGAAAAAAATTGAAATTTATCATTTTCTTTTACATTTGATTGTTGAAATACATCATTTCGGTTCATGAAACGCTAATTAAACAATAATTTGCGAAATTTAGAGAAAAAAATTTTGAAAAATCCATTTTTTATGTAAGAAGGGGGTACCCTTAGATAATTCGCAGGTTTTCGACCGTCGAAAAAAATTGAAATTTATCATTTTCTTTTACATTTGATTGTTGAAATACATCATTTCGGTTCATGAAACGCTAATTAAACAATAATTTGCGAAATTTAAAGAAAAAAATTTTGAAAAATCCATTTTTTATGTAAGAAGGGGGTACCCTTAGATAATTCGCATGTTTTCGACCGTCGAAAAAAATTGAAATTTATCATTTTCTTTTACATTTGATTGTTGAAATACATCATTTCGGTTCATGAAACGCTAATTAAACAATAATTTGCGAAATTTAGAGAAAAAAATTTTGAAAAATCCATTTTTTATGTAAGAAGGGGGTACCCTTAGATAATTCGCAGGTTTTCGACCGTCGAAAAAAATTGAAATTTATCATTTTCTTTTACATTTGATTGTTGAAATACATCATTTCGGTTCATGAAACGCTAATTAAACAATAATTTGCGAAATTTAGAGAAAAAAAAATTTGAAAAATCCATTTTTTATGTAAAAGGGGGTACTCTTAGATAATTCGCATGTTTTCGACCGTCGAAAAAAATTGAAATTTATCATTTTCTTTTACATTTGATTGTTGAAATACATCATTTCGGTTCATGAAACGCTAATTAAACAATAATTTGCGAAATTTAGAGAAAAAAAAATTTGAAAAATCCATTTTTTATGTAAAAAGGGGGTACTCTTAGATAATTCGCATGTTTTCGACCGTCGAAAAAAATTGAAATTTATCATTTTCTTTTACATTTGATTGTTGAAATACATCATTTCGGTTCATGAAACGCTAATTAAACAATAATTTGCGAAATTTAGAGAAAAAAATTTTGAAAAATCCATTTTTTATGTAAGAAGGGGGTACCCTTAGATAATTCGCAGGTTTTCGACCGTCGAAAAAAATTGAAATTTATCATTTTCTTTTACATTTGATTGTTGAAATACATCATTTCGGTTCATGAAACGCTAATTAAACAATAATTTGCGAAATTTAGAGAAAAAAATTTTGAAAAATCCATTTTTTATGTAAGAAGGGGGTACCCTTAGATAATTCGCAGGTTTTCGACCGTCGAAAAAAATTGAAATTTATCATTTTCTTTTACATTTGATTGTTGAAATACATCATTTCGGTTCATGAAACGCTAATTACACAATAATTTGCGAAATTTAGAGAAAAATTTTTTGAAAAATCCATTTTTTATGTAAGAAGAGGGTACCCTTAGATAATTCGCAGGTTTTCGACCGTCGAAAAAAATTGAAATTTATCATTTTCTTTTACATTTGATTGTTGAAATACATCATTTCTGTTCATGAAACGCTAATTAAACAATAATTTGCGAAATTTAAAGAAAAAAATTTTGAAAAATCCATTTTTTATGTAAGAAGGGGGTACCCTTAGATAATTCGCATGTTTTCGACCGTCGAAAAAAATTGAAATTTATCATTTTCTTTTACATTTGATTGTTGAAATACATCATTTCGGTTCATGAAACGCTAATTAAACAATAATTTGCGAAATTTAGAGAAAAAAATTTTGAAAAATCCATTTTTTATGTAAGAAGGGGGTACCCTTAGATAATTCGCAGGTTTTCGACCGTCGAAAAAAATTGAAATTTATCATTTTCTTTTACATTTGATTGTTGAAATACATCATTTCGGTTCATGAAACGCTAATTACACAATAATTTGCGAAATTTAGAGAAAAAAAATTTGAAAAATCCATTTTTTATGTAAGAAGGGGGTACCCTTAGATAATTCGCAGGTTTTCGACCGTCGAAAAAAATTGAAATTTATCATTTTCTTTTACATTTGATTGTTGAAATACATCATTTCGGTTCATGAAACGCTAATTAAACAATAATTTGCGAAATTTAGAGAAAAAAATTTTGAAAAATCCATTTTTTATGTAAGAAGGGGGTACTCTTAGATAATTCGCATGTTTTCGACCGTCGAAAAAAATTGAAATTTATCATTTTCTTTCACATTTGATTGTTGAAATACATCATTTCGGTTCATGAAACGCTAATTACACAATAATTTGCGAAATTTAGAGAAAAATTTTTTGAAAAATCCATTTTTTATGTAAGAAGAGGGTACCCTTAGATAATTCGCAGGTTTTCGACCGTCGAAAAAAATTGAAATTTATCATTTTCTTTTACATTTGATTGTTGAAATACATCATTTCGGTTCATGAAACGCTAATTAAACAATAATTTGCGAAATTTAAAGAAAAAAATTTTGAAAAATCCATTTTTTATGTAAGAAGGGGGTACCCTTAGATAATTCGCATGTTTTCGACCGTCGAAAAAAATTGAAATTTATCATTTTCTTTTACATTTGATTGTTGAAATACATCATTTCGGTTCATGAAACGCTAATTAAACAATAATTTGCGAAATTTAAAGAAAAAAATTTTGAAAAATCCATTTTTTATGTAAGAAGGGGGTACCCTTAGATAATTCGCAGGTTTTCGACCGTCGAAAAAAATTGAAATTTATCATTTTCTTTCACATTTGATTGTTGAAATACATCATTTCGGTTCATGAAACGCTAATTACACAATAATTTGCGAAATTTAGAGAAAAATTTTTTGAAAAATCCATTTTTTATGTAAGAAGAGGGTACCCTTAGATAATTCGCAGGTTTTCGACCGTCGAAAAAAATTGAAATTTATCATTTTCTTTTACATTTGATTGTTGAAATACATCATTTCGGTTCATGAAACGCTAATTAAACAATAATTTGCGAAATTTAAAGAAAAAAATTTTGAAAAATCCATTTTTTATGTAAGAAGGGGGTACCCTTAGATAATTCGCATGTTTTCGACCGTCGAAAAAAATTGAAATTTATCATTTTCTTTTACATTTGATTGTTGAAATACATCATTTCGGTTCATGAAACGCTAATTAAACAATAATTTGCGAAATTTAGAGAAAAAAATTTTGAAAAATCCATTTTTTATGTAAGAAGGGGGTACCCTTAGATAATTCGCAGGTTTTCGACCGTCGAAAAAAATTGAAATTTATCATTTTCTTTTACATTTGATTGTTGAAATACATCATTTCGGTTCATGAAACGCTAATTAAACAATAATTTGCGAAATTTAGAGAAAAAAAAATTTGAAAAATCCATTTTTTATGTAAAAGGGGGTACTCTTAGATAATTCGCATGTTTTCGACCGTCGAAAAAAATTGAAATTTATCATTTTCTTTTACATTTGATTGTTGAAATACATCATTTCGGTTCATGAAACGCTAATTAAACAATAATTTGCGAAATTTAGAGAAAAAAAAATTTGAAAAATCCATTTTTTATGTAAAAAGGGGGTACTCTTAGATAATTCGCATGTTTTCGACCGTCGAAAAAAATTGAAATTTATCATTTTCTTTTACATTTGATTGTTGAAATACATCATTTCGGTTCATGAAACGCTAATTAAACAATAATTTGCGAAATTTAGAGAAAAAAATTTTGAAAAATCCATTTTTTATGTAAGAAGGGGGTACCCTTAGATAATTCGCAGGTTTTCGACCGTCGAAAAAAATTGAAATTTATCATTTTCTTTTACATTTGATTGTTGAAATACATCATTTCGGTTCATGAAACGCTAATTAAACAATAATTTGCGAAATTTAGAGAAAAAAATTTTGAAAAATCCATTTTTTATGTAAGAAGGGGGTACCCTTAGATAATTCGCAGGTTTTCGACCGTCGAAAAAAATTGAAATTTATCATTTTCTTTTACATTTGATTGTTGAAATACATCATTTCGGTTCATGAAACGCTAATTACACAATAATTTGCGAAATTTAGAGAAAAATTTTTTGAAAAATCCATTTTTTATGTAAGAAGAGGGTACCCTTAGATAATTCGCAGGTTTTCGACCGTCGAAAAAAATTGAAATTTATCATTTTCTTTTACATTTGATTGTTGAAATACATCATTTCTGTTCATGAAACGCTAATTAAACAATAATTTGCGAAATTTAAAGAAAAAAATTTTGAAAAATCCATTTTTTATGTAAGAAGGGGGTACCCTTAGATAATTCGCATGTTTTCGACCGTCGAAAAAAATTGAAATTTATCATTTTCTTTTACATTTGATTGTTGAAATACATCATTTCGGTTCATGAAACGCTAATTAAACAATAATTTGCGAAATTTAGAGAAAAAAATTTTGAAAAATCCATTTTTTATGTAAGAAGGGGGTACCCTTAGATAATTCGCAGGTTTTCGACCGTCGAAAAAAATTGAAATTTATCATTTTCTTTTACATTTGATTGTTGAAATACATCATTTCGGTTCATGAAACGCTAATTAAACAATAATTTGCGAAATTTAGAGAAAAAAATTTTGAAAAATCCATTTTTTATGTAAGAAGGGGGTACTCTTAGATAATTCGCATGTTTTCGACCGTCGAAAAAAATTGAAATTTATCATTTTCTTTCACATTTGATTGTTGAAATACATCATTTCGGTTCATGAAACGCTAATTACACAATAATTTGCGAAATTTAGAGAAAAATTTTTTGAAAAATCCATTTTTTATGTAAGAAGAGGGTACCCTTAGATAATTCGCAGGTTCTCGACCGTCGAAAAAAATTGAAATTTATCATTTTCTTTTACATTTGATTGTTGAAATACATCATTTCGGTTCATGAAACGCTAATTAAACAATAATTTGCGAAATTTAAAGAAAAAAATTTTGAAAAATCCATTTTTTATGTAAGAAGGGGGTACCCTTAGATAATTCGCATGTTTTCGACCGTCGAAAAAAATTGAAATTTATCATTTTCTTTTACATTTGATTGTTGAAATACATCATTTCGGTTCATGAAACGCTAATTAAACAATAATTTGCGAAATTTAAAGAAAAAAATTTTGAAAAATCCATTTTTTATGTAAGAAGGGGGTACCCTTAGATAATTCGCAGGTTTTCGACCGTCGAAAAAAATTGAAATTTATCATTTTCTTTCACATTTGATTGTTGAAATACATCATTTCGGTTCATGAAACGCTAATTACACAATAATTTGCGAAATTTAGAGAAAAATTTTTTGAAAAATCCATTTTTTATGTAAGAAGAGGGTACCCTTAGATAATTCGCAGGTTTTCGACCGTCGAAAAAAATTGAAATTTATCATTTTCTTTTACATTTGATTGTTGAAATACATCATTTCGGTTCATGAAACGCTAATTAAACAATAATTTGCGAAATTTAAAGAAAAAAATTTTGAAAAATCCATTTTTTATGTAAGAAGGGGGTACCCTTAGATAATTCGCATGTTTTCGACCGTCGAAAAAAATTGAAATTTATCATTTTCTTTTACATTTGATTGTTGAAATACATCATTTCGGTTCATGAAACGCTAATTAAACAATAATTTGCGAAATTTAGAGAAAAAAATTTTGAAAAATCCATTTTTTATGTAAGAAGGGGGTACCCTTAGATAATTCGCAGGTTTTCGACCGTCGAAAAAAATTGAAATTTATCATTTTCTTTTACATTTGATTGTTGAAATACATCATTTCGGTTCATGAAACGCTAATTAAACAATAATTTGCGAAATTTAAAGAAAAAAATTTTGAAAAATCCATTTTTTATGTAAGAAGAGGGTACCCTTAGATAATTCGCAGGTTTTCGACCGTCGAAAAAAATTGAAATTTATCATTTTCTTTTACATTTGATTGTTGAAATACATCATTTCGGTTCATGAAACGCTAATTAAACAATAATTTGCGAAATTTAGAGAAAAAAATTTTGAAAAATCCATTTTTTATGTAAGAAGGGGGTACTCTTAGATAATTCGCATGTTTTCGACCGTCGAAAAAAATTGAAATTTATCATTTTCTTTCACATTTGATTGTTGAAATACATCATTTCGGTTCATGAAACGCTAATTACACAATAATTTGCGAAATTTAGAGAAAAATTTTTTGAAAAATCCATTTTTTATGTAAGAAGAGGGTACCCTTAGATAATTCGCAGGTTTTCGACCGTCGAAAAAAATTGAAATTTATCATTTTCTTTTACATTTGATTGTTGAAATACATCATTTCGGTTCATGAAACGCTAATTAAACAATAATTTGCGAAATTTAAAGAAAAAAATTTTGAAAAATCCATTTTTTATGTAAGAAGAGGGTACCCTTAGATAATTCGCATGTTTTCGACCGTCGAAAAAAATTGAAATTTATCATTTTCTTTTACATTTGATTGTTGAAATACATCATTTCGGTTCATGAAACGCTAATTAAACAATAATTTGCGAAATTTAGAGAAAAAAATTTTGAAAAATCCATTTTTTATGTAAGAAGGGGGTACCCTTAGATAATTCGCAGGTTTTCGACCGTCGAAAAAAATTGAAATTTATCATTTTCTTTTACATTTGATTGTTGAAATACATCATTTCGGTTCATGAAACGCTAATTACACAATAATTTGCGAAATTTAGAGAAAAAAAATTTGAAAAATCCATTTTTTATGTAAGAAGGGGGTACCCTTAGATAATTCGCAGGTTTTCGACCGTCGAAAAAAATTGAAATTTATCATTTTCTTTTACATTTGATTGTTGAAATACATCATTTCGGTTCATGAAACGCTAATTAAACAATAATTTGCGAAATTTAAAGAAAAAAAATTTGAAAAATCCATTTTTTATGTAAGAAGGGGGTACCCTTAGATAATTCGCAGGTTTTCGACCGTCGAAAAAAATTGAAATTTATCATTTTCTTTTACATTTGATTGTTGAAATACATCATTTCGGTTCATGAAACGCTAATTAAACAATAATTTGCGAAATTTAGAGAAAAAAATTTTGAAAAATCCATTTTTTATGTAAGAAGGGGGTACCCTTAGATAATTCGCAGGTTTTCGACCGTCGAAAAAAATTGAAATTTATCATTTTCTTTTACATTTGATTGTTGAAATACATCATTTCGGTTCATGAAACGCTAATTAAACAATAATTTGCGAAATTTAGAGAAAAAATTTTTGAAAAATCCATTTTTTATGTAAGAAGGGGGTACCCTTAGATAATTCGCAGGTTTTCGACCGTCGAAAAAATTGAAATTTATCATTTTCTTTTACATTTGATTGTTGAAATACATCATTTCGGTTCATGAAACGCTAATTAAACAATAATTTGCGAAATTTAGAGAAAAAAAAATTTGAAAAATCCATTTTTTATGTAAAAAGGGGGTACTCTTAGATAATTCGCATGTTTTCGACCGTCGAAAAAAATTGAAATTTATCATTTTCTTTTACATTTGATTGTTGAAATACATCATTTCGGTTCATGAAACGCTAATTAAACAATAATTTGCGAAATTTAGAGAAAAAAAAATTTGAAAAATCCATTTTTTATGTAAGAAGGGGGTACTCTTAGATAATTCGCATGTTTTCGACCGTCGAAAAAAATTGAAATTTATCATTTTCTTTCACATTTGATTGTTGAAATACATCATTTCGGTTCATGAAACGCTAATTACACAATAATTTGCGAAATTTAGAGAAAAAATTTTTGAAAAATCCATTTTTTATGTAAGAAGGGGGTACCCTTAGATAATTCGCAGGTTTTCGACCGTCGAAAAAAATTGAAATTTATCATTTTCTTTTACATTTGATTGTTGAAATACATCATTTCGGTTCATGAAACGCTAATTAAACAATAATTTGCGAAATTTAGAGAAAAAAAATTTGAAAAATCCATTTTTTATGTAAGAAGGGGGTACCCTTAGATAATTCGCAGGTTTTCGACCGTCGAAAAAAATTGAAATTTATCATTTTCTTTTACATTTGATTGTTGAAATACATCATTTCGGTTCATGAAACGCTAATTACACAATAATTTGCGAAATTTAGAGAAAAAATTTTGAAAAATCCATTTTTTATGTAAGAAGGGGGTACCCTTAGATAATTCGCAGGTTTTCGACCGTCGAAAAAAATTGAAATTTATCATTTTCTTTTACATTTGATTGTTGAAATACATCATTTCGGTTCATGAAACGCTAATTAAACAATAATTTGCGAAATTTAGAGAAAAAAATTTTGAAAAATCCATTTTTTATGTAAGAAGGGGGTACCCTTAGATAATTCGCAGGTTTTCGACCGTCGAAAAAAATTGAAATTTATCATTTTCTTTTACATTTGATTGTTGAAATACATCATTTCGGTTCATGAAACGCTAATTAAACAATAATTTGCGAAATTTAAAGAAAAAAATTTTGAAAAATCCATTTTTTATGTAAGAAGGGGGTACCCTTAGATAATTCGCATGTTTTCGACCGTCGAAAAAAATTGAAATTTATCATTTTCTTTTACATTTGATTGTTGAAATACATCATTTCGGTTCATGAAACGCTAATTAAACAATAATTTGCGAAATTTAGAGAAAAAAATTTTGAAAAATCCATTTTTTATGTAAGAAGGGGGTACCCTTAGATAATTCGCAGGTTTTCGACCGTCGAAAAAAATTGAAATTTATCATTTTCTTTTACATTTGATTGTTGAAATACATCATTTCGGTTCATGAAACGCTAATTACACAATAATTTGCGAAATTTAGAGAAAAAAATTTTGAAAAATCCATTTTTTATGTAAGAAGGGGGTACCCTTAGATAATTCGCATGTTTTCGACCGTCGAAAAAAATAGAAATTTATCATTTTCTTTTACATTTGATTGTTGAAATACATCATTTCGGTTCATGAAACGCTAATTACACAATAATTTGCGAAATTTAGGGAAAAAAATTTTGAAAAATCCATTTTTTATGTAAGAAGGGGGTACCCTTAGATAATTCGCATGTTTTCGACCGTCGAAAAAAATTGAAATTTATCATTTTCTTTTACATTTGATTGTTGAAATACATCATTTCGGTTCATGAAACGCTAATTAAACAATAATTTGCGAAATTTAGAGAAAAAAATTTTGAAAAATCCATTTTTTATGTAAGAAGGGGGTACCCTTAGATAATTCGCAGGTTTTCGACCGTCGAAAAAAATTGAAATTTATCATTTTCTTTTACATTTGATTGTTGAAATACATCATTTCGGTTCATGAAACGCTAATTAAACAATAATTTGCGAAATTTAGAGAAAAAATTTTGAAAAATCCATTTTTTATGTAAGAAGGGGGTACCCTTAGATAATTCGCAGGTTTTCGACCGTCGAAAAAAATTGAAATTTATCATTTTCTTTTACATTTGATTGTTGAAATACATCATTTCGGTTCATGAAACGCTAATTACATAATAATTTGCGAAATTTAGAGAGAAAAATTTTGAAAAATCCATTTTTTATGTAAGAAGGGGGTACCCTTAGATAATTCGCAGGTTTTCGACCGTCGAAAAAAATTGAAATTTATCATTTTCTTTTACATTTGATTGTTGAAATACATCATTTCGGTTCATGAAACGCTAATTACACAATAATTTGCGAAATTTAGAGAAAAAAAAAATTGAAAAATCCATTTTTTATGTAAGAAGGGGGTACCCTTAGATAATTCGCAGGTTTTCGACCGTCGAAAAAAATTGAAATTTATCATTTTCTTTTACATTTGATTGTTGAAATACATCATTTCAGTTCATGAAACGCTAATTAAACAATAATTTGCGAAATTTAGAGAAAAAAAATTTGAAAAATCCATTTTTTATGTAAGAAGGGGGTACCCTTAGATAATTCGCAGGTTTTCGACCGTCGAAAAAAATTGAAATTTATCATTTTCTTTTACATTTGATTGTTGAAATACATCATTTCGGTTCATGAAACGCTAATTACACAATAATTTGCGAAATTTAGAGAAAAAAAATTTGAAAAATCCATTTTTTATGTAAGAAGGGGGTACTCTTAGATAATTCGCATGTTTTCGACCGTCGAAAAAAATTGAAATTTATCATTTTCTTTTACATTTGATTGTTGAAATACATCATTTCGGTTCATGAAACGCTAATTAAACAATAATTTGCGAAATTTAGAGAAAAAAAATTTGAAAAATCCATTTTTTATGTAAGAAGGGGGTACCCTTAGATAATTCGCATGTTTTCGACCGTCGAAAAAAATTGAAATTTATCATTTTCTTTTACATTTGATTGTTGAAATACATCATTTCGGTTCATGAAACGCTAATTACACAATAATTTGCGAAATTTAGAGAAAAAAAAATTTGAAAAATCCATTTTTTATGTAAAAAGGGGGTACTCTTAGATAATTCGCATGTTTTCGACCGTCGAAAAAAATTGAAATTTATCATTTTCTTTTACATTTGATTGTTGAAATACATCATTTCGGTTCATGAAACGCTAATTACACAATAATTTGCGAAATTTAGAGAAAAAAAAATTTGAAAAATCCATTTTTTATGTAAAAAGGGGGTACTCTTAGATAATTCGCATGTTTTCGACCGTCGAAAAAAATTGAAATTTATCATTTTCTTTTACATTTGATTGTTGAAATACATCATTTCGGTTCATGAAACGCTAATTACACAATAATTTGCGAAATTTAGAGAAAAAAATTTGAAAAATCCATTTTTTATGTAAAAAGGGGGTACTCTTAGATAATTCGCATGTTTTCGACCGTCGAAAAAAATTGAAATTTATCATTTTCTTTTACATTTGATTGTTGAAATACATCATTTCGGTTCATGAAACGCTAATTAAACAATAATTTGCGAAATTTAGAGAAAAAAAATTTGAAAAATCCATTTTTTATGTAAGAAGGGGGTACCCTTAGATAATTCGCAGGTTTTCGACCGTCGAAAAAAATTGAAATTTATCATTTTCTTTTACATTTGATTGTTGAAATACATCATTTCGGTTCATGAAACGCTAATTACACAATAATTTGCGAAATTTAGAGAAAAAAAATTTGAAAAATCCATTTTTTATGTAAGAAGGGGGTACCCTTAGATAATTCGCAGGTTTTCGACCGTCGAAAAAAATTGAAATTTATCATTTTCTTTTACATTTGATTGTTGAAATACATCATTTCGGTTCATGAAACGCTAATTACACAATAATTTGCGAAATTTAGAGAAAAAAAAATTTGAAAAATCCATTTTTTATGTAAGAAGGGGGTACTCTTAGATAATTCGCATGTTTTCGACCGTCGAAAAAAATTGAAATTTATCATTTTCTTTTACATTTGATTGTTGAAATACATCATTTCGGTTCATGAAACGCTAATTAAACAATAATTTGCGAAATTTAGAGAAAAAAATTTTGAAAAATCCATTTTTTATGTAAAAAGGGGGTACTCTTAGATAATTCGCATGTTTTCGACCGTCGAAAAAAATTGAAATTTATCATTTTCTTTCACATTTGATTGTTGAAATACATCATTTCGGTTCATGAAACGCTAATTACACAATAATTTGCGAAATTTAGAGAAAAAATTTTTGAAAAATCCATTTTTTATGTAAGAAGGGGGTACCCTTAGATAATTCGCAGGTTTTCGACCGTCGAAAAAAATTGAAATTTATCATTTTCTTTTACATTTGATTGTTGAAATACATCATTTCGGTTCATGAAACGCTAATTAAACAATAATTTGCGAAATTTAGAGAAAAAAATTTGAAAAATCCATTTTTTATGTAAGAAGGGGGTACCCTTAGATAATTCGCATGTTTTCGACCGTCGAAAAAAATTGAAATTTATCATTTTCTTTTACATTTGATTGTTGAAATACATCATTTCGGTTCATGAAACGCTAATTAAACAATAATTTGCGAAATTTAGAGAAAAAAAATTTGAAAAATCCATTTTTTATGTAAGAAGGGGGTACCCTTAGATAATTCGCAGGTTTTCGACCGTCGAAAAAAATTGAAATTTATCATTTTCTTTTACATTTGATTGTTGAAATACATCATTTCGGTTCATGAAACGCTAATTAAACAATAATTTGCGAAATTTAGAGAAAAAAATTTTGAAAAATCCATTTTTTATGTAAGAAGGGGGTACTCTTAGATAATTCGCAGGTTTTCGACCGTCGAAAAAAATTGAAATTTATCATTTTCTTTTACATTTGATTGTTGAAATACATCATTTCGGTTCATGAAACGCTAATTAAACAATAATTTGCGAAATTTAGAGAAAAAAATTTGAAAAATCCATTTTTTATGTAAGAAGGGGGTACCCTTAGATAATTCGCATGTTTTCGACCGTCGAAAAAAATTGAAATTTATCATTTTCTTTTACATTTGATTGTTGAAATACATCATTTCGGTTCATGAAACGCTAATTAAACAATAATTTGCGAAATTTAGAGAAAAAAAATTTGAAAAATCCATTTTTTATGTAAGAAGGGGGTACCCTTAGATAATTCGCAGGTTTTCGACCGTCGAAAAAAATTGAAATTTATCATTTTCTTTTACATTTGATTGTTGAAATACATCATTTCGGTTCATGAAACGCTAATTAAACAATAATTTGCGAAATTTAGAGAAAAAAATTTTGAAAAATCCATTTTTTATGTAAGAAGGGGGTACCCTTAGATAATTCGCAGGTTTTCGACCGTCGAAAAAAATTGAAATTTAGCATTTTCTTTTACATTTGATTGTTGAAATACATCATTTCGGTTCATGAAACGCTAATTAAACAATAATTTGCGAAATTTAAAGAAAAAAATTTTGAAAAATCCATTTTTTATGTAAGAAGGGGGTACCCTTAGATAATTCGCATGTTTTCGACCGTCGAAAAAAATTGAAATTTATCATTTTCTTTTACATTTGATTGTTGAAATACATCATTTCGGTTCATGAAACGCTAATTACACAATAATTTGCGAAATTTAGAGAAAAAAAATTTGAAAAATCCATTTTTTATGTAAGAAGGGGGTACCCTTAGATAATTCGCAGGTTTTCGACCGTCGAAAAAAATTGAAATTTAGCATTTTCTTTTACATTTGATTGTTGAAATACATCATTTCGGTTCATGAAACGCTAATTACACAATAATTTGCGAAATTTAGAGAAAATAAATTTGAAAAATCCATTTTTTATGTAAGAAGGGGGTACCCTTAGATAATTCGCAGGTTTTCGACCGTCGAAAAAAATTGAAATTTATCATTTTCTTTTACATTTGATTGTTGAAATACATCATTTCGGTTCATGAAACGCTAATTACACAATAATTTGCGAAATTTAGAGAAAAAAAATTTGAAAAATCCATTTTTTATGTAAGAAGGGGGTACCCTTAGATAATTCGCAGGTTTTCGACCGTCGAAAAAAATTGAAATTTAGCATTTTCTTTTACATTTGATTGTTGAAATACATCATTTCGGTTCATGAAACGCTAATTACACAATAATTTGCGAAATTTAGAGAAAAAAAAATTTGAAAAATCCATTTTTTATGTAAAAAGGGGGTACTCTTAGATAATTCGCATGTTTTCGACCGTCGAAAAAAATTGAAATTTATCATTTTCTTTTACATTTGATTGTTGAAATACATCATTTCGGTTCATGAAACGCTAATTACACAATAATTTGCGAAATTTAGAGAAAAAAATTTGAAAAATCCATTTTTTATGTAAAAAGGGGGTACTCTTAGATAATTCGCATGTTTTCGACCGTCGAAAAAAATTGAAATTTATCATTTTCTTTCACATTTGATTGTTGAAATACATCATTTCGGTTCATGAAACGCTAATTAAACAATAATTTGCGAAATTTAGAGAAAAAAATTTTGAAAAATCCATTTTTTATGTAAGAAGGGGGTACCCTTAGATAATTCGCAGGTTTTCGACCGTCGAAAAAAATTGAAATTTATCATTTTCTTTTACATTTGATTGTTGAAATACATCATTTCGGTTCATGAAACGCTAATTAAACAATAATTTGCGAAATTTAGAGAAAAAAATTTTGAAAAATCCATTTTTTATGTAAGAAGGGGGTACCCTTAGATAATTCGCAGGTTTTCGACCGTCGAAAAAAATTGAAATTTATCATTTTCTTTTAAATTTCATTGTTGAAATACATCATTTCGGTTCATGAAACGCTAATTACACAATAATTTGCGAAATTTAGAGAAAAAAATTTTGAAAAATCCATTTTTTATGTAAGAAGGGGGTACCCTTAGATAATTCGCATGTTTTCGACCGTCGAAAAAAATTGAAATTTATCATTTTCTTTTACATTTGATTGTTGAAATACATCATTTCGGTTCATGAAACGCTAATTAAACAATAATTTGCGAAATTTAGAGAAAAAATTTTTGAAAAATCCATTTTTTATGTAAGAAGGGGGTACCCTTAGATAATTCGCAGGTTTGCGACCGTCGAAAAAAATTGAAATTTATCATTTTCTTTTACATTTGATTGTTGAAATACATCATTTCGGTTCATGAAACGCTAATTAAACAATAATTTGCGAAATTTAGAGAAAAAAATTTTGAAAAATCCATTTTTTATGTAAGAAGGGGGTACCCTTAGATAATTCGCATGTTTTCGACCGTCGAAAAAAATTGAAATTTATCATTTTCTTTTACATTTGATTGTTGAAATACATCATTTCGGTTCATGAAATGCTAATTACACAATAATTTGCGAAATTTAGAGAAAAAATTTTTGAAAAATCCATTTTTTATGTAAGAAGGGGGTACCCTTAGATAATTCGCAGGTTATCGACCGTCGAAAAAAATTGAAATTTATCATTTTCTTTTACATTTGATTGTTGAAATACATCATTTCGGTTCATGAAACGCTAATTAAACAATAATTTGCGAAATTTAGAGAAAAAAATTTTGAAAAATCCATTTTTTATGTAAGAAGGGGGTACCCTTAGATAATTCGCAGGTTTTCGACCGTCGAAAAAAATTGAAATTTATCATTTTCTTTTACATTTGATTGTTGAAATACATCATTTCGGTTCATGAAACGCTAATTACACAATAATTTGCGAAATTTAGAGAAAAAAAATTTGAAAAATCCATTTTTTATGTAAGAAGGGGGTACCCTTAGATAATTCGCAGGTTTTCGACCGTCGAAAAAAATTGAAATTTATCATTTTCTTTTACATTTGATTGTTGAAATACATCATTTCGGTTCATGAAACGCTAATTACACAATAATTTGCGAAATTTAGAGAAAAAAAAATTTGAAAAATCCATTTTTTATGTAAGAAGGGGGTACTCTTAGATAATTCGCATGTTTTCGACCGTCGAAAAAAATTGAAATTTATCATTTTCTTTTACATTTGATTGTTGAAATACATCATTTCGGTTCATGAAACGCTAATTAAACAATAATTTGCGAAATTTAGAGAAAAAAATTTTGAAAAATCCATTTTTTATGTAAAAAGGGGGTACTCTTAGATAATTCGCATGTTTTCGACCGTCGAAAAAAATTGAAATTTATCATTTTCTTTCACATTTGATTGTTGAAATACATCATTTCGGTTCATGAAACGCTAATTACACAATAATTTGCGAAATTTAGAGAAAAAATTTTTGAAAAATCCATTTTTTATGTAAGAAGGGGGTACCCTTAGATAATTCGCAGGTTTTCGACCGTCGAAAAAAATTGAAATTTATCATTTTCTTTTACATTTGATTGTTGAAATACATCATTTCGGTTCATGAAACGCTAATTAAACAATAATTTGCGAAATTTAGAGAAAAAAATTTGAAAAATCCATTTTTTATGTAAGAAGGGGGTACCCTTAGATAATTCGCATGTTTTCGACCGTCGAAAAAAATTGAAATTTATCATTTTCTTTTACATTTGATTGTTGAAATACATCATTTCGGTTCATGAAACGCTAATTAAACAATAATTTGCGAAATTTAGAGAAAAAAAATTTGAAAAATCCATTTTTTATGTAAGAAGGGGGTACCCTTAGATAATTCGCAGGTTTTCGACCGTCGAAAAAAATTGAAATTTATCATTTTCTTTTACATTTGATTGTTGAAATACATCATTTCGGTTCATGAAACGCTAATTAAACAATAATTTGCGAAATTTAGAGAAAAAAATTTTGAAAAATCCATTTTTTATGTAAGAAGGGGGTACTCTTAGATAATTCGCAGGTTTTCGACCGTCGAAAAAAATTGAAATTTATCATTTTCTTTTACATTTGATTGTTGAAATACATCATTTCGGTTCATGAAACGCTAATTAAACAATAATTTGCGAAATTTAGAGAAAAAAATTTTGAAAAATCCATTTTTTATGTAAGAAGGGGGTACCCTTAGATAATTCGCAGGTTTTCGACCGTCGAAAAAAATTGAAATTTAGCATTTTCTTTTACATTTGATTGTTGAAATACATCATTTCGGTTCATGAAACGCTAATTAAACAATAATTTGCGAAATTTAAAGAAAAAAATTTTGAAAAATCCATTTTTTATGTAAGAAGGGGGTACCCTTAGATAATTCGCATGTTTTCGACCGTCGAAAAAAATTGAAATTTATCATTTTCTTTTACATTTGATTGTTGAAATACATCATTTCGGTTCATGAAACGCTAATTACACAATAATTTGCGAAATTTAGAGAAAAAAAATTTGAAAAATCCATTTTTTATGTAAGAAGGGGGTACCCTTAGATAATTCGCAGGTTTTCGACCGTCGAAAAAAATTGAAATTTAGCATTTTCTTTTACATTTGATTGTTGAAATACATCATTTCGGTTCATGAAACGCTAATTACACAATAATTTGCGAAATTTAGAGAAAATAAATTTGAAAAATCCATTTTTTATGTAAGAAGGGGGTACCCTTAGATAATTCGCAGGTTTTCGACCGTCGAAAAAAATTGAAATTTATCATTTTCTTTTACATTTGATTGTTGAAATACATCATTTCGGTTCATGAAACGCTAATTACACAATAATTTGCGAAATTTAGAGAAAAAAAATTTGAAAAATCCATTTTTTATGTAAGAAGGGGGTACCCTTAGATAATTCGCAGGTTTTCGACCGTCGAAAAAAATTGAAATTTAGCATTTTCTTTTACATTTGATTGTTGAAATACATCATTTCGGTTCATGAAACGCTAATTACACAATAATTTGCGAAATTTAGAGAAAAAAAAATTGAAAAATCCATTTTTTATGTAAGAAGGGGGTACCCTTAGATAATTCGCAGGTTTTCGACCGTCGAAAAAAATTGAAATTTATCATTTTCTTTTACATTTGATTGTTGAAATACATCATTTCGGTTCATGAAACGCTAATTAAACAATAATTTGCGAAATTTAGAGAAAAAAATTTTGAAAAATCCATTTTTTATGTAAGAAGGGGGTACCCTTAGATAATTCGCAGGTTTTCGACCGTCGAAAAAAATTGAAATTTATCATTTTCTTTTACATTTGATTGTTGAAATACATCATTTCGGTTCATGAAATGCTAATTACACAATAATTTGCGAAATTTAGAGAAAAAAATTTTGAAAAATCCATTTTTTATGTAAGAAGGGGGTACCCTTAGATAATTCGCAGGTTTTCGACCGTCGAAAAAAATTGAAATTTATCATTTTCTTTTACATTTGATTGTTGAAATACATCATTTCGGTTCATGAAACGCTAATTAAACAATAATTTGCGAAATTTAGAGAAAAAAATTTTGAAAAATCCATTTTTTATGTAAGAAGGGGGTACCCTTAGATAATTCGCAGGTTTTCGACCGTCGAAAAAAATTGAAATTTATCATTTTCTTTTACATTTGATTGTTGAAATACATCATTTCGGTTCATGAAATGCTAATTACACAATAATTTGCGAAATTTAGAGAAAAAAATTTTGAAAAATCCATTTTTTATGTAAGAAGGGGGTACCCTTAGATAATTCGCAGGTTTTCGACCGTCGAAAAAAATTGAAATTTATCATTTTCTTTTACATTTGATTGTTGAAATACATCATTTCAGTTCATGAAATGCTAATTACACAATAATTTGCGAAATTTAGAGAAAAAAATTTTGAAAAATCCATTTTTTTTGTAAGAAGGGGGTACCCTTAGATAATTCGCAGGTTTTCGACCGTCGAAAAAAATTGAAATTTATCATTTTCTTTTACATTTGATTGTTGAAATACATCATTTCGGTTCATGAAACGCTAATTACACAATAATTTGCGAAATTTAGAGAAAAAAATTTTGAAAAATCCATTTTTTATGTAAGAAGGGGGTACCCTTAGATAATTCGCATGTTTTCGACCGTCGAAAAAAATAGAAATTTATCATTTTCTTTTACATTTGATTGTTGAAATACATCATTTCGGTTCATGAAACGCTAATTAAACAATAATTTGCGAAATTTAGAGAAAAAAATTTTGAAAAATCCATTTTTTATGTAAGAAGGGGGTACCCTTAGATAATTCGCAGGTTTTCGACCGTCGAAAAAAATTGAAATTTATCATTTTCTTTTACATTTGATTGTAGAAATACATCATTTCGGTTCATGAAACGCTAATTAAACAATAATTTGCGAAATTTAGAGAAAAAAATTTTGAAAAATCCATTTTTTATGTAAGAAGGGGGTACCCTTAGATAATTCGCAGGTTTTCGACCGTCGAAAAAAATTGAAATTTATCATTTTCTTTTACATTTGATTGTTGAAATACATCATTTCGGTTCATGAAACGCTAATTAAACAATAATTTGCGAAATTTAGAGAAAAAAATTTTGAAAAATCCATTTTTTATGTAAGAAGGGGGTACCCTTAGATAATTCGCAGGTTTTCGACCGTCGAAAAAAATTGAAATTTATCATTTTCTTTTACATTTGATTGTTGAAATACATCATTTCGGTTCATGAAACGCTAATTAAACAATAATTTGCGAAATTTAGAGAAAAAAATTTTGAAAAATCCATTTTTTATGTAAGAAGGGGGTACCCTTAGATAATTCGCAGGTTTTCGACCGTCGAAAAAAATTGAAATTTATCATTTTCTTTTACATTTGATTGTTGAAATACATCATTTCGGTTCAAGAAACGCTAATTACACAATAATTTGCGAAATTTAGAGAAAAAAAATTTGAAAAATCCATTTTTTATGTAAGAAGGGGGTACCCTTAGATAATTCGCAGGTTTTCGACCGTCGAAAAAAATTGAAATTTATCATTTTCTTTTACATTTGATTGTTGAAATACATCATTTCGGTTCATGAAACGCTAATTAAACAATAATTTGCGAAATTTAAAGAAAAAAAATTTGAAAAATCCATTTTTTATGTAAGAAGGGGGTACCCTTAGATAATTCGCAGGTTTTCGACCGTCGAAAAAAATTGAAATTTATCATTTTCTTTTACATTTGATTGTTGAAATACATCATTTCGGTTCATGAAACGCTAATTAAACAATAATTTGCGAAATTTAGAGAAAAAAATTTTGAAAAATCCATTTTTTATGTAAGAAGGGGGTACCCTTAGATAATTCGCAGGTTTTCGACCGTCGAAAAAAATTGAAATTTATCATTTTCTTTTACATTTGATTGTTGAAATACATCATTTCGGTTCATGAAACGCTAATTAAACAATAATTTGCGAAATTTAGAGAAAAAATTTTTGAAAAATCCATTTTTTATGTAAGAAGGGGGTACCCTTAGATAATTCGCAGGTTTTCGACCGTCGAAAAAATTGAAATTTATCATTTTCTTTTACATTTGATTGTTGAAATACATCATTTCGGTTCATGAAACGCTAATTAAACAATAATTTGCGAAATTTAGAGAAAAAATTTTTGAAAAATCCATTTTTTATGTAAGAAGGGGGTACCCTTAGATAATTCGCAGGTTTTCGACCGTCGAAAAAAATTGAAATTTATCATTTTCTTTTACATTTGATTGTTGAAATACATCATTTCGGTTCATGAAACGCTAATTAAACAATAATTTGCGAAATTTAGAGAAAAAAAAATTTGAAAAATCCATTTTTTATGTAAGAAGGGGGTACCCTTAGATAATTCGCAGGTTTTCGACCGTCGAAAAAAATTGAAATTTATCATTTTCTTTTACATTTGATTGTTGAAATACATCATTTCGGTTCATGAAATGCTAATTACACAATAATTTGCGAAATTTAGAGAAAAAAATTTTGAAAAATCCATTTTTTATGTAAGAAGGGGGTACCCTTAGATAATTCGCAGGTTTTCGACCGTCGAAAAAAATTGAAATTTATCATTTTCTTTTACATTTGATTGTTGAAATACATCATTTCAGTTCATGAAATGCTAATTACACAATAATTTGCGAAATTTAGAGAAAAAAATTTTGAAAAATCCATTTTTTTTGTAAGAAGGGGGTACCCTTAGATAATTCGCAGGTTTTCGACCGTCGAAAAAAATTGAAATTTATCATTTTCTTTTACATTTGATTGTTGAAATACATCATTTCGGTTCATGAAACGCTAATTACACAATAATTTGCGAAATTTAGAGAAAAAAATTTTGAAAAATCCATTTTTTATGTAAGAAGGGGGTACCCTTAGATAATTCGCATGTTTTCGACCGTCGAAAAAAATAGAAATTTATCATTTTCTTTTACATTTGATTGTTGAAATACATCATTTCGGTTCATGAAACGCTAATTAAACAATAATTTGCGAAATTTAGAGAAAAAAATTTTGAAAAATCCATTTTTTATGTAAGAAGGGGGTACCCTTAGATAATTCGCAGGTTTTCGACCGTCGAAAAAAATTGAAATTTATCATTTTCTTTTACATTTGATTGTAGAAATACATCATTTCGGTTCATGAAACGCTAATTAAACAATAATTTGCGAAATTTAGAGAAAAAAATTTTGAAAAATCCATTTTTTATGTAAGAAGGGGGTACCCTTAGATAATTCGCAGGTTTTCGACCGTCGAAAAAAATTGAAATTTATCATTTTCTTTTACATTTGATTGTTGAAATACATCATTTCGGTTCATGAAACGCTAATTAAACAATAATTTGCGAAATTTAGAGAAAAAAATTTTGAAAAATCCATTTTTTATGTAAGAAGGGGGTACCCTTAGATAATTCGCAGGTTTTCGACCGTCGAAAAAAATTGAAATTTATCATTTTCTTTTACATTTGATTGTTGAAACACATCATTTCGGTTCATGAAACGCTAATTAAACAATAATTTGCGAAATTTAGAGAAAAAAATTTTGAAAAATCCATTTTTTATGTAAGAAGGGGGTACCCTTAGATAATTCGCAGGTTTTCGACCGTCGAAAAAAATTGAAATTTATCATTTTCTTTTACATTTGATTGTTGAAATACATCATTTCGGTTCATGAAACGCTAATTACACAATAATTTGCGAAATTTAGAGAAAAAAAATTTGAAAAATCCATTTTTTATGTAAGAAGGGGGTACCCTTAGATAATTCGCAGGTTTTCGACCGTCGAAAAAAATTGAAATTTATCATTTTCTTTTACATTTGATTGTTGAAATACATCATTTCGGTTCATGAAACGCTAATTAAACAATAATTTGCGAAATTTAAAGAAAAAAAATTTGAAAAATCCATTTTTTATGTAAGAAGGGGGTACCCTTAGATAATTCGCAGGTTTTCGACCGTCGAAAAAAATTGAAATTTATCATTTTCTTTTACATTTGATTGTTGAAATACATCATTTCGGTTCATGAAACGCTAATTAAACAATAATTTGCGAAATTTAGAGAAAAAAATTTTGAAAAATCCATTTTTTATGTAAGAAGGGGGTACCCTTAGATAATTCGCAGGTTTTCGACCGTCGAAAAAAATTGAAATTTATCATTTTCTTTTACATTTGATTGTTGAAATACATCATTTCGGTTCATGAAACGCTAATTAAACAATAATTTGCGAAATTTAGAGAAAAAATTTTTGAAAAATCCATTTTTTATGTAAGAAGGGGGTACCCTTAGATAATTCGCAGGTTTTCGACCGTCGAAAAAATTGAAATTTATCATTTTCTTTTACATTTGATTGTTGAAATACATCATTTCGGTTCATGAAACGCTAATTAAACAATAATTTGCGAAATTTAGAGAAAAAATTTTTGAAAAATCCATTTTTTATGTAAGAAGGGGGTACCCTTAGATAATTCGCAGGTTTTCGACCGTCGAAAAAAATTGAAATTTATCATTTTCTTTTACATTTGATTGTTGAAATACATCATTTCGGTTCATGAAACGCTAATTAAACAATAATTTGCGAAATTTAGAGAAAAAAAAATTTGAAAAATCCATTTTTTATGTAAAAAGGGGGTACTCTTAGATAATTCGCATGTTTTCGACCGTCGAAAAAAATTGAAATTTATCATTTTCTTTTACATTTGATTGTTGAAATACATCATTTCGGTTCATGAAACGCTAATTAAACAATAATTTGCGAAATTTAGAGAAAAAAAAATTTGAAAAATCCATTTTTTATGTAAAAAGGGGGTACTCTTAGATAATTCGCATGTTTTCGACCGTCGAAAAAAATTGAAATTTATCATTTTCTTTTACATTTGATTGTTGAAATACATCATTTCGGTTCATGAAACGCTAATTAAACAATAATTTGCGAAATTTAGAGAAAAAAAAATTTGAAAAATCCATTTTTTATGTAAAAAGGGGGTACTCTTAGATAATTCGCATGTTTTCGACCGTCGAAAAAAATTGAAATTTATCATTTTCTTTTACATTTGATTGTTGAAATACATCATTTCGGTTCATGAAACGCTAATTAAACAATAATTTGCGAAATTTAGAGAAAAAATTTTTGAAAAATCCATTTTTATGTAAGAAGGGGGTACCCTTAGATAATTCGCAGGTTTTCGACCGTCGAAAAAAATTGAAATTTATCATTTTCTTTCACATTTGATTGTTGAAATACATCATTTCGGTTCATGAAACGCTAATTACACAATAATTTGCGAAATTTAGAGAAAAAATTTTTGAAAAATCCATTTTTTATGTAAGAAGGGGGTACCCTTAGATAATTCGCAGGTTTTCGACCGTCGAAAAAAATTGAAATTTATCATTTTCTTTTACATTTGATTGTTGAAATACATCATTTCGGTTCATGAAACGCTAATTAAACAATAATTTGCGAAATTTAGAGAAAAAAATTTGAAAAATCCATTTTTTATGTAAGAAGGGGGTACCCTTAGATAATTCGCATGTTTTCGACCGTCGAAAAAAATTGAAATTTATCATTTTCTTTTACATTTGATTGTTGAAATACATCATTTCGGTTCATGAAACGCTAATTAAACAATAATTTGCGAAATTTAGAGAAAAAAAATTTGAAAAATCCATTTTTTATGTAAGAAGGGGGTACCCTTAGATAATTCGCAGGTTTTCGACCGTCGAAAAAAATTGAAATTTATCATTTTCTTTTACATTTGATTGTTGAAATACATCATTTCGGTTCATGAAACGCTAATTAAACAATAATTTGCGAAATTTAGAGAAAAAAATTTTGAAAAATCCATTTTTTATGTAAGAAGGGGGTACTCTTAGATAATTCGCAGGTTTTCGACCGTCGAAAAAAATTGAAATTTATCATTTTCTTTTACATTTGATTGTTGAAATACATCATTTCGGTTCATGAAACGCTAATTAAACAATAATTTGCGAAATTTAGAGAAAAAAATTTTGAAAAATCCATTTTTTATGTAAGAAGGGGGTACCCTTAGATAATTCGCAGGTTTTCGACCGTCGAAAAAAATTGAAATTTATCATTTTCTTTTACATTTGATTGTTGAAATACATCATTTCGGTTCATGAAACGCTAATTAAACAATAATTTGCGAAATTTAAAGAAAAAAATTTTGAAAAATCCATTTTTTATGTAAGAAGGGGGTACCCTTAGATAATTCGCATGTTTTCGACCGTCGAAAAAAATTGAAATTTATCATTTTCTTTTACATTTGATTGTTGAAATACATCATTTCGGTTCATGAAACGCTAATTAAACAATAATTTGCGAAATTTAGAGAAAAAAATTTTGAAAAATCCATTTTTTATGTAAGAAGGGGGTACCCTTAGATAATTCGCAGGTTTTCGACCGTCGAAAAAAATTGAAATTTATCATTTTCTTTTACATTTGATTGTTGAAATACATCACTTCGGTTCATGAAACGCTAATTACACAATAATTTGCGAAATTTAGAGAAAAAAATTTTGAAAAATCCATTTTTTATGTAAGAAGGGGGTACCCTTAGATAATTCGCATGTTTTCGACCGTCGAAAAAAATAGAAATTTATCATTTTCTTTTACATTTGATTGTTGAAATACATCATTTCGGTTCATGAAACGCTAATTACACAATAATTTGCGAAATTTAGGGAAAAAAATTTTGAAAAATCCATTTTTTATGTAAGAAGGGGGTACCCTTAGATAATTCGCATGTTTTCGACCGTCGAAAAAAATTGAAATTTATCATTTTCTTTTACATTTGATTGTTGAAATACATCATTTCGGTTCATGAAACGCTAATTAAACAATAATTTGCGAAATTTAGAGAAAAAAATTTTGAAAAATCCATTTTTTATGTAAGAAGGGGGTACCCTTAGATAATTCGCAGGTTTTCGACCGTCGAAAAAAATTGAAATTTATCATTTTCTTTTACATTTGATTGTTGAAATACATCATTTCGGTTCATGAAACGCTAATTAAACAATAATTTGCGAAATTTAGAGAAAAAAATTTTGAAAAATCCATTTTTTATGTAAGAAGGGGGTACCCTTAGATAATTCGCAGGTTTTCGACCGTCGAAAAAAATTGAAATTTATCATTTTCTTTTACATTTGATTGTTGAAATACATCATTTCGGTTCATGAAACGCTAATTAAACAATAATTTGCGAAATTTAGAGAAAAAAATTTTGAAAAATCCATTTTTTATGTAAGAAGGGGGTACCCTTAGATAATTCGCAGGTTTTCGACCGTCGAAAAAAATTGAAATTTATCATTTTCTTTTACATTTGATTGTTGAAATACATCATTTCGGTTCATGAAACGCTAATTAAACAATAATTTGCGAAATTTAGAGAAAAAAATTTTGAAAAATCCATTTTTTATGTAAGAAGGGGGTACCCTTAGATAATTCGCAGGTTTTCGACCGTCGAAAAAAATTGAAATTTATCATTTTCTTTTACATTTGATTGTTGAAATACATCATTTCGGTTCATGAAACGCTAATTAAACAATAATTTGCGAAATTTAGAGAAAAAATTTTTGAAAAATCCATTTTTTATGTAAGAAGGGGGTACCCTTAGATAATTCGCAGGTTTTCGACCGTCGAAAAAAATTGAAATTTATCATTTTCTTTCACATTTGATTGTTGAAATACATCATTTCGGTTCATGAAACGCTAATTAAACAATAATTTGCGAAATTTAGAGAAAAAAAAATTGAAAAATCCATGTAAGAAGGGGGTACCCTTAGATAATTCGCAGGTTTTCGACCGTCGAAAAAAATTGAAATTTATCATTTTTCTTTACATTTGATTGTTGAAATACATCATTTCGGTTCATGAAACGCTAATTAAACAATAATTTGCGAAATTTAGAGAAAAAAATTTTGAAAAATCCATTTTTTATGTAAGAAGGGGGTACCCTTAGATAATTCGCAGGTTTTCGACCGTCGAAAAAAATTGAAATTTATCATTTTCTTTTACATTTGATTGTTGAAATACATCATTTCGGTTCATAAAACGCTAATTACACAATAATTTGCGAAATTTAGAGAAAAAAAAATTTGAAAAATCCATTTTTTATGTAAAAAGGGGGTACTCTTAGATAATTCGCATGTTTTCGACCGTCGAAAAAAATTGAAATTTATCATTTTCTTTTACATTTGATTGTTGAAATACATCATTTCGGTTCATGAAACGCTAATTAAACAATAATTTGCGAAATTTAGAGAAAAAATTTTTGAAAATCCATTTTTTATGTAAAAAGGGGGGTACTCTTAGATAATTTCGCATGTTTTCGACCGTCGAAAAAAATTGAAATTTATCATTTTCTTTTACATTTGATTGTTGAAATACATCACTTCGGTTCATGAAACGCTAATTAAACAATAATTTGCGAAATTTAGAGAAAAAAATTTTGAAAAATCCATTTTTTATGTAAGAAGGGGGTACCCTTAGATAATTCGCATGTTTTCGACCGTCGAAAAAATAGAAATTTATCATTTTCTTTTACATTTGATTGTTGAAATACATCATTTCGGTTCATGAAACGCTAATTACACAATAATTTGCGAAATTTAGGGAAAAAAAATTTTGAAAAATCCATTTTTATGTAAGAAGGGGGTACCCTTAGATAATTCGCATGTTTTCGGACCGTCGAAAAAAATTGAAATTTATCATTTTCTTTTACATTTGATTGTTGAAATACATCATTTCGGTTCATGAAACGCTAATTAAACAATAATTTGCGAAATTTAGAGAAAAAAATTTTGAAAAAATCCATTTTTTATGTAAGAAGGGGTACCCCTTAGATAATTCGCAGGTTTTCGACCGTCGAAAAAAAATTGAAATTTATCATTTTCTTTTACATTTGATTGTTGAAATACATCATTTCGGTCATGAAACGCTAATTAAACATTAATTTGCGAAATTTAGAGAAAAAAATTTTGAAAAATCCATTTTTTTATGTAAGAAGGGGGTACCCTTAGATAATTCGGCAGGTTTTCGACCGTCGAAAAAAATTGAAATTTATCATTTTCTTTTACATTTGATTGTTGAAATACATCATTTCGGTTCATGAAACGCTAATTAAACCAATAATTTGCGAAATTTAGAGAAAAAAATTTTGAAAAATCCATTTTTTATGTAAGAAGGGGGTACCCTTAGATAATTCGCAGGTTTTCGACCGTCGAAAAAAATTGAAATTTATCATTTTCTTTTACATTTGATTGTTGAAATACATCATTTCGGTTCATGAAACGCTAATTAAACAATAATTTGCGAAATTTAGAGAAAAAAATTTTGAAAAATCCATTTTTTATGTAAGAAGGGGGTACCCTTAGATAATTCGCAGGTTTTCGACCGTCGAAAAAATTGAAATTTATCATTTTCTTTTACATTTGATTGTTGAAATACATCATTTCGGTTCATGAAACGCTAATTAAACAATAATTTGCGAAATTTAGAGAAAAAAATTTTGAAAAATCCATTTTTTATGTAAGAAGGGGGTACCCTTAGATAATTCGCAGGTTTTCGACCGTCGAAAAAAATTGAAATTTATCATTTTCTTTTACATTTGATTGTTGAAATACATCATTTCGGTTCATGAAACGCTAATTAAACAATAATTTGCGAAATTTAGAGAAAAAAATTTTGAAAAATCCATTTTTTATGTAAGAAGGGGGTACCCTTAGATAATTCGCAGGTTTTCGACCGTCGAAAAAAATTGAAATTTATCATTTTCTTTTACATTTGATTGTTGAAATACATCATTTCGGTTCATGAAACGCTAATTAAACAATAATTTGCGAAATTTAGAGAAAAAAATTTTGAAAAATCCATTTTTTATGTAAGAAGGGGGTACCCTTAGATAATTCGCAGGTTTTCGACCGTCGAAAAAAAATTGAAATTTATCATTTTCTTTTACATTTGATTGTTGAAATACATCATTTCGGTTCATGAAACGCTAATTAAACAATAATTTGCGAAATTTAGAGAAAAAAAAATTGAAAAATCCATTTTTTATGTAAGAAGGGGGTACCCTTAGATAATTCGCAGGTTTTCGACCGTCGAAAAAAATTGAAATTTATCATTTTCTTTTACATTTGATTGTTGAAATACATCATTTCGGTTCATGAAACGCTAATTAAACAATAATTTGCGAAATTTAGAGAAAAAAATTTTGAAAAATCCATTTTTTTATGTAAGAAGGGGGTACCCTTAGATAATTCGCAGGTTTTCGACCGTCGAAAAAAATTGAAATTTATCATTTTCTTTTACATTTGATTGTTGAAATACATCATTTCGGTTCATGAAACGCTAATTAAACAATAATTTGCGAAATTTAGAGAAAAAAAAATTTTGAAAAATCCATTTTTTATGTAAAAAGGGGGTACTCTTAGATAATTCGCATGTTTTCGACCGTCGAAAAAAATTGAAATTTATCATTTTCTTTTACATTTGATTGTTGAAATACATCATTTCGGTTCATGAAACGCTAATTAAACAATAATTTGCGAAATTTAGAGAAAAAATTTTGAAAAATCCATTTTTTATGTAAAAAGGGGGGTACTCTTAGATAATTCGCATGTTTTCGACCGTCGAAAAAAATTGAAATTTATCATTTTCTTTCACATTTGATTGTTGAAATACATCATTTCGGTTCATGAAACGCTAATTACACAATAATTTGCGAAATTTAGAGAAAAAATTTTTGAAAAATCCATTTTTTATGTAAGAAGGGGGTACCCTTAGATAATTCGCAGGCTTTCGACCGTCGAAAAAAAATTGAAATTTATCATTTTCTTTTACATTTGATTGTTGAAATACATCATTTCGGTTCATGAAACGCTAATTAAACAATAATTTGCGAAATTTAGAGAAAAAAATTTGAAAAATCCATTTTTTATGTAAGAAGGGGGTACCCTTAGATAATTCGCATGTTTTCGACCGTCGAAAAAATTGAAATTTATCATTTTCTTTTACATTTGATTGTTGAAATACATCATTTCGGTTCATGAAACGCTAATTAAACAATAATTTGCGAAATTTAGAGAAAAAAAATTTGAAAAATCCATTTTTTATGTAAGAAGGGGGGTACCCTTAGATAATTCGCAGGTTTTCGACCGTCGAAAAAAATTGAAATTTATCATTTTTCTTTACATTTGATTGTTGAAATACATCATTTCGGTTCATGAAACGCTAATTAAACAATAATTTGCGAAATTTAGAGAAAAAAATTTTGAAAAATCCATTTTTTATGTAAGAAGGGGGGTACTCTTAGATAATTCGCAGGTTTTCGACCGTCGAAAAAATTGAAATTTATCATTTTCTTTTACATTTGATTGTTGAAATACATCATTTCGGGTTCATGAAACGCTAATTAAACAATAATTTGCGAAATTTAGAGAAAAAAATTTTGAAAAATCCATTTTTTATGTAAGAAGGGGGTACCCTTAGATAATTCGCAGGTTTTCGACCGTCGAAAAAAATTGAAATTTATCATTTTCTTTTACATTTGATTGTTGAAAATACATCATTTCGGTTCATGAAACGCTAATTAAACAATAATTTGCGAAATTTAAGAGAAAAAAATTTTGAAAAATCCATTTTTTATGTAAGAAGGGGGTACCCTTAGATAATTCGCATGTTTTCGACCGTCGAAAAAAATTGAAATTTATCATTTTCTTTTACATTTGATTGTTGAAATACATCATTTCGGTTCATGAAACGCTAATTAAACAATAATTTGCGAAATTTAGAGAAAAAATTTGAAAAATCCATTTTTTATGTAAGAAGGGGGTACCCTTAGATAATTCGCAGGTTTTCGACCGTCGAAAAAAATTGAAATTTATCATTTTCTTTTACATTTGATTGTTGAAATACATCACTTCGGTTCATGAAACGCTAATTACACAATAATTTGCGAAATTTAGAGAAAAAAATTTTGAAAAATCCATTTTTTATGTAAGAAGGGGGTACCCTTAGATAATTCGCATGTTTTCGACCGTCGAAAAAAATAGAAATTTATCATTTTCTTTTACATTTGATTGTTGAAATACATCATTTCGGTTCATGAAACGCTAATTACACAATAATTTGCGAAATTTAGGGAAAAAAATTTTGAAAAATCCATTTTTTATGTAAGAAGGGGGTACCCTTAGATAATTCGCATGTTTTCGACCGTCGAAAAAAATTGAAATTTATCATTTTCTTTTACATTTGATTGTTGAAATACATCATTTCGGTTCATGAAACGCTAATTAAACAATAATTTGCGAAATTTAGAGAAAAAAATTTTGAAAAATCCATTTTTTATGTAAGAAGGGGGTACCCTTAGATAATTCGTAGGTTTTCGACCGTCGAAAAAAATTGAAATTTATCATTTTCTTTTACATTTGATTGTTGAAATACATCATTTCGGTTCATGAAACGCTAATTACACAATAATTTGCGAAATTTAGAGAAAAAATTTTTGCAAAATCCATTTTTTATGTAAGAAGGGGGTACCCTTAGATAATTCGTAGGTTTTCGACCGTCGAAAAAAATTGAAATTTATCATTTTCTTTTACATTTGATTGTTGAAATACATCATTTCGGTTCATGAAACGCTAATTACACCATAATTTGCGAAATTTAGAGAAAAAAATTTTGCAAAATCCATTTTTTATGTAAGAAGGGGGTACCCTTAGATAATTCGTAGGTTTTCGACCGTCGAAAAAAATTGAAATTTATCATTTTCTTTTACATTTGATTGTTGAAATACATCATTTCGGTTCATGAAACGCTAATTACACAATAATTTGCGAAATTTAGAGAAAAAAATTTTGCAAAATCCATTTTTTATGTAAGAAGGGGGTACCCTTAGATAATTCGTAGGTTTTCGACCGTCGAAAAAAATTGAAATTTATCATTTTCTTTTACATTTGATTGTTGAAATACATCATTTCGGTTCATGAAACGCTAATTACACAATAATTTGCGAAATTTAGAGAAAAAAATTTTGCAAAATCCATTTTTTATGTAAGAAGGGGGTACCCTTAGATAATTCGTAGGTTTTCGACCGTCGAAAAAAATTGAAATTTATCATTTTCTTTTACATTTGATTGTTGAAATACATCATTTCGGTTCATGAAACGCTAATTACACAATAATTTGCGAAATTTAGAGAAAAAAATTTTGCAAAATCCATTTTTTATGTAAGAAGGGGGTACCCTTAGATAATTCGTAGGTTTTCGACCGTCGAAAAAAATTGAAATTTATCATTTTCTTTTACATTTGATTGTTGAAATACATCATTTCGGTTCATGAAACGCTAATTACACAATAATTTGCGAAATTTAGAGAAAAAAATTTTGCAAAATCCATTTTTTATGTAAGAAGGGGGTACCCTTAGATAATTCGTAGGTTTTCGACCGTCGAAAAAAATTGAAATTTATCATTTTCTTTTACATTTGATTGTTGAAATACATCATTTCGGTTCATGAAACGCTAATTACACAATAATTTGCGAAATTTAGAGAAAAAAATTTTGCAAAATCCATTTTTTATGTAAGAAGGGGGTACCCTTAGATAATTCGTAGGTTTTCGACCGTCGAAAAAAATTGAAATTTATCATTTTCGTTTACATTTGATTGTTGAAATACATCATTTCGGTTCATGAAACGCTAATTACACCATAATTTGCGAAATTTAGAGAAAAAAATTTTGCAAAATCCATTTTTTATGTAAGAAGGGGGTACCCTTAGATAATTCGCAGGTTTTCGACCGTCGAAAAAAATTGAAATTTATCATTTTCTTTTACATTTGATTGTTGAAATACATCATTTCGGTTCATGAAACGCTAATTACACAATAATTTGCGAAATTTAGAGAAAAAAATTTTGCAAAATCCATTTTTTATGTAAGAAGGGGGTACCCTTAGATAATTCGTAGGTTTTCGACCGTCGAAAAAAATTGAAATTTATCATTTTCTTTTACATTTGATTGTTGAAATACATCATTTCGGTTCATGAAACGCTAATTACACCATAATTTGCGAAATTTAGAGAAAAAAATTTTGCAAAATTCATTTTTTATGTAAGAAGGGGGTACCCTTAGATAATTCGTAGGTTTTCGACCGTCGAAAAAAATTGAAATTTATCATTTTCGTTTACATTTGATTGTTGAAATACATCATTTCGGTTCATGAAACGCTAATTACACCATAATTTGCGAAATTTAGAGAAAAAAATTTTGCAAAATCCATTTTTTATGTAAGAAGGGGGTACCCTTAGATAATTCGCAGGTTTTCGACCGTCGAAAAAAATTGAAATTTATCATTTTCTTTTACATTTGATTGTTGAAATACATCATTTCGGTTCATGAAACGCTAATTACACCATAATTTGCGAAATTTAGAGAAAAAAATTTTGCAATATCCATTTTTTATGTAAGAAGGGGGTACCCTTAGATAATTCGCAGGTTTTCGACCGTCGAAAAAAATTGAAATTTATCATTTTCTTTTACATTTGATTGTTGAAATACATCATTTCGATTCATGAAACGCTAATTACACCATAATTTGCGAAATTTAGAGAAAAAAATTTTGCAAAATCCATTTTTTATGTAAGAAGGGGGTACCCTTAGATAATTCGTAGGTTTTCGACCGTCGAAAAAAATTGAAATTTATCATTTTCTTTTACATTTGATTGTTGAAATACATCATTTCGGTTCATGAAACGCTAATTACACCATAATTTGCGAAATTTAGAGAAAAAAATTTTGCAAAATTCATTTTTTATGTAAGAAGGGGGTACCCTTAGATAATTCGTAGGTTTTCGACCGTCGAAAAAAATTGAAATTTATCATTTTCGTTTACATTTGATTGTTGAAATACATCATTTCGGTTCATGAAACGCTAATTACACCATAATTTGCGAAATTTAGAGAAAAAAAATTTGCAAAATCCATTTTTTATGTAAGAAGGGGGTACCCTTAGATAATTCGCAGGTTTTCGACCGTCGAAAAAAATTGAAATTTATCATTTTCTTTTACATTTGATTGTTGAAATACATCATTTCGGTTCACGAAACGCTAATTACACCATAATTTGCGAAATTTAGAGAAAAAAATTTTGCAAAATCCATTTTTTATGTAAGAAGGGGGTACCCTTAGATAATTCGCAGGTTTTCGACCGTCGAAAAAAATTGAAATTTATCATTTTCTTTTACATTTGATTGTTGAAATACATCATTTCGGTTCATGAAACGCTAATTACACAATAATTTGCGAAATTTAGAGAAAAAAATTTTGCAAAATCCATTTTTTATGTAAGAAGGGGGTACCCTTAGATAATTCGTAGGTTTTCGACAGTCGAAAAAAATTGAAATTTATCATTTTCGTTTACATTTGATTGTTGAAATACATCATTTCGGTTCATGAAACGCTAATTACACAATAATTTGCGAAATTTAGAGAAAAAAATTTTGAAAAATCCATTTTTTATGTAAGAAGGGGGTACCCTTAGATAATTCGTAGGTTTTCGACCGTCGAAAAAATTGAAATTTATCATTTTCTTTTACATTTGATTGTTGAAATACATCATTTCGGTTCATGAAACGCTAATTACACAATAATTTGCGAAATTTAGAGAAAAAAATTTTGCAAAATCCATTTTTTATGTAAGAAGGGGGTACCCTTAGATAATTCGTAGGTTTTCGACCGTCGAACAAATTGAAATTTATCATTTTCTTTTACATTTGATTGTTGAAATACATCATTTCGGTTCATGAAACGCTAATTACACAATAATTTGCGAAATTTAGAGAAAAAAATTTTGCAAAATCCATTTTTTATGTAAGAAGGGGGTACCCTTAGATAATTCGCAGGTTTTCGACCGTCGAAAAAAATTGAAATTTATCATTTTCTTTTACATTTGATTGTTGAAATACATCATTTCGGTTCATGAAACGCTAATTACACAATAATTTGCGAAATTTAGAGAAAAAAATTTTGCAAAATCCATTTTTTATGTAAGAAGGGGGTACCCTTAGATAATTCGTAGGTTTTCGACCGTCGAAAAAAATTGAAATTTATCATTTTCTTTTACATTTGATTGTTGAAATACATCATTTCGGTTCATGAAACGCTAATTACACAATAATTTGCGAAATTTAGAGAAAAAATTTTTGCAAAATCCATTTTTTATGTAAGAAGGGGGTACCCTTAGATAATTCGTAGGTTTTCGACCGTCGAAAAAAATTGAAATTTATCATTTTCTTTTACATTTGATTGTTGAAATACATCATTTCGGTTCATGAAACGCTAATTACACCATAATTTGCGAAATTTAGAGAAAAAAAATTTGCAAAATCCATTTTTTATGTAAGAAGGGGGTACCCTTAGATAATTCGCAGGTTTTCGACCGTCGAAAAAAATTGAAATTTATCATTTTCTTTTACATTTGATTGTTGAAATACATCATTTCGGTTCATGAAACGCTAATTACACAATAATTTGCGAAATTTAGAGAAAAAAATTTTGCAAAATCCATTTTTTATGTAAGAAGGGGGTACCCTTAGATAATTCGTAGGTTTTCGACCGTCGAAAAAAATTGAAATTTATCATTTTCTTTTACATTTGATTGTTGAAATACATCATTTCGGTTCATGAAACGCTAATTACACAATAATTTGCGAAATTTAGAGAAAAAAATTTTGAAAAATCCATTTTTTATGTAAGAAGGGGGTACCCTTAGATAATTCGTAGGTTTTCGACCGTCGAAAAAAATTGAAATTTATCATTTTCTTTTACATTTGATTGTTGAAATACATCATTTCGGTTCATGAAACGCTAATTACACAATAATTTGCGAAATTTAGAGAAAAAAATTTTGCAAAATCCATTTTTTATGTAAGAAGGGGGTACCCTTAGATAATTCGTAGGTTTTCGACCGTCGAAAAAAATTGAAATTTATCATTTTCTTTTACATTTGATTGTTGAAATACATCATTTCGGTTCATGAAACGCTAATTACACAATAATTTGCGAAATTTAGAGAAAAAAATTTGCAAAATCCATTTTTTATGTAAGAAGGGGGTACCCTTAGATAATTCGCAGGTTTTCGACCGTCGAAAAAAATTGAAATTTATCATTTTCTTTTACATTTGATTGTTGAAATACATCATTTCGGTTCATGAAACGCTAATTACACAATAATTTGCGAAATTTAGAGAAAAAAATTTTGCAAAATCCATTTTTTATGTAAGAAGGGGGTACCCTTAGATAATTCGTAGGTTTTCGACCGTCGAAAAAAATTGAAATTTATCATTTTCTTTTACATTTGATTGTTGAAATACATCATTTCGGTTCATGAAACGCTAATTACACCATAATTTGCGAAATTTAGAGAAAAAAATTTTGCAAAATTCATTTTTTATGTAAGAAGGGGGTACCCTTAGATAATTCGTAGGTTTTCGACCGTCGAAAAAAATTGAAATTTATCATTTTCGTTTACATTTGATTGTTGAAATACATCATTTCGGTTCATGAAACGCTAATTACACCATAATTTGCGAAATTTAGAGAAAAAAATTTTGCAAAATCCATTTTTTATGTAAGAAGGGGGTACCCTTAGATAATTCGCAGGTTTTCGACCGTCGAAAAAAATTGAAATTTATCATTTTCTTTTACATTTGATTGTTGAAATACATCATTTCGGTTCATGAAACGCTAATTACACCATAATTTGCGAAATTTAGAGAAAAAAATTTTGCAATATCCATTTTTTATGTAAGAAGGGGGTACCCTTAGATAATTCGCAGGTTTTCGACCGTCGAAAAAAATTGAAATTTATCATTTTCTTTTACATTTGATTGTTGAAATACATCATTTCGATTCATGAAACGCTAATTACACCATAATTTGCGAAATTTAGAGAAAAAAATTTTGCAAAATCCATTTTTTATGTAAGAAGGGGGTACCCTTAGATAATTCGTAGGTTTTCGACCGTCGAAAAAAATTGAAATTTATCATTTTCTTTTACATTTGATTGTTGAAATACATCATTTCGGTTCATGAAACGCTAATTACACCATAATTTGCGAAATTTAGAGAAAAAAATTTTGCAAAATTCATTTTTTATGTAAGAAGGGGGTACCCTTAGATAATTCGTAGGTTTTCGACCGTCGAAAAAAATTGAAATTTATCATTTTCGTTTACATTTGATTGTTGAAATACATCATTTCGGTTCATGAAACGCTAATTACACCATAATTTGCGAAATTTAGAGAAAAAAAATTTGCAAAATCCATTTTTTATGTAAGAAGGGGGTACCCTTAGATAATTCGCAGGTTTTCGACCGTCGAAAAAAATTGAAATTTATCATTTTCTTTTACATTTGATTGTTGAAATACATCATTTCGGTTCATGAAACGCTAATTACACCATAATTTGCGAAATTTAGAGAAAAAAATTTTGCAAAATCCATTTTTTATGTAAGAAGGGGGTACCCTTAGATAATTCGCAGGTTTTCGACCGTCGAAAAAAATTGAAATTTATCATTTTCTTTTACATTTGATTGTTGAAATACATCATTTCGGTTCATGAAACGCTAATTACACCATAATTTATCATTTTCTCTTACATTTGATTGTTGAAATACATCATTTCGGTTCATGAAACGCTAATTACACAATAATTTGCGAAATTTAGAGAAAAAAATTTTGCAAAATCCATTTTTTATGTAAGAAGGGGGTACCCTTAGATAATTCGTAGGTTTTCGACCGTCGAAAAAAATTGAAATTTATCATTTTCTTTTACATTTGATTGTTGAAATACATCATTTCGGTTCATGAAACGCTAATTACACCATAATTTGCGAAATTTAGAGAAAAAAATTTTGCAAAATCCATTTTTTATGTAAGAAGGGGGTACCCTTAGATAATTCGCAGGTTTTCGACCGTCGAAAAAAATTGAAATTTATCATTTTCTTTTACATTTGATTGTTGAAATACATCATTTCGGTTCATGAAACGCTAATTACACCATAATTTGCGAAATTTAGAGAAAAAAATTTTGAAAAATCCATTTTTTATGTAAGAAGGGGGTACCCTTAGATAATTCGCAGGTTTTCGACCGTCGAAAAAAATTGAAATTTATCATTTTCTTTTACATTTGATTGTTGAAATACATCATTTCCGTTCATGAAACGCTAATTACACCATAATTTGCGAAATTTAGAGAAAAAAATTTTGCAAAATCCATTTTTTATGTAAGAAGGGGTACCCTTAGATAATTCGTAGGTTTTCGACCGTCGAAAAAAATTGAAATTTATCATTTTCTTTTACATTTGATTGTTGAAATACATCATTTCGGTTCATGAAACGCTAATTACACCATAATTTGCGAAATTTAGAGAAAAAAATTTTGCAAAATCCATTTTTTATGTAAGAAGGGGGTACCCTTAGATAATTCGCAGGTTTTCGACCGTCGAAAAAAATTGAAATTTATCATTTTCTTTTACATTTGATTGTTGAAATACATCATTTAGGTGGTTCATGAAACGCTAATTACACCATAATTTGCGAAATTTAGAGAAAAAAATTTTGCAAAATCCATTTTTTATGTAAGAAGGGGGTACCCTTAGATAATTCGTAGGTTTTCGACCGTCGAAAAAAATTGAAATTTATCATTTTCTTTTACATTTGATTGTTGAAATACATCATTTCGGTTCATGAAACGCTAATTACACAATAATTTGCGAAATTTAGAGAAAAAAATTTTGCAAAATCCATTTTTTATGTAAGAAGGGGGTACCCTTAGATAATTCGCAGGTTTTCGAACGTCGAAAAAAATTGAAATTTATCATTTTCTTTTACATTTGATTGTTGAAATACATCATTTCGGTTCATGAAACGCTAATTACACCATAATTTGCGAAATTTAGAGAAAAAAATTTTGCAAAATCCATTTTTTATGTAAGAAGGGGGTACCCTTAGATAATTCGCAGGTTTTCGACCGTCGAAAAAAATTGAAATTTATCATTTTCTTTTACATTTGATTGTTGAAATACATCATTTCCGTTCATGAAACGCTAATTACACCATAATTTGCGAAATTTAGAGAAAAAAAATTTGAAAAATCCATTTTTTATGTAAGAAGGGGGTACCCTTAGATAATTCGCAGGTTTTCGACCGTCGAAAAAAATTGAAATTTATCATTTTCTTTTACATTTGATTGTTGAAATACATCATTTCGGTTCATGAAACGCTAATTACACCATAATTTGCGAAATTTAGAGAAAAAAATTTTGCAAAATCCATTTTTTATGTAAGAAGGGGGTACCCTTAGATAATTCGTAGGTTTTCGACCGTCGAAAAAATTGAAATTTATCATTTTCTTTTACATTTGATTGTTGAAATACATCATTTCGGTTCATGAAACGCTAATTACACCATAATTTGCGAAATTTAGAGAAAAAAATTTTGCAAAATCCATTTTTTATGTAAGAAGGGGGTACCCTTAGATAATTCGTAGGTTTTCGACCGTCGAAAAAAATTGAAATTTATCATTTTCTTTTACATTTGATTGTTGAAATACATCATTTCGGTTCATGAAACGCTAATTACACCATAATTTGCGAAATTTAGAGAAAAAAAATTTGCAAAATCCATTTTTTATGTAAGAAGGGGGTACCTTTAGATAATTCGTAGGTTTTCGACCGTCGAAAAAAATTGAAATTTATCATTTTCTTTTACATTTGATTGTTGAAATACATCATTTAGGTGGTTCATGAAACGCTAATTACACAATAATTTGCGAAATTTAGAGAAAAAAATTTTGCAAAATCCATTTTTTATGTAAGAAGGGGGTACCCTTAGATAATTCGCAGGTTTTCGACCGTCGAAAAAAATTGAAATTTATCATTTTCTTTTACATTTGATTGTTAAAATACATCATTTCGGTTCATGAAACGCTAATTACACAATAATTTGCGAAATTTAGAGAAAAAAATTTTGCAAAATCCATTTTTTATGTAAGAAGGGGGTACCCTTAGATAATTCGCAGGTTTTCGACCGTCGAAAAAAATTGAAATTTATCATTTTCTTTTACATTTGATTGTTGAAATACATCATTTCGGTTCATGAAACGCTAATTACACCATAATTTGCGAAATTTAGAGAAAAAAATTTTGCAAAATCCATTTTTTATGTAAGAAGGGGGTACCCTTAGATAATTCGCAGGTTTTCGAACGTCGAAAAAAATTGAAATTTATCATTTTCTTTTACATTTGATTGTTGAAATACATCATTTCGGTTCATGAAACGCTAATTACACAATAATTTGCGAAATTTAGAGAAAAAAATTTTGCAAAATCCATTTTTTATGTAAGAAGGGGGTACCCTTAGATAATTCGCAGGTTTTCGACCGTCGAAAAAAATTGAAATTTATCATTTTCTTTTACATTTGATTGTTGAAATACATCATTTCGGTTCATGAAACGCTAATTACACAATAATTTGCGAAATTTAGAGAAAAAAAATTTGCAAAATCCATTTTTTATGTAAGAAGGGGGTACCCTTAGATAATTCGCAGGTTTTCGACCGTCGAAAAAAATTGAAATTTATCATTTTCTTTTACATTTGATTGTTGAAATACATCATTTCGGTTCATGAAACGCTAATTACACCATAATTTGCGAAATTTAGAGAAAAAAATTTTGCAAAATCCATTTTTTATGTAAGAAGGGGGTACCCTTAGATAATTCGCAGGTTTTCGACCGTCGAAAAAAATTGAAATTTATCATTTTCTTTTACATTTGATTGTTGAAATACATCATTTCGGTTCATGAAACGCTAATTACACAATAATTTGCGAAATTTAGAGAAAAAAATTTTGCAAAATCCATTTTTTATGTAAGAAGGGGGTACCCTTAGATAATTCGCAGGTTTTCGAACGTCGAAAAAAATTGAAATTTATCATTTTCTTTTACATTTGATTGTTGAAATACATCATTTCGGTTCATGAAACGCTAATTACACAATAATTTGCGAAATTTAGAGAAAAAAATTTTGCAAAATCCATTTTTTATGTAAGAAGGGGGTACCCTTAGATAATTCGCAGGTTTTCGACCGTCGAAAAAAATTGAAATTTATCATTTTCTTTTACATTTGATTGTTGAAATACATCATTTAGGTGGTTCATGAAACGCTAATTACACAATAATTTGCGAAATTTAGAGAAAAAAAAAATTTGAAAAATCCATTTTTTATGTAAGAAGGGGGTACCCTTAGATAATTCGCAGGTTTTCGACCGTCGAAAAAAATTGAAATTTATCATTTTCTTTTACATTTGATTGTTGAAATACATCATTTCGGTTCATGAAACGCTAATTACACCATAATTTGCGAAATTTAGAGAAAAAAATTTTGCAATATCCATTTTTTATGTAAGAAGGGGGCACCCTTAGATAATTCGCAGGTTTTCGAACGTCGAAAAAAATTGAAATTTATCATTTTCTTTTATATTTGATTGTTGAAATACATCATTTCGGTTCATGAAACGCTAATTACACAATAATTTGCGAAATTTAGAGAAAAAAATTTTGCAATATCCATTTTTTATGTAAGAAGGGGGTACCCTTAGATAATTCGCAGGTTTTCGACCGTCGAAAAAAATTGAAATTTATCATTTTCTTTTACATTTGATTGTTGAAATACATCATTTCGGTTCATGAAACGCTAATTACACAATAATTTGCGAAATTTAGAGAAGAAAATTTTGCAAAATCCATTTTTTATGTAAGAAGGGGGTACCCTTAGATAATTCGTAGGTTTTCGACCGTCGAAAAAAATTGAAATTTATCATTTTCTTTTACATTTGATTGTTGAAATACATCATTTCGGTTCATGAAACGCTAATTACACAATAATTTGCGAAATTTAGAGAAAAAAATTTTGCAATATCCATTTTTTATGTAAGAAGGGGGTACCCTTAGATAATTCGCAGGTTTTCGACCGTCGAAAAAAATTGAAATTTATCATTTTCTTTTACATTTGATTGTTGAAATACATAATTTCGGTTCATGAAACGCTAATTACACAATAATTTGCGAAATTTAGAGAAAAAAATTTTGCAATATCCATTTTTTATGTAAGAAGGGGGTACCCTTAGATAATTCGTAGGTTTTCGACCGTCGAAAAAAATTGAAATTTATCATTTTCTTTTACATTTGATTGTTGAAATACATCATTTCGGTTCATGAAACGCTAATTACACAATAATTTGCGAAATTTAGAGAAAAAAATTTTGCAATATCCATTTTTTATGTAAGAAGGGGGTACCCTTAGATAATTCGCAGGTTTTCGACCGTCGAAAAAAATTGAAATTTATCATTTTCTTTTACATTTGATTGTTGAAATACATCATTTCGGTTCATGAAACGCTAATTACACAATAATTTGCGAAATTTAGAGAAGAAAATTTTGCAAAATCCATTTTTTATGTAAGAAGGGGGTACCCTTAGATAATTCGTAGGTTTTCGACCGTCGAAAAAAATTGAAATTTATCATTTTCTTTTACATTTGATTGTTGAAATACATCATTTCGGTTCATGAAACGCTAATTACACAATAATTTGCGAAATTTAGAGAAAAAAATTTTGCAAAATCCATTTTTTATGTAAGAAGGGGGTACCCTTAGATAATTCGTAGGTTTTCAACCGTCGAAAAAAATTGAAATTTATCATTTTCTTTTACATTTGATTGTTGAAATACATCATTTCGGTTCATGAAACGCTAATTACACAATAATTTGCGAAATTTAGAGAAAAAAATTTTGCAAAATCCATTTTTGATGTAAGAAGGGGGTACCCTTAGATAATTCGCAGGTTTTCGAACGTCGAAAAAAATTGAAATTTATCATTTTCTTTTACATTTGATTGTTGAAATACATCATTTCGGTTCATGAAACGCTAATTACACCATAATTTGCGAAATTTAGAGAAAAAAATTTTGCAAAATCCATTTTTTATGTAAGAAGGGGGTACCCTTAGATAATTCGCAGGTTTTCGACCGTCGAAAAAAATTGAAATTTATCATTTTCTTTTACATTTGATTGTTGAAATACATCATTTCCGTTCATGAAACGCTAATTACACCATAATTTGCGAAATTTAGAGAAAAAAAAATTGAAAAATCCATTTTTTATGTAAGAAGGGGGTACCCTTAGATAATTCGCAGGTTTTCGACAGTCGAAAAAAATTGAAATTTATCATTTTCTTTTACATTTGATTGTTGAAATACATCATTTCGGTTCATGAAACGCTAATTACACCATAATTTGCGAAATTTAGAGAAAAAAATTTTGCAAAATCCATTTTTTATGTAAGAAGGGGGTACCCTTAGATAATTCGTAGGTTTTCGACCGTCGAAAAAAATTGAAATTTATCATTTTCTTTTACATTTGATTGTTGAAATACATCATTTCGGTTCATGAAACGCTAATTACACCATAATTTGCGAAATTTAGAGAAAAAAATTTTGCAAAATCCATTTTTTATGTAAGAAGGGGGTACCCTTAGATAATTCGTAGGTTTTCGACCGTCGAAAAAAATTGAAATTTATCATTTTCTTTTACATTTGATTGTTGAAATACATCATTTCGGTTCATGAAACGCTAATTACACAATAATTTGCGAAATTTAGAGAAAAAAATTTTGCAAAATCCATTTTTGATGTAAGAAGGGGGTACCCTTAGATAATTCGCAGGTTTTCGACCGTCGAAAAAAATTGAAATTTATCATTTTCTTTTACATTTGATTGTTGAAATACATCATTTCGGTTCATGAAACGCTAATTACACAATAATTTGCGAAATTTAGAGAAAAAAATTTTGCAAAATCCATTTTTGATGTAAGAAGGGGGTACCCTTAGATAATTCGCAGGTTTTCGACCGTCGAAAAAAATTGAAATTTATCATTTTCTTTTACATTTGATTGTTGAAATACATCATTTCGGTTCATGAAACGCTAATTACACAATAATTTGCGAAATTTAGAGAAAAAATTTTTGCAAAATCCATTTTTTATGTAAGAAGGGGGTACCCTTAGATAATTCGTAGGTTTTCGACCGTCGAAAAAAATTGAAATTTATCATTTTCTTTTACATTTGATTGTTGAAATACATCATTTCGGTTCATGAAACGCTAATTACACAATAATTTGCGAAATTTAGAGAAGAAAATTTTGCAAAATCCATTTTTTATGTAAGAAGGGGGTACCCTTAGATAATTCGTAGGTTTTCGACCGTCGAAAAAAATTGAAATTTATCATTTTCTTTTACATTTGATTGTTGAAATACATCATTTCGGTTCATGAAACGCTAATTACACAATAATTTGCGAAATTTAGAGAAAAAAATTTTGCAAAATCCATTTTTGATGTAAGAAGGGGGTACCCTTAGATAATTCGCAGGTTTTCGACCGTCGAAAAAAATTGAAATTTATCATTTTCTTTTACATTTGATTGTTGAAATACATCATTTCGGTTCATGAAACGCTAATTACACAATAATTTGCGAAATTTAGAGAAAAAAATTTTGCAAAATCCATTTTTTATGTAAGAAGGGGGTACCCTTAGATAATTCGCAGGTTTTCGACCGTCGAAAAAAATTGAAATTTATCATTTTCTTTTACATTTGATTGTTGAAATACATCATTTCGGTTCATGAAACGCTAATTACACAATAATTTGCGAAATTTAGAGAAAAAAATTTTGCAATATCCATTTTTTATGTAAGAAGGGGGTACCCTTAGATAATTCGCAGGTTTTCGACCGTCGAAAAAAATTGAAATTTATCATTTTCTTTTACATTTGATTGTTGAAATACATCATTTCGGTTCATGAAACGCTAATTACACAATAATTTGCGAAATTTAGAGAAAAAAAATTTGCAATATCCATTTTTTATGTAAGAAGGGGGTACCCTTAGATAATTCGCAGGTTTTCGAACGTCGAAAAAAATTGAAATTTATCATTTTCTTTTACATTTGATTGTTGAAATACATCATTTCGGTTCATGAAACGCTAATTACACAATAATTTGCGAAATTTAGAGAAAAAAATTTTGCAAAATCCATTTTTTATGTAAGAAGGGGGTACCCTTAGATAATTCACAGGTTTTCGAACGTCGAAAAAAATTGAAATTTATCATTTTCTTTTACATTTGATTGTTGAAATACATCATTTCGGTTCATGAAACGCTAATTACACAATAATTTGCGAAATTTAGAGAAAAAAATTTTGCAATATCCATTTTTTATGTAAGAAGGGGGTACCCTTAGATAATTCGCAGGTTTTCGACCGTCGAAAAAAATTGAAATTTATCATTTTCTTTTACATTTGATTGTTGAAATACATCATTTCGGTTCATGAAACGCTAATTACACAATAATTTGCGAAATTTAGAGAAAAAAATTTTGCAATATCCATTTTTTATGTAAGAAGGGGGTACCCTTAGATAATTCGCAGGTTTTCGACCGTCGAAAAAAATTGAAATTTATCATTTTCTTTTACATTTGATTGTTGAAATACATCATTTCGGTTCATGAAACGCTAATTACACAATAATTTGCGAAATTTAGAGAAAAAAATTTTGCAAAATCCATTTTTTATGTAAGAAGGGGGTACCCTTAGATAATTCGCAGGTTTTCGACCGTCGAAAAAAATTGAAATTTATCATTTTCTTTTACATTTGATTGTTGAAATACATCATTTCGGTTCATGAAACGCTAATTACACAATAATTTGCGAAATTTAGAGAAAAAAATTTTGCAATATCCATTTTTTATGTAAGAAGGGGGTACCCTTAGATAATTCGCAGGTTTTCGACCGTCGAAAAAAATTGAAATTTATCATTTTCTTTTACATTTGATTGTTGAAATACATCATTTCGGTTCATGAAACGCTAATTACACAATAATTTGCGAAATTTAGAGAAAAAAATTTTGCAAAATCCATTTTTTATGTAAGAAGGGGGTACCCTTAGATAATTCGTAGGTTTTCGACCGTCGAAAAAAATTGAAATTTATCATTTTCTTTTACATTTGATTGTTGAAATACATCATTTCGGTTCATGAAACGCTAATTACACAATAATTTGCGAAATTTAGAGAAAAAAATTTTGCAATATCCATTTTTTATGTAAGAAGGGGGTACCCTTAGATAATTCGCAGGTTTTCGACCGTCGAAAAAAATTGAAATTTATCATTTTCTTTTACATTTGATTGTTGAAATACATCATTTCGGTTCATGAAACGCTAATTACACAATAATTTGCGAAATTTAGAGAAAAAAAATTTGCAAAATCCATTTTTTATGTAAGAAGGGGGTACCCTTAGATAATTCGTAGGTTTTCGACCGTCGAAAAAAATTGAAATTTATCATTTTCTTTTACATTTGATTGTTGAAATACATCATTTCGGTTCATGAAACGCTAATTACACCATAATTTGCGAAATTTAGAGAAAAAAATTTTGCAAAATCCATTTTTTATGTAAGAAGGGGGTACCCTTAGATAATTCGTAGGTTTTCGACCGTCGAAAAAAATTGAAATTTATCATTTTCTTTTACATTTGATTGTTGAAATACATCATTTCGGTTCATGAAACGCTAATTACACAATAATTTGCGAAATTTAGAGAAAAAAATTTTGCAATATCCATTTTTTATGTAAGAAGGGGGTACCCTTAGATAATTCGCAGGTTTTCGACCGTCGAAAAAAATTGAAATTTATCATTTTCTTTTACATTTGATTGTTGAAATACATCATTTCGGTTCATGAAACGCTAATTACACAATAATTTGCGAAATTTAGAGAAAAAAATTTTGCAAAATCCATTTTTTATGTAAGAAGGGGGTACCCTTAGATAATTCGTAGGTTTTCGACCGGTCGAAAAAAATTGAAATTTATCATTTTCTTTTACATTTGATTGTTGAAATACATCATTTCGGTTCATGAAACGCTAATTACACAATAATTTGCGAAATTTAGAGAAAAAAATTTTGCAAAATCCATTTTTTATGTAAGAAGGGGGTACCCTTAGATAATTCGTAGGTTTTCGACCGTCGAAAAAAATTGAAATTTATCATTTTCTTTTACATTTGATTGTTGAAATACATCATTTCGGTTCATGAAACGCTAATTACACCATAATTTGCGAAATTTAGAGAAAAAAATTTTGCAAAATCCATTTTTTATGTAAGAAGGGGGTACCCTTAGATAATTCGTAGGTTTTCGACCGTCGAAAAAAATTGAAATTTATCATTTTCTTTTACATTTGATTGTTGAAATACATCATTTCGGTTCATGAAACGCTAATTACACCATAATTTGCGAAATTTAGAGAAAAAAATTTGCAAAATCCATTTTTTATGTAAGAAGGGGGTACCCTTAGATAATTCGTAGGTTTTCGACCGTCGAAAAAAATTGAAATTTATCATTTTCTTTTACATTTGATTGTTGAAATACATCATTTCGGTTCATGAAACGCTAATTACACCATAATTTGCGAAATTTAGAGAAAAAAATTTGCAAAATCCATTTTTTATGTAAGAAGGGGGTACCCTTAGATAATTCGTAGGTTTTCGACCGTCGAAAAAAATTGAAATTTATCATTTTCTTTTACATTTGATTGTTGAAATACATCATTTCGGTTCATGAAACGCTAATTACACCATAATTTGCGAAATTTAGAGAAAAAAATTTTGCAAAATCCATTTTTTATGTAAGAAGGGGGTACCCTTAGATAATTCGTAGGTTTTCGACCGTCGAAAAAAATTGAAATTTATCATTTTCTTTTACATTTGATTGTTGAAATACATCATTTCGGTTCATGAAACGCTAATTACACAATAATTTGCGAAATTTAGAGAAAAAAATTTTGCAAAATCCATTTTTGATGTAAGAAGGGGGTACCCTTAGATAATTCGCAGGTTTTCGACCGTCGAAAAAAATTGAAATTTATCATTTTCTTTTACATTTGATTGTTGAAATACATCATTTCGGTTCATGAAACGCTAATTACACAATAATTTGCGAAATTTAGAGAAAAAAATTTTGCAAAATCCATTTTTTATGTAAGAAGGGGGTACCCTTAGATAATTCACAGGTTTTCGAACGTCGAAAAAAATTGAAATTTATCATTTTCTTTTACATTTGATTGTTGAAATACATCATTTCGGTTCATGAAACGCTAATTACACAATAATTTGCGAAATTTAGAGAAAAAAATTTTGCAAAATCCATTTTTTATGTAAGAAGGGGGTACCCTTAGATAATTCGCAGGTTTTCGACCGTCGAAAAAAATTGAAATTTATCATTTTCTTTTACATTTGATTGTTGAAATACATCATTTCGGTTCATGAAACGCTAATTACACAATAATTTGCGAAATTTAGAGAAAAAAATTTTGCAATATCCATTTTTTATGTAAGAAGGGGGTACCCTTAGATAATTCGCAGGTTTTCGACCGTCGAAAAAAATTGAAATTTATCATTTTCTTTTACATTTGATTGTTGAAATACATCATTTCGGTTCATGAAACGCTAATTACACAATAATTTGCGAAATTTAGAGAAAAAAATTTTGCAAAATCCATTTTTTATGTAAGAAGGGGGTACCCTTAGATAATTCGTAGGTTTTCGACCGTCGAAAAAAATTGAAATTTATCATTTTCTTTTACATTTGATTGTTGAAATACATCATTTCGGTTCATGAAACGCTAATTACACCATAATTTGCGAAATTTAGAGAAAAAAATTTTGCAAAATCCATTTTTTATGTAAGAAGGGGGTACCCTTAGATAATTCGTAGGTTTTCGACCGTCGAAAAAAATTGAAATTTATCATTTTCTTTTACATTTGATTGTTGAAATACATCATTTCGGTTCATGAAACGCTAATTACACAATAATTTGCGAAATTTAGAGAAAAAAATTTTGCAAAATCCATTTTTGATGTAAGAAGGGGGTACCCTTAGATAATTCGCAGGTTTTCGACCGTCGAAAAAAATTGAAATTTATCATTTTCTTTTACATTTGATTGTTGAAATACATCATTTCGGTTCATGAAACGCTAATTACACAATAATTTGCGAAATTTAGAGAAAAAATTTTTGCAAAATCCATTTTTTATGTAAGAAGGGGGTACCCTTAGATAATTCGTAGGTTTTCGACCGTCGAAAAAAATTGAAATTTATCATTTTCTTTTACATTTGATTGTTGAAATACATCATTTCGGTTCATGAAACGCTAATTACACCATAATTTGCGAAATTTAGAGAAAAAAATTTTGCAAAATCCATTTTTTATGTAAGAAGGGGGTACCCTTAGATAATTCGTAGGTTTTCGACCGTCGAAAAAAATTGAAATTTATCATTTTCTTTTACATTTGATTGTTGAAATACATCATTTCGGTTCATGAAACGCTAATTACACCATAATTTGCGAAATTTAGAGAAAAAAATTTTGCAAAATCCATTTTTTATGTAAGAAGGGGGTACCCTTAGATAATTCGTAGGTTTTCGACCGTCGAAAAAAATTGAAATTTATCATTTTCTTTTACATTTGATTGTTGAAATACATCATTTCGGTTCATGAAACGCTAATTACACAATAATTTGCGAAATTTAGAGAAAAAAATTTTGCAAAATCCATTTTTTATGTAAGAAGGGGGTACCCTTAGATAATTCGTAGGTTTTCGACCGTCGAAAAAAATTGAAATTTATCATTTTCTTTTACATTTGATTGTTGAAATACATCATTTCGGTTCATGAAACGCTAATTACACAATAATTTGCGAAATTTAGAGAAAAAAATTTTGCAAAATCCATTTTTTATGTAAGAAGGGGGTACCCTTAGATAATTCGTAGGTTTTCGACCGTCGAAAAAAATTGAAATTTATCATTTTCTTTTACATTTGATTGTTGAAATACATCATTTCGGTTCATGAAACGCTAATTACACAATAATTTGCGAAATTTAGAGAAAAAAATTTTGCAAAATCCATTTTTGATGTAAGAAGGGGGTACCCTTAGATAATTCGCAGGTTTTCGACCGTCGAAAAAAATTGAAATTTATCATTTTCTTTTACATTTGATTGTTGAAATACATCATTTCGGTTCATGAAACGCTAATTACACCATAATTTGCGAAATTTAGAGAAAAAAATTTAGCAAAATCCATTTTTTATGTAAGAAGGGGGTACCCTTAGATAATTCGCAGGTTTTCGACCGTCGAAAAAAATTGAAATTTATCATTTTCTTTTACATTTGATTGTTGAAATACATCATTTCGGTTCATGAAACGCTAATTACACAATAATTTGCGAAATTTAGAGAAAAAAATTTTGCAAAATCCATTTTTTATGTAAGAAGGGGGTACCCTTAGATAATTCGTAGGTTTTCGACCGTCGAAAAAAATTGAAATTTATCATTTTCTTTTACATTTGATTGTTGAAATACATCATTTCGGTTCATGAAACGCTAATTACACAATAATTTGCGAAATTTAGAGAAAAAAATTTTGCAAAATCCATTTTTTATGTAAGAAGGGCGTACCCTTAGATAATTCGTAGGTTTTCGACCGTCGAAAAAAATTGAAATTTATCATTTTCTTTTACATTTGATTGTTGAAATACATCATTTCGGTTCATGAAACGCTAATTACACAATAATTTGCGAAATTTAGAGAAAAAAATTTTGCAAAATCCATTTTTTATGTAAGAAGGGGGTACCCTTAGATAATTCGTAGGTTTTCGACCGTCGAAAAAAATTGAAATTTATCATTTTCTTTTACATTTGATTGTTGAAATACATCATTTCGGTTCATGAAACGCTAATTACACAATAATTTGCGAAATTTAGAGAAAAAAATTTTGCAAAATCCATTTTTGATGTAAGAAGGGGGTACCCTTAGATAATTCGCAGGTTTTCGACCGTCGAAAAAAATTGAAATTTATCATTTTCTTTTACATTTGATTGTTGAAATACATCATTTCGGTTCATGAAACGCTAATTACACCATAATTTGCGAAATTTAGAGAAAAAAATTTAGCAAAATCCATTTTTTATGTAAGAAGGGGGTACCCTTAGATAATTCGCAGGTTTTCGACCGTCGAAAAAAATTGAAATTTATCATTTTCTTTTACATTTGATTGTTGAAATACATCATTTCGGTTCATGAAACGCTAATTACACAATAATTTGCGAAATTTAGAGAAAAAAATTTTGCAAAATCCATTTTTTATGTAAGAAGGGGGTACCCTTAGATAATTCGTAGGTTTTCGACCGTCGAAAAAAATTGAAATTTATCATTTTCTTTTACATTTGATTGTTGAAATACATCATTTCGGTTCATGAAACGCTAATTACACAATAATTTGCGAAATTTAGAGAAAAAAATTTTGCAAAATCCATTTTTTATGTAAGAAGGGGGTACCCTTAGATAATTCGTAGGTTTTCGACCGTCGAAAAAAATTGAAATTTATCATTTTCTTTTACATTTGATTGTTGAAATACATCATTTCGGTTCATGAAACGCTAATTACACAATAATTTGCGAAATTTAGAGAAAAAAATTTTGCAAAATCCATTTTTGATGTAAGAAGGGGGTACCTTTAGATAATTCGCAGGTTTTCGACCGTCGAAAAAAATTGAAATTTATCATTTTCTTTTACATTTGATTGTTGAAATACATCATTTCGGTTCATGAAACGCTAATTACACAATAATTTGCGAAATTTAGAGAAAAAAATTTTGCAAAATCCATTTTTTATGTAAGAAGGGGGTACCCTTAGATAATTCGCAGGTTTTCGACCGTCGAAAAAAATTGAAATTTATCATTTTCTTTTACATTTGATTGTTGAAATACATCATTTCGGTTCATGAAACGCTAATTACACAATAATTTGCGAAATTTAGAGAAAAAAATTTTGCAAAATCCATTTTTGATGTAAGAAGGGGGTACCCTTAGATAATTCGTAGGTTTTCGACCGTCGAAAAAAATTGAAATTTATCATTTTCTTTTACATTTGATTGTTGAAATACATCATTTCGGTTCATGAAACGCTAATTACACAATAATTTGCGAAATTTAGAGAAAAAAATTTTGCAAAATCCATTTTTTATGTAAGAAGGGGGTACCCTTAGATAATTCGCAGGTTTTCGACCGTCGAAAAAAATTGAAATTTATCATTTTCTTTTACATTTGATTGTTGAAATACATCATTTCGGTTCATGAAACGCTAATTACACAATAATTTGCGAAATTTAGAGAAAAAAATTTTGCAAAATCCATTTTTTATGTAAGAAGGGGGTACCCTTAGATAATTCGTAGGTTTTCGACCGTCGAAAAAAATTGAAATTTATCATTTTCTTTTACATTTGATTGTTGAAATACATCATTTCGGTTCATGAAACGCTAATTACACAATAATTTGCGAAATTTAGAGAAAAAAATTTTGCAAAATCCATTTTTTATGTAAGAAGGGGGTACCCTTAGATAATTCGTAGGTTTTCGACCGTCGAAAAAAATTGAAATTTATCATTTTCTTTTACATTTGATTGTTGAAATACATCATTTCGGTTCATGAAACGCTAATTACACAATAATTTGCGAAATTTAGAGAAAAAAACTTTGCAAAATCCATTTTTGATGTAAGAAGGGGGTACCCTTAGATAATTCGCAGGTTTTCGACCGTCGAAAAAAATTGAAATTTATCATTTTCTTTTACATTTGATTGTTGAAATACATCATTTCGGTTCATGAAACGCTAATTACACAATAATTTGCGAAATTTAGAGAAAAAAATTTTGCAAAATCCATTTTTTATGTAAGAAGGGGGTACCCTTAGATAATTCGTAGGTTTTCGACCGTCGAAAAAAATTGAAATTTATCATTTTCTTTTACATTTAATTGTTGAAATACATCATTTCGGTTCATGAAACGCTAATTACACAATAATTTGCGAAATTTAGAGAAAAAAAATTTGCAAAATCCATTTTTTATGTAAGAAGGGGGTACCCTTAGATAATTCGCAGGTTTTCGACCGTCGAAAAAAATTGAAATTTATCATTTTATTTTACATTTGATTGTTGAAATACATCATTTCGGTTCATGAAACGCTAATTACACAATAATTTGCGAAATTTAGAGAAAAAAATTTTGCAAAATCCATTTTTTATGTAAGAAGGGGGTACCCTTAGATAATTCGTAGGTTTTCGACCGTCGAAAAAAATTGAAATTTATCATTTTCTTTTACATTTGATTGTTGAAATACATCATTTCGGTTCATGAAACGCTAATTACACAATAATTTGCGAAATTTAGAGAAAAAAATTTTGCAAAATCCATTTTTTATGTAAGAAGGGGGTACCCTTAGATAATTCGTAGGTTTTCAACCGTCGAAAAAAATTGAAATTTATCATTTTCTTTTACATTTGATTGTTGAAATACATCATTTCGGTTCATGAAACGCTAATTACACAATAATTTGCGAAATTTAGAGAAAAAAATTTTGCAAAATCCATTTTTGATGTAAGAAGGGGGTACCCTTAGATAATTCGCAGGTTTTCGACCGTCGAAAAAAATTGAAATTTATCATTTTCTTTTACATTTGATTGTTGAAATACATCATTTCGGTTCATGAAACGCTAATTACACAATAATTTGCGAAATTTAGAGAAAAAAATTTTGCAAAATCCATTTTTTATGTAAGAAGGGGGTACCCTTAGATAATTCGTAGGTTTTCGACCGTCGAAAAAAATTGAAATTTATCATTTTCTTTTACATTTGATTGTTGAAATACATCATTTCGGTTCATGAAACGCTAATTACACAATAATTTGCGAAATTTAGAGAAAAAAATTTTGCAAAATCCATTTTTGATGTAAGAAGGGGGTACCCTTAGATAATTCGCAGGTTTTCGACCGTCGAAAAAAATTGAAATTTATCATTTTCTTTTACATTTGATTGTTGAAATACATCATTTCGGTTCATGAAACGCTAATTACAAAATAATTTGCGAAATTTAGAGAAAAAAATTTTGCAAAATCCATTTTTTATGTAAGAAGGGGGTACCCTTAGATAATTCGTAGGTTTTCGACCGTCGAAAAAAATTGAAATTTATCATTTTCTTTTACATTTGATTGTTGAAATACATCATTTCGGTTCATGAAACGCTAATTACACAATAATTTGCGAAATTTAGAGAAAAAAATTTTGCAAAATCCATTTTTGATGTAAGAAGGGGGTACCCTTAGATAATTCGCTGGTTTTCGACCGTCGAAAAAAATTGAAATTTATCATTTTATTTTACATTTGATTGTTGAAATACATCATTTCGGTTCATGAAACGCTAATTACACAATAATTTGCGAAATTTAGAGAAAAAAATTTTGCAAAATCCATTTTTTATGTAAGAAGGGGGTACCCTTAGATAATTCGTAGGTTTTCGACCGTCGAAAAAAATTGAAATTTATCATTTTCTTTTACATTTGATTGTTGAAATACATCATTTCGGTTCATGAAACGCTAATTACACAATAATTTGCGAAATTTAGAGAAAAAAATTTTGCAAAATCCATTTTTTATGTAAGAAGGGGGTACCCTTAGATAATTCGTAGGTTTTCGACCGTCGAAAAAAATTGAAATTTATCATTTTCTTTTACATTTGATTGTTGAAATACATCATTTCGGTTCATGAAACGCTAATTACACAATAATTTGCGAAATTTAGAGAAAAAAATTTTGCAAAATCCATTTTTTATGTAAGAAGGGGGTACCCTTAGATAATTCGTAGGTTTTCGACCGTCGAAAAAATTGAAATTTATCATTTTCTTTTACATTTGATTGTTGAAATACATCATTTCGGTTCATGAAACGCTAATTACACAATAATTTGCGAAATTTAGAGAAAAAATTTTTGCAAAATCCATTTTTTATGTAAGAAGGGGGTACCCTTAGATAATTCGCAGGTTTTCGACCGTCGAACAAATTGAAATTTATCATTTTCTTTTACATTTGATTGTTGAAATACATCATTTCGGTTCATGAAACGCTAATTACACAATAATTTGCGAAATTTAGAGAAAAAAATTTTGCAAAATCCATTTTTTATGTAAGAAGGGGGTACCCTTAGATAATTCGCAGGTTTTCGACCGTCGAAAAAAATTGAAATTTATCATTTTCTTTTACATTTGATTGTTGAAATACATCATTTCGGTTCATGAAACGCTAATTACACAATAATTTGCGAAATTTAGAGAAAAAAATTTTGCAAAATCCATTTTTTATGTAAGAAGGGGGTACCCTTAGATAATTCGCAGGTTTTCGACCGTCGAAAAAATTGAAATTTATCATTTTCTTTTACATTTGATTGTTGAAATACATCATTTCGGTTCATGAAACGCTAATTACACAATAATTTGCGAAATTTAGAGAAAAAAATTTTGCAAAATCCATTTTTGATGTAAGAAGGGGGTACCCTTAGATAATTCGCAGGTTTTCGACCGTCGAAAAAAATTGAAATTTATCATTTTCTTTTACATTTGATTGTTGAAATACATCATTTCGGTTCATGAAACACCTAATTACACCATAATTTGCGAAATTTAGAGAAAAAAATTTTGCAAAATCCATTTTTTATGTAAGAAGGGGGTACCCTTAGATAATTCGCAGGTTTTCGACCGTCGAAAAAATTGAAATTTATCATTTTCTTTTACATTTGATTGTTGAAATACATCATTTCGGTTCATGAAACGCTAATTACACAATAATTTGCGAAATTTAGAGAAAAAAATTTTGCAAAATCCATTTTTGATGTAAGAAGGGGGTACCCTTAGATAATTCGCAGGTTTTCGACCGTCGAAAAAAATTGAAATTTATCATTTTCTTTTACATTTGATTGTTGAAATACATCATTTCGGTTCATGAAACACCTAATTACACCATAATTTGCGAAATTTAGAGAAAAAAATTTTGCAAAATCCATTTTTTATGTAAGAAGGGGGTACCCTTAGATAATTCGCAGGTTTTCGACCGTCGAAAAAATTGAAATTTATCATTTTCTTTTACATTTGATTGTTGAAATACATCATTTCGGTTCATGAAACGCTAATTACACAATAATTTGCGAAATTTAGAGAAAAAAATTTTGCAAAATCCATTTTTGATGTAAGAAGGGGGTACCCTTAGATAATTCGCAGGTTTTCGACCGTCGAAAAAAATTGAAATTTATCATTTTCTTTTACATTTGATTGTTGAAATACATCATTTCGGTTCATGAAACGCTAATTACACAATAATTTGCGAAATTTAGAGAAAAAAATTTTGCAAAATCCATTTTTTATGTAAGAAGGGGGTACCCTTAGATAATTCGTAGGTTTTCGACCGTCGAAAAAAATTGAAATTTATCATTTTCTTTTACATTTGATTGTTGAAATACATCATTTCGGTTCATGAAACGCTAATTACACAATAATTTGCGAAATTTAGAGAAAAAAATTTTGCAAAATCCATTTTTTATGTAAGAAGGGGGTACCCTTAGATAATTCGTAGGTTTTCGACCGTCGAAAAAAATTGAAATTTATCATTTTCTTTTACATTTGATTGTTGAAATACATCATTTCGGTTCATGAAACGCTAATTACACAATAATTTGCGAAATTTAGAGAAAAAAAATTTGCAAAATCCATTTTTTATGTAAGAAGGGGGTACCCTTAGATAATTCGCAGGTTTTCGACCGTCGAAAAAAATTGAAATTTATCATTTTCTTTTACATTTGATTGTTGAAATACATCATTTCGGTTCATGAAACGCTAATTACACAATAATTTGCGAAATTTAGAGAAAAAAAATTTGCAAAATCCATTTTTTATGTAAGAAGGGGGTACCCTTAGATAATTCGTAGGTTTTCGACCGTCGAAAAAATTGAAATTTATCATTTTCTTTTACATTTGATTGTTGAAATACATCATTTCGGTTCATGAAACGCTAATTACACAATAATTTGCGAAATTTAGAGAAAAAAATTTTGCAAAATCCATTTTTTTATGTAAGAAGGGGGTACCCTTAGATAATTCGTAGGTTTTCGACCGTCGAAAAAAATTGAAATTTATCATTTTCTTTTACATTTGATTGTTGAAATACATCATTTCGGTTCATGAAACGCTAATTACACAATAATTTGCGAAATTTAGAGAAAAAAAATTTGCAAAATCCATTTTTTATGTAAGAAGGGGGTACCCTTAGATAATTCGCAGGTTTTCGACCGTCGAAAAAAATTGAAATTTATCATTTTCTTTTACATTTGATTGTTGAAATACATCATTTCGGTTCATGAAACGCTAATTACACAATAATTTGCGAAATTTAGAGAAAAAAAATTTGCAAAATCCATTTTTTATGTAAGAAGGGGGTACCCTTAGATAATTCGTAGGTTTTCGACCGTCGAAAAAATTGAAATTTATCATTTTCTTTTACATTTGATTGTTGAAATACATCATTTCGGTTCATGAAACGCTAATTACACAATAATTTGCGAAATTTAGAGAAAAAAATTTTGCAAAATCCATTTTTGATGTAAGAAGGGGGTACCCTTAGATAATTTGTAGGTTTTCGACCGTCGAAAAAAATTGAAATTTATCATTTTCTTTTACATTTAATTGTTGAAATACATCATTTCGGTTCATGAAACGCTAATTACACAATAATTTGCGAAATTTAGAGAAAAAAATTTTGCAAAATCCATTTTTTATGTAAGAAGGGGGTACCCTTAGATAATTCGCAGGTTTTCGACCGTCGAAAAAAATTGAAATTTATCATTTTCTTTTACATTTGATTGTTGAAATACATCATTTCGGTTCATGAAACGCTAATTACACAATAATTTGCGAAATTTAGAGAAAAAAATTTTGCAAAATCCATTTTTTATGTAAGAAGGGGGTACCCTTAGATAATTCGCAGGTTTTCGACCGTCGAAAAAAATTGAAATTTATCATTTTCTTTTACATTTGATTGTTGAAATACATCATTTCGGTTCATGAAACGCTAATTACACAATAATTTGCGAAATTTAGAGAAAAAAATTTTGCAAAATCCATTTTTTATGTAAGAAGGGGGTACCCTTAGATAATTCGTAGGTTTTCGACCGTCGAAAAAAATTGAAATTTATCATTTTCTTTTACATTTGATTGTTGAAATACATCATTTCGGTTCATGAAACACCTAATTACACCATAATTTGCGAAATTTAGAGAAAAAAATTTTGCAAAATCCATTTTTTATGTAAGAAGGGGGTACCCTTAGATAATTCGCAGGTTTTCGACCGTCGAAAAAAATTGAAATTTATCATTTTCTTTTACATTTGATTGTTGAAATACATCATTTCGGTTCATGAAACGCTAATTACACCATAATTTGCGAAATTTAGAGAAAAAAATTTTGCAAAATCCATTTTTTATGTAAGAAGGGGGTACCCTTAGATAATTCGCAGGTTTTCGACCGTCGAAAAAAATTGAAATTTATCATTTTCTTTTACATTTGATTGTTGAAATACATCATTTCGGTTCATGAAACGCTAATTACACCATAATTTGCGAAATTTAGAGAAAAAAATTTTGCAAAATCCATTTTTTATGTAAGAAGGGGGTACCCTTAGATAATTCGCAGGTTTTCGACCGTCGAAAAAAATTGAAATTTATCATTTTCTTTTACATTTGATTGTTGAAATACATCATTTCGGTTCATGAAACGCTAATTACACCATAATTTGCGAAATTTAGAGAAAAAAATTTTGCAAAATCCATTTTTTATGTAAGAAGGGGGTACCCTTAGATAATTCGCAGGTTTTCGACCGTCGAAAAAAATTGAAATTTATCATTTTCTTTTACATTTGATTGTTGAAATACATCATTTCGGTTCATGAAACGCTAATTACACCATAATTTGCGAAATTTAGAGAAAAAAATTTTGCAAAATCCATTTTTTATGTAAGAAGGGGGTACCCTTAGATAATTCGCAGGTTTTCGACCGTCGAAAAAAATTGAAATTTATCATTTTCTTTTACATTTGATTGTTGAAATACATCATTTCGGTTCATGAAACACCTAATTACACCATAATTTGCGAAATTTAGAGAAAAAAATTTTGCAAAATCCATTTTTTATGTAAGAAGGGGGTACCCTTAGATAATTCGCAGGTTTTCGACCGTCGAAAAAAATTGAAATTTATCATTTTCTTTTACATTTGATTGTTGAAATACATCATTTCGGTTCATGAAACGCTAATTACACAATAATTTGCGAAATTTAGAGAAAAAAATTTTGCAAAATCCATTTTTTATGTAAGAAGGGGGTACCCTTAGATAATTCGTAGGTTTTCGACCGTCGAAAAAAATTGAAATTTATCATTTTCTTTTACATTTGATTGTTGAAATACATCATTTCGGTTCATGAAACGCTAATTACACAATAATTTGCGAAATTTAGAGAAAAAAATTTTGCAAAATCCATTTTTTATGTAAGAAGGGGGTACCCTTAGATAATTCGTAGGTTTTCGACCGTCGAAAAAAATTGAAATTTATCATTTTCTTTTACATTTGATTGTTGAAATACATCATTTCGGTTCATGAAACGCTAATTACACCATAATTTGCGAAATTTAGAGAAAAAAATTTTGCAAAATCCATTTTTTATGTAAGAAGGGCGTACCCTTAGATAATTCGCAGGTTTTCGACCGTCGAAAAAAATTGAAATTTATCATTTTCTTTTACATTTGATTGTTGAAATACATCATTTCGGTTCATGAAACGCTAATTACACCATAATTTGCGAAATTTAGAGAAAAAAATTTTGCAAAATCCATTTTTTATGTAAGAAGGGCGCACCCTTAGATAATTCGCAGGTATTCGACCGTCGAAAAAAATTGAAATTTATCATTTTCTTTTACATTTGATTGTTGAAATACACCATTTCGGTTCATGAAACGCCAATTACACAATAATTTGCGAAATTTAGAGAAAAAAATTTTGCAAAATCCATTTTTTATGTAAGAAGGGGGTACCCTTAGATAATTCGCAGGTTTTCGACCGTCGAAAAAAATTGAAATTTATCATTTTCTTTTACATTTGATTGTTGAAATACATCATTTCGGTTCATGAAACGCTAATTACACCATAATTTGCGAAATTTAGAGAAAAAAATTTTGCAAAATCCATTTTTTATGTAAGAAGGGGGTACCCTTAGATAATTCGCAGGTTTTCGACCGTCGAAAAAAATTGAAATTTATCATTTTCTTTTACATTTGATTGTTGAAATACATTATTTCGGTCCATGAAACGCTAATTACACCATAATTTGCGAAATTTAGAGAAAAAAATTTTGCAAAATCCTTTTTTTATGTAAGAAGGGGGTACCCTTAGTTAATTCGTAGGTTTTCGACCGTCGAAAAAAATTGAAATTTATCATTTTCTTTTACATTTGATTGTTGAAATACATCATTTCGGTTCATGAAACGCTAATTACACCATAATTTGCGAAATTTAGAGAAAAAAATTTTGCAAAATCCATTTTTTATGTAAGAAGGGGGTACCCTTAGATAATTCGTAGGTTTTCGACCGTCGAAAAAAATTGAAATTTATCATTTTCTTTTACATTTGATTGTTGAAATACATCATTTCGGTTCATGAAACGCTAATTACACAATAAATTGCGAAATTTAGAGAAAAAAATTTTGCAAAATCCATTTTTTATGTAAGAAGGGGGTACCCTTAGATAATTCGCAGGTTTTCGACCGTCGAAAAAAATTGAAATTTATCATTTTCTTTTACATTTGATTGTTGAAATACATCATTTCGGTTCATGAAACGCTAACTACACAATAATTTGCGAAATTTAGAGAAAAAAATTTTGCAAAATCCATTTTTTATGTAAGAAGGGGGTACCCTTAGATAATTCGCAGGTTTTCGACCGTCGAAAAAAATTGAAATTTATCATTTTCTTTTACATTTGATTGTTGAAATACATCATTTCGGTTCATGAAACGCTAATTACACAATAATTTGCGAAATTTAGAGAGAAAAATTTTGCAAAATCCATTTTTTATGTAAGAAGGGGGTACCCTTAGATAATTCGCAGGTTTTCGACCGTCGAAAAAAATTGAAATTTATCATTTTCTTTTACATTTGATTGTTGAAATACATCATTTCGGTTCATGAAACGCTAATTACACAATAATTTGCGAAATTTAGAGAAAAAATTTTTGCAAAATCCATTTTTTATGTAAGAAGGGGGTACCCTTAGATAATTCGCAGGTTTTCGACCGTCGAAAAAAATTGAAATTTATCATTTTCTTTTACATTTGATTGTTGAAATACATCATTTCGGTTCATGAAACGCTAATTACACCATAATTTGCGAAATTTAGAGAAAAAAATTTTGCAAAATCCATTTTTTATGTAAGAAGGGGGTACCCTTAGATAATTCGCAGGTTTTCGACCGTCGAAAAAAATTGAAATTTATCATTTTCTTTTACATTTGATTGTTGAAATACATCATTTCGGTTCATGAAACGCTAATTACACCATAATTTGCGAAATTTAGAGAAAAAAATTTTGCAAAATCCATTTTTTATGTAAGAAGGGGGTACCCTTAGATAATTCGCAGGTTTTCGACCGTCGAAAAAAATTGAAATTTATCATTTTCTTTTACATTTGATTGTTGAAATACATCATTTCGGTTCATGAAACGCTAATTACACCATAATTTGCGAAATTTAGAGAAAAAAATTTTGCAAAATCCATTTTTTATGTAAGAAGGGGGTACCCTTAGATAATTCGCAGGTTTTCGACCGTCGAAAAAAATTGAAATTTATCATTTTCTTTTACATTTGATTGTTGAAATACATCATTTCGGTTCATGAAACACCTAATTACACCATAATTTGCGAAATTTAGAGAAAAAAATTTTGCAAAATCCATTTTTTATGTAAGAAGGGGGTACCCTTAGATAATTCGCAGGTTTTCGACCGTCGAAAAAAATTGAAATTTATCATTTTCTTTTACATTTGATTGTTGAAATACATCATTTCGGTTCATGAAACGCTAATTACACAATAATTTGCGAAATTTAGAGAAAAAAATTTTGCAAAATCCATTTTTTATGTAAGAAGGGGGTACCCTTAGATAATTCGTAGGTTTTCGACCGTCGAAAAAAATTGAAATTTATCATTTTCTTTTACATTTGATTGTTGAAATACATCATTTCGGTTCATGAAACGCTAATTACACAATAATTTGCGAAATTTAGAGAAAAAAATTTTGCAAAATCCATTTTTTATGTAAGAAGGGGGTACCCTTAGATAATTCGTAGGTTTTCGACCGTCGAAAAAAATTGAAATTTATCATTTTCTTTTACATTTGATTGTTGAAATACATCATTTCGGTTCATGAAACGCTAATTACACAATAATTTGCGAAATTTAGAGAAAAAAATTTTGCAAAATCCATTTTTTATGTAAGAAGGGGGTACCCTTAGATAATTCGTAGGTTTTCGACCGTCGAAAAAAATTGAAATTTATCATTTTCTTTTACATTTGATTGTTGAAATACATCATTTCGGTTCATGAAACGCTAATTACACAATAATTTGCGAAATTTAGAGAAAAAAATTTTGCAAAATCCATTTTTGATGTAAGAAGGGGGTACCCTTAGATAATTTGTAGGTTTTCGACCGTCGAAAAAAATTGAAATTTATCATTTTCTTTTACATTTAATTGTTGAAATACATCATTTCGGTTCATGAAACGCTAATTACACAATAATTTGCGAAATTTAGAGAAAAAAATTTTGCAAAATCCATTTTTTATGTAAGAAGGGGGTACCCTTAGATAATTCGCAGGTTTTCGACCGTCGAAAAAAATTGAAATTTATCATTTTCTTTTACATTTGATTGTTGAAATACATCATTTCGGTTCATGAAACGCTAATTACACAATAATTTGCGAAATTTAGAGAAAAAAATTTTGCAAAATCCATTTTTTATGTAAGAAGGGGGTACCCTTAGATAATTCGCAGGTTTTCGACCGTCGAAAAAAATTGAAATTTATCATTTTCTTTTACATTTGATTGTTGAAATACATCATTTCGGTTCATGAAACGCTAATTACACAATAATTTGCGAAATTTAGAGAAAAAAATTTTGCAAAATCCATTTTTTATGTAAGAAGGGGGTACCCTTAGATAATTCGTAGGTTTTCGACCGTCGAAAAAAATTGAAATTTATCATTTTCTTTTACATTTGATTGTTGAAATACATCATTTCGGTTCATGAAACACCTAATTACACCATAATTTGCGAAATTTAGAGAAAAAAATTTTGCAAAATCCATTTTTTATGTAAGAAGGGGGTACCCTTAGATAATTCGCAGGTTTTCGACCGTCGAAAAAAATTGAAATTTATCATTTTCTTTTACATTTGATTGTTGAAATACATCATTTCGGTTCATGAAACGCTAATTACACCATAATTTGCGAAATTTAGAGAAAAAAATTTTGCAAAATCCATTTTTTATGTAAGAAGGGGGTACCCTTAGATAATTCGCAGGTTTTCGACCGTCGAAAAAAATTGAAATTTATCATTTTCTTTTACATTTGATTGTTGAAATACATCATTTCGGTTCATGAAACGCTAATTACACCATAATTTGCGAAATTTAGAGAAAAAAATTTTGCAAAATCCATTTTTTATGTAAGAAGGGGGTACCCTTAGATAATTCGCAGGTTTTCGACCGTCGAAAAAAATTGAAATTTATCATTTTCTTTTACATTTGATTGTTGAAATACATCATTTCGGTTCATGAAACGCTAATTACACCATAATTTGCGAAATTTAGAGAAAAAAATTTTGCAAAATCCATTTTTTATGTAAGAAGGGGGTACCCTTAGATAATTCGCAGGTTTTCGACCGTCGAAAAAAATTGAAATTTATCATTTTCTTTTACATTTGATTGTTGAAATACATCATTTCGGTTCATGAAACACCTAATTACACCATAATTTGCGAAATTTAGAGAAAAAAATTTTGCAAAATCCATTTTTTATGTAAGAAGGGGGTACCCTTAGATAATTCGTAGGTTTTCGACCGTCGAAAAAAATTGAAATTTATCATTTTCTTTTACATTTGATTGTTGAAATACATCATTTCGGTTCATGAAACGCTAATTACACAATAATTTGCGAAATTTAGAGAAAAAAATTTTGCAAAATCCATTTTTTATGTAAGAAGGGGGTACCCTTAGATAATTCGTAGGTTTTCGACCGTCGAAAAAAATTGAAATTTATCATTTTCTTTTACATTTGATTGTTGAAATACATCATTTCGGTTCATGAAACGCTAATTACACCATAATTTGCGAAATTTAGAGAAAAAAATTTTGCAAAATCCATTTTTTATGTAAGAAGGGCGTACCCTTAGATAATTCGCAGGTTTTCGACCGTCGAAAAAAATTGAAATTTATCATTTTCTTTTACATTTGATTGTTGAAATACATCATTTCGGTTCATGAAACGCTAATTACACCATAATTTGCGAAATTTAGAGAAAAAAATTTTGCAAAATCCATTTTTTATGTAAGAAGGGCGCACCCTTAGATAATTCGCAGGTATTCGACCGTCGAAAAAAATTGAAATTTATCATTTTCTTTTACATTTGATTGTTGAAATACACCATTTCGGTTCATGAAACGCCAATTACACAATAATTTGCGAAATTTAGAGAAAAAAATTTTGCAAAATCCATTTTTTATGTAAGAAGGGGGTACCCTTAGATAATTCGCAGGTTTTCGACCGTCGAAAAAAATTGAAATTTATCATTTTCTTTTACATTTGATTGTTGAAATACATCATTTCGGTTCATGAAACGCTAATTACACCATAATTTGCGAAATTTAGAGAAAAAAATTTTGCAAAATCCATTTTTTATGTAAGAAGGGGGTACCCTTAGATAATTCGCAGGTTTTCGACCGTCGAAAAAAATTGAAATTTATCATTTTCTTTTACATTTGATTGTTGAAATACATTATTTCGGTCCATGAAACGCTAATTACACCATAATTTGCGAAATTTAGAGAAAAAAATTTTGCAAAATCCTTTTTTTATGTAAGAAGGGGGTACCCTTAGTTAATTCGTAGGTTTTCGACCGTCGAAAAAAATTGAAATTTATCATTTTCTTTTACATTTGATTGTTGAAATACATCATTTCGGTTCATGAAACGCTAATTACACCATAATTTGCGAAATTTAGAGAAAAAAATTTTGCAAAATCCATTTTTTATGTAAGAAGGGGGTACCCTTAGATAATTCGTAGGTTTTCGACCGTCGAAAAAAATTGAAATTTATCATTTTCTTTTACATTTGATTGTTGAAATACATCATTTCGGTTCATGAAACGCTAATTACACAATAAATTGCGAAATTTAGAGAAAAAAATTTTGCAAAATCCATTTTTTATGTAAGAAGGGGGTACCCTTAGATAATTCGCAGGTTTTCGACCGTCGAAAAAAATTGAAATTTATCATTTTCTTTTACATTTGATTGTTGAAATACATCATTTCGGTTCATGAAACGCTAACTACACAATAATTTGCGAAATTTAGAGAAAAAAATTTTGCAAAATCCATTTTTTATGTAAGAAGGGGGTACCCTTAGATAATTCGCAGGTTTTCGACCGTCGAAAAAAATTGAAATTTATCATTTTCTTTTACATTTGATTGTTGAAATACATCATTTCGGTTCATGAAACGCTAATTACACAATAATTTGCGAAATTTAGAGAGAAAAATTTTGCAAAATCCATTTTTTATGTAAGAAGGGGGTACCCTTAGATAATTCGCAGGTTTTCGACCGTCGAAAAAAATTGAAATTTATCATTTTCTTTTACATTTGATTGTTGAAATACATCATTTCGGTTCATGAAACGCTAATTACACAATAATTTGCGAAATTTAGAGAAAAAATTTTTGCAAAATCCATTTTTTATGTAAGAAGGGGGTACCCTTAGATAATTCGCAGGTTTTCGACCGTCGAAAAAAATTGAAATTTATCATTTTCTTTTACATTTGATTGTTGAAATACATCATTTCGGTTCATGAAACGCTAATTACACCATAATTTGCGAAATTTAGAGAAAAAAATTTTGCAAAATCCATTTTTTATGTAAGAAGGGGGTACCCTTAGATAATTCGCAGGTTTTCGACCGTCGAAAAAAATTGAAATTTATCATTTTCTTTTACATTTGATTGTTGAAATACATCATTTCGGTTCATGAAACGCTAATTACACCATAATTTGCGAAATTTAGAGAAAAAAATTTTGCAAAATCCATTTTTTATGTAAGAAGGGGGTACCCTTAGATAATTCGCAGGTTTTCGACCGTCGAAAAAAATTGAAATTTATCATTTTCTTTTACATTTGATTGTTGAAATACATCATTTCGGTTCATGAAACGCTAATTACACCATAATTTGCGAAATTTAGAGAAAAAAATTTTGCAAAATCCATTTTTTATGTAAGAAGGGGGTACCCTTAGATAATTCGCAGGTTTTCGACCGTCGAAAAAAATTGAAATTTATCATTTTCTTTTACATTTGATTGTTGAAATACATCATTTCGGTTCATGAAACACCTAATTACACCATAATTTGCGAAATTTAGAGAAAAAAATTTTGCAAAATCCATTTTTTATGTAAGAAGGGGGTACCCTTAGATAATTCGCAGGTTTTCGACCGTCGAAAAAAATTGAAATTTATCATTTTCTTTTACATTTGATTGTTGAAATACATCATTTCGGTTCATGAAACGCTAATTACACAATAATTTGCGAAATTTAGAGAAAAAAATTTTGCAAAATCCATTTTTTATGTAAGAAGGGGGTACCCTTAGATAATTCGTAGGTTTTCGACCGTCGAAAAAAATTGAAATTTATCATTTTCTTTTACATTTGATTGTTGAAATACATCATTTCGGTTCATGAAACGCTAATTACACAATAATTTGCGAAATTTAGAGAAAAAAATTTTGCAAAATCCATTTTTTATGTAAGAAGGGGGTACCCTTAGATAATTCGTAGGTTTTCGACCGTCGAAAAAAATTGAAATTTATCATTTTCTTTTACATTTGATTGTTGAAATACATCATTTCGGTTCATGAAACGCTAATTACACCATAATTTGCGAAATTTAGAGAAAAAAATTTTGCAAAATCCATTTTTTATGTAAGAAGGGCGTACCCTTAGATAATTCGCAGGTTTTCGACCGTCGAAAAAAATTGAAATTTATCATTTTCTTTTACATTTGATTGTTGAAATACATCATTTCGGTTCATGAAACGCTAATTACACCATAATTTGCGAAATTTAGAGAAAAAAATTTTGCAAAATCCATTTTTTATGTAAGAAGGGCGCACCCTTAGATAATTCGCAGGTATTCGACCGTCGAAAAAAATTGAAATTTATCATTTTCTTTTACATTTGATTGTTGAAATACACCATTTCGGTTCATGAAACGCCAATTACACAATAATTTGCGAAATTTAGAGAAAAAAATTTTGCAAAATCCATTTTTTATGTAAGAAGGGGGTACCCTTAGATAATTCGCAGGTTTTCGACCGTCGAAAAAAATTGAAATTTATCATTTTCTTTTACATTTGATTGTTGAAATACATCATTTCGGTTCATGAAACGCTAATTACACCATAATTTGCGAAATTTAGAGAAAAAAATTTTGCAAAATCCATTTTTTATGTAAGAAGGGGGTACCCTTAGATAATTCGCAGGTTTTCGACCGTCGAAAAAAATTGAAATTTATCATTTTCTTTTACATTTGATTGTTGAAATACATCATTTCGGTTCATGAAACGCTAATTACACCATAATTTGCGAAATTTAGAGAAAAAAATTTTGCAAAATCCTTTTTTTATGTAAGAAGGGGGTACCCTTAGTTAATTCGTAGGTTTTCGACCGTCGAAAAAAATTGAAATTTATCATTTTCTTTTACATTTGATTGTTGAAATACATCATTTCGGTTCATGAAACGCTAATTACACCATAATTTGCGAAATTTAGAGAAAAAAATTTTGCAAAATCCATTTTTTATGTAAGAAGGGGGTACCCTTAGATAATTCGTAGGTTTTCGACCGTCGAAAAAAATTGAAATTTATCATTTTCTTTTACATTTGATTGTTGAAATACATCATTTCGGTTCATGAAACGCTAATTACACAATAAATTGCGAAATTTAGAGAAAAAAATTTTGCAAAATCCATTTTTTATGTAAGAAGGGGGTACCCTTAGATAATTCGCAGGTTTTCGACCGTCGAAAAAAATTGAAATTTATCATTTTCTTTTACATTTGATTGTTGAAATACATCATTTCGGTTCATGAAACGCTAACTACACAATAATTTGCGAAATTTAGAGAAAAAAATTTTGCAAAATCCATTTTTTATGTAAGAAGGGGGTACCCTTAGATAATTCGCAGGTTTTCGACCGTCGAAAAAAATTGAAATTTATCATTTTCTTTTACATTTGATTGTTGAAATACATCATTTCGGTTCATGAAACGCTAATTACACAATAATTTGCGAAATTTAGAGAGAAAAATTTTGCAAAATCCATTTTTTATGTAAGAAGGGGGTACCCTTAGATAATTCGCAGGTTTTCGACCGTCGAAAAAAATTGAAATTTATCATTTTCTTTTACATTTGATTGTTGAAATACATCATTTCGGTTCATGAAACGCTAATTACACAATAATTTGCGAAATTTAGAGAAAAAATTTTTGCAAAATCCATTTTTTATGTAAGAAGGGGGTACCCTTAGATAATTCGCAGGTTTTCGACCGTCGAAAAAAATTGAAATTTATCATTTTCTTTTACATTTGATTGTTGAAATACATCATTTCGGTTCATGAAACGCTAATTACACAATAATTTGCGAAATTTAGAGAAAAAATTTTTGCAAAATCCATTTTTTATGTAAGAAGGGGGTACCCTTAGATAATTCGCAGGTTTTCGACCGTCGAAAAAAATTGAAATTTATCATTTTCTTTTACATTTGATTGTTGAAATACATCATTTCGGTTCATGAAACGCTAATTACACCATAATTTGCGAAATTTAGAGAAAAAAATTTTGCAAAATCCATTTTTTATGTAAGAAGGGGGTACCCTTAGATAATTCGCAGGTTTTCGACCGTCGAAAAAAATTGAAATTTATCATTTTCTTTTACATTTGATTGTTGAAATACATCATTTCGGTTCATGAAACGCTAATTACACAATAATTTGCGAAATTTAGAGAAAAAAATTTTGCAAAATCCATTTTTTATGTAAGAAGGGGGTACCCTTAGATAATTCGCAGGTTTTCGACCGTCGAAAAAAATTGAAATTTATCATTTTCTTTTACATTTGATTGTTGAAATACATCATTTCGGTTCATGAAACGCTAATTACACAATAATTTGCGAAATTTAGAGAGAAAAATTTTGCAAAATCCATTTTTTATGTAAGAAGGGGGTACCCTTAGATAATTCGCAGGTTTTCGACCGTCGAAAAAAATTGAAATTTATCATTTTCTTTTACATTTGATTGTTGAAATACATCATTTCGGTTCATGAAACGCTAATTACACAATAATTTGCGAAATTTAGAGAAAAAAATTTTGCAAAATCCATTTTTTATGTAAGAAGCGGGTACCCTTAGATAATTCGCAGGTTTTCGACCGTCGAAAAAAATTGAAATTTATCATTTTCTTTTACATTTGATTGTTGAAATACATCATTTCGGTTCATGAAACGCTAATTACACCATAATTTGCGAAATTTAGAGAAAAAAATTTTGCAAAATCCATTTTTTATGTAAGAAGGGGGTACCCTTAGATAATTCGCAGGTTTTCGACCGTCGAAAAAAATTGAAATTTATCATTTTCTTTTACATTTGATTGTTGAAATACATCATTTCGGTTCATGAAACGCTAATTACACCATAATTTGCGAAATTTAGAGAAAAAAATTTTGCAAAATCCATTTTTTATGTAAGAAGGGGGTACCCTTAGATAATTCGCAGGTTTTCGACCGTCGAAAAAAATTGAAATTTATCATTTTCTTTTACATTTGATTGTTGAAATACATCATTTCGGTTCATGAAACGCTAATTACACAATAATTTGCGAAATTTAGAGAAAAAAATTTTGCAAAATCCATTTTTTATGTAAGAAGGGGGTACCCTTAGATAATTCGCAGGTTTTCGACCGTCGAAAAAAATTGAAATTTATCATTTTCTTTTACATTTGATTGTTGAAATACATCATTTCGGTTCATGAAACGCTAATTACACAATAATTTGCGAAATTTAGAGAGAAAAATTTTGCAAAATCCATTTTTTATGTAAGAAGGGGGTACCCTTAGATAATTCGCAGGTTTTCGACCGTCGAAAAAAATTGAAATTTATCATTTTCTTTTACATTTGATTGTTGAAATACATCATTTCGGTTCATGAAACGCTAATTACACAATAATTTGCGAAATTTAGAGAAAAAAATTTTGCAAAATCCATTTTTTATGTAAGAAGCGGGTACCCTTAGATAATTCGCAGGTTTTCGACCGTCGAAAAAAATTGAAATTTATCATTTTCTTTTACATTTGATTGTTGAAATACATCATTTCGGTTCATGAAACGCTAATTACACCATAATTTGCGAAATTTAGAGAAAAAAATTTTGCAAAATCCATTTTTTATGTAAGAAGGGGGTACCCTTAGATAATTCGCAGGTTTTCGACCGTCGAAAAAAATTGAAATTTATCATTTTCTTTTACATTTGATTGTTGAAATACATCATTTCGGTTCATGAAACGCTAATTACACCATAATTTGCGAAATTTAGAGAAAAAAATTTTGCAAAATCCATTTTTTATGTAAGAAGGGGGTACCCTTAGATAATTCGCAGGTTTTCGACCGTCGAAAAAAATTGAAATTTATCATTTTCTTTTACATTTGATTGTTGAAATACATCATTTCGGTTCATGAAACGCTAATTACACCATAATTTGCGAAATTTAGAGAAAAAAATTTTGCAAAATCCATTTTTTATGTAAGAAGGGGGTACCCTTAGATAATTCGCAGGTTTTCGACCGTCGAAAAAAAATGAAATTTATCATTTTCTTTTACATTTGATTGTTGAAATACATCATTTCGGTTCATGAAACGCTAATTACGCCATAATTTGCGAAATTTAGAGAAAAAAATTTTGCAAAATCCATTTTTTATGTAAGAAGGGGGTACCCTTAGATAATTCGCAGGTTTTCGACCGTCGAAAAAAATTGAAATTTATCATTTTCTTTTACATTCGATTGTTGAAATACGTCATTTCGGTTCATGAAACGCTAATTACACAATAATTTGCGAAATTTAGAGAAAAAAATTTTGCAAAATCCATTTTTTATGTAAGAAGCGGGTACCCTTAGATAATTCGCAGGTTTTCGACCGTCGAAAAAAATTGAAATTTATCATTTTCTTTTACATTCGATTGTTGAAATACATCATTTCGGTTCATGAAACGCTAATTACACCATAATTTGCGAAATTTAGAGAAAAAAATTTTGAAAAATCCATTTTTTATGTAAGAAGGGGGTACCCTTAGATAATTCGCAGGTTTTCGACCGTCGAAAAAAATTGAAATTTATCATTTTCTTTTACATTTGATTGTTGAAATACATCATTTCGGTTCATGAAACGCTAATTACACCATAATTTGCGAAATTTAGAGAAAAAATTTTGAAAAATCCATTTTTTATGTAAGAAGGGGGTACCCTTAGATAATTCGTAGGTTTTCGACCGTCGAAAAAAATTGAAATTTATCATTTTCTTTTACATTTGATTGTTGAAATACATCATTTCGGTTCATGAAACGCTAATTACACCATAATTTGCGAAATTTAGAGAAAAAAATTTTGAAAAATCCATTTTTTATGTAAGAAGGGGGTACCCTTAGATAATTCGTAGGTTTTCGACCGTCGAAAAAAATTGAAATTTATCATTTTCTTTTACATTCGATTGTTGAAATACATCATTTCGGTTCATGAAACGCTAATTACACCATAATTTGCGAAATTTAGAGAAAAAAATTTTGCAAAATCCATTTTTTATGTAAGAAGGGGGTACCCTTAGATAATTCGCAGGTTTTCGACCGTCGAAAAAAATTGAAATTTATCATTTTCTTTTACATTTGATTGTTGAAATACATCATTTCGGTTCATGAAACGCTAATTACACAATAATTTGCGAAATTTAGAGAAAAAAATTTTGCAAAATCCATTTTTTATGTAAGAAGCGGGTACCCTTAGATAATTCGTAGGTTTTCGACCGTCGAAAAAAATTGAAATTTATCATTTTCTTTTACATTTGATTGTTGAAATACATCATTTCGGTTCATGAAACGCTAATTACACCATAATTTGCGAAATTTAGAGAAAAAAATTTTGCAAAATCCATTTTTTATGTAAGAAGGGGGTACCCTTAGATAATTCGCAGGTTTTCGACCGTCGAAAAAAATTGAAATTTATCATTTTCTTTTACATTTGATTGTTGAAATACATCATTTCGGTTCATGAAACGCTAATTACACAATAATTTGCGAAATTTAGAGAAAAAAATTTTGCAAAATCCATTTTTTATGTAAGAAGGGGGTACCCTTAGATAATTCGCAGGTTTTCGACCGTCGAAAAAAATTGAAATTTATCATTTTCTTATACATTTGATTGTTGAAATACATCATTTCGGTTCATGAAACGCTAATTACACCATAATTTGCGAAATTTAGAGAAAAAAAATTTGAAAAATCCATTTTTTATGTAAGAAGGGGGTACCCTTAGATACTTCGTAGGTTTTCGACCGTCGAAAAAAATTGAAATTTATCATTTTCTTTTACATTTGATTGTTGAAATACATCATTTCGGTTCATGAAACGCTAATTACACCATAATTTGCGAAATTTAGAGAAAAAAAATTTGGAAAATCCATTTTTTATGTAAGAAGGGGGTACCCTTAGATAATTCGTAGGTTTTCGACCGTCGAAAAAAATTGAAATTTATCATTTTCTTTTACATTTGATTGTTGAAATACATCATTTCGGTTCATGAAACGCTAATTACACCATAATTTGCGAAATTTAGAGAAAAAAATTTTGAAAAATCCATTTTTTATGTAAGAAGGGGGTACCCTTAGATAATTCGTAGGTTTTCGACCGTCGAAAAAAATTGAAATTTATCATTTTCTTTTACATTTGATTGTTGAAATACATCATTTCGGTTCATGAAACGCTAATTACACCATAATTTGCGAAATTTAGAGAAAAAAAATTGGAAAAATCCATTTTTTATGTAAGAAGGGGGTACCCTTAGATAATTCGTAGGTTTTCGACCGTCGAAAAAAATTGAAATTTATCATTTTCTTTTACATTTGATTGTTGAAATACATCATTTCGGTTCATGAAACGCTAATTACACCATAATTTGCGAAATTTAGAGAAAAAAATTTTGGAAAATCCATTTTTTATGTAAGAAGGGGGTACCCTTAGATAATTCGTAGGTTTTCGACCGTCGAAAAAAATTGAAATTTATCATTTTCTTTTACATTTGATTGTTGAAATACATCATTTCGGTTCATGAAACGCTAATTACACGATAATTTGCGAAATTTAGAGAAAAAAATTTTGAAAAATCCATTTTTTATGTAAGAAGGGGGTACCCTTAGATAATTCGTAGGTTTTCGACCGTCGAAAAAAATTGAAATTTATCATTTTCTTTTACATTTGATTGTTGAAATACATCATTTCGGTTCATAAAACGCTAATTACACCATAATTTGCGAAATTTAGAGAAAAAAAATTTGAAAAATCCATTTTTTATGTAAGAAGGGGGTACCCTTAGATAATTCGTAGGTTTTCGACCGTCGAAAAAAATTTAAATTTATCATTTTCTTTTACATTTGATTGTTGAAATACATCATTTCGGTTCATGAAACGCTAATTACACCATAATTTGCGAAATTTAGAGAAAAAAATTTTGAAAAATCCATTTTTTATGTAAGAAGGGGGTACCCTTAGATAATTCGTAGGTTTTCGACCGTCGAAAAAAATTGAAATTTATCATTTTCTTTTACATTTGATTGTTGAAATACATCATTTCGGTTCATGAAACGCTAATTACACAATAATTCGCGAAATTTAGAGAAAAAAAATTTGAAAAATCCATTTTTTATGTAATAAGGGGGTACCCTTAGATAATTCGCAGGTTTTCGACCATCGAAAAAAATTGAAATTTATCATTTTCTTTTACATTTGATTGTTGAAATACATCATTTCGGTTCATGAAACGCTAATTACACCATAATTTGCGAAATTTAGAGAAAAAAATTTTGAAAAATCCATTTTTTATGTAAGAAGGGGGTACCCTTAGATAATTCGCAGGTTTTCGACCGTCGAAAAAAATTGAAATTTATCATTTTCTTTTACATTTGATTGTTGAAATACATCATTTCGGTTCATGAAACGCTAATTACACCATAATTTGCGAAATTTAGAGAAAAAAATGTTGAAAAATCCATTTTTTATGTAAGAAGGGGGTACCCTTAGATAATTCGTAGGTTTTCGACCGTCGAAAAAAATTGAAATTTATCATTTTCTTTTACATTTGATTGTTGAAATACATCATTTCGGTTCATGAAACGCTAATTACACCATAATTTGCGAAATTTAGAGAAAAAAATTTTGAAAAATCCATTTTTTATGTAAGAAGGGGGTACCCTTAGATAATTCGTAGGTTTTCGACCGTCGAAAAAAATTGAAATTTATCATTTTCTTTTACATTTGATTGTTGAAATACATCATTTCGGTTCATAAAACGCTAATTACACCATAATTTGCGAAATTTAGAGAAAAAAAATTTGAAAAATCCATTTTTTATGTAAGAAGGGGGTACCCTTAGATAATTCGTAGGTTTTCGACCGTCGAAAAAAATTGAAATTTATCATTTTCTTTTACATTTGATTGTTGAAATACATCATTTCGGTTCATGAAACGCTAATTACACCATAATTTGCGAAATTTAGAGAAAAAAATTTTGAAAAATCCATTTTTTATGTAAGAAGGGGGTACCCTTAGATAATTCGTAGGTTTTCGACCGTCGAAAAAAATTGAAATTTATCATTTTCTTTTACATTTGATTGTTGAAATACATCATTTCGGTTCATGAAACGCTAATTACACCATAATTTGCGAAATTTAGAGAAAAAAATTTTGAAAAATCCATTTTTTATGTAAGAAGGGGGTACCCTTAGATAATTCGTAGGTTTTCGACCGTCGAAAAAAATTGAAATTTATCATTTTCTTTTACATTTGATTGTTGAAATACATCATTTCGGTTCATGAAACGCTAATTACACCATAATTTGCGAAATTTAGAGAAAAAAATTTTGAAAAATCCATTTTTTATGTAAGAAGGGGGTACCCTTAGATAATTCGCAGGTTTTCGACCGTCGAAAAAAATTGAAATTTATCATTTTCTTTTACATTTGATTGTTGAAATACATCATTTCGGTTCATGAAACGCTAATTACACAATAATTCGCGAAATTTAGAGAAAAAATTTTGAAAAATCCATTTTTTATGTAATAAGGGGGTACCCTTAGATAATTCGCAGGTTTTCGACCATCGAAAAAAATTGAAATTTATCATTTTCTTTTACATTTGATTGTTGAAATACATCATTTCGGTTCATGAAACGCTAATTACACCATAATTTGCGAAATTTAGAGAAAAAAATTTTGAAAAATCCATTTTTTATGTAAGAAGGGGGTACCCTTAGATAATTCGCAGGTTTTCGACCCTCGAAAAAAATTGAAATTTATCATTTTCTTTTACATTTGATTGTTGAAATACATCATTTCGGTTCATGAAACGCTAATTACACCATAATTTGCGAAATTTAGAGAAAAAAATTTTGAAAAATCCATTTTTTATGTAAGAAGGGGGTACCCTTAGATAATTCGTAGGTTTTCGACCGTCGAAAAAAATTGAAATTTATCATTTTCTTTTACATTTGATTGTTGAAATACATCATTTCGGTTCATGAAACGCTAATTACACCATAATTTGCGAAATTTAGAGAAAAAAATTTTGAAAAATCCATTTTTTATGTAAGAAGGGGGTACCCTTAGATAATTCGCAGGTTTTCGACCGTCGAAAAAAATTGAAATTTATCATTTTCTTTTACATTTGATTGTTAAAATACATCATTTCGGTTCATGAAATGCTAATTACACAATAATTTGCGAAATTTAGAGAAAAAAAATTTGAAAAATCCATTTTTTATGTAATAAGGGGGTACCCTTAGATAATTCGCAGGTTTTCGACCGTCGAAAAAAATTGAAATTTATCATTTTCTTTTACATTTGATTGTTGAAATACATCATTTCGGTTCATGAAACGCTAATTACACAATAATTCGCGAAATTTAGAGAAAAAAATTTTGAAAAATCCATTTTTTATGTAAGAAGGGGGTACCCTTAGATAATTCGCAGGTTTTCGACCGTCGAAAAAAATTGAAATTTATCATTTTCTTTTACATTTGATTGTTGAAATACATCATTTCGGTTCATGAAACGCTAATTACACAATAATTTGCGAAATTTAGAGAAAAAAATTTTGAAAAATCAATTTTTTATGTAAGAAGGGGGTACCCTTAGATAATTCGCAGGTTTTCGACCGTCGATTTTTTGAGCCTTCTAAAGCAGGATCCCCCCTTAAGTCCGAAAATGCGTGCACCAACAAAAACATACGCGTTTTAAAATTGGATACTAGATGCATTGTGATCAATTTATTAATTTGAAGTCATCATAAAATTTGAATCAAAGTAACGTTAATTCTACCCCTCACCGCTCAACCGGTCTATACATTCACAAATATGTATGTCGGGTTTATTTACTTCATTTTTAGGTGACAAACGTGAGTGTCCTGATCATTCAGGAATGGTACTGGATGTACCATAAAAATGGTTTCATACAATGATTGAATTTATACAGAGGGGGTTTAAGGTTTAGCAATTAATTCAACTATGTTTCGAGATATGCTTTCATCATCAGATTGTTCCGTTATGTACTCCATTGATTGTGGGAATGAAAATTTGATTGTTTCATGAGTTAATTACGAATTTGTGTGTTTGTAATCTTAGGTTTCTTAGGATATGTTCAAAAATTACTTATGTGACTGCAGACGGTTCACTAATAAAAAAAAAACATAGGACGTTTACGAATAATAACTTAATATGCAATTTATTTAAAATAGTGATTTGTACATAAGACACCGATGAAGAGACAATCTTAGCTTCTAATCGTCGCCGGCACACATATCAAAAACACTCGATAATTACTTCCCCGCAAAAAATGCAAAGATAACGTCGCTTAGGTGCAATGGGCAGTTTTTGCGCCAAAAAAGTGAGTATGCGGTGGCCGGTGACCCGTAATTGCGACGCTTCTCGTCACAGTTTTGAACGTGCGTTACGCGTTTTCGGACGTTTGTTCGCGTTACATTAAAATGAAACTTTCCGATAAATAACCCGAGAGACGTTAAACGCGACAGTTTGGTGCGTTTGTGTTCGCGTTAATTTAAATCGCAATTTAACGATTCATTGACAAACTGAGAAACTTTAAACGTTTAGTGAACGGACTTTTTGGATGGCGGCGTCGATCTTGCATCCAAATGGACGGAGTCGTGTCGAAGGAGGCGACCGTTGGGGTGAGTTCTTTAATTTCTTAAATCGCGGACTTACGTGTACGCGGCAATTTACGTTGCATAACGTCGCCGAAACTATTAAATCGGAATTAAATCGCACTGGGAGTGGAAATATCGGTGTTGTTAATTTCACGCATCTCATGGAAAGATCGATGTATTTCATTCCGTAATAAGAAATTTAATAATTAAGAATTTAAGTGTAATCTTGGGTTTTTTAATTGGCGCAAACATGCCATAAAAATTTCTTACAACTCGCAAACTATTTTAGCTGCGCTTATTTGGCGCTTTTGATGGTAGTTTTTTTTTAAAGGGTGTGAAAAAATTGAAAAATCGAGTTTCTTCCTCAATTATGAATTTTTTCGATGCATTTTAAACTGAAATTAAATTTGAAACATGACAATGAATAATAAACGCAAATTAATTTAAAATAAAATCACTGTTAAAAGCTATCAAAACAAACAAACTGAAACATTGAATTAAAGTAATAAAAAAAATAAAATCTAAAGTAGTTAAAACAAAATCAACAAGCAGGCGAAAATGTGAAATAAAATTCATGAAATAATTTTATTTTTGTTCGCTTTAATATTCGTTAATAACCAGAGGTCTAGCAGTTACGTTCAACTCTGTATCTGGTATATTCTTGCTAACAATCCCAATAATGCGACATTGAAAAAGATCTAAGAAATGAAGTGTTCGTTTGGTTCACATTTCTCGTATTGATTCTTTTCTACCCCTTGGTGCGCTGCTTTTATAAAAGCTCCTATAAAACTATCTAATTCTTCTGGTTCCAATATGTTGAAGTTTCTCATTCCAGGTTTAATAGTGCCTTGCAGCTTCTTAATTCGTATTAAGGCATATCGTATCCTTCATTACTGTTGTCGATAAAAATTCCATCATCGTATTACAATTTTCGCTGTATTGTGTAACACCAGGACAAACCTGGACAGCGTTCTTTTGGCGATCTCCTGCTTTTTGGGAATGGTTGACTGTTCCACTCTAAATTAGGTTATGTAATATACTTAGGACATTTTCATTGTTGGTTGCCGTTTCATTGGGTTCGTCATTTGATTCCTCCTCACTATGAATTTCTAGGTTTCTTCAGTTTCCGAAACATTTTGTTCGGTAAACCCATTTTCTTCGTCATTGTTCATCGTCAATGGCATTATCACTATAGTCAATAGTTATAGAAACAATTTTTGAATTTGCTGTTATTTTTTCGAATTCGTTCAGTCTTAATGATCTGGTTGACGACGATTCATTCTTAACGAAAAAAGATAAAAAAAGTTGAATGAACAGTTAGTGCCACATCGTTAGGGGTCCCGACGAGACCTCGATTACCTTTATCTTCTGCTGAAACACGTAAATAACTATATCATGAGAGCAAACCAATCTTGTCATGCATAAGATATGGCACTAACTGACAAATACCAGAAAAATGTTTTACCAATGGATATATGGGTTAATGCATATTTTCTCTTAAACTTGTAAATGTTGCGAATATAAAAAGCAAAATATGCTCGATTATTGATGAAATTCTTGAGAAAATTGAGTAAATTAAAGTAGTCAAGCACGAACTCAATTTCTAATAAAACGAATCTTTCAATTACAATATATTTGCTAAGCTAATTTGCTAAACATGAAAGTAGGCCGGTAAGAAATAAAATATTCAACACATTAACCCACGATGGCAATTAGATAAATGGCGTCGAAACGATCCGGTGTTCAAAACATAAATCGGAGTCTTCTCATAAGTTAATACAAAATTTGTTTAGTCCATCTCAGCATGGTTTTCGTCGATTGGGGTCTGATTACTGCGACCCTAGTGTGTCTTTTGATCTAATGAAGACGTTCCACGTAATCCATCATATATTAATAATCGTAAAACTAGTCAATTGGATTGATGATCCGGTGTTAGCATCGTTAACAGTCTAATGAGCAATCTTTAAATTGCGAAGCCTCACATTGTCAATTCTGGCCCCGCCAGATATTCTCAATGTTCTGATATCAAATTTCTGGGACACAACATTACCAGTTCCTTAACTCGGTCTTAACAAACAGTGCTCACTATTCAATTACTGAATGATTTATTTTGCCTTTACACATAGTCACTTATATGGTGATATCGTTTGGGGAAACAACCTGGACATAAACTGGCCAGTTGTGGTCGATCTTTCATTGTACACAGAGTTGTACTATTCCAATGCAACTTTAATAAGGTAGTAGATTCGGGTTTCAAAAACGGACCTTGCATAAAATAATTCAGAAAATATTAGTAGAACGCAGATGCAAGAGCAACGTAATGGCGGAATAATTTACATGTAGAGGGCAAATTAAAATGAAAACTTGAAATGAAGAAGAAATGCCTGACAAAATATTTTAACTTATAGGTAGGTGGATTACGCACCTACGTTTGGGACAGAGGCCACTAAAACTGCTCTGGTTCAAATCTTTCGTTAACCATATTTTTATTTATTAAATGTACTAAAGTTAAGGTTGTAGTCGTACAGTAAATACAATATTTAATAATTTTATATAGTTTGTGAACACATAGAAGTTCTGTACAGCAAATGCGTGTATTGATATATCCACTATAAAGAATAATTATAATTTGAAGTATATTTTTTTCAACAAAAACGACACTAACGAAACGATTACATACAATTGTAGAAAACATAGCTTAATTAAGATGTACCGTTTTAGGGATTATGCTCAGAGCTTAAACCGGTTGTTTTCGCAGCGGGAAATATTCATATATGATTTAATTAAAAACAAACAAAAGTAAATCAATTTCAAGCAAGAAATGTAATAAAAGTATAATTGTAGTCTTCTTCGTCATGACGTTTACACTTCGACTTTGGGTCTTCACCTATCAATATTTGTTTCATTTCTAATAAGTTGAGAGAGTATATTCCATCCGGATACAAGGAGACGTGCCTTTCCTTAGCAACAAAATTTATGACGAATTTCGCAAAAAAATCAACAAAACCGCCATGACACACAGTTTGCTATAAATTCGTTGACGACAATCGGAAAATGAAATCCTAAAAACTACAACTATGAATTCTAATAATAAATAAATTTACTTAATTATGCCCACAATACCACATAAAATTTTATCCGATCGTTCTATTAAATTTTCATTGTACTAATTGTAAAAGAAGTGATTTAATTTTTACCAAATTCGTATCAGAAATCAATGGTGAATTTTGAATACATTTACATATTTTTAATCAATTAATTTGAACTTACACTGCGAACGTTTTTCGTTAAGTGACTAAGCTCACAATTTGAGACGTGCTTAAAACTACTATTAATTTTAATTTTAAGACCAAAATATTGTTTTGACACTTGCCTTCGATATCAAAGTGCTCCTTATGGTAATATCTAAGTGAAATTTGGTAGATTTGCAAATATTGTAAGCTAAATCTTGACCTTGCTTGCTTGCATTGCAAAAACTTGCCTTAATTACAATTTGTGTGTGGCCTAGATTAAACACTAAAACTAGAAATTTCACGTTCCATATCTTCTAGCATTGTTTTCTATTTTGTAATTAGACATAAATATTGATTATTTTTAGATACAAAATAAGAATAATTATTAATTATTAATGAGGTGTAAATTAGTTGAAATTTATATAACATGAAAATTAAAAGTAGTTTTAGTTGAATAGTGTTTAAAGTTGGTAGCGGTGGAAAATAATTGCCTTAAATAATTGATTATTTAAGGTTCTTTGCCGGTCTCAAACTCCACTGAGTTTTTTTGTTGAATATAATTGACTGTATAAAACCGCAAACATAACGATCTAAATAAGGTAATTAGTTGAAAGAAGTTGTGCGAAAATTGCAATCCCCGTAAGTTAATTAAAATCATTTTATTTATTTGTAAATAATTCTGGTGACGAAAATTAGTTAAATTATAAAATAATGTATTGCAGTTCCGGTTATGCAAGGTTATGTTAGGTTCAATTCAAATTCATTTATTACGACAAAGGAGAGCGAAAATGTGAGGATTTAATACGTACAGGATTAATTTTGCCCGTGTTTCCAACTTTTTGCTACATACGTCGAGTAATGCCCTACCTCCCACGTTCATTTAATATTATTTTATGTCGATTAGATGAAATGTCAAACGAAGAAAATGTCAAATTAATATCGACAACAAAAACGTTTTTGATGTTTGGTGCCAAATTATTTATGAAAAGTTTATGAAATACTTGAATTGCAATTAAACAGTAAAGATAAAAGTAACTTATTCAAAAGATTTTCATTAAAGACATTTTACAACGGGAGTTATTTGCAAGAGGAAAATGAGAAAATCAATTAGTTTCTTGTATTTATTTCTTTTCCGACATTGGTCAGATTTTAATATTTTTGTACTTCGACGGATGGAACGGGCGTGGACATGGTATCGAGTCCAAAAAAGGACACAAACACAACCAAACATTTAATTCAACACGATATTAATTAGTCTATCTCAATATTGATTTAAATTGATATTTAATTAATTCGCAATTGCTGAATTATTCAAACAATCTATGCACGCAATATTTCGCTAACAAGGATTATTATTAATTTGAAAATTACACATAATTTATGAAATTTGGAATAAAGTTGTTCTTACTTGCCGACAAGTTCGTTCTTGCATACAATTAATAATTTTGTTCAAATTTCAATTTCTTTAAATTCCCCCTTGCAAATAAGTCGCTTTAATTTGTTGTTACGCAAAGAACACAGCAATAAAATTTCGACTTGCTTACTTATTGTGCTCATTTTTCACGGCACTAGAAAGAATCGTCTTAAATTTCGTAAAATGTCACAGAGAAGATCATTAAATAACAAACACGTCTCCGACCTGCAAACTGGGCGTAAATAATTAATTCCATTATATCTAGGACCACTATGAACGTGAGTGGCTTCCAAAATAACAATAGTTCATTATATGTTTATTAAAGTTTGCTAAGAAATAAAACTAGACCGTTCATATAAAACAGGGATGAATAAACCTATTACAATTGCACTTAAGACATTACGCCTAACCAATACTTGAAAATGAATTCATCCATAATTCGAAACGTCTTGTAAAACTAAGTGAACACAATAAAATATTAGTTTGTGCAATCTATAATTATTGTAAAATAAAGAAAAAAGTCTTGACTCTTCCAAGGGACAAAGAAAAAAGAAAAGGAACTCCTTTCATATACGTACATATAAGTACAAAAAAATTTATTCTCCAACATTCCCCGTTTCCAGAAAGGAATCTATGAGCTACGAACAAAAATTAATCGATATAACAAAAAATGTCAATACATTCAAAAGGTTTGATAACATGGTTATTCCACGTGCATATAAATTCTTATTTCTTTTGCTGACAAATGAATACATACTTCAATATTTTATATTTATTCATGCGAGTGCCTGAACACTCAATAAACTAACGACCGTAGGACAAACGGCGCAGCATGTGTTACCCCATTCGAGAGACGCCAGGTCAAGGTAACTATGTCGAAAATACCCATTTATGAGCACAATAGGAAATTTCACCGTCAATTAAATTCATAAACGTTCGCGATATTAATACCGGGCAACCTTCACATCGAAAAGGTACGACCTTGGCAATTATTCATTTTGAGCCTCATAACCGAACGAATTGTGTAACTTTTGCAATTAACGCTTCGAACGTTAGCCAGCTTAAAATGGCAGTAACAATCGCGAGTCATATTGACACTCGCCTGTAACCGCCGTGAGCGGATGTGCGATGTAACTGAATTGTAATTTGAATTGGGATACGCTGCATGATAAATCTATAATCGCTATCATTCCATTGTGTTGTTTTTTTTCACAAAATTTAAATAATTGTCAAATCATCGTTGCATTTCCACAAAAAGAATAAAACAGTAACGCAAATTATTAAACGTTTACCATATGAAATTGAAAATTAGGTTTATGTATATTCACAGCACATAGTTATTATATAATATACTCAGTGACATATAAACTGCACCACCTAGAAGGGGTGGGAATTTTTGGACCAAATTTGGCAGGAATAGTGGACTAGTCCAGGGAAATAGTTGATTAAAATTTGAAACCCAATCATCAAGTAGTCATGGGATTTTTGACGTTTGTGTCATTTTTTAGAGGTGGTGATAGACAAGCAATTATCGAGTCATTTTTTGAATTTGTTCTGCTTTTTCGGATCCCGTTCTTTAGTTTAAAGTGTTTCAAGTGTTTAATGATGCCTAGAGGAAGGAGACCTCAAGTTGGCCAGCAGTTGAGTGACTTTGACCGAGGGCGGATTGTTGGTTTACGAGAAGCAGGTTTTTCGTTTAGAGAAATCGGCAACCGTTTGGGACGGCACCACTCAACAATAATGCGTGCTTATCAAGCGTGGTCTGAACATGGAGTTGAACGTCGGAGAAGAAGCACTGGGGCTCAAAGACGAACCAATGAACGTCAAGATCGCCCCTTAAGACTAATGGCCTTGAGAGACCGATTCTCTACAACTAGATCAATAGCTGATCAATGGTTAGGTGAACAAGGTCGTCCGATAGGCTTGCGAACAGTTTATCTTCGAATAAGAACCTTTGGCTTGCTGTCTTACCGCCCACATCTTGTGCTACCCCTCACTGCTCAACATCGCCAGGAACGTTTGGCCTGGTGCACGGAAAGACTTCAATGGAACTTGGAGTGGCATCGAGTTGTCTTTAGTGACGAATCGCGATTTTGTTTAGGAATGCATGATGGTCGGATGACTGTTAGACGAAGACGTGGAGAAAGGCGCAATCCTGATTTTTCGATTGCGAGGCATGTTTATCGAACTGTGGGGTTGATGGTGTGTGGTGCTATTGCTTACGGCAGTAGGTCACCCTTGCTCTTCATTCGGGGCAGTATGACCGCCCGACGCTACATTGACGAAGTGGTGGAACCACATGTTCTTCCATATCTTCGAGGGCTGGAAGACCCACTTTTCCAGCAAGATAATGCACGACCTCACGTAGCAAGGGTTTCTCTTGACTTCTTTGAAGAGGCCAATGTTAATCTTTTGCCTTGGACGCCAAGATCTCACGATTTGTCGCCCATTGAGCACGTGTGGGACATTATGGGTAGAAGATTGAGGAATCTACCGAATCCACCGTTTACAATAGAAGCTATACGACATGAAGTACAGGCTGCTTGGGATGCCATACCCCAAGAAGACATTAATCACCTGCTGGAATCAATGCCAAGGCGGGTCAATGAGTGTATCAGAAATAGAGGCGGACCAACACATTGTTAAACAAAAATCAAAAAGATGAAGTGTTTTCTTTATCAAATTTTAATCAGTTGTTACCTTAGACTAGTCCAATGTTTCTGCCAAATTTGGTCCAAAAATTCCCACCCCTTCTAAGTAGTGCAGTCTATATGTCACTGAGTATATATGCAAATGAACATCATTGTTCGGTTATGACCTTACGCTAAAAATGATGCATTTCACATCATCTTCATAAAATTTATACCATCGTGAATTACTCTCATATGCTGTGAAATAACCTGTTCTAATCTCTAAATAATTACAACTTCGAAAGCGAATCTACTTTCATCATTTACGACTAATTAGAATACACCAGTGAACTTCCTGAATCTGCAGTGTAGAAAATAATTTTTCCATTACATCCAACAAAGTGTTACAAGCTGTAAACACCGCGAATACCTGTTTCTCGCCAATACAATAAACCCATTGTATCGAATCGTCGAATGGTGTGAAGCTAGCCTTTTTGCTTGAGCACTCTCACGATTACTACGCGAAAGAAACGGCGAGAAGTGTATATAATTTCATTAATAAAATCTAACGCGGTTGTTTCTTGGGTTTTATAGCGCTGCGGCCAATTATCCATATAAACATCGGTTTGATGCGCCGAAAAAAGCGCATTCGTAACGTGATGCCGAGAAGTCGTGAGTGTTTTTATAGTTCAGTAACCTCCTTGTTAGCAATAGTTGAGGATAAATCTCTTTCGTTTTAACGAGCTCAAAGAAGATCCAGGCCCGGATTGGAGAACAAATTTACGAAATAAACATTTATTTCAATGGGACCTATGAATTTATGAATCGGTGAGTACTCAACTGAATTTTCCCCGAGTTTGTAATATAAGGAAATATTAATTTTATTAGCACAATTAGAAAGAACATTTTATTTAGGTTTTAAATCAATAACTTATTGTTGCCTTTCCTTGCATTTTTTTATTACATTCTATGAGTTACGTAGGCAAGCTTCACTGAAAGGAAGCTTCACCGATACAAAACTAACTAAGTTTGCATTGACAGTTTATATTAATTTGCACCCAGTTCATTAAAAACAGTGGTTACCATTAGAAGCATATAAGGATTTGCTTGACCCAGAATAAACACGTACATTATAAAACGCACCGGTCATGTTTTTTTTTTTTTTTATAAAAATTCTTGACCCAATAAAATTCGATCGCAATTACAATACACCTTTACGAAACGTCACGTCACGAAATCGAATGTCTTAATGTAACGGCTCAGATCACAATCTCCCATCGACATTTTTCTGTTAGGTCTAACCTCGCAAAAGCGCATGTTTTTTTTTTCAATTTCTATTAGACGTAAATACCGCGTCGGTGATATTTTTAAAAATTAACTCGAAGCGAAGTTTTTTGTTTAAATTCACTTCGCTGGAGTGGTCGTTTTGTCGCTGGTAATTGAATCAGTTCCTTAAAAACCTTGACGACGTACGGAGTAAACAGATAGATTGTTATTGATTTGTAACGCCGGATTAGTCACCAGTGTTTTTATAATGAGAAATTTATATACAGGTGTTTTGTGAATGAAAAAGGTACGATAAAAACCGCTTAAGTTTAAACTAAAGCTAGATGTTTTAATTCGTGTGAAGTTGTTATTTGGGCAGGGCTTTTATGACAGGATAAGCCTCTACTACTGAGTGGTGCTTTTATTTATTTAAACGATTATTTACGTTGATTTTATTTGGTTTGACACAACTTACTAACTGCAATTAAATGATTTGTATTTGTATTGTAGAAAAGTTGAAAGAAGTAGGAAATAAGAAGATTTATCAACATGAACAGTCGACGAGCTGCCAGAGTAGTGTTAAAACACACTATTAACCAAAAAGGATAACAGAAAGAATTCACTTGAGCAAAGCCCAATTTCTAAATTAAAAACGTAAAACATATTTTGTAAAAAAAAATAAATGAATGATGTTTATTTTTTATTAATATGTACTTCTGAGTATTTTTAAACAAATCTTGTTCTTAGCTGGACATAGCATTTTTCAGTTGCCCGTCATAATCGAGACCTGAAGTTTCTTCTTATAAGATTTTTTACAAGCAAACCCTCGAGCTTTTAGCCAAATTAAAACTTAGTCGATTTCAGACAAACGTTGCATTTTGCTTGTCACTCTATGACTTCAAACATGATCAGAACATTTTTTTAAATCGACTTAATACATAAGGCATCGCAGTAACTGTGTAACCTAAACCTAGCAAAAAGTTTGAAATAACTGGAAATATTAAAATACCCCCTGAAACCATTATGTATCAAATAAACATCACGTGGAATGATATTTATATAGCACATAAGTAATCAATCAATAAACTGAATGAAATGTAGTAAAAGTTATATAAAGTTTCATACACGACGAAACGAGCCGACTATTTATATTCTCTACAAGCATGCAAACTGGGTCAAATTTATCTATTGTCTGTTAACAGTGGGTAGTGTTTAATGCTCAAAATGTCACTAGGTATCAACTAGGAAATATGTGGTCTTCCTAAGTTTGAGCATCATTGGTCTAGTTTTATTCTGTTGTGTACTCCGAACCAGCAATGGAGCTTTAATAACTAGTGTTTTCAAGTCAACGTGTAATTAATTTTGTCTTTTTCTCTTTAAATTAGTTTGTTTAACCTAACGTTTGTTGTAAAATATCCTCTAATTTTATGCATTTTATTTTATATGTGTTTGAAGTAACGATTAAGTAATACTATTGTACTTAGATGTCAATTTAATGTCTGGCCGATTTTGACCATTATTCATCTCAAGTTACCGGATCCGGACTTGAGTAAAATTTGCTTATTATTTTATTTTATGTCCGACTTCTTAAATTAATTGTTTGGTTTTTATATAACAATATTTCGTTTTGGGGAAAGACCAGTTGTGACGTACGCCGAATTTGTAATACTTGTACTTTAATAAATATTGGTGATTAGTTTAACCCTGCATCCCCGGGTACCCGGGTGCCCACCTGGTCATATTTTTGCTGATAAAGAAAGAAAAATCTAAAAATATCGGCCTGGGCATCAAGATCCCCATTATTTCACTCTTTTTGGAGATAAAAACACAATCGTCAAATTTTTTCAATTTTTTTGAGATATCGTAAACGACGTTGGAGTGCATGTGCTTAGCGGAGACGCCCGGGCACCCGTGTACCCACTAGATGAAAAATTGAATTTCTAATCGGTAATCAATCAATATCATTAATGAGGTAACAGGGGTTAATAAATAAATTATTACTATAATTTTCGAGGTATACTAGAGTATATGTACATTCCTCCAACGCAAATACATCTGATTGTCGATGAACTATTCTCATCGCAAACAGGTTTCTCGCAAACCGAACAAGATTTTCGTGTTTTCCGGCGTCTTTTGATCGTTTCTTTGTAACATATATAACAAGAACCTATAATTTTCTTCCTGTGTGTACTCTCTCGAGGTTGAGCTTGCCTTTCAGGAACACCCAGCCTGTGGTCCGATCACGCTTTCAATCGCAATTTTCATGTTGACGTTGTGCATTATTTGGCCATTCGCAGAAAGGGTTTCGCTAGTTCTTCGCCCAGTTGACGCAAGAGTATACGTTGCTGATTAGTTTTCTTTCCAATCATCTTGTTCTCATAATATATTATATATAAAGCAAGAGTGCCTATGTCTAGGACATTGAAAAACATAGCAAGCGGCCATGTTTGAGTACGCCAGTGCGTGATGTATCGAGTAATCATTTGATCCATAGTACAGTACGTATCTACACCGGTTTTATATTTATTATGACATGAGATCATGTCAGGTTTTCTCTTTCTATCGTCATTCACAGCAGTATCAGAGTGCATTTTCGACAGTAAAGGTACGGCTTAGTTCTTCTTTGGCACGTATGTACGAGCAGAGTGTGAAAACCAAAGAGAGTAGAGTATTCTTCTTTAGATTTATGGGGAGCCATTCGTTTTGGAATGTAAGGCTTATTTTTTCTTTGAGTACCAACAATAGTTAATTTCTATGACAGTACGTGCTTAGCAAGAGGTAACGTAGTGAAATAATTATCCATAGCGATATTTCTGCCACTTCCTCTGAATGCTGCCGCAAGTTCTCTTACAACCCTCTCTCCTTGATTTTTTTCACGAACATTTCCAGTTTTTCATGTATAAATAATCCCATTCTGAGCGTATGCATTCTCGGCATCACAGATCCACCAAATTTTGATCCCATACTTGGCTGGCTTAGAAGGCTGCTCATAAAGCTGCTCATCATTTGTCAAATTTGCTTGTACATTTTACTCAAGTTCGTATTGAACATTGTCCAAATATTATTTTGTAATTGCAAAGTTATTTTATGTGACACCAGTAATTAAAAATCATACAAAATTTTCTTGAAAATAGTGTTTCACCTTTGCTAAGGCAAGCAATCTTTTCATACTGGCAGGTGTGGAGGTCCAACTTAGAGTACATTTTCGGGAAAACAAACATTGTCAAATTCATTCAAATTCAATTAAGGCTTATATAAAATTAAGCCAGATAGCTATTTAAGTTTGAATATCTGGTTAATTGTTTGGAATTAAGTAATTGTCAAATAATTATTATTAAATAAAATGTTCTCAAAGTAATTGCGATGTTTATGGAGATCGGTTGAGACCGGTTTGTATATATACATGTATTGAATGAAATTGAAATAATATGATTTTGAAGAATCTTTCTATTCCTGAAGATGTAACTGCGTAGGTTACAATGTTACAATTAGAGTTATTTTCTTCATAATTTCATGCAAACTATAAAAATGACATAAACCATATGATTAAATATTCGCATTTGTGCTTTCACCGTGGTCTGTAAAGCTTTTCGTTATTGTCTTGTCTGTTCTCTTCGGCTCTATTTGATATCGATATCATTCACTCGATCAAGAATAAAATAATTTGCAACTGTTGTTTTCACTTTAGTCACTAAAATCTACAACATACGAAGAAACAAATAGCTACTTTGCATATATGAAGTATCCACCTCACTCGTGCTACATAATCAGCTAAAACTGTAGACCTTTGACCATCATAATGATTGAAATAGTAAAGATTTGCTAAAATTTGTGTGGAAAACTATTATTAATATGTCTGCTAGAATAGCTAAGCAAACCCCCTAAAAAGGGCTATTTTTTGCAAAAATTTTCTGAATTGGGAGTAGATATTTGTTTGGAAAAATCCATTTTTAAAACTATATGATTACAAAGTTTGTGAATGAATTTAATCTTAAAAACTAAAAACTTAATCTAATTCATAGACATCGGAATATACAATTATTCACATACATAACGTTCTTGTAAAATTTACACGCACATCAATCGGATTGTATATGTTAAACAGTGTGCATAGTTCTGGTCATGTTGTACAATTGATCCATTTGGATCTCGATAGTCACAAAAGTAGGGTGTAATTGTACAGCTGAACATCTCCAAATATGTGATTTTGAAGTGAATTTTCAAGAAATTTAACTTCTGGAACTGACGTTTTTTGTTGCTTGGAAAATTCTTCAATCGACTATCAGAACTTTGCTGTCTCGAAATTCAATTGTTCCGACTTTCCTTCACGATAGCCAACTCCAGATTAGTTTAGTCAGGAAGCCGAAATTGGCTGTTTATCGAGTAACTAGAAAAATTTATAGGAAACATTATTTTACTGGTGTTTCTTTTCTTATTTTAAAACAGGACAAATTTAATTGGGGATTTTGCGATTAATTTAATTGACTTTCAATAAGATATTCTGTTAAATCTAAAGCTTTCATCCCAGAATATAAAAGCAATAAAGAAAAGGTTAAAAAGCCACAAGGAGTAAATACAATTATATATAGTATTATAGGTTGGAGCAAATCTAAACAAAAAAAAAGTTATTTAATGTAATATCGCTAACAATAAAACGTATCACAGAAAATAACTTATAATCATGATTATGCTGCTTGTAAACACAACCACCTTGTTTAACATTAAACATATTTTTAATTTACGTATATACAAAGTACTCGTTTAACTTATTTTTTTATGCAACTACATAAAGTTTGCCTTGGTTTAATGCGGATAATCATAATAAACTTGCGCACAATGTAGTTTGTGTGCATCATAATATAATACGTTAGGTTTCGCCGCATCCAGTCAATAATAATGCAGCCGCGTACGTGAAAGATAATTAGTTATTTGTTTGTGGTTTTAATGAACGTTGATTTTACATCCTAAAGTTTCAGAATCGCTAGTTTACGTGACGGGGTCTCCATTAATTTTTCGATGATGCACGGTTGGTAGTAATTTGTGATTTGGCAGTTTCACGAAAATCACGTACTGATTCATTTCCCAAAGATTACAGAAGTCGCTTAATAATACGCGTTGAAATATTATGGGTATTGTCGAGTATAATTTCGTAAACTCGGTGGAGAAATGAAATAGAATTGAGAAGTGAAATAGACATTCAGGCGAGTGTAATCCGCACGTGGTCTTCGTCACTGGAATGGACAATGAGAATTAAGAACAATGTATTCAAATCACCACAATCAATAAAACAAAGTATATGTTGTACATATATCGTTGGGTATCATTTCATATTTCATATTTAATATTAAAATTGAAAAATAAAACAATTGGACAGTGACAGGGAAAAACTGTAACGCATCGCCATGTTCGAGGCATGTACGATAAGTAGACTAATTTCAGCTAATTCAGTCGCGAACTCACCACCAAGTAGGCTTGTAAATAGTGCCCGGAGACTATATCAAACTGACGAATATAATCGAACTGCAATCAATGTTAAAAGCTATATTTAAAGCAATTTTTAAATGGTCTGCATGTTACGTAAAAGTTTGGAGGACATACGTGCGTAAGTGTTGAATACAAAACAGATAAAGCACGATGAGAATAAAGTAAGGTCAAGTGCGGATTCCCCCATGATCAAGATTCACTTTCTCGTATAAGATTTTCTCCCGAGAAGAAACTTTATTGACGTTCCTTTCATGTTTATACGTGCGCGTAAAGTTTTACTCCCATCAGTAAAATTTGCCCTTTCAGGTAAATGCATTGTACATTTAGAATAAGGATAAAATACCAAGTCATTGGTGTAAAGCCACCGCATCCTATAAAGCTTTAATAGAGAAGTCGGTAATTTAAAATAAATATTTGGACCGTACACGTTGAGATTGAATCCGGGTCGTTAATTCTTTTACAGTTTGAGTTACTGCTTCCACTACAGTTATATTAATTACTTAACAATTATTAGAAATTATTGCAGCTTATATGATTAACTATGCAAACTAATTATCCAATTAACAATTTTAAATAGTAGTGAAATACCGTAAAGTGTAGATTAACCAGAATGTAATGTCGTTTATAAATCAATCTCGACGAATTTTAATAAATGGGAATCCAATATACATAATAATTTTATTAATCGACATAATTTAAAGTTTATTTAAGGAGGCTAATGCCGATGTGTTGGCATCGGTATGGTGAAAGAAAGTAAGAAAGCGACAGTGAAATAATTTTAAAAAACGCGGCAGTCTACTTTCTAGTCATAGATAACTAACATCCAACGCCATCGATTTTGTTTATTTGTCGTGGAACTGTTATGAATAAAAAGCTATCCTATATATAAAATGGCAGCTTTTGAATAAAATTAGCGACGATGGACATTAATTAAAACTATCTCTACTATAGTGTTCTTTATGATTAAATACAGCGCGAAAGAAATGCCAAAATTGCACCCTGATGTTTATAATAATCAGTATCCGAAAAATTTTCATACGTTTCTTGCTTTCTTTTTGCCTTAAAATTCATTCTTTTCTCTTCCCACAAAGATATATTTTCCATTGTATTCAGCATAAACGTCCTAGAATAAAATTCGTTTCAAACAGCAAAGCACCAAGTATGCGCGTGAACTGTGCGCAAAGATCCTAGAATAAAAGTCGTTCCAAGCAGCCAAGCGGCAAGTATGCGCGAACATCCTTTTTAGAAATATATCTTTTAATCGTAATTTGATTTGTTGACGAAATAATCGCATACGCTCGTTCCATTGCAATTCCACCAAGGTTTTTACTTACATACGTTTGCTGCTATTTGAGACTCGTATCTGCATTCTATACCTATTATTTTACAATCATACAATTAACATTCGCCACCATACCATTCATACAACGTCGATATAAATTAAAATCAATACATTTTCAAATTAATTCAACATACGCACTAATTAACACCCAGGTATAAATTTCAATGTTACGAATTAACTTCGGTACACCACTGCGATCACGTCTAGTGTAAATTAACGCCATGCGGGAATTGATGACGGACCTCCTACGGAGTGGGAAAATCGCACACACAACAACGTGTTTTCATTTACCCGCACTCCGTTATGGAGAAATTAATTTTATTGACAGTCAACATGGAATTCAGCTACACAGACATTGATTTATCGCAGTCTTTCTATTTTTCCAAAGGACGTTTGTAGGAACATGTTCGATTGCCGCTTGTACTTCCTAGGCGCGTTCATTGTGACTGTTGTTCCGGCTACCTTAACGTATGAATCATCGCAGCGTACATACGAGACCTTTGTTTTGGCATCAACGCAGTACAGTAGATTTTACATAATATGCAGGGGAATACTAAACGTGGACGGTTTTTTTGTTTTTTTTTAAACGTAATTAATTCAATATTTAAAATATTGAGAAGTTGTCGTGAAAATTGCATAAGTGTCCTTTGAACAGAATTTATCATTTTTGTGCATTTGTGGAAATTATTTATATTTTACTACTAGGGGGTTCGTAAAAAATATAAATAACTTGAACAATTTATTTCAGAATATTTTTATCTTTACCGTTTTATTTATTCATTTCTGGCACAACTGACACAGAACGCACATTTACAAAAAAAACATTCAAAGCCTCCCTTTTCGATCTGATTTAACACTTATTTGTTTTACAACATTATTGTTAATCATAATTCGGTCGTTGGCGAGAACGTTGATTTATTGCATAATTGTATTTTCATATCATTTGAAACCATTTTTAATTAGGCCCTTCTTGACGTCTACAATATATTTGAAAGCCTTTCGTTAATCACCACACACATTCTTTTACATACAAAAGACGCTGTTAAAATAAACGAATTGCATCAATTATTAGATTTCGTTTAACAAATATTTAAGGAATCACACATATTTTTCCTGTGACTTGCGTAATCAACAAATATAATAAAATTGGAAATTTATAGAACTACTAAATGTCCCTATTGTGGCACTACACATAATACGATTCCAAATGAAGTATTTCCACTGCGGAGAGAAATGAAAGAACGTAATGCGCTGCCGGGCGTATTTATTTTTTATACCCTTTTTTCAACGCCACGAAGTACCACTTCGAGCTTTTCTCAAGTCTCGGAAGATTTCATTAAAAGTGCTTTCGTCTATTCTGTGTCCTCTATTGTCGTGTAAAATCCGTAATTTTTTATATTTTCGCGTCGAAATAAATTTGTGCGGATTATAGTTTGCAAAAACTTTTATTGGTTATATTTATTTATATTTAATACGAAATGTGTCGAAATGTGACAGTCGGAACGTATAACAAAATACAGTTGCATAATTTGAAAGCTTTTTTTTAACTACGTCAAAGGCTCAATATTAAAAATATTGAATCACGTGATGACCTAGTCACTGTTTAAATCTCAAAAATGTTGCAAGATGACGCAGTGCAATGTTTAGGGTGCATGATACTTCAAACCACTGAATTGCCTGAAAGGGCAATTGGAGGATCAATGGTTTCTGACTAGTGATGAAGACCACCGTGATTAAAGCAAAGAGTTATACAGAAAATCAATAAACATCATGTAGATGATAAAGAAAGAACCACCATGACAAAATCGATAGTAAAAAAATCTACTAAGAGATGACAATTTAAAATAGAAAGAAGAGTATAAATGTATCAGAAACGAAAGACTCCTAAATATCATCAGCTAAAATATGGGGGAGGGGGATCTTAACCCAATCCAACTAAAGACAAACTTGCTCTAAAGAAATCCCTAAGCAGTAGTCATCAATTTACCATTACCTATTTCGTTAGATGCGAGGGTATGCAAGGAGAGCGTTCAATACAGCAAAACACCTGTAGGAGTATACAAAAAAAATCGTAAGGCAACGACAGAGAAAATCATGGAGGGCATGCTGTGATGGAGTCAAAATCTCACAGGCAGTCACATTGAAAAAGACCCTCTCTAAGAATCCCCAGCAGGTTGCGGGAGTGCTAAGGAGAGAAGATGGCAGCTTGACTGACCACCTTTCAGGCAGCTCACACCTGCTGATGGATACACACTTCCATTTTAGTGTTACGATCAACGAATATCCAGAGGAAGTCAATGAGGAAACTACCGAACCTAATGAAGAGGTCTGGACGATTGAACAAAAGTGGTAAACAAGGAAGGGATAGAGACAACGATGGACGAATTCTCTCCGGACCTGATAAACCTGATGGCATCCTACCTTGCTTCCATATTTGGGGGAGATGTTCAGGTCCAGCCTTGCGTATGCATTCATACCAAAGATGTGGAAAAAAAGTCAGAGTTGAGTTCATACTCAAGCAGGGAAGAACTGAGTATATAGCTCCCAAGGCATATAGCACATCAGCATGCCGTTCTTTTTCGTTAAGGCTCTGGAGAGGCTGTGTGAAAAATGTATACTTGCACTACAACATACATACACCCAAGGGCGATCGACCAAAACAGCCCTACAGCCAGTAGTGAGCTGTATCGAGAAGTCTATAGCTAACAAGACACGAGAAGTCCAAAGAAACAAGATGTGTAACCAGCACTGTGTAACTGAAATTGTAACCTGCTGGCTAACGGAATAGTCAAAGTAAGGAGATATGTTCATAACTAGCCTTGTAGATAGCCTCTATCGCAAGGTGGTGCGCTTTCAGCCTTGCTGTGGAACATGGTCTAGATATCTTTCTACGAGAACTGCTCTGGGAGGGCTTCATCACTGTAGTTTATGCGGATGGTCAATCCAGGTCTGAGGGAAATTTGATGGGACTCAAATTAACAGAAAGTTTATTAACAGTGATCACTCCTTATCGGTTAATCCAGACAAAACAGAGATGGCCATGTTCACAAAAAAGAGAAAATTAATGTTAAAGGCGCCAACGCTCTTAAGCAAACAATAAATTAGTACAGGGGTCAAATATCTAGATATAACCATGGGTTATAAATTGAATTGTAAATCATACCTAGACAACAAGGTAAACAAACTTATAAGAGCAGTGTCAGTGTCGCAGAGCTGTAGGCAAAACTTGGGGGGAAAACAATAATGTGGATATACACACCATCATGAGGCCGATGTTAACATACGGTGCTATTGTATGGTGGCAATTACATGACAGTCGCGTGGATCGAGGGAAACAACAGTCGTACAGGGAATCGGAGGGCGGGTACGCTAGTCCGAGGTGCGGTTACGATGATTAGCTGCGGATCAGAACTTGAAATAAGACCAGCAATGTATGCGAAAAACGCTGGGACGAAACAGAAGGCTATAATCTCTCTAAGTTGACACAACAGTATCCGAATTCAATAAAAATAATTCAATTAATAAAAAAAAAACGCGATTGCTCAGATCTCGCCCGCGTCGAGGCCAGAGTTTATTAAACATTGAAACTTTAACGCAATACCAAATAACTCGGCAAGAGAATAAACAGGTGCCCGGAAAATATCCTGTCATTCACAGTTTAAACGACAAACTCATTGAGACGTTTGAAACCTCACCAATAAAACTTCTTTCGCTCATGCGAGAACATCTATTCCGTTCATGACATCATTTCCAACTTCCAGAGAAAACCGACGTCGAAGCGCAGATACGGCAAAAAACAGTTTTGCTATTAATGTCAAGTTTCATTTATTTTTACTATAAACGGTAAATCTGTGTGCGCGTTCGTCCTTGCGCGGCAAATTTTATGTCCTAACGTTTACCGTGCGGTGTTTCGTCGTAAATTAATTACACTTTAGTCGCGATGCACTGTTTATTTTACCTTTGATTTCCACATAAAACGGCCAACTGCATCATAACCACACGTTGTGACGCTTTTCGGCGAAATTGGTCGAGTAATTTGCTTGAAAATCGCCGATTTATTTCCCATGCGAGGGGTCTTAATTACATGCAATTTTATCAAAGAGCGAGGAAGTTCGAAAATAAGGGAAATGACAGATTAATTGGTCAGAAAAAGTTTATTACGTCGACATAATTCGATGTGTTTAAATTGACTTCCCTACGTTAATAACTCGAGACCGTGTGCAAACTAATCAGTTTCGCAAGTAAATTATTTCCGTTTTAGGAATAATTTAAACTGAGTTATATAGTAACTTGTTACAATAATCAAAAACGTTATTAACTAAATATATTAACACTAAATTAACCAAATATATTAAAACTTTGCAACAATTCGCCGGTGCATCATCAGGTTATTGTATTTCTTATGTCAGAGATACCGTTTTATTATTCGGTCAGGGAAAATAAGAAGTGGTGCGGGCAAAAAGACACGTATGCTTTGTGAAAATAACATTGGCCACGCAAGCAAAACTCATTCTTAAGTAGGTTCGTATGGATGGCAGAACTGGACATGTACACGTATATATATTTCGGACACTAGGAATGTGTTTGTCAAGCAGAAGAAAACCATATAAATTATTGCAGGTGTACAACCAGCTGTGCCAGTTTATTTAATAAATATGGTATAAGGGTAGTGTATTTGATGTAATTTTCTTAACGAAGAATTAGTGAGGTTGGGCTTTCGAAGACTTACAATGACGCAGCATACAGTGGACTATATGGGCTCAAAATGTTTTAACAGTTTACCACCTGCAATGAATAATTAAACAAATTTCAGGAAATTAACAAACTCTGTGCTCATTTTCTTTACGGAAAATGCATATTACAATATTTATAAATACTTAACTGATTTAAAGTAGATGTACGATGTTACTTACTCGTATTTATATCTACGATCAATATCTATCTATTTATCTATCTATCTATCTACCTACGTTTTGTGACAAATTATACATATTTTGCTGAGGTGTCGTCCTTCCTCAGATAACTTCACGACACATCGTATCCAGAAGATTGAAAATTTTTGCGCGAGGTGTATTTACGGTATTCGGAACTAAGAACATATTTCTCATAAATTACAAGATGCGAAATGTGGAAGAGAAATGTCTGTTGTTGTTGATCTTAAAATATTAACTTAAAAAAACACCGCTATATCATAATATAATCCAATTTCGGGGTTTCACTTCCGCTACACCTGTTACACCTCATGAATTCATTTCTTGTTGTTACTGTATAGCATAAGTAATTTCAATGTTGAAGTTTTGAAGTTTCTTTATATGGTTTTTATTTTATTCTTATGGTTTGGTTAATAATATATTAGTAATAAGCATCGTTTCCCATTATATTTCCTTGTATGATGTATACGAAGCTACCATACATCAAGTCGACCATAAAATTTGTAGCACATTTATAACATTTATTATACAATGTTTAACAGTTGATTTCTCCATTGATGTATAAATAAAATCAGCTAAGAGGGCAATTTCAAAAGTAAGGTCTCATATATTTTTAGATATACAAATAATCGTTTGTAGTTTCTATAATAGTTACATCATTTTAAATATTGAAGAATGCTTCATTTTTTGTACTTAATCGCCATTGTCATACCAGCTCGTTGACATGTCCTTCAGGAAATTCTGCAACTCATCTTTCACCTTGTCATCGTTGCAGAACCGCCATCCAGACAAATTTTCCTTCAACATGGGTAGTAGTCACTCGGTGTCAAGTCCGTACTGTATGGTGGGTGGATGGTGACGTTCAAACAGCGACTGTGTTATGGGTTACGCGTGGGCGGGCGTTGTTGTGGAAAGCTTACGCCCTTTCTCAACATTCCACTTTTCCGGTTCTGAAATGCCCTCAATGTTTCATAGTACCTGTTAGCGTTTATTGTTGTCCTGGGAGGCAGAAAGTTGACCCCCTTCTGGTCAGTTGCATTGACTTTACCAGCAGATTGTGTTTAAATTTTCGAGGCTTAGGCGAAGAAGGATGCCTCCACTCTCGCGTTTTATCGCAGGTGTAAAGTGAAATGCCCAGGTTTCGTCATCCGTGACAATCGAGGCCAAAAACTTATCCATTTCGTTTGCATAGCGGCGAAGAAATTTGCGAAAAGAATCGACTCGTTGCCGTTTGTGATCTTCTGTCAGCATATACGCGGTACCCGTCTTGTACACACCTTCCGATATTGCAACTTTTCCCTTAAAGTCCTGTAGATGGTGCTTCGAGAAATCTCAGGAACCAAAATGCACAGAGCACCTTCCGATCTGCGCAACTGGGCAAACTTTGCACTTATCGTATGCGTTCAACGCGAGCTTCTTTTTGAATGGCTAACAACTCAAGACTAATAACAAGGTGATTGATAGGCCTGCGATTTAAACTGATTTTTACACACTTTTCTTCTCATCTTGCCATTTGCTTCTTTCGAACACACTCAACTCAAGTATAAGTAGTGCGAAAAAACTGATTGGTTGAAATAAAATTGATGAGAGAACTTGAAATGTACTAGGTGATTAATTAGTAAAAGTAAAGGTAGTAAGATTAATGCAATTTCCATAATAAAACGAACGCCATGTACATTAAAAGAAAATGTTAAATCCAAGCAACTTCCCAATTTAGAAAAATATCCCGGTATTTTGATAAACAATATAATGCTGTCGGTTTTCTCTTTGTCCTCCAATCCTATAACCTCGCATTCCCTCATTAAGTGCCTCTATCCATCTACACTTTTTATCGAAAACACGTATTGCGACTTGTATTGCTAATCCCCTTTAAATACCTTTTTTTTAAACAATTTTTTCTGCCCTTAGATATGTAGGCTTTCCGATATGTGTAAATTTGCACATGTACCATGTGCCTTACTTTCCTTACTTTACATGTGCCCCCCCCCCCATCTTCATGAACTCAAGAGATCACAACACCCTGTTTACTAATTCCTGCTCCACCTACACATTCAAGGAATCTGACCAGCTTTCCAGTCAGATTACTTGCACCTGCATAGTACATTAATACAAGTATATAATCCGCGAAAGCTATCGACTGTAGCTAGGTATTTCTTTGTCTTGTTCCTACATCTTGACAATTTTTCCGTACCTTCGCACATTATCCATATCCAATATGCATAGATTGAAAAATAAAGGGCTGAGTGGGCATCGAAATATCCTTGGGTCAGTAACCATGGCATACAATTTGCTTTCCTCTTCCTCCTAATTACCGACTGCCTTACTGGGAACACCCACGCCATGAACAAGCGACATGGCCCATACCGTCTTCATTTTTTCAATCATTAGTAAAAGGTAATATTATACTATACCTAGCGACGCAGATAAGATGGACCCTTGAGGGACACTGACGGACTGTTAGTAGTCGAAGCCACAATATACTTAATATTGGGACTTCTGGATTAAAATCAGACTGGTAGCCTATAAGTCCTTATTTATGGGCGCTCTTCTGCTTGCTTGTTAGTTCATTACTCACCTTTTCTCTCCTCAACTGAAAAAAGCATGATTGCAGGAAATAAAACAGGTGTGAATTATCCAGGAATTTTCAATTCTCTTTTATTATCATCGTTAATGCCTTATACGTGGTATTTGGACAAATTAATTTTTCATATGGCCATATCTCCTTCTTAAGGATTGGTATAAGTCCTCCAGATAATTTCAAAATTCTTACTTGCCTTCATGTAGTTTTTTCTTTACTCCCTTTATGCCTTGCATATATATTTATTGGTAGTTTTGTGATATGGTATCATATTTCGTCACTTCTCCACGTTTGTATATAAAACATATTCATGATTATTGAAAAGTTCGTTGTGAAAATGGGCATATAGCATGTATATGCCATTTATAGTATCACGATACCATATTTTTCGAAGTATATTTTGACAGTTTTTTTTTTGAAAATTTTTCTTCGCTCTGAACGATCGAAAATACTGATAAAATGTAACACTTTTAAATTTAACTCTGGTTGTCTGGTGTATTATTTTATGGAATTCATCATGAATTTTGGACAGATTTGAAATGGATTTTCCAAGTGTGTTTGCACGTTTGTCTATAGCTATCCATGATCAAATATATCTTCATATGTCATTCGTGGTAGGACGATTAAATACACGCCACGACACATATGGTTATGAAGTTCTCATCCTAATTTTCTACAGCGTTTACATCTTTGCCGATGAGTTTATAAAGTAAATATAAAGAAATGTCGTATTGCCTAAGTAATCAACATTAAACCAATAGAAAACTTTTTTGCTTCCTATAAGTAATTGGGGTCATAGTAAATATGTAACCAAAAAGCGACAACAAATGAATTTAAACAGCATATAAAACATAATAAACAAAGTACATTTCCATTCTTGTACTTATTTTAGGAAAATTAAATGAAATAAATTGTCCGGAGGATTCCTCTGATAAAAATGCCACTTAATGCTCAAACAGACCAGAATAACTCTAGATTAGAATTCTTTTGATTCGGCGAAATAGCCGACAGAAACGCAAAGCCTTCCAATCTTTTACGTCTCTCCGTCCACGAATATAAATTACATCTTTTTCAAAGGAAGATCAAAGTTTGCGTTTCCTCCACAGTTTGTAGACGCAACAGACATGAAATGCGTCACCTAGGAATGGCGCGTTTGTTACAATGCATGAATTCTTCTAAAAGTTATTGTTACGTATAACACAATATAACTATCGCCTGCAATATGTTGTTCTATTATATTTTGGAATTACGTAATATTTTTAATTATTATTGCTAATAATTAAAATAGTTTGTTAATATTATGACTAACAGAATCTGCACTTTGTAATTGCATTACCGTATTATTAAAGTAGCACAGACTGTAAAAGCCAGAATATAAAATGGCAGTATTTTAATTAAATTGCATAATGATTGCAGGAAATAAAATTATAAATAATGTCACATTTAATAATTATTCATAAACAAATCGACAAGTGTTTATACAAGATTTTCAATCGACATATAAAGCGCAAAAATCAAGAATTTCTCGTTTCCCTTCAAATTAAATTGACACGTGAAGATGTTGACATATCTGAACCGAGCTGAGAGGATTTTATTATGCATCGATTATTGCGGATTCTAGGGCAAAGCGTGCCCAACCACGTCCTAAATGCACTTATAGGCAATAAAAGTAGGAAGCCGTAACTGAATAACGAAACGCAATCACGGTCGATCCCATTTAAAACCACAATATAGATTTAACAAAAAGTCAATTTAGAACGACACGTTCTGGATACAAGGGGTTATTCCATTCCCACAAATAATCGCAAATGTGTCACCCTATTTGGGTCGTTAACAAAATAACGTGGGGCATGATTTATTTTGCGTGTTCCATATTGAAACTTGCGGTAAATGACATGCAGGTTGTAACCCCTAAATATAAAATATACATTTAAACAATACATTATTTTGTTTGTTCTTTTTTTGTAAAAGTAATGTTATATAACAATTATTAATGGAAATAAATCACATATTGATTAACTGTCAGACCGGTGAAATCGTAAACAAATGTTTCTGTGTCATTTTACCGTTTATTTTTTTTGCAAAAATTTCTACACCAACTACTGGCATACAAATTTTAAACGCGATTCGTGCGTGTAGTTCAGCTATATTTAATTAGATGGAAAAAGACAACAATTTTCGAAACCACCGAATCAAAGAGGAATCGACGAGATCAAAGCATTTCAACATCGGAAATATTCCGCCTCGATTGCGTTATAAAATTTCCGATTTGATTAATGCCGCATCGAACGCAAAGACAAAACGAAAACTACCGGGCATAATCAGAAATGAAAAATGCGCGAGCTGTTGTACTATTTTTAGATTATTAATAATAAAATCCGAACGAGTCGTTCCTCGACACCGTGGGCAAGGCAAGAACCTAATAATTCATGTATTAACGCTCGGATAAACACAATCGGAGCGAAATGCGCGCCTAAATCATAGTTATTAGCGAAGAAATTGTTGACCTTACAGAAAGGCAACTCCACCTGATTGCCATTATTCGAACCGGAAAGTCTTCTTCCTTTTCATTTCGAGTCATCTTGTTCAAATCGCTTATACCGATAAATGCGAGTTAAAAACGTTAATCAACTTCGGGATTTCGTCGCGCGGATATTACTTTAATTTACTTTTATCGCTTATTATTATGTGAATTTTACGGTTTTCGTTAAAAATGAAATGTATAAAATTTTAACTGCATTTTAAATCCCCCATGATGTGCTTTGTTTGAATTGACTGACCAGAAAAAAACTGCATCTAGTTCCTTAAAATTGCTAAAATGTCGAAAAATGTTCATTTTTTCTATTTTTTTCACAATTTTTGACCACTAGCTGCCAAACTGTGTGAAATTTAGTAAACTAATCTTTAGAAAAAATATTCCTTATAATATAATTCATAATTCTTCGGAACATTGTAATACTGAAAAATGGTTTTTTCACATTTTCCAGCGGTGTTTTACATCGAAAATTCGAGATTTTAGTTTATCAACTATGTACAAGTTTTTCCTTAGATGGCGGTGTTGCAAGTGCAGATAAAGCTTGAAGTAGAGATGGTTTGAAATGTAAAGGACACAGGCCTGGCTATGCGAACTAACAGATTTTTAGTTTGGAACAGTCCATTAGCAGAAAACAGGGGTGATTGTCAAAGCAGCACTTCGAGCCACTAGACTTTTCCCGCCGCGCAACTTGATGACGTACATGTCCTTTACAGCCTGAAACTACTCTAGCCCTAGCAATAACACAAATGTCATATAGCTACGTACTGTGATTAATGTAATAAGACAATAACACATTGTACAGCAAAAACATTAAATACTTCAATATTAAAAACGAAAAACGAAAAGGCCACTTGCATTTTGCTAAGCCGGTAATCTGGATGAAAGACCCAAACGGTCAAGAAACCACGTGCTACGCATGCATTAATTATGCTGTTGGAACAAATAAGAGGAAATTGAAGTCAAAAGCATATGTTACAGCTTTGACTGCCTCACTTCCAGTGCCGCGCTCTGATGGTGTCGTACCACCTAAACCTCCGTGTCCTGAAATTATGTCCGCATGGGCACTCGAAAGTGTTTGCAATATCCCTATTATGCGGCCAATGTAGAAGATGAACCAAAACCGCTACATTATGGCTAATTTGTGATTATCGCAACGAATTCAGAATTTTTGACCTCATTTTTGAAGCGCAGGAAACTCGCCCAGAAGAACGTTGGCGCCACGCCATACCAGAAACGCCAAGCCGAATTTCAACATTTATATACCGTTGAAGATAAAATACGTTCACTTACTGCAATGACATCAAAGGTTTACTGAACAAATTGAGACTGGCGATTATTCATTGACGGTTCAGTTTCGAGTTTGAAGGTTGTGTTGTTGCATAAAACAAACAAAAAATAAATTCCATTAGCATTGGGCACAAATATGAAGGAATCTTATGAAATATTGAACAATATATTGAAGAAAATGTAAAATATAATGAACATAAGTGGAAGAAGTTTTTCGTTGTGGTTGAGATTCGCGAAGCAAAGTCGATCACTATCGGTGTAACGGCTGGAGAAAAAGAACTCGAAAACGAAAAACGGTTAAAATTTGTTAATGAAGAATGTGAAAGAATATCGATGATATATTGTTGCCGCCATTGCATATAAAATTGGGAATTGCTAAGAAATTAATCGAAATGGCCGTCAACGATAATGAGAAAGTTTGTTTCCAAAACTCAGCAATGACAAAATTTATAATGGTATTGTTGCCTATTTAAATACTTCCATTACTATTAATTTTTCGCAAATGCTTTATTACTTTCAACTGGTGTTCTCAATTGCCCGGAATATAAAAAATTAATGAATAGCGAAATATTCACGACCGTGCTGTCAAACAACCACCTGGAGCACTAAAAGCTGTAATCGAGTGCGTTTTAGGAAAGCATGGTGTATAGCCAGACGAAGCAAAGAAATTGGTGAAAACAATGCTCAATTACTTTCATAAAATCAATGCATCTATGACATTGAAATTACATTTTTTGCATCGCCACTTTGATGAGTTCTTACACCAATTGCCCACGAATCGGACGAACAAGGAGAGCAATTCCTCAATCAGGTCACCTAGCCAATGGAAAATGATACGAAGGAAAACAACTGGATGCATTGCTTGCAGACGTTTGTTGGTGGAGTCACAAGATATCCCGATATGACGATGCAAGTACCGAAGTGGCGGAGGACGATATATTTGAAGCACATACAGAAAGAAATATGCCATTGAATGTACTATCAAGCTCAAATGATGCATCAACTTCATAGGCGTCACCGAAAGCATCAACTTCAATGGATATTGATTAATTCATGTTTTTTGCCTTTTGCTACATTTTTCATACATTTCTTGAATTTTTGATGTAAAATGCAGCTGGAAAATATATTTTTTTTATTTTGATGGAAATAAAGTAAAAAAAGGGATCTTTGTGAATTGTTTACCAGATATGAGTTAAAAATTGTGAAAAAATATGTGAAAAAAGCATTTTCCAGTATTATAATGTTCCGAAGAATTATGAATTATCGTATAAGGAATATTTTTTATGGAGATTACTTTACGGAATTTCCCACAGTTTGCAAACTATGGGCCAAAAATTGTAGAAAAATGTAAAATTTTCGTCATTTTAGTAATTTTGAGGCACTTTCTTCAGCTTAGTTTGTTTTAACATTTTTTCTCCTAGTCTATAACTACAATTGTGCCGAAGACAGGAAAACAAAATTCCAATTGGTTTCCGAGATATACCTGTGAGAAAAATTGTTCTTCGGAAAAAGTCTTGATATACGTGAGGCCATAAAATCCGAACAGCAGCTAAAACTAACAAAACCAAAATGGAGTTTTGCTAGTTTCGATAAGTACTTCGAGAAATTCCACACGAGAAGTAGTTTGCACTCGATGCAGCAATAATATATGCCGACAAATCATTGCACCAATTAAAGCAGACTGTCATAGATGATTTGAAAATGATCAAAAATTGGTTTGATTTCAATTCATTAACAATACATTATGAAAAACCAAAATATGTATCTTTCACTTATTACCAAAGCAACCATCCACGTTTGGGGCCGCTGGAACTGTGCACAAATAACTCGATCATCACCTTTAAAAATTGAAGAAGCCAAGTCTGCAAGATATTTAGGTATTATAATTGACAATCATCTTCGATGGAATTTCCAAATAAATACCAAATAATTACCAAAATTAAAATATTTGAAACACTTTTTGGAATTACCACAACTCAATCCATTATATTATTCTTTGGTTCAAACACATTTGACGTGTGCGATTATTGGCTTGGAAGGTGTAGTCAATAATTATATAAAAAAATTAAACACCGCGCAGAAGATATAACCTAGTGAACAAACAGGCTCTTCAGTGAGGCTAGACAAATGGACATGCGGCAACTATATTGTTATAGTATATTAATATATATCTTTAAAAAGAAACAGCTAGTGACCTATCCAAATCATGATTAACATAATGTGTTAACAATTATAATTGTTGTTATTAAAAGCATGTATTTCCTTACGAAATTGTAGCTGTTATTAATTAGACCTCAACATTAGGTTAAAATCCACCTAGCCCTTATCGTTCAAGTGTTTAACAGACAATGGTGTTTCTATCTACCTATCTACCCCATTTTTCCTCTTCTGCTACTTGCTCCCTCCGTCAGTTGGTGTAGCCTTAACTCTTCCACATTACATTGCTGGATTTTCTCTGTTCTTTCTATATTGTTGTGTGATTTAATTATCACTGATTCAATAATCATCACTATCCTTCTCCTTTCCCATTATCTCTTCGATTTCATAATTCATTAGCGGTCCATATACCATTCTTCGTGATCATATTCGTACATAATGCATGCAACACACGAACTTATAACTGCTGGTCAACCGAAGAGTGTTCATCACTTGCCAATGGACAACCGCTTTACAGATTATTATTCGATTGAAACCGCCGTCTTATCAATTGGCATCGAACTGACTAGATTGAGCGGTTAATCATTTTTGACATTTACAAAATATTAATTATCTACTTGATAAAAAATTGCAAAACACTGACATTAAATTTACAAATGTTATGCAGTCAAGAACTTGACCTTGCCGTCCTACCTGTAAATTATAAAAATTTACAGGTATGTGCTTACGTATTTTGTTTCGTTAATAATAGGTGATGGACAAAAATGTCCTTTGTTACGGTATTCGCCATTTTAAAGAATCGTCGTCAAAAAATTAATTAGCATTTCATGCATTTTCAGAGTAACTTTCTCAATTAAAGTCGCAACGAATTAATTAAAATCCATTAGGGAAAGAGCCGAAAGTGTGTTTTCATAATTGAATGCGGAATATTTTATCGTCGACGCCGCATTCGAGCTAAATAGTTTTTAATGAATTGAAACGTTAAATATTTTTCAAGAAACTGTCGCCGACTTACAATCTTCCAGGTCGCGTTCCGCTTGTCAAGTCAAGTAGGACCTCACCTAGAAATAAATAATAATGTTAGTTAAATAGGAATACGTACAATAGAAAAATAATAAATTTAAAATCCACTGAATTTGCGTAGGTTTAACATGCTCACGTTCAGTCCTTATTAGTTACGTTGGGAACAATGGTTCTAATAAAAATGTTTAAAATATATTTTGGACGCTGTTAGTTAAATAATTCAAAGCGACTTGAATAATGAGAAGTAAACGAACACAATTCATAATTTGTCGTTATTATGTATCGTTAAATTAATAATAAATATATATTTCTAAGTTAATTAATTTAAATTAAAAATTGTGTATACGTCAAAGTCTAATTCAATTCTAATCATCATAATTTATACCAGAAATACTTTAACAAAAAAAATACATGTGCGACGCTCTTAATTATGAATTAATGTTACTTATGGATTTTTATTTATGAAATTATTTCCCTGCAATAATTCCCAATGTGAGGCCACGAATGGTCAAATATTGCTATACACGCCCCCGATAGAAAATTCTAACTAACAATTATTGTTCCAATTGTAAAAAATAAAAGTGCAGTTCTTTTAAGATATGTATAAGGATTTATTTCATGCAAAACAATTTTAAAACTTAAAAAAAATCGTTCCAGTGTTCATCAGACAGATGAATTCCTATCCTAAAATTTCATAGATAACTTCAGATGTAATCAAACTATATTTATTTTAATCAGCCACATCATTATGCAATTTTGAAGAGGACGTGTAAATATGTTTTCCAATTTCAAACCATTTTATTCGATCACGAGCTGCACTGAGCTGCAATTTATTATAGTCTGAGATTCCTGTCGAATAACAGTCTGGAAATATATTTTATTTGCAGTCACAAAAGTGCTCGAGCCATTATAGAAACGTCTTTTCATCATCCTCTCAACGACGTTTTAACGTATTTTTCATTCTTCTGTAGGAAAATCCTGAATTTTCCACAAGTAGTTAAAAGAATGTATTCAACTCAACTCGATTATTTGCAAAATTATTGTCTGGTTATAAGAAATAATTTTTGTCGGCGTAAAAATTAAATTGGAATAATTGCATCTCACGCTCGTTACACCCTACCGTTCTCACATTTAAATTTCATTCTTAAAATTTCAGTCATTGTGTGCCTCTAAAGTAGGTGGTCGGGTCACATTCAAAGGAATATCATTTGCGCGAGAATTCTCCATTGTGTTTGTTTATTCTTTGCTCTGCTAACTATACTTTCGGTGTACGTATTTGCGCGGTGAACATAAGACATGATTATTATGCTTTATACAAAAATGCATGAATTTTTTACGAGCTTTAGCGAGTGAACGTTTCGCCTGGGATTAAAATAAGTACAAGAATACACATCGTTTATGCGGGAGCCTTCGCAAGTCTCGATACGTCGTCCGATAAAAGTAAAACGTTATTTTACTTTAATTGGTTGCATTTTCAAAGGAAATGTGAAAAACTATTTTGATGTATTTTACGATAGTTCTACAATTCTGGTCATGTTTTCAATCAATTTCGTAGTTCCAGACGAATATACCACAAAATTGTATTTTCAGCGTCGAGTACGCTGAAAATACAATTTTATGGTATATTCAAATCAGAAACGAATGATTTCCTGCCTACCTATCCGTTTTAACATACCCGTATATTTAAATCCGATGTTAATTAAGTGCATAACAGTTATATTGTTTTCCTTTTTGTTCACGTTTATAAAGAAGGACGTTACATTCAAGAATTCTCACACCTGTCGCTTTAATTAAATAACAGGTGTTACAGAAATTGCATACCTTTGTGCAAATACTAAAGTACATCGATGCCACGAGAATGCCCCGCTCTTAGTAAATGTAGATCAACTATTTTTATTACAGTGTTACTAAATATAGGTTACACGTTATATAATTATTTATTTATTTATTTATTTATTAATGTTTTAAAATATCTCAAGTTTTTAGCCAGTACAGTTAACTTGGCCGTCAATTTGTTAAGTTTTACGTCACTGTTCTATCTTTGTTGATTGCTTGTCGTCCTTTTCTTAATATGTATAGAAATTTTAGGCACATAGCCTTGTTATATGTTTCCATATCTTTATATTTATTGCCTTGGATCCCCAGTTCTGTATACCTTGTTTCTTTAGGTCTACCATGACAGCCTCCTTTCACCTTTTCCTAGGTCTTCTCCTTCTCTTCTTGTAGCTAGGTACTCTCCAGGCTATTTTCTTTACTGTCTTGTCGTCTGTCGTCCTTTTCATATGACGTAACCACTGCATTCCTCTTGCTTTTATCAGTGCCTCGATCGTCGGCTCCCTGAAGATCTCATATATCTCGTCATATGACCTTCTTAGATCCCTATAGATCCCTATATCGTTCTAATTATCTTCCTTCCCCATATCATTAGTGTTTCCTGTGTTTTCTTGTTTAGCACCCATGTCTCGCATCCATAAGTCGCTGTTGGTGTCAGTATTGGTTTGTAAAACCTGTTGTACTTCGTGACATCTGTTTTGCTCTTATTAAATAATTCATCGCTCTCACATATGCTTGCTTGACTTAGCCTCGCATCTATCTCATTTTCTTCTCTACACTTGTTCGTTATTCTTGCCCCCAAATAGACAAATTTTATCTTAAACAACCCTGAGATTTTAAAAATTAGAGATTGTGACTAATATTGGATGTGTAATTAATTGAATCTCGTCTAGGAGTTGAACTTTTTTTCATTACATTAAAATTAAATTAAATTCATTTCAACAATAGCAACAATATGTATATATATTTAATTACGTGATTATTATTGCATTAAAGAAGTTGTAACAAATTTCACTGCCAATATATTTGCTCAACCAAAATGTTATTTTCTGTTGCTGACCCAGCGGAACATTTCCATTAAGTTGTCACCACTGAACTTTATGTTTCTTTGTAAGTGATTTAAGAAACGAAAGCAAAGCCCCGGCCCATAAATTACGAATCACAAAGCCAGAAAATCACCGAACAGTATTTCAGAAGTCGTTCTTGCCGGCCTGAAGCAAATTTAGCTTACGGCGGCCTGGATAATATTTTGACTTGATATATTTAAGGGACGCAGATGTAAAATTTACGAGCCGTCCCGACGCATAAATCTCATTTCGCGTATGCACAATAAAATCTGAATGCACACGATGGAGAAACTCTATGAAGTTACGAGTTTTTATTCGCCCGTTCTTAATGTCTACGTTTGAAAAAAATTCTATATATATATATATATACGTGTTCAAGTTTATGGTTGTCTGGAAATGAAAAATGAATCGCTGTAATGTTTATTTAATGTCAAAGCGTCAATTGAACGTAGCGTATAGCAGGATATATGAGAATTGTTGGTGAGACAATAAATAATCCTAAAAATATGGAAACGTACATGACGTAGTTACTGTGTCACCTGAACTAGAATTATGTAGATACCTGTAATAAAAGTCAAAAATCAAAATTGCTAACACAAAATTTATGCCACAAAAAGTTAAACCCACCCATCCAACGTTAACGTGACGATTAACAGTCATCTGGAATTTCACCAACGGTATAACATTGGTTATTTCTGTTTGGTACATTTTGTATTTTTGTATTTTTATTAGAAATATTTGTGTGTACATTGTAAAAATTTGAACCATCCATTTTGGAAGCGGCATATTTTTAAATCTTATTTTATTTTACATGTGCAGTTGAACGTTTACATAATATTCAGAAAATAAATTGGTTGAATCGAAATAGAAAGTGGTGTAATTAGTGACTAAGATAAGAAGTACACGGATCAATCGACTCAAGGATCTGATTGGCAACAGGTGTTTTCGATTAACCACCAAAGCTCGTCGTGCACCTTATTTTATTTTATTATCGCTTTCCATATTTATGTTGCACGATTAAAATCTTTGTTTGGAAGACATTTAAATAATCACGAGAACGTGGTCCAATGTTAAATTGGGTGACTTTTGAATTGTTTTAAGTTCCTTCTGCACCACAACAGATAAAATGTAGGGTTTTGAACATGCACTCAACTCCATGATGATAAATAATTATTCCTTGAAATATTGAAATCGCCATTAAAAATTTATATTATATTCAATGCACGATTACAATCTAAATTACATATCCGCCTGCTCCAGATAAAATATGCACTTCAGTCCGTAATATATAAATATCTCTTCCATTAAATATTGATTCCATTGTCATTTGTCAACGTCCTCATAGGTGCATAATTAAATTCATAAAATTCCGATTCAATCTATTCACAGTTCTAGTAAATTTTACATGCCTAGCATGCGCACGCAAAATCAACGTTCACATCGTTCTTGTTCCCACATGGCTAGTATTCCCTATGACGCAGAACAATATGTACCATGCGGCTTTATTGCCGTTTGAGTTATGACCAGTTCTTGAAGTATTATCTGACCTTTGAGTACGATGGTATTTCTTGGTTTTCTTTTTCCATTCCTCGCATGGCATCTAGATGCAGGTTATTTTATTTTGCGCTTTACGAGTTCATAACGCTATTAACATGAAATGTCATCACGCCGTAACAGGGCAGAAATTTATTTGCTAGAACAACAGCCATTTACCTTTCGATTTGATTCGGTTTTACATTTTAAGCGCACTGTTTATGTTATAAACCAATGCGATAAGGGGAATGTGTGCGGTTGCGTATAATTCAGGGATGTAAATATCTTAAGAAATAAATTAACAAAATGAAATTCAGGAACGTGAACGTGAAAATACAATAGAAGTGAAATACGGGATGAGCATAATAGTAAAATTTCAAATATTAAGATTATCGTGGCCATTTCGATTTTTCATGCAGACGAAATTAAACATAACCATCGTTTTTCATTTTATTTGTATAAACTTTAATATTCCAACTTGAGTCTAGTTATACTATGCAAATGCTGGCTGTTAATGCCACTTGAACTTTCTAAGCTTCTTATGACTTTCTGTTTCTCCAAAAAGCTCGTTTACCACTGTTTATCACTGTTTCTAACCAAACGAGAACGAAATGATGTAAATGAAATCAAAACTTAACTAGCAATATAAAAAATTGAAAAAGTTGAAACATATTATTATATTAAATTAATGTTTTATATTAGTTTCTACTGACAAAATCAAACAAATGAGCGCAACAATTATACACGATGAACGACCACTACAGCTAAATTTGTAGTAGAACAAGACAAAGTTTGTACAACAGAATGACATACGAAATTATTAAACGTGGTCAAGAAAATCGAAGAAATGTTAAACTTCCTGCATGTATATTTTACTAAAAATCGCACAAGAGATTAAAGTCGAGAATACGTATTACTCGTATGTAATAATAATAAATAATAATACGTATACGTGCAGAATGTTATCAAAAAGAGTCCAATAAAGTACTTAATGAGAGATAGGATCAATATACCGTCAAACAAACTTACTTCTAATAAAAATCTACAATATTACTGCGTGCGATAGGCATGGTGTGAAAGCATTGAAGGCATCACTGGATGATCACGACGATTATGTAACACTGATGGGTGGTGCAAATAATGCTATCACAGGACTAAATATCAATGGAAATTGAATAAGTTATTCACCACCAGATTTAAACGCTTTCGTAGTTCATGTACCAACTTGGAAAAATCGACCGATTCCAAATATATTCATTTGTGACATAAATACGACACTAAACGAGAGAGTTATAGAGATTACCGAATATAGAGATCATAGTTGGCAATAAAATATTAAGTCCTCGTGACTATACTGGTCATGGCTTACACTAAAAATTTCGTCCTTGAAGCTACGTTGATGCTAATTTTTTTATTAATGGAAGCACGCATTTCTGAGATAGAAGAAGAAGTTTCTACTCATTATTTTTATCAATGATTATACTGGTTACAATTAAAAAATTAAAATTTGAATTAAGTTTAATTATCTGCTAATGTGTAATTGTCGCCTCCAACGATTGTCGTTTCTGAACTATTAGAGATAGACATGTGCCGTGTATGCGGGACATCTCAGTGCTCTGCAACTTCATTCTTGTGCAATTTTATAGTATCTCGTGCCCAAATGGCCACTTTCGCTATGCGTTACGATATTATAATACAGAGTAGATAGTTACGGTTAGTCTTTATGAATGAGTAGTAGTTTTTTCCAATGATTCAATGTACAACGTTTTTGTTTCATCTGGCAGTGAAATTTATGAAAAATTGTACATTTTAAGCAGGTTGTGATTTTTGAAATTTGCCTTCTTGAAAATTTTGAATTTTATTAAATTTTTTTCCATCATTTTTCAATTTTCGTTTCCTTTTAATTTTTTTACAATTTTAACAGTTTCTTGGCAATATTTTAGTTTTTCGATTGGTGCATGAAAGAAGTTGGTGCAAATTGTGTCCCAACACAATTTACACCAAAAGGTTAATACAAAATTGAGTGTTAATGCTTAGCAATAGTTTTCATAAAAAAATCTAAATTATTACGGAACACCGTCGAAGAAATAAGTATCCTTTAAGTTTCATAAACAAAATTTTATATTACTACTCACATAGGGAAAAACAACATCAACTAGATACCAATTATGATTATTTTTCATACATATGTCTGTTGGGGAAACTAAAAAGAATTTTAAGAATGATACGGACAAAATTGCATTTTACTACAAGAAAACTATACGAAAATTGTTCTCTAATCTTAAACGAGCGATACCAATACTCAATAGATCTAATTTAATTTGCAAAATTAGTTATTTGGATTGCAGTTCATGATAGACATGTGTCATGTGACCAAACAGTACTTAAAAAGACGAATACAAAATCACAGATTGTACTTGAAAAATACAAGAACGACAAAGAAAAAAACGGCATTAGCACTCCACCACTTTTATTCGACCAGGACTTATAAGGAGCAAGGATTCTTAATTGTGAACACTTCAACTTCGGTAAGCGATTGATACTGAAGAGTTTTGCAATACTATTGATAATACAATTAATATTAGAAATTACGAGTCGGAAATTAGTTTGACTTTCCCATCCACAGAAGTATGACGTGAATAAAATGACAATTATTATTATTCTTATTCTTATTCGTCTAAATTTTTACATTGCAATTTCTTTTTTATTGTTGCTGGACGTAGTTTTACAAGACTATTAGCTGCAATTTTCATTCCTTCCTTAGACTTTTTTACTTTAATATTTAACTCGGCAATATCATATATATTTAATCCATTTATCGGTAAAATTCCATACATCACAAATCCACTAAGCATCTTAGCCCCGAGTCTGCGGCAAACATTGACCGATTGCTTTAATCTCTGCCTTTTAGTTGTAGGAGAGTTCTAATGAATTGCTCGTTTTATGATTATTTATGTTTACAGAAATCCTTATTTTAAGTTAATACGAAATGTTTTAGTCTTCACCTTATCGTTTCATAGTCATTTAGGGTTCATCAAACTAGTAATATAAATATTTATTGTTTTTATTATTTTACATATATTTATAAATCATGTTGAGTACATTCTTGGAGGGTACTCTCCGATTCTACAATGACTGCATCAACCAGTTGATTGCGGTTGCTTAGGCCATTTTTTAAAAGCGTCCCATATATGTGCTTTGGGATGTAATGGGGTAGCAATTCCATAAACGGAATATCTACAGCATTCAAATAGTCGATATCTTGTCGAGCTAAGTGTGGAGGAGTATCTTATTTTATCTTACGTGAATAAAAAATGGATCCCACGGAAGAAACATATGGTATTACATTTACGATTACGATGTAGAGTACAGTGCGGAGTTTAATTTCAAACAATATATATGGAAGGGTAGATCAAGATGAGGTGGTCCAGAACAATATAAGAGTTTTCGATGCCTCGTGGTCCGTCTAGAATAAACAGCTGTACTGAGACACTGGTGAGAGAGTGCAATGCAGAGGAGCACCCCTACGAGGTTGATCAACGCCACTAGAGGTCAACGATGCTGCATAATCACAGTGTTGGACGCCGTTCGCAGCCTTTCCACAAACTGAAATCTAATCACGAATGTCCGTTTTCGTACTTAAAATGTATATAGCATAATAACCACACTGTGTCTTACAACCTTAAAATTTAATAAAATAATGTGTAATTCTGGTTAACATATATTACATATTCATGAAAATTTTAAATGATTCTACATGGTTAGAACTGTAGAGCATTACCATATGTTTCTACATTAAATCGAAACCACATTAAAAATTGAAATTAACTTCTAACACCCACAAACCCTCTTTTAAAGTATCACGGGCGCAGAGATTTAGTTTGGACGATTCCGTGGGCGGAATAACGCGATTTAGTCGGTACATGCACGATACGGTTAACCATTGTGAACTAATTCGTAGCCCAAACATGTTTGACATTACCTGTCAGCTCACAATGCACCGTAATTACCTTGCTCAAATATTCGTTTGCCTCGAGTTTCGAATTCAGATTGCAACTGAAATTTGCTGGTTCGGTGAAATTTTACAATGCGGTGTACGTGAAATGTATAATACAGTCGCATTGAAGAGAAACTTCGCATATTGATCTTGGATGTGGATCTAGGATAATAATTAGCATAATTCGACATTTTTTTATTTATGCTCACGATCTACAAGAAAAAAAAACTAACCAGCAGTATAATAAATGGCTTTGTAATAAATTGTTAATTGCGTTTATTAAAATCCATACATTTAGTTATTTATGCAGTTTTTGTGTAATGGAAGTTTATTAATTTTTTTTTACATAACTCCTCGTACGACACGCGCCAATCCTATTAGATCGAAAACGTACCGATGATTTATTCGTGCGCACACGTTAAGTGTAAGAATGCGCAAGGATAATAAATGCAGAAATAAATCAAGATAATGCAAAACATATAAATGTTGAAATTTTAATTAGCAGGTTCGCTCGCGCGTGCAAATTGTTAATTTCGCGCAATCGGGAAGCGAAAACATCATTGGTAATTTACCAGACGCATGAATCTAATGCAGGAGTAAAAGGTCGAGGATGGGGATTGAATTGTGAAGCGGGTCGTTATGTGTAGGGCAACTAAACCTTTTCGTCGTATCGGATCGTAACAGACGGCGTAAAATAAACACGCGGACAAAACTTTGCACGGTCTGTCGCGGTTTCCAGCAAATAAGTTAATTGGATTTGCGGAGGCAGCTTCGCAGACGCAATTGTTTGAACTTGTCGGAAAAATTGCTTCTTGTTAATCTTGTCGCGGTGAAATCGGTTTTCTCTTTATTTTTATTTTTTTTTACTTTGACATTGTCTCGTCGTGCATTAACGTAATTTTCATCTATTGGAGTGTTTGTGCATGTTGTTCACGGCCTCGAAACGTCGCTTTCACAAATTAAACATTAAATAATAGAAGCAATTATTTATTTTACAAAACTGAAGCAGAAGATATTTAATCCAGTAATATGTTTGAATCTTAGCTTTCATAATTCCCAGTACCTCATGTTGAGTTAAATTATTCAGCAGGATTTTACCATCTTCTGATCGAACTGTAGTAAATGTCCTCGAGACCATACAAACATGAAGCTTCATCATAACTTGTAGAATCCCAGAACCAACCGTCCAAGTCCAGATCCTTAACAAACTCTTCAACTTGGTCACCCACGAATCAGAAGCACCCTCAATTACTAATTGCCAAAGCAAATCAATATTCTCCTCCTTCACATCTTTTGCGAAAAATGAGCACTTTAGGGCTAATTTTGAAGTACACTAACAAAAGATACATTCCCGAAACTCTACGTTCTTCCAAACGTTATTTTTCTCGCTGCATTCAAACCTAATCAGTAACTTTCAGGCCCTAGGTATAACTTAAATATATTTCAAACAAACATGCTTCCATTGTGATAACCTTCTTCGTTAAATTGAAAAATTAAAAGCATACCTAAACGCAGATCTGGTAATTCCTGCCTAGAACGCAACCGAAGATTAATGCACCTTTATTTACCCACATCGAGTAGACTTTTTGCGAATCTTCACGCTTAAGGAACCGAAAAACTATGTTGCATATTTCAATGGACATGATAAATGGTTTTCTTTCGCATTTCCTTTGTTATGCACTAACAAGTATAATTACCGCAAAACGTTATTGTGAGCGGCGGAACGTACAATGTGAGGCTTAGATTTCAGTCGGATTTTAGCACCTGTTTCGTATACGAGTTTTATTGCCAAACCATGATGTCGGAGCTACGCTCGACTACGCTGCGAGATTTACTTCGTTTCCATAAACATCGCCATATAAAATATAATACCTTGGCAATATTTTGTGGTTAAATAGCTCACTGACGTAGTAGTGTTCAAATGTGACTTCGACATTTTCTTCTAATTTATTTATTATAAGTTAAGTTATATTAGCCGTCCATGGCAAATAACGATTTTCTGAATTAAAAAAATTATTTAGAATATTAATCAATTCATAATTCCCAATAAATATTTTTCACAAGTAATACAATAAATTTATTAATCATTTACATATTTACTACTGATACTGAGAAAACAAATTACATTAAGCTTACGGGAGGTACTTTGCCGGAACTTTTACTCCGATAAGTTTAATAATAGGCGGCGATGTGAAATAAATTTGTCAGAAACATGGAATTACCTGTTCGGTGAGCAAATTAGTGAGCTTTCTGCCTGTTCTATTTCGGTTGGAAATTTACGGCCACGAATTTGAATTAATTAGGACGAAACTTTTAGAACGTTTTGCAGGTGCGATAAAATCAATTTTAAAATTATAATTTGAAAGTATTGATCTAATAATATTAATGGTACTCAATGGGGAACAATTTATTGAAATATAAAGACAAATTTTCAGGGTAGTTCACTCGTAGCAGAAAAAATATTATATTTCATTACTTGTAAAACAAACTATTCCATCAAATCCGATTTGTTGATTAAAAAAAAACTTTTATTGCAATAATTCCAAAATAATTGCAAACTTTTCTTGCAGGTTTTAACACATTGCGTCAACGTTCACCTCGAGTTATAAAGATTCAGAAAATTTGAAATTATTGTGTGACTATGCGAAGCCATCTACGAGGCAATATAAAGCTGTAAAGTTGAAATTAAAGAAACCTTTAATGTTAGTTACGCCCACCTGAAGCACGACGTTGAATCTTTTACGATTCGCCAGCAAAGCCTTAATGTTTTCTTTTTGTCGTAAAAGGGATTGCTTGTAAAAAAGTTTCTCTCGGTAGCGGACGTCATTCACGCGGGAGAAAACGACGAACGTTTCCGCATCCAAAATAAGTTATTTTCAATTTACGTCGGTGGAGTTTTGAATTGCTTGATAAAATACGAGCGCGATTGGGGTGAAATATATTACTCGGCGGATTTGAAAATATTAACGCCGAGAATTGAGTAGAGGTAAAATTTGCATTTAAATCTACTGCTACAATTATTCTAATTCCATAGACTGTATGAGTGCAGGAATAATTATTATTATATTAAGCTCACCTGAAAAAATGCGATGAAATTATTGGAAATCCACGTGGGAATTGGCGGCAGAGATGAAGAATTAGATAAATATGAAAAATATTGCAATAAACTGACCAAGTGAATTAAAAACGAATTACTATGCTATGGATAATATCGAAAATATATGGAAGGATAATGCGAAAAAGGTTAGTGGGAGAAACTGGAATACAACTACAGGACTCACAGTGTGAGTTTTGGTAGGCAGGCAGGGGGGGGGGGGGGACAAGATTATACATTCTCTATAAATGACAAGGTATTCGTGGCATTCATAGATTTAGAAAAAGCTTACGACAGTGTACAAAAAAGGAGAAGAGTGAATGAAAAATTATAGCAACGCATAAAGAGTATTTATGAGAAAGCTATGTGAGAACAGGAAATCCACAATCGAAGGAATTTATAACTAAGAAGGGTTTAAAATAAGGAGTCCTCAGCCCATCCTTATTCAACTTATTATGGATGATATAATAAAGGAAATAAAGGGTGAAGCCAGGACACTAAAGGTGCGATATAAGATTATGGAAATGGTAGAAATATCAGAAAGTACATTTGCACACGATCTGGTAATTTATGCAAAAAATAAAAAAAATTACTATTCTACCTGAATATATGAAAAATATATGTATTACTAGATACTTAAGAACGAACGCAGACAAAACCAATGTAATGGTGATAGGGAAGGAAGACTAGACAAATAAATAAAAGTAGAAGAAAAAGATGATGAAGATATACCAAAATGGAAGAAACGACGCAGAAGTAAATGTTAGAGTGAAAAGCGTTGCTAAGTTATAGGTTTCCCTAGCAGTGCGTTTATGAGGAAAATGAAATATCTGCGAAGCCATTGGAAATGAGATACTTAGCTGGAGGAAAGGGGATTATGCGAGGTGATAAAATCAGACATGACCTAGTAAGAGAAGAACTGAACTTGAAAATATGAAGAGACATCAACTAAAACGGTTTGGTCACCTTGCAAGGATGAAAGAGGAACGTATTACAAAATGACACAAACGTAGAGCAATGGGTAGATCAAAGCACATGGGATACAATAGTTACAGAAAGTCTAATAGAAAAAAGGTCGTCATGGAACGGGAAAAGGATGAGCAAGGACAGAATGAAATGGCCTAGACTAGCTTACAGTTAATAATAGCCTTTATGTAAATTAAACCGTAACACCTGATGGTATATCAAGGTTTGGATTAATAAATAAAAATTAAAAATATGGAAACCTAGTTCTTGAAATTTTTCATTAGTTAGAGTGCGAATGATTAGAATAGAATCCCATCGCCATAAAAAATTCGCATTTTAGTTTGTGTTGCATTCCATTTTTAATATTTTAGATAAAATATTTAAGTTCTTGTAATGACTTTTGCAATCTGATCGAGGGATAATTTTTCCAAGGTGATTCAATGAAATACAAAGTTAGATAATTTGTATCTACTATTTAAATGTGTATTTCCGACAAAGTATTATACGCTTGATATAGTCGAGTCAATGAGTTAGAAAAATATCCCTACTACTTGAAAATTTTCTACCCAATTTATATTAATTAATTTGAAGATATGTCACAATAAAATCGTCCGTAAAGTCAATATAAAATGATACGTCGAAACCAGGGCGCCCTACTTCTGCCACTGTAAAGGAGCTACCGCATTAAAGGACTCATTCTTTCTTGTTAAGGGGCTAATAGGAAATCGATAGCGCACATTTTCAAGATTCTAAGAGCAAATTGACGTAACGACTCTGTTATTTGAACTAAATCTCGTACTTCGTCAATCATTTAAATATAATTGGATTACTTTGAAAGCAGTTTAAGTTTATACGTCATTAATAATACCTTCTCCTTATCCTCAAATTTATCCGTCATTTAATGTGTACACATTTCAACAACTAAACTGTCATCGTCAGAAAATGTATGTATCTAAGCCTAACAAATATATAACATAGCAATAGCAACCAACACTAACGCTATAAAATAATAAATAAATATCAAGTTTTACAAACAAGTTAAAAATTGTATCTTATAGCGGATCATGAAATGGCGATCTCAGAATCTGCCCCTAATCTGAATTAAGTAAATTATCGGTTTTTAAAATAAAAATATTACCTAAAAATTGTACCTGATAGAATTTTCAAACTGTGTAACGCAGCATAAATTATTTTGAAAAGAAGGAAACAAATTTATTAACCGTTCTTTCTAAATTTAATGTTATAGTATTTTTAACCAAAAAATTATGCATTTTCGAAAAATAAATTTGTCATTTTTAATTAATTTAAATTTAAATCAACCGTCTAAATGCCACAAAGTAATAGAAAAAAGAACTAACAATATTACCACCGATCGATTATATGTCACCCCAAATCAGTTAATCGACTTGGTATAAGAACACTCCAGTTGGCAAAAATACTTCTTCCAAGTGGAACAAGCTATCTACTGAAAAAAGTGGAGTGGATACGAAACAAAGAAAGATTACCAATCATAGTAGTAGATCAACAATTGTTTCTCATGTGGTCAAAATTGGTATCCAGAACAAGCATCGAAATGAGGAAATTGAAATTTATAAAAAAATGTTGTCAACAAAACAGCGCATCGAGTATAATTAAATAAGAATCGAACACGAGTAGTTGATTGTACAGAAATAATTAAATGCGCATACGCTGTGTGGCATGAAACTTGCACCAAGTTTAATTACAGATTCCATATAAAAGTTAGCTACTGCTCTACAGAAGCGCGGATTAATTGAATCAAATGTCTATGTAACCAGCTTAGGATTAGCGGCACAAACAATGTTAATTTCATAGGATCCACACAACTTCGTAGAGTTATGATTGATTTATGTACGTAAATCTTAACTTAACATTAACTTCATTTACATCTAAATGAGGCCCGTAAAATTATGCAGTTTTTCATATAACAATTCAAAAAAACGTCTAATTTGATATTTGCATCGCATAAACAATAATTTTAATTAACATTTGATAATTGAGTAATAAGAAATGATTATCGAAAGAGAAATGATACTAAAAATCAAGTCATTTTCAAATTTAAATAAACTCAATAATAACATGATTAGCTTTCATAATAAACTTATCTGAACCACGTGTTACATTTATGCAGTTTATTAATACCTTCGTGGCATTTAAGCAAACAAATCGAATAAATAAATAGACAGGACTTGAACCAAAACATTTGCACAAGGCTGAAAGGTTAACAGCAATTGAAATTGCAACGACAAGGAAAATGTTATTTGAACAAATGTCGATATTAAAGAATGTTGGTAATTACATGAGCAAATAAAAAATCTACAATATCACGAGGAAACTGGTAATAACTGTCAATACGATTGGATTAAGATCAAATTCCATTCATATTTTATCGTAATTTAAATAAAGCAACAGCGAAGTAAATAAAACTTTAAATAAATAATACCGTGTAGTTGAGCAATTATATCATTTAAGGTGTTGTACGACGGGACTGATAAATAAATTTCATATATTAATGACTGATAATGTTGATAAATATTACAGTACTATTCAGTCACCTCAATTATGTTGAATGCTTTAACTTCCCTTTCCTTGATTTTTGTCCTCTTGTGATACAAACAAAGAAGAACAGGATGTTGCTAATAAGGTAACCTGTTATACTTACAACGTCCATATTAATTATTGTTGATAGTGCTACTTAATGGAACACGTGTATCCCTGTAGTGCGTCGGTGTCTTCCGAATCTTATATACGGAAACCATTAAAATTTACATTAAAAACCTTTAATATTTTGGCCAGGGTGATGTTCATCCACTACTAACCCATACTGTTCCGAATATATTTCAAATTTGAAATATGTCTTAATACTTCATTTCATAATTTACTTTGTTGAATATATATTTCTGTATGTTTTCTTTAGGTTAGGGATGCTGATGCTAATGCTAATGCTAATTTTGTAACTGTGTTTATTTTCATATCTTCTATTAGATTTATTAGCTCCTTACTGTTCCTTATATACAATTTTTCTAAGTCAAGCTTGTCTTTTAATATAATTGAAATTGTTTTGATGTATAATCTGCAGGTGCGTTTTTGGAATTTATTAAAATTTTTTTCCTGTATTTTCATGTCTTTATTGACGTACTTGAGTTCATTTATTAATTTGCCTGCTTCCATTATAATTTGTTTTAAGGACGTTTGGAATTTTTTAAGTTTCTCAGGTCTTTATTCATTTCTATTGGTTTTTATGTATTTTCCTTTTTCCATTATTTCTCAAGTATTATTGCTTTAATTGTGTGGTTTCCTTTCGCGTGTGGGGTCTGATATTCGAATGTTAATTTTTATGTAATTGTATACGATTCTTCAGTGCTTCCTCTCGTACTTCATCTTCCTTCCTTCCTACCATTAACTTGGTATTGGTAAAAAAATAACCAATTGCACTTACTACTTAAGTATACCAGGAACCTAACTAAGACTCATTTTCATCCTTTTTAAGTTGGAATTTATTTTTACGTTTGGGTTTACATTTAGGCTTTACTTCAAGATTTAAATCAAGATTGACTTGAAATATATATTTAGTCTATATTTAAATTTGAGTTAGATTGCTTTTTTTTATTCGACTGGATTAGATTGGGTTGAACATGATTTCATTTGATTTGATTGTATTGTATTGGATTGGATTGTTTCGAAGAAGAAGTTAAAAATTGGTAAATTTGAAAAAAACGGCAAATTGGAAAGAAATGTAAAATTTGCAAAAAAAATGTAAAATTTTAATAATTTTAATGAAATGTAAAATTTGTAAAAAATATAATTTAGGAAAAAATGTAAGATTGAACAAACTAATGTTAAGATTAGAAAATCTGAACATTTTAACACAGAAAATATTATGCCAATGGCCAAATATACTAAAATAACTCAACCTAGACCAACGCAACTCAATCCAACTCCAACTCCCAAAAAATTAATTAATCAGAATAAATAAACGACAGAAACGAATAAAAAATGAAATATGATGCCAATGGCCAAATAAACTAAAATTCTAACCTAAACCCACCCAACCCAACCCAACCCAACTCAACTCAACCCAACTGCTTTCCAACTCTCAAAAAAATAAATAATTAGAATGAATAAACCTCCGAAACAAATAAAAAATAAAAGATTATGCCAAATGGAAATATAAACCAAAATGAAAATGGAAAGGAGCAGAAAGCAGAATCCTACAAACGGGTTGAAGGATTAAATTAAATTAAATTAAAATAAGAACACACCGAAACAAAGAATTTGTCGAAAATCAAGAAAAAACATTAACAGTAAAATGCAACTAAAGAGGAACGAAATAATATAATAAAAATAAATCACAAATTGGAATACTTTCTCTTATATTTGGATAGGATTGCGTTTCATTCGGTTGGGTTCAATTTTGTTTAGATATTAAACCAAAACCAATGAAAGGGAAAGTTGAAATGCTAACAATTTCCAAAGCAGAATGAAATAAACCAAAGCCAAACTACTGCAAAATAAGTTGCATGTTTTGCATGTTCGTTATGATTTGGTTGACTTCGTTAGCCATTACATGTCGTGCTTCATTTATTCCTCTTATATACATTACACGTAATAACACCCAAAACGACATAAAATTGCAGCCTTCAACAGTCATATACACTGAATCATCAATTTGTCACTCAATTCCGAAAGTGCAAGCAAAGAAATTATGGAATTAAAATATAAAGCGCAACACGGAATGGTTATAATAAACAAATTGCAGCCAGAAATCAAGTATAAAATAAGAATCACTCGACCTATTTTATTATTACTATTGCATTTTTTGTCTCAAGTTGCTATTTCATTATACCTGTTTACCTTAAAAAATAATACAATCCAATTATATCATATGCTACGTTGGCTAATTGGTTAGTTACGTCGCGTCGTCACTTTGGGAGCAAAATTTGCAGTAGCATAAGCCACGCTTAAAATAAACAAAACTACGAACTTTCGCAGATAAAATGGAAAAGACATAAAACTTATACCAAATTGTTAGGAAATTTCAAATCAGTGTAAAAGCAAAACCCTGTTCCAAAAAATGACAAGGAACTAAACTTTCATCTAGTCTCTCTGGTAGTCAATTCCCGTCAGCGACAACGGATATATCGAGAGATCGATTACAGCGATCGCTCCGTGTCACAATTTCTATTTAAATGTAGGTATCGCTATCTGTTACGTTGAAACTTCGCCCATCTTCCTTGTGTGCCCTTCGTTGTAAATATTTCCGTGCAAAGTAAAAAGTGCGCCTTCCAGCGATCATATTCGACGGATATATCAACTAGTAACTGATAGCGATTCATACTAGTTTTATTTTCAGTTTCGACGTTTGTTTGTTCGCCACTTCACGGCAAAGTTTTGACGAGGGTCGTGGTGAACGTTCTACGCTCATGTCGTGAAAACGGGAATATTGATTTGGAGTTGCTATGCATTTTACGTTAACAACGTTTGAGTCGTTGTCGCCCATGTATAAGAAATTTATTTTGGAAGGGACGAGGGCTTTTAGTTTTGTTATTTAAAAACATCTTTAATCGTTTCGCTGCTGGGATGTTTGGTATTATTTTACATTCTTCATGAGTAACCACCCGCTTCTTATATTGAATTAATATAATTTTTTTAATGTTTGATCAAAATAACAAATACATTATATTTGCAATGCATTTAAAATTGCTTTAAACGAGGGGTATATTACTCAATAATTTAACTCACCGTTACATTTGCAACATTCATCAAAAACAGTACAGGTGATTCGTTCGCACGAAAAATTCTGCTGATTACTATATTTAAGTCGTATAAAAAAACGACTAAATTAATAATCATAAAGCACGACGTTTTATGCGCCTGCATACATCATCGGTACGCCAACGGCCACGTCACTAATAGCAGATAGATACTATTTAGTTTTTAATTAAGTCCGAACGTTTCCAACGTATAATTAGACGGCATGTACGCAAGCGAAAAAACCGCCATAATCACATGAACCGTACATTAATATTGCGAAGCGCGACGTTTAAAATCGATGAGGTCGTCGTTGCGAATAGGAATTGATAAGAAAATTACAGCTTTCCACGTTCGAATGCAAGAAAAAAGCCCCAAGAGGACAATGATAGACATTAATAAATAAACAGATAATCGTAATTAAACTCTTAGGGATTATAATTACGCAGTCTTTTATTGCGTTTTATTTCGTGTCGCGTTTCACAGAACCGCGACGAGCGCTTGCGACGTGAATTATTCGCGCTTTGCGGCGTAATCGAATTTTGTTTCACGCAGATGTTGTTATTTTGCGTGCCTTCGTTGAAATTGCAAAATAGCATTATTGGATTATTAATATTTAGAATTCTGGGAATTCTACTTGTACCCTGGTATTACTCCACTGACTATAATAAGATGGTCTGTTTAGGTCGCGAAATAAATAAACTCGCTTTATATAATTATAATACTATTTCCACGTGTTCCTCATGTTTACCAGGTTTTAAGGTGAGCTTTCCCTTATTTTTTAGATGGGTGCTTTTGAAAAACGCAATAGAACAATCTTAGTTTCGCGCGTTCTGATTGATCAGACTGTATAATATATGATTTTCTCATTAGGGGGGGGGGGGGGGGTCCTGCTTTAGGAGGCCTTAAAATAGCGTTTTTTGGGGGAATTTTTTTAGGACAGAAAAAAATGAGCAAGTCTAGTGAACTTTTTAGAGCATTTTATTGCATATTTGAGCACTAAAAAAAATATTTCGAGAGAAAAATATTTAAACGGAACCGATTTTTATGCACATTTGTGCAACACCTTTCAATTGCAGTATACAATCGGTGGGAAAGATGTAGCTCGTAATTTTTGTCTGAAACAAAAAAAAAACAAAGAAAATTGTAATTCTCATATATTTTCTTCTAGGTGAACTAAAAAAAAAACCCAACATTTTGAAATTCAAGATTTTTCTCAGGTTTGAAAATAAATGTGCTCTTTGCAGGAAGAGAAAGTCATTTCAACTTGCTAAAAAAGTTGTTTAGAATTTTTTTTCATTAATCTTTTTAGTTCAAATCAAATAGAATGCTACTGAAGCCAACAAAAGATTTGTTTCGTTTTCATTGCTTGTCTAGTTTTCTCGCAATCACGCCCACCAGTTTAGAAAAATCGTAAAAACGAAAACTCGAGAAAACGCGCTCTAAAATTTACGATCAGGAAAAATGTTAATTTTCGATTACTTACGGAATATCTCGTTATAATCTTACTATAGCTCTTACGAATTCAAAATATTATTGTTTCGAACGACCGATTGAACTTTTTTCAGTACATAGTTCGGTGTTATGTGACTGCGGGGAGGGGCGCGCGCTTCGTTTGTCCGAGCGTTCGTATATTTTTTGCTCGACACCTCACTGTGTTTAGTGCTGTATGTTTCAAAATATTGTGAATTAGCCGCCATAATTTTTTATACATATTCTTAGATATATTAGGCATAGATTTGGGCAATAAAAAAAATCAATTTTTTGAGCCTTCCAAATCAGGATCCCCCCTTAATAACGCAAATTAGTCAGCAAGAATTTATCGGCGACAACAATGATGCACGAATGGAATCAAAACTAACATTAGTGAACAACATCACAGCGTCACCAAAAATATTGACTTAAAGTCACAATATGTACCCTATGAAGCGCCAAATAGATTCAATGTGCTGATAACGTTGACGACGATACTTACACTGCCGTCCACGATACGAATACAAATCGTCCTCGTCCCCACACATTTTGTTCCATGTCGTGTTGAAAATCCACGACGATTGACTGTAATTTTTTTTTAAACAAGTACCTAATTAGTGTGTATGGTAAAGTTCCGAAAGGCCATCGAATACCAATATTCGTAAAACAAAGCGCACGTTGTTGGCAACAGGAGTCAAAACATGTCGCTTCTAACTGCATCACCTATGAAGGCACTTGTGCTTAGTGGCAATACTTGTACCACCAATAACAACAATTTACAACAACTTTGACTTTGATTTATCTTACGATATAACTCAAGTAATTCTAAAATTAAATATCCAAAAAAAAATCAAGAATCTAAACGATAAATGTAAGCCAGTTGAAGACGCAAGTACACAACAATTTAATTTGTGTACAAGTCAAAATGAGACACCACGGTTACAAAGCCACCCACCCAGGCGTAGCTAAGTATATCGCCAAAAATTATGATGATGGAAACGTGAATGCCATAAGGTGTTGTCTATGCAGCGACCACCTATCAAGTGAGGACCAGACATGGAAGTAGGCAAAGAGCATTCTCCCAATTAAAGTACACTTGCATTTGGCAAGCTAATGGAACCGATCAACGATACACTAAAACACTCTATTAAGATCCCAATAATTGACAAAGGCTTATAAAAAATGACAAAAAATCCTCCTGGAAAATGTGTTTTATTCAATGAGTGAATTTAGTCGTCGTACGATTTGTTCAATGGAATATTAGATTTTAACTGTATTATCTTTTGTTGTAATTCATTTATTGTATCTGACATATTTTGACTTGTACAATGTATCAAAACCTTATTGGTGTTATGCACAATAATTAAACGGGACCATGAAGACTAACTGGTGGATAGCTAGACAATATTATTTCTGTATTATTATACTTCATCAGTAGCGATTATCAAGAACCGTAGTTGTTGAGATACCATTATATATAGTGGCCATCAAAATTCTTGGCGCGAGCCAATCATACCTGACAAACTACTGACAACAGAACACTACCAGAAGAAACCTTCTCTAGCACATTGCCATGACTAAAGAATAACGACTGTCGAATATCCAGTGGAAACATATAAAATCGCCTCGTTTAATTATTGTTCATAAAATCATATATCCAAACAATAGACAGTTCTAGATGAAACTGTGCCCAATATCATACAACATGAACACATCACTTGCCATGTTCAGAAATCACAGCGCATAAGAAAATTCGTAGCCACATGAAGAGATTGAAATGTTAATGCATGAAGCCGAATTTACTGATTTTGGCAAACATTTACCGTTTTACAATACCAATATAAACGATAATGAAATAACGATAATACAATTATGCAATTATGTATTATACTTCTATTAGCGTTTCCGGATGGAGGAAACATCCTTTTTAACGACTTTAACGTTGATATGAATATATTGAAGGACCCGTGTACCATTGTCCCATTAAGCGAACCCGAACTCAAAATACGTGGAATATCCACAACTATAACAGGATAACGACTAAATGACTAAGTGACTAAATATACGCGAAGCGTCTTCACATAAAATGTGGTATCAACAAAATTAATTTTACTTACAGTTCACAGTGGATATGTAAAACTATTATAGATAATTTTCACATTTTAAAATTTGCACGTAAACAATTAAAACTATATACATGATTTATTTGTCGACAGTTTCGTCGGAAAGATAAAAATAATAAATGACAATAAATTTAAAAACAATAACAACTCATTTATGTTTAATAAAAATTGAATAGAAAACTTAACCAAAGTAATTATCCCCGAAAACGTTCAAGTAATTTTAAGTCTGGGTTCAAAGTTTGCTGTTGCAAAACACTACATCCCAGTTGTATAGCAACAATCATAATAGAAAAAAATAATTAGTTGAAATCACACACCCCTGTAACCAAGGAATACTTCACGGAAGCCCAAATTATCAGAAAAAATACAAAACACACTTCAGGAATTAAAATACAGCACATAAACAACATTTTAAGAATAACGTAAAGTATTTCTTAAAATTAAAAGCTAAAACGCCACGCAATAAAATCAATGCAATGGCGCATATGTCGGGCACTCAGATTAATATTTGCACAACAGAATGTACTTTACAGTACACTTATCACAGACTCTAAAAATTAATATCCTAAATTTGACATATGCAGCATTGTATCCATTCGTTGCCTTGAATGCAGCATAAACAAATTAACTAAAATAAATGACATCGTTATTAAAAGCAGATAATAGATAGAGTTACCTATAAGATCGAAAATACTTCATTGAAACTCTTAAATGTCATCGCAGATCAAATGCCGCGAGACTCATTCATCATAATTTCCGAAAGCTTAATGGAAATTGCAAAATTCATTAAAGATTTATGATTTTACGCGTTATCAATCATTATAATTTTATAATTACAAGACGCAATCGAATTTTTCAGTATTTTCATATTAATTGTGTAACATAGAGCCATATAACAAAACAATTCATAAAACTCGCTTAGAAATTGCACATTATGGCATTGACGAATTAATCAATTATGGATTCACATATACGAAAATATTGTCCATAGAACAAGATAATTATGCGGAAATAAAATTACAATTGTAAAAAAAAATCACGAATAACCTCATTTGACATATATGGAAACAGTTTATGGCGACACATTCCGAGCATGTGAGGATAGTTTTTCCTGTGGAACATGAATTTCAAATAATTAACTATTGTTTAAAGATACGTAGGAGGAAAGTTATCATTATCGGAAATTCAAGCAATTAACTTCGACTGGGCTAGAGCGAATTCTAGCATGCCCACTTAATGCACCAAATGATCATTTCGAATCTCATATACTTCGGCTAATTTTATTACAATAGATTAACGTCGTAATATTTTGTTTCCATTTGCTTAAATGGAAATTATTTGATTTAGGGAATTTACGACGTATGTTAATCCAGACCATTAATTTAAGTTCTAAAGGACAAATATATCCGTGTCGGTTATCTGTGTTCTTTTCTTGTCCCATAAACTACGTTACCTGCGATTTACGGGCGTTCAAGTTATTTTCCACAAGGGAACGGCATGGCGTACCCAACGGCAAGGCCAGGTCCCACTGAGGATTAATCCACCAATTATTGTAACGGTCCGCGATTTTCCAATGGGGCGGGATAATGCTACATTATGCACAATTCCTTTTACGAGCTTTTCTTTTTCACATATTTAAAATTTAACCATTGTCCATTCCATTTTGTTTTCTATTTTGTTGTTTTGTTTTTATTTAATTGCGGTCGTTATTTAATTTCATCTTTTAAATATTTAAATTTGCCTAGAATTATGACTCCTTACTAATTTATTACCCATGCAAATCCTTGATGTTAGTGTATGTTGCGATTGGTTGAAAGAGCACTCAACAAATCTAGGACAGTATCAATGTTTGATTATAACCATCTAGTTACTTATTTCATTCATCGATTATTCTTAGTTCCTTATTTCTGTATTATCGTCTTATTTATTTAAATGATTATTTATTTCATGTTCTCGACATTATTTTATTAATTATACCTTATGTGTAACTTATTACGTTCTTATATTACAACGAATATATCTTGTATTATAATAATTATAATAAGCTAATGAAAGATATATGAATTTAATGAATCATCAATTTCGTTTGGCCTATTTTGCATATCGGCCTTCAGGTGCATCGTACCTGAAGTTGACATCCGGAGGCTGATTGAAATTATTATGATATTATTATTCACGCACACGCAGGTTAGATTGCTTTTAAACTTCTATGCATTCATATTTTATTATATCCTTATATTTAATTTGTTTTACATCTTCACCTATTGTTATATGTTTACTTAATAATGTGAACCACCCAACCTGGTCGGGTCCATGAAGTGTTATAAGACGCCAACTTGTTCAGAGTTCCTCTAATTAATTAGCACAGTGTATTAAAAATGCAGTCTTTGTTATTTTATTTCGATGTTTGTATTAACCATATACGGATGTCTCATCGCGAAGCAATTTAAAAAATACTCTATTGTTAAGACGACTATTGATCTTCTCACGTAGGGTTCTAGACTTCCAATTTGAAGGCAGGAAATTATTTTCCACGTGAATATTTCAAAGGCACAGTATTCAAAGTGTTCTGTAGAATGTAAGTAGGAAACCTTTGATGGCTCATCTTACGGAGTGTAAACTGTATTAGATAGGTTGCAAAGTCGTGAAAATCTCTCTAGCGTGCCAAATTTAATTATTAACACAAAGGCTTTATTATTAAGATTCACGGCGACAGTTTTGGAAAATATCAAATAAGTACGACAAACTGGAAGTGGATTTCACGATTTTATTATTGTTAAGATAATGAATAACGGATCTATTGACAATATTTTACGTTGATCAGTGTTCAATAGTAACACTTGATAGATAAAACTATTTGTAAAAACGTTTCTTCATAGAAAGTTCACTGAACACTTTTGAAAATGCTTAAAATGGTTGTATCATATTATGGTGGATATTAGTAGAGTTGATCGGATACTGTAGCAGTCGCATGTCAGCATCTCTTCCTTTCTTTCCCCGATATCGAGATAACGTATCTTCCTTCCATAAAATGAACCATAATACCCATCCTCGACACATTGAGGTGTTTGTTGAGTAAATAATTATAAACTACGATGGCATCGTTCCAAATGCACGTTCAATTTATTTACGTCCTTGATCCATTGGACACTCTTTAAATGTTTATCAGACCTCTTTAAGGGTAGGGTTTTATAATATTACCCATCAATGGAAACACGTCCCACGAAATAATCGTTTCCTGAAAGCACTTTCTTTCAATGCTCTTACGTCGCCATTTTGACCTAACTCGCAAACATCAATCCCCAAAAAACCATCAAAATAATGAAAAAGTACCTCTTGTAATTAATAAATTGAGAACCTGATTTTAATGGACATTCTAATATGTTTCCTTCACTCTCAACGCAATAAGGTAGGTTCCACAGGTCCCAGTACCTTCTGGCTGTTTTTAACAATATCTCTGTGGATGGAGTTGGGACATACTCTGACCATAAAACATTCCAAATAACCTTTTAAGTTAAGATTCTTAACTGCGCATAATTGTCAAGTTAAGAAAAAATAAAATATAAGATCACTGTACTCGCGGAAAGTGATATTTATTATAACTCAATTGAATTTGTTGGGGTTCTCCAATATATTATAGCCATAAGTATCATTTCAGCAATCCAATAGATCTGCGATGAAGACATAAATGTCCACAGATTGTGCTGTATCTAAGCATCTAACATTCATCATCGTTCCGTCACTTGCCAGTCTATATTTTTATGTTATTCCCCCTCCCCTTACACCTCCCTTACAGCCAAACCACCCCCTCATAGTAGTATTTTCTTATATCGAATGTGACTTGCGATCACTTATTTGCATTCACCCTTATCTTACACTGTACTACACACATAAACTAAAGTAAAACTGAAGAATCAGTGATAGTTTTGAGAACCAATAAAAACTAATAAAAACAAATAATTAAATGAAAATTTAAACCAAAGTAAAACCAAAGTAACTGGGCGTAATGGTAAAGAATGTGATATAAGGCGAAGACGAAATATACGAAAAACTAAATCTGAACATTCTGCATAACGACAATAAACTGGTTTCGTTTATTGTCGTAATAAACGAAAGAGTGAAATAAAAATCAAAATAACACTATAACCAAAATTAAATAACGTAACTGACAGAGGCCGTCACGGTCGGTTCAAATTAAATGTGCTTTTAACGTAAATTTCTTTGAATATATGAATCTCGTTAATATGCTTGCCTGTACCGTACTTAACTTCACCTAAATAGGTTCTGCTTATTGGCAAATTAATAACTTCCGAGTATATTAAAATATAAATTGGAGAAAGAGTCATCTTTGTAGGCGGCGAGCGAGATCGCTCCGATGATTTGCAAACGCGATACATTAAACCGCAATTTAAAAACGCGGGCACGATATTCCCCAGTGAAAGGGATCTGCGTGCGATCAGACTCGGTTTCCGGTTTTTGGCGCCATAAGTTGTGAAACGGCGCATGCAAATGACAATACTTTCAAATCCTCCCGAAATCTTTCGCCACGTTTTTCTTAAATGGCTTTGTTTTTTTCCTTTCGACGGGCGTTGCGTAACGCCGATCGGCGATTTTTTTAAGCGGACAACAAATCGCTTTCTAATGTGTGTGTTTTAGCGTTGCGGTGCAACGAGAAAGCTCAACAACTAGTCCACGATAACACCATTATCGCGACACTTAAATTTCAATGCGCCAACCCGGAAATTGGCGTGGTTTTAGTACCATGTTATTTGTTATTGTTTTTTGCATTTTTGGCTCGAAACGCGGACGGGAAAAGTTGCGAATAAGTACTTGCGTGGGCCCACTGGCGAATTCGTTCGATTGCGACCAACAAAGCGAGGTCAATCGGCGAACACATTAAACTCTAAAAGAAAGTTAAAAAAGAAAATTTCCGAGGCGCCAACATATATAAAAGAATTTAGAGGTTCGCGAGCTGACGCATCAAGAAATTTAGTTTAGTAAAAATTCCTTATATACGGGAGAAATAAAAATACATACCGAAAATTAATACGAGGTCCGTGATAGTCATCTTCAAATAAGATAAAAATTTTAAAAACACAGCAAATTTATCAAATGTGGTAGAATGAATAGCTGTGAAGGTAACATCCTTAATAACGATGGTAGATATACAAATCAAAGCAAGCGAAAATCGCAGTCCACATGAAGGAACAATTATGTTTAATATTATATTTTTTTTTACTAACATAATAAAAATATACGGTTCAAATAGATTAAAAAGTAAGGAGATTTAAATGACACGAAATGAAATGATATAAATAATTAAAGGTTTTTGGTGATGATAGTTAATAATGTATATTTTCTAACAATTCAGACAACCTAATGAAAATTAAATATTGAATAATTGGAAGGCAAGTAAAACAGTTGACAATGGAAACAAGATTCTATGAAGGCAATGAAAATGGAAAAGCAAGGGATGTGTGTGGCATATACGTAAGGAAGCAAATTAGGAAGAAACATTAATAAAAGCACGAGGAAAGAAGATAATAATACCATTGCACATAATGAAAGAAAGGAACGACTATAGAGAGGAGACTAAGGAAAGTTAGAAGAGAAAAAAGCAGGAAAAGAGGCAAATACTAAGTAACATAACTACACTAAGTTGGAGTAGTGAGAACGAAGGAGCAGAAATTTGAAATGGAAAGAGGTCTTGTGTTCATAGTATCTATGGAATAAATACTCAGAAGCGTACTAATATAAAACGAATATTAGTTCATTAGTGTGGCTAGTAATTGTAGTAGATTGTGCAGCTACAAGAAAATTAAATGCATAAAAGTATTAATAATAGATGAAATAGAGATGAGGACATGAAAATAAATCTGAGAGAGGAAAGTTATTAAAGTAAAATGAAAAGGAATATAGATAGACTGCAAAACAAAAATACAGTGACAATATTTGAATATCTGCAAAATTGAATCAAGAAGGTTAAAAGGATATATGATAATACTACTAGTTGAATATTTTTTTTGAAAGGAGATAAACAAGCACACAAATACAAAGGTAATATACATAAATACAATGTGCATAATGACGATGCAGAGGTGTTAGAGGTGGGCAGCGGAAAAGAAGCATTAAGGGAACATTACTGTAAAACATCATTGGGAGCACCGAAGGATAATCAACCTACAATGGAAAAAACAAGGAAATTAAAGGCAAGTAAACTGGGAGGATACGATAAGGGACATTGGAGAAATAAGAGGTAAATCAAGAGTACAAATAAAGTAAGTAGAAATATGAAATATAGGTCAACATGTCGTAAATTAGCAAAAGAAAAAGAAGAAATAAGTAACAACTTATCGTCGGCGTCTATTGGAATGTTAATAAAGATTAAACAGTTTCGTACGCAATTCGTTCTGATTGTACGAAAGAACGGCGAACATATATATTTAAATTCATGTAGCATTAAAATTGACAGTTGTAGTTGTTGGGCGGATATTTCGAGAGATTCGCAGAAAATGTTTATACTTTTGGTGAGAGCAGTCGTAAAATTACTAGCTTAGGGAACGCACGTTTTTGGGGCTACAAAACCGAAACGTAACCGTGACAACGAAGAAATAAAGTAATAATTTTAATTTGATTCCCTTACAAATCCGATTACTTTCTTCTTGCTGGCATTTATTGCTTCGTAAAAAATTTCTAAATTATTTGTTGTAGAAAATAAAAATAAATGTTCAGTATTTCTACTTGCAAACAAGCAGGCAGAGATAAAATCTCGAATGACAGTAAATAATAATAAATTGACTGAGACTGTGGTTTTTAAATATGAAAATAAATAAAAATATATAATTTAACAAGTATGGTAGAGTTTGTTAAATTATAATTTTTTATTTATAAGTTATTTTCAGACACAGCGAATAATTTGAAAATGAACTGTTGGTAGAGATAGATTTTCATGCAAAAGTGTTAATAACTGAAGACGTTCCTCTTTGCAAAATATACACTCCGCACAACAATTATCACATCACCGCATTTATGGAACAGGTTTTCAATTTTTTTTAATACAATTAAATTTAAAACATTTAAATTTTATTGGGGTGGTCTCTTAAAAAATATCACATTAGTTGGTCGGGACGTTGCTAATTTAGTGTAAATTGTTCATTTGTCTCTTAAATGTTTCCCTAAATTTTGTTAATATGGATGACACTTTCGCCATCTAAGCCATATAGAAGTCGCTCAAGCAGTTGGAGTATTGAAAGATTTCCGCAGTCAAATACGTCGCTGAATTCTTAGAAGTGCAATAGTCAGTCGCCTATCAGCAGAACGTTAGCACGCTGTAGGGCACTAAAGAGTACACTATAGGACCTCGACTGGGAGATCACCTGGATACTTCTTCCAGAGATATCTTAATTAATACGTTCAAAATGTTAGAGTTTGTGTACAAATAGTAAGAAGTCACCTTCGAGATAACAAGTTGCATGCCCAAGTACTAGCTTCTGGTCCCAAACTACTACAAACTAAGCAACATCGCGTTGCGCGTTTACAACAACCATGATACCTCACCTGTACTGCTTTCTTTTTCGCGATTTTGTTTACGGTCTTTAAACTAGAGTCAACTTTTCAAGACGTATTCAACAAAGAAAAATGTATACACAAAGGCAACAAGTTCTTGTTGATATAATCGTACCTAAAAAACTACAAATTCTTTGGAGCCAACTGAAACTACCTATGATGAATCTTCCCTCCAATTTGACAATAGACCTGAAACATCGACGCCAATTTCTACAAAACAAATTCGTTCCAAAATTGGTAAAAAAGATTGCACTCTTAGGTTCGCTTGCAAGCTATGAAAAAGGGCAAACAAGCCAGGAAGATGATAATCATTACTTCATGCTTTCTTTAGTACCAACGCTTGCCTCACTGCCGAAACAATTAAACACAAAATGCAGACTTGAAATTAGGCAGACTATTTCAAAATATGTAATCATGGCCGAAGCAAATTACACCGCTACAACAAAGTTATTCCTTATCACATTTAGTCAACACTTGTACCAGATTCACGACAACAGTAGAGAACGTCTCGGAATATGATCAGCCAACAGCCTATTTTGTTACAACCTCCAGCACCATCACCAGCAGAATCAGCTGCATCGTACATTTCAAATTTTTCCGAAGACGGTTAGCAGTTTAGTATTTTTTAATATAAATTAAATAAAAATATTCTAAAATAATATATACAGAATACGTAATTTATTTGCTTACCGGAGAGTCATTACAAATTTTTCCTCTGGTGTTATTAAATTTCGTTTGTTAGCTTTTGTTCGAAAATGGCGAGTAACTCGTCAAAAGTACTTCGTGACATCCTTGTGAAATAAAGGAAATCTCTTTGTACTTCAGCAAACAGTGTATGAAAATGTCCTTTCTGTTGCCTTTCTTTGATGATTGGATGTATCCATATTCTCCGTTTTCTATATTTTTTCTTATTAATTTTCCAATATAAATGCAATAGCGACAAATATATAACATCGTCCATACTGCAAATGCACCGACCACTATACAATCATTAATAATTAATTAATAAAACAGCTTTAATGTGTTTTGTTATAAATTGACCGACGCTTTAAATGCTTCGGTCGAAACCGCCGTATCTGTCTTTCAGAACTAGCCCTACAGCTATCAGATATGTAACGGGGATGTTAATGCCCACCAATATCGAGTATTGTTGAAAATTATATTCAAGAAGTTGGAAATCCTGCCATGAACTGGCCAGCAAAAACCCCTGATATGGATCCCATATAACATGTGCGATATTGGGGCGATATCGAGAGCCCCCACGATATTAGGGTGGACTGTAGCAGACCCTAGTCGAAGAATAGAATTCTACAAAGTCAGGTTTAAATTGTTGAGATTCTTGAAAGTATGTCAATATAGATTTTTTCTTTTCATATTTTAAATCTTTAAAATTTGTTACACGATAGGTCAGGTCAACATAATAAATTGTTGTAATTAATGTTTGCTAACATAATGGAGCAAAATAAAGTTTAAACACCAAAAAGTACATAAATGTTAAAACCACGCACCCACAGATTACAGATGTGCAAGACTTACGAGTAGAATCGCAACCTGTATGATACGTAAATGGATTTATCAAATTAAGGATTCAAGGGCAGATTATGCTATCATACGTCGGGCGTCAACTAGGCACTCAAGCTGACATTGGAGAACAAACCATGCGAGAGAGCTTTAGTATGTTGCTGCTATTCGCATTTGCGAGACAAACTAACAAAATAGAATCCCAGTAACAAGAACTTCTATTAGTGTAAACAATCGAGATACAGCGACAAAGTTATTATAATGGAAGAGATTCCGACGTTTGATTACACAAAACAAACTGCGAAACTACTTAACGTCCCTGAAACTAAAATATCCAATATGTTACACACGTGGAGCACGAAAGCACTGAGGTAAATCACTGTTTCATGAAATTAATGAAGGTGCCGTCGAAAGTCCAGCACTTAGCACCGACCTGTTTATACCACTTTTTTAATATCAATATATATATATACCGTATGTTCCCGGATTGAGTTTACAATAGGTATGATTGACCAAAAATTTTCTAATTGGAATTTCATATTTTGGGGTTCCGTCCTGCTTGGTCTGAAACTTATTTTTAGTTTACTTTCGTTTTTTTTTAATCAAGTAGGCCTTTACAGTTTTGCACTTTTTAGTTCTAGGTAAACTACCTTTTCCGTGCACAGTACGTCAAAGTGTTACTAAGAAAAGTTGTTCAGAATGTAAAGTTATGGCGTTATGCAAAAATATAAGAAATTTTTAATTAACACTGTACTAAATATATTTTCTGTTCTAACGTTAGCTTTTAATTGTAAAAATATTGTCATTACTTCCCAATGAAAATCAGTTTTGTGATATTACTTTAACCATATGAAAGATAACGACCGAGAAACGGACGGGATAAACAATTATATGACAACAACAATCGAATATATTACACTTAGCAAGAATATTAGTTGGCGCAAGCAAATTTCATTTATAGAGAATTTTATATTACTCGTATCTTTAAAATTATATACCAGCCCAACCATTGGACAGGTCTTCTGACAGATAAGGTCCTGGTCAAGAATAATAGTATTATCTTTTATTCCTAAACGTCTAGAACAAAAATAACAAATTTACTCGCTTATTAATATAACTGGTTTTTAGTTTCTCGCCAAAAATCTGTACAGAAATTTGCATAATTTATTGGGAATGCAATTAATTAGAAATTAAGCGATAACATTGCTTTCGATTCTCGATTGCAAATGTAAATTTTACATAGGCTTCCAAAATTCTAAGCATGTACGATATGTAATAAATAAGTACAACAAATCCAACCCAAATTTTATACTATTATATCACTTTGATGAGCAATTGCGCTATATCTATATTTCATAATTTGTAAAGTTCAATACAACAGCAAATGTTAAAAGATTAACATTGCGACACACGAAAATGTTAGGGCACAAATGCTAAACCATGGGCAAATAATATACGAGAAAATATGTATCGATTACGTTATTGGAGGCAAAAAGGTCATGATTTGAATTAGAAATTCAACAAAACTCTCCCTAATGGCTAAGAATAGTTATCCAAACACTGGTGAGAGTTTCATGGTTAATATGTATTGATGGTTCGATTATACTTTTGGTGAAATTTCTGACCACTCGTTCTTTTCTAATTCCCAATTATCGATTTACGTAATCATTGACGTTAGAATTTTTTTGTCGTGTTATCTCCGAAAGTGATGAGAACTTAAAGCACCGTTCAAATGTTACGAAATCAACATCTGGTCCAGTCAATAGAAATGTGATTAATTTTTTTATGATGGCGAACCGGTTCTTGCATAAATAATTAACCCATTGATTAAAAAATCTTTAATTATAGTCGTTTTTAATTTGACGTTAAGAAAAATAAATTGCAAATTCTTACGCGTAGAGTAGGTTTCAAAAGTGGGATTTTCTGGCGCGTTGCTGCAATGTAAATAATAGTAACAGTATAATGTTACCTTTCTTTGTACATGACGGCAGATTGTATATCTTGCGCTGTCTGGAAAACCTCACGAAAGGTAGAGTTCACGTTTTCTTCATCTTAAAAATCAAACGACACCGTTAAGTTCACGGGGGAAGGGGAACCGCAGAAATCGTCTACTTAGATAACAATCCTTTCCACACAGACAAACTATAAAGAGCGCAACCGTTTAATCAGATGGTAGGCTTCGACGATTGTGGGGCATTGGACACAACAATAATCGTGGCACAAATCGGTTTTTTTATGTTCAGACGAGTTTTTGCGGACGTTTTAGTTAACTGAAGCGATGGTCACCTGGTGCGCGTGTACACAACACTGAACGATGCATAATTAAATAACTTAATCTAGTTTCCTGTGCGCACAAACAGTTGAGAATAAAACGAAGCGGCCGATTATGCGGGCCGCATTTTGTATGAATTGACACGTTACCGCGGAAACGGGTTGATACAAACGACGGTCGCGCTCGAAAGCGAACTGGCGGATACCTGGCGGCCGGAGCATAAAATGTGGTAACTCTACTGAACTCTACAGGTATCAGCCTCCCACCAATCGCTATTGCCGTCTCTATTTCGGATTCTTTGCGCAATGTCCAGCTCTCTGTCTAAACGCCGGGCAGACTAAGTAAATGAGCTGCACAGTGTAACGGTAACTCGATGCTTACAACGCTTGCAGTTTCGCTGTGCCGCTTTATTATCTCAACTTTGCTTAAAACCCATTGTCGCTGAACATATGGTCATCGAAGAACTATTATCGATTGTATGGTGTAGACGTTGCTACATAACTCTTATAACGCGTTATGAAATGAACAATGATCGCATGTCACTTGATAATAAAACCATTACAATGAAATATCTATAATTGATTAAGTCGAACAATGCAGAACACAAATTTGATAAAAACCATAAATCCAACATCTATGTATTTGTTTCAAAAAGAAAACATCCCAGACGGACGTACGGAATCTCAGACGTCTCAATTGCTAAACCGCAACCGCAACGGTATATTGGTCTTTTTACAAGCATATTAATATTCAATTGATAACGGGATATTTTACGTACGTAACACATGCTACAATATTACAAAACATGTCATCCTTGCGAAATATTTTTCAAGAAACCACGATCAAAATGTTCTAGTGTAGCACAGTTTGATAAGAACATTAATAGAAACGTTACTTTTCTTACTTACCTACTTATTCATACATCTTTCAGTTGTGACGTGTAAGACTATGAAGTTGAATTTATTAGTCCTTTCCATTCGTTCCCCTCTTGTGCCAAGTCTTTGACTTTGTTCCATTGGATCTGTCTCTCCTGTATCACTCCATTCACTTCGTCCTGTCGCTTTCTTTTAGGTTTTCCTCGTCCATGACAAGGATTTCTTGCTACGTATACTTTTTTTATGTCTTTCCTCTAGTATTCCGTGAAAATGCACAAGCCATCCTGGTTCTCTATTTTCAATGTTAGTCAATTTCTAGTTTTCGCTGTATTTTTTTAATCGCAATTCTGTTACATTTATCTTGATTTTGTCATTACTTTGAGGATTCATTGTTACTTCTTTCTTCCCAAAGAATGTTATATAATCCTGCAATTTTTGCTGTTCTATCATTTATGTCTTTTTCTTGTTCACCATTTCTTTCTATTGCAGTTCCAAGATATCTTTATTCTATTCTAATATGGCGTCTGTTATTCTTTTTTTCCAATTATCATCGATTGCATTTTTTGGGGATTCATGTCCATGCTAATTCATTCTTGTGCTTCATTTAGTTTGTCGAAATTATCCTTAAGATCGCTGCTGAATCTGTTAAACACGACTATATCGTCTGCATGTAGTGGTTCCGATATCCTTTTTTTCATCTCCAGGATTCAAACGTCATAGGTTTCATCTTCCTTTATTGTCCCATTTACCACTATTGTTAATCACAGAAACATCAGCACGCATCCCTGTTTCAGGTCGTTTATTGCTTCAATCTCTGTCGTTTGTCAATTCTTTGTCGTATCTTCCAGAGCTTTTATTACTTCTATCGTTTCTTTGTAGATTCCTGGTTCATCACCCCTTTTATGTAATGGTAGGATACTCAATTTTCCAGGTACTTTCTTCCTTCTTATCACAGTATTTAGCAATTTGCTAAATTCCTTATTATTATATTGTTAACTTCCTTTCATGTTGTTGGTTATTTCTGCCCTTCCCTCGTTTCTCTTTTGTACCTCCGGGTGTGTGTTCTGTGTCCGTTATTTCCTAGATATGTTCTTTCTATTTCTGCATTATTTTATCTTCCTCTATTGTTATGTTTCCATCGTTGTCTTTCATATTTCTCGTACTATATATTTTTTACGTTTAAGTTGCTTTAATGTGCCAAAAAATCGTTTTTGGTTCTCTCTAAAGTTTTCATTCATCTTTTGTCCATGCTTCTTGTTTTCATTCCTTCTGGGTCTTTGACTTCTTTTCCTTACTCTCTATATTTTTCATAATTTTCTCAGGTATTTTTCCATAACTTTTTTCGTCTCTTTTAATATTCTTGTTCCCTGTTTTTGATGTGCTACAACTTTCTTCTGCCGCTAGTAGTATTGCTTCTTTAATTTTTTGGCAGTGCTTTTTTGTACTAGTTTCTTGTTCTTGATCTTGCAGGTTTCTCCTATGGATTGGTGTATCTTCCAAATTACCGAACATCATTCAAAACTCATCAATTATACTATAAATCCAACATCTATGTATTTGTTTCAAAAAGAAAACATCCCAGACGGACGTACGGAATCTCAGACGTCTCAATTGCTAAACCGCAACCGCAACGGTATATTGGTCTTTTTACAAGCATATTAATATTCAATTGATAACGGGATATTTTACGTACGTAACACATGCTACAATATTACAAAACATGTCATCCTTGCGAAATATTTTTCAAGAAACCACGATCAAAATGTTCTAGTGTAGCACAGTTTGATAAGAACATTAATAGAAACGTTACTTTTCTTACTTACCTACTTATTCATAAATCTTTCAGTTGTGACGTGTAAGACTATGAAGTTGAATTTATTAGTCTTTTCCATTCGTTCCCCTCTTGTGCCAAGTCTTTGACTTTGTTCCATTGGATCTGTCTCTCCTGTGTCACTCCATTCACTTCGTCCTGTCGCTTTCCTTTAGGTTTTCCTCGTCGATGACAAGGATTTCTTGTTCCGTGTGTTTTTCTGGTTCTCTATTTTCAATCTTAGTCAATTTCTAGTTTTCCCCTGTATTTTTTTAATCGCAATTCTGATGCATTTATCTTGAGGATCCATTCACAATTTCTTCCTTTACGTCATTTGTTAGTTCTTTCTTCCCAAAGAGTGTTATATAATCTTGCAATTTTTTCTGTTCTATCATTTATGTCTTTTCCTTGTTCACCATTTCTTTCTATTTCAGTTTCAAGATATCTTTATTCTATTATTCTATTCTAATATGGCGTCTGTTATTGTTTTTTCCAATTATCATCGATTGCATTTTTAAGGGGATTCATGTCCATGCTAATTCTTTCTTGTTCTTCATTTAGTTTGTCGAAATTATCCTTAGGATCGCTGCTGAATGTGTTAAACACCACTATATCATCTGCATGTAGTGGTTCCGATATCCTTTTTTTCATCGTCAGGATTCAAACGTCTTAGGTTTCATCTTCCTTTATTGTCCCATTTACCACTATTGTTAATCACAGAAACGTCAGCGCGGATCCCTGTTTCAGGTCGTATATTACTTCAATCTCTGTCGATTGTCCATTCTTTGTCGTATCTTCCAGAGCTTTTATTACTTTCGTTTCTTTGTAGATTCCTGGTTCATCACCCCTTTTATGTAATGGTAGGATACTCAATTTTCCAGGTACTTTCTTCCTTCTTATCACAGTATTTAGCAATTTGCTAAATTCCTTATTATTATATTGTTAACTTCCTTTCATGTTGTTGGTTATTTCTGCCCTTCCCTCGTTTCTCTTTTGTACCTCCGGGTGTGTGTTCTGTGTCCGTTATTTCCTAGATATGTTCTTTCTATTTCTGCATTATTTTATCTTCCTCTATTGTTATGTTTCCATCGTTGTCTTTCATATTTCTCGTACTATATATTTTTTACGTTTAAGTTGCTTTAATGTGCCAAAAAATCGTTTTTGGTTCTCTCTAAAGTTTTCATTCATCTTTTGTCCATGCTTCTTGTTTTCATTCCTTCTGGGTCTTTGACTTCTTTTCCTTACTCTCTATATTTTTCATAATTTTCTCAGGTATTTTTCCATAACTTTTTTCGTCTCTTTTAATATTCTTGTTCCCTGTTTTTGATGTGCTACAACTTTCTTCTGCCGCTAGTAGTATTGCTTCTTTAATTTTTTGGCAGTGCTTTTTTGTACTAGTTTCTAGTTTTTGATCTTGCAGGTTTCTCCTATGGATTGGTGTATCTTCCAAATCACCGAACATCATTCAAAACTCATCAATTAGTTGCTGTAACATTCGCAGCACTTTAGTATATTTTTGCTTGTCCATGGATTATTAATAATATTGCACAGCATCCTTCCTTCACTGACACCCTTCCTTGCACGTTCTCCATATTAGATATATATTTATTACAATTAAAAATTTCATAACATTGTCGTCATCTTTTCGTCTCTCACCACCTCTAAAAAATAACACAAACGTCAACAATCCCATGACTACTTGATGATTGGGTTTCAAATGTTAATCAACTATTTCCCTGGACTAGTCCACTATTCCTGGCAAATTTGGTCCAAAAATTCCCACCCCTTCTAGGTGGTGCAGTTTATATGTCACTGAGTATATTTTACAATTATTGTAATATTATGTTATCTGTATGAATGGGAGTGAATAACTAATGATGAAAGGTGGCCGGCCTTAGGAGCCCAGTCATGTAAACCCTGTCCATCACGATGACAGTATAATTTCGAACAGTGTTCTATCTGAGTCAGTTGATCTTGTGAAGACCATACCATACAAGTAGTTAGTGGTCATAGTTTTATAATCGCCAGTGAAAATTAAGCTTAAAAATTGGAATATATGAAAACGTGTGTCAATTCATTTTTAAATCGTTGGTATCGACTTTAGAAGATATATGTTATTACATTGTAATGAATTAGTAGTGTCTCAGCGATATCTTAGTGCCTCAGCGATGGTAGAATCTTAATATATCTCGATGCCAGTTTACTTTTCTTTATTGTGAGACTGCGCCATCGCAATACCCGGAGTGTATGCTTTTTTTTCGAATTGTTCAGCAAGTATTGGACTACGTTGCGTACGTTACTGCAATCGGAATAAATAACGAGGACAAACGTGAGTGATTTTTTGTACTGTCCTATTTAACCTACTCTCTACATGTGCTGTTATAATGCTATTTGGATATGCCCTTCATTATCCATTACAAAATAGGCGATGATTTTCCGATTATTTCTGACTATCAATTGTAGTTTAAATCAATGTTATCGTTCGGTGCAATTCTTAATGTTTTATTTGCAATTCATCTATATGTTCCATTTAATTGCAACACAAATAAAAAAATTAAGAAATCTAGTGTACGTAATGTATGTGACGATGTGTAAAATTTGATATTGGTTATCGAAAAAGAAATAATTATTTAAATATCAATAAGCGTCCTCGCTGGGGTTCTACTTTTGAACACCTTAAGTTAGACGGAAAAATAACTACCATTTAATAAATAACTATCAAAGTTCTTTCACTCGTTTGGGAAGTTTAAAACCATCCATCTTTTACGAAGACATCAGGGGAGACAGCTCGTGTAAGTAATTGTTATCAGTTTGATATATAAGGAAGCTTGTTACGAAACTTGTAATTGATTTTCTCCTAATTATTTACGAAGAATAAATTGCGGCGGAAGTATTACATGACTGTCTGAAACCGTACTCGTTTGTGTGTGCTGCTCGACTTACAAAGCTCTTTTGCTAGGGATTCTAGTTAGCGTCTCTGTAATTAACATAGGGTTTGGCTGTGATAGCTTCATGTCACATTCGTAATTTAAACTTTAATACAATCAAGCATCAAAGAGGCATGTAAAGGGATTAAAACAAAAATACATCATATTGTTTATTAAATTCGAGCCTGAAAATAATACTAATTTAGAAACTACAACTGAAAAACATTTATTAGTTGTTTTGAAATGAATTAGTTTTAAATATCACATAATAATATTAAAGTGATTGTAAGTCAATTAATTGATTAGGCACATTTTTATTGTAAATGTAGTGTTGACAGAAATTAATTTAACTTTAGTGTTGGATCGAATCTTTTGCGAAAATCTCTCAATATCTTAACAATTTCAAACCTTGGACGTAACAATAAATTTGTCTAATTGGAAGAATCAAATTGGTAATATTTTCGATAACTTTTTCACTTCACTCCAAATATTTGTCGCAATAAAAATTTATATCCTGATATTGACTTGTAGATTGAATCTAACAAAGTTCAGTTGAAACAAGGTATCCCTCAAGGTATCTTACTAGTGAACCATTAGCAGGGTCGCCAGAAGATGCAATGACATCTCCAATACGTGAAAGTTGAGGCATTCAGTTCCTTGTAAGGAGATTTAAAATGGCGGGACACTCCGAGCTGGTGAGATAATAGTGGAAACTAGAAACTAGAATATAATATGATCATTAAGTATAATTATAATCTAGAGGATAAGGTGGGTGGGAATAGTTAGGAGTTAAAAAGATAATAATTTAGATTAGAATAAAATTACTTATTTGAGTGTTTTTAAACGTCTTATTCTTATGAATCAAAACAATATGCCTTGCAATATTTATTTCGTAACTTGTCACAAAGAAAATTTGAAATTTAATTAAACAAGCATAATTTCTATAGGTCGTAATTCACGACTAGTATCTTGTTCAGGGCGGCTACCCTTATACGCAGGGTAAGAGCGGAATTACTTACTCCCTTATTCACGAAAATTACACAGTGGCATTGACGTTTAAACATTAACTCAAATGATAACAATTGATAGCCATCCCACAAATACGAGTATAGTTGAATAATAATCTTGATTGAACCGATGTCCTAATCCACAAATTAATTCTTATTCAATTTTAGTTAAAACAAATTACTATTCAACAAAACATTACATCATTTTTAAGACTGAAAATCCTTAACCCAATTTTTATCGCTAACCCGGACTGGAAATTGAATATTCATATTTCATTAAATATAATTATTAAAACTAGCTGTTATTTCTGTCAGAAAAGTAAGAAAAGCGAACTTGCCAGTGCAGTGGCTTAATGTCACCGTTAAATTGAAAATTTGCAAATATAAGAAAATTACGAAATATGTGAAAAACGCTTAATGGATTAATCATAGCGTCAATGGTGAAGTTGAAGTTAACAGGATTTGCAACTAAACGAATGTGAATACATGGTGCGATGGTAAAATGGAAAGTTTTCAGCTTGGCAATGAAAGACTGTGTTTCAGGCTCTATGTAGCCCCCTTTTGTACAACGCACTTTGTCCATTTCTCCAATGAATGGATTCCATCCCTGAAGTGTAATTCTTGAAGGTCTGTAAAATATTAGCTTTGGGAATTGGTGGTCATACGGCGCCAAATCTGGTGAATAAGGTGGACGGTCCATCAACTCTTACTTCAAGTCAATTTTCCCATTGTCAAAGCATCTTTGTGGACAGGTGCACTGTCCTGATTGAAGATTTTTTATTTTACGATCCAGAATTCGTTCATCACGTTGATCCACAACACTTGCATAATATTGATCAGTTATGGTTTCACTCTTTTTAAGGTAGTAATAAAAATAATCCTATTCGCATCCATAACCTTTCCGGTAGATGAAATCGACTTTGCCTTGTTTGGTGCAGAGCCACCGGCTTCCACCAACTTCTTTTATTTGCTATTTATGACGTGTATTGGTGAATCCATATTTCATCAATCGTTGAGAGCTTTTGGTAGCATTTAACAAATGGGGTACCTACCTTACACAAACCATTCTCCTATTTAATTCTTTATGTAAAATGTACCCGCCGATCGTCCAATACCATATTGTGCACCTTCTCGATGTTTTCTTTTGCGGTTGCAGTTTTTGGTCATCCTTGTCGTGCATCATCTTCGAGAGACCACGTTTAAACTCAACCACCCATTTCTTCACAGTTGAAAATGAAGGATAAGACGCCTTGTAAACCATTACCAATTTAAATGAATTTCCATTGGTGATAAACAGTCAAAAATTAAGAATTTTATTACGGCACGATATTCCAGTTTATCTACTTCAAAATCCGTATAAAGAAAACTATTTGAGTGATCAAGTTAATACTTGACGATAATAATAAAAAACATCGATATCAGTGCCATATATGTGCTAGGCCAAGAACTTTCCACTTTATTCTCATACATGGACCCGATAGAAACGAAACGAAGTCGATGAACGTTCGGAGCTCAGTACGGGAGATTAGGAGACCGATGTAAATAAATGTGGATAACGTGCGTCCAAAATGCGGATCGAGTATTCCCGAAGGAAATATGGAATTAGTTCGTTTCAGCAAATAACAGACGGGTACGATAATATCGTAAACGCATTATTCGATTTAAAAAACATTAATCAAATGTTCGTGGAGAGGAAATGTAAGGGTTTGTTAGAGAATAGACATATAGACATATGGTAGATTCTGTTACTTACTTTACATTACAATTAAGTCATTTGTAACTTAAGTACGAATAATCCTCTCAAGCCATTACGTGGGATAAAAATGTATTCTAGATTCTCAAAGCCAATGTAGCGGCCCTTCAACATATTTTCTTGGTTGATGGCTGCAATCAAAATAATATAATAACGGCAGCACCCTTGTGATTATTCTAAACAGTAAATTATTTAGAATAATTAATTTTTGGCGAAGAATTCTTGGCTAATGTTAGTATCAGCCAAAACAGATCGGGCCGGTTAGACTCTCGAATTAAATTTTAGGGTACCAGTTAATATTATCGTAAAACTGGTGATGTCGTAACCAGGTGTTAAATTAAACACTTGACATGCATGACAATTTAAATTCATACCTGCTTTACTAGCATGATCAAAAATTATTAGGTTGCCTTGGGTACCTTCAACTTTGAAAATAAAAATATTCCAGAGAAATAATAACCCTACATATGATTGTAATGAAATAAATAAAATGCAACGAAATAAACAGAAACGTTTGTAAACATTATAAACAATAAAATATTCGATTATCTATATGACTTTAAAAAATAAAAATGTAACTTGTAAATTATACTGAATCTCATAATTCTGTGAACAAAACAGTTTTATCTTACCAATTTTCAACGCACAATTGGCAGCGTACGATCATCCATGATTAGTTACATCGATGGTATCTGCCAAGCTCCGCTGTCAAGGGCTAATCAATTCTCAAGCTAGCACTGCTTATTAAACCACAAATGTACGCATTAATAATATAATTAGTCAAGGTAATTATTCCTCTTTTATGGCAACGTCGGATACTGCGGAGACACGCATTCTAAGGCTGATTCTCCACGATGCACTGGAAACTGAATTTCTTAATGCGCGCCGTAATTACATCGCAACTGAATTATATATACCTGTCGTTAAATATAATGGGATCGAGAAGTTTGCCGAACAGACGACAAACGCTTCTGTCGCGGTAACTGTCATAATATTTGATGTTGCTCAACGATCATTTGAATGTCTAACATTCCTTCGTAATTAACGAGCCGTGTTCTGGAAATTAAAAACAAATAAATTAGCTTTGGAATTGAATATTTTGCAGGATATTTCTCTAATTAGCAGAAACTAGTATGGGCTCATATTCCCAAATTAATATTGATCGAAACTATTATAAAAAATATTTTGGTAAAATTGTGGTTATGATCGAATAATTCACTATAAAAATATGTAATATTCCAGAAATAATATGATAACAGCAAAAAAGTTTTAGTTATACTTATTTTATCTGACGAAATACACGGAGTTGACCAGAAAGAGATGTGCTTTCGTCTGCTGTGATTAGTAAAGAACTTTTTTTAGCTTAACAAATAGCATATTACGGGTTTTTTTTATTATTTATCATATGTTTGATTAACGTTACGGTAATGAGATGTAACGAGCAAGTCTTCAGAGTGTAGGGACAGTTTCGAACAAAATCCTTAAACTAGTGTGGGTAGTAAATATTAAGAAGCATCTGTCCTATATACACCAGAATACATACCAGTAATTACAAATATAAAATCTACAGCACATCTACTCAATGGAAGTTTGCTTGTAAGGAAATGATAGAAAGAGACCACTATAACCCCGCTACGGAACGAAACGCATTAAGGTTGATTCACACTATAAGGCACGGACCGTCATAATGGCAACGGCGCGCACCGGCACCGGCACGATAAAACTTCGTAGCATAGGTTTAAGTGAGAGTATACATACTGACCGGAAACGCCACGGAACGGCACCGGCCGCATTTTCGCAAGACGGACCGAGCGTACCAAAAATTGTCCAAGAAAAATTGGTTGAAAGCTTGTAATCGTGGGAAGCGTTATATACAATGAGCCACTAAAAATATAGTGTCACTGTATTCAAGGAAAATGCTTGAAGAGCAATCGCAAAAGAAATAAACCAGGCAGTAAGATAAATAGTTTATTATTTCGATTTTTTAACAAAATTGCCATTGAACACGACTGTGATCTGTCATAGTTCTTTGAAAGCGTCTCTAATATTAAATGCTATATATTTACATTGTCATTTACATTCATATCATCTCGGAGGACCATTATCAAGTTAGAGCAAACTAACAATAATACATGTATAATGCTTTCACTCAGGTTTGTCCTTAAGGGGGGGTCCTGCTTTAGAAGGCTCAAAAATCGATTTGTTTTTTATTGCTCAAATCTATGCCTAATATATCTAAGAATATGTATAAAAAGTTATAGCGGCTAATTCGCAATATTTTGAAAGATACAGCACTAAACACAGTGAGGTGTCGAGCAAAAAATATACGAACGCACGAACGCTCGGAAAAACGAAACGCGCGCCCCTCCCCGCAGTCACATAACACCGAACTATGTACTGAAAAAAGTTCAATCGGTCGTTCGAAACAATAATATTTTGAATTCGTAAGAGCTATAGTAGGATTATAACGAGATATTCCGTAAGTAATCGAAAATTAACATTTTTCCTGATCGTAAACTTTAGAGCGCGTTTTCTCGAGTTTTCGTTTTTACGATTTTTCTAAACTGGTGGGCGTGATTGCGAGAACACTAGACAGGCAATCAAAACGAAACAAAACTTTTCTTGGCTTCAGTAGCATTCTATTCTATTTGAACTAAAAAGATTTATGAAAAAAAATTCTAAACAACTTTTGTAGCAAGTTGAAATGATTTTCTCTTCCTGCAAAGAGCACATTTATTTTCAAACCTGAGAAAAATCTTGAATTTCAAAATTTTGGGTTTTTTTTAGTTCATATAGAAGAAAATATATGAGAATTACCATTTTCTTTGGTTTTTTTTTGTTTCAGACAAAAATTACGGGCTACATCTTTCCCACCGATTGTAAATTGCAATTGAAAGGTGTTGCACAAATGTGCATAAAAATCGGTTCCGTTTAAATATTTTTCTCTCGACATATTTTTTTTAATGCTCAAATATGCAATAAAATGCTCTAAAAAGTTCACTAGACTTGCTCATTTTTTTCTGCCCTAAAAAAATTCCCCCAAAAACGCTATTTTAAAGCCTCCTAAAGCAGGATCCCCCCTTAAAATAATGGAAAATAGGCAATAAAATTAATCTAGGTATTAGCCATTTACTTTTATTTTAAAAGGTCATTATTTTGTACACAGCTGTTATTGTTCTTTGTTTACTTATAACTGCGTCTAAATAACAGAGAATTACAAAAAAACAACTTAAAAATATATTAAACTTGTGATTCTTTCAAATGTAGGTCTTATTTTGATGGTGACACTCTTCACCGTGACTGTGATATGTTCCAAACATATAAATTTTATGCATTTGTATCTAGTTTTTCTGTTTTTCTTTGATGAGCGGCAATTGCAACGACCGAACTCAGCTGCCTTTGGCAAAGGTGGGTCCTGAGCTTACATGCCGGAAATTTATTTTATTCTTGAGCGCAATGTTCTAGGAATAACCTGGGATGCAGCACCTCTGATGGTTGCTGATCAAGTCAAAGCTCAAGGTCTCCAAAAAGTTTCTCCTTATCTCATTGTTGTCATTTTCGTAAAATTTTATATGCGCGTTTATTAATTAAATTGTAAAATATTACCATGGGTAAATAAACCATTACTCGTGGTAGCGCTAGCGCAATTATAGTCTACTACATTAACACTACCTTTTAATTTGTTGTAATCGGTAACCATTTCTGGTGTTCCGGTAGCCGAATCTTTGTTCTCGTCATGATGTAAAATGGAAATAAGCTTAAATTTTTTTCCCTTTGTTGGACCATGTGAAAGTAAAGTACACTGTTCCTGATAGCGAAAAATGTTCGAGTTTACAAGTCATTGATTTCCCTGTATTAATTTCGGTGGAAGTTGTCTTTTGTTTTTACGAATGGTTCCTAAGAATGTTATGCGATGATCCGATGAAACTTTTCTGCCAATTCCATACTTGTAAGCCAATTATCGATTGTAAGATGTCTACCCGTTCCAGAAATAGGTTTACAGAGGATATCGACGATATCAATAGGAGTTACTAACGGAATGGGGTCCCGCAGGTTGAGTCCCCACATATACCTCTAAGTTGCTGGTATAAAAAAAACATTTTACTGTCTACAAGCGCAAATATTTTAATACCATACCTATTGGGTTTACTGGGAAAATACTGGCGAAACTCACATCGGTCACTGAACGCTTCTAATTTTTCATCTATACTTACATAGGCAATTTTCTTTGCAATTTATAACAAATAAATCAAAGGATACTCTAATGGTAGCCAGCTTATCGGTTTTAGCCGTTTCTTCTCTAATTTCCTTAACATCAAATCTGATGTAAAAATGTGAACCTTGTTAAAGACAGTGTTAGGTGGAATATTTCTATGGAAGTACCGTTAGTTAGTTAGTTAGTAGTTGATTGAACGAATTGTGTTTTCTACTACAATGTTGTAAACAAATAATTTTAAGACCAACTTGATTCACAACAATAACAAAATGGAATTCAATATGTTCATAAAATCGACCAATTCTACAATTCCTTTGAAATCCAACCATGCCATGTTATATAAACTAGTAGCTTAACGTACTATGTCACATAGAGCTTTTTCAATTCCATTGTCACGTAAAAATCTTAATGTAGAACGGAATAAAATTATAGCCATATGAAATGCGAATGATTTTCCAGTCAATCTTAAAAAACTTAATTAATAAGAAACAATACCAACAAACAATTTTTCACATTTATCCAAATTTAAAAATGTAAATAAAGATATATTCACAAGTTGGAACAAGTTGGTGAATCAACCTTTACAGGGCCATCTCTGTCCATTCAAACTCGCATAACAGTTAAGGCTTTATCTATTGGTTCCACAGGAGGTCTGCCTTCTAACTGTGAATTATCGGACTGTATGTCGTGGCAGCAGGATCCCTCACAATGTTCGGGTGCAATAATGTAACAATAGTTGCAGCGAAACCACAAATTAAAATCCACTTAAAATGCTCCGTTTTAGAATTTTAAATTAACAAACGCAATTAATGAATTCCGTAGCTGCGAAACATAAATTGCGCCATCCATTCCAGAAACCCGACAACATTGAAATCGGTGATTGAAAATTCTCCAGAAAATTGCTTCGAGCCGCATAATCTCGCTGCGAACGATTTAAATGCATTTTATGTTATCCTAGGATTCATAATATGTATATGTAGTTAACTAACTTTTTTAAATCATTTAATTGATTATACTAATTCCCTAGATAATTCTCGCGAAAAAATCTACGAGCATGCCTAACACATTTTTGATAATCTTGTTGTTATATTTGACTATAATGGATTATATATGTCTTATAAAATTAGTGCCAGGGCTTCCTTTTGTCTTTTGCATGTATAAGCGACTATGTTCTGATCAGCTAGATAATGGCCACTTTTTGCTCTGTTGTATTTTATTGTTATTATTTCTCGTTCTTTTTGCCATCGTCTTGTGTTATTTTTTTATAATGCGTAGTGCTGAGCGGTGACATAATTACCACCTACATAAGAATAACAAAACAAAAAGAATGCTAATTCTAACGAATTTTTGATGCATTCAACTCTATTGAAATTTTTAGTTGAACACAAGGTTACGACGGTGGCAATATTTTTCTAACGAATAGGCTACCAATGGAATACTTCATATTTGGCTGGCATACTTGGTATGTACCCGGTAAATTTGCATCTCAGTCCAAAGGCTAAAACTTACGTATCTCTTGCTACATTGTTTCTTGGAATCAAGTTTTTCAGCAATTGCCATAAAAATCAGCCAAGTATGTTTGCCTTCCACGTTGGTACAAGCACAAGATCTATAAAAATGTCCTGATGACTAGTTTAAAGCCTCCTCAAAGGTCGCAGCCATATGTTTCTTTTGCAAACCGGGATAATATTATGAGTTGAGGTTCCATGTTTCACTCGGAACAACAAATGGATGCATTCATCCAGAATATGGATTAAGCAGAATAAGTAGCATTGTTTGTTGAAGGTGTAACAGTACCACATGAAACATCATCGTCTTCATCTGTATTTGAATTTGAAATTTGAATTGGAGGCAAAAATTCATCATTTTCCGAATCACTACAGTCTCCTAACCACAAATAACTAGTCTCTTCAGCCCATTCTAGTAATGCTTGGACATGTTTTCGTCATTTTTCTATGTATTGTTAAATGGGCGTTTATTTCGATTATTTAATTAATTAATATTAAATAAAGTGTTATAGTTAAAATGTTATGGCCCACGTCAAGAAATTAATTACACGTAAACATTTGCGAGCAGAGTAAAGTTGTATTGGATTCTTGCAACTTATAATGAGATGTTGTCAAAGTTAGCCCGCAGCATATTGCACTGAATCGAAATAACGCCTCCTTAACAATGTCTTGTATATATATAAACAGGAAATCACTGGGTTAGTAACTACTTTTGGTAACAATGCCTGACATCATTAAATAAATTAACAACGTTATTAACGCGTACGCTTTTATATGCTTTCCACAAACGTCAAGTCCCAGCATATTTAGAGCACATCGGGCGAGTTTCCTGCAACACATAACCCCGGGCTATGCAGGAACGGGCTATGAATAACATATGCAAAGACCAAGTTGTTTAAAATCACATGTTGGTATAATTTTGACTGTAACAACTAAAATGAAAGTAAACATTCATAGTGAGGATATCACAGAACACCTACAAAAATAATCAGCAATGTAGGAATTATAATTAGTTTAATATGCCTCCGGGCCTCAAAGTCCCGAACTATGCATCCTATAGTTAAGTTACTCGCACATTCCCTGATCTGATTGTTTGGGTTTGTGCATCGTTGTCATAAGCGACTGTAAGCAAATTCGGTTAGTAATGTTACACACTTGTTGAGAATTTCATCAAGCAAAGCAAATTAAATCAGAGATTTTCAATAATCCATTAAAACCCAAACACTAGCTTAATAATATAATGGGTAATATTTTTGTCGTTTGTTACAAACAATTTGAGGAAAAAAATTGCAACTTTTAAATTATATTCCGCACATAATGCAAATGAGGCCAACATAAAAATTGAAAATATAAAAATTGCTATCACAATAACGAAGTTAATTTAAATAATTAAATGAAAGTATTTTTGATGCATCCTCTCGTTTTTTAAACAGTAGTAATAGAATGTAGAACAATTAAGTCGCATTACTTATATCGTAGATAAAATTAAATAAAAATTTTACTTATTTCAATGAATTTGCAAGCGTTTCAACGTAATCCCCGGACAATAATTTCGTGCGCGTGTGCGCAAACGAGTGCGGAATGCAAACTTTTTTACCGATTATTTGGATTAAACGCAATTTTTGTATTATTTATCGCAGAATATTTCATATTCAGATAGGTAATCGATCGAATAGGCAACACGTGTTTGTTATGCTCATGTTGCTATATATAACAATTTTCTACGAGTATTACATAACGCACTCATCTATGTAAATGCAATTTTTAATAAATAATGTTATTATTATTATATACATGCAATACAAGGCTATTTTTAAGAAATATCATTCTTATAAATGATATAATTAATTCTTGTAAAAAACAGTAGCAAAATACATTTTTTAAACAATTTACATTGTTTAAACAAGTTAAAATAATCAAATTGGATGCATCTTATGGTAAATAAATTATATCACCAGATTAGGAGATTTCATTACATTCATAAAAAAACTAGAAAATAAATTACAACTATTTTTCTTAGTGTTCTAATTTATTGGCGCTGTACTATTTCGAAACAATATAATATAATGCTTCAAATTAAAAAAATAGCTACTTCGCAAGCCCGTATTCTAAATTACATCGCTTGCCCCGAATTAATTTGTATAGCTGTTGATAAAAGGATCAAAAAATAGTGGGTCGTTAGTTAAGGCTATAGATTAATTGTATTCGAATATTCCATGTTAGCTTAGCGTGTGTCGCGGGAAAGATAAGAAGTAACAATTTATCACTCCAACTCTAAAAAACAACGAATCATTAATAACATTTCTGCAGATTTATCGATCTTTTGCTTATTAAAATATTTTCTGATGTTCGTTGAGATTTTGAATGTGTGCAGTTTCGAATAATTTCTTCAATTACTGGAATCGATTCCAGACTGAATTAGTAACGCCTGCGGTAAAGAAACAACTACCAAGTGAGGTAGGGTTTTATATTTATATTTAAGTTAATTTTCTCGAGCAATTTTCACTGGGGAATTACCTTTTTTGTATTTTAAGAAGTGGAACGAAAAGGAAGGAACGATTAGTTGTACAAGTACTGTTGCATTTTCATTCAATTTTAGTCTATTTTGGTATGAATAACTAGAGAGTCATTAAGTACCTAATTTAGAACCACTAGTGCACGTAAAGGATTAATATTACCGTCCTCTGATTTCTCAGTCTTCGAAGTATGTTACGTAAAATACAATTTAAATCGAAATCCAAAAAACAACTCGTTACTGCACTGCTAAGGGTAAACATAAACAACAACAATGTAGGCACCATATTGAATAATTTTGGTGTAATTTAAATTCATACGCCACAAACAGCCTACGATGAAACAGGTCACAGGCAATTTTAACTGAAAAATAAGATTCAGAAATTTAATCCTTGGATAACATTGTAATATACTCATCGAACATAAAGTGCAACATTATATAAACTTTTTGTTTAATAAATTTCATAAAGAGGAGTCTACAATCTAGATAAACCTCGGAGGCCGAATTAATTGTCCCCTAATAATCTAGATGTCGCGGCAATGCTGGCCGCCTAATTATTTTCCCGCTTTAACATACAGGAGTCCCTACGTTTTCATTGATCGCCTCGAAAATTAGCTAAAGGAATATCTTTATAAAATATTGATGTATTAAATGAAAAAAATGTGGGTACAATAAGTGTAAACAAATTTTCCATCATTATTTACATACCATCTTCTATTGTTTTTATTTGAAAATTTTCTTATTAGCTCCGAAAATGGTATATTCGCCAAAATTTATCTACGAAAGTTATATACGTTAACGATAATTACGATAATTTTTGAATAACTTGAAAACGCAATAATACCAAAGCTATAAACAGTTTAATAATTTAGGAATATACTCTGCGCATATCATGTCTCACTTTTTTCATACATTCAAAAACGTTACATTTTTAATTTATATAGTTTCTGTAAATGTGCTGCTCTGAATTGCATATTTCTCACAAATTACAATCACATGTATAGGCAGCCCAACATACTCGTTCACAATACTTTCACTTTTCTCCAATGATTCCTGTGTATGATCCATAATCATGTATATTTTGTGACGTCATATCGCAGGCCCCACACACACGACACCACTAAATGAGGTGAATAGTCTACTAATGAGTAGTCCATATGTAGTAGCTTTTTTCCAATGATTCAATGTGGTAATTTCTTTGGTAACAACATTGTAATAGAATTGCCTTTAATTTTGTCGACTTAATTAGGACAATCTAAAAAGGTAGATATCAACCTCAATAAAATCCACACATCATAAATATATTCCTTTATTGCGTTCTTTATTTTTTGTCACTTAAGTATACAATATAATAAAATCTAAATACCCTATTAGGTAGCACCTTTGAGATAATTTTGAAATGTTTCATTTTAGTTTATACAAAAATTTTTTTCGCAAATTAAAACAGTTTAACTGTTAGAGACAATTGAAACAGAAAAGAAAAATACTGCATCATTTATAACATAAGTAAGCAAATAAATTCACACATGCTTGGCAAGATTATGTTACAATATTACACCTTGTTAAAATGTATTACATACAAATAAATACTTTTAAATAAATTTTATACACTACAAGTCGATTATTATTCAAAATAATATAGACAAATTATTAAATTTAAATTAAATAGTGAATTTTTAGCGAATATTACCTCACTAAATAAATACTTAATAAAGGTTAAAATGTTAATTTAATGGCACGCGCCGGTGCCAGGTTTGCAATCACTTCGATTCTCTTGGTTAAGACATCGAAAATATGAAACTGGCCGTTGAACAATATGTAGTCAGTCGAAAATTCTGACTACTAGTTAAATTTTAATATAATTTAAATATGAATTAATTATTGAAAATCCACACTATTCTTAAGTACATATTCAGTGATAACGGCCACATCTAACAATAAATGATATATTAATAATCCATAACATATAGATAGTATACTAACATTACAACAATAATTTAGAGCAGTAAATAATTTTACAATATATTACTTTATTAATATGACTATGTATTAATAAGATGAGATCAGAATCGAATATAATTTGTCTATATTTTAAACAAACAGATATATTTGATGCAAAATATATGTATTTCTATGTATTAGATAAATGCTCATTACCATATTATTAAACACATATTGACGACATTATTGTAGGCTCTGTATCTATTCATAAGGCAACAAGATCAAATTAAAAAAAATATACAAAACAAGTTAAGCTTTAAACTAATGTTGATAAATCAATCACCAAATAAAAAACTCTTAAACTTAAAAGAAATTCTTATTCTTATTGTCACGTAAGAGTGTAAAATTATACAGTATTAAATAAATAACAGACAAACAGGATGTTTCATCCAGGGGAATGACACATGTACCCAAAATAATAATAATAACAGTATAAATAAATTAACTCATAGTTATATACAAATACAATACGTCTATATTCACAATTAAAATCAATTTTGAAGATATTAAAAATCAGTCTTCCAAACTATGCTCATTAAGGCACGCTGAGATTAATATATTTTTTAGTAACAATTTTACATTTAGTTACTTAACCTATTCATGTAATGTATCAACTGATATCGCTAAATCTCTATGGTTATTTATTCGGACAGATGGTGACATCTTGGTGGTTATTTCGTCCTTCAGATACGCCAGCACTTTTCTTACTTCAACATTCTGCACAGGTGATAGCTGTAAGGAATCTTTGACATCCAGGAGAGCTTGCTCGTATAGTTTTAGGTCATACTTGGCCTTTGCCCTTGCATAGTAGGCTTCGTATGATTCTGGTTTCACAAACAATACTTGATTCGCTAGTTCGATTGCTTCTTCGGGTTCCTAAAAATTATTCACATAAACTTGTGCAAATTGATTTTAATTTTGGAAGATCATGTTACATGAACGTTTGAACTAATCAGCAACTTACATTTAGTTTTCGTTTGCATCTCGAATGGTTCAAAAGGAAGTTTATCCTCAACTGGTGAAATGCTGTTGTGTGGTCTCCTTGATCCTCCGTTGGAAATTTCTTAAGGGCATAGTGGTAGCGATGGGCCGCCTCTCTCAATCTACTTTTGCGGTATAGAAGATTACCATCTTCCAAAAGTTTGTTAAGGAGGATAAGCCTGAAAAAGCAGTGAATTTAATAAACATGTTCCAGTAAAATGAAGTTAGAATCGTACATTATCTCAGGTTTGCCTGCAGCCATGGCCCATGTAGCTGGTCCGAGTTTGGCCCCCTTCTTGAGGAAGCATTGCACAACTTGGATGTTTTTACATCCAATTGCTCTGTCGAGTGGACGCATCCCATTCATATCCACGTGTTCAATAACGGCACCCCTTTCCAGCAGTAACTGAACGATGGATGGGTTACCTTGAAATGCGGCCAAGTCCAGCGGCGTTCGCCCAGTCTTATCCGAATGAATTAGCATTGCACCTTTATCGAGTAGACACTGGGTTGCTTGCAGTTTTCCTCTTAAGCACGCCCAACTTAGAGCATTCAAACCATCTCGGTCTTGTTTTTCGATATTTGCACCTCTTTCCAATAAAAGCTCAATGATTCCTACGTGGCCCTCTGATGCGGCAAGCATTAGGCCATTCCTACCGCTACTGTCACATTGTTCGAGTGCTTCTTGATTTTGCAAGAGCCTTTCTGCAACTGCCCAATGACCCTCCTTAACAGCCAACAAAAGCGGTGGCGTATCTTTTTTATTGGTGACTGTTATGCTTGCTCCCCTGCTGATTAAAGCAGCACAGACGTTGGCGCAACCATTAGTAGCTGCAATTGTTAGAGCAGTCTCTCCAGTTAAGGAATCGTTACTATCGGCATTTACTTCAGACATGTCGAGTAGGTATTCGACTATTTCAGTATGTCCTTGACCGGCGGCTGCTATAAGTGCTTGTTGTGCAGCTTCGGTCAAACCAATGTCTTCTTCGGGATTTTTAATGAGCCAATCACAAGCTAGTAAGTATCCCACGACGTTCAAACAACCATTTCTAGCTGCGTGCACTAATGGGCAATATCCAGCTGTATCGACATGTCCTGGGCTAGCACCTGCGGCAATTAACTGCCTTACAACATCACAATGTCCCTTAGCTGAAGCCAATGACAGTGCAGTTGAACCTTGACTATTGGCCAATTCGACATCGGCGCCAAATTCCAACAATAACGATACCATAGGAACAATTCCTTCATTTGCATACATGCACAAAACAGGTGCGCTCCCTAAGAAATCGGTCGTATAATTAGGGGAAGCACCGGCCAGTAGCAACAAACGTGAGACTTTAACATTTGGATTATAAATGTTCCTCAAACTGCAAACTGCAGCTGAAACATTATCAGAACTTTCAGCTACCCAATTTGCTTGTAAATCTCTCGGTGATATCGTTTGCGGCGTCATATTTCTGTAGACGTGTGCTTTTAAAATGTGGTGACCCAGTTCAAGAGTCTTCTCCGCGTCTAATGGTGCTTGAACCCTTGACAATCTGAATGCGATTCCCGAATGTCCGGATCGAAGATCGCATAAAAACTTCGTACTTTCGTTTTCATCTCGACGTATTAACCATTCCCTGAACGATGGGTGGAAAAACATGTAGGTGTTATCCAACCTCTTCACCAAAAAGCCGGAGAGTAACTTGAATCTCTGCAGGAATTCAGACCACGGTAAAAATCGATCAACCAGCAACGCATTAACCGAATAATATATTTCCAAAAGAGTTAAAGGATAGAGCGCCGATAGACACACACTTAGAACATGGGTCACTTTTTCGAATGATCTAACCGTCGGGAATCGCAAGTTGAAATGCAACAAATAAATCTGTGCTAATGTAACCGGTAGGACCTTATATCCCGAGGATTTTGCGACCAAATGACCCCTTTCCAATAAATCCAAAGTCAATTTCGCAAACAAAAACGAACCTTGGCACAAGTTCAACAGATGTTGGGAAAATTTATGTTGCGAAACGTTTCCGCTTTCCAATTTGCCCGACGTTGATAGCGTTATGTTGCTCTGAATGCTGGGGCTATTTTGTAATCGGAAATTGATGTAATCCAACATGTCTTTTTGCAAATTTTCGTTGGAACTAACGCTTTCTAAACTTATCCTTGTGTAGGGCAATTGTTTGGTGACATCTTGCAATTGGGTTCGTACTGTCGCAACCACTTTCAACCAACTGGGAAAACTGGACATGTGCTTCACTAAAAATGATGTTATCGTGTCACCGTGATCGGGTCGATGATACTCAGCTTCACATAATGCATCAATTAGAATAACACAATTATTTGTTTCTATTTTGCCGCTCCTCCTTAACGTCGCTAGAGGCTCCAGTATTCCACGATTTAATGCTAGATCTGGATTAGCGATGCATTCTTTTAAAGAAAGGGCTGATTGTAGGTGTTGTTCGCTTAGTAAGTAATCCCGATAAGATGACAACTGTGGTGCTTGGCATAGCTGCGCTGCGAGTGAATGTATGAAATCAGGTACTAAACAGGTGTTGTTATTGTCAGCCTGGCAGAAATGATATGCTACGACATTTGCAGCTAAATGCTTGATTCTTTCTGATACCAAATCTATTTGGTAGTAAATACTTTGTGGACTTAGCGAACGATCAGGTGAGTGGACACCCTGCTTTGGGGATTGGTAAATTGGTTCCTTTCTTCTGCCGAAACAACTGTACTCGACAAGTTGGAGGATTAAAGCTGTTTTACCAGTCCCTGGATTTCCCAATAGTAAAATTCCAGGACTCGAAGATGCTAAAAACAAACCATTGATATTTTGCCATAACTTTATCATCAATTAACTTACAGACTATATCTTCCATTTCTTTAATTAGCCAGTGTCTTCCAACGAACAGAGGATCGGGTTCTTGCAGGGGAACTTCGAAAAATAAAGGTTTCAGGGTTAATTGGGGAGCTCTGTACTGAGCAAAACGAATTTTCGGATCAACGGGGCCCTTCACAGTACCAGTTCTCGCCGATCTTCGTATGCACATTCTTCTCGATTGAAACATATTGAGATCTTCTATTTGGCCAGGTTGTGTTGCTAAAATAGAGCATTGTTCAAGTTTACTTGAAACTTAAAAACTGCAAACTGTAATTGCGGAAAGTTTCGTGTTACTTACTTGTGACACTATGCCTTCTACTAACAGGACTAGAACTGCAGTTACTTTGACCTGACATGGACATTGACATCAAAGAACCGACACTCTCGGAACTGGGATTGATTCTTTGTTGGTCTTCTGAGCTTCCTGTAAGGGTCGATACTGGACTTGTATTGGTGGACATCATGGCTGTTGTTTCATAGCTGGCCAGAGAAGAACACGATTCGTGACTTCTTGTTGGTGCTCTTTTGTTGTTTCTTCTCGCGCCGTCGCCTAGCAAGAGACCTAAACGCATGTACATGTCGTTCTCGGAGGACTTCTTGGTCGATATTGGTTTGACGGAGCCACCTTCATCATCTGAAATGATTTTATAATTAATGACAATATTGGAAAATTTTAATGAAAATGTGAGTTTTAAATGTGCGTTAAATCTACAAAACGGTGCTCGTAAAAGTAAAGATATACAGGCAACACAATAAATAAAAATAATATAAACCAATACAAAATGATACGAAAAATATAAATAGATTGACACAATGTAGGATATAATGTATATATTTTTTTGATGAATGGAATTAATTAAATGAATGTTTTATTCGTAAACTCAACTTAATATATCATGAAAATATTGTGAATAAAGCTTTAATGACGACCACAAGATAGAGAACCAACTTGGTCGATCTCTTAAATAGCACACATGGGAAGGCGTTGATTGGAATATGACAACGAAACCACAAGAAAACGGTTCCAAATATTATCAAGGAATAAACTTAATCATCACTAACACTATACGTTCATCCGTTAAGTAATAAGACTACAATTTGGAATTGGTTACCAAAATGTATTATATATATATATATATATATATATATATAAACCAAGTTACGAAGTGACTATGAGTTTGATTGAATAATTAGCAAGTCGATTTGCTGGATGAAAGTAAATTGACTAGGTGTGTGGAATGATGTTTATAGGAAGTTAAGACGTGAACATGAAGCGTAACTGTAATGTTTGTAGAACTTTTCAGGTGTCGCTTTCTAAGCGATAGTCGGAAATGTGGCTCTACAAATTGGATTCATACACTTTTGTTCAATCAAATTGAACCTATTTACTTCTTACATATGTATGTACCTTTGTGTATACTTTAGATATATTGTTTACATTGGTATGAATATTTTCACAACTTTGCAACAATTGTTATAAGTTTTCATTGATATATTTTCAAATTATTTAACAAGTTATTGCAATCAATTAAAATAAACAGTACGAGATTCATATCTCGAATCATAAGTTGTGGATTTCTAATATAACCGAGTCTCTGAACATTGAAAATTCTTAGTAATACAGAAAGTGAAACATGCACAAATTTAAACACAACACAAAAAAATAAGATCAACTAGACTAAAAATCGACAAAATCATAAACCATGCAGATCAAAATAACAAAACAAGCGCTTTCAATAGCATTTAAGATTCGCCCTGCCTGAGACAAGTTGATTAAGTCCGGTGCTAGCGCTCGAGCTTCCGGCGGACCACAAAGATCGGATCTTCCCTAAAACGACGCTGGGCCAATGACGACCGTCGGTCGAGGAGGTCGACGATGTCATAACAGCTACGACAAAAACATTTTCTTACTACCATTCGAACGCGCATTTGCAGACGGCTAGGGCGGCCGCATATTTGCTGGGTAAACGTCCTCTGCTGGGGAGGATGTAAATTTTCGCGACCATGCATGTGCATGAACTGTCGTCGATATTTTTACTCTGCCCACGGTCCTTTGTCGCGACATGTGTGTGTACCCACGAACGGATATTGCGCCAGAACCCACATGACGCCCCCGAATATTCAACCTATGAAAGTTTGTAGCGGGAACCATAAACCATTCAGATTGAGAATGAATTTGGCACGCCCAATGCTGTCAGTGGTATTTGAAACAACACTATCATCTTTTTAATGACGCACGCTTTTGACGGTAACTGTTAATAAATAAATTGAAATTGTTTAAAAAGGGCCAACGCCGACAAAAAGCAAACGGCGTTGTTCGAATAGTAAAAGCAAATTATTAACTTTAACATGAATGCATAATTTATTTATTTAAAACGAAATATATAACATGATTGATTCAGTATTCCATTGTTACTATGTATATTTGAAATTGTTCCGTAAACACGCAGGGAAGATTTATTATGTATGCAGTGTTTAATGAAAATATGCAGAAAATTACTTTTCAAAAATATATCTAACATGTCTCGTGATTTTTGCTGAGTTTGATATGTAGGTTGTCGAATTACTCTTCATTTATTTTGTTTTTCAAATTCTTTGTTTTTCCAATTCTTCTTCATAATCTTTTTTCTAATTAGCATACTTTTGCTGCTTACAACTTCGACCATCATCTTGTCTATCAATTATGCCGTCGTTCGCTTTATTATTTTTATATACTCTCTCTCTCTCTTCTTTATATCTTACATATTCCCATCTATATTTATCTTTATAACTCCTTCGTATTTCTTATTAATCCATTCATTCCTGCTTTCTCCATACTTTATTTGCAATAATTTTTCAACTGTGCTAATATTTTTTTTTATTTTCCCATTTTCATAAATTTTGCAAATGATATGGCACGGATCAAATCAGGTAACCTAGTTATATCATTCCCTTTCATTCCCCTTCAATCATATACCATAACTAATAGATCCTTTGTTTGTATACTTCTGATATTTAACGTAATATGAATCTTTTGGTGCATATTGTCCAAGATGACATTTTTTGTCGATGTTGCAAAAATCAGAATTAGTTTCAAGAGAACCATAAGACAAAATTGGACAAACGAATATTTTTCGACAAAAAAGTAGTAAATTGATTCCTATTTACCAGGAAAAGCTACTTACCAGATAAAGCAGTGTCGCCTGAAGACTGTCGTGACGATCTGGACGAAAACGGACTTCTTAGACCTTTGGAACTTAGGAAAAATTTTCGCCGAGATTGCGGTGGTGTAGGACAGCTTTGCGTCATAACGCTCTGGTCCAGCCTGGTTCTAGGGTTGGTCGGTTTTGTTTTGGGGAGCTTTTCAGGGTGGCCGATTTCACCGCCGAGTGTAGAAAGATCTCGATTCTAAAACAAAATATCCGGTTGGGTAATACCTAAATGCACAAACATTTCATAAAAATGCCGACGAAGTTATCTCTTGTACTCGGAAAAAGCGGTTTGTGCAAACTTTAAAACAAATATTTGCCATTCAATTCGTTGTATTGGACGAACGTATTAGCGTAACGCAATGAACATTTTTTGCAAAGCAATAACAATTAATTCAAACACGTTAGTACCGGTGATGACATCATTAACAGTTTCACTACATAACACATAATTAATACACGGAGTACACGTCCTGCAGCCTTGTTTTAAATCAATTAATTCCTAACCGAGATTGTCTTAGGTATCGGTGATCTCAGACAGTAAATATGATTAATGATTTCCAACATTACTTAGTTTTCTGTTTATTTAACTGTAGTTCGCTACAAGTGTTGATGTTTTACAATCAAATGTAATTTTAGATTTTCTGAATTAATTCCTGCGGATTCTAAATTAAATGGATGTTTTGACAACGGCGATTTGTTGTTTTAATTAGTACTTATTAGAGCACATCTAGACATTTCAACGGACCATGATGCCATCAGATGTACCAGCACACGCGGAAGTAGATGATTACGACTTCCTTTTAAATGAACCGCGGCCGTAAACATTGAATTTAATTCGGCTTGCGTCACCGGACAAAAATGTTTTTTCAGCGATAAAATTTACAATTGAAATTGGACAAATTGACATAATGTATATGTTAACTTACCGAACTAATTATTTTAAAATAATGTAAAAAAGTTTCACCAGACACGTAGACTACATTGTTAAATAACAACACCAGAGTCTTTGAGCATTTTGAGGTACATAGCGAACAACGTGCATGCATCACATCTAATTGACATTCAACCAGTGTACGTGTAAAACTGTGCGTGTGGACAAGTTCTTTCGATAAATTATTCATGGGAATCTTTGATTAAACTATGTTCAACACTATTTCAATTTAAATGAAATTTGAACGTAAATTACTTTACGGTACAGGACTTTTTCAAAAGCTCAGGATAATGTAAATGCATAACTTAACGTTAATAAACATATCGGAAAGTAATTATTCCTGTTACAAAAATGAGGATGCTTCATGGGGAATGTATATTGTTTACTTGGGTTAGCGCTTTGAAATTTATAAATTATTGCAATGTAATCGCGTTGTGCATAATATAAAATAAAAGTATCAAGGAATATGTTTTATTTTACGTACTGGATTATGATATAATGTAGTACATATATCACATAAATATACTCAGTGACATATAAACTGCACCACCTAGAAGGGGTGGAAATTTTTGGACCAAATTTGGCAGAAACATTGGACTAGACTAAGGTAAAATTGATTAAAATTTGATAAAGAAAACACTTCATCTTTTTGATTTTTCTTTAATAATGTATTGGTCCGCCCCTATTTTTGATACACTCATTGACCCGCCTTGGCATTGATTCCAGCAGGTGATCAATGTCTTCTTGGGGTATGGCATCCCAAGCAGCCTGTACTTCATGCCGTAGAGCTTCTATTGTCAACGGTGGGTTCGGTAGATTCCGCAATCTTCTACCCATCATGTCCCACACGTGCTCAATGGGCGACAAATCGGGAGATCTTGGCGGCCAAGGCAAAAGATTAACATTAGCCACTTCAAAAAAGTCAAGAGAAACCCTTGCTACGTGAGGTCGTGCATTATCTTGCTGGAAAAGTGGGTGTTCCAGCCCTCGAAGATATGGAAGAACATGTGGTTCTACCACTTCGTCAATGTAGTGTCGGGCGGTCATACTGCCCCGAATAAAGAGCAAGGGTGACCTACTGCCGTAAGCAATAGCACCCCACACCATCAACCCCCACAGTTCGGTGAACATGCCTCGCAATCGAAAAATCAGGATTGCGCCTTTCTCCACGTCTTCGTCTAACAGTCATCCGACCATCATGCATTCCTAAACAAAATCGCGATTCGTCACTAAAGACAACTCGATGCCACTTCAAGTTCCATTGAAGTCTTTCCGTGTACCAGGCCAAACGTTCCTGGCGATGTTGAGCAGTGAGGGGTAGCACAAGATGTGGGCGGTAAGACAGCAAGCCAAAGGTTCTTAATCGGCGATAAACTGTTCGCAAGCCTATCGGACGACCTTGTTCGCCTAACCATTGATCAGCTATTGATCTAGTTGTAGAGAATCGGTCTCTCAAGACCATTAGTCTTAAGCGGCGATCTTGACGTTCATTGGTTCGTGTTTGAGCCCCAGTGCCTCTTCTCCGACGTTCAACCCCATATTCAGACCACGCTCGATAAACACGCATTATTGTTGAGTGGTGCCGTCCCAAACGGTTGCCGATTTCTCTAAACGAAAAACCTGCTTCTCGTGAACCAACAATCCGCCCTCGGTCAAAGTCACTCAACTGCTGGTAAACTTGAGGTCTCCTTCCTCTAGGCATCATTAAACACTTGAAACACTTTAAACTAAAGAACGGGATCCTAAAAAGTGGAACAAATTCAAAAAATGACTCGATAATTGCTTGTATATCACCACCTCTAAAAAAATGACACAAACGTCAAAAATCCCACAACTACTTGATGATTGGGTTTCAAATTTTAATCAACTATTTCCCTGGACTAGTCCACTATTCCTGCCAAATTTGGCCCAAAAATTCCCACCCCTTCTAGGTGGTGCAGTTTATGTCACTGAGTATATGATACAATACGACTATAATATAGTTTGATCGCTCCAGAACATACATGAACAACAAAACTGGTAGAATTGCAGATATCATTCTAATATTTTAGATTAGTTTACTCGCGTGCATATTAGTTGTTGTTTCATGTGTCCCTTTCTATGTTATTCCTGGTTTATACATCATCATCAAAACAGCTAATTGTAATCATAGATAGATGTAATGATAGATCACTCAATTCTGTCACTATACCACCCTGCATCTCTTCTAATGTGTTTCAACTCTATCATGATGAGTGTTGTATTCTCAAATACGATTTTCAACCCTTTGATTATTACTAATCCAAATAAATGCTACCTAACATGATATTGTAAATAATTCTTTAAGAAACAATCAAGTGGTATGTAGAGTAAGTATTTATATTTGCGTGCATTACATTTATTCGTTGGTACGAGATTACTCTCTTAAAATTTTTCACCACCTACTGCTCACCATTTATACTTTGATGTGTATGTGACGGGCAGCGAAGCTATCTGTTCATTCAAATATTATATGTTTGTTTAGTCAAAGGAAATATTATTTTCGCGTGTATATCATTAACCCTTTTCCATAAACTCATACAAACGGTAAATTAACACCATACTAATTATATAATATGTTTGCTAATTTATTCATATAGTAAACTAAATAACAAAATATTATTGTACCTGTTATTTGTATGCCTTCTTACTTCGCAGAATCTCTTATTCACTTTTGTGACCGATAGGCAGAAGAAATGTTGGTATTGTTTAAAATGATTTTTTTTTTAAATAATGTCATAAGAAATTAACAAATAAACCTTGAACTACATATACATTGGAGGTTTGATTGTGTAATCGTTTGAATTAATGCGTTTATCTTACCTGCATGTATGTGGTAAAATGTCCATTCGTTTTCACCTTGGTTCTGGATTGCAGCCGATCGCACGATTTATCAGTCTGTATTTGTTGCGGACTTATCTCACCGTACAGGGTGATCTCCGAACCGCGAAGCCCCGTGCAACTCATCATTTTCTGGCACGGCATTGCTGGAACAAACAAGTTTCAAGTAAATTTCACTGCGGCGAGCGCGATGTAAATCAAACGCGAGCGAACGCGACGCGACGCGACGTCGAAAACAATGTAAAATTCGTATTTGTTTCTTTAGACCGAACCACATGAAGGCGAAGTGTCGAGTTATACGTGATGATAAACAAGTAACACTAATAAACAAAGGAGGCGTGATGCATTCCGGTCTTAAAAGTGAAACAAGTAGACGTCCGTTTTTGTTTTTGTTCGACGCCGACAGGCGCGCATGTAAAATACGGTTTTAATTCGAGAAATTGAAATCTTCGAATGGGCAGTTTTATCGCTATTTACGCTGACGTTGCGCCATGTATGTAAATTGCCGACGCTAAAGTGTATCTATTTGCGTCCGATTGTTTTTTTAAAGCTCTTATCCGTCAAACAACAACATTAAGTTTGTATTATAATTGGTATTTGAATGACTCCACTCGAACCTATACAGGGAACTGTAGTAAACATATTTCTTCGTTAAATGACTTCTCATTCTTTTGGTTGTATTAATTACGTTCAATTTAAGATCCCGATCGCGAAGCACATCTCTTAATTAATGCATCCATCAATATTCAATGAAAGCGATAAACTAGTTATACGAATTACTAATCGAGATTACATTTTTCGTATATGTATGTAGTTACGTTTGTGAGTTTCATTAACATCGGTAACGTCATAGGAAAATAATAACATCTACGACATGCGATACTTTGACAACAGTGCAAACTTGGTATTGTTACTTACGATGAACTGCGTTCTTAACGAAGCAGCATATGCGTGCTTTTGTGTGTGGTCATGAGTTTTTTCTGACAAGATTAATGATTAAACACAAACTGCAGCTGATACACAAAAAAACATTATATGTACATACATCAAGGGAGGTCTACTGGTTTTTGGTAACTTCAGACCTCGAATAAGTGTAACAAAATCACAGCTAACAATTTTGCTTTGGACATTCACGACCATGTAGTATGGAAGTACGTTATATAGAGAGATGCATATTTATTTATAAGAACAAATAAAATATGTACTCAAGTGTTTTGATGTTTTTAGGTAGAATTCTATGACTTGGCAAACTTCCTCGGTCAAATCGATGGTGAATAAAAACATGTTATACTTATTCAAACATTGTACTAAAAAATTAATATATAAAATTTATTCTAAATAACTCCTCTCATAATATAGAAACCAGGGCAGCTAAGAGGCTATGGCATTTAAGACGTACATATTTCATTTGATTTAACGGTTCACATTTTGACTAAGAACAAAGGGTAACAAAAGAAAGCGCGTTTGTGCTCAATTTATTCAAATTTATTTCAAGAGTATGTATGAATTAAATCGCAAGCCGAAATTGAGCAACAGGACACGTCTAACTGGTGCTAACAAAGGCGCAGACACAATCAAATGTGATTGTTTTACGATAATCGACGTTCGTAAATAGAATTTAATTATAATTACTTTTAAACACTGTTTGTGTATGTGTTTTGTCGAAATAAGTCACGCAGTCGAAACATTATTGATTACATCGTTTCATATTTATGTCATAGAATCGACACAATTCTCAGAACAATTAATCTCCAACAACGCATTACGTTTCGCCATATGTACATAAAGACATTTTGTTACAGCACGAATAAAATGCTTCATATCATTCGCTGGAAATAATTACCACTGCATGAATAAAGAAGTATTATAGAAGTATATAGTGTAGCGCAAGAAGTCAATTATTTTTTAGAGCGACATTGCGTCTTCCTTATTTGTACCGTAATGAGTTTTATTGCCGGTAACGGTTACTTAATGTCCACAGGTGCGCACGTAATCTTCGAATTTGCGGAAAATTAATCGCGGGAGTGCGAACGTCCTTTAAACGTCCGATAAATCACCCTCGGGCTGAAATGATACGATGATTGATCGTCGACGTGAAAGTTGAACTGTCAAATTATCTACTATCTATCTTGTTTATTGTTAAATTGCGACCTTTGATGTAGTTTACGTCGCCATCAAGCGCACGGTGAGTGAATGCGATTTTCTTATTTGCAGTTATTTTACACAGCGCTAAGAATGATTTGCATCAAGAGCAATATCAAACGTACTAGGCACTATGGGCAGCAGAAAGGCGGTGAAAGGAAGTAGAAATAATCAGTTATGGCTTAACTGTACGTACGAAAGCAATGTGACTTGAAAATGTACGGCTGGGACAAATTCTTACTGACTGATTGGTACGAACAACAAAATTGTGGATTTCGTGCTGATCCAAAATGTTTCAAGTTGTAAGAACTTAATTGAACATTACTTTATCAATGTGATCACAAAATACGTTATTAAGATATTCCCAGGCAGTTACGTGAGGAATCAAATATTTTCTTCAGACGGATTGTAGGATTGCGGAATAATCATATGTTACACTCCTTAATCAGGATATCATAAAGACTTTTGTATCCGCGATGATTATAACAGATGAGATTCCGATGTGGCTGTGAGGAGACCTGTGATGTAACAGATCCTTGAAGGAGAACGTTTATGTAGCATATTTCGTAGCGAGGATTTATTTATCGGAGATAGAACAAAATAAAAAACTAATCGATAAAGAAAAAATTCTAATACGTTTTACATTAATATTGCTTTGAGTTCACTTGTAGGCAATGAAATGTCTTGGATGGTAAATCGCATGTTACCAAAGAAATCGAGAGATTGAAAAGTTGGTTATTTTAATCTTGCCTGCCCATATTAGTTAGCGATCGAATCTTTTAATTGTACAACAAATTAATCTGTTTATGCGATAAAAGTACATTAATTAACGCGTGGTATTGTTTAATGGCCATGGTAATACAAGATAAAATATTGCAGTGTCGAGACGTAATTTATCTTGGTGCCCGTTGCTGGCTCACGCCCACATTAAATCCCATCCGCACAATAAGCCACCAAAATCAATCATCCTGTCCGTACCTTTTAATTCCACAAGAAATTACCCTGACGTCCCAATCGCGCCACTGACAAATAGACGAAAGCGACAGCCGTAAAACAGAAGCTGCTTACGTAAACACCTTATTCTAACTGGGCCATAAGCGGGCAAATTACGAAACCCGAACCGAGATAAATCACGTCAGATTGCATCACTGATGGATACGAAAGCACGAAAGCGCAAATCATTTGTAACAATCGACTTATTACGTGTTGCCTGAATCGATGTCAATGATTCTGTTTGATGATAAGACGTGCGTGGCACAGGGTGCCGACCCGCACGTCCTTTTCCTTGACGTTCGAGAAGCTTTCAGTCGTGTACTCAAAAGTGCAACAATGAGTTGGCACAAGAATAAGATGGGGCGGGCGTGTATGCTTGCGTCATTCATGCACGCCAAACTGAAGCGATATTGAAGGTTTTGTAAATGATGATCGTAAAATTCACTAGATTCATCACTATCACTATCTGTAGTGTCAGTTTACTTAGTGCAGGGTAGACTTCAAGCGGACCAGACGGTCATGCATTATATTACAAACTTAAATGAAAGGTCACGCACAGGGCCGGAATATCCTTACTAGCAAAGGCAAAGATTTCTTTCAATTTGGGTTAAGAACAAAATAAGTAGCTATAAGAACAGAAATCATTTCCTCGTTTTAATTTTAACTTCCATTAAACGACGTTTACGTTTGTTACAAGTTAATAACAAAGAATAATCGCCCATTACTATTATTCTAAAATTCCTAACGCTCACAAATATTTATATAGCAATAATTTGTTCTATTTCGGAACAATCGAAGTATTCGACTAGAGAAAAAATTACTTATGAACAGCGTAACAGTAACAGCTAAAATTAAAAATTAAATTTATAATGGAACATAAATCGTTTTTTAGTCAAATAAAAAAGAAGAACTAATTAAATGAAGTAAATGATCCTTCACGTATTACATCTGCATGGAGCTGGTTTACGGATGGCTTTAGGACAACTGAAGGAGCAGGAGCTGAAGTGTTCTGCCGCAAACCAAGAACTGGATTAGAATTCAGTCTTGGCAAGCATGCATCGATTCAACAGGCAGAAGTCTATGCCATCGGCAGCACAGGACGATAAGCAGAACAGCACTGCAAGTCCTTGCTGATAATCAATGTACGTTGATGTCGGCCAGGGACTGCCGCGCAGTGCTCTCTCAATTAGGGAGAGTCAACAAGGTTAGCCCAGAAGCTCGAATAAGAGCTGGATTGAGCACAAGGTACTGGAATACTGGCAGGAGTGCCAGGGAATGGGACATTCCAAGATAGTACTGAAGGGCCCATCTACTGCACGTACCAGGATACTGTTAGGCTTGGATAGGAAAGACCTGCGAACTCTGACAGCCCTCGCTACTGGGCATAGCCGATTAAGGCATCATATGCATAGGCTGGAAGTGGCTGAGTTCACTGAGTGCAGACTATGCTGTGAAACTGAAGAAACAGCAGAGCACATTATGTGTGCCTGCCCCGCCGGGGACAAAATCATGTTCACAGTCTTTGGTAAGACAAAACTGGAGCTGGGAGAACTTGACAGAATCTCACCCACTAAAATCCTCCTTTATTTAAAGAGAATGGGAATACTATAAGTAGCTGTGAGCCACAATAGACCCTTGCGGTCGCAGTGGAGGGGCGATAAACGCCATACTCATTATAACTAAAAAAAAATTACATCTGCATCAAGTACATCCTTGGACAATGTATTTTCAAACATATCTGAACTGTTTGACTTGTACTCACTGGAACCACACTTATCAGACCACTCAGTACAGATGTACAGAATGTAAGGAAATAAAGTGGAGAAACATGAATGAAATGAACAATAAATCAAATTTAAAATTGGGACTTTTTGGTCCATAGGAACGCAAATTATGTTTTCGAATTGTTTAAAAAAAATAATAGCTGATTGCTTACAGTCATGTTTTCCAATACAAGACAAAAGATTAAATCCAATGTTCACCAATCAACTAGCAAAATAGAGAATGAAAAGCTCTGTTGTATGAAAAAACGACTCTAGATGTACTTAAAACAATATCATGTGTATCTAAAGAAGTAAAACACATACAAATCTATAAAAATCAAAAACGTGTGTATAGAAAAAAAATACAAGGACTAAAAAATATTGGAAATGCGGACAATAAACGAAAATGAATTTGAAATGTGATAAACAGGAACCAAAAAAGATATGAAAATAGAAATCAATGACACTATTACACCCGAGGATTTTGCCGAGCATAAGAGAAGAAGCCAAAAGAATTAACCAGGTTAACACTACACGCCGATCATTTACAGAAGAATACAATTATGATTAATTTTTCTAAAGTCGGTTACGAGAAGTGTACAAGAGAGCTACATTGGTGCAACTAATTAATACGTGCTTTCCAGGCGCGTTTCCATGCGTACTGAAGAAGGCACGAATTGTCCTGATATACAAAAATGGAGACAGAAAACAATGTGAAAATTACCGACCAGTGTCCATACTTCGAGTATGTATTATCTAAAGTGATTAAATCAACTTGGCGAAGAAGACATTAATGTTGAACTAACAGAGGTGACATTATGTGATCTGAGTAAGGCTTTCGATACAGTAAACCATTATATATTACTGCAAAAACTACACTAACATGGAATTAGAGGCGTATCACACACTTTAATTAAATCACTCGCCAACTGAAATCAGAAAGTCGGTTGGAATGGATTTTTTTTGTCGAAAAGGAAATATTTCACGGAGTACCACAAGGATCAGTTTTTGGGCCAATTTTGTTTATAATGTACGTTAATGACATGCCTGCGAATTTCAAACGTAAGACATGCATGTTCGTCGATGATTCATCAGCAGATCCTCAAGCCAAGAGACGTTACGAAACAACAAATAATACAATGGGAGAAGCACGAAATGCAGTAATAAGATAATGTTTAATTTGGAAAAATACAACGAATGGTTTTTGAAACCAACAATAAAAATTCTAGCAATATAAAGTTCTTAGTAATATACATGACAAGCAATTTCCCCTGGAAATATCATTGTGGCAAAATAATTCAAAAACTTGCTAGAAGTATTTACATTACCAAAAGATTGATAAATATTGCAACATACGAAGCTGCAAGACTAGCCTACTTCAGCTGCTGCCACAGTATTACTATATTACTAGTATTACTTATATAGGATAATAATGTGGCGTTGTATGCATCACCAGAAGCAACGAAAATATTTGTGCAGCAGAAAAGAGCAGTCAGAATATTATGTGGTGTCTGCGCAAGAACAAGATATAGAAAACTCTATAAATATGCAACAATTTGATCACAATTACGGTACAAGACACTGACATGACTTGAGGGTAGTGTTGGGTTGGGTTGGGTTGGGTTGGGTTGGGTTGGGTAGTGCAAATGATGACGCCATAAAACTTTAATGAGTGAATTCTGAATTTGTGATATTATTTAGTCTTCTTACTACCTGTTCAATGGAATATTATATTTTCAAGAATATTATCTTTTGCTATAATTTATTACAACCAAATAAATTATCTGTGATTTTTTGTAACATTTTGCCATGTACAATGATCTAACATGAAAAGCGCCAATAAAGATTATGATTATGATTATATTCCCATTGATACATTCCTCATAGTTAATTAAACATATAAAATAATATAGATTGTTGTTTACTGCTTCACAAATACACTTTCATCTCTTTCGTCACACGTGCACATTCTAATTTCACGAAAAAATAAAATGTACTACTAATAGAAACTTAATCGTGGCTTGATTCCTGCAGAAAAGAATTCTCACATGCGATATTTAATCAACGTGTTCAGATTCAAGTAGCAAAACATGCGACTTCTCTCCTTAGACTATTAATTACCAAGGATGTGGGCGTTTTTATGGCTTCCTATTTGATTTAGCAAATTAAAGGCACGCTACGTCGATGGTCTGTGAAGAACAACAGGACGCAATAAAAATAACGTAAATCGCCGTTGCGAAAGTAATGTGAAAACATTGACAATTTCAGTTTTTTTTTTTCACAAAAATAATAGTGAAATATTGCAATTATTACGAAGAGGTTATGTAAACTGCCATATGTAATTAAATCAGACGAGGACAATGAAACTGTCGAATCAAATGTTTTAATCGAATGAAATAAAATGTTTCTTATTGGCAACAATGAGTAAAATTATAGAACGAGCCATGGGGCACCATATAACAGAGTAAATTAAAGGACTTGGGGAAAAACAAGACCAAATTATGGCCTTGTGGATATTGCAAAAATGCCGAAGGCTATCGTCCCTTTTTATGCACTATCCCTAACTACGATATAAGGAGGTCGCATTGCCCATGGTTCATGGTTCATTCTTTGTTTTTTTACGCTGATTCTTCATTTACTTTCTTAAAGACTTTATTTTGGTTTTCATGTCAAATTTCCATGGCTTTACATTAAATGTCGTCGCGTACTTCCATTTCAATTAACATATTACAGTAACACTAAGACACTTAAACACTTAAGACTAAGATGGACGCAAGATACTAACTTCCAGAGCCGAAACTGACCAATAAAAAAATTACAAGGTGATTATCAACCACAACTCTTTCATAGTTCCAAATTTTACTAATACGGTACTGCGAGTCGTGTGCTGTCTCTAGGTTACATTAAAGTTTACTTACGATCGCGCTTGGTGTAAATGCGCGTTGTCGATCTCCCAGAGATAATTTCAATTTGATTGACAGCCATTTCTATTATGTTTCAGTCGTGCTCCTAGAGTGCTGTCAAAAGAGCTGCCGTACGAAAGAATAGCCCGTTTTAATTGTATACCTGCGCCGGGGTTGCGTGAATTAATAACGCGCACGGAATAATTGTTCGGAGAATTTCATTACCCGCTACATGAAAACACTTGTTGCCCGTCGAACGGTTACATTTCGTTTTAAACGCGCGACGCTTTAATCCTGGCGCGCGTACGTCGAGTTCATTTTAATTGCTTACCGTTTTGTGTTACAGGATTAACGCACAAAGGGCAGGCCTCGTTCGTAAACATGCAGGAGTAGCACCGTTCATGTCCACAGTTGTCGATGAGTCTCCGTTTTTTACCCTTGTCGAAGGGCATATCACAACACGGGCAGTTCCCTGATCCACTATCTGCTTCTAGTAGTCTACGAATGGCTGCTAGATCTGAAAATAAAATATCGTTTAATTAATGTTCAGAATTGTTCACAACGGCAAAATCTCAAAATGTTTTTGGAATTTAAAGTTTGATAAAATTTAGTGTTTCGTTAACGTTTTAGAATTAAAATTTCGTGACCAGTTGGTACCAAACAAATTAAATCAGCGCTAAGATATTTCGCAACAGAAACCTAAACTAAGCATACAATATTAACCAAAGACCCATTCATTATTAATTGTTCCCCGGGGCGGCGCGTTGGTAAATACAATTATCAATTTCATGCAACGTACAGCTGAGTGCTGTACTAATAGATGCTCAATTAAAAAATCCTATTAGTTGTTTTATTTTAACTATAACTCATAAAACTTATTATTCATCTTCTTCTTGTAGATTGCATGCAGTAACGATAGTAGAAGAATGTGCTCATTATATAATAGTCTTATAGTTCTGGTTCCAATGGATTTGCGGACGCAATAATATTTTCTATGAGGTGATAAAATATTTTGCTAGCGAGCAATGAAAGTAAAGTAGTAAAATAGATAGTAATTTTATTTAGAATGTAGCAGTAAGTGAAATGTAACAATGATTCCAAATAAACTACATTACGTGCATAAAAATAAAATAAATACGTTCAATGGCGATCTAATCAAAATTTAAGAAGAAACTGTTTAAGTGGTCCAAGCTGGGCGAGTTTATCAAAAGCAAAGAAAATTTGCTTTATTCGAATATAGATTATTTGTATGCATCGATGGAAACTGTGATGTTTGCTGTTATATATATAGACTTTCTAATTATTTGAAACTGTGAACAGGTGAAGACAACGTCGAACTTGCAACGTTGAACTACATATAAAGTCGCCTACGTAACACAACTTCAAACTAAGCTGAAGTGTATAAACCCAAGTAAATAATCAAATTAAATTATTTAATAATATATTATTAAGTTTACGAAAGCAATTTACGTTACTGTCATATTAAAAAAAATCTAAATCTGATAAAAGCATTCGTGTTAGGTTGATCTAACGCAATCTAGCGTTTTCATTTCAATTAAAATACTGCCACCATTTATGGTATAAAAACGATTGTAGTAAAAACGACCTTCGCGTTAGCGCCTTTGTACTGCAGGACTGCAGTTTTCGCTACTGCAATGACAAAATAATATTTTTATCTCCGCATGTCTTGACAAAGTAAACAGCAATAACTCAACGGCCGTCCACTTAATTATACTTTATTGTAAATAAATCAATGTGCCTTGGAAAATGATATTTGTGCGTGATTTATATTTCAAATATATTATTTTATAATGAACCAAACGTGTACGTAAGTACCAATAATTAACTATGATAAAACAACGAATTGGCGGCATTTTATGTATGATTTATGCTTAAATTTCTCACCTATCTAGATGAAATGTTTTCCTGGTAGGTCAGAGCCGAGCAACGTGAAAAACTTGCAGAACATGACGCTAATTTTTCTATGGCGATATATTGCAAAAAGTGCACGGTGGGTGTGTTGCTTATTAAAGCGTTTGTTGTTCGGAATCGTTGTAAAAAATGAAAATAATCAAGGCGAGAAATCTTGGAATGTTAGAACTGGCTTGCTGTAAAAAGTTGCAATAAAGTTCAAGTAAGGCCAAGTGGTATCCTAGAATAATAGTTTCTTCCGTGGCTTATGCACAAATATATAAAATGCAATTAGAGGAAATGCTGTAACTATCTCCAAAAGCAAAGTTAAATTTCATCTGAAAATTCTATAACACATATACCATTTTATAGAGTGACACCTGCATCATTATAAAAAATTATGTCACTTTCCTGCATCATTTTTTCATGACTATGTTAAAGAAACCGAAATCATGAAACTAATTAAAATTAACCATCAACCTCACAAACAAAAATTTTACACGGTTTTTATTACTATTCACAATTTATTTTGTATTGAAATTATTTAAATTGAATGACGAATGTTGGGTTCAATTCTACAAAATAGATGCATAAAAGATGACATTGAAATTTAACTAGGATTTTGAATGGCATTGGTTTTAAATGATCATTACAGTTTTAAGTTTATAGTGTTGCTGATGTACACGGACAAATCCATATAAACATGGTACTCGTCTCACAACACATTTCTACAAAATTATTTCAACACATATAATTACCAAGCAAAGAAATTATGTATAGCTCGTTACTACTGACATTGACATAATTGTAGAATAATCTACAATTGTGAAACAACTTATTATGTGCATTTTATTATTGATATTTTCAATTTACTAATATATTTCATCAAGTGCCTCACCATTGTAGTACTATACGAACGTTTGTGTTCTATAGTTAATCTAACTTCTTTTGGATTAAAATTTTTTAAGCTTTTCTGACCACAGGTCTAGATAAATTAGGTGAACTTAAAATCAGCAAATTTATAATAACTATGTTTAAACTCGATACATAACGATCAAATAGCAAATGAAAGTTAGTTAATCATAATTTCATTAACGTGTTGATTCCAAATATTCCCCATATAAACAGTGCTGTCGAAATACAAAATATCAATGAACATAATTTTTAATTGCCAATCAATTATAAACACTTGATGTCATATTAAATAACAAAGATAGATCAAAAACAGAGATTTTTCACCATTCGAGTAAATAAACAAACAGTCCCGATGCAATCAAGCGACGAGATAAATGAAGTGTCTTCTTTTAATGCATCCTTATCTGAAAACCGCGCCACACATTCATCGATCACGCTCGTGCAATTAGCGGGAACAGATGACGATAATGGCCCCATTTAATAATGGGGCTACGTTATTACCGAGCAAACGTACGATAATTGGCCCGAATATATTTCCTGGCGCAGCTCGTTTTTTATTGCGCCAATCCAAGACGTCATGTCGAAACACGTCGGGGCAATTAGTTCATAATTTTCGATGAGAAAGTGCAAGACGTGAACTTTGAAATTTTGCGCGCAACTTATTCTCCATTTTAGAAATCGCCATAAATATTCCGGCGACAGAGGGAGACGGGAATATCGGAAAAAAAATTAACGGTTCAAGGACTGTTTACTGTACTTATTAATTTAATTTAACGTGCGCAATGTCATTATGTAAATTGTTTTTAAATTGCCCATTTTCGAAGATAAACTTTTCGTTATTAGTCGGTTGTTTGTATTTCCAAAGCCGCGCGCTTTGTTTTGCTGAAATCGCATTCGCTTTGTTATTATTTTAAATGATGTCATGCGACACTTATCATAAAATAATAACGTTTAGAAACACGCAATTATTCACTGAACAAATTCCAAACGCATTCGATTTTTATTTCAGTTAATCGCGGCAAGGCGATGTTGAAATGTTACATTTTTTACGCCAATCAAAATTCTAGAAAGGCACTTGCATGAAACGCACGGTCATAAAAATACCAAATAACTTTTTCGTGTTGTGAGCACTCGTTAATGTGACGTGAACTTGTTGGGCACAGCTGACCTTTGCAGCTCAATCAGAAATTCAGGTCATATTACATTATCATCACTATTGTATTATCTGGGAACAATTACGATGTGTTTCTAGTACAGCATTTTTTTTTTCACACAGAGTTCGTCCCGTTCTCAACTTTCCATTTAACTGTTACGATTATGTATAGGCATCGTGCAACGTTCCCAAATATTCGAACAAAGAAGCAACACACACCCCGAAAATAATTACGTTACCAGGAATTAGCTTCGAATTAGTTACCTATTGAATTACTATAAGCAATTTGTAGAATTGCGAAATTTACGATATGGTTAATTGGAAACAGAAGTGCAAACGTAAACGATTTGAGATTGATGTGACTCGGCAATTTCAACAATGGATCTTAATTGCAATAGCAGTATCAGTTACTAAGTTCGTCGAATTGACTTTCCCGAAACATTTATTGCCGCACTACAAGGTATAAACATTTTTAACCCTCTGTCAGTATTTACGGAACTTAAATGTCACCACAGAGAGGGTATTTTAGTTAGACTTCATGAAACTTCAGGAAAACTAATAGGATAACCCATCCACTTCGATCCTGAAAACTACGGGCTGCATAAAATATTTCGTAAAATTTTTGAAATAACAATTCATATTCTCTATTCAGTATTCTCTATTTTGAAAATGGTCATTATTATTTTTAAAATTCCAAAATTCAAAGTCTTTATATTATAATCCGAAAGCATTTGTTGTGGACATATGGTTCGCATAAAATGTATTAATATATTTTCTTTTATTTGATATAGAGGAAACAATAGGTGGCACGTGTAATAAGATAAAATGGATAAAATCATTCGTGGAAAAAATATTAGCTGATCCATAACGTGATAAAATACAACACAATGGATTATTAGCTTTCAAAAATCATTCTGTTGCTAAGGCAATGGACAATCATGATCACTAATTTAGTACAGGAAGTGTTTTTGATCAGTCAAGTAACAAACAATACTTATTATAAATAATGTGTAACGATAAGGACATGGTTAAAAAAATCAAGATTGAACAACTATGTTGATATAAAATAAATTTCACCAACCTAATCATTGCTCAGACGAACATCTCAGTGTTACGTAATTAGATTTTCGTACCATACTGCGAAAGAACAACTTTTTGTTTTCACTTCTTTTCTCGTAAACGAAACAATCTTATATTACCATTTACCCAGGAATGGACTTTTGCGAGCGCTCGAACTTCTAAAAACAGTCCGAAGACCAAATCCTCTCGTTTAATAATAGCGTTGGCTAAATTACCGCGTGCTTCTGTATTCGTACCGCCAATAATGTCAGTAGGCCGGCGCTCCTTTGTGTTGATGTCGATATCGTAAATCAACCTCAACATCGGGCGCCCATAAAAAAACTTTATGGACGATGTCTATTTAAAGATAACTTCTATTTTTAAGTTGGCAATAGTGGCAAACACTTGCGTGATGCAGAATTAATTTTTTCGACGTTTAAAATTGAAAGCTTTATTGAACTTGTTCTGCGAATATGAGATATCCAGACCTATATGATTAAGTAAACATGTGAAGATTTAATAAATACTCGTGTTCAGTACAGTTGTTTCAAGATATAATATTGATTGATTGCTACCTATAATAAATGCACCATAAATTTTATTAACCCTCACAGCGGGAATGGAGACGACGTACTTACGTTTTTGAATTCCTATTTTTCATTTTAAATCAAATTTATATAAACAATAATATTTTTTAGAGAAAATACATTTAAATGGTATAGAAGAATATGAAACTTTGCTGAAAATCTTTGATTACCATTGATAACAACATACCTATATAAAATTTAATAATTTAATAGTTGTTCAAAACGTAAACCATTAACCCCAGATCACTAGGAGACGGTATACTAAGTTCTAAGATTATGAATTATTGCCTTGGACAAACGTGAAATAAGATGCAAGATACATTGGAAATATGGATGAAAATTATTAAAAATGAATTACAGGTAATGAAAATGAATTAAAAATTTAATGGGTGAAGCAATTAAATATTAATAGCAAGAATTTCAAGAATAGAAGGACATGGAAGGAACTGCACCAAAGTGATGTTTGATAATGTATTAAAAAATGAATAAATGTGGCCAAAAATATGAATGAAAATACATATCAATGGTGATTAGTTATAATCATTGCAAATGAATCAAAATGAACGAAAATACAAATACATAAGACTCAATCAAATCGTAAAATGAAAACTATAAAGAACACATTCTAAATAACTGCATGGCTAATGTGAATTAATTCAAATTAATAACAATGAATGAAGACCGTCGAAATCAAACAAAAAAATATGCAACAGAATTGAACAAAGGAAACGGGCGTTCAAAGATTAAAAAGAATATTAATAAATAAAAATAAATGTGAGCGAAACTGTAATAAAACGAAAACAAATGCGAATAAAAGAAAGCTTCCGGCAATTTCGTTCTGAACTTCTTCTGCGTTTCATTGCATCAGACAAAAGTGAGAGTGATTGCAATAGAAGATAATGACTATTAATAAAGCAAGCTAAGTTTTTCTGTTTAGAAAGTTCTGAAAAATATTTCAACAAAAACCTCAACAGGCAGAAACTAATAATGGTATCAATAATAAATCGAGACGGGACTGGTTTTTGATGAAGAAAAAAAATTATGAATAAAAATTATAAATTTAACAAACCAACCACACTTGATTTTAACAAATCGATAAACGTATATCGGCACCTAAGTGGCCATCTTCAGTAGAAACATAAGAAACTTAAAGAAACCGAAAAAAACTAAAAAATTAAAGTTTCGATGAGGTTTTTCCGAACAAAGACATTATCACCAGAGTTGAATCGGTTTACACAAGCTCGACGAAAATATTGCTGAAACAATTCGCGAAAAACTTCCTCGAAGAAGCATAATCAACGAATAATTTGTGGTATCGAGGAGTCTAAATGAATCATCAAATTACCTGAAAACAAAGGAAATGGAACGGTTGTAATGAATTCTGCGGAATACCGATCCAAAATACTCAGCGTTCCCAAGGACTTATATAACTAAAGAAAGGGACCCGATAAATTACCTGGAGAACACAACAAAATCGAGAATCTTAGATTCAGAAATTTCGAGGGAGGTACAACCCAACACAACCCAACCCCACCCAGTTATCCCAAGAGAGAAAATCGCCACGTTGTCCAAAAATATACCACCTTCCTAAAATTCATAAAGGAAATGAGACCTATGTTAGCTGAATAGGTTCACCCTCACAACCATTACCGGGCTACATAGAAAAAACACTCGAACCGTACGCAGAAGAAGCTGTATCCTATGTTAACAAATATGACATATTCAACGAATATTCATCCGGAAGAATAATTACCCAATGGAATGATCAATAAAGGGTTCAAGAGTCTATGAAACATCTTAGAAACACAAGAATTGGTAGCCTTAGTGTTCCTACCATATGTGAAAGGCACCATGGGAACATTCTTAGAAGACATGAAACAAAACCTGGCTACAAACCCCGACCTAAAATAGCAACAATGCTAGGAAAGGCCAAGGATAAAATAGCCTTAGAAACACAAGGTGTGTACGAGGTGTCTTGTGGAGATTGTGTGGAAACAAATATGAAAATCAGTATCAATACCAGCGGTGAAAAACAAAGCAACGCGAAATCCACTGTGACAGAAGAGATGTTAATTACAGGAAATACCATAAAGTTTGAAAAGGCAAACATTTTCTCTCAAATCCAATTTGCAGTACCAAGAATATATCGAAAAGACATCGAAATCGAAACACGAGAACACATGAGGAATACGTCATGATGCTCGAAGACTTCCATATTCCTGAAAAACAGCGCTAATCCCTAAAAGTCAATAACACTTGCAAACCAGAAAAGGATCACCGTGACATTGCAGGGAGAAATCCACCTCATAAGCGAAACGAAACAAACAATAATCTAAATTATCAAAATAAATTGAGTAGACAAAACTAGACATAGCCAATTGAAGTTAGACACCTGGCTTTGAAGCAACTGTACCATGAATATGGTGGATGAGATTCTGTTATTGGTTTAGAAAAAAAAAATTATGGTACCCTGCAATGGTCGACCTTCGACGACTAGGAATCTATCGAACTATCTGTACCAAAGTAATAGTCGATGGTGTTTGTGATGATATATCAAAAAAAAAACGTTTAACAGAAAAAATTAAATAGGCCTAGTTACAACCAGAAATAATTTTTTCAGAACGTACTAGAAGTTTTGCCCCATTGTATCGGATTCTAGCCGACAGTCGTCTTTGCAATTTTATTACTCCTCAGTAGTGAAAGAAAACATGAAACTTCTACAAGTAGTAAAATTACACTTTGGGATGTTTGAACCCTTCGTGAAATCGTTTACCAAAACAATCGTGAACTCGGGCTACATTAACATCTAATCGTTCCATTCAACATGTTTCAACTAAGCCATCATTTTTTGGCGTCCAACGTGGGGCTATTTTTCTATTTTTATTGTGATTGGTTTCCGAACTTCTGCATATTAGAATTTGCTCACATAAGATGGAAAACGTTGACACTACAAAAATATCTTTGATTGCAGCCAAGTTCATTATCGATTAGTGACCGTTTAAATAATAACAGACGCTTGTCATTGGTTCATTTACATTTAAAAGTGGAATACATTCTATCCGCGGATAATTTCGCCGACAAAACTAATTGGAGTAACAATGGAAAAAATAACGTAATAGCAGCGCTGGCAATTTATGATAATTACGCGTCACCGAGATGTGCAATTAGCCGATGTAGGTGAGTTAAAGCGCTTATAAGAAAACAATCGCACAGAGATCGCGCATTTGTCTTGACATACATAAAGATAACAGCACACGCTATTTCGATTTAGCCACCTTGCTATTTCCACACTACGTGTTCCACATATCACACTAATAAAATAGCATTTGCAGGACTGGTTTAAGGTTCTTTATTTTAAGCGAATGCATACAATTTATGGAGAGTCTGGTGGTTAACACACATTCGAAATAATTGACAACTACGAAGCTTCATCGCGCACATCGATTATATTTCATATAAAAATTGTCGCAAAAGACATCCTGAATTGTGTAACCTCTGCAATATACCACAAGGTGTAATGAAAATCGTAAATATTTAAGTAGTCATCGTGCATATGTTATATATTGACTACGTATGTATAAAAGGTACAAGAGTGTCAACATTCTGCACATAGATTCGACCCTGCAGGCTATGTAGATGTAGCATTGTTTATCTTCAGGGTAGGTGTAACTTGATAATAAAATTGTTAAAATAAAAATAAAATGCAGGAGTACTATCTAACGTCTGAAAATCGTCCTTAAATTCCTTAAATTTCAAAAATACCATAACGATAATTGACCCGGTTCTGAACTATCGGTGCATCAAATGAGTTACAACACACTACGCGTATCCAACGCGATTCATCTATCGGAATCGGGAGAGTGTACGCTCGTGAAAGAAAAAAAAACGCAAATGCCGACAGAAACCTAACGTTCAAGGATCCCCGCAGACATTTAATGAGACTTTTGCACCTTTCGAGGAGGACGCAGTTCATTCTCGTACGCGTTTCTCGCCTCAAATAATTACATTGTGCTCGAAACAAGCTATCGGAGAGAATCGAATTAACTACTAGATGCACATGAATGGAAATTTATAATGGCAGGCAACCGGACTAAGTTATGCATTCATATTTGTACGGTAGTTCGATAATCATTAGATATTAATTGAAATTAATATCGATGCAATAAATATCATTATCTGGGACGAATGTATCCTGAATGTTAGTACCGATATTTCAATTTAAAGTTAACAGTTTAAATGATCGCTTCATGTATGAGGAACTATGAGTTCGAATGAAATTGAAAAGAGAACAATGATAATTTTAGAACAACTACTGCACATAAATGAAGAAATATCTATATGGGAAAAGGGATCGTAATATCGTTTTCTATTCTTCATCGATGTGCAAATTTGCCATAATTTTTGCTTGCGTCGGTTTGTTGTTAATCTTAATCTTAATGTTAACATCTTTATGATAAATTACGATGGTGTGTTTTACGGAATATACAATAAGAAAATAAGTACTATTGAAAAATGGTACACTAAATTATTCACAACAAAAAAATATTTTTCATGTGCTTTTCAGAGGAAGGTGTGATTATTTTGAACAATTTGGTTGACAATAGTAATTAAATGAAAGCTCATTTTCTCATGTTTTGCGTATAGGTTCTTATTGTTGAGATAGAAGCTGGTAGCTTCCATCAATCTATTTGTAGCTAATTCACGCGACGATATATAAGCATATCGATAAAATTTTTGAATGCGCCACTTAAATGTTTCACCATCGGCGTAATGATAATGAATGGGCATTTTTACAGCATGAAAATGCCTATTTGCGTCTACAACCAAGCACAAGTGTGTTCATAGGCGTTAAACGACACAAAGTTATACTTAAAGGCTTGCGCAATACCACCATAACAATTAGAAAGTCGCTTGACGAAAAAATTAAAGTTTAAACATTAAAATACGTAGCGTGATGTGACGCAGACCACCGACTCGGTTTTTTTTTTGGTCACGTCGCGTCGTGACGAATCGATTATAAATTTCACTGGCGCTGAAAAAACGTAAACAAAAGCGCGGACCTTGCTTCTAATTCAATTTTTAGTGGATAATTATGATTGCGTTAGACCGAGGCTGTGTTCGGATCGCCAGCTCACAGTCGGAGGCAAAGTTAGATTCGTTAAATTGAGAAAGAAAAAATAAATTTGGATTTATAGGACACATTTGGTAAAAATGGCAAAATTTTAAACATATAAACGTGTGCGATGTTCTACACCAAAATGTTTTTAAAATTTACTAGAATTTTTTTTTGCACAATAAAATTTTTTCAATCTAATTATTGCAAAATAGTAAGGTCGTTTGTTTAAAAGTAATTAAATGGAAAGTTGTTCGACAGTTGATTTTGGCGTAGATTAAAACCAACGTAATTTTTTCCAATGGTGTCCTAGATTTGGCTCCCAAATTGGTGCTACTGCATGTATACGAGGCAGCGTCAATTGAAAACCTTAAAAATTGTGTTTATTGAAGCAGGCAGTCCCCATTATGTCCTACATACGCCCTCCACCGTTTTGAAAGAAAACGAAAGAAAAACATATTTGAGTCAGTTTACGGAAAATTTATTGTATGAAAATTCGTCATCTGAGTTATCCTGGGAAAATTCATCGTGGAAAAAAGAAGGAATTTAACCCAACCCAAACTAAATCAACCCAATCCAGACCAACCCAACCCAACCCAAGCCGATCCAACTCAACCCGATCCAACCCAACCCAATCACAATTTTAACTCTCCACGTTGAATTTACCTCACGATGATCTCCACGATTAATTTTCTTGACAGACTTGAATCACTTCACCATTGATCTGAAATTTCTTCCCACCTGATGCCCCTTTAAGTGAACCAAAACAAAGGTAATCGGTTGGGGCGAGATCGTCGAAATTTGGGGAATGTGGTAGACATTCGAACTTCAAATGTCGAATGGTTGCAACCATTGAATGTTCAGCGTGGGGCCTCGCATTATCGCGCAGTGAAAAATGTCAGTGCACAGAGCTTGTGGTTCTCATAGCAGGCTTCAGAATATTTTTCAGGAATTCTGAGTCCCCCAAAATTACTTCTTTGTTCGTTCGCATGGTTAGCATAACTTTTCCTGCCGAGAGCTGTGTGTTTTTTTTTTTTGAATTTAGGTGAAGAGGTCTAATGCTATTCTTCGCTTGATCTCTTGGATTAGGTTAATAATAGTGCACCCAGGACTTATCCCCAGTTACAATCCTTGCCATAAAGACATCCCCTTCTGCTTCACGCCAACACTAAAGTTCTTCACAAACATGAACACTTTGCCGTTTAACATGTGGAGTCAATTGCTTTGGCACAAACCAAACAGTTTTTGGAACTGGAGGATGTCATGTAATGTACAGAACCATGGCTCAAATTCAAACCTTCAGCGATTTTATCAACGATAACCCGATTTTTTTTTCACTAAGGGTGTAACTGTCGAAATCGTCACAACATGATTTGGTTGACCTGGTCGTGGACAATCGGCTATGTAAATCACAATATCATTTGTGTTTATGTTTGACATGTTACTGTAACTACGTGTCTATTGTTCATGTTGATAGTTGGTTGGTAATGAGATACGCGAATAGTGAGTTTGGTTGGGTTGTACGCATAATATTTCATGCACATGAGCACAGCAAGAATTCTACAAAAACCCCAAATGTTTGTAATCCCAACGTGATCACTAATTGTGCACATCATTTATGTGCATCATTTCTGTCTAGCTAAGCAAGGTGTACATCCCAAAAGGGAGCATTGGTGTCTTTGGTGGAATATTCGGGGAATCGTTCATTTTGAAGGTTTCAGCCCTGGGCAAACTGTGAATGCAGACTTTTGACAGACACTGATGAATTCAATCGAGTTTACAATTGAGAGCCTCACCATACAACACACATAGAACACCATTGGATTTACATTTATGCGACTGCTTGAACACTTTCTATGTGACATACAAGTTGTCAAAATGTTGATAACGAGGGTAATCATTGATTAAAAATAATTTGCTACAAATTTATTTGTTTCAATTAAATGTGAAACAAAAGACATTACAAAATCTACGATGTACTGTCGGCTTTGTTACCAGTAAAGTTAAATTTCTATAGGTTTACCTGACGTCTTCTTTTCTAACTGGTGTTTTACAAGCTACCGATTTCTTTAAATCGTTTCCTCAAGTTATTTTCGTACATAACATGTACTACGAATTTTATATTGCGCCCAAAAAATATCCAACTTGATATTGCTTTTAACCACCAAGTTAAGCAAATGGATTTAAATCAGCTGCGCTATGTCCGGGAAGGAAATTATGCTAACTCGTCGAGTATTTCAACTTCCGCCTTAAACTTTTTAAATCGCATAATTAATAATCCCAATCGTGTTGCTGATTTCATTCCAATCTAGCATTTAATTGGCGTGAAAGTCGTGCATACTTTTCAACAGGAATCGCTGCTACCTGCTCTGAAATTAAGTGCATTAGCATATTTGCATGCTGCGCATAATTAGCAAGTAAACGACACATAATTATTGGAGTAACGCATGCATGTTTCATTGCGTATAATACTCGTAACTGTGAATGACTATTAGTACATTAGCAGATAGATGTAGACTGGCTGGAATTATGCTAATAAATTCGAGACGAGGAAATCCGCTAATAAAGATGTTGAGATTTTATTCCTGCCTGGCTAAGCACTACAGGGCTATAACCTGGCTGACGGAGTAATTTATTCCAAGGCGATGCGTTCATATAAAAAAAAAAAAACATCACCATCGGCTTTTGCACAATCGAGATTGACAGAGTAATTATTGCTAGCGATTGCAAAAAGTTTACGTGCCACACAAAATATTTTTTTATTATAAGCTATATGTGTCTAACAACAAAATATAATTATATTTGAAACGTGCCGATAAGTCGTATCATGTAAATACATTCTGTACGAATAAATTTAATTTCCGTGGCGGTATTATAAATAAAATTGTAACAATGATTTAAACTATTAATGATTTTATCAACCACACTTTGAAAATGTATTTTAAATTTATGCTGACTTTTCCAATATTTTCTGTTGCTGTAAGAGCCTAAAACGACGCCGTCCTAATAACAAAGCTTAGTTAGATAATTAACGATTACGTGGCGAGAAATAAATCGTTTAATCACATGATTGCGCAAGAGGAATGAATAAAGAAGCTATCATTACGATTAAGGTAGTAATACGTAAAGACCAAGTTTCGTATTAATCACACAACGAAGATCACAGGAGTAAAATCGGCTTTATGATACAGCACCCAGTAATAAGTCGATCCACACAATTGCTAATTGCACAGGTTGTTGCATAACACCGGGGAATAAGTTAAACTAACCATGGGTCCATTAAAACAAAGTCGGTTAACATTGGTGCGAGCGGTTGCGCCAGCTCGACTTCAAGCGTTCAATCGTTCATCATACACCTGCGCAAAATCCCAAATTTTAGCGCTTCATCCGCGATTTGTGTAGCGACTATATAACAAACATCATAAAGGCCGCGTTAGTCGTTGTATAGAAATCGCCGATCTGATTAGATAAGATTTATTAATATTAGCATTGCTAATGCCGGACTTGAGATTATTGTTTCGGAGAATACACAAACACGCAAATGCAGGTGTTATGTATTAATATGTAACTGGTTAACGTGCATTGCTAAAGAGTGGTTCGCTCGTAAGGTAGAAACTATTGCACAAACTACTTATTGCGATATCGCCTCAATTTACAGGCCATGTACGAGAGACTTTCCCAGAGAAATATTAAATTAGGTTAATTAAATGGACGTTCAAATTTAAATAACATAGATAGCCTGCACCGCGGGATATTCGTCTGCTTAAAACATTCAGTTTCATCTACGTACATACAATCTAACCACGACTCCAGATGCATTATGCATGTTTGAAATATGAAACGTTTCTGGTAACATCGTGTTATATATTTGTTTTTCATGATGATGTTTTAAAGTCAGAAGTCTATTATAGTAACATAAGAACTACAAAATACCCATCAAAAATTACGGCAGTACTGGCTTCCTATTTACAATGGTAATAAATCTTAGTTCAGCAGGAATATTTAATTTTCCCATTAATTATAAACATAACATGCATTAAGTAGATAGCTATAAAATTTAAGAAATTGAATGTGAGTATAACTATCGTTACAATATGTTACTATGACTGAATTAAAATATTGATGTTATCATTTTAGAATAAGTGATCAAGGCACTTAATTATCATGATTATAAAAACATTTCTAATGGAAAAGAATGATCCTCTTCAGAAATGTAATTTTGGGTGTGTCATTCTAAAACAAGAACTATAGGTCTCACCAGTTGCATGATCTTAAGCAAACATATATTGCGAGAAGAACGAAATAGAACAAATTGCACACACGCTGAAAACTTTTCAACAAAACAACATGCTGTTTACTGCGTCTGCATCTGGGTGTATGCATTCGCTATTATTCAGATAGTTATAAAATCCATGGTTATAAATTATATGTTATTGCATGAAATAATTGACCAGCAAATACCAAATTGTTTGCATAGATTTTGGTGATATTTGTTTATCCTCTTTGTGTAGGACTGGGGGCCCGGAAAGTTTTGAATCAATGAAGTTTGCGTTTTGCACCTTGTCGCTCCTAATAAGTTTTCAATCCACTTATTTTCTTACAGCAAAAGAGCAGATTTTGTAAAAACGTTGTCACAGCTTTTCTTGATCGTTAACAAATTATTGAATTAGCGAACGCAAGAAAAGCTGTCGTTCTTTTTTATGGTTTCTTGAACGGTTGCAAGTTATTATTCAACTTTGGCCACATTGTAAAAAGTATGATGACAGTAGTGCATTTATTTCGTGTATAGTTATTAACGCAGTCTATTAATTAATTCTGCAAAAGCAGATGAATTCCTTGGTTCAACGATATAGTTTCAGGAAATTTTAATACAGCAATACAGTGCTTTGAAAAATTGCACATGTATAATAAATGTTATGAAAATCGTCGGAATCAAAATTGGTAAAATTTTTACAAATTCTCAAATTTTCTAAAACGCAAGACGAACGACATTGAAATGCAGAAAATTCACGAAACCAATCAAATAATACGTGAAATTAAAACAAATGTTATAATTGTTAATAAATCCAAAGTTGTCAAAAAGTTCAATATTGTCAAACTATAGGCTGCAGTACAAGGTGCGGATAAAAAAAATCAAACAAAATTACTTGGATACACACAAGCGTCTTATACGATGCCCTCGAATCAATTTCCGCTCATATAATAAGAAATATACGATACATGTACCACAATAATTGCATTAAAAGAGCATTTTCATACAAGGACGTTTAACACGCTCTGCATCGGGAAATTAACGAATTAACAGGCCCGACTTTAAATCGCAACAAGCTCGGCTTAAATTGAAGATAACGGCGACCAGTATTTCAAAACCTCTTCCCGTAATAACACTGAACATATTTTCTTGTGTTTACACCATTGATTTGTTTTACCACCATTTTAGATTTTTTATAAATATATAAAAATATTATAAATATTTTTCCTCACAAATGGAAAAGTTAAAGATTTAGTTAAACAGGCAAAACATTAGAATTGGGAAGAATTTTGAGGAAAATGAAGTAGAATAGAAAGCTAGCTAGAAACTGTTTTATACAATTATAAAATCTCCCAGAACCGAAAAGGAAAAGGAATAAATAATAAAGAGGTGGAAGGAATATTTTCATGACCTCGTAAAATGTCAATGAGAACAGAACAATAGCAACGAGGAAGACGAAATAATATCAGAACTGACGGATTTGCAAAGAATAGTCAAAAAATAGAGCGGCGCGACCGACGAAATCACGTCAGACATGGTAATGCATCCAGGACCAAAGGTTAATAAACCACTCTGTAAGTTAACAAGTACTATCTTAAACACAGAACAAAGGCATGAGGATTGGAAAACGGGCATTATTATACCCATTCCCAAAAGGGGGATACAAAGGAGTGTAGTAATTCTAGAGGTATAATAACCCTAGTGAGTGTAGTAGCCTGGCTATACGAAAGGTTACTGCATAAAAAATTAAGAAGTAAGATCGAAGCACGATGATAAGCATAAGCATAAGCAGATGATGCAAAAGATAAGGAAAAAAGAGAAGTAAACCTAACTTTTATAGACTTTGATAAGGCATTTGATACAGTGCCAAGGAAAGAAATATGGAGTACCTTGGAAAGAGGGGATATAAGATAAAAATTACGAAAAGGTATAAAAAGCTTATAACGGGGTTTTTTTATATTTGGCGTCGAAGTTGGCCATAAATGTTTAACTGTGAACAAACCACAACTTTGTAAATACACTGAAACATCACTTAAGTAACAACTTTTGACAATTAAAAGTGATGTTAGACCAGTTAGACATAGGTTAAGATGTCAAATTAATAATAATGGTTCGTTCACAGTTAAACATCCACGGCTTTGACACCAAATTTTAAAAAACACCCGTTATTTATGCAATAAGAAGAGATAGTAATCTGCAATCAGAAGAATTTTACGTGGAAGATCGTATGAAAGAGGTGGTATATTGAGTCCAATATTGTTTATAATTTTAAAGGAGTCGTCAGAAGAGATAAAACGAAGTGATACATCAAGAACAAGAAGACTGAAGAGCAGCAATTGAAGTATTTTGGACATTTGGTTAGGGTATGTGACGAAACAGGCAGGCGATCCAGGTATATATTCAGAAGTATATTATGGAATTTATGGAAGAAGGGGCAGGGGTCGACCAAGGAAACATGGGATAGCTCAACAGCCGACATGTTGAAGGACAAAAATAGCGAATGGGAAGCAATGGAATAAATTAGTACATATCCTTTAACAGGAAAAAATGGTATTATATACATATGAGGACGATGAAGATATTGCCCCGATCTAAGGAACGATTTAAGCTAATATTTAAAAATTATTAAGTATATTGATCAGCAGAAGAAAATAAATGCTATAGAAGAACTTTATCCGTCAAATGAGATCCTAGTCCAAAATCGTGAAATCGACAATTCGAAAAATTTCTGAGAAAAAATTAGTTCTAGGATATTCTGCCAGATAATTAAAATACCACGTTAACTAATAAAACAAGGAAACGTATAATTCTAAAACAAAGCCATTAACGTACATTATTTAATGTACGTAAATCATTCTTGCTATTGGTTTAAGATGAAGTATATTCCCCATTTTCGCGTCAATTAATTCCTAACGGCCACGATTCACAAAAACGCGATCTATAATTGTCACATCGTTAATCAAAACGCTTTTAACCTCTTTTTGGCAGAGAATGAGGATTCCGAAACAATGGTTCCGTGTGCTAATGATTCCTGGCACGGCGACAATCGCGCACAACAATCGCTCCCGTTTCACGAAATACCCACCGACAGATAAATCACTCGTGTTTACTCGCGAATCGAAATCCGCTCTTAATTTCTCTTTTGCGCGGGTTATTTTTTTCTCGCGTTGCTCAATTTTTCGAGCGATCAAAAACTCCGAGACGGCGAAAGTTCCCAGTCGTTTTTCTCCCGATTCCGCCGGGCGATTCGAACGCGGCGGCATAATGAATCCGTTTTGCGTTATTACAACACGGATTGTTAAAAACTTTCACGTTGTCGTATCTTTCTCTCTCTCCTGCCCGCTGTTCGTGCAAATCTAAATGTAAATGCGTCGTGCTCGCAATCATGGATGACTCGTAATAATAACCTTCGAACTTTCACTGTTCTATTAATTTGTATTCGCGGATTGATACCCGTGAAATTTACTTGAAAACAGACAGTCTTTGTTCCAACGAAATTCATCATTCGTCCCACAGATAACACAAACCGATCATAGATAATATAACGCACACTGGCGATGAATAAAAAGAATGCAAGATCTATATATAAATCGTAAATGTAAATTTAATATAATATGCAAGATTTTTGTCTCTAATACAGTTGATAGTATGATTGTTTATAGAAAATTTCAAAATAAACCGGAAATTATTTAACCATTAAAGAGAAACAAAATGTCCCTGTCAGTTTTAATTGCAATAAAAAAGTTGTGAAAAATACATTCAGGTGAAATTACGACTGAAAGTGGATCAAATCGATTACTAAAACAAATGGTATTTCGACAAAGTTTTAATCGAAATATATATTTAATTACGAGGAAAATATCTGATGCTATATTCTGGCAATTTAATCGAGTCATTTCACTTTAAAAACTGACGCATGCAACTTACTGGAAAATGCTTCCCGAGTTGTGTAAGCTCCCATTACGTTCACTAGGTGCAAACGATTATTTGTACCCGTCGACGAACTTAAAATGTACGCAATTTAAAACGGTACGCAAAGGCAATAAACAGGATTAGTACGTTTGTAACAATGGTTGTAAATCAATGTAAAGCCACGAATAGTAATAAAGTTCGAAGCGGGGACATTTAAATAGTCTATTGCAGATCTAGTCAGCGTGGCGCGGGCCCCAGGAGGCAGTACACAGGTGACTTGATGGACTAGCCCAGCCTCGGTGAACGGATAACGAGGTCATGCTGCCCTCGTTCAGATTCAGACAAATGTACACATTCACAGTGTATTACCAACAGTGTCACGATAAGCTCGTGTGTATTTAGGACAAATGCATTCTAACTTGCTGAACATTTTGCTGTTACCAGAAAAACTTGATTTACATGAAACATATACGAGCATACGATAGGAAAGTAAAATTTTCGAATGGTTATATAATTACAATGACAGCTGAATAATGTAATTTACCATAACATAGGTGATTGACAGTTTTGACGGAAATGAAATTTAATATAATGTATTTAAAATTACATTAATTGCATTTCAATTTTGATACATTTTTTGCCACAGTATCTAAAGCAACAAGCAATCTATGAGATTAGAACAGAATAGATTATTTTAAACCAGTGAATATGATGGCTCCTATCTAAATGGGTCTGTCATATGCTCCTTTTTGATTGTTCTTTTCTTCTTTTTCATACTTCACAGTATTTTTATTATACGTGAGCGCTGCTTGTTTATCCAACCATATAGCATGTTCGCACATCATCATTTCTACCTACTTAGTTGTTATGCATGTTATTGCATTGCTATTACTAGTATTCTACTTTTTTTTCCATTTCATATTTCTTTCTTCTACACTCTCGCATTTTTTTTTAGTTTCCTTGGTTCTCTGGAATGCCTTGGCATTTTCCATTATACCTACATTAATTGACCCTTCTCACCTACCTGGTAAGTTTGACATTTCACAACTTTTTCGAACTTAAGTCATCAGATATAGACAAAATAAATTGAAAAACTAATTGCATTTCGCTGATGAATTGCACTTTTCATTCGTCGTTTTCACGAACAGTTCCGTGAAGATATGATTAGTACGAGCACTAGAGTATAAACAATAGTATAAATAAATTTCTTTCAGATGCCAAGATAAGCCATTATTCGCGATTTTGATTTATTTCTCTATTGTTCTTCGAAATGACGCGCTTATCCGTAAACTTTGATTGTAATATGAATACGTATTTGCATGGCAACCAAAATTCAGCTGAGAACGTACATATTCTCAAATTAACAATTTTAAAATATTTTAGGGGAAATAACAAAATACAAATGCCCAATAAATTCTATTAGTAACTATTAGCGAGGCGGTAGAAAACGCATAAGTCTCTGATGAATGTGAGGATTTTTTTTTTAATTGTTTTACCCCAACACCTCCTTAGTCACTATACATTCTAGAGGCTGCATAGGGGCCAAGAAAGAAGGCTTATTTGTTATATATTATTATGCCAAAGTTTTTGTAAGTTGATACCTACAACTGTCACAATTTCTACCTGTTGCATATGTTTCGTTGTGCAGACATGCTATCGAGTGGACCTTTATTGATACTCTTCAATTTTGGAGGCGACACTTGCGGTAATTTCGTGTTTTATTGTTAATCACGAATTCCTTATTGTGTACCCAGAGTATAATAAATTCTTTTTGTAAATTTTCTTCGACAAGTCTTAAATCCTTGTAGTTTGAACAATACCAAAATTATCAGCAGTTTTCGAAGCATTGGCCAACATCATTTACATAGACCAAGGACAGTATCGGTCCCAAGACATTGCCCTGTAGAACACCTCGTTGTACATATGTTCCTGTAGTGAGTCTAACTTTTACAACAAATCACGATCCTTTAGATAAGCCTCGTGCATTTTTTAACCTGTTTCTCATTCCCACCACTTCTATGAATTCCAAGAGCTTGTTGTGGTTAATTGTATCTAATGTCTACGACATGCAGAGCTTTGTATTTACAGTATGTACAAAATCCTCCATCAAGGTGATCGCGCCTTTCCTTTTTTGAATTCAATTTCCATTTTGGTCGACAATTTTAATTTTATTTAGGTAGCACCAAATTTTGTCCAAGACGTATCTTTCAATAATATTATGGACCACTGGTAACATCAAAATCGGTCTGCACTTACTGTAATTTGTATGCATAGCCTGTTTGTAAATTGGCCTCATAATGCCTTTTTTCAAAACCTTGGAGATTCTTACCACTTCAACCATTAATAATTTTTTGAACCGGTCGTCTGAATAATTCGATGAATTTCTTTGGGTCTTGTATTCTTATATAGTTGCATCTTCTCTGACAGAGATAATCGTAATAACATTACAAGCATTACATGGTTAGGGACATCAATATAAAATGGTTTCATTGCATTCGCAAATTTCCTTGTGATGCCCCGTTCATTTATATCATGAACACTGCAGCAAATTAAATATGAGATATGACAACCCCCCACTTCTCATCGGCATACTAAATAATATGACACAGACACAAGTGATGATACTTAGATAAATCGCGAGAGTAGGGCGCAAATCGTTCCAAAATAAAAACACCAATCGACAAATTGCCAGAAACCATCGGAGAGAAATCGCCGGTCAAGAGCGTCGATAAAAATGACCGTTAATATATATCATTATCGGCGCGCCGATCGGAAAAACGTCGAAATCGTGAAATAATGAAGAAATAAATATTTTCTGGCTGCCCTATCAATGCGAATTGAATGGATAAATATCCACCGGCGAACTATTGCGCGAATAACTCGTGCATGTCCTCTTAATGATAATAAAAATTAATGATTCGAAACATTAATTTATTGCACGAAGATGGATATAAATAAACCAATTTATTACGTTTACGATACAGTTACATTTTACGACTCGCGGCGCGAATATTTTTATACACATTCAATTAATTTTACCTCAAGTCCCGCGTCCATCGATTAAGGTGAGCCTCGTGAAATTTATTTGACGACATTACACTTACACCAGTACGTTTCTGCATCGCTTACGTAACAAATTATAATTGCTAGTACGGTTCGCATGATTTCAATCATCTTCAAGTACGTAAAACCAATTACATTGTCACACGTTTAATTAATACGGTTCGTTAAATTAACGGTAATCGGTATTGTTCATTACTGTATCACTTTATATGGACGCTACAGCATCGTTGCAGCATCAGTTAGTAAACGAACAAGAGTTTATAGTCCTACAGTGCAACATTGTAACGATTGCATTTGAGGAAATAGGTCGAGTTTTCTTCCCTGAAGTATAATGAAATATGACTTAGCTTTAAGATGAGGATCTAGCAGAAGGCCATAAATTCGTGTTGTTTTCAATTGAAACCACTGGACCTCTACAAGTTGCTAAAATCGTAGCTGATGATAATGGTCCCTTCTTGACATTGTTTTATGATAAAATATAGCGACAAACTTGAAGTTAAATTATATTTAACTTTCATTGTTCCATCCCTTCGTTAGTTGCTCCCAAGCAACCAATACCATTCGATTGAAGATTCGGAAAAAATTTACGAACCTCTTCACTTGAGAACATTCAGGATCCACAAAGAAATACATACATATATGTTTCCAACGTACAATAAATGTTCCCCTGCTAATCACATTGGTTTGCTTTATATTGTTTTGCAATAAAAAATTATCATTTAAGAACGTTATTTATTGATTGCCAATATATCATTGATTTGATTTCGTATTGGATTCGGGAGAATTCCGTGACCTGTGCCAATACCTTTCACGTATAACGTAAGACATCGGCATTAATTTTTTAATAAATTATATTGTCGCTATTATAAGACTGCGCGTTGATTAATGACCGGATTAAAATCTCAAAAATTTAAGCAATTTTAACCGAACAGGTTTCGGCCACCACCAATAGCGCTGAGTATATCTCATATTTATTACTTCGTGTTGCAATCGACTTAATGAAAAACTACGCTCGTAAATATTTATACATTTTGAGATTCATGATAGCACACATATTGATAAATGGTGTAGAGAAGGATTGCGACAGGAATAGGCAAAAAAACTACTGAAGCAAAATACTTGATCTGAGAACCAAACAAGTCATCAATTACTTTTAAAATTAAAATCGAATTTACCGAAAGTGTCCACAATGGTATCTACCATAAATTCAACGGTGTGTGTAACACACTGGAAATACGGTAAAGGTCAATGATATTTAAGACTGACCTCATTTATGTGGAGACGACAACAAGCTTTAAAAACTGTCGATAATCTTTACAGCAACAGGAAATCTCGTGTGATAATGGCATTATTTATAAATACATACTTATCACTGTATAAATAATCGGAGTGCGCTATAAAAATATTTGCCGACGCTTCGATAAATCCAAAGTTAATTAGGTACTAGTAACGAGAGTTTTATTATTAGTAGCACAATTGGAAAAATATATTCATGAAAATTAGTTTGTAATTGGAAAATATTTTTCAATTACATTACTTGAACAAATAATTGATTTAAAAAAAGCTTAAAAACTTACAGAAATGAGATGAGGGTACGTCATGGATGCTGATGTTCCTATGTTTGGAATATCGCTTTGTTGGTCTATAGGAAGACATTACACGGATATTCAGTCACACACACCTAAGCGATTATAAGAATAAGCACCGCATGCTCGCCCGTTGCAATCTGCACATGCACTCCTCAAATGAGTTCGCTCGCGATACTGATTTCGCAACAGCATCGGTCCATCATTGCCAATGTAATCTTTACACTCGCACTCGATAAGATAAAGTGTAATTAATCGAAAAAGAATGAAGGCGCCCGTCTAATTTATATATAATACGTTTACGGTTTGTAAACTACTTCCAAGAGATAAATTTTCGTGTGGTGCCAGTTTGACGGCGTCTTATCGACAAGTCGAATCCAATATTTACTCTCATTCACGAAATCATAAAGCCGTCCGATAACGTCGATAATAAAAACAAGGTAATTCGCCGGATGATGTCGACGATTGATTTGACTGCGGCCGATTGCGGGAAAAAATTATCACAAATGACCGAGGTGCGATAATGACGGAAAACACGCGAGAAGTGTAAAAATGAACGCGCGCTTTCGACTTAATTAGCACTTAATTGAAAATTTACGTTCTCATTAAATTGCAAAATTAATGTGACCAATTTCGATCGAATACGCGAGCGAAATTTAAATTAAATAATTTATTGGAAAATTATGAAGGTATGTGTAATACGTTAAAGCTTTAAGCCGTCCACTACAATTTAAAGGTGTGTATAATTTCTGATCAATACATCATGCATGGCAAAAACAAGGAAAGGAATACATACGCGATAATAGCAACGAAATCTGCAGTGCAATGTTACCATTCTGTTCTACTATTTTAAGAGTCATCGTCGTGTACTGCAACACATCCCCTATTTTATCCTACAGCACATGTAACAATAACCTGTTTGGATTTACAGATGATGTTTACGTTGAGATTTCTCATTGTGTAATTTTTGGAAATTAGTTTGACAGTAGGTTTAACTCATTTACATCAACTGCCCCTTATCGGCAACAAAACAGTTGGATGATGTTGAAATGTTGGCCGTTCAAGTCACATGCGCATTGGCGACAAGGGAACTTGTCTATTGCAGAGGATAATCACTTTTGTTCCATATTAAAAGTCAGTTGCGATTGTTAGAGTTTCGGTGGTACCATTGTTTCTATCGCCGTCACTTCAGTTACGCCTTCTTATTTCATCAATTTTCCTCAAGTGTCCTTTTTATTTTTCGTTTTTTTTTCCTCGTGAACACATCACCTCAAAGAGACGTTCGCCACATCGATCGTCTTCCAGCAGCTGCACTTAGGTATGCACATTTTTCTTTTCTAGTTCCTTGCGGCTTCACATTTTCTGACTATCTTGCTTGCAATTTCTGTGGACGATTTGTCTGGAAGCCTTGGATACCTCAGCTCCAGCTTTTCTCTCCGGTTTCTCCATCCATCCTGCATATTTTCCTACAACCGCTATCATCCTTATTTTCCTTTTAATTTCTGATTCTGAGCATCTGTTAGTAAAACTATTGTTTTAGACTTCAATTCTACTTTATTTACGTTGATGTTAATAAAATTAAAATACGATTCGAAAGTTGTCGATCCTGGCCTCCTATTTTCAGTCCCACCCCCAATTCAATTGCTCTCTTTTTGAACGCACGTCACATCAATAAGAATTATTTGTTTGTTCGAGATATATTTTTGATATTCTTACCATCGATTTTTTAATTAGCTCGTTGTCTTAAACATTTTTTCTGATTAATCACAATTCAGCACACTTTATTAAATTCTCATTTTAAAATATTGTCAATTTTGATTTGTGACACAACTTTAGTTCGGCCACTCCTTTCACGGTTAATTATATATAGATAAAAGGACAACGCAATAAATACACGTCTAATAATTAAGTTTCCCGGTAATTAAATTTAATTCTATATCTGATTTTAAGTCAGAAAATAACAGATAACAACATCCCAACTTTAACGTTATCATTGCATTCAATCATTCCATATATGTAACTGTTTCTATAAATGGAATATAGAAAAAACTCCGACATCGTGTTTAAGCGACTGCATGAGATACTGTTACTTAATCTTAATTACTAATTATATATTAAAAAATTACTGCTCGTCAGGGGGGCGCCAGCTTACAACAAACATGCGCGTCGTTTTAAACCACGAAAGATCCGATATCATCTAACGACCGCCGCTGCGTCCATACATCGATCTAAATAGAATTATTTACATTGTAAAGAGGAAGATTTTACGGCGTGTGTACACCAATATTTCGAGAGATGATTCCAGGGGACTTGCTCCTCGCTGTGTTTAGTGAACGTAAACAGTCGGATTTTGCTTCATTACGTACGACATATTTTAAGATTACGGTAAGCCTGTTTCTCATGGGGGCAAGTGCATTTGTCAAGATTGCCGCGTTCTCTTTCGTACGGGAAATTACACTATTTATATTTATTTAAGTCCGACCGTGGATGCACGAAAGTCACGTTTGCATATTTAGCGCATACGTTATTTCTAACTGCTCAAATAGATTATTTAAATTTCATTTAGAGTATGTTTAAAACACAGCTTAAGAAAGCAATTTATGTGCATAAGAAACTTTCGAGAAAAGGTTTATAACTTATTGCCCAATTAGACTCTTAATATTTTTTTACGATATTTGAATACGTGGTCTGCAATTGTACGTGCGCTTTTACGACGCCGGCCATTATGACACCGAAACGTCGCGTTAATTAGAACACGGTCTCTTAACATGCGGCAATATTAAACGAATCAACTTCAAATTCACAATTTATCAACTATTAAAGTTTTACACGCATTAGATTTTAATTGGCAAGCAATCAGTGAAGTAAGGATACGAATAACCGAAAACTAAATGAGAATCATAATAAAACAGAAGGCATAGGAACAATACAAATGTAGAACAACGTCAATAATAAATCAATGACAATAAATAAATTAAAATATTAACTTCGCATGGATGAGTAGCTCAGCAGCGAGCATTAATTAATTTATTAAATTATTAATTAATTTATTTAATCAAATCATCATGAATGTCAGTAGCTTAATACCGAAAATGTCGCCGGAGAAAAATTTCATGAACCAGAAACACAATGACTTCGTTTTTTTATCTGCAACTCATCGTTACATCCAAATAAATAAAAAATCTTCAATATGTACAATGAACGTTTTTACCATCGTCTTCGCGTAACATCTGAAAATTTCCCCGCAACAAAATTGAACTTGTAGTCACTTTGTATGGGCCAATGGTTGGAGGTTCCACTGAATGAAGAAAACTTGTAGGGTGAAACAAGTTATCAGCAGTTGACTCTTTTGGAAGTAATTTGGTCAATTACAAGTATATTCAACCCAATCCAACCAAATCCAACCCAATCCAATCAAACTCAACGTAGACCTCTAGTAGCTATAGAGCAAATAATTCTCTGCAAACAGTATTAGTAGACATTTTATTTGACGAGTATGACAGGTTTGGGTACTTAAATGACATACGAGTCAAATAAAATCAGTTTCCTAATGCCGTGCGTATAGAATTTTTTCGCATTTTTTATTTTTATTATTTAGTCTTTTTAATATTAACATTTGTCGTTTCAAAAACCAACATCTGATAGATATTGTGTTTGTAATAATGTCATTCAAACGAATTTGCAATATTTGCAATTCACGATTGTGAATTCGAGATGGACGAAGAAAATAATTCAAGAGGTATTTTAAGCGTTGTTCGAGAAGCTTAGTTAGGTCTACGTAAGTCAAATTGAACGATAAGACAAAGTATACAATGCGTTATGTTCTGTGAGTGGAGAAATACAACGAGAACTAATTGCTGGCGTATTTTTTTGAAAAGGTAAACTATTTCACATGATTGTTAAGCTCCCAAAAAGGCATAATGACAAGTATGAAGCCAAGCTACGGATGCTTCAGACGATACTTTTTTATTATAAAAGTTTTATTGTAAAAGATTGTTGCATATTTGAAATTACTTGATGCTTCCAGTAACACCAGACATTGTTCGAGAAGAACCTCTGCAACCTTCCTGGCTGACAGTAGTGTCTGCCCTACAGTTGGTTTCAATGAAATCGAGTAGTTTTTTCAGTGGAGTAAATCAGTACTGTCGATGTCACAATAACAAATAAAATGTCAAAGTTGAGCGAACCTGACAAAATTTTGATTCTCTCTAAATTAGAAGAAGTTTGGTCTATTAGAGCAGTGTACTCGATTTTTTTTAAACCAACTCTTCATGCACTCAAGAAACATGGATATTGGTGTTGAACAAGTATGGCTGAGGGATAGGTTGATTAAAGTATTGCCAATAAGGTGAAAACGTCAAAACATATATTTTGTCAAATAAAACCAGAAGCAATTGGAGAAATAACATGCAACCAACTTGGTATAATAGCACGCACAGACAAAAGCGCAATACCCACAAGCTACCTCAAAGTACGTTTAGTTCAATAACTATAAAAGATAACAGGTATAAACTAAACTGTTCATCCCAAAAATTAGCAAATTAGAATTACGCAGAAGAAACATATGTTATTAAATAAAATATACGAAGTACTATCACTCAGAATGAACGAAAAACGCAAGCATTATAGCCAGTGCAGACATATAGAAAAGAAAAGCCAGGGAAAAATGAAGCTTGGGGTAATAATTCGTGTAAATAAAAACAATTGTTGGAGGATATAGGTCTAAGGAATTCTGGAGGGCCATAAATATTTCGAAGAAAAATACCAAACGAAGAATATCTCCTATTAAAGACAGAAGCATGGAAAGATCAATGCAGTAACCAATTGACAGAACTTCGATGTATCGAGTTAATCAAACATGTCGCTACAAAAGCCATGGAAATAAACTGTAACGTATTTAATGCATCCATATATGGAAAAGCAATCCGAACGAACTGGAAGATGTAAGATGGAAGAGATAACTACCGAACCGAAGTAAGAACGAGTGAGGATATTAGAAAGAAATAATCACATCTTCAATTTCAAACTTTATAGACGAATCCTGAAGATTAGAATGGAAATGAGAGGTGTTTGACAGGTATGGTAATGCATGAACGGTATCTTTATGAGCAAGAAAGGCATTTGTTTGTGTCATCCTTGAAAGATTATGGACCGTAATGGAATAAACAGTCATAAACAAGACGTACGAAGGCAAGCTGATAAAAGAACGTATGAAGGAATTAAAATACAATAAAAGCTTTTGGTCATTTTTCAATATAATCTCCTTGTTCTTCTTTGTTTTTTTTACATTTTATTAACGAAAATAAACCACCAATAATTTTTTCATGCTTGCAAAATAATTGTCAACCGTTCGTTGCAGTTTTTTCAACTTCCCTAACAGGGTGCTAAGTCAGGGTGAATGACTTAATTCTGTGACCTACAAATCCTGCAGAGCATACTGGACAACAACAATTGTTATGCAAAAGCAGAATTCAATTTTGAATTTTTCTTTGCGTTTTCCCATTATAGACTGCTGTAATTTGCGCAAAATATTGGCATAATGGTTACCCATCACTGTGGTGTTATGTGGCAAGTAGTATATTAGTAAAATTTCATATGAATCCCAAAAAATTGTGGCCATAACTTTTCCAGCTGAATGTTGGACTTTATACTTGCGGTGGCGAGCTATTGCGTTTCCATTGCATCTACTCCTGTTTGCTTTCAGGATGATAATGATGAATAATTCCTTTCTCTTATCCTTCTTACAGAGCTCAAACAATGGTTGAGTTTCTACACGACGTTGTTTATCGACATTCTCTGTTCCGATCTGGCACTTACCTTTGACACGCCCAACTTATCATGGGTGATGGTCCAAACACGTTCCCTGCATATTCGCATTTCGAGGATAGTCTTCGATCGATTCCCGTCCCCTTTTAAATTGCATGACTAAAATTTGATTGTCTTATAAGAATCAGATAGTTCAGCGTAAGCACCAGACATGCGATTTTTTAATTTCCGTTTTATTGTAAGAAATGTTATGAGCACCGTACGCTCAAATTTTCATTATTAGAAGAAACAAAACACGCCACTAGAAAAAAGATTCTACACCACAAACAAAATACAATAAGAGTCCATATGTGGAAAACAAAATCCCGTCACATGCGTCCAATGAAGGACAAAAGCTTTGGAACTTGACTTGATATGAAGGAAGAATGAAAAGATGGAAATTGGTGAACAATATAGGTAAAGAAACGGATCGAAAAGGATTAAAGAAAGATGATTGCAAGTATGAGTATTGATGCCAAGTAACAGCAAATAATTGCTCTAGTAACAACAAAATATTAAACAAACGTGGTCCAACTGTATAGGCACCTCTGGATTAAAGCTACGGTTAGTAGATAGTTGGTTGCATGTAAAATGTCAGTGACAAAAATATCTTCTCGATACACAAAGATCTGCAAGTTCCTATATGTTTTTTTTTTTTACTGTCAAACAGACAATCTGTAACAGAAAAGTTAAAAACTGTATCACAATGTACATAAATGCCATTTGGTGAGTGAAATGCTGAATTGGTAGAAGACCGTGGTTTAACCAATTATCTGACTTTGAAAGATGATGAAGGTAGGTATTCGATTTTGTGAAATTGGTCGAAGATTGAATCGAAACCTTCAACAGTGTCACGAGCATGGTCTGCGTGGTCTGAAGAACATAGCCAACGTCGCCCGGGAAGCGCTAACGAACGTGAAGGTCGTCGTCTTAAACAAGTGAGATAAATTTCGTTCTTCGGCTGCAATTGGTCTTGACTGGATGAGAGATCTGAGGCAGATAGTGCCGCGGATAACTGTGTCTTTTAATTTCCACTCATACCGACCTTTACGACGTTTTCCTTCACAAAAGAATCTCTTATGGTGCCAAGAAAGACAACGCTGGATCGTTGTCACATAATTTAGTTTGTCTGTTGTGTTATGATTTACTACTGAAATAAATACAAACTACTTGTAAAAATTTCGGCTTTGTGGCTCAAATCTTTCTGGGGAGATACGAACGGAGTCGCAATGAACTCGTGGAATGGATTAGGAGAACTTTATATGCAAGGATCATTTCAGATACACATAAATATGCAATTTAAGTTAAATATATACTTAAAGAAAAATATAAGACCTGAATTGTAGAACCAACTTTATGGAGCCTTACACCGAAACACTCACCTGAAACAGAAAGAAAACAAATATTACCAATCTTGCAGATTAGAAGTCACGCCATTAAATAATTAACAAACATCTCCAAACATGTCAGCAATATACATTGCTATCATAATAATAAATCAACATCGCAGACGAAAATAAATAATCGTGAGGTTAACAATCCTATCATTTCAATTTGAACGTATCAAGGCTAAGTACAAGATAACTGAAACAGAGAGGGGCGTCTTAATAGACGGAATTACACAACACCATTTCGGCCGAACGGAACAGACCATAGAGCAGTCCCCGCGTCAATTGATTTGACAATTAAGTGCACTTGCAAATCGATTTGTCCGGTTCCCACGTTCCGAATTTCGACGCAGACGAATAAAATGAAACGGCTTTGTCGAAGTAAATTGCAATATTATTGCTTTTTTCCGTCATGCCAAATTGAATCTCGAATTGAATGGCGATTATTTTCATTCAGGACATTTCGTCATCGCAGCGAACAAGTGGTGACAATAACGCCCACCCAAAGCAGATTATACTGTCCTGACGATTCAAAGGTATTATTAAAATATTATGGTAATTTTTTTATTCTATGAGATGATGGGATGTCTACAGATATGTGACGAGAAAAAAAAACATCACACTGGCACAGCAGGATATTTATGGTTAAAAGTCAAAGCGTTTTAAATAAATGGGTGAATGGTCAAAGTTGTACTGTTATGAAGTAATGCAAAATTTAAAGAATTTATAATATAATTTTCTTGTCTTTTTACTGCTAACTACAATTTATATTGGTGGTTTGCAATACGTTCAATATTTTTTGATAATTCAGGTCAGACTTTGTTGAGTTGTTAGTTCATGGCATTTAATGCATGAATGTAGTAATTCATACAAGTTGAATGTTTCCGTCATGATTGACATGATTTCATTTTACAATTATTAGATGTAAAAGTATTCTAGGAACACATATTGTTTATTACTCGCACCAAAATTTCAAGAAATGCCATTTAAGATTAATTAATGGAACTCATTCACAATAATTTTTGTGTAACTGCAGATATCTTAATCTTGTACTCGAACTGTAAATCACATCGAAAATGCCAATATAGAGTGGCCTAAATGATGTTATAAGAACTTTCACTATCACTTGCATAATTGTCCCTCATGCATAAACATTTAACATTAAAAGCGTAGTTTTCTTACAAATCCATCTACAATTAAACTAATTCACGTTAACAACAATGCCAGCTATCAAAAACGCGGTTCTATAAATAAACTCGTTTATTTATTTATACAAATCGCTCATAATTGCACTAGAAATCGTTCCCATTATTTTGCACAAACATTCAAAAACAATAATAAAACAATCAGTACCTCTAGCACAACAAACTCTTGTCGGGCAGAAAGAAATATTCGAAAGAGCAATGCGGTGCTCTCCCGTAAAAGAGATAATAAATAAACACATCCAAGTTCAGCAAACATTGAAACTTTCACAACTGTATCACGACGTCGCGGAAGAAAATTTTGATGCGAGTCCAGGCGATATTCGCCGCAGCACGTAGACCCTTCAGAGTCGATACTCTTCTCCGACAGATATGCTTGGTCGACTACACTTGTTTCGTTTCATTGTTACGGTCTGATGCTGCATCAAAGTTCAATAAAATCTATACGTAATAAGGCCAGCTATTGTGGGCACCGTACAAAATATCAAAGCCACGGACGGAGCAAGAGAAAAAGTCTTCACTTGATAGCAAAAAAAATGTTATACAAGTTTGATTTGGACACGATTCACCGCCATTTTTCAATCGTGTATATAGACAGATAGTTTAAACAATATTGAATAACATTTGAACTAATCGATGCATGTGTAGGAAGTAGTGTTATCGAGTAGCCAGTGGCGTGCAATATTATGGTAATATGCAGTTGGTATGATGGTATGTGTTGATGATATGTATTATAATGTATTATCTTAGGAATTGTTGCATGGCAGGCACCTTTGAGATGACTATGACAAATAGGTGCTCTTGGCTCATGCGGCATTACCTGATGTTTTAATCGGACCCAATGCAACCCTACTGGTGTTAGTCAAAGCCCACGTATGTCAGCTTCGTGAGACAGATGATGGAAAGTATACAATTCCATCGTACATTGTAATGTAAAGGTCTCCTAAGGATCAAGGGTAGCGTACCTCAGAAAGATACCTCTTCAATTAACTATGCGTTTGTATTGTGGGATGGTTTTTGCCATGTGTGTGATTGCCTTTGGAGTTTGCTTCCACAAAATTGGTCGCAATCCTTTAGTGATTTATTTAACGAGATGTTACCAATTTAGCAATAAGTTATTCTGTGCAATTTAGTTATCAACGTCAACTGGGTAATCGAATGAAAAGCCTACTCTAACACAGTTTTAACACACACACCCAATTTACAGCTTTCTTGAACCGAGTGGAAAATACAGCAGTAGTCAGTTATGAAGTAATTTGGCACGAAAGTCACCACAAAGAAGATGAACAGCCAGTAATTGTGAGGTTGGGACAGATGAAGATGAAAAAATTATTACTAGGAACTATACGAAGTTGGCCAAACGAACCCTTTTGCACAAATAATATTCATATTCAGACCTAATTAGAAACGTAACACTGGTCGATTGTCCCATTGTGAAATGATGAAGTAAAGGCTCACCAGAAGAAAACAATCACGAGATATGGAAAATTGATGCCCGAAAAGAATTTCAGTTAAATTCCAATGTGCGAAGCAAACAAAACCCCGACTCTTCAGTAAATTGTAATTTGTAATGTTTTAGTCAAAAAAATAAAAAAGTTAATTTTACACAGATATCAGCAATCACCAGCATTTAGTAGCAAGTTTTAGAATACGTTGGAAATAATTCACCCGTAACAGGACATCTTGTGAAACGATCCGAACGCAAATGTCATTGCGCGACCAGATTTGCGGTTGGCAAAAAGTGTCAAAGTAAATTAACGAATTATCGGGAATTTTAAGTGCGTTAAGACTCGTTGCGTAATTGAACTTCATAATCCGCTTTATAAGGAAACGGGAATGTTAATAGAGTGCTTTAAATGAGACTTGCAATTTTTGTTTTATTAACGCAATTTCACGCGATTTTATGGTTTAATCGCGTATGATGTTGCACAAGTCGATGGTCGCAAGCCACGTTCGTGTTTTGGTCCAACTCGTACGGCGTGTGTGTGGTGAGTGACGTACGGAGAAATTACTGCGTGTCCAAAATAGCTAGGTTTACATTTGTAGTTTCGTCATTAATCAGGTGTATTGCGTCATAGTTTTTGCCTCATTATTTATTTATATTAATTCAGGTTCATTTCGTAAACTAAAATAAGCTTGTATTAACTGGGCACAATGTGCAAACAATTATCAAGGCGATACGAATGATGTCCAATTTAAATTGTGCTTCTACTACAGTGCTGGCTACACCCGGTGAGTTGTTAATTATTTACGTAGTGGCCGTCGACCAGTCGTATTTATCGGTGCAAAGTCAGTCAAAACCACCATGTTTTTTTAACATCGGTTGGGACGCTTATCCATTCCATCGTACAATATATGAGACCGATTTAAATCTAATATAACATGTTAGGGAAGTTATCGACATTCATAACAGTATGACATGTTTAGTATGTAAAATATTTACACGTGATGAAGTAGTTAAATAGTCTAACAAATAAAAACAAATCAATTATTTTGGCACGTGACATTTAGTAACTCTACATAAAAAACATCCTTGTCATTCATACAAAAAGCTCTTATTATAGTCCAGATAGACGTTTTAAATATGAATTGTGCTGAATATAAAGCCATAATTATACGGTGCAAGGCGCTCGGACATAACTGCCGCTTACGTTGCCGGCTTAAATATGCGTTTTTATTTAAGAAATCGCCACACGGACACCATTATGTGATTATCATAATTGTCATTCTCGTAAAAGGAAACAAACGCACACCGAACATTAATCAGAGTGTTGCGTCAATGGCACTTACGACGAAGACAGGTTGGAAGACACTAAAACTGCTTTTTCTGCTCGAAAGTTTACGATCGTCAAGTGTGAGAAAATAATTTGGACATCCTGCCGTAATTCACTGCGACTGAAATATGACGTGTATTAAAACACGACAAATGTCATTCTTGATGTGTGTTGTTGGAGGACATTTCGATGGCGCCATTACGAATTACGACTCTTGCAAATTGTCGGTTTGTATGAACTATTTAGAGTCGTAGGGAATGCTGCGGTTGCTTACACAAATTAATTCAATTTGCTGGATACACGTACATCTACCACTTTCTATCTTATTGGTAATTGATTGTTAGCGATATTTAATAAAAAATATTTTTGAACCAGTGAACCTGGGCGACATGTCGAATTTTGACTGTTGAATCCAAGTCACTGCTTCTACAACTGGGAAGCAGAACAACAGAATAATGGGTTGAAGACTGGTCCCAGTATCGTTGTTGTACAAACGTTCATTTGTTAAATTTATTAGGATTAGTCCTGGAAAGCAACCATTGATAACCAGTACTTATAAGAACACAACGTCGATAAATTCCATAAAATATGAGCATTGTTGCAGAGATGTGTAAAAGAACAAATGTTTGACAATCAAAAGAAATATATGCAGAATACACAGGCATATAATTTGTGTAATACAGAGATGAGATATTGTGCAATGGAGCTAGATGATAAGCTGAGGGAGTGTTTCAGAACAGCAATAAGATGTCATGGACATCAGAATTTGTGTGTGTGTGTGTGACGTAGAGACCAGCTACTGAGAGATGAGAATATGCGACGGTTTGGAAGGGAAGCTTAATCGAACAAGTGACTTATAGTATATATTGAACACTTGGACGGCGGTTTTAATAAAAGATCATACTCGAAGATTATATGGAATAGTTGTGGCTTGTAGGTTTCTTTGTGCGTAAGAGTTTGGCACAGATATACGAGGTGTGTTCAAAAAGTAACGGAACGTTTGCTATAAAATTTGTATTGCTCATCGTACATCATTTTAAGCAATGCATCCCTCAAAGTAGCCCCCTGTACTGGTAATACGCGTTTGTTGCATTTTCGCAAAGCCTCCTTTGGAAACGACGTGATTTTAAGTTTGGGAAACTGGAAAAATTCTACTGGGGCTATGGCATTGCCATGATGCAACATCCAAGTCTGGTTATCCTACAATTCAGACCTCTTCCTTCGCAGAAAATCCCTCAAACGCGATAGAACTCCCGGGTAGATGTTCTTGATTACCATCTGACACGTTGCGTAATGCATTTGTAGTCAAAAATCACAACCAACGCCACCTTGACCTTTAACCGACTCATACGTACTTTTTTGGACGATGAAGCCCTTTGCTAACCTACTGCAACGAATGCACCTTCGTTTCAATATTAGAGCAATAAACCCACGTCTCATCGCCTGTTATCCTGTTATCCTTAAGGAAATTTTCATTGTCATTGGCAGTGCCAAGATAATCCTGGCTGATTTCAACACGGGAATTGTCGGGGATTGTCACGGATTATACAGTCCTTCCCCTACGCGTGGCTTAGTAATTCAAATCTCCTGTAAAAGCTTTGCCAAGTTTATAGCTAAATTTTACACATTGTTCTTCACTTCAGCAACTTCACATCAGCAACTGTAGCTCCCCAATTGACTGTAAGCGCACTATTTCAAAAGTTCTGTTTCTTTTTTGAATAAACAACGTAAGCATGTATGAGCGAGAAGATTGGGACAGTAAATTTTTCAAGGAGCAAATTATACCAAACCCCAGAACAAAGGTACCTGAAAGGACTAGAAGATATCAATTGCCCACATCCTCGAATATACAATATTTTAAAATATTACGTTTGTGTATATCATTGATTTTCATAAAAAGTTTGACATAATCTGTCGTGCAATTTTAAACAACTTCAATGCGACGTTTCCATGAATTAGGCTGAAGTAGTCCCATCAAAATAAATGTTCGTTTAAAAATAAGTTTCACGCGATCACATCTAATATCCATCTTATCCTCACATAAACTCAATAAACAAATTTATTGAAACGTTAAGGACATTAATTTAAACACGCATCCATGACTGAGCTGCTACAGTGTAACGACGAAGTACATTCGTCCAGCGGCCGTATATGGAAAATCCAATTTCCATCCGTCTCATTGAGCCCATCGCGTCTTGGATGTCGTACGACAGTAGTGATGCCATTAATGAGAGGATAGGCGAGGTGACCGTCTCGTGTCGTTGCAGGTGCGAATGTGGGTAGACAGGGGGCCGTGGGCGAACCTGGTGGGCCGCTTCAGGAGTGGTGTCCTCTCGCGCAAGGTCAGAGCCCTACGTGCACCCCTGCCAGCGCAGCGCCGACACGCAAAGATGCGGTGATGGAACCAGAGCTCGACAAACCCGTCCCGGCCGATAATTAATGCCGGAACGTTTCAATTTTACATTTAAATTAGTAGACCGAAATAATTAAATCATTTTTGGGGATTGATTTTTATTTTTATTTTACTACTTGGTTCGTCGAACACAATTTTAAATAAATAGAGAAATTTCGCAATCTTAGAATTGCCATTCGTTAGTGAAATATATACTTTGTATCGTCAGTGCATTTAATTGTTTAATATTTAATCATCTTTACGATTACGGAGAATTTATCACCGTCATAGGTATGTACCGGAAAATTTATATCATCATTCGTAGAGTCGCACTTTTTCAAGTGTATGCATTTCCGATTTTTTTTTGAAAAGGTGCCTTCATATATTTTAGTAACAACGTCGAGGGCTTTTTCACACTCTAGAATATTTGATTAGACGAATTATTATTACGTCATTAACAAAATGCACGGTTGTTTCGTTTTGAGGATTCAAATTGTTCTAACTTTAGTATTTCCCGAAAGTCATCACATCTTATGTGGGAAACGGGTTACTAACCTATCACATGGTACGTTTCGTGTTAAAACGGCACGTGTTAGTAATGACTCATGCACCTACAATTTTATCAACTTATTTATTGTTCATCTAATTCAAAACACATGAAATAACAACGATAAAATCTTTACTTTTCCCAAATATTATGAGCAGGTTTTATCACTTTTATTAATAGTGGTGAAAACCGATAATATTTGCGAAATACCGCAGAAAGTTACAATAACTATCTAATCATTATTTTGATAATATAAGTAAATAAATTCGCCGAAATGAGTCGGCGTCATGTTGGTATTTTAATTGACATTCGTCATCGATAACTATTAAATTTATGGAAATATTTGAAATCATTTAAGTAAACAAATATTAAACATGCAAAGAATGTTTAAAAAAATACTAAAATACCAAATTAACATGTTTTACGATGATTTGTTAAAAATTTACAACAATATTAAGACCTATGATCAGACAAGTTCATAAATATCTTTGTGTCGTATAATCACGTATTAAAATGAATACAAAGAAGACGGAATTGAAATTCTTATATTGTCTGTATTTATCGACATTGCGAATGCCTATTGAATATTTAAAGATACTAGGTATGATAATAAAAGTTATATTCGTCTACATTATTACAGGAGCTGTTAATTTATTGTTTACATTAGCGGATATTTCAAGAAATTACTATAAGATATACACTATATATCTATCGATAAATAGCAAAGCAACTTTCATGGTAACTACAATTCGCAATGGATTGAAAAAACGTAGCGGATCAGAAAGAAAATAAATAGATAAATTTTCCTTTAATGCGTATTTCAATAATTGCATAATAATAAGAACAACACAAATATGGCATCGTAGGGTATGCCATAATAATGTTAGGAATTATTCAATTAAAAGATCGTTAAAACCATTATAATATCATTTGAATGCTTTCAACGCAAAATGAAAAGCACTATAATTATTTTAAAATTATATTTTAAGTAATCCTATTAGGTTGTTTAAGAATTGTGTTTATGTGCCATTACATACATAAACTCAACTAATGCCGTTTAATATTTAGATATGTTCCCAATTTTATAAGTTTTTTAAGTTGTTGTGATGTAGATGTGGGTGAACAGAACTATTAAAATTCGAATAAAAATCAAAATTATGTTCTGAAGCTATCCGAGATTTTTTATTTTGTTTGTTTAGCGGTTATTTTAATCGCCCTTGTGCTCCTTCCCTAGGCGCACTAGGACATTTGACACAATGTATGTAAAATGGAATAAAATATGTAGACGTAATTCACAGTATTCTTAAGCTAAGGTGCGGAAGGCACCAGGTAAGTTAATTATCTTTAAGTTCAGTGCTAATAATCACAGTGTACCTGCACGAGTACACTACTAGGTGAGGGCATTGTTTACACTTATATGCTGCACAGATGTATACATAATTAATTCGCTACTAGGACTTTAATTTAATTAAGGGTGAGTTGGTTCAGTATATAAATTACAAAATGGTGTTGTTTACGAACTCCATGAATTTAATAAATGAACAAGTTTTGAATGTTGTGAATGTGAGTTTCGTATTCTAATACGACGACTTTCGCCAATAAATTACTTGCCACCATCTTTGGGACTCGCAATCGTAGGCTGTGCTGTAAATTTCTTTAATGACGTCCATTAAATTATCCATCGTTTATAAGCCGATTGTAAAAGTACCCGGTCTGCAAGTACCAGTCGATCGATAAAATTTAAATTTTCGTCGGTCGCGACCCACGCACGTTTCGTTGTCCGTTCCAACGACGTAATTCACAACCTGCGAGTTCATTCATAGCGGCTGGATTCGTACTACATGAACGGGCTCGTAAAACTAGTAACGGAGAGCTATTGCGTGACGTTTCTTTGTCTCTCGAATAATAATAATAATAATAATAATAATAATAATGGCATGCCGATCGTACAGAGGTGGAGGAGATACGGTAAAATAATGTCTCCGCTGCGATCGATATACGGCGGCTATCCGTGACCGCAGCGAATTAATCGATAGCGCAAAACAAACAGGCGATATTTCGCCATTCGTCGATTGCGAAACCGTATTTCAGCGGCTCTATGTATCCTTACCGCGATATCGGTCGATAATTAAAACGATTTACTCGCGGCACATGTCCGAAATTATATCAGATTGTGACCGCATTTAAAATATCTCGCCTCCCGCCCGACTGGTTTCATTCGACTCTAAATTAATATTTAATTTATGCACGCGGTCATTTGTGATTGATATGTATATCATCGTTATATAAGAAATACAATACACAACATCAAAGTAATTAAAATAATTCGATGGTCGATAATCGATGTCGTCGGTGTTGATCGTATGAAAGTTTCGTGCGTATTTACTGCACAGTTTAGTCCACTACAGCTCCGTCGCAAGTAGTAACGGAAAGTTTTGGTTGGCTTATTAAAAATTGTTTCGGCCACATCACTTTACAGTTAATGTTCGAGGAACTAATAGATAAATTTGTAATTATTTACTGTTTATGTGGATAACTGTTTGATGTAAGTAAATGTATTTTGTTAAGATATCCTCAATGTTGTCAAGCTATTCAGAACAAAAAGTGTTTACTATTACCCCTTAGAAATGTTCGTATAGGGAAATTGTAAACACTACTTGGGGTATTCGTAAACAACAGATTATCTCAAAAAAATCGTTTTCATTTCATTCAAGGAAAGAAATACTTAGGAACTAGAAACTGTACAAAGGTCAAGAAGATCTTTTAAGGGGAATCAGTGACATAAAAAGCAAAAATTGTACATATCGTCAAGCTTCAGACCAGTATAACGTGTCTTTAGTTGTATTTTATCATCGAATTAAGGGCAGAAATTTGCTACAACCAAAATGGGACGTGGACGTCCAGCTGTACGTAGTAACAAAACTTTGTCTTTCAAAAAACCTGAACATCTCCAGAAAGCATCAAAGGAAACCTGATATGATCTATGATTGGGATGACAGGCCCAGTATGGAGAGGATTTAAAAACTCGCTCAAAAATTGTGAGAAAAAATGCACGACAAAATTAGAGAAATTGAAAAGAAAAAAAAGAGGACATTGAAAGCGGAGATGAAAACGACAATGTGAACCTTGCAGAAGTTTATAATAATTACTTAGCTGAAGGGATGGCCAACAAAGAATTCGTCCCATTCTTTGTTAGACATCCTTTCAGCTATAGCTATCAGGAGGTTGACTATAAAATGCCAGGATGGCACTTACTAAGCAAGAGATATGTTTATTGGTCAAATTTCTTGGACTTTCTAGCACGCATTATAAATATGTGTGCAGTGTACGTCATGTAGATGAAGAAAGTGGAGACGGTGATGTTGTTTGATTAAGCGCACATTTGCAACTGAATTTCTTGAGGAAGAACGCGATATTTCCACAATTGATTTTAAAACGATTGCGGCATTGTTACAAGATCCAATTAATGTAATGCGAGCTAGAAAAAAACTATTATCTTTTTGCTGGATCTGTAAGCGTCTTCCAAAAATAAACTGGAATTTATTTCGTATTTTTTGTACGAACATTTTAATTTTCAATAAATTATTTGTTCCTTTGCCTGATTATTATTAACCTTGAAATTCCCAGTTTCGGCAGATATTTGTTTACATATAAGAGCAGGTAAAGAACATAGAAGCAAAATATTCACATACACCGCTCACATTTTCCCCATCAAAATTTGCTGGTAGCCTAATAGGATAACGGTTGCATGGTTCGATTTACCCATATTTTTAAAGCAACTTTATTTTCCGTTGAGGTAATTGTAAACAGCCCTTGGGCTTAGAAAATAAATCATATACTTGTAAAATTTGGGCAGTTATAACAAATTAAACAATGAACCCAAAATAAATAATTTTTAATATCAAAAATGCAAAAAAAAACGTTTACTAGAGTACACTAATCACAAGCTAATTAAGACACAAAGCCGCCATGACACGGTGATATCAATCAATCATCATATCATCTCATTCTGAAATTCCATCCCTATTGAACGCTCGCCTTCAATAAGTTCGATTTAATAATCATAGTATGTTTACCAAAACTTGCTTACCTGTCCATATAAACAGTTAAAAATTCCTATCAATTCTACTACTACGGTTCACATGTTATCAAACCATGGTTTTTAGCTTAAGATATTATTTATTATCATCTCTAAACATTATTATAAGTAATTTTTAACACAAAGTTAATTTACAAAGTGGGTGCAATTATTAACAATACATTACACAAATCCATTATCACGCGATATTCTTATGCCACAATTTAAATTAAATTTATATCACATCCATTTAAAAAAAATCAGATGAGTTTTCATTTACTAATTATGTTGCACTATTATAGTTTTCGCAGATTTTGCGACAAAATAATTTGAAATATAAATCAGAAATGAAAATAAAGTATGAGCTTTCTTCTGATTAGGAGTCAACACTCAACACTAACATTGCAACAAACATATTTTCAAAGACATCAACCGGACTTGATGCATAGCACCAGCAGGCCTTATTATTATATTTTTATCCCCATCACTACGCAAATATATAATGAATAACTAGATCACTTCGCGGTAATCATGTCTCACAATACACTTTTGTAGTTCATGCTCATAAAACACTACAAATTGATCAATTTCTCCGTCACAAATTCTGGGCAAGTTTGGATGCTAACAGAATCAATATTATTTCAAGTATCTCAGAATTTTTAAACAGGGGAATATCCACAGTTTTGGTACCAGAGGTATTTTTGCATCAAACACATTTTTCAAACAAGTTCATAAACACAATGGCGATAAGTCATACCCTACCCAGCTTTTGTTCTATAGGCTGTAAGGTCACAGTTTTGGGACATCAAGAAGTTGTTCTTTATCATCAAAAGAAATCAGCACCGATAACCGCTATTATTTAGAACTCCTGACGTCTAATCCAGATAACAGTTTTCCCTCCCAATGAACAGTGACTTCATTAGGCATTTTGAAAATCTGTCTTTATAGCTTCTGCCCTTTCTTTCCTCCTTTGAGATCGAACCCTTTGAATGGACGATTTATTAATTGGATATTGGAAGAATATAGGAGTTGTCTCTAAAGCTCAGATAGCATATATCTAAGGCTGCAACCAGTTTCATTAAATAAAATACTTTTTCCTGCGATTGCAGGCGCCACAGCAGAGATTGGTGTCTCCCACAATGGTTCTTCGTCAGAACTGAACAGAACAAATTTTTGTTATGGTAGAAAATCATCTGATGAGATGCAGTCAGTTTTCTATTGTCTTCCAACATTTTGCGTTGCCGTGATCTTTCTTCTTTCTCAGATAATTTCTCGTCTACGCCAACAAAGCAGCTTCAACGTCCTGGTTGACAATAGCTTACCACGATATTGTCTATAATTGTTAACACTATATTGTTGTAGAAGAATTTTAATTATTGCATTATTTTTACGTTTTTTTTTTCATATTGTATTTTCTGTTAAAACCGTCACAGTTAGTAGTTTTAATGCTTTACTTGCGCTGAATTATCAGATTTCAGGTGGAAGTTGTCTCTTCTAATTTATTAAATAATTGTCAGCATGTACAGCATTAAAACATTTGTTGTACAATCTATGCAAAATTTTCTATGCTTTGTTGCAACATTACGAGGGCAATGAATTAATATTTATTACAAAAATATCTGTCGCAATCCGACTCGACTGGCAGAAGATTCCGCAATGTAACATACGCCACTTTATTTATCGTAACGTCCCAGTTGGGCATCGTCAGCCGCCTGGGCTTTATTATCGTAGGATCCTTGTATTAGTAAGAAACTATTATTCTTTTCCACTATATATTTATTTACGTGATATATACATATTTACAAAATTGAACCAATTAAATACTGGTATAACTGATCGACAGGGATTTGTTTGAAATTCACTATCTTGAATTCTTCTCGCTTTATCTGCACACACACACACAAAGTTGTGAACGATTAACTGTCTCGAGTTTCTGAGATAGCATAGCGTTTGGTTATATACCCGGTCAACAATGATAGGCAGGAGGCCGAGCATGAATTTTTATTAGGAAACTTATGCATACTACGTTGAAATCGGTGAATATCCGACTACTGGGAAGATTTTTACAGTTTTCTTTCAAAACGCAGCCTTAAAATGCTACAAGAAATTCAGATAATGAACATGAAAAACGTACGGAATAGAAGCAGAATTCTACGTTTTATGGCCATCGCAATTTAGACTCGTGGGAAGTATAAAGGGTGACTTCGAACACGTCGCGGCCATTTGAGAAAACGTGGAGAAAGTCACTAACATAATGATTCTATTCGAGTTTGAGATTTGAAACATTCGACATTCATTCTAAGTTTCATGTTCCCGAGTTCAACAAGAGATCTGACCTATCTATCAAGCAAACAGGTATATTTCGCTTCACGTTTTAAGCTATGCCAATTAACTCAATATTTACAAATAATTCTATTATACATATTCGGCCAAACAATATGTTTTACCATCGATAATAGTATTTTGTGTATCTAGGCCAAAAAGTACTGTTTTTTCGTCCGAGTTTTCTTTACGACCGAGGCGTAGCCGAGGTCGGAAAGCAAACGAGGACGAAAAAACACTTTTTGGCCGTGGTGCACACAAAATTTTTTAGGCGACCCTCATAAAATTTTCAAATTTATTGCAACATTTACTTACAATTTATTGACATAGTCATTTATGACAACTGAACAATTGTACATATTTGTGACACCTTCAGACATGTTTATGTTTTCTTTGTCTACATTCGAAGTTATTTCGGCTTTATAAACAATAATTACCCAATAATCTGTTAAAAAGTCTATCACAAACACGTATTTACTAATGTAAACAAGATGTACAGTTTGACACTGACGGCAATGTGGTTATTTTTATACAATTTCGGTAACTGTCGGTAGATGGCGCCACCCTATTGCGGACGAAAAATGAAAGCGGACGAAAAACGATTACTTTTCGTCCGCGTTTGACGACTGAAATTTCAATTTTTCGTGTCGGTCGCCTAAAAAATTATATTACGTAATAAAACTCACATTTATGTTACATCACATAAATGCACCACAAAAGTATACAATAGAGACGGGTTGGCTGGCTGAGTTCCCGCTTTGCATGCAACTCTTAAGAACGATTTAATAAACGATCCCGTCGTTTGAGTACCAAATTAAAAGCCTCATTAAAACTCGAAAAATAAACGAACGTCTGTCTATATTTGTCGACAAAAATTGCCCACATCAATTTATGAACTATACGAGCGAATAAATAACTCTCGAATTTCAAAACTCATATTTAATATCTCTCGCTACTTAATTAGGCTGTGATTTTTATGCGGTGCTTATTTGAATTTATTTCGTACTTTTCCGCCAGGTCCCCGACGCAAAAATTTTAATTGTTATCGCGATGAGTTTTAATTGCTCGCCGCAACACGCTTCCAAGAAACTCATTTCATTTGGAAAGCACAAAGACCAACGGTTACAATTTTTTAAATTATTTTGCATTTCTTGTGGCCCGATAGCGTAGCCATTTATTATTCACTTTATCAAGGAGCTATTCTATGAATAGGTGGTAGAGCGCGAAGCATAGGCTATAAGTGCTGAACGATGTTTGACTTCGAAGGAAATTTCGCCATAAAATGCGTTAAAAACGCCACTTTATAGTGCACGTAGGTAGGCTGTACTTGTCTAAAATTAAAAATCGCATTAGCAGTCGGACTTATAAAGTAACCAGTTCTTGGTTGGACGAAAGAGATAAAATAAACTCTACAGAACAAGTATAGAATGAGATAAGGAAACAACGGCTTCTGGTTAAGCCACTTGGCATGTGTAATGAAAATGCTCCTGTTACTTTAACAGACAAACGTCAATAATTATACAATTCATCAGTCATAATTGGTTACTTTGCAATCGATAAATGGCAAGACTGTACGTATCAACATTTTTTAACTTTTACGATTATAATAGTTCCAATTAAAATTCAATTTAAAACAATATAAACAAAAGAACCATTAGTTACATCTTTCACTTAAAACCATTTGGAATTAAAATGTTTGAATCAAGTGCGATAATTGCAAACTCATCTCCTCACTTTATTATCGGCTTATTAAATAATCACGTCACGTTTTCACCAATTGTTCCTCAGTATCTTGAGTGTTCAGAAAGTTGCGTTTCACTGAAAAGAAACGTATCTGCGAGAGGCAGAATGATTGAGCAGCGCTGAAAGGTAAATTAAAAAATAATAACGCACTTGCGCAATCGTTTTGACGGATTTCTTAATAAAGCCGTTACTATGATCGCACAAAGAGTCGATTAATTCGTTACCTAATTACTTAATTAAACCAAAGCCTCAATTTTTATCTCTCGTTAAATGTTTCGTGTAATTTTCCCATCAAAATGTCAGCGCTACCGACGCTTAATTCGCGTGGCGTGTAATTTTTAATTTTTAAACGCTTTCCAATTGCGAAGTTGCGTAAAATCGCACAGGCTCGTCGTTGCGTTTGGCGTCGCGAGTCGAGTTTTACGTTGCGCCGAACACGAACGAGGTATTTTCGTGTAAAGTTGGACGTAAAAGTACAATGGGATCTAAATGTAGCAGTGATGCAATTACGACTTGAATAGCGCTCTTGCGCAATGCCGCCGCATTTGAAATCAAAATAGCGTTTGTGGATTGTACATAATAATGGTCGCGATGAACAGTTACAATTTTATAATAAATGAGCCGCCACAATCATCATAAAAACGCTATTTTATCGTCACGGTCTGTTGGAATTACTATATGATATGTGATGTGAAATTAATGTTATTTATGACAGTCGCCTTGACAGTAACATTCCCGTCGCAACGTGCCTCATAGTTAGATCCAGCTACTGCATTCTTTCATGTGTGGAATAGATGACAGGTTACTGTAATTTCTTCGTGCAGCCGAAATACATGACACAACATTTAGATTAATTTCACAGTAAACGAAATTAAATGGAGATGTAGTAATTAATGATTATTGATTATTACTATAATTGGGCGCCAAAAATATATACTTAGGTAATCACAAGAATGTAAAAGTTCACAAAATTAAAAATGTGCGTGAAGGCGACTTGACTTTAGATGTACTCGTATAACAAAGATTTGCAATCATAATAAAAATTATATAAACTAACGTTCCGAATATTATATATTCAACTCTTGCAACGAACATGCAACCGTAATCATTTTGTTTCGATTTCTATTATGCTGTTACTGTTATATAAAAAAAAAATATGTATATCATGGATAACATATGCAAAGTGGGTTGAATTGTAAAAAGAATGCAGCTTAAATTCTGTTTCAGCCAATTCGATCCATCATTACGAAAAGACTGTTAAATATAGTAAAGGCAATAAAGTTCAAAAATTAGTTGTGCACTAACTAAAATCCGCTATTGATTGGTGGTTGTGCTATGCAAGAGACATTGACTAATTCTGCATAAAAATATTAATAACTAAGGTTGGTTACAGATGCCGAAATATTCATTGGTAGAACTAAATGGATTATTTTTACAAATTGAACTAGCTATTAATTACTTTTTTGCATATTTTATTCGTGATCTGCATCAAATAATATATTTCATATTATGCAGTACAATTTTACAATTTACAATTTTACATTTCCTTTGAAATTGGCATAGGTGAGAGAACAAAAACTGCATCGCGTAATGTGAGAGTTTTCACTAGCCCAAATTAATTTATTATATTTATGATGGCTTTAGTTATGATTGACATTTATTTGATCCATCCAGCACTCACAAAACTCACCAGAATGGAGTCTAGTTTTAAAATTTTATGGCGACTAATTTTTGAGTCAACTAATTCATATGACATACCTCGCAATGTTGGAGAAGAAGTATTCTCGACTGACGAACAAATATTTGTTTTGAGTTCTGCAGTAACAAAGTGTTATGTGCTTGTTATTTAAACACCCAGTTTGTTATGTTACGAAATTCGGGGCAGAAAAATCTCATTTCTAATTTCAAAATACTATTTAGTAAGTGTCTGCCATCGTTGTACGATACTTCTCGGGCCGGGCATCGAATTCGCGCGGACGAGCAAGGTGTGTAGTCGTTAAATGGATTGCGCAGGGTTGCTGGAGTGAGATGGATCATCAATGCAGTGGTTCGAGAGATGCGCAAGGTGTTACAAATATTTTTGATTTTTTGGAACTGAGTTTTACCGCAATGCCTTTTTTATGATTAGCCGTCACAAATTCTTTTAGACGATATCTCAGTGGAAAACTTAGATTTGTACGACATTTGTAGACATTAGCATTCTGTGTTTAATTCTTATGCCTTGTGGTCTTATTCTGTGTTAGATTTTGTTAGTCCTTGGTTGATTCTCGTAAGTAAAAGTGAACAATTCTTCCTGTTATATTAAACCACTCCAATTATTTGTGATTTATTATTGTTCATTCGAATTGGTTACGCTCGAAAATCCTGTCTCATCGGAGGACCAATATTGTTTGATATTTTTGTTGTATTTGTCCGAGAAAATCCTCTTATTGGAAGTAACTGTGTTTTAATGAATCTTTGGGCGTGGGTTCACGATTTTTTTTATTTCGAATTTTAAGGTTTTCCCCAACTTTAGCTAGAGTCAAGTGCTCTATCTATATATACAAAGTATCCTTCGTATTTCGTTATTATTTGGATTCCTGTTCGACTGCAAGTCTGAAACATTGAATTCTGATCTGTTCATTTATTCAAATATCAAAATACTTTTGTTTCCTTTGTATGTGAGGCTAATTTATGTTATTGTTATCGAGAATTTCTAAAAGCCTCATGTTACGGCACAAGTCTAAGTTGCTTGTGTTAGGGTTACCTTTGTGGCGCCCTCTTTTATATCAGTTTATATTTATACTCACCCCTCACCGACAAGTTACCGATAGTCCGAAGCCCATTGCGACTATTGGTTCTTGCTACAATTTTGTGTAGAAGCAGAATTTTGATGTTTAAAATACAAAAATTGTGACGTCGCAAAATTTGCGCCGATCGTTTTGTGGTGAAAAGAAATTGGCGTCGCGAGTTTTACAAAAGCTGTTACATTGGAAGCGCCTTTCGTGTAAGCTGTAACCATTTCAACGGTACAAAGCGAAAGTTTGGTTTGAAAAATACTTTCCTTGTAATAGTTTGTTGCACTGCTGCAAATGTCAGATCAAAATTACAAGTTTTGTGCCCAGTTTCACAAACGATTGTCAAATGGTGAATTAGTTAACAAGCCTTTAAGACTCGTTATTGCTTGAGAAATCCAAAACAAGGGTAATTTTGCTTTTAACGGTTCGTCAAGGTAATCAATCGTCAAATGTTTGATGATTGATTAAAGACTCTTTAACGAATCGTCAAACTTTTGACGAATCGTTAACAAGCTGCTAACGATCGATTAGCGTTCGTGAAACCGGGCATTAGCTTCTAAAAAATTTAATTAGAAGTAAACAGACTTTGACAAAAATATTTTTGTTACCTTCTTCCTTACTTCTGGACATTAAATATTTATCAACTCACACAACTTTACTGCAAAATTTGATTGAATATTTTCTTAAAGACAAAAGTTAAAGGGAGTTGACAAATTAGATCAAATGGCTAGTCTTTAAAAAAACCTCGCTGTCTCCGTAAACGAAGTAAACTACTTTATGCACTGATCAAGCAAATACTTCACAGGGATAATTTCAGGCGAAGTGCACGTCTCCAAATCATTCTCGCATATCATAAAATTGAAAAATAATTTGGGGCACAACTTAATATATTTCTTCATATCTAAGGTTGCAGATAAAATAGTACACGTCAGTGCGTGTGTGAAATGGCATTACAAAGTCGTAAGCTTTCAACATTTGTCACCCGATACAGTACTAATTGTTAAGCGTGCAAGCATGCGACATTTGCAAATTTCGAACCATATAAATATATCCCATGATAGTATTTTTCTATCAGGCTGTAAATGGTATTATGCTAATGAGATACGTTGGAATCTCTAGTCATTTCGCTATTGTTGCACATTTTGTTCTCAAAAATCGATGCCACCTGTATATCAAATTATTGTAACAAAGAAATTGTTCAAGATTAATTTTTAATGATTTATAATCCCCCCCCCCCCCCCCCTCCGAGTTGTACTTATTTGATTGCCAGCCAAGTCAAAGCTCTTAGACTGATCTACACAAAAGTAGCATCCTTTAAACTTACGTTTTGTGGCGGGAATAAAACTATAGTTTATCATCTTGAATGTCATGACAAGAACCCAACCAAATCCTTGCAGACTGGTTTGGATACCTAGTAGCTTTTATAGCTGGTAATGTGGGGGTAAGTACGTCCAAACATCTTTTTTATAAATTGTTGGAATTACAGCAATTGACCTTATAAGTAAAGGTTTACCTGCGTAAATCACTCCTTGTGTTTATGACTTGTTTCATTTCATTGTTTCCTAAAAAAAAAGTTTTGTTTTATATTGGCTTTAATAATACAAAAATTAATTGTTTAAAAGATTTTATGATTCTATCGATGCTAATTAAAATTTTGCATATTGAACTATAGGGCCTCCACTTGATGACATACAGATCGCACATAGTAAGACTTCTCAACGTTGTACTGAGTACAGACAAACACGCATCAGAACATAATCGGTTGCAACGAGGCGCTAACGAGTCACACAATTCATAAAAAAGTTTATTGACAAATTCTCGTAAAACTGGAGGCAATTTCCTCTTCTCAATTGGCAACCCAACATATTAATTAAGAGACTAAAGTAAATTAGGTTACACAACCTGACCTTGACATCCCACCATTGAAATGTTGACGAGACTCTTAAAACTACCAGAAGAAGTTAACATGTACACAATGAACACTAAACCAGCCAAAAATACTAAGCAATGATGAAATTATTTTAACAAACGTATAAGAACTGAAACTGGTCCTTATTGAATGCTCGAGATAATTTTTACAGACACTGGAAATTAAAAAGATCCCAAAACTAACAAAATCTGGACATATGATGATACGGAAAACTGCTGCCAACATACGCTGAACATTTCAAAGGTGTTCCAATGAATTGAAAAAGAGAGAGGGTTGCTACCTACTCAGTTCACATTCAGATTATTTTCTTTGATTTTAGTACAGTCTAGGTTGGAATGGAAGTATAGTCAGTTCCCACTATGCATCTATATGTCAGCACATGATGGTTCTATACATGAATATGTAAATGAATGATTACAAATTCATCACCGATCGATGGTAATCGCAAAACCTTTTAAATAATCTTTTTGTACGATTAAACGTGCCAGCGAATATAAAACAAAATGCAAAAAACTAAAACAAAACGTTATATACGTGCTCGGTATCGCATTATTCATTAAATTACATGTATTATTTTCTCATGGCTGTGGTTTGCGATCATGCAGACCATGAAATTGAGTAGCATTTACAATTACTTTCCACAAATTACTGTTGTGCAACAATGGTTATTGTTTAATGATTCAAAATGACAAATTTGATAACGCTCCGGAAGCATCCTTTCTAAATTTTATTACCTAAATAATATCAATGTTTAGAACACAGAAAAACAGTTGGAAACCACAGGAAACCTGTTTTTATTATGCATAATTACAAGTTTAATGATTAGATTTGTTTTGTTTTGCTATCTATAATCACCCTTCACGCAAGCTGCGTACGAATTCACAAAATCGTACTAATTACTAGTAATTAATTAAAATTTCAATTTTCACTTTGACGACGAAAATATTCATCGAAGTCGCGTAATCTAAAACGATAAATCCGCATGAGACAGGCAAGACGAGGAACTCGCTGCGTGCATGATTGGTGCCTTAAATCACTTTTCGTTTATAAACAACAGCGTGAGCCTTTTTAATATCGACGATATGTCATTGGAATAGCGCATAGGCGATCGATACTCGTAATAAACGAACGCATCTAAAAAGCAATAACCGTCGCTGGGCAGAACGATTTTGTATTAAACTGGCCGTATGTGTCCCGCATGGCGACGATAATACGCAGTAATTACCGGCTACGTAGAGGCCTTCTTTTAATGACGGCGCATCCGGTAAGACGTTAAAAAAAAAACGCCGAGAACTCAGCGGCGCGGATTCCTGTTTAATGCCCGATATCCGAGATGATCTATTTATACCTTGATTGTATCGTTTTGCCACGGAAGACGGGCTTCGAATGGAACCGAAAATTACTGTTATTGTCGAAAACGAGTCACGGTAATACGAAACTGTTTAAAATTTACTGTGAGAATCAAGGATCAACAATAATAGATTCGAGTGAGTGAGTTTTATTTGCTCTAGCGTTACAAAAAAGTAAATTATCTTAACAGTTTCATTTGCTTTGGCCCCTCCTTCGTTGACGAAAGCATTTGACCTGGCGCGTCTTAATCTCATCTCATAAAATAGATCACCCAAATAACCACATTTTTAGACAATTGCATTTCAATAATTGTAAAATATTTAAATTAATCGAAAATAATTACTGAGACTACTCACTAATGTCCTCTCAATATTCAATTATTTGATAACCGTAAGTTTTTGTTCAATGAATCAATGCAACTTATTTCTATAAACAGCTAGAAAAGGTTAATTAAATCAATTCATCGACAGTGACAGCCAATCTTCGATGATTAATTAAAACGTCGATTCGAATTGACAACATGTGTTTGTTTTCACAATTTAAAAAATGCCCATGCACGACTATAAACAACAACGGTGGATTAACGTGTCGGTGTTAATTAATATACGTTATGCACTGGGAACAAATACAAACACACCTGTTTGACCGACTCGGCGAACAGTCCCCCATAGCATTTTCCGTTGTCCTGTGTTAACCGTACCGGAAAAAATACATCACAACCTCTGTATGTCAGCGGTACGAAAAACCGCGGCAGCTGGCCATTGTAACAGAATTTCAGCGAAACATTAATAAGTTTCTAGACTTATAAGAACAATTTGTGTAACAGCACCTACGTGGGTCAATTCTCGAAAACATTGCGCGTTTAATGTAACAAAGAACTCGACGAAACTATTAAGATCGTTGCAGGTGCCGAATCGTACAACAAAAGGTTTCACGTGACTTGCCGGTTTCTACCAGCCAACGCTCAGATGAGTTAGTTCGATGAAAACTATGTAATTTATTTTACTACTATAAAAAACGCGTTGTGGAATATCTTCTAGGACGCAACCAGATAGCGTATCAAAGTGTGAAATAACCAAGAATGCACTTCCTAAATGATTTTTGCAATGAAGAGTATTATTGATATCTAATCCCTCTCATGAAACAATGATTACAATTTTGCCAATTTTGTCGCTCCTCCTATCTCCAAACACCAGATATCTTATCCTCGACAAATTTGACTTCTCTACTGGCAATCATTGCGCCCAATAATTTTCTACAATAAGGAAGATGCCAGTTAATGACATTGCCCTTCACAATGGAAAACACCTGAGTTGAAATCGTTCTCCTTGGAATACAATTAAACAACCACATTTTGTTTGCGTGTGTCATAATTTAAACGTTGTCTAACTAACAATACCTTAATAATATTCAACATTTAGACATCACCATTTAAATGAGTAGACGAGGAGATGTATACAAATTCCAATTTCCGGCTACTAATATATCATGCACTAAATAAAATGTATAGAAAAAAAAATAATAGGATATGACAAATTAAAAGTATTGCTTTAAAATAAGGTCATTGATTCTACCATTCGTGATATTCATCTGATTGAGAAAGCATGCAACAAAATCAAATATCAAGGAACAGTTGAATATGGTATGATAAATCAAAACTTTACTGTACTCACAACAACAGTACACGTTAATTCACAAGTGCATGATGTTTAATGTTCTTATTGGTAAATTCCCGCCGTTGAAGTAAAACAACTATTTGTATCCAGAAAACCAACTTTCACTCGGAACAGTACAGTCATTGTTTGACGTCTTTGTATTTACTTTCAACAGATTCAATACTGTCTAACTAGTTAATGAACGAAAGAAACTGACCGTAACTGAAAATTGTCCTACGAAACATACAGAACATGTCAAGTTTTAAAGACAAAATGGCACAACGTCGATTCGTGCAGAAATCATAAAGGTCTGCTTCATGCGAGCCACAAAGCTTAATTTAAATCCAAAATGATATTGCATGGTACTGTTGTGGTAGTACATATGTACTAGCGATGTACAATGTATGCATTATTGGTCACATCTGGAAATGCAATTTCGGGTACGAAAATAGCCAACTAAATAAACAATAGTTTCAAGGCATACAGGTTCAGATTTCAAAGCATTAAGCATATTTCAAGCAAATATAATTTAGATTTTAATTGATGTGTCGGTGGTAACATCTCTACATAGTTTACTTGATGAACCGACACGCACACAGGCGCTAATACTTTGACGAATTGATAAGAAGCAGTTTAAAATGTAAGCGACAGTGGAGAATATTCAAATTGTTTGTTTGCACTTTTGAGAATTTTTTTTTAATTGTATTCACGTTCCTTAAATTTTTGCCTTTTGATGGATCTTTTATTCAATTTTTCGTCATTTTCTGAACAATTTCAATGCATTTTGTTAACATTTCTTATGGAGACAATTTTCATTAATATCATTCGATGCTTTTGGAAATTTAAACTATTTTTATGCATTTTAGAATTTTTTTTATTGTTTACATTGTACACATAATATTTGTGTCAATTTTCGCTTTTGTTAATTGTGCCTTTAATTGTGTAATTGGGACGTTGTAGTATTTCTTACATTTTTCTCAATAGTAAATTCGATAATATGGAAATTTGAAAAAACTCAATTTGCAGAGGAATTTTGACATTTTCGTGACATTAAATGTGTCTATATAGTCCTTATTATTTTTTTAATTTTGAATTTTATCGTAATTTTGCCTAATTTTAACATTTTCTGAAATCCTAACAATTTCTTCCAAATACATTTTCTCTTAATAATTTTTTAATTTCTTAATATTGCCTTTGACTATTTTTTCTTAATTTTGTCCACTTATATTTTTTGCAATTTTCTAATTTTAACATTTTCTGAAATCCTAACAATTTCTTCCAAATACATTTTTTCTTCATAATTTTTTAATTTCTTAATATTGCCTTTGACTATTTTTTCTTAATTTTGTCCACTTATATTTTTTGCAATTTTCTCAATGAAAATAAATATCAATGGATGTATTACGTATTTCGTCTTTTACCACTCATCAGATCACCAACGATATAATTACAAGACCGTAGGATTAGTCCGTCATTGTAGACTTCTGTAATTAGTTAGCAGAACGAGTGGAGGGATTTGATGTCTAGCCAATGTTTGCATGACTTGATACATCTCGGCGGATGTATCGTTGATGATCTGATGAGTCCAAACTGCTACGTGCCCACTGCTACGAAGTAGTTCTTGTACTGGTTTAGGCGGTCACAGTAGATCTCTGTAATTACATAAGAGCACGTTGCGCACACACATTTTTGTATTTCTATTTGAAAATTTGAAAAAGTTCAATTGGAATTTAATTTTTCAGCTTTGGAATTTTTACCATTTCCATGCATTTTATACAATTTTTAATTAACTCATTTTTTGAAATTTGTACAATGTTGTGTATTTTAGTATTTTTGTAATGTTGTCATTCGTTTGCCTATTGAACCATTTCGACGCCATTTTGTTCTAATTTTAACAATTTTTTGTTTGTTTATATTCTAAACATTTATATATATATAAGGCAATTTTCATCAGACAAGTCGATAATTTTTTTTTTGTACATTTTGACGTATATTTGTGCTTTTTCATTTTGTACAGTTTCTGCCCTTATTAAGTATATATTTATCGATAATGACTTTTGTGTAATCGTTCGTGGTGACTGTTGATTACATCTGTAATGCTTTGCAAACTTTTATGATCGATAGTAAGGGTTATGATCTGCAAATTATTTATTTGACTTATCTACTACATCCCATTCTATTTACGGCGCCGACTTTTCAAGCGTAGAATATATACTTCGTCTCACCGATGCCCCCCCCCCCCAAGAGAAACTTTTGAGATCTGTCGTGAGGAACCTTATCCTGCAATTATTTAACTCGGCAGCGAAAAGTTCTTAATGATTAATTAAAAATAATATAATTATCGAAGCAACGCAAAAAGATAAATGTAATAATAATCGACAGAAAAATATAATCGTTCACGCAAAAAGTACAAATGTTGCCATAAATATCGCAATTATTATTACGTCCTGGATTTGTATATAGCGTATCTTTATAGATGATGAAGGCTAATGCACTCGAGGCGATTAAATTTGAGTTATTCAATAAAAGAGCAAAACGGTGTTATTCGAAGTGACGAGGAATTAGTTATCGACAAGCTCGCGTCAATAGAATGAGACGGAAATATGTTCGATGTCTGTGTATGGATGGCAAGGTTGGAAAAGTGATGTACGTAAGTATTCCCCTGTAAATATAAGAGGCAGCATGATGCATGAGGCCAATTTTACTGCGCATGCGTTTCAATAATAACTCGTTTAGACAGAATTTGAATTAGCCATATTTTAACTGAATAGTTGAAGCATTAACTCAATGTCTCAAGAAGAGTGCTATAGTGCGAAAAGTGGCAAACATATATTTTCTTCCTATATAAAACGGTTAGAGTAGTGCACCAGGTAATATACGATACACATGATAATGGGCATCCGGTATACCACTTAATCTAAGACACTTAATAATTTCACAAAAAACTTTAACAGCACCGGTCAATTAATGTAATCTTCTAAGATCAAAGATCAGAGGTTCACTATGACAGGGCAGCAACTGAACATACACAGAAGTATGCGAAATGGATATGCGACTAATAAGTACTTTTACATAGGCGTATTTTCATGGTTTTTGTCTTTAAAAAACTGCAGTGATTCGCACTGAACTTTCTTACACTTAAGGGGGATCCTGCTTTAGAAGGCTCAAAAAATCGATTTTTTATTGCTCAAATCTATGCCTAATATATCTAAGAATATGTATAAAAAAGTTATAGCGGCTAATTCGCAATATTTTGAAAGATACAGCACTAAACACAGTGAGGTGTCGAGCAAAAAATATACGAACGCACGAACGCTCGGACAAATGAAGCACGCGCCCCTCCCCGCAGTCACATAACGCCGAACTATGTACTGAAAAAAATTCAATCGGTCGTTCGAAACTATAATATTTTGAATTCGTAAGAGCTATAGTAGGATTATAACGAGATATTCCGTAAGTAATCGAAAATTGACATTTTTCCTGATCGTAAACTTTAGAGCGCGTTTTCTCGAGTTTTCGTTTTTACGATTTTTCTAAACTGGTGGGCGTGATTGCGAGAAAACTAGACAAGCAATCAAAACGAAACAAAACTTTTGTTGGCTTCAGTACCATTCTATTCGATTTGAACTAAAAAGATTAATGAAAAAAAATTCTAAACAAATTGCAATGATTTTCTCTTCATGCAAAGAGCACATTTATTTTCAAACCTGAGAAAAATCTTGAATTTCAAGATTTTGGTTTTTTTTTAGTTCACCTAGAAGAAAATATATGAGAATTACAATTTTCTGTGTTTTTTTTTGTTTCAGACAAAAATTACGGGCTACATCTTTCCCACCGATTGTAAATTGCAATTGAAAGGTGTTGCACAAATGTGCATAAAAATCGGTTCCGTTTAAATATTTTTCTCTCGAAATATTTTTTTTAATGCTCAAATATGCAATAAAATGCTCTAAAAAGTTCACTAGACTTGCTCATTTTTTTCTGTCCTAAAAAAAATCCCCCAAAAACGCTATTTTAAGGCCTCCTAAAGCAGGATCCCCCCTTAAACAACTTTTGATGGAAATATCGCTTAGAGGAGAATTCTTGCCCGCAACATGCAAATCTTAAGTTTAAAGTGTCATATATTTAGCTTCGCCAGTTTAGGGGCTAGAGCGCTCACAGAGACATACATACGTCATTCAGAAAATAGCCAGAATAAGCTTAGGGAAGTTAAAATGGGAAATGTTTTAAGTTGTTAGTAAGGTGAATATGAAAATCGTTCATTGCGCAGAATTGGTACAGCCTGGTGACGCATTGAAACCACATTTATTGCCCAAATAATATCATTGTTTCTGGTTTGTATTCTGCAGTGCGTGTTTTTACGTAAATGTGCCATATTGAATTCTAAATTATGGCATAATGTGTACTAATACTGGCTCAATACAATGTGATATTTTGCAACACCAATGTAATGCTTATAAACCTATAAGGGTAATTAATGTTTGCTGGTAGAAGATCCAGATAGTTAAGCAAGTGCTTTCCTGACATATGTTTATTATATTATTATTATTATTATATTCTTTAAAATTAGAAAGCAAGAAGTCAAAATTATTGTTATTAAAAATTACACAACAAAAACAAGATAAGTGCAGACACATCCTACAAGATTAACGCAGGAGAACAAAACGAATTCCCAGGTATAAAATACAGAGAGCCAATTAAAATAAATATCCTGCGTATCCATATCGTCCAGAATGAAAGGTATACTTAAGATAAAGTTCTTTATTTGTTTTTATGAAAATTATTTACGGCGCATACGCGCCATCGAGTGAGAGAAGGCACTCGTAAAATATAAGGTGCCGTATCTTTATGTCTCTTAAATGAAGGAAATAATTTTATATAACTGTAAAATTTTACAGATATAAAACTCGTACAGGTTCATACGATGCCCCACTGGGCTTTAACGTCCGTGATAGATTTATGTGAAGTTCGCTTCATAATTCGATACATTGTAGCTCGATGAATTACGGCACCTACTGATCTTGTTAGCGTATGTTGCGTTACATAAAAATGGTAAAAGAATCAACATGTTGCATGTTAGGAATTTTATTAGTGCTTTGAACTTGATAACGATTAGGAGAACTACCCCATTATTATTGTTACTCAGAATAAATAACCTTTTACAAATTGAAGCTTCCAAGGAATAATCCATAAAAGCAATAAAAAAGATTTCTTGGTAATTTCCCTATCGGAGACTCAGTTCCACTACGAGTACGAAAACCAATTAAAAATGTGTTTCGCAACTCTATCAACAACGCGGGATTAATTTTCATCCGAGGAAGTCGCGAATGCACCGTGGCTTACTTTTACTTCGACTCGTAAAAACGAAAATATAGCAGCACTTTTTTACAACTCGTGTCGTTTTATGAACCATTAAATTAAAGGTTAACATACTTACGGTTACGCAACGTCGCAGGCGCATTTTTCGAGCGGCCCGTCGAACGGCAAGTTGATTTCTCGATGCGTGCAGAGTGCATGTGTCTCGTATGTTTTCCAAAGAACCGTTAGTAGACAAGATGTAGAATTCAGATAAATCGGAGCGAGGAAGTAAATCCGATGCTTTATTTTCAAACGACGCACCGGGTTTCAAACGTACGTACCCGGTCGGTTACACTTGTAAATCGTGCGCGGTGAAAACGGGTTTACGCGAAGACGTTTCCACCGAAAAATGTCCAAGGTTGGCTTCGCTCGCCGTGTCGTTGGGATTATTATTAAAACAAATACGAAAGAATCGCCATATGTAGAATGTGGCGCGCCGGTGTCGCCGTGAATATCTTGGGCAATCCGAAAAAAGTAATCCAAATAAGATTTAATTAAAAAAAAAGAATGGTAACACGACGGTAGAGGCATCGTACTTTGATGAGTATAAATTTTTTATTTGGGGCTAAAATGAAAGATGAGTTGACACAAATTTTAGGTATAGTTATATTTAGGCACTATATATATGAAGCAAAAATTTAAATAAAAATATTACGAGAATAAATTATAATTAAATACATCGAAGTCCATTTACGAAAAAATGGACAGCTTAATATATTACCTCATGCATTTATAGATGAACAAGAGGTGTGCGTGATAAACTTGAAACCATAGGCACGAGGGTACCTGATATGACTGCCACTCGCACACCGAGCCCACTTCATAGCGCCTCTATTATTATTGTACTCGTATGTACGTATATAGTCTGATCATATAAGTGAGATTGATTCAGCAGCACACCTATGAATTATTAACATACATAAGTATTGAACTTACTTGTTTTAGTTAAAAAGTCGTGAGTTTAATTATTGCTATGGTTTAAAACATTGCGGTAAATTTTTCGATTTGGGTTAATTTCAAAAGGCCTATACATCTTTTGTGTAACTGACATCAAAAACATGCCTACAAACATTATTTAGGTACATATGTGGATTGTGGAGTGGTGGTATATAGTTGGGAAATAAAATGAGTGAACGATGAAATGTATCAAGCGACCACATAAATAAATCTTCTCCGTTGTATTTATGCAATTATAGCGTATAAGGCAGCCATCTAAAATGCACCAATCAATCATACGTGATACGTTATGCTACAGAGGTGGAGATGTTATATCTGAGACTTATTAAGTATTAGAGCATCGTATTACTGGTATAGACATCACGTGCAAGGTATCGGCGTTAACTGACGTCAAAGTCAAATGTACTTCACAATACGCAAGTTTGAATGACAGAAGATCAGCTATTTTTCCACACAGGAACAACGATAATCAGTCTCGACTTATATAAGACAAGATCATTTAAAGATATAGAATTAAATCTAAATGAATCAAACACACTGCTCAACAAAATTAGGGGAACACTTCTTTAGCCGTGCATAATTTCCACAAGGGCCTCAGCCAACCCCCCAAAGTGTCTGAAGTGCAGCAGGACACTTCCTAATGCGCCTGTCAAGTAAATCCCAAACGTGTTCGATGGCATTTAAGTCTGGACTCAATGCTGGCCACCCCATCACTTGGATTTCAAGTTCTCGGAGGTAGTTTGTTGTTAAATTAGCGGTATGAACTCTACAATTATCCTGTTGTAGGATAAAGCCATGGCCGAAATTGTCTGCAAATGGTCATGGTCTTGAAGAATCGTCTCAACATAAATTTGTGTTCGGGAACGACAACCAAGTCTGTGCGACCCGTGACCGATCCAGCTCCGAATCGGTCCACTTCCTGTATACACGCGGCTTTCCAGGACGTCTATACACTCGTACACGACCATCGCAACGAGTTAAGACAAAACCGCGACTCGTCTGTAAAAAGTACAGACCTCCAGTGTCGAAGTTGCCATTGCAAATATTCACGGGTGAAGCTTATACGGCTAACTTTGTGATTCCTGCTCAAACGAGGAGCTCGCACAGTCCTTCGAGAAGTCATGTTGACTTCTTTGAGTCATCATTAATCGTCTGATCGGAAATTTTCACATCGGTAGCATTTCGGAGTAGATTTTGTAGCTCACGAGCAGTAGCAGTTCGTCGGCGAACACAAAATATACCGATCGTTCCGAGGGGTAGTTTTTATTTTACGGTCTAATCCAATTCTCCTGGAATATGTATCCGTTTCTTGGTACCTATGCCAAGCTCCGCAGATAACATATTAAGTCGAATGGAGCTGGTTTGCTACAAATCGCATAGATCGACCATCTTCAAGCAAAGCAACAGCCCTCGCGACTTCAATTTCACTTAAACAATGCATTTTGGACCCAGAAGCATTGAAAATATCAAAACTGACGGTTTTACTGTCTCCAGTGACTAATTTGATGAGTTTCAGATGATGATACTTTATTTACATTTTGGCTTCTACGATGAAAACGAGAAAACGAATCACCGCAATTCTTTTTGAACTTTGTCAATAAAGATCTAGAGAATATAACAAGAAAAACTCCTGCTTCCATCATTTGCTTGAAAACTTATATCAAATTTTGTTGAGCGGTGTATATAGAAGAAACTCAATTGCATCGTTGGGTAAATGGTTTTTCAAATCCTAAACAAAGATGATGCATAAGTTCGTATGGTTCTTGTCTTCAATTGAATAGTTTGAAATAAATAGCAACATTTCAATATATTTCCAATGCCGTTAATTGCTGCGTAAATTAAAAAGGGACATCACATTATTTTAGTGGAACCGATGTCAACAAAATGATTTGCAGAATACAAGGGAAGAATATCATCGCAGTAAGCATGAAAATAGTTTTCTAGCTTTACGGGCGGATGTCACGTCTGTGATGTTCTACGTCGAGGAAAAACATCCAACTTCAATTATACCCTTTCAGCAAAATCATTTGAAATACATTATACGTAGCACATTCATTTTGGTATGGCACAATAATATGACATTTTGGATGCTACTAGACAAGAAGTTCAAATTGCTATGAAAAATGGACATGTGGATGTTGATGGAATTCCGTTTATTGCAGTTATTTAGATTGTTGACTGAGCAAGAAAATTTACGGCCATAATTATAATGCTGTTTCTGGATCTGTAAGAGTAACTTTTTAACATTTATAGAAATTTTGTAAAGACCTGTAAAGATGTTTTGCAACATCTGATGAATATTTATTATCGGATTGGTTTTTCAATATTTTCAAGGTTTGTTGTTTAACACGTTAACGACCAGGGCAACATTTTAAAAATTTCATTCTGGACCAGGAAAGTTTTTTGTTAAATTTTGGTAAAAGAAAGTTTCATAATATATTTTCTTACGATAATATGTTGTTGGAAAGCAGTTGTTGACAAAGAAAATACATGTGCACCAAATTGATATAAAAAATATATAAGTTATCTTTACCGCAGACTATGTGTCCCATATTGGGTCACTATCAAAAATCCTGTCGAAATCCTGATCTTCCAGAAAATACAAATTCATTGAGTTTATCATATATAGAAACTTCACTTCATGTTACATAATTATTTCTTGGAGCAAAAGACTCCGAATCATTACTTGAGCTATGGTTCGGTGAATCGGGCCTACTACTAGGCCCGGGTGTAGATTCTATTTTTCTTCTTTTACTTGGAAAATTAATCTCCATCTGAATCGTCAAAGTTGCTTTCGATTTCAATAAAAGTATGTTTCCGATGGTGCGATCATAAACAATAGGGTAATCCTTGAATTGATTTTATCAATTGTAGTTGTAGTTAAAGGACTAAGACATATCAAACTTCGTGTTATACCATTTCAAGACAGTTCACAAATTAATATCACAAATGTATAACACTACGTAAATGATCATTAATCTTGAAATACATAACAATTTGCCTACGCCGTTAGTCACGACTGTGCGTCGGTGTTACTGACGTCATCAGTACGCGTTTTAGCTTCATTTAAATGGAAAAAATTTCGATGCGGCATTTCTGGCTTAAAATTTACTTCTATTATGAAAAAATACCAAAACACTACGTTTTTTTTGGGGCTCAATTTATCTCGTGGTTAACCTAGTCTAGTGTAGCGATCATAATAAGACTACGTCTCAATGTTGGTTTCTCGTCACTACCTTTAGTTTGATCCTCACCTGGGCATAATGATACATTATAAGTTATATTGGTGACCGTTTATCTTATAAAGTGTGCAAATTTATAACCAAATTTATCATCAAACCACGAAATAATATGTTCCAACTGCGTAACTAGCGAAAGGCATCTCGAAGACAAGAAACGTTATTAAATTAATTCGCTGCAATTACTTCCCGAAAATTACGGACCAATATCAACAAAACGAGACGAAAAAGTCCATGTACAGTTACCCGCGTTAAAGCGCGCAGAAGAAATCGTCTGGCCTCGAGATGTAGCAGCCTTTGAATTCGAGTTTTAAAAACCACAGGCGCCATGCGATCCGAGTTCTTTCTTTTATTTATACCGAGAACGGGCGAAAAAAAAAACGGACGCACAAAAAGCCTCGGTGTATTGCGATCGTGCATATCTAATCCGGCGTATCGGTGCGACTCGAATAATGCGATGTGGAGCAATTTGCTCTCAAATTACTCGCAAAGCCATTTAGTGGTTGTACAGACTGTGGCCGTAATGAGGAAATTACAATTCTAAATTGCGACTTACGTAATGCGTCATGCAAATTGGGATCGCAACGCGCATTAAATAATATCAAGATACGTTGTCAATCAGTGTGTGTGCGGCGCACAAACTGCGTGTAATTGCACATTTCTGAAAAAATTGCGCTCGCTAATTTATGAAATTACCGAGTTGGGTGCTCAAAAAATTATTACAAAAGGAAATATGATGAACCTGTTGATGAAGCTCACGAAGTAGCTGGTGTGGCGTAAAGAGATAACATTATTTATTTATTCTTTGAAAAGTCGTAAGATCTCACGCTCGTCGAATTGGGCTCTTAGGTATTTCCTGTTAACTTCACAACACAACGAAAACTCAATAAAAGAAATCAAATTTTACATAATTCTTTCAAATCCTGCAGACCAATATCAGTTACTTCTGATTTATTGGTACACGAAACTAAAAATTTAATAATAATAATAATAATATACTCAGTGACATATAAACTGCACCACCTAGAAGGGGTGAGAATTTTTGGACCAAATTTAGCAGAAACATTGGACTAGTTTAAGGTAACAATTGATTAAAATTTGATAAAGAAAACACTTCATCTTTTTGATTTTTCTTTAATAATGTGTTGGTCCGCCCCTATTTCTGATACACTCATTGACCCGCCTTGGCATTGATTCCAGCAGGTTATTAATGTCTTCTTGGGGTATGACATCCCAAACAACCTGTACTTCATGCCGTAGAGCTTCTGTTGTCAACGGTGGGTTCGGTAGATTCCTCAATCTTCTACCCATCATGTTTCACACGTGCTCAATGGGCGACCAATCGGGAGATCTTGGCGGCCAAGGCAAAAGATTAACATTGGCCTCTTCAAAGAAGTCAAAAGAAACCCTTGCTACGTGAGGTCGTGCATTATCTTGCTGGAAAAATGGGTCTTCCAGCCCTCGAAGATATGGAAGAACATGTGGTTCTACCACTTCGTCAATGTAGCGTCGGACGGTCATACTGCCCCGAATGAAGAGCAAGGGTGACCTACTGCCGTAAGCAATAGCACCCCACACCATCAACCCCACAGTTCGGTGAACATGCCTCGCAATCGAAAAATCAGGGTTGCGCCTTTCTCCACGTCTTCGTCTAACAGTCACCCGACCATCATGCATTCCTAAACAAAATCGCGATTCGTCACTAAAGACAACTCGATGCCACTCGAAGTTCCATTGAAGTCTTTCCGTGCACCAGACCAAACGTTCCTGGCGATGTTGAGCAGTGAGGGGTAGCACAAGATGTGGGCGGTAAGACAGCAAGCCAAAGGTTCTTATTCGACGATAAACTGTTCGCAAGCCTATCGGACGACCCTGTTCACCTAACCATTGATCAGCTATTGATCTAGTTGTAGAGAATCATTCTCTCAAGGCCATTAGTCTTAAGCGGCGATCTTGACGTTCATTGGTTCGTCTTTGAGCCCCAGTGCCTCTTCTCCGACGTTCAACCCCATCTTCAGACCACGCTTGATAAACACGCATTATTGTTGAGTGGTGCCGTCCCAAACGGTTGCCGATTTCTCTAAACGAAAAACCTGCTTCTCGTAAACCAACAATCCGCCCTCGGTCAAAGTCACTCAACTGCTGGTAAACTTGAGGTCTCCTTCCTCTAGGCATCATTAAATACTTGAAACACTTTAAACTAAAGAACGGGATCTGAAAAAGTGGAACAAATTCAAAAAATGGGTCGATAATTGCTTGTCTATCACCACCTCTAAAAATGACACAATCGTCAAAAATCCCATGACTACTTGATGATTGAGTTTCAAATTTTAATCAACTATTTCCCTGGACTAGTCCACTATTCCTGCCAAATTTGGTCAAAAAATTCCCACCCCTTCTAGGTGGTGTAGTTTATATGTCACTGAGTATAATAACAACTAAATATATGTACGCGTTTATATTTAAATAAGTATTGGCCTACGATTTCAGTCGACCAGTTAAACTTCCTTAAACGGTGATTGTTTCCTTTCATGCTTCTTTTTACCGCTTTCATAGCTTCCGGATTTTATTATTTAACGCAGGTCCCAATTTGTGCAAATTGTATGCCAATCCAAAAAATTTAAATACATAAGTTTCACGGTTAAATTGGCCATTCAGTGAAAAATTGGACTTTTTGAGTTCCAGTCGAAACTGTAAACGACAAATTTACACACAAATTGCATTTTTAATGAGCCTTACTTCGAAAATAAATTAATTTTTGTACTCTTTCTTGGCATTAATTGAATTTTCGTTTTTTTTCTTCAGCGAAGCTGGCAATCGTTTATTACCACCGAAAAGAAACGCAATGAAACTGCCTAAGAATGCACCAAGATCGATAACTAATTAACGATTAGGTCCGAAATAGATTTAGCTCGAAACGGATAAGATCTAAACGTCGATGCAAGATATACTTAATAACTAGAAACATAATTTCGTTGTATGTGTAGCGGATATCAGATAATTGAAGTTGCACAACAGTTTAATTAGTTTTTTTAACCTGGAAATTATTTAAAGTAAAAAAAATTAATTGCTATGTTCTAAGAAATTTATATGTGCGATTTTAGACGGGTATTCTCGCATATGTTATTATTATAGATTTTTCAGAAAAAAAAACGAGTATATTTGCTGTAAATATGAAGCGTTTGGTCCACGCCATTTTGGCTCTCAATATATGATTGAATCATCCTGGAATGTTCACCCTCCGAGATGTTTCTGAGTACAGATATTCGCAGCTGGAACGGTATTTTTGAGTAGGGCTAACCGAGCGGTATTGTAAAGGAACATTTGGGGGTCTAAATTTCCGTGAAAGTCATTTTTCAAACCGGTTGTGCCTCTTGTAGATTCCGCAGCGCTTCAACATGTTATTCGAGCAATAGATTTGTTACAGTTATGTAGATAATAATTACGCTGTTTAAATTGACCAAAAATTACACTTCCAAAAGTCTTACTATGACAACAAGTCAAATGTCAAAATTGGAAAAGGCTACTCCTAAATATATTGCCACAACATAATTTCAATAAGAAATTTCACGTGTCTGCCACTTACATATAAACGAGGCTAACGATTTGAAGTGATCAAATATATAGACGCACGATACAATCGAAACTTGATTAAGAGCTTTTTGTTTCGTACATCTGATAGCGAACGAACGGTGCGTAGAGAAGAATAAGCAGGCATCGGATTGATTAGTGACAGTGGCACAGAAAATACTTTCTCCATTCAATTCGAGATTTAATTAAGTCGGATTATCTCAATCGGAATACGGCTTCGAATTAATACCAATTCTCTTATCTACACCGATAATAAATCGTTTTATTAAAAAATGATTACCGCCAGGCCGCCTTATCGATCCTTCCCGACGTTCATGTTTATGTTATTGCCCATAAACCCCGTTTTGCGAAACGATGCATTGGCGCCTGGTACGTGTCGCGAAATATCGAAATAAGTGGAGCCGATTGCGTAACGCCGGAGCTACATTGTTTACGCGATTTAGTGGCGAGCTGCTTATTCCAATTAATATAATGGGTGCAAAAACTCGTTTATAACAAAGTTAACGCGACGTGGATTCTTTTACGTTTTGCGGACTATTATTAGAAAACGTAATTGCATTTCATCACAGCATTCTACGAAAAATCAAAAGGCGTAATTACGTAGGGTACAATTAATAATAATGATGTACTATTATAACAGGAATTTCGTCCAAGGGCAAACATGTTCATGCATACATACTCGACTATTATAATTCCATCGTAGATCGAGGTTTTAACACAGAAATGCTTATCCCGGCTGAAATTAATTACAATTATGAGCGAATCGATGATAAAAACGCAATTATTTCGACGATAGTAAAACACTGTGATTACTACGTAAAATACACTTTCGTAAGTACGTGCAACTAAACCGGTTTGCGGATAATGCCTGGAAATTCAAAAATTAATGCAAAACACCTTTTTTCGAATCGAAGGTTCGAACCGAGAACAATTTACATAATTTTGTAAAGGCACAAAGGAATACATTTGTACGTCTTGTAAGTATATTTTAGTACCTAGTTCCATGACAGAACTCATTACGGTTATAATCCATGTTACGCAGCTAATCATTTCTTATGCAGTTCACATGTTACCCATATGCAATGTGTGGAATTATAAGTAACTTTCCGGAGCGGGTCATTAAAATAGCTGGAATTTTGAATAATCATAATCATAACATTGAATATTTAACATTAATGCCCGAAGGAAAAGACATGAGAATTTTTAGTGTTATTTCGACAATCAAATTTTCTTTTAGGTAATAGAAAAATACAATCAAAATTATAAACAAATCTACTAGAAACAAACAAAACTAAAATTGACGAAGAGAAATAAGAAACGCAAAGTGAACGAAAGAGTAAAAACTTTCTCTAAGTATAACCTTTTTTAATAAGTAGCCTATTTATTAATACAAATAAAAATAATTACATACTATTTTTTTAACTGCTCCACCCTCTAGTAATAAAATAAAGGATAATGAGATGCGATCTATTAAATGCACAGACTTAGAGAAAAGATAAACACAGATAATATATGAAATACTTTCACAGTCAAAGTTGTACCAAACTAGAACCAACATTGAGAATGATAAAAGGACAATTAGATCAAATTATATATTTCTTAAGAAAAGGGAAACGAAAGTGACAGGAAATGATAACTAAATAAATAGAAGCAGATGAATTCCTGAGGCATAATAACACTATTATCCAGTGACGACGAGATTCATTTATAAAGATGCTAACGGTTCGATATGGTGAAGGCTGCATAAACCGAAGAGGAATATCCAGAATTGGACAGCACGGAATCGCGACTAAACTCTTCAATAAGGGCACTGTGCAATAGAATATGTATACGTGCTAGCAAATATGGTAAAAGGAACGGATTCCGAGGTACTAGAATGAATAATGCGGCCCATAGATAAAACGTCTGGTCTCGAATAGCTACAAAATCACCATTCAAACATAACCCACATAACATAGAATAAAAGTTTGTAGGTATTTGGAATCATGCTTTAATATTAGGGATGAAATAACCTCCCAAAACATTAAAAATAACAGAAATATGTTTAATATGTTTTTTAATATGTTTAATCTAAAACACTGTTCTGGTCGAATTTTCCCAAAATAAATCTAAAGTTTGTAATAATAGGTACTTATCTACTTGTGATAAAACAACTTAATTGACATTATTAAGAAATAACTAAGAAAATATAACAATTAAAAAAATCAAGCTACTTGTAATATGCAATGTCACAGCACTGAATTAATTCTCCGCTACACACGGTCTTATTTACACAACGTACACAATTATTTACATTTGTAGGGCGTGTTCTTAATATAAGAGATCAATATGTAATTGTACAGAAATCCTTGGGTTATAAAAATCACGATTACCACATATATCATATATCCATCCACTTTTTTATTTTGTCTAGGTATTCGTGAAGAATTTCTACTTCGCGTCGTTTAATTTAAAATGCAATGACAAACAACCTTAGAAAATATCGCATTACGAAATAAGTTATTATAACTGTTTAAAGTTGACATGTGTGACCGATAAACCTAGTCCAAGACGACCTATTGAAAAAATAGTTTATACATCGGACACAAAAATTAAAGAAATTTATTCGGGCTCTTAGCACGAAATAGGAGTCGCATTTTCTTGCAAGTTTATTTACATTTTGTGCCCTGAAATTTAAAATTTAAAAATCTTACGCTTTAACTTTGAGTTTACGTTCATAAAAGGTGCAAATTTTGAGGTTTCGCGTCTTTAAGCCAATTGATAAGAGATGCTCATCGTGAAACACTGTCTCTGCATATTATGAGAGAGACCAGAAAAGATGATAATCTGAAGGAGCCAAGCCTGTTGAATGTGAAGGGTGAGGAAGTGCTTCTCAACCAAGTTCATCAGATGTTTTGTTTTCAATAGCAACAGCGGGTCGTCTCAAAGCAGCAGCTATGATAGTTTACTTTAGTAGTAATTCATGTGGTGACGAATGCCAGTTTGATTCCACCAAACGCACAATATGATTTTTTGCAGGTGTGCACCGTCCTTCACACAGGGTGTTGCTGTTTTCGATGTGCTGTGCCATTCTCTCTTCGTTAAGTTCACACAGAAGAACCATTCTCGTCACCTGTAATAATGATTTGTGCCTACGACAAGCTAAAGAGTAACGGGCTAGCAAATACGAACATATGGTTATTCGCCGATTTTTGTTCATGCCACTTAACCCATGAACCAAATTTTTGCCAAATCCTGCTAGGATTATTGTGAATAAACTGATTTAGGCGGTTTTCGTCAAAAAGATGTGTTCCAGGACGTGCTACACCATACAAATCGAATTTTCCTTCTCGGACACGCGAAAGCCATTTTCGTGGCTCTCAGCAATTGCTTCCTTCTCTTACATACCATAAATTCTCTCGTGAATTCTGCAGCATTATATCCTCGATTAAACTTTCTCTACTTGACACTCAATACAGATTAGCCTTGAAAATGGCCAAAACAAGCTGTCAACGAGCTCCTATTCGCAACAATCAAACATCAAACAGAAGAAAACCAATCTAATAACGAGAAACAAAGGCTTCACAATACATTGATGTTAATCCAATAGATTGTTGCTGAAAAATCATTAGGGAAGTCATTAGTTGGGTTCTTCGCCAATGCAACAAAATAGAAAAGAATTTTTCAAGATCATTTGTTTCTTTGTTAATGTTGTCAGCAAAATTGCTATTGAAAAATAAATTTGACCCTTGAGCCTAATTAACCATATTTTTAGTCGTATTAAAATATTCAGGACGTTCCATTTAAAAGTGTACAATTGTTTTACTCTATCTTCAGTTCGATTAGAAATATTTATAACTAATTAACCAAGATTACTACCGTTTAATTGTAAAACGTTTTTGGTATGAACTGAAATTTCTTAAGTATCAATCGTTACTTCACAATTGTTTCTCAAAGGTGGTCATTTTAATATTATCCAATTTAACATGATGTTAGATTAATCAACTGTACCTAAAATGTAATAATTTACCTAGTGTTATATTAAAAACCATTTGTCTGTGTTCGTACATCGTTGTTTGTGATCATTTATAAAACTATTCTCGAATTATAGAGCCTGTGCTCACATCTTTAACAATGAAGGACCACTAGCAAACGTTGTAATTACGATGGGACAGACTTGACAGTAAGACTGAGTTTAAAAATACCTAAATAATGTATAAGAAGACTAACTTTAAAGGAAAATGCAAATGAGAATGGGGAAACATCTGGAAAAAAATTACAAGTTGAAAACTTGTATTAAATAAAAAGCCTTGAGATTTCTACGAAAGTTTGGAGGGCTGTAAAACTTTCAAGTGGTTGCTGACAATCATAATTATTTGGTGTCATATTTACTCGATTTATAAAAATACCGTTATAGGACCACGAAATAACACATTAATATGATATTTGCAATAATAATGAGTACTACGAACACAAATTGTTTTTAGTTTCAAATAGACACTTTTTTAATTTAGTTACATCGAGTGGGGCGTTTAATTTTAATCCACTGCGACAAGGATCTATTGTGGCTCACAAGCATTTATAGTTCACCCTCAATTTCCATTCTCTTTAGATCGAGAAGGATTTTACAGTTGAGATTTTATCAAGTTCGCCTAGCTCAAGTTTTGTCTCACTGTGACTGAATTGGTCCCCCGCGGGGCAGACACACATGACATGCTCTGCTGTCTCATCAGTTTCAAGGCACAGTGTGTACTCGGTGGCCCTCAGCTACTCCCAACCTATACATGTAATGCCTTAGTAGACTGTGGTCTGTAGCCAGGGCTGTTAGAGTGCGCAGGTCTTTCCTGCCCAAACCCAACAGGTATGTGCAGTAGATGGACCCTTCAGTACTATCTTGGAATGTCTCATTCCCTGGCACTCCTGTCAGTATTCAAGTACCTTGACTCCATCCAGCTCTTACTTGAGCTTCTGGTCAAGGCTCTTGTAATCCCAAGAGCCGGCTCTGGGCCAATAAATTCCCAGTTAGCTCCGCTCTTTGCCAGGGAGTCCGCTGCTTCATTTTCCTCTATTCCAGCGTGTCCGGGTATCCAGACCAGGCTAACCTTGTTGGCTCTCCCATGCGCGGCCGTGCCTGGTCGACATCAACGTACATTGATTGTCAGCAAAGACTTGCAGTGCTGTTCTGCTGCCAGAGAAAATTTGTATTGTCCTGTGCTGCCGAGGGCTTTTGAATACCTCTCTCGCTTACATTACAATGCCATACACTTCTGCTTGTTGAATTGTTGCATATATAATATGGAGGTAGAAGAATATGCTCGGCATTAGTTTAGTGTAACGAGAATTACGACGATAGGCTGCAGATTGAGCTGCATTGCGACACAAGGAACACGTATAAATTAGAAGACCAATTATTTTTTATCTTATTTGCTACATTGTTGCTTATTAAGTCCAATTGATTGGTTTTGAGACCATTATGGGTGCAAAAGCGCCAACGTAAATCAAACTTACGATCCGATTAAAAAATAATTGCAAGTGTCAATGTGTGTACCGCGTTTATTAATTGCCGATAAAAAATTACTTTGTAATTGCGACGACGAACGTCGTCCGCATCTGTGATAACAGGCGTTAAAGGCGGAAGTACTTTGTAATTCAGATTAATAATTGTAAAAACGGTGCATAGTAATTTAAGCTCATCACAAATGCAGATTAAACCACGAATAAAGTAATTGATATTACGTCGCCGATCGGACGGACGACGTTTCAATTAAAAGAACTCCTATTTATGGCTCTGATGTGTATGTGTATGTGTGTGTGTGTGTGTGTGTGTGTGTGTGTATGCATTGATATTCAAATTCGATCCGCGAAGTGATTCACGATACGCGAGATAAAAATCGGCGCGGAAAAATCGCGTTTGAACTTGCATTAATCTCTCGGTGGAAACTGACCGTGTGCCGCTGTTTGTATATGGAGAGAAAAGTCGCGGGATATAATTAAACGTGACGTAAGTGTCATCTGTCATTGAGAGGCTAATAACGAGGAAGTACACGTAACCGGATTGCTGGCTTTTTGCTTTATGCGGCGTTAGGAATGATTTTTAATTGCATTATGGTCGGTTAAATAATCGCAATGAAAAAATCACCACGTTTTATCGCTACCAACGTTTTACCTTTTAACGGCGCGGCGCGGCGTTAAGAGGTTTATTCTTGGTCGTTTCGCGGACTCGCTGATTGAATCTTGGCGAACGCCGTGTTTAATAAATTACGAATTGCGTTCTTTAATTTGTTTTACTATCTTCTGAACGAGAAATAATTATAGATACATAATTACGATATGCGAGTGTACTTCACGCGTCGGAATATTTAATTAAGGCAGGGTGATTTTAAAACCATATTCAGGATGTGAAAAACGAATAAAAAATGTTGGAAAGAAGTACATCGGAAGAAAACTTCTGCATAAAAAAAGAAGAAATACGCCAAGAGGTGTTAAATGAAATCAGAAGATTAGAATTTAATGACAGGGTTACAGGAATTTCGTGGGATATGCACAAAATCATAGAGCTGTAATGTAATACAGTTTTGAAGAGTATATGAAATCTTATAGTGATGTTTCGAATGGCAAAGTTGCTTGCAGATCCCGCCGCTCGTTTTCTGAATCCGGAGAGCACTAATTCAGACGACAATCATCGACACATCTGCGAGGTGTACGGAGAAAATGAGTGATTGAATTGTAAGGACATAGGAACAAGACACGACGATCCTTACAGGATCAAGAGAAAAACTCAACAACGACGATGAGCTCAAACTACATGTTATCGCAAGGTTGACAACTCAGGCGGTAAGATGTTTTAAAACTTGTGCCACGCTATAACAAGTGACTCCAACAAATGGTGTGAGCCATGTGAAAAGATAGTGTGCGAATTGTAGTTTGTTTTGAAATAAATAGTTTGTCTGTAAATGTACTCGTTTGGTTTTTATTACCAAACGGAACGTATTTTCTGAACTAAAGCTTGTGTCCTTGGACGTTAGTAAGTTGCTAAAAACATTTTCTGCAAAATTAGCCAGAACTCAAAGTAATCCATAGTCATATAAAAGAAAGACGGACTGCCAACATAAAATCACAATTAAGATAAATAAAGCACGTGGACTAATATTACTACATGCATGTTACTCATGAATTAAATCGTTATAAACATTAATTACACAGATTGGATCTGGAAACAGACCTTCAGTTCCTCAAATAAATTTTGTGTAAAGTTATTCCCAACTCACCATATCTTGTCACTGACCATTAAATTTGAATATATTTCGTAAAGCTCATTCTTATATGTAACTGTCCGTTGGCTTCTGCTGTTAAAAGCCTTTTATTGGATAACTGTATGTAATGATGACTCAATTTGCACGTAAATTATGCTAATTTGAAAATTAACGAAGAATTTAAAGTTACACAGCAAAGTTACCAATGTGTAACGGGACACGAAAGTTTAAATATTTTAATTATTAATAAAATAAATCGCACGTATTCGTATAGTCAATAATATAACCTAATTTAAAATATCTGTAAGAGTTTTTCGGATTTCGTTATTGAAATTTATTTTAGATGCGTGGAATTTACAGATAAACGGAGTAACAACTTGACGTAATACGGTTGTTTTCCTGGTGTTTTGTCAATAACGTTCGTATAAACATACCGTTGATTAGCATCATTTTATTTGAATTCTGATAAACGTCGTAGATACTATAACGGTCAAATTGGTACTACTCTCATCGTTTTCTGACGTTTCTTTTATAGCCTTCCGTGCCTAGATCTGTTTGTACTATACTTATTATCCACATTTACAGTTTCTGCAGTTTTCTCTTCAATATTTCAAAATCGTCTAAATGTTTTCGAATTTTATCAAAAAAGAATAGCTATGTTTATCTCCTTACAACGGTACTTTTTCCTATAAGTGTCATAGTAACCTTATAAATTGCAAACACCTTTTTCGTAAATATGAACCTGTTCTCAGCCCGCGCGATTCTGTATTTATCACAATAAGTAAGTAAACTAAAATTTAAAAATTTGTAAAAGCCGGTAGGACAATGCAAGTAGGCGACAAGGAGCGTCATCAAATTTTCGCCACTAGAAAACATCCTGCCCAGCAATCTGCTAGTGCAATAGCTCATCCCCTTGAACGAATGCGAGGGTACATTAAATTATATCCTAAATATAGTTTTATATCTTCCCAACTATTTCAAAATGTCAACATTCTATTTATTGTATATTATCGAATTATCTTCTTTGGTTGGATATAAACGTAATTACAGGGAAACTTTGATTAGAGGCCGCCAAAATCTAAACACAAATTCCATTAACTCCATAATAAAATTACTTTTAGCAAATTGCATTTAACAAACCAGAAAGCTCCCCTTCGAAAAGTTTATGAAAATAGCACGTTCGTATATCGAAGTTTACGAAGACATATTTTCGATTAAAGACACATGGTTGCTTAAAAATAGCCTCGCGCCCCACAAGCTCCTCTTTTGCCCGATACTTGTAAATTTTTGCACCCTTAACGTCGTTCAACGCCATAAAATCCCTTTTAGGTTTATGTGAAGGAATTTATGCGATGTCAAATTGACGCGATTGCGGGGAAACGTTGAAATTTACTGGCGGGCTTATAAATAGCCGTAAAAGCGGAGGTTCCAATGTGCACCTGTGGACGGCGGGAAAACTGATGGCGACATCTATAAGTGGATATAAAAATAAATAGTTCATACGAGTAGGTGTTACAAAAGGTGTATTGAAAATAAACAAGCAAATGGCGCTCCTCGCTTTCTCATTAATGGTTTCATCGCATTTGTGTTGTTTTGTTTCACATTTCAACGGGTCCATCATGAAAGCGTTTCATTGATAAACCATTGGGAGATATGCGCGCCTCTAATGACGCAAAGGCAACGATAGATGTAGCACTTAAACTCCCAGATGTGCGAAATGAGTCAATTTATACGACAATCGTTTTTGTGAACATGCTCGATAAACTTGAGCTATTTCGACCTAGACCGTATTCACACGCTGATATAATTTTTAAATGACAACTTTATTTAAACGGCGGAGAAGACAATGTTATTGTTATTAATTTACGCAAAATTTAAGCACAAATAAATAGTTTTTAGAACAACCGCTGCTAATATTTTATTAGATAGTGGATTTACTGCACCAATTTTGCGCGATGTTGGTGTTTCCATGTCACTCTTTATGGAAGCTTTTGGACAAATTGTGGCAATTTCTTCTACAATTAAGCCACGTCGGATCATTTTCAATAACTACTCGTGTTAGAAGATTAAGCCATTGAAATCAAAATGAAAATTTTGGAAATGAACCTTATAACAAACCCATACAAATATTATCTCAAAAAAAGCTCCATATATATTTCTGGATGACCATGTACCAGACATTAAACTTTTTGCCAGAAAGTAATTTTGGAGCAAGAACATAAGAAGATTATAAAATAAACAATGGTCGTCTCATAAAGAACAAAACTAGGAACCATGCCAATTCTAAATAAGTTAAATAATTTGGAACGGTAATCTACTAGATTAACCCATTGAGTTAAAAATCTAACGAAATTAGATTCAGTTCACTAAAAGTATATAAACAAACGTAAAGTTTCATATAAAATATTTATATATTGTCGTGGAAAAATATGCCAAGATGGTTAATGACTTTAATCTATAGTTAATCATTTTTGTAGCCAGCCAGTTTATTTGCTGACAACATTTTTCCATTAATCTCTGACCTCAAATAAATTGTTAGTAATAATATTGCGAGTATTGGCAGCAGCAATAAATTCAGTTAGCATGTTGTACATTTTACCGATATTTGTCACGTTAAGCTTTGTTCAAGAGCGCAAACAAAAATGGCCGGAACACATGTTCCATTTTAAGACAATTCATGTCCAGTCCCGACGCGCGCCAAGCAAACGCTACAACAACCTGTAGGTGAAGCAAAAATGTGTCGGTCGATGACTCAGCGCCGGATCGCGGTTTTAAAAGCGTTGCGAAACCTGCAAAACTCACCTAGAAAGCTTAAGCTGTGACCGGAGTCCTGCACCTGACTCGTCATATTACTTGAGCCCTTTTAAAGGCCACTGAACTACACATGTGGATGCACTCACTCGCAACAACGGCCGAAGAATATTCACATAGTTACCGAACGTCTTCACGTAAGATAGTCGTCGCTTCGGATGGCCAATACAAGAAAATCGAAAAAAAGCACTCGTCTCGAGTCTGAGCGCACTCAACAACAACAATTATTCACCACTTAAACCAATTCTTGATTCGTTTCGAGTCTGGGAACCACGAATTAAGACAGCGTCCTTTGTATTTTTAAAAGTTCTTCGATCGTAAAGCACACGTTTTAAGTTTATGAACGTTTTAAAAAATGTTCGGCCACAGTTCGGCTCTCCACGTGAAAGGCAACACAAAATGCATGCGCCAGCCAACCAGCACTACGAACCAACGCTGCGTCTGTGTTGTGACTGTCGGTCGGTGGTATTGACTTAATCGAGCACGTACGGGATCAGATCTACGGTGTTCGGATCTCTTCGAGTATTGTACCTTGTGCCTGACTCTTGCGTTGCTGCTGATGCAGCGTCCAGTTTCTAACATCTCGAGACCTCTCTCTTCGGAGATCTAATGTCAGCGTATACAATTCGATACACGCTGTTGGTATTTATGAATGAACGATTCTATATTTAATACTTTACTACAAATAAATTCATGTACACAAACAAGACACTGGTACAAAATGAAAAAAAAGCAAACACTGGGTAGGTACAGATTTGTAAGTAAATTGTTTAAGAGTAGTTTCAAAGTAATCACTTTGATTTAATTTTCTGTCCTATGTAATACAGATTATTTAACTGCGCAGGTCTTCAATGTGAACGCGAAAGCCATGAGTGTTAGACTCAGAAAGATTTTGATTGAAGTGACGTTGTAACCTTTCTTGCATTAGATGATTAGAACAGAGAAATTTTCTATTAGAACTATTCTATTAAATCTATTAAACTTCCCACTTTAATAATTTAGTTTTTCATTAGTGCCAAATGAAACTATTACCCTCCCCCCTATAATTAGCACTCCTACATCGCATAATTATCCATGTTTGTAGCTTCTAGCCTAATATTACAAACGTTATATTAAAATAAACCACATCGATCTAAATCGAACGAACCTCCACAATCGTTCGAAAAACACCGCGTATATCGACGAATGGTGCGATTCAATATTTACGGGCGCAGATAATCTAATCGCGCCGAGTAAATACCGACCAACATGAAAAACTAATGTGAAGAATTAGATTAAAATAATAAATGTCCCCGGTCGACTCGAAGCTAGGTGTGACTAGTTTTTTTTTTCTTGCCCAACGTCGAACGTGTTTCATTTACAATTATTGCGTTTAGGAATTGCGCTTTACGAGCGGGCATCAAAATTAAACTGCTTAATGGGCATTAATTGCAAATTTATGTGAACATAAATAATTATGTTAGACGGTGCCTGAAGGGCATTAAGTTTTATTCGAGATCGTTCGTGAGCATCATGTGCGACTGGCTTTCTTTTATTCATAGCGACGTCGGTCGATTTTAAATAAAACAGAGAAATCATTAAAGTGTGTTAGATCTTCTTTTTATATGTAACGGCGTTTTAGTGTCCAGATGAGTGTACTATTTTATATAGCACCGATTTATAGATTTTGATTTTGCAACATATTTTGTGTTATATGTCTAATGAAAATTAATACATACCTCATATGGCTATAAAAATGGCATAATGAGTTAACACAGATCGTTGAATACTGTACTTTTTTGTTCATGTTTGAAATATTAATGAAAATTAGGTATGTTGGAATTATATGGGATTGAGTACGCGTTAATATGCTTTTCTTTGAATGGAAAATGTAGTCAGTATAATGCAATTTAGTATGGGAAAGGAAAATACTAAGGAAAATATATGGGGGAAAGAAAAGCCAGGAAGGATGGGAAAGAAGAACAAAGAATTATATGAACTATACCAAGAACCAAACATAGTGGCAATTGTAAAGGGACAAAGATTAAGATGGCTGGGACATATAATGAGAATGGAAAGTAATAGGACACCAAAGAAATTAATCGCGAGCAATATGGGGGAAGAAGAAGAAGAGGAGGAAGACCGAAATCGAGATGGAAGGACGAACTGATTAAAGACTTGGAAGAAGGCAACATTACAGGATGGAGAGCGAAAACGCAAGAGAGGAAAAAATGGAAAAGAACGGTAGAAGAAGCCATGGGCCTACTTGGCCTGGAGCGCTGAAATGAATGAATGAATGAATATAGAAGAACGAGCCACCAATGGACATATAACGAGCTATCCCAGGATTCAATGTAAAGGTAAAATAAAACAATTCTGAAACACACAAAAGCGGAAAAACTAAATATTTTATGTCCTTGTAGATAGTAGCAAAACCGACAGCAGAAGCTGCGCCTTCTTTTGCGCCTGGATCAAATCGGCCGTCATGCCAGTTGCAACAAAGCAGTTTGTGCTGAACATTCAACATTTCTGCATCGTCGCAATACCTGCACACTCGAACTGGAGAATCAGCAAGAAGCATCACAACAGTGATTTATTTAATTTTCTCATGTATTTTAATATTAAATAAAACCGAAATTGTCAAAAAACATTTCTTGTGCATTTTTATCACTTTATGTAATCTAAAATTAACAATCAAAACCATCAAAACACACCCCATCAAGCAAAATACTACAATTTGTTATAGGTCCCTGCGGACATTTTCACTATTTGAAGGCCAACGGGAGACTGACTAAACGGAGGGTTAAACTGTTGATATGTTGAGTCGTAAAATATTGTTTCCCTGAATCATTATGACTAACGAATTGTCACATTTTATTACTGTATGGATACCATATGTGCATTTTTGACCACATGGTGACGAGAGACAAAACCTCGGTTGCTTATATCACACCAGACATTAACCAAAAATTTCAACGGGACCCTATCTAACCAGAAAATCTTGTGTACCGTATTTTGGGACAGGCGTTGATTCCAAGGAGCAAGGAAAAACAATAAATATACGGGCGGATCATTTACTGCTCCTAACATAGTAGGCATTCGCTGACCAATGAAAAACTGTTAATGTATGTAAAATTGTGCCTCTATCTTTTCATTTATTCGAAATATTAATTCTCTTGTGGTTTTTGTAATTTTATCAAAATGGATTAAATTGAAACAGAGCCGTTATGAAATACCTCTGTAAGAAAGGTTTATCACCGCAAGAAATTCATAAGGACACGGGACATAAGGTCATAGATTTCAAACTGAGGAGAGTCCTGTGAACACGCGCCAGGTTCGGCCACTAAAAACTGTGGTTACGAAGGAAAATATTAATTAGATCCATGATATGGTACTGGATGAAATTTTGCACCAAGAATTAGGTCCGGTGGATCAAAAACGCCTCCGACACGTTACCTCAGCGACCAATTTGGCAATTATTACCAGAGACCTCGATGGATTTTTGCAATGATTCGTTACAGTGGATGAAACTTGGGTTCATCACTTTGAACCAAAATCGAAACGCCGAAGGATGAAATGGCGGCATAAGGGTTCTCCACATCCTCATTTTTTCTTCGGCAGGCAAAAATCATGCAACGTTTTTTTTTGTTTTGAATATTGAGGGAGTTATTTTTGTGGATTATTTACTAATTGAGACGAGGTGTGCTGTTTCATCAGGACAACGCTCCGGCCCACAAAACCTGGGTTGGGTTAGATTGGGTTGGGTTGGGTTGATGCCATTGCAACGCTGGCTTTGAAATTTTTGAGCAACCTCCCCATTCGCCAGATTTGGCCTCTAGCGACTATTTTCTGTTTCAAAAATTATAGGAACATCTTCGGGGAACCCATTTTATGAAGACGAAGAAGCGATGATGACAGCCGTTAATGCAACAATATACAGAATTTTTTCCAAAGACATTCAAGCAGTTCAACACCGATACTTAAAGTGCATTAACCTGTCAGGGAACTAATTTGAAAAATTAAATTATTTCGTCCTTTTCAGATATTTGCTGCGATGGGACAAAAATTGGCGAACCGCCCTTGTAGATTGATACTGGGGCACAAAGATTACAAAGATTTCTCACATGTCTAACCTCATCCAAGCGGATCCACCCTAAAGTATCAAGTTATTTTTATCTCTTACTTCACATTAACAAATGTTTAGCAGAGCAGTAAATAATAATAAAAAAATAGGAGAAACAGTTCTTTAACTTTGTTCAGGTCAGGTTGTGTTGTTGGAATACGGAGTTAGATAAAATATGTTAGATGATTCGAACTGGATTGATAATCATATGGAAGTCAAGGATTCGAACAGGAGAATAAAAACAAATAAATTTTCCACCATGTATGTGAAACGAAAATAAGCATCCTTCAGTTATTATCGTCCAGGAATCCCAACACTCGTGCATATCCAATTTATTTAATTTGTATTCATAGCATATTAACGTATGATCAGCATCAACTTAGCAACCATCATAGGATTTGGTCAGTTTAATCGACATCGAATTTGCGGATTTTATCGTGAAATTATTCCTGTGTATAATGTTTTCATTTTGCTAACAGTCGAGGGATATTTTAAATAAATTGCGAATTTCTCATGAACACAAAACCAAGTTTTAAGTTCTTGCAGAAAATAAATCTTTGAATTTAACTTCAAGATCTCACAGGTCTGCTGAGTTTGCATTAAAGTTTGGGTTCGCCACTCATATATCCGCACCGCACACCTCACAACTGTAATTTTGCACATCGTCCTATGTTCATGGGGAATATTGGTTCTTTAATAAAGAATTTAAACAACGCGTGTTATGAATACTGCTTTCGTGGTATATGTCCCAGAGGTTTAGTATCTGACCCCTAGCAACTATATAGCGCCAAATAAAGACTTTACTTGTTATCAGTGAGCAGTAAGAGAGTAATTTTCCTGGTAATTGTTTGGCACCTAACGCGTTTTGTTAAATTGTTACCAAATGATGCAAAGTTCAGGAGCAGAGAAGGAGTGCAGGTTAATTTCATATGTGACATGACCAGCGAGTATTCCACGTTGTAATATAGTTTCACAGAATATTTTCCACTCGTCTAACAAGGGTAATAAAAATTAAGTGCGTCTCATGAACACCCACCATGCAACATGACCTGTAAAGGTAGAGAAACTAGTATTTATATTGCTTCGACACAAGTACGGTAGGTTACTGTGAATGAACTAGTTTTGGATTTACTTTCAGAAAGTATGCGTATAGTTTCAAACATAAACTTGTGAATGAATGATTCGATATTTTCGCAAGGCTTTGTTATCTAATCGAGTAAATAGTGTACCACATAAAAAAATCTTACGTAAATATATTAAAGTCGATTCTTACTAAAATAATATTTATTGATAAATATCGTTTTTATATACATACATACGGCGATAAAACGAGCTGGCGTTACTTAATGATTTATCATAGTAAATATAAATAGGGATTTCGTTATGTGACTATGTATATAATTTTTGATGACAAATGACAAATGTATACGAAAAAAACTTCTGGTTTTTCACGAAAATATTATTATTATTAAATTATTTATTCGAGCACTTGCCATAAAGACTAAAACTCGACCTAATATTCTACGTACTAATTTTTGATTGTGCATCAAAGCGTTCCTATGCAACTTGTACTTTTGTTAGGCAGCAAACTAGCCAGAAAATATTAAGTCTTGTTATACTATATATATAATAGTTTCGAAAGCAAAATTCAACTTCGATATGTAGTTTGGTGCAAAAGTAGGTATCATTTCAAATGTTTGTTTAACGAACTTTAAGAGTTTCTGCAAATTGTCTAGAAAATAATATTAGAAGCTATAACAACTTGCATTTTCATAATTTTTGAGTAAATGTGGCTCCCATACATTATAATAATAAGTAAGTATAATAATATAATAATACGTTATTAAAGAACTCTGTCAATAGCAATTATTCTCTCCGTTGATTGCGAGTTTCACGTCACTCACTTAATACATTATTGTTATGAGCAATGAAAATAAGGAAGTAGAAGCAGCTTCATAACACAAGCATGAATATTTCCAAACGAGTTTTCTGTAAAATGTTATTCGTATATAAATAATTAACGATATTTCAAGTCTTTATTAAACGACCCCTACACGAAGACAAGACAGCTGGTCTAAATTAATTAAAACCAGACGATGCGTTTTATAATTTTAGAGCTTCCATTTTTATAGATACTTATGTAAACGTTTTAAACGTGAATAAAAGCACACATAAAATTATTTATTTTATTAAGATCACCACCAAACCACCAGCGCCATGTGTTGTCTTACACAATTTTCATTGAGAACATTTTTAAATACATGAATCGCTTTAAATGTTATGGTAACACGTCATATTAGTTTATTTTTCTACCGCTCTCGGTGTGTAGGAGTCGGCGACGCTTAAAACGGCGTTGATGTATTTGTGTCTAGAATTTGTGTATAATAAATACGTTAAATTTGAAAATTCACACATCGTAAATACTTTTAGAAGGCTTTTATTTCATTGTGCCCCTTTGATAGTTCGTTTATAAGCGTCGCGCACGCTACAAAATCAAACAGAGTGGGCACACAATTCGTGGAAACGGAGCCAAAAATTCAAACCTGTGCAAACAATGCAACGGCGGAGGTGATGTTTTTGTCTTCGCTTTATCTTTATAAATAAGTGTAAATCACTGAACCACAAAATGATCCAACGCGCCGTCATTAGTGGAGCCGATCTAGCTTTCGTGGGTTATTGTGTACCTGTGAGTTTCAAAACTCACGGACAGGTCACCCATCAGAACCTGTCTACCTGTTACATGCCAGACTATTCAGACCTCATTTCGTTTTAAGCTCCGCTTTGAACACGGTTTACATAACTATTAGCTTAAGATTTCGTGCAATAATACATTTGTTGTGAATATTCATATAATAAGTAGATATCTAATACTTTTTAATAATGACGTTAACACCATACAAACAATTCCGTTGATACCAGAGCAATAATTTGCTATAAAAAATAATGGTGGCGCATTTATTGTAACAAAGATTTAAAACGATATCGAACACAAAAATAGATAAATTGCGTATGACCTTAAGAGAGGCCAGCAAGCTAAACTACGCTCGTAAATATCAATCAAAGAGCATTTGGACTTTTAACAATTTTCCATTAATTTTGCAAAGTACGCCAATGTAAAACTCTAACCTATTTAAATAATTAAAATTTATTATGTTAATTATAATTTTAAAAACTGGAAGCACAAGGTATATATGGCACGAATTCTACTTGGTCATAATCTATCGGCGAATATCTTTGAGAAATAATGGAACGTGATATATACTCAGTGACATATAAACTGCACCACCTAGAAGGGGTGGGAATTTTTTGACCAAATTTGGCAGAAACATTGGACTAGTCTAAGGTAACAATTGATTAAAATTTGATAAAGAAAACTCTTCATCTTGTTGATTTTTCTTTAATAATGTGTTGGTCCGCCCCTATTTCTGATACACTCATTGACCCGCCTTGGCATTGATTCCAGCAGGTGATCAATGTCTTCTTGGGGTATGGCATCCCAAGTAGCCTGTACTTCATGGCGTAGAGCTTCTATTGTCAACGGTGGGTTCGGTAGATTCCTCAATCTTCTACCCATCATGTCCCACACGTGCTCAATGGGCGACAAATCGGGAGATCTTGGCGGCCAAGGCAAAAGATTAACATTGGCCTCTTCAAAGAAGTCAAGAGAAACCCTTGCTACGTGAGGTCGTGCATTATCTTGCTGGAAAAGTGGGTCTTCCAGCTCTCGAAGATATGGAAGAACATGTGGTTCTCCCACTTCGTCAATGTAGCGTCGGGGGGTCATACTGCCCCGAATGAAGAGCAAGGGTGACCTACTGCCGTAAGCAATAGCACCCCACACCATCAACCCCACAGTTCGGTGAACATGCCTCGCAATCGAAAAATCAGGATTGCGCCTTTCTCCACGTCTTCGTCTAACAGTCATCCGACCATCATGCATTCCTAAACAAAATCGCGATTCGTCACTAAAGACAACTCGATGCCACTCCAAGTTCCATTGAAGTCTTTCCGTGCACCAGGCCAAACGTTCCCGGCGATGTTGAGCAGTGAGGGGTTGGACAAAATGTGGGCGGTAAGACAGCAAGCCAAAGGTTCTTATTCGACGATAAACTGTTCGCAAGCCTATCGGACGACCTTGTTCACCTAATCATTGATCAGCTATTGATCTAGTTGTAGAGAATCGGTCTCTCAAGGCCATTAGTCTTAAGCGGCGATCTTGACGTTCATTGGTTCGTCTTTCAGCCCCAGTGCCTCTTCTCCGACGTTCAACCCCATGTTCAGACCACGTTTGATAAACATGCATTATTGTTGAGTGGTGCCGTCCCAAACGGTTGCCGGTTTCTCTAAACGAAAAACCTGCTTATGGTAAACCAACAATCCGCCCTCGGTCAAAATCACTCAATTGCTGGTAAACTTGAGGTCTCCTTCCTCTAGGCATCATTAAACACTTGAAACACTTTAAACTAAAGAACGGGATCCGAAATAGTGGAACAAATTCAAAAAATGACTCGATAATTGCTTGTCTATCACCACCTCTAAAAAATGACACAAACGTCAAAAATCCCATGACTACTTGATGATTGGGTTTCAAATTTTAATCAACTAGTCCACTATTCCTGCCAAATTTGGTCCAAAAATTCTCACCCCTTCTAGGTGGTGCAGTTCATATGTCACTGAGTATATTATCAATTATGCTGTGTCGCTAATGGCCAAGCGATGTGTGGTTGTGGTCTGTAATTGTCATTTCGTCCTAGATTACCGACAATAATCAATTTAAGGTGTGGAGCACGCACGTTGTGTTAAACGGATCTGTGTGTTCGGTACTCCAGTTCATCGATGTTACTATTTGTTCCTAAAAATGTGATGGACTCAGTACGTGAATTAATCGCTCATTATTGCATCGTACTGCACAAGAAAGGAATTTTAAGTTATAGCAATACCGACGTCTTTCGTACAGATACCAGTTACAATTATTGTAAATAATATTAATAACTAGATTTAATTTCTTATATTTTACTATTTAGTTATTCGATTACATTTTTAGTTCGTAATTTTTTATGACACATTTTATTTCCATGTAATAATTTTTTTATGTTTCCATTTTTTAATGGGATACATTCTCAGACACTGTATTATTGAAGTCCGTTTGAAGCTGTGCCAGGCAGTTGTTCTATATTTATTAGCGTGTTCAATATTGTTCTAATTTTGTTTACTTTAAAATTAATTAACGAGTTTTATTTATAAGTGTTATTATTTTAGGGATGAACATCGTGCTCCGTTTAATATATAAAATGTTTTGTGTTTCACATTTATTGCTTATTTATAGAATGTATGTCAACATCTATTAAAAGACTTAATTTTAAAGCAGACAATTTGAAATGTGCCTATTTTTACACTTTAGCACTACTATTAGGTGGATAGTTTGATGTGTATTTCGAGTCTTTGCTCATTTTGAATTGGGATTTGTTTCACGGTCACGTGTAAATTGAATTTTAAAGATCGCTTGTCCATAGTTCTAAAAATTTTCTAAAAAGAATGTTGCACAAAATACAAAACAGCCAACATATTGTTGCGACAGTCTGACAGTCAGAGGTTTGAATTCACAGTGGCCTAGTACATACAAACTAGACCTAGCCCCTCGCTAACTCTGGTTGGTTGTCCTTGAACCACAGCGTGTTGCAGTCGTGAGGTATAATTTAAATTTCCGGGGCTATATTTTATTTTAATTTTTAATGTATATATTTTAATGTTATAATGTGATCGGAGCGTTTGCAAACTTGCCAAAGATACTAAACGACAAATAGGTTCTTCTTCTTCATTCTAAAATTTGATTTTCCCACCTTGTAAGCTGAAAACCCTTGCAAACCCCAAACATGGCCGTTCTAACTTTATTAAGGATGGTATTAAAATTCTGGTTAACTTAATAAAAATATGCATCCTTTATGCTGATTGTAGGACACGCAAGATCGCTAATCTTTAAATACTTTATATGTAAGTATAGTCTTCATGAAATTATCTTCTTTCGTTTAAGTTTTAGATTATCTGAATTGCATGTTAGGCATAGTAAATTATTAATATATCTAATATAATATTGCTAATCATCAAAATATTTTTACGTAATATTACAGTAACACATATTAATGGAATTGAATGGTTACCTATTCGCAAATGTGATTATCTTGGAGTTAGTGGAATTTTGAAGTAATATAGAAACAAATAAAAAGTTCAATATCAGCATTCTTTCAATGGTTATGACTGGCAGTTGTCTGATTTTTGACAATCGCTGCAAACTCGTAATAAGCATGAATGTATACAAAATCTAAGATGCAAAGGAAAATTGTGTACATAATTACAAAGGGCAGCAACGGCGATTTGCTTGAAAGGCTGAACGGTGTAAAATCTAAGGTATGTTACAATCGTAAGAATAAAATAAAGATTTCATCATTCTTCGTCCACTTTGCTTAACAAAATAACTCGGTATATAGTATGTGATGTCAAGTAAGAGTTAACAGCCCATGGATTCAATAGATGAATTTTAGTTACGATAATAAATTCGATATAATTACGTAATCGAACCACTTGCAGTCGAAAACTTGCCTACTCATAAACTATCAGAATCTCGGTCATCGATAGAATATAATTAAATAATACCTAATCAAATGAATGGAACAATGATTTCACATAATTGCCGCGACCAATCTCGATTCCGGTATCATATTCGGAGCCAAGTTCGTTCGCACCAACAATTTAATGCTAATCAATGTAGTAAAAACGTACGCCAAGGCGTGAATGAACACAAGATTTCCTATTACACATTGTGACGTCAGCACCCACATGTAAAATTTGCAGCAACCTCGATACCTTTTGAATGTGCCAAGTAGGTCGATATCGTCTGTGAGTCAGGCCATCACAACTCGTATTAGTCAAATTCTATATGACATCTATGTGAGGCATAGGACGTGGGTTAGAAACGACACGACACTGCAAGGAATTCAGAAATCCTACACCTAACCGTTTTCGTTTGCGTAGACCGGCTCACTTTGAGTATTTACCTCGGGCAATGACTAAGATAGTCAACAATCAATTGAAATAAATTAAATTTTGTAAATATAAAAAAAACAAGTGTTCATTAATACATAGATAGTACACTATGTATTAATGAACACTTGAACACAATTTAATTTTATTTGAATTACATACATAATTATTAAAATAATAATAATAATGATGATAATAATAATAATAAGAAAACAGAGACGACACTAAAGTATCAAAATACATTAATTTGCAACGTGATACTTTGTGGGGAAAGTATTTATAGTTGAGTGGCAAAATGTATGAATTACTGCAGTCTATGCAACAAACAACAAACGACTTGAAATGAGAATCAAAAATGATAAAGGAATGAGGATAAATGTTTATTATGAAGGTGCTATCAAATCATTAGTTTATTCAATTAACCTCGATTATTTTCGCAGGTAACTTCATAATTTATAATTTACACTTTCGCGTCATTAAAGTCATTCGAGCGTTATTAAACAATCCGTGCAGCGTACAACTAAAAGGAGTCCGTCATTTTTTGCATCTTAATGATGTTATTTAGTCAAACCGACTCCGTATCTTTTGTAATAAGTGAAATTCCAAGGCGAGATCAATTCCGAGACATTCCCTGTATAATAAAACCGCGTATCTAAAAGATGTATTTAGTGGCTTTACACACAAAGTACATTATTGGTAGTGCATTAACGTTGCATTAAAGTGAAAGGAATTAAAGAAATAAATTAACGTTTTCTTACGAAGCAAATCAATAATAAGAAATAACGTGACTAATTTTGCAATTAAATTTTAATTGAAACTTGTTCATTGTTGGAGTTGGAGCAAAAAGAGCTTGTGGTGTGATAATAATAATGTATGACAAAGACAATGCGATCCGGTTATTTCGTACTCTTCGATGTTGTTCCATGCAAGGTAACACACTAACATGGTAACATTACTTACAAAATTGTCCGATTTTTGATGATTTATATGACGTAAGCTAAACAACAGTTCATTTTAAAGACCCAACCAACCGCTCAATTATTTCAGTTGTAACACACATTTCTGAAAGTGCCCCGCTGGCAACCCTCCCAATAGGATTAAGACCCTCGTGTGCCCCCAGTTACGGCAAACACCGCCTTATGTTTGCTAAAGCAATATTTTGAGACTCGCTCTTTGTGAATAATGAATGAAGTATGTACGGCAAGTTTACACAATCGCATGTAATAATCCTACGAGTTAAATTTAAGTGTGCGTTGGCGTAGGAGCGTACTTCTTTTATCTAGAATTGAAACGGACGACGATACAACGACTACCAAGTCATTTAGGATCGGGAATGGTAATATTTAAGTGTACGTAATTAGTACTTTTAAATAGAAATTACATGTGTTCTTTGCAATTTCTTTAAGAAGTTGACGAAAGTGATTCATCGCGTAAATTTGCATAAGCTCAATAGTTGTTATTGCTATATATGACGATCGTTTTAGGCTACACATTCGCATTGGACCAGTAGCCCCATTTAAACGCTTTGATTATTATGAAGATTAGTGTGTTTATTTCTTCAATATAAAAATAATTAATGGGAATATTGATATTATCTATGTAATTTGAATCATGCGAATGTTATAATAATTCAGTTTATATTAATTTGTCCCAGTTATTTCATTGTTGTTGTCTTTTGATTCTAAAATTCTTTATTATTTGTTAGAAATAAGTTGTGAATGATTTTTTAAGTTTTTTAGTTTTTTAACTTAATTTCCAAATTTGGATGTGTACATAGTGCAATGTGGTTCTTGACGATCTATTGGTACTGTGTCTGTATTTTGTGCTATATTTTCCAACCCTACCAATGTATGTACAATTGTGGAGGTGCACCAAAACCTACCTGCTCTTCTGGACGTTTCTATTTCGTTTACGTTTAAGTTCTTCAGCAGGGGAGAGAATGAAATATGGAACATTTTAAAAATAGAAAAAAATGTGAAGAGGAGGTGAATGCACTGTTAACAAATAATATTGGAAAATACGACATAGAGGCAGAGTAGGACACACTAAAGCATAGCATTATCGAAACATAAGTATTAGGCAAAAGAATAATGATTAGGTGGATACTTATTGCTGGAGGATGCCAAAGAAAAAATAAATCCCGAATGCAATGGATAAAAACAGCCAATGAAAGTTATCGTGATTCCTATAAAGAGGCAAGGGATGAAAGCAACAATATACAAATGGGTTGAATTGTATTGAAAAAATGATGTATTAAATAGAAAGCGATAATGTGAGTAACACTAAATTATACCATAGAGTTAAAAAAGAGAATAAGAAAAGAGCGATGACAAAGTGTATGTCTAATAATGATGATTACATGTAAAACTTTATTGGGATTTGATGTTGAAGTTGAAGAGTTGAGAAAAAAAAATCTTGCTTAAATCAAATTCCTTTAATTCCAAAGGTGTAGGAATGGACTACCTAGAAGTTTAGTTCGTTCCCCATTCATACAGTTACATAAGACCTGCATAGTGTATGTGGTCATTTTTAATGGTTTTTGAATTCTTAACGATTTTTATATAAATTTTCACAATGTAGAATTTATAAAGATTTTTCGATTTAATATTGAATGGGTTTTTCTTCGACACAAGTAGATTTATTTATTTATTAGTGCAGGCTAGACCATGTCTCGTGTGCAGTTGCATGTCCCCAAATTTCATTGCGGGGCTTTATTAAAAGAATTGGCCACGTGGTCCAGATCATGGTCGTTTAGTTGCCATATTTAAAAATGGTCGCCAAATTGCAAAATTTTTCGTTTAAGTATATCTTCGCATCCAGTGATCTGATTTAAATTTTTTGACTGTCATTTTGATCCTATTTTAAAGGTAACCAAATCTTGCCATCAATATTTTTTTGTAAATCCATTAGTTATTGAAATACACTAAGGTTTTGAATATTTCCAGTTCGTCAAGGAATTTAGACAATACTCATTGTCGCTTTATTGTAGTTACATTATAAAGCAACATTAAGCTTCTTTTTTGTTACAGGTAGATAACAAGTGAAATAAGATGAGTGATACAGTGAAACTGGTCAATCTTCAGAAGAGACGTAGAGACGCTGGCGAAGACACTGACGTGTGCATTTTCTGTAAAAAAGTAAATCGTTCTTTGCAATTACGTTCAAGCGAAATCGGTATAAAAAACATTAAACGTGCTTCTGAACTCATTAGGGACGATGTGTTGGAAAGCATTAAAGATAAAAAAAGCATAAAATATCATATAGCCTGCTACAGACTTTACATATTGAAAGGAAAGCGAGTTGAAGAAAGAATATGAAGAATTTGTAGGAAGCATTTTGAGAGCTATATGCCAAGCATCTCACAAAAGTGAACGCGTCGACATTGTTTTCGACGTTTATAAGGAAAAAAGTATAAAAGGGTTTGAGAGATCCAATCGATCACGGAAACAACATCAACCTATAGAATATGGAGTCCCAAATGACAACACACCACCTGTGGATACTGACGTTTACTGGGTCTGTCTAGATGTTTTACAAAAAAAAATTGGATAGTTGAAGACGAATTTACTTTGGAACCTGATTATGAAGAAGCTGATGAGATGATTTCTCAAATGACTCCAAGAGTAAGCAAGGTAGTTATTTCTTCTAGTGATGTTTTTGTTAGTGCACTCTATCATTACCTACAGAAGTGGAAAATGTTAGGACTTAAAGAACGGTGAATGGCTCTTGGAGTACCACTTACTGTTTTAAGAGCTTTACCAGTATTCATTCTTTAACCGGCTGCGACACTACAAAAAAGGTCAGTAAAAAGTTAGCAGCTTTAAAAGCAGCTGAATCGTGTGCAGAAGACCTCTTGTTGGAATTTGGCAAAGGGACACTGAATGATGACATGGCAAAAAAAGCAGAAGTATTTTTGGTTCGAGCATTTGCTTGAAGCTTAGGAACAATGGATAAATTGCGTTTTCATCAGTTCCATGACAAAAAATTATGAAACTTTCAAGATTTGTCCCCTACCTCAAGATCTGCCCCTCTTCATATCTAAAGAAACTACTTGCAATGTTTTAAATGGATTCATGCTTTGGAACCGTCTGAGAAACTCAATCCATTGGACTATGGTTATATAGAGGAAGATGATACTCCACAACTCCACAAGTGACAGATGATCCAACGGACCCAGAAGATTTCCCCAAGCCATGTAATTGCCAGACGTGCTTCAGAGGAACTGTATGTCCCTGTAGAAGATTAGAAATAATGTGCAGTGACTCTTGCAAATGTAAAAGTAGTGTTCCGGACCAATACAAGCACCCCCATACGTAAACAAATAATCTAGCAATTTGACGGCCATTTTACAATATGGTCGTTTATGATCAAACAATTTAGATGGTTTAAGTAGGCCTTATAATTCAGGCTTTGCGATCAGATACCACATATTGGTTGTAGCCCCTCGTTGTGATTTTTTGCAAATATTATATATATATGCTTGTACGTTGGTTCTCGCGCCTGAAATTCGCACTTCTTGGTTATCCGGTTGCGAACCACTTCAGTTCTTCCAGTCAGTGAGAGCTACCTGAAGGTGCCAGATGGGACTCGAATGTCGAAGCGACCCTTCGGGGAACATTTCATACGTAGTTGAGAAACTTTATTAAGAAATAGAGATAAAAAAATGGCTAAATTCTAAGTACTTATAAAAATGAAATTGTCAAACGTGTCTCATCTGATACATCAATAATAAATCTATTCAAAAAGTAAATAACTTTTGAACGCCCATAATATCTGTTCAGGATGTGGATTTACTGCAATGGTTCTAAGATTTTGCATTTTTTGCTGATGACCACGTGTTTTAATTATTTGTTAATCTGCTACATTCCACTTTCGTTGTTACATCGTTGTTTTGGAAGAAGCTCATAGTTGTTCTCGACTGGTCTTCGATTCTTTTTGCACAACAGTTTATCAAACTTACTATAGAAGCAACCAACTATTTAATTTAAAGTTGTATTTTTCAATACAATCTCCTCAGAACGTAACAATAAACCTGAATGGGTCGAAATATGTCAAAAATAATATTTCTTCTGGTTCTACAAACAATCTCTGAAATCAAAATTTTCATAGAAACGTGTACAGATAGATTGCAATACATTATGTTTTCCTTGCTTATGATCAAAGCTGAAGAACTTGGGGATACATTTGGATTTTTTTTCATATCCACACGACAAGGTGAACTAATGACCCCAACACTATTTTTTGATACTAAGGGAAGATGTAATTAGAGCAAAACACACGTGGCCGTTACGGAATGTGCTTTTGCGAACAACTGATTTGTACGGCAAAAGAGAAAAGCATACAAGAAAAGCCACAATCTGTATGGGAAGAAGAACTATCGAAGACAAATACGAAAATAGATAAAAATAATGTCCAATGTTGAAATGAACCATTGGAACAATTGGAAGAATTTAAATATCTAATACTGATGGACAGAGATGGAAGCATGGAAAGCGAAGAGCGAGAGAATTAGTAGTGCTGCATGATTACACCACAGTTTAAATAAACCGTTTTTAGAAGAATGGGAGATAAATAGGAAAACGGAAACAATTGTTAGACCAATCATAATAATAAGCATGGAAACCAGCGTTGGGTGCTAACGAATACAATGAAAAGTAAAATACAAGCTATGTACAAGAAATAATTTAAAGGAACTAAAGAAAGAAATTACCAGAAGAATTTGAAGAAACGATGCAATAAGAGAGGAACTAGAAATTAAAGCAATGAGTAGCATAACTTAAACGCATATGAGTTTCGGTTTCTATGTACCTCATAGAAACCGGAAAAGAGGACGGCACAACAAGGTGTAGGATGTTGAGATAGCAGAAATATCGAAGAGAAAAACCAGATCGTGGACAGAAACAAAAAATATGGCAACAATCAAGAAGCAATGGTCTAAATTTGTAAATGAAATTGAAATGTAATCGAAATTGCACCTTACTCTTTAGGGTAGAAGGTTTTGGATACACGAAGCCTGTTTAACAAATACGTAGACTTGCTGTGAAATTTTGTGTTAAACTCAGGAAGTGAAACTTTTGAGATGCTCAAGACGGCTTACGACGAAATTGAAGATGCGCTGCGAAATTTGTTCGAGCAAAAAGCCCATCACGCCCAGGTTTGTCAGGAATTGTTTGAATTTTCAGAAGAAGATGAAAACTTCTTGTAACTGGTGATGCATCTTGGGTGTACGTGACTGGTTTTTTCATCACTCGTGAGTTTTTGACCAAACACTCGATCACTGTTCTTCCTCACCCACCCTAATCACCTGACTTCAATCCTGCTGACTTCTTCTAATACACATTGATCCACAAGCGACTCTTCTAGCAGCACTAATGATATAGTCTTATCTGACTGCATTAAGACGATTAAGATGTCATCGATTTTCAAAACCGTATATAATTTGCTTCCAGTTTATCTTGATTGAATCCTGTCTACCAGTGTAAAGCTGTGTCTTTCACTTGCCTTCACCTTAGTCTTGGTGAGAGGACCATAAATATCGATTGTACGTTCAACTAGTTTGGCCAAGACCTATTGCTGTTTGTTCCTGATCCTACATACATTATGTATACCCAAATTAAATCTTCGTGTTTATTACTGCTTTTTTTATTCCGCCAGATGTGCGAGATATATTACTTATGTGTAAGGGGCTCATGACCAAATCCTCATCATTTCATTGGTATTTTAGTCTCTATCTCCAGTCACCTAATACTTCCATAATGGTAAGTGGTAGAACCTCAACCACTCTTACCTATACCGTATTTACTGAGTCAGCTAAGTCAAGTTAACTGAGACTTTTGGGAAACATTCTTCTACATTAGTACAGTCACCTTTTTAGTTTACTTTAGTTAAATCTTATACAGAAAGACATTTGTTTTCTTCATAAGATTTATAGTTATTGCTAATCCTTAATATTATAAACGTTTTACAATTGATTTTAATAAACACATAATTTACCCGCTTACAAACGATTCTGCTTCAATTAATATTTACTTTCACGTCCTCGTTCATGAGCAGGTAGCTCTACAAGAACCGTATGATCTGCTCAGTCGTTGAGGTTGCTTCTGCCTCAGACGCAGCCATACGCTTCTGCCCACCGAACTAACTTGTATTCTAACTGTATATGATACGTCCGACGACTGCACGTACATTACATGCACGTATATGTGTTATGTGTGAGTTTGTGTGCGTGTGCAAGTGGTCGTGGGTAGACGACTTCCCTTTCTCGTTCATTTGCATGAGAACCCGTTTGGGCGACACCCACGTCCCCGGGTTTGTGAATGAAATACATAACCGCCTGTTAAATAATCTCATTACCGAGAGTGGGCAAAGATAATTTGCAATAGACCGTTTCCAGTTCTCGCCTCGCATTGCGAACTGCAAATTTCAACGGATTTGCCAGTTTTAATTATCGGCCATCACGCCACATATCTGTTCCCGAGATGTTGAAGTAAATCGTTTTGTAATACAGCCGATATGTTTTACAATTAACACTGTTAATGTTTTAAACTGGTTGGTATAATATTACTTGCTAGAGAAAGTGATTTAAGATAATTGAAATAATGATATAAATCATTAAATTTATAATTCATCGGTGTTATATTTTTACTGCTATATTCACACAAGCACATACAAGATAGAATCGACTGACGAATTATTATTATTATAAGATAGCTGCATTAATCACCACTTACTAGTTAATATTTTTAACTGGAAATGAGGGTACAATATTAGTTCCTGAACATGAACAGTTTGTTCTTTACAAAGATCCGTAACATACCAGAGCTGTACAGTATCAAATTTTTCGGCTGTTTCAGATTCTTCCGTCTTGTTCCCGATCGAATTTCCTTAATAAATATTCAGTAAAATAAAAAATCTCATAATCCGTTCTGAAAGCGAACCCAGTAATCACGCAAACGCTATAAACATTAGGATTTGGTCCGGTAATTATCTCGTACCGAAGACCAAAGAGCTACTGCCGGTTGGACCTCGGAATACATTAAATTATACACGCGCATGTATTATCAATTTTCCATCGTGTCTGTGGTAACGCGAGTCCCATATTTCGCGTTATCTTTTCAATCTGATTGAGCGGGGTTTATTTTAATTACATTAAATATTTTAGTTTAAAATGAGAAGAAATGTTACGTTTTTTAGTATAAAATCAAGGATGAAAGTACTGTCGCCGACGGTATATAAATTTTGAGTATTCATTAGTTAGTTTAATTGTAGAAGCCAGGCTATAGCTGTACACAATATAAATTTTCAAACTCAAAATAATGCTAAGCTAATTTCGCAACATTACCTATTAGTTTTACTTTAAACTGTTGTAAGGTAGAAAATACAAACTTGTAATGCAAAATTATCAATCATTTTACCTATCCAGCTGTGAATATTTTCAGAGGATTTACTTAAGAAATATACAGTCTAGTTAGCCGAGTTAATTATGAAACAAACTCATAACTTACCGAAACCAAGCGGCGTTAAAACACCACTTCAATTTATATTAATTAAATTAATAGCATAACAAACGCAATTACGTACAAATATAAACATTGCGAGTGCGTTTTAAGCCGCAAACAACAGTTTAGCACCTGTTGGTAATTTATTGTAAATTATTATTCATTCTCAATTAACCTTTCTAAAGGAAACCGTTGGCAATTAGATCGCCGTATAAATAAATTTCTTTCGGAATTTTGCCATGAATGAAAGCGGCAGCGTGTAATTTATCCGATCCGAATAAAATTTACCGGTTTTAGTGCTTTATTAACGACTCCAAACTAAAAGCGGCAATGGCAAAAACTTACGTAATACGCCTACCCAGTAAACGTTTTCCACAGAACGTTTGAGTTATTGCGGTCGACGCATGTACTACATGTGCACATGTTTGAGTGGTTTCACTCGAAGGAAGTGATGAAAAAGTTGTAGTTTGCACGCAATGAGTTTTATTACAAGTGACATAGGAGGTGTCCCACGTCATTAGCATAAATTTGACGAGCAGATAACGAATCTTGTACAACTAATAAGTTGTGGGAATAGAAAAGACATCGCTATATCATAATACGGACACAAAAGATTGTTTAACAACTTCGAATCAGTTTGAAAGTTATAACTAACGTAACAAACATGAAATATGTAAATTCATACCTGTAAGAAGAACTGCTTTAGTAGACACTCACCTGGAACAAACCACATATATTAGTATTATTACGACATACATCTATTAACATTTATGGCAGAAGCTTATATAGAAAACCATTTCCTTGTTGGAATAAGTGTAAATATAATTGCGACTCGGATTGTTGGTTTAAAACAGTTCATCATTTTTGGCAAAAATAAATCGTTAAGCATTTTTGCAAAGTCAACTTTCTTTGCTGTTACAAAGAACATGTATGTGTCGTCTAGAGCACGAATGCTCGTCATCGATATCTGTAACACGGTAACATGAACCCCGATGCGTGTAACGTAATCCACCTTCAATCGCTTGGTCGCGTGGATCCAGTTGATAAAAAACAACTTCCAAATCTTTACGCGGCTTGGTTGGCAATCATGCGCACCTCAGCGAATATTGCCTTCAGTTATACAGTCACAATGACACACATGAATTAATTTTAATTATCGTTGGAATGATCAGTGTCAATGTTTTGATCCTTCTCTAGAAGTTAAAGGATAATAGTGATAGTCCTGCATGTTTCAACTCACGTTTCAGGCCATGGATAGCTTGATTTCTAATTTCACGAAGTTGTAGATACTGGTGGTCAACGACCATCCATACTGAATAGCGCATCAGATCTATTAGATAACGATATAGTAGAGCTGTAGGCGATTATAAAAAAATTCCATGAAAAATTTCCATGCTCATTGGTATATCGGTTATTAGAAGAGATAGGGGAATGTTTCGCAGAATTCAACGCTCACAATAAATCTCATTTCCAATACATTCGGACTATTTATAATCGACCGCTTTGAAATTTTTAATTTTGTGATGCTAACCCCCGATTTTCATTCGTTTACAGATTCTTAGCGCTATCTTTTGTCCTTCTTATATTATTGCGGTGTGGAAAAAGTGTCTAGAGGAGAATGGAGAAGGAGTGGAACTTCTGGCAAACACAATGAAGACCTGAGAAGCCAGGAGATAAAAGGAAGGAGCATGGAAGAACGTGGAGGGAGTAGAGCAAGTGGAAAAAATGGGATTAATTGATTTATTTGAATATATTATTGACATTGAATAGAATATAAATTACTTGGGATATAGAAAGGTTGTAAAAATTAGGACGCTAATAAAGGTTGAAAAAATTCTTTCATTAAAATTTTCTGTCTAAAAATATCCCACGTAACGAACTTTATGAGTAGAGCAGTCGTCTTACTGGAACCAGATGTTTTGCATATGTTTTCAGGATTAATAATTTGTCTCAGGGCAGGCAGTATCTCGTTCGTTGGTAGTTCCAACTATCTATAAATGAATTAAATAGTAATCAAAGATGAAATGACCTATTAAGAAATTATCTAATATGAAAAAACAAAAAGGATGTCAACAAAGGTTCGTACCAATTAAACCACACCAGCGAATCGATTTAACAAATCTGGATTTTCGGCAGACCAATGATAGTTATGCCTATGAACACTCCACAATTGGTAAACCGTGTTTCATCTGTCCAAACCCTTTTCCGAGGGAAACCAGCATCATCTTCATATTTTTGTAGATACCACCTGCTAAATTGTAATCTTCGGCCCAACCCAACGCAACCCAACACAACCCAACCGAACCCAACCCAACCTTGTACAATTGTTGGTGTGTATGGGCGGTATTTATAAATCGGCGGTTATATAAATCCGTACACTACTGTCGAAATTACATCTATTTAAATTATACTTGCTCTACAGTCTCGTTTTCGATGGCAAGTTTACATCGGACATGATGATCATATTACGTTGCCGGATAGTTTGATAAAATTTGAAGCACGTCTTCGTTTTCTGCGATAATTGCTGCGTTGTCGGCATATCATATCATGCGAATTCTTTCATTGTTGTTATTCCTGTACCCCAGATTAAGAGAGGTCACTTCTCCTATTATTTTATCCAAGAGAATATCAAATTAAGATGGATTGAGACTATCACCTTGTCTGATTCCTACGACGATTGGGATATTCTTTGATGTCTGATCTCGTAACTTCACCTTTGTTGTGTTGTGACTATTCAGACTTTGATTTACCTTTGTAATGCAAACTATATTGCATTTTCTTTTATTTGCTTAACAATGAAAATTGCATCTGTCGTTGACCTATTGACCCCTGTTGTTCTTCTCGGTTTTCTTCTGTAATTATCCAGGCTTGTCTTAGATATAATCCTTTTATTGTCTTTCATTATCATGATTACTTGCTTGATATTTTCTGACACAATGATAGAAACTTGCTATGGATAATGTATCAAGTTTATAAGGGATATGTTGAATTGCGTTAGCTATGTAGTGCAGAGGCGCGCAGTGCAAAATATGAAGCGGGCTTTATAAGTAGATAGCTGAATTTGCAAAGTTCTTGATGGAAAAACCTAACACTACACAGTGGGTCGCCAGTGACTCTGACTTATCTGAAAATTGGCAAAATAGGACTCCTAGGCACAATTCAATTATGCCGTTCATTGCCCGAGAACCATTCTTCATTCTTGAGTCCTTATGCGGCAACAAAGAGATCGTTATCTGAAACAATAGTATATTTATTTACTTAATCTCAAGTCCTTTTACGCTAGGGTGTCGGAATATGTTTGTACTATTTTTTATACTACATTTACAGGTATTTCATATATTTTTGATTTGCATAACTTTCAGCGCCAGTTAATTTTAATTAACTGGTTTCGTTCCATTGGGTGTTTTTCTGTAGATTTTCTTACTGTCCCCAGATAATTGACACTTTTAACCCTTTCTAGTATTTTACCCTCCGGTTTAATTTGAATAATTCTGCGATTATCATTGTCTCTCTTTCTTCTGTATTTATTTGCATATTTATTTCCACGGTTCTTTTTGACATATTGTGACGTTATGTTGCAATTTTCTGATGTCGTCCGCGAACTTTAATTCGTCTATTGTTATCGTTTTCATTCTCCATGATCATGTTGCCATATTTTTTGATTTCTCAATTTCTTCTCTTTATAGCAGCATCTAGAATTATTGAAAATAAAAGAGGGATCAGTACGCACCCTTGTTTTAGGCCCACATTTTTTTTCTATTCAGCGGATATGATCTGTAATTAGTGCAATCTTTGTTGGCTCCCTTTTAAAGCGATGGCATTGTAATTCCTGTCTTTGGCTTCGATTTTCTCTTAAAATCTCATTCATCAAATCGCGGAATTTTCTTTTCACCCTTTTCCTCGCGTATTTCACCATTTGTCCAGTAATTTCATCGTGACTTGGTGCTTTACCTAGTTTTATCTTATTGTTATCTGCCATGATTTCTTCTAATGTTATTGGTTGTAGGGTGTTTCGTCCCAGCCTCCTTCTTGTACTTCGTCTTCCTGATTTTGCTGTTCATGTTTTGGGTCCGTTAGTTTCATGGAGTATTGTTTCCATCGCTCCATTATATATTCTTTCTTGCTTTAGAATTTTCCTCCTTTTATCTTTTATATTGCTTAGTTGTGAGGTTTTCTTCCTTTTCCGCTGTTTTAATGTTTGCTTCTCCAAGTAGTTTTCATTCATTTTTTGTCCGAACTCTTCCCGAGCTAACACTTGCTATAGGTAAATATCACGATACGCTCCTACTTTCGTCTATAGACTATTATAATCTTATACAAGCAGCCACAGTTGGTTGCTTACTTATTCTTGAAGCTACTAAAATAGTTTGTCTCTAAGGCAAGCTTGGGGCTTAGTTGGTAGCTCATATTGTCCGAATTGTCTCGTTATGATGGCGATCACTAGGAGAGACACCCAGGGCCAGACAAATAACCTGATTTGTTGTGAAAAACTGAAAGCGCCAGCGCGTTTGATCTTGGTGATGACCATCTTGCAGATACACCATATGGGATGTCCGAGTCTTCGTCTGATGGGTTGCTATGCAGGTTTAAGTTTACGAGAGGACTGAATGTGGGCGTTACCAATTATCAAGTTGTTTTATGCGTCAAAGTACAGTAGACGTGGTCATGTCATTACTCTCGCCAAGATCAAATTTGTCTACATCAATGTAGACATTTTAGTCTCACGGCAGAATGACCAACTTAGTCTACTATGTTGACTGTAGTCGTATCCAGCGTTTGTTGGAGCTGGCTATGGAAGTGGACCTTTGCGGCATCCAGGCTTGTATGTGCATGTGCATAGCACATATGTCTTAGCCGTGAATCTGCACCCAGCACGAATTTCAAATGATTTATGGAAAATCCATCGTGGGAAAATGCATCGTCGGAGAAAACAAATTTAACCCAACCCAACCCAACTCAATCCAACCCAATCCACCCAGCTAAATCCACCCCAATAACAATTTTAACTGTCCACGATGAGTTGTTCGGACACCATTTGAAATTATGAATTATCAATAGGGATGCTATAAACTTTGAAGCTTGCCCTCCGTTTGAAAAATTGTACTGTCAGAGCTGCGGGAAAGAAGAGTTTTGAAAATTCCAGCTGTCGCCGTACGAATTGGTATTCATGAATACGCCATATAGCCCCATATCAATAAGAACAATACCACCTCAACTGCGATACTGTAATAGCTATCACGTAAAATGGTCTGCAGTGGTCTACATATCTTCACCGTTAATTAAACAAACCTGCAGTGGTCCGCACTTAATATTTAACTTATATTTCATTTTACGAAAGAACTTTTCAAATAAAAGTTTGTTGCCATTTCTATTACTTTAGATAAACGATAAATGTAACCTAACCAAAACGACAAGAGTCAAATATGTCCCTCAATAAACAAGGACTAACTCACCAAATACCATAGTTATCAAACAAACAAAGGAGTCGACAAGACACCTCGGCTGAAAATATGTTCCGCGACAAAATTAACGAACCGAACAAATCCGTTTTAATAAAACGCGGGTGTTATACGTAGCATAATGTAAAAGTGATCTTAACAATATTACATGCAAAAATGGACCACTGCACTTTTGTGTTTCTAGCACCTACAACATAATGCGTTTAATTATAAATGAAATTTTGCAGCCTACGCTCGCAAAAATCTACAATTTATGTCTCAGCCAGCTGTGTCGTAGCGTTCATAGTTTATATCGTTATTTACAGTTGCAATCGCTAAGCAGTCGTGCCATAATTTTGACACATAAAGATAAGAACAAAACACAACTGTAATAACAGCGAGTGTAGAAGGCACGCGATACACAGGAACAATTAAATATTTATCCGCCTAATCCATTAAGCAGATATGGAAACGTTGACCTCCATCGGAGACGCGAAAAGAAAAGTAAAAAATACCGCGGTCTTTTTTTGCGATTGCGGAGAGAAACAATTTCCATAAACTACGAAAGTAGGTTGTTAAGCAAGTGAATTATTTCGTTTACAAATCAAAAGCAACGACATGCAATTTATAGGAATATTTAAACACGTAGGCAATTTTTGATTTTATCTCTGTCAGAGTTAATAATTTATCGCGCGGTTTTATTAAAATTCCGTTGTAGGTGGTTGCGGACGCTTAATAAAGTCGATGAATAATAAATTATGCAATCGATTAACTGCAACGTGAAGAAATTTATTTTCGATAAGGAAACTAGTTTGGTACATTCTCTTGGGGGAAAAAAACAACGAATTATCTAAATGTTAATATAATTCAAATTTTTACATCCATTGATTTATTATAAAAAATAATATTTAGATCAACAATATTTAGTTCCAATTTCACACAAAAACGATTTACATTTATATTAGTTGGTTTGAGATAAATCATTATTTATTACAGTTATTTATTGTGAATAAATTTAATAATTTCAATACAATGACACTGGCTGAACAATGCTAGCAATCAATCTGTAATTGCAACATGATCAATGAATCCCGATTCATGTCTAAAAGTATTGACGTTTAACCTATTCATATATGAATTTAATTAAAAACTTATTTAGAGTTTTATGTATTTATAGTCTTCTCATTAGATCGTAACTGAGCATCACGAATCATTAAGGAGTATAAATAAGCAAAACAAATTGGTTGCATCAATGCATTTTGAACAATAATATAAAAAGTATTTCGAAATAACAATATATTCTTTACAATTTTTTTGCATCTATGCTTTTGTAAGTACAAACAAAGGACGGAGCAACAATCACAGACAACGCACGTTAATTAAAAGCTAAATAATTACCAATGCGCAAGAATTGATCTATTCAAATAAAAGTAATTTTAATTAAGAAAGTTGCAACTATATATCGCGATTGAAAGGCCAATTTTACAATTAATTGTGTTTACTGCCATCTTTTCAATCCAATAGGCGCGAAATAATTATCACGTGTTACAATAATAAACGTCTAGCTAAGAATACTCAGATGGTTGTAAATTGTCATGGATTTCGGACGTAAAATCCGGCTTCATGGGTCGAGTTTACATTTTAATTATCGCCGACTTCGCAGTGACTATAAACATCGACGTACGCAGTCTATATATAGAAAATTGCTATGTAACATTTATATGGAATGCGAAAGATAGTTATGCTTTAAATGTTTTTTTCTTAATATGCAATCCTGTTTACTTTTACATGCGATTAGTAATCTAGCTCCGACTACAAACATGCGGCATTGTTGGCGCCAGTTGTTGTAAATATCTTTTTATTATTAATGTTCGTTGTTGATGTGCATTGCATATTAAAGACTCATTTAAATGTTTTTATTGAGTATTGTCGAAATGATATTTCCATGTACGATACGTACATGACTTCCATAGGTGATATATTTTTGCATATCGTGGGTCACTTATATTTTAGGAAATTGTTAAAGAACTTTACAAACTTCACCTTGAATACAGTCATCTTCCTTTCGAAAACTTTTGCTCTCGGTAAAAAAAAGGTGGGCGCTCTCTCATCATGAATCATTATTTATTGAACAGGTGTAGCGCATATTTCCAAATATGCGTTAAAGACGTCCGCTTTGTCAGAACGCGTAGGATCATACTTTGTATTATTTTTCTCATACACGAGTCATCGAATGTCGAATGTGAACGACGCCGAGGAGAAAATATTTATAAGGTCGTTAATCTTATCTCAGAGCTGTTTACTATGTTTTAATTAGTTGGAGCTATTAAATAATTAACTGTAAAATACGGTAGCGCATAAATTATTGATTCTCGCGATTTATTAAAATGTACGGAGCATTAGCATTTTAGACGTTCATTAGGTAGGCACGATCTAATTGTGAGAACTGCGAAAAAAGTTACTTACTTTAAATTAAAATTAGAAAAATTGTTTTCATCGTGGACAGTTAAGATAATTTCCTGTCGTTACGCAATTGTAATTCCTTGTAAATCGTTGTGCTCATTATTGTTATTATTATTATGAAATAATAGAAATATTGAAGCCGAGAATCTTTAGATTAACAAGATCAAATGTACCTGAATGTAAATAAAATATAAATAAATAAATTACGAACATTATCATATTAGAATTTTTTATAAATTATACATAAAACATAAATCGCAGTTAATTGTCATTAAAAACATGCAATTATCATGAAAACTAGATAACAGCCATTAAATAATCACTAATAAAGGTTTTCTACCTCAAATTATTTTATTTTAAAACAACGTATATTTTTCCAAACCTTGCGTTTTAAGCCGATTAACATAATTAGGTATTTTATGTCATCATCAAGTTGTCTAATTTCTTAATTTATTATGTTGTTAAAATTTATGTTAAACTTGACGCAGTTGAGATAAAAATATATCTTTGTTTTAGTAGAAAGTTTTATGTGAAAGCTTAACGTTAGAGGCAATAGAGTTAACTCTATTATTAAGAATGCTTAATAGAATCGATAGCACGTTTGATGCTGGATGCAAATTTTTAACACATTTTCCTAAGATACAAAATTTGTTATGTTCACGTGTTTCACGTTGATTATGGAAATTTGTTTAGGATTATTTATTAATTGTGAATTATGTAATGCATTTATCGGCATAGTAGTAGCGAATAATGTGGGTTTATTCTAGAACTGGTGCGTCAATCACAAGTTCGCCTATCTTGATCCAAAATGTGCTTGTTTTCCGTAGAACGTTCAGATTGAAAGTACATTATATATAGTTAATAATATTTATTTTGATCGTACGAAAGATTTATTTCCAAGTCTAGTGTTAGATAATAATATCTTTGAAGTCTAGTCAATAACTTGCATATATGTACATATACTTAATATATAAGCAAAACAGGCGAATTGTAATGAAATAAATGTTTCAGTTGATTTCGTAATTATGTGAAAAAATGTCGTGGACGCGTAGTGTAGAAAAAATAAACACACCGACCATAAACACGAGGTAGAATTTCTGGAACCATGTGAAACACGCAATCATGTAAATCTAATTTAAAACAGGTAGGCATTTTAATGGGATCTACACGGCTACTAAACTCAAAGTTATTTACAAAGGAAAAATTCGAAAGAATCCGTCCAAGTTTCTTTATTTATGCCGTCGGGCGCTTCACAAACACGAGCTTGCGCGTTAATTTCGAAAGATATCCAGTTACCGTCAGCATCGCCTCGCGTCGACTTGGAACTTAGATAAGGAGGACGGTAAATATCCTTCGCTGCGGCGTCTGGTCCGTTCTTGCGCGCTAGCGCGACCGTCGCCGCGGTGACCATATATGGTCGAAACTAGTACGCGTTGCTGCAGCCAGGGGCTGTCAAAGACCCAGACTCTTCGGCTGGCGCACGCTGACTCATGCCGAGAGGTCAGTAAAAGGTGGGAGACGCGCTTCAATTGTTTTGGTCATTTTGGCGATTAATCTCGACGGAAAATGTTTCCTGTTTTCGCGTTTTTGTGAAATCGAATTGGTCTAGTTTCGATCGGCAAAAACGCGAAATCACTCTCAAAGCGCAATTTTATGTAAGTAGATCTTACATATTTGTCGCTTAATTGAACGACAATTAAATGTTTTCATTATTGGCTTGGTTTACATCTTGCCTTTAAATGACATTAATCATATGGCAATCGTATATTGTTACACACATATGTCATTAATATTTAAGCCTGACACTTTGGGCGCCAATTATTATGATATTCTACAGCAATAACAAATTGGGTGTCAAATGTCATGATTATGGACGATTTTTAAAAGGTGTCGCAAGTTGAGATAAGGAATTCTTTAAATAATAATCTTTAAATGACTTACTTGATGTTGAAAGATGAAGAATTGCGGTTAAATAATTTATTGTGAATTGAAGACAAGGGAATATTACATTAATTATAATTATCAACAAAAATTCTGACATTCCTCTTGTAAATGGAGTAAATATGTTAAAGATTTCATTTAAAAGAATTAAACAAAATGATGATATATGGTCAAAAGCGGGTTTTGTGACATTCGGTTTGACGCTTAGAAATGTTCTACGTTATATTTTGAGGAAGGGATGAGTGGAAACATTAGTGGTTAGAGTGCGAAGAGGTGTAATAGAGCAAGGCGCAGAAAGGGATAGGAAGATAATGGAGGAAGGTGTTGGGACAGAAGAGCAGGGGGTGGGAGTCACTGGAGAAATTAAACAAGAAGAGATAACAGGGGAGGAAAAGGAGGACGAGGGCAATTAATGAAAATCTGAATGTTACACGCTGTGGGGAATAGAAGAGAGAGGTGGTCGGAGAGGAGTGAAGGAGAGGGACGGAGACAAAATGCAGAAAGGAAAGAGGAAGAAACATGGAAGGGAACCAGGAAAAATCACGTATATAGACAAGAGGGAAAGGGAAAGAAAATTTGAAGAATAAATAGTTTGTTATGTACAAATATACCAATACAGGTTTTTTTTATATTTGTTGTTTATTTCTTCGATAGTAATTATGAGAATTCACGGATTTAGTATCATAACGTGCCTTCAAATTGTCTATAACTTACAATACAGATAAACATCGTGAGCTTGCCAGTCAAGTTTCAGCAATATTAATGCTTTGATATTCCGAAGGGTATTATTGAATTTATTCGATTCAATTCAAATTAAAGTTTGGGAGCTAGGTTTAAGGAGAAGTGATCAAAAATCAGTTTAAAACATTAGAGAGATATGTGACCATATGTGATCGTGTACATTATTCCATTATCATTGATAAATAGGATAAATCATTTGTATGCATAAAATAAATAAACCTACTGTATTATGAGTCGGTCCATATTTTTTCTTCGACGCACATTGTACAAGTTCCGACGGTAAACGAAACCGAAACAAAGAGGAAGCCAGATATGCCAAAATAGTATTCGAAATTCAATTAAAAATTTAAATATAATTGTGGGTTTAAGTGTGTTTTGTCATAGAACTAATTAATTATAAACAAGTTTTTCATCTTTTCTCAACAAATTAAATAAATTAAAAATAAACTCTCTCATAACCTTTGGCATTCTTATGTGTATCTTGGGCACGGGAATCAACCGTAAATTCGAATAAATGAAAGAAGGTTATCAAGGTTGGATTGGGTTGGGTTGGGTTGAGTTGGGTTGGGTTGGGTGAAAGTTATTAAAGTCAAAAAGATTTCTAAAGTGAAATTAGAATGTTGTTCTATTGTTGACTACATTGATGACAGCAAGTGCTAAGTTTTGGGGGAACATGGGTGAAAATTGAAACAGCGTCATAGGAATCTGCATCTGGAAATTATATTTTTAAGTTACAACTAATCTAAACGAATCTTTGACATTATAACTAGTACGTACAGCTAACGCAAGTGTCAAAATTGGTGTCCAGATGGCTGGACAATTTGTAAGTCGACGAATCTACAAATGGTCACAATAGGTTTTAATGGATAGTTGATTTTATGGACCACATATCGTTGAAGGTGTAGAATTGTTCATAGTGAGATATTTGTATAATTCTTCAGGGATAGAAAATTCTTGACATCATCTGGAAAGTGCACGTTGGACACGTTGACGAACCACCGGTTACCAACAGACCGAAATGATACTTCAACTTAACTGAACATTATACTGATATGGCAAGTATACGAGACTCGAGTTTGGAGCTTAGTGCGTACACTGCAGTGTAAGTTCACGGCAAGTCCTGTAATTGGACATGTGACAAGAGACATTGGTATTAGTGTATTTCCCTGTTGAAAAAATGTGTCTAAAGACGAAGAAGAAGTTCAGGGTGTAGTGGGGAGAGACGTCAGAAGCATTTGCAGGCACGTAAGATTCCTTAGTGCAAGGACTATTTTATATTCTACCATGTAATGTAATAATTAACTCCCTACACTATTAATCATGTAAGAATATATTTACAAAATTCTACAGAATTATTTTACAAATGATGGTACACAATTGCACTCTGCTGGTACATATATGAACCAACCGCCCCTGCAAAAACAAAACAAACGCATTTATAGTACATTAACAATTTTCATATTTTTCTTATTCTTGTGAATAATATTGGTATTCAGAGATAAAAGTGTTAAAGCACATGTTTAGATAGATAGATATTACTCGTTATTATACCACATGTTCATTCCACATGAAATAAAATTGCAACTCGGCCGCCTTTCAATTAACGATTTGTCCTGAAATTTTGAACGTTACCCCTCGCAATATGACGCGGCCCTTAATTGTCGCGCCTACAACAGCGGCGTTGCCACGTAATTGAGTTATTCTCTGCGGCAAACAAGTAGTTTATTCGGCCGAAAACACGCACGAGAAAATGACAATGTATCCGAAACGACCGAACACGGCCAAATTTGCATACGCCGCAAGTTTCGATCGGCCATTGCAAGCGTCGGGGTTAGTAACCGCGTCGCTCGCACGCAACCGAGTTGGCCAACTGTCACGGAGTTTAAAAATAGCCCGTTCGACAATTTGGATTAAGGACATATTGTATCGGCGGTTGCGAATATGTCGTACGTCTTTTCGATATTTATTTTCGTGCGCTTGCGGACGATGTGTTTATTGTATTTGCCGGGATCCACGCATAAAGAAAAAATAACCGGATTACATCCTCGTGTGATTTATTTACGCGCAAATGCAATTATTTTAATGAGTGTGTTTGCTTGGATTTGTTCAACGGCATATGCCGTCTAAAGTATCTGCGTATGTTGGTTGGTGTTTTAGGTAGATGTTTATTCGGACTAAGTTAACAACAATAATTGAGTAATTGCAGTTGGTAACTTTTAAATTTTACCATCAAAGCAACTCACTTGGTACTTTAGATATTTGGTAAAAGTTATCATAGTACTAATTATATTCATAGGAAAAGCAACGGGCGCTAGCCGCATATGTTGATCTGAAGAATTTGGATATTAGTATACGCCATTTTGATATGCGTTTGCAGTATAACGTATTATATATTACGTTATATAAATTCTCGTTTATTAACCACTAGACGTGGCGATTAATTGAGTTATTTGTATTTATTTTCTTGAATTAAGTAGCCTCAGGTAATAAGAATGCTTTGTAACTTGCCTTTAACTTAAATGTTTTTTGCGTCGATAATGTTTGTTCATTTAGTGCCTTCATTCTGTCATTGTTCGTTGTATGGATAGGCCATTGACTTGGGGAGAAATAGTTATGTGAAAATGAATGCAAGCGAAATGGAACCAAAATATACGCAGCGGAGACAAAATACCGAATTTTTGCAGAGGAGATGTCTGTAATATTAACGAAAAATTGTTACAAAAATATAAGTGAGCTAGTGAATCATAAAATCACAAACAATGGAAAAATAACAATCCAGCCATTAAAAATATCACGATCCCTAAAATTCAATTTAGGAGACCGAGTGATGGCGAACATTAAGACTTGTATTACGTGGATGAGAAGAGTCGTGGATAGAGTAGGAAGGAGAGAAGATCCTGGAACAACAGTAAATTACTCGACCACTTGACGGAAATACATGGCGCGATTGCCACATTCATTTAAAGGTTATAACAGAAGAAATTTGCGTCGTAGTCTCTCAGACGACGCAGTACCAACGACGGTTTGTTTCTTGCAATTGGCAGATTTTGCAAAATATGGCCGGATAATAAAAAAGTTTGTGTTCCGGATACACAAGAAGAAGCCAACAGATACGATCTGATTCTGTAAAAACCTAAGACTTGCCACTGCGAAAAAAGCATAAAATAACGAAATATTTGCAACGTACTTATCTTGATAGTAGATTCGATGTAGAACCGATGATGCTCTCATCGTCAGCATTAACCGACAGTGCACTTAATTATATATAAAACGACATTGACTACATTGTTTATTACACTTCTATCATGGGCTACGGTAATCCAAATGGCAACAATTTGTCAAAGTGAGTAATGAATGAAAATCAAAAAAATAATATAAACAGAGCTAGTGAAAGTCACTGCCAAATTTGGTAAACTGCAAAACGATATGCTGACGTTTCCGCAGCCTGATTAATTGCAAATTTCCATTTACTAACTAATTAAACGTGACCGATAGTTCCCGCAAATAAATGGCAATGCATATTAGCAATTCTAGATGTACTGATAAAATGCACAGAATCGCAATGTATAAATTATCGCAAACACAAATTACTATTCTACACAAATATTAGTAATTTTTGAATGTTAGATATTTCAAATACGATCACGATCAGACATTAAAAAATAATTGTTGATTTATTGCAGATGTGAGGGGATATTTTACGTTAGATTTGAGGCTACCTGTTACCTAAATTTAAATTTTAAAAATTTTGAAACAATAAAAAATGTTGATGGGTGAAATTTATTACATTTTATTACGAAATCTCTAAATACGTCAGATTCAAGATTTACTGTTCTTTGTCCTTTAAGTTATTATATTTAGATTCGATTGACTTGATTCTCAAGTCAGTCCGTGTAAACCTTCTATACTGATTTTTTTTCTCGCATTTCTCGGTAAGAGAAATGCGAGAAAAGGGGTCCATTTAATTGGAATTTAAAATATAAATATGAATTAGTGGTGGTAAAACTAAAGAAACAAACAAATTGCTGTTTATTGTATTAATCAGTGTTAGTGTACTTATTAACTTACTTGCTACGTTCTTCTTAACCTTCGAATAGCATTTCAAAATTCTTATATTTCTACAAGATTATTAACATGCAACTTGTACGATGACAGGCACCTTTAGACAGAAATCTGGTTTTAGTTTTTTGCTGCATCAAAATCATTATAAATTTTTGGCCATATTTATTACAATCATTAGCTGCACTCCCCAACGCAAGTTAAGACTTTACCACAACTTGGATAACTCGGTCAACTAACCGATAAATAATTGGTCCTTTAAGAAATAGTGCCATCTTATTTAAAACTTCTTTAGTCAATTCAATTAAACTTCACATAGTACCTGTGACATTTCATCAACACAAGTAATACATATTCCAGTGATCTATAAGATATACATCGATTTTATATGTAATTGGTATACAACGATGTGCTCGTTCTTTTCTGATCTTCTTAGCTATCTCAAAATATGGACGTAATATTAAATAAGTCTCTTTGCGTAAACGAAAAAAATGTTTCCAAACATAAATTTAAGCTTACAGACAGATAATCCAATTCCGCGTGCTTTAGTCAAATGATTGTAGCAGCTATATTTCGTCCTGAATGCTGGCACAAGTAGAGTGAAGAAGCTATTTATTTATCAAACATTGGTTATAATATTAGAAGTGATAATTTTTGGCCGCGTTTCAAAAACAGGTGTGCGTTGGCTCGGCGCACTAATGATTAGAATAAAGACACAAGGGCACATACGGGTGTGGGCTAAAACCATTAGAACCTCGGCAAAACAAATTTTCTTATTATTAATAATACATGACTAACCAAATATTTGTTTGAATATAACACAGAAGAAACCCACATTAATGGATTCCTTATTTTTCGACATTGATCGTCACGTAAACAAAATTCATGTCGTTGATTGTTAGTGTAAATCAATATTTTTAGATGCAATCAAAAATATTAACTACTAAATCTTATGAACCTACGCGTAAATATTTGCTTTCCGCTAGTTAGTGGAAGAAAAAATCCGATGCGGGAAGCGATCGATCATTGCCTTTGTTGGCTTCAGGTCCTTGAATCAATTGGCCTGAACTCGAAGTGCATTGGAAAAGAACGTGTGCCGTCAAAAGTTTCTTCAAGCATTATATAGTGGCTCTACCTGCCGGGTAGGGATTCGAAACAATATACATGAAGAGTTTTCAATCACACCGGAGTCTAGATTATGATTGATGCGATCATGTGAATAGTTTTCGGACGACACGTATGATGACCTCTTGACACATTTACTTTTTGTCGTCGACAGCACCATATTCGCCCATCCTGGCACAGAAGCAAAGCATATTCTCTACAATCGTACAATCGTACGTTCTAAATCAATGAGATAAGACCACATTTTTTGAACAATTGATACACATCAAGGGAACCATGTACAAACGCTCAAATACCTGTGATCTTTGGTGCAAGAGGCTAGCATCGTCCACCGAGATCTACAGTAATATCGGCCAGGCAATAATGGATTTCACGTCGTTCAAGTGGTCCTTGAAGAAGGCAAACATCGCCATGATGACCAAAGTTCATCTGTTTCGAGCGGGTGGGAAAGATGAACGCTGCTCAAATCGGACATAAATAAGCTCAATCTTCTAAATGCGATATCTGAGACATATTTTGGGTGTATCACTCCAAGATCTCATCCAAATCGAGACAATTCGAGCAAGGTGCGATCAATAGCTAACACTCGAAGAGAGAATTTAAAAACGGAGACTATAATAGTTCGCAGTTATTTGCAGCAGTCTGCAAATAATCACAAAAGCTCCCATGTCGGTACTGACCGGTGGATACAAAGAGCAGAGCCGACGAGGGCGTATCAAAAGCACATCGACGAGAACTTCATGAAACTACGACTTACTTTTTGTTGTTATTAATCATGCTTTCTAAAGTGTTATGCTTGTTGTATTTGTTATGTTTATAAACTTTTTGAAGTTGTTTCGCCAGTTTTGTTGGATTTGCAATAGATGTCACTGTGACATATTGTGTGTTATTTTGTGTGTCATGTGTTTTTGTAAACTATGATTTTAACAATTTTTGAAACTGTGTTCATTTCTTTACCGTACCCGTTGACAGAAGGTATTTATTTGACGATGCTGATTTCTTTATTAAAATCTGATTCTGACAAAGGTATTTTCAACGCCCTGCGTATCATAGAATAGTATGCTGCTAGTTTATGTGAATACGGGTGCATTGAGGAACTATGTATCGTTGAATCTGTGTGGGACAGGAACAGAATTTTGGACAAGAACAAAAGAACATAAAAGAAGGTTTTTGAGAAACAAGATTCTTCTAAGGCAAACCACCTACGAAAAGAAAACCACCACTTCAGGGATATCTCTGATGTGATACTTCACATATGCGACAAGGGGAAAAGACTAACACTATTGTAGTCATGGGAAATAAACAGATTCAAAAAAATGGTTGAATAATTCCTTATTACTAAATATTTTATGTAATAGCATGATTATTATATATTTTATGGATGTATATTTATATTTATATGTGTATATAATAAAAAAAATACAGTTCAAGAAGTTTTATTAACTAAGCATTGAATCCGTTATCATGGACGAATGTATCCAACTTTTGAAAGAAATAAATTATCTTAGTAGGTCTAATGTTCTAAAATTTAAAAAGCATTAAATTATCGTTCACTGAACATCAATAATTGAACATTTTTGCAAATGTCCCAACAGAAGTGGGTCGCGTACGTACCTACACTTTGTTATTTATGTCCCTGATATTATTTATAATTATTTTGGAATTGAATTGAGTATATGATTAAATATACTTCAGTGCTAAAAATATAAGATTACTAATGTAAAGGTTATTGCAGTGCAAAGATTAACAACGTTAAGTAAATATGTTTGGTTTTCAGAAATATGTCGCATAAAATTATTTGTAAGTGTGAAACAGAAAGTAGCTAAAAGTGCTCACTAATAGTTAATAAATTAAAATTAGTAAAAATTTCTTCTGAAGCATACGATTCAATTTATTTATTTAAATAAAACATGAGACCGCCCGAGCAGGGACTTGAACCCTGGACCCTTGGATTAAAAGTCCAATGCTCTACCGACTGAGCTACCCGGGCATGTCCTTGTTTTTTGTTGCTAATATCAAAATCGGTTCGTTTGTTAATATGGGCCCTACTAGATGGTAATTCCCCTGATTGGAATCAAAATTTATATCATTAACATAGATTAAATGTTTGGTACATACGATAAATGATTTAATTGAAATACAATTAATGATTAAAAAATATGAATCTTTGTCTACATCCAGTAAAGCTTCAATATACGACAAAGATATCTGTTTGGAGTGACAGGGAAAGTGGACTGAAGAAAAAGGATATGTATAAAATAAATAACAAATATTTTAAACATAAAATGACATTATTGGAGGCCGAAGGGGATAATGTTATGTATTTATAGGGAGGGCGATACATCACTGAGATAATCGCATCAGGCGATCCTCCCCAGCAAGGATTTATCCCGGCTGCGTCGGCGCACGCTCTTCACTTTCGTAAAACATTTTTACCTGAGCATTAAGTAATCGACGTCACGATGTAAATCCTATTACCCTGTTATCAATTGCACCCTTATTCGCATTAGAGGGATACTTTCAGGGACATTTGATTTACATTTAAATTTTGTCATCATGTTTAAAATTTTAATTCGACATTGGTTAATGTCGAAGCCGGGCGATTTCAGTTCCGATACATATCACCGTGATTTAAATTGAACAACCCCGGTACAACAAGTAATATAAATAACTTCGCAAATAACCATTAATACATTCGCGAGCCTCGAGATAAGCAAAATTGGATTCGCGAAGGAATTAGGAACACAGCGCATACGGAATAAAACCAATTCGACATCGGGAGATGTAATTTGTCGTTATTCGTGTATAAGAGTTGTTATTAACTCCCACTTTTCATTAACCTTTGGTCCGACATTATCACCTCGCTCTCGCGAAGGGTGATGCGCACTCGGCCCACAATGCGCACCGGTAAAAATAAACCCGTTTTTGTTTGCCGCGAACACACTCGCGAAGGAGAAGAAGGAGAGGAAGAGAAACATGACGATGGTGAACCGCACGGCAGACACACCAAATGCATGTTTATAGATTCGATCCGCCCATCGGCCGCATTGGAGTCACGATTCGATTCTTCCGGAGTTTCGAAGCGCCCATTGGTTTGTTTATCATCACATACTATCGTGATAATCATGTTTCATTACTGCTATTATGTTGCATGTAATTTTTCGTTCCGAACGGCGCATTGTGCACGATCGAATGAACGCTCGCCGCATTGACACACTTCGGGCGAACGTTTCCTACCAGAACGCTGTTGCCAACCTGTCGCGATAGAAAATAGGATGTATAATTGACGCAAGGTGTACTGCTGCTTTGTGGGCAAACTAGTGGCATAGCCAGAGTAGGAATAGAAGGTGATACATTGTATCTTCTGGCGTCGAAATAGGATTGCGTTTTCTTGGTAACACTGTGATGTACCGTTTACTTCTTTTATTCCATGTCGTATAGAGTCCATGTCCACTTGTTAAATTAGATGTATTATACAATGCCTTTAATTCAAACGATTTTTTCATACGTTGATTTCTTTTAGACACACACAGACAATTTGAATGTTTCCAATGATGGCCATTTTAAACATAAAGAATTCCGTGCACTCTTTAAGCGAGTCGTAAAGATTTTCTGATCTATACTCTCTTGTTAATAAACTACGTGCCAAAAAATTGCAACACTTCGAAAGAGTTGAGTCACAAAGCTGACATTTTTACTCGCTCGTCACGGAATCGTCGCCTTACAATTACCTGTCGATCATTTTGCCACAAACAGAACCGGGATTCGTCGCTAAACATGGATGTGACCCGATTCCTTGATTCAACGTTGTCTTCTTTGGCACCATAAAAGTCTGGCCGTTTTGTGATGTTGCGTCAAAGGAAGACGTCATAAAGGTCGCTGTGAGAGGAGACTAACAGATGAAATTGGTCGGTACACAGTTCTACGCGACACTATCTGCCTCATATCTCTCATCCGGTCATCACCAATTGCAGTCGATAAACGAAATCTGTCTCTGACTCATTTGTCTAAGGCTAAATTTTCAATCGTCACATCCATCACTATTTAGAAAACTAGATCCATTCGCTCGCATTATGTCAATCTTCAAGGTCTTAAAACGTTACAGATGGTGCAACTGAACAACTGAAAATTCTTACCAGACGTATAGAACGAAATTATGAGATATCACGAAATTTTGTGTGGCGAGCAGTGCATCATGAAATGCTGCACTCTTATCATCGACAAAATGTATAAGCATTGCATTCTGGAGATGATCAACAGCGATTACATTGTGGTCACTGGATTTTGCAACAACATACCAAAAATAACAATTTATTTTAAAAATTCTATGGTCAGATGAATCAAATTTTTCAAGAGATGATAATAGCAATTTCCAAAATGACAATGTCTGGACAATCCACATGCGACCAAGACGCGTTTTAGTGGGTGACATATTTACAGCATTAGTTGCAAATGTATTTATTGGAAATTCAAATGCAGCGGGACTTCTTGAACATTGCATTTTTGATCCTTTTTCAGATACCAGCGGCCGATTAGTTAACAGTGTTCAGAAAGATTGGGAGAATAATTTTGGAAATGTTGTAAAACGCTAACAACAATAGACTACATGTTTGAAATAAGGTCTGCAAAGCAATTAACGATAACGATAAAAAATGATAACTGTCATTGAAATTTAACAAAAAGGGACATGCATTCAACAACAACAACAACAAAAGGAGAAATGTAATTTAACTGAATTCAATAATTATTTATAAATGGGCTTTCAATCAGTGCCACTGAAGAAAAAATTAAAAAAATGAATGCCTTAAAGAAGTCTGAAGGAAAGTATGAAATGGCGAAAAGAATATTTAAAGAAGAAAAATGGCCGAAGAACGTAAACTTATAGTAAGAATAAATTGTTACAAGCTTTAAAAAGATAATCTTCTGAACGTGCATTAGGCAGTGAACATTTGATGCAATTCTGTGGAATCAGATAATAGACAAATTCTACGAACATGATATCGAAGTGCAGAAACTTTTTATAAATTTTAAGCAAACATTCGAAATCCTAAAGCCATATGATAGTCAAAGATGCAAATAACTAATGGTAATAGAAAAGTTGATGCCGTTGGTCAAACTGATGTTTCAGAAGGAGGCAAGCATGATAAGATAAACAGCTGCACAAAAAATGTCATACAAAAATAACGAAGAAGTATAGAAAATAGTTTATCAGGGAAAAGGATGTCTGGTAGGACAAGTAGGAATGGAAGAAGAAATATATACAGATATAATAATACTACTGGTGGTTATATATTTCTATATTGTGTTTGTCACACGAGAAGAAAATAAAAAAAAATTAGAGGAAAATTACAATAATGGAATAATTGGACCAAGCGATGATCGAATATATAAAGTAATGGCAGAGACGAGTTGGGAGAATATGTAGCTCCATATCAGAAGGCAAGTTTGTTGATGGGGTAGGCAGCAATAACGTGGATCAAAGCAAGATTGTGAAGCCAGATGTAATAAAAAGGTAGGTAGGTAAGTACACACAAATGAAGATCGAGTTTAGAGATAATAGGTATTGAATGGCCATCGAGTGTGTCTGCCTGGAAGTGGGTTGGATGGATAACCATTGGAATTAGGAGTATGTGATCTGAGAGATCTGGGAAGGGTATACATGGGGGGATCCTGCTTTAGAAGGCTCAAAAAATCGCTCAAATCTATGCCTAATATATCTAAGAATATGTATAAAAAGTTATAGCAGCTAATTCGCAATATTTTGAAAGATACAGCACTAAACACAGTGAGGTGTCGAGAAAATAATATACGAACGCATGAACGCTCGGACAAACGAAGCGCGCCCCCCTTCCCGCAGACACATAACACCGAACTATGTACTGAAAAAAGTTCAATCGGTCGTTGAAACAATAATATTTTGAATTCGTAAGAGCTATAGTAGGATTATAACGAGATATTCCGTAAGTAATCGACAATTAACATTTTTCCTGATCGTAAACTTTAGAGCGCCTTTTCTCGAGTTTTCGTTTTTACGATTTTTCTAAACTGGTGGGCGTGATTGCGAGAAAACTAGACAAGCAATCAAAACGAAACAAAACTTTTCTTATCTTTAGTAGCATTCTCTTCGATTTGAACTAAAAAGATTAATGAAAAAAATTCCAAACAACTTTTTTAGCAAGTTGAAATGATTTTCTCTTCCTGCAAAGAGCACATTTATTTTCAAACCTGAGAAAAATCTTGAATTTCAAAATTTTGGTTTTTTTTAGTTCACATAGAAGAAAATATATGAGAATTACAATTTTCTTTGGTTTTTTTTTGTTTCAGACAAAAATTACGAGCTATATCTTTCCCACCGATTGTAGACTGCAATTGAAAGGTGTTGCACAAATGTGCATAAAAATCGGTTCCGTTTAAATATTTTTCTCTCGAAATATTTTTTCTTTAATGCTCAAATATGTAATAAAATGCTCTAAAAAGTTCACTAGACTTGCTCATTTTTTTCTGTCCTAAAAAAATTCCCCCAAAAACGATATTTTAAGTCCTCCTAAAGCAGGATCCCCCCCTTAACCAAATAACAACACGCCCAAAATAGCAATTTATTAAGAAAAATCTATAGTCAGATGAATCTACTACTAGTACTAGTACTAGTAGCCACCCAAACAACAAACTAAATCTGTCATGTGACATGTGTTAATAAAACAAGCTATTATTAGATTATGAAAATGTCAATTTTTCAGTCCTCCTCATTGGGGTGATCGCAATACTCGTAATCAAATTCAAAAGATCTAGATTCAGATTTACTCTAATAATTACTTTGTAAAATATATGGTTCTTACTCTTGAAAAACAGATTTTAAATCAGTTCTCGAACTATTTATTATAAGTACAATAGACATACAACATATATAATTATTATCATCGTTATTTCTACATTTGCATCATGGCCGCGACGCATTAACGTGACGCGACACATCGCTTAAGAAACACTAGTCTAAATATAAATCTCGAAGCTACTATTTCTAACAAAAACACATTTCCCTTGAAACAACTCAGAAAATATTAAAACGCGCAAGACAATCGAACAATTAAAATTAGCTCCGTGGCTGATTATTTCGAAACGCACATGAGAAAAAAACACCGGCCAGTAATATTATCCTGAAAGATTAATTACAGTCTTGACTCGACGAATGCCTTATCGAAAGCGTTTACTCAATTTCGAGTTAATTACAATAATTAATCGAACGTAATATTAACGATTAAAAGAAATAATATTTCATTAATATCCACAAATTGTAATTAACATTCCGAATTGAATCGTTTTAATTTAAATGTGGACGAAAAAAGCGAACCGAAAGAAAAATTAAATTTATCGTTCCCATTGGCCGTAATTAAGAATTTCTCGACGCGCTCGTGCACTCGCAAACGTTTCCAACCCAACATTTGATATCCCTCATTATCGGGTCTTCGAATCCAGCCTTCTCCTTGAACTGGTCGTCGTCAATGTAATCCTGTGGATTAAGACGAAATTGAATGTTGTTATAAATTGGTTTCGAGACCTCCAATGAACTTTTTTCTTAAAAGGTATAGGCCAGCTACCAAATAAAAGATGGGAACGTTTGCGAAGCATTACTACTCGTTTATTATGTGCTTACTTTGTACTTACTGAAATATTTATGTTAATATGGACAATTTATCAATTGTGTAAGATAAATTGATTCAACGTTTTTTTTTTTGTAACGGCTCGTTAATTGGTTAAACTCAAACGTAATTTGTTGGGTTTATTTCCCATCGCTTTTTATAAAACCATTACGTTAATGGCTTCAGATTATATATTTACCAAAGATAAATATTAGCGCGGCGCGCAGAGTCGACTAGAAATGTATATTGAACTCTGTAGTTTTTGCAAGGAAACAGAACTTGCAGTAAACTCAGGTGCCTTATAAGGTCGAGTGCATCACCATGTCCGGTCTGACAACCCGAGAATAAGTTTATTACACCTTGACTTTGGCTATTAATAGTTTCATATATGACATTTTTAACGGCATTGTTTACAGTTAAAGTATTAATTTATTACTAATTGTGTTACTTGGCAATAATTTCAATCAAACTCATCACAATTTTATTAGTGGTATCATTTATTTTAGTCGTACAGAACTTTTCACAAATATATACCATTATACGAACGGCGAAGAAATATTTTTATCAGTTTGAAGTGAAAGCACTGTTAGAAATTTATAACGCCTAATAATAATATACGACATTTAAGATAATGAAAGCAAGTTGTATATAATCGCGTAACGTGGACACTCGTTGGGTTGGGTTGCTCTTTGCCGGGGTGAAACGAAAAGAAAATCACCCACGAAATCGAATGACACGGCGCCATCCCGGAAGCAGGGGAGTTAACAGCATTTTGCCATAATAAAGCAGTACTAAGTGGAGTGTGGTACTACATGTGTGGGCAGATCCATTGTGAGCAAGACCACGCAAATTGTTGGGTGTTATGAATTGGGAAGGACGATAACATCCGTACATAATTAGTTCATGCGGCCCACTTGCTACTACCTTTGATAAATTTAAATGTTTTTCATGCGGGTCGAGAAATTACAATATTGCGAAATGCCAGCGTTTTGCTTTATTATCCTGCATACGTGACTTTTACTTTTCGCCACAAACAATACTCTAATACGTTGTTAAATATTACAAATATAATAATTATCATAAAAACGTAAATACCTAAAAAAAAATCGAAGCAAAAATCTAGAATAAGATACAAATGATTTTTGTATTTAATCGTAACTATGGAAGGAGAAAAATTTGAAATACCGAGTACAAAAGAATAAGAAATTGGAGAACATAACTGTGACAGAAGGAGTAGGCCGTTGGATAATCTGACCAAAGGAGGGTATAACGCAAAAAATATTCATGAAAAAATTAAGAAACAAGAAAGATTGCAAAAATAGAACAATATTTAATAGATTGAATAATATATTCACTTACATTGACACTAATGGGGTATTCCCCAATTCGAGCTCTGCAATTTTAATTTTCGAGGTTTATTGGTAATGTGCACACTGACGTTTAATATAGTTCATGGGAACGTTATAAATAGCTACGTCAACAACTAGATATAATAGAAGCCATGGAATACTACTACTTTTTATTTACAAACGACAATGTTACAAACCCCTTATACGACATTGCCTAATTATTTTAAGTTTTCAAGTCATTAGGGCTTTCCACGTTTTTGTTATCGTGTTCTTCTTCTTTTTCCTCTGGTGCTATTTCATCACTATAAGCGTTTTTATCAGAATAAGCTATGTACAAAAAGAAGTCGCTATCACGATACTCATAATATAGTGAACCGAAGGTCTCGAGCGTGTGCGGACTCTTTCTGCCGATAAAGAAGTATAGTGGAGCTTCCGGTCTCAAGAAGATTTTCTTTCGTATAACGTAGTAAAATTGCCCTATGTTCATGTCCAAGGGCACCAGGTACTTTTTGTTCTCCAGGATTTCGGCGATCTTTGCGTTCGGGGCCTTCTCGACAACTACGGGAATCCTGTCCGGGAATTGTTTCCTGGCTTTTTTGCCTTCAGCCAGCCTCTGTTCGAAAGGATATTGGTTTTTATATTGAAAGTTCATTATTCGGTTTAAAACGTGACTGATTATATTTTTGACGTAAAATAATGACATTAGTTGATAATTTGTCACTGCGAACGATACAGATTTTATGGCATCAGCGATAAAGCTTCTGGCGAAACGACATCAACGAAAATCCTGCACACTTGCATCACCCATAGCGAACACCTGGTGAATGCCAGAGAAGGTGGATTCATATTTCATTCATCTTATATATTTTTTACAAAATGTATTTTATTATCCCGTGATTTTTTATTTTATGTTAGTTTGGTTTAAATTATAAAAAAATGAGATTTTTAAGTTGCATCTGTAAGTAGTCAGTAAATAGTTCAGCTATCACTATTGGAACGACTCGTGTTGAGTGTCGGAGAGAGACTTTTCACTCAATTCGAACGATTGATCGATGAATATAATAAAAAAAAATCCAAACTAGGTGTGGAACGTATAGTTGAAAAAAAAACAAAAAAAAAATTATTGCACGATAAGTAAAACGGGGAATGAAATTACTCTACCGATACCGTGTCTTACATTTCTGAGAAACACTTTCGTTTGCTGCAAAGTAATTGACACAAATTCACGCTGTTAATTGTGAAAATGTGGGTGGCATGAACGGTGCGCTATTATTTAAATATTATAGACGACTGAAGCTTTATTTAATAGTTGTAGATCGTTACAATAGTGAAAATTATTGCTACATAATGTTAGCGAGGTCACGGTTCAATAAGTTGAACAACTTCCACTCGATTTTATTTCATTTTATCTATCGAAAAATTAATTTGCGTAATCTTCTCAGAAAAGCAACAAAACAATGAAAGAAATTAATTTGATCATTTTATTTGTTACGTATTCGTCGTGTGCAGTTGCCAAGTGAGATTTTAATGACCGGTTGCCTGGTAATGCAAAATTACGCAAATCACTACCCATATATCATCCTCTTAATTTAACATAGTAATATTCATCTAGGTTAACACCGTCGATAATTAAATAAGATGAATACATCGGACGCCTCTTTATGAACAATTGCACTGAAGGTCGATTTGGTAAGTTCGACCTGCAGCACGAGATGAAATATCGCGACGGCTCTTTCGCAATCTCGTCCTTTCAGTTTAAAACTCGCACGGTGCAAAAACACAGTTACCTTATCTCAAATTAATTGCTCGATTAGGCGTAATATTATTTGCATTAAAGATAATGCGACGATGTGGTACTTTTGAAAGTTTCATCGGTGATTTAGATATTTATTTAATTAAAAAAAAAAACTGTTTATTAACGGCCGCTGAAGAATGGGCAATCAAATATGTGTGGTCAATAAAAATCAAACGTCGTGAATGGAATTTTGGCACAATTAAGATTCGCTCACAAGAGCGTCCACCGTTCGTTACATGTGCCGTGTTATAATTTTCCACGTGTTTTTGTGTCTCGCTGCCATTCGCGTCAGTCAGCATGGTTTGTAGCTATTTTTACGATGCGTCTCGGTATGTAGGATCCGATTCGTGGAATGGACTCTGGGTAGCTGACGGGTTCCCAGACTCTTAGTAATGCAGTTTAGAAAATAACTTCAGACAAAATTTAATATATTCGAACAGGATGCGAATGCATAAAGAGCATAAACATGCGTTTAAAATTTGATTTGTATGGAATTCAGCACTTGTTAAATATTCATAATTGTCAGGGTATTAATAAGTTTAAAAATTTCCAAAAATTACAGACAACTATTATCCAGCATATATAGAATTGACCCACAACTTTACATTCTTCGAGTACTCTCGAATCGATTATATTTGTGGATCAAAATGATAATTTTTCCAACGCCAATGAAAACGTTATCATGCAATAGGTTTAATGTACTGTTGCACATAAGAACAAAATGTTTTGCGGTATGTGTTAGGTATGACATTAATTAAATTACACCCATGTTTGTCCTTTTGGAAGATAATGAAACAAATACACAATATTATGTTACCAACGAGGAAATATTTAACATTTGAAGCTCATATTAGAAGAGTGCAAGGAAGAAGAACTCGAAGCGCAGTGTCCAAAGAATGTATTGTGGTAAACCATATTATTTCTGTGGGGCGACTTTACAGTTGCATGACGAGGATATCAATTTATCATGTGTACCAAGACCACATAGCAACATTTGTTAAATTAAAACTTATGTACAAGAGGGCTGAAGATGTTGCATACCTACCCACCTACTTTTATTTACATTTGAGGCGCCCTAAACAGTGATATCAGGATGGTGTTTTCAAATAAAATTATGGCCGAGTTGTACAAAGATCATAGATTGAGGACAATGATACAAGCAAGTGGTCCAAATGTGCAATTTGTAATGTTTTCGAAAAACAAGACTCTATGAAGGCATTCAACAAACACCATGTGAACCTACTCCGAAACGAGGGCTACTAACGTCTTCTCTTCCTAGTGTGTAATTCATCTTCTTTATTACTATTACTTGATTTAGAAAAAAATATACAGACACACGTGTCAATCAAAAACCAAGAACTGGTTGGAACTTGAATTTCCGTTGGCTGTCAGCGAGGATCATTTGTGGTGGTACGTTTTTGGTTCACGTGTGATGAACCACCATCATCGATCATGTTGATATTCACACAACAGTTATGGAACATTGATTTTGTGATTTTGGAACTCGTGAATGACATTATCGGATTTACATATTCTGCATTATCAGTTATACAAGAAGCCGGTTACCATTACCAGGTAGACCACGTTTTCTATTTAATACTTAGAATTGATTTATAACACATTATTAATTTTTTACATTACGTTCGAACTTATAATTGTTTCCTACAATTTTACTAAGCTTCCTTCTCTAAGTTTGAGTTACTAATCATTTCGATATTCTATTAGCGCCATTAATTTTATGAAATTAACCGTTTGTATCCATAATTAGCACCTCTTGACATTTCGCCTATTATTTCTTTCATCTCTTTCATGGCTTCATTAGAAATCAAATCGAAACAAATTGGGATATTTTAACGACATTGCGGTCATTTTTAGTCATATTGGAATCTGGTTTATATTCGAGTTATGAAGGTATGAAAAGATCGTGGCCGCACCGATCCACGAAAGAAATTTGCTATAGTAGTCAATGGAACAGACGGTGTGATTTACAAGCTAGTTACCAAAGATGAAACTCTTATGCAACTGTATAACAAAAATCAGTTTTCGATTAGCAAGGCAAATCTTATGCCCCTCGATGAAGATTTAGCATCTACTGACCTTTCTACAACAAGGATTCAAAGAACTGTAACTGTTAAAGGAAATTTACTTGCCAAGAAATGGCAGATTATCGTGTGATTTGTATAATCTTGAATATTTTTTAAAATATGGCATAAGAATAAATTTTCTGAGTCTGTGTATGATGTGTGGAGCTTTTTTTGCCGTAACAGAAGAACGAAACAATAAAAGAAATAGCAATTGCCTGCAAGAAATTCAACCTGTACATAATTTCAGTGGATCGAGAACTAGTTTACGACCTATTCTGAACTTGGAGTTTATACCATATTATTAAACACTAAACTTTTACAACTTGGACGTCAGTGTTTAACTGTAAAACAGTCGTAAAATTACGAATGCGATAATTTCCGTTCATGGGTGCGATGTTGGGGTCACGGTTTTTTTTTCATCGCCAACCGACGTTGCTCAATGTGCGAACTGGACGTCTATGTATGTACGAAAGTGATATTGCACTATGCGCTGGCGAAGAAAAGAATTGCCGCCCACACGTTGAGTGGTCGACTGCCAGTGTCTAGGTCACGGTTTGTTTTGCTGTTACACGATGTAAACGAATCAATAGCCAAACTGTACAGATATGTGTTATTACGTAACGCACAAGAATACATCTTTTGTTCTGCACTCCATTTATACAAAACTATGAATGAAAGGACTTGATGCACAAACTAGAAAGGAGGTTGATTAAAAATAAATTTTTTGAGGAATTTAACTAAATTAAACGTAAATAAGATTAATTCGAATAATTGACGGTACATCAAAAATGATTACGGTCAACGTTGCCACATATTGATATCACCCCCCGATGATTGTGTTTCAAAATTATTTGATTCCTTGAAGATCAAAGGATATACAAGTTTACTACGATTTTTTAGTTCTGAACCATCGTAGCACTTATTTATTTTGGCTCCTAACAACTGATACATTAGAGCAAGATGATGAATGACAATTGTTTTTTGTATTGAACCACTCCAAGTAATTAATCAATTTTCGCAGACAAAGCTACGTGTCTATTATTGATAAATTATGCCACTTATTCGAAAGACATCAAAAATTGTAACAACAAAGAGTTTAGTTACTTTCATTTATTCGTATTAAGAATCTTTGTTGACCTAAATTTTTAATACATAAATCCATATTATTTATTTAGATTAATGTCACTTTAACTTAACATGTGTACCACATACTTTAGTGTCTGTATGTGCGACAGATGTACGAATATACACGCATACGTGACTACGTCCCCAACGGTCTATAACTTCACCCTATGTATTTATACGAACAGCTTACGAGTCGGCTGCGCAAGACAAGCATACAGGCTCGCAGACCAATGTGTTTGAAGCAATGTGTAACTATTAAGCGCACTATAACATACGAGGGAAGTAACGCAGTTAACATCTGCTAGTTTTAAGACGACGAAAATGACTGATTTTGTATAATTTTTATCATCACCGCTGTGTTTGATAGCGAGAATTACATTCACATGTATCGTATGCTTGTTGAACCGTATTTAGTATTTCTTGCGAGACCATATGTAATCTCATTCAAGATGTTCCGGTTTGGAAGCTTTACCTTAAGTTGCTGCAGCTTTCTATTTCATTTATTAATTCTATTGCGTCTAGTCATTCATAATATCACATTTCATTATGAAAATGTTATGAAATGGGTTGACGTCAGCGATTCATTGATATTTTTAGTTGGAGAGTTTCACGATATAAAAGTTGCAAAGTACTGCACTGACCCCAAAAGTTCGATTTCAAATTAAATGTACTGGTACAACCGGATGCTTAAATGTTTTTCATTTTATATGAATTTTATGTTGAAAACTTTCATGCAATTTTTATCTTTTCTCAAATGCAAATAAATTATGTATGTTATTAAAAATATTTACTAATAAATCTTTACTTCTTCAAAATTGCTGCATAAATTTAAATTTTTTTAAACAGTTTCATTCAAAAGACATTTGGCTTGGAATTGCAGTTCTTTTTCTTTACCAGCACTAGCTGATTGACTTCTTCCATCTATTTGATGATCTTCGAAGGACTGTTTCTGAATTTTTATCGTTGTAAAGATCTCAAGCTCGTAGGAACAACTTCTTGTCTTGCACGAATAACATTCAGTTATTCCAGATTTATAGACATCAGACTGCTGGAGCACACACAGTCTTTGTGTTGTACATATTACACTCACAGCTAGCCGGATGTACCTGTTCCTTAATTTTTTTTTAAAACTCAAAATAAAAAATAACATTCTTTCTAAACAAAATTCGGTTATTTTCCTGAATACCCTGGGACTCAAATCCGGCATTATATGATATTTCTTTCATGAACTACGTATTTCTTCTACATCATAGTGTGCCGTGGATATAAGGGACAACAGTGATATGTAGAGGACTACTAATGGGTGACTTGACTATGTAATAAACATATCTTCTTGGGAAATTTTGTTTCATCAAAACCTGGTCTGAATTGAGAGAACAGGATATTACAAGCTCTAAAAATATTTAACGTAAATATCATGCCATTGCAAACATTCATTGAAGTCCCAGTAGGTGACGATGATTTTCGAAAGAAGATATGAACAATTTTCTTGTATGCTGAAGTTTGCAACCATTGTAAATTGCCTTAGTAGTGGTGGTAATTATGTCTAAATATATTTCTTAATATTTTTTTGCATGGACCAAACAAAGTATTTAAAATACAACCATCGTTTCTGTTCTAAAAATTGGGCCACACAAATGAAGTTGTTTCAGAATTGTTTCAGATTTTTTTATCAACAAAGGAGTCATCTCCAAGGAGCTAAATGAACTTTTCCTTAATCCATTTAGAGGCGGTTGGCAGAAATACTTGAAATTCACATAATTCGCAACTTCTTAATTTATGTACGATTTCGTAATATATTTTATATTATATTTTAGCTCACTGTGAAATTAGTCTGCATGTGATTATTACAGCAGTCATGTGATAAGACTAACACGTAAAATAAAATAAATATTCCAATTACCATACATCTTTGTGGTAAGGGGGATATTTCATTTATTTTATTTAACCATCCACAGTCTCCGATTTACTATTATAATCAACAAATTTTAAATAAAAATGATTTATGCTACATGTTAAGCTCTCCTAGAAGATAGAGACAAACACTATAAGTAATTTAAATTTTAATCATAAATTAAGATAATCGTTCATTTCATTGGTTGACATGACGCAATAGCACACGTATTCACCGGTCTTATAATCCGTATTTCCCACACAAGGGGTACTAAAATTGTTGAAAAGACTTTCGGTTAACAGGTGGGCCACACTTGGCCCTCGTGAGTTCATGACGTTGTCTGACGACTATTGTGTGTTTATTATGTCCACAAATAAAGATAACATCTCTAACCGCAGAAATTCCCACAACAGCTAGACGACTAATATTTTTTAAATTTCCCTGCGTGTGTCTCGTTTCCAGGAACATCGCCGCCTAATGGGTGTTTATATTTCGATTTCCTCCATTTGACGGTTCGTTTATCCGCATAGAAAATATTTATTTACGCTTCGTCGTAGTCCGAGGAAAAAGAAAGAAACCATTCGGGCAAAGAACAATTTGGATGGATTATTAATTGGAATCGACTTTGGTGGCATGCAGAACTGGTAAAAGGCTAATTTATTTTTAAATTATAATTAATTTTTCGACTACAGTTAGAAGTCATTCACAGTTGTGGTAAACTAACAGCTTTCAAACTGAAATTGATTACTTTGAAAAACAAGTTAATTAATCTTCGAAATGTATCTAAATAAAAACCAACTTAACATATTATTTAAAACGCCAGGTATCCCAGTTTATAGTTTATATTAGATATGCATGTTATGCACTAATTTTTCATTTACAGGATTATCATCTTTAGTGCCTTTATTAAATTTGCATATTTGCCTTTTTTAATTGAGATGACAATATTTTCAATATATCATGAATCACAGTGTACTTGCTGAAATTCACAGTTTACACCATATCAATTACACCCTTCAAGTATCCATAATACACTCGAAGAACATCTCAGTGAAATTCATAATTCAAAGAAAAATGTTGTCAATTTCTGTTTACGTCCAATACAAGGGAATAGGATAGACACGTTTTACATAATGGTCGTCTATTTCAAGCTGTATCCTATAAAATCGAAAATCGTTAACCGGACGCCATCTGCATTCTAACATTTTATGGGCGTTTGGTAATTATCAATGCTTTCTATCAACGCATATTGATTTGGTGAGAATTCTACAGGCTTGGAGCGTATGATCTTAATTGGGCGAATCACTAAATAATACAATGTCCCTGACAATAGGCGAATAAAACAAAAATAATTACAAACATACCAACAACATACTGTTTGGCATATTTGAGTTAAAATTGAGTTATCGTGAAAGAGCGTTTAATCCAAATTTATTGTATGTGTAATCTTCAAATTAAATATAAAGGAGATTTCAGTATAATTACTGGTAGAAAAAAGAAAAATAAATTAAGGCATGATGGAAATCAGGTTATTATCTCACGAGCGATGGACGAAAGAAAGAAGTTTCGAAATAATCGGTAAGCAGAGAAAACGAGAGAGAACAAGCAGGAGATTGAAGACCATAAAATGGTGTGTAAATTTTCAGGAGCAATAAAACAACAACGTGGGGAAAATGATAGAGGAAATGAAAACGATGGCAAAAATGGAGATGTATGGACAACATCAATCAATTAATCAAATTCGACACCGCCAAGGTAAAAGGATACAAGGACCACAATAAACAACGAAAATAATATTCTTATATTATTATATAATCTATAGTTATTTGGAAATAAATCTGTGACAGGCTATTGATGTGTATTTCATTTACTGTATTTGTCTGTTTCCTTATTTGCAATATTTTATGCAAAGTTCTCTTACTCATATTTTAATATTTTAAACAATAATGCACGCTACTATTGGTACGGCATTGATTGGTAAATCTAACAAGAAAAATATTAATTTAAAAGAGCTCAAATGTTTTCAGTTACATCCGGTTGATTGTAATCAAAAAATTATAGCGACAACATAGGGATATATTATTTGTGCGGCCACACAAAAAGGTCCATTCATCAGCTTATTTAAAATTTATGGCGGCACCTATTTCACGGTGAAGTACTTAAATGTTACGATACCAGTAGTTTATTAGAGGCATTGTGTAAATCAATTTTCGCATATCCATTGAATACAGTACGCCAGAACGGGATTCCTGAAATATTTCCTTACAAAGGGGTATATTATATGTCAAAAGTGTATTCTTATGCGGTTGTAAAAAATGCCGGTGAAATAACTCCGCCACAAAAAAGTCCCATTGTCATTATGATTTATTTATTTCTTTACATAAACCAATTTGAAACTGTCTTCGGGTGTACGTGAACATCACAGTTACATATTCGGCGTCGTCTTCCATTTAAAGCCTCCTCCTTAGAATAAATGATAAATGCTCCGGTGAACTTTCCATTCATTATGCATTGTTTGCAAGAAGTTCAGGATTTATTGCGTCGATTTTCAAAGAAAGTACATCATTTAGTAGGTTCGGTATTTCTTATTGCGGCGGCCCCAGTGACATTGATTAATACATTGTTCCCAATTCATTAAATTACATTTATAATGTCGACAGGGCGTTCACATTTCGAGATTTTGAAAGACGTAGGCCGCGCGAGGCAAGTGTAATTATATTATTTATTGAGTTCGGTAGGTGTGTGCGGGAATTAAAAAAAGCGAGTGAAATTCGCATTAACTTTTTTCTCTGTAAACGCACCGTAATCCGCAATAATCCCCTCTCGCATCTGAAGTTGCGGGAAAAACGGGAACGAGGCTTATATATGGAGTTATTAATGATACTTTATGCCCGCAAAGTCTCAAATGAGGCGCTTCAATCGTAAATTCGTGCATTTTGTGCATTACTTAACGTACGAATTATATTAATGCGATCAAAGGATCAAATAAATCTATCAGTTTATTTAGAACAGGGTGTATATAAAATGTCACCGTTGGCGATATTTTAATTTTATTATCTTAAAATACGACCAGTGTGAAAATAATCTCGTGTTTTAAAAAAATTTCAGAATTTATGGATATTTGTTGATCGAGCAGTGTCAGCTTCGGGAGACAGCTTAATTCTAAGAAGTCATTCAAAATTTTAGCTGCTGTTCGGGTAGCAGTTGTGACCACACCAGAAGCTGCAACAAATCGTACTCGCCGAATTTTAATCGTATGATAATAATTCATAAAATGTACATAGAATAACTTCATAGCGAATATGTTGTAATGAACATTTGTGCAACTGTGGAGGTGTATATTAATAATATATAAATGTTGTCTAAGACACTTAAATAAGAAAATATTAAAATACCGTGCGGCCCCGGTCCGCCTAAAAGTTAAGTTAACACACTTAAAAAATTGTAATGTGCAACTCATAAATCAATTATTCATTGTGTAAAGCGGAGCACGCTCACAGAATTTAAATGATTATTGATATACATGAATTAATATACAATAATTCGATAACGATGCCACATCATTATATAGATTCACCAATTCAATATAGTAACAAGAAACATCTAAACTTTTAAAATAACAACTCGAACGGGTAGATATCCTAATAGTGCACGTAGGGGATAAATATTTTTTCCAGTTAACGGGGTACTTTACATGAGCTGGACACAATCAGTACGAGATTATTGTCGTACGTAATTTCAGCCCTGAAAGAAAACAAAACCGCAGAAAAAGTATTTACATTTTATCACAAATAATATCTCCATATATTTACCAAATTGTGATTTTTTAACTTGTGTCGAACTTATGATTGCGCTACTGGTTGAGTTACTTTTTCTGTTACTGTTGAGTTCTGATAAATGACAAGTCATCAGTACGAATGTTGATGCACAACTTTCTGTTCTATTACTAACGAGTTCTGAAAAACTACTTACATGCCTTCATTCCCATTCCTGAAATGGGAAATTACTTCTAGGGATGAAGGTAGCTTTGGCCTTTGGCTTTGGCGGATTGACTGTAGCCAGGTTGAAGTGGTGGTAGGCATTTTGTTGGTCCTTTAGTTTGTTATTGTTATGCCTGAGAAAGTGGCACTTCGAAGTTGTTTCCGATACACGTACCAACTGATCATTTGAAATTACAAAACATTCCCAATGTAGAACGATTTAATTTGTACAAGTGTAGGTCGTTCGTAAAATATTCTGCAATCGACTTTTGTATGTTTTAATTTACTAGCAGAACTAACCCGGTTGGTCGGTTAATAGTCATGTCTGAATGAAATTTAGATCTACAAAGAAATCCAGTGCAATAAAGGAACTTGACCGCCATAAATTGTTTCGGCCTGCGGCAGTTGAGAGTTTAAGTATTTTGCTAGAAAACCCTGCGAATTTCTTTTAAATTATGTCTTATATACTTCAATTATATATCGACTGTGTTTCTAACTGCTTTAACCGTAACATTTGTTATATCATCAATCGATACACTTCACTTGCAGGTCAATTAAATAACGCCAGCAGTACGAAAAATAATAATTAATTAAATAATAAAATTAAAAAATATATTTTCTATAATGATAGTTTCAAAATTAAAATTCCCACTTAGATATTTTCCTTCTCTTATCCTCCCTGCTCCTTATTTCTCCTATTGCCATCCTTGCACAAACTTTGCACCGTCCCCCCTCTCTTTGTCATGCAATTCAGGCCGTTGAGGTAACGGCCTGTCGCCCATCTTCATCCCCAACCTTTCGCTCCCAGTCTCTAGTCTTACAATATAATCGTCAGTTTTCTTTTATCTGTCTTTGTTGTGCTCCTTCTAATTTTTCACAATCTCTCCAACCCCACATTTCCGTTCCATACATTAATATGCTTTTCACGCATGTGCTCCATATTTTCCTTGTTTCTTGGAAGCTCTCGAATTCTTGCAAATATGTGCTATATGTCCCTCGTTACTACTGTGGTCCTCATTATGTATTATAGGTACATGTACTTTTTCTCTTGTTCTATTTCTCCCCCTTTGGTTTCATCTATATTTCCCTCCTTCTTCCACCTCCTTTCGCAAACTTCATTATTTTGGTCTTCCTAGTATTTAATTCCAACTACCTTCTGCCCATAAACTGTTCTAATCACTTCGTCATGTCCCTAACCTCTCCATCGTTTTTTAGCAGTATCTTTCTGTTTGCTTTGCCGAGGCCACTTTCAAGTCCACAAACATAGCTTGCACTTTCAATAAGGTAGTTATAAAGATTGCCCCTCGTTCCATGCCTTTCCTGAGGTCTGCTTGTCCTTCCGGCATTACCCTCCCTTCCTTCACCTCTTGTTCTAGTCTTCCCCTATCATTCCTGTATACGATTTACATTTAGTAGCAGCACCCCTCTATAATTTTCTACCTTCTCCTTGTCTCCCTTCTTTCAAATTGGTACTATTATCGCAGTCCGCCAGCTTTCTGATATCCCTCTCGTTCATTTTCATATGTCATTTAATTCTTTAAATTCCCTACAATAACTGCCAGCTCATAAAAAAATAGAACAGGAAAAGTTTTTGCCTGTCGATTATCATTAAACTTCCTTAAATTATAGTTATAAATAATGCAGCTAGTGCAATAATACATTCAATTGGATACAAAATATGTGGAAAGTAGATATATTAGAATACTGCAAGGAATGCAGAAATAAACTATGCAAATATGTACTGCCAACATAAACAATGTGTAAGAGTACTAGTTGAAAGTGTAGTAATGAGATGAGTATGAAATATACTTTTAAGGCAAGGACAGGTTAAGCAGCAAGCCGATGTAAAAGTTTCATTCTAGTCATAACGTAACACAACTAGCAACATAACTAGCAATGTGTAGATTACTAAAATGATCAAAATTTATTTAGTAGTACATATATCCTGCCAGGGCAAGAAAAGAACAATTGGTGCAACGTATCATGTACTCCATCAGTTGTAAATTTGGTCAATCTACAGACCATCTCCTGGCAAAAAATTCTTGAAATAAACTTTCAGTTATTACGACAATATGGGGAAGTTGCCTCAAGTTGTATTAATTAAGACTTCGAAACAAACGATCGTACATCAAAAATAATCGGGTTTATTGATTATTATTATGAATTTATTTATTTAAAGAATAATATGGTTAAAGGCATAGTTGCAGAAAACGTCTTTAATAAGCAATTATTAATTAAAATTAGATGTAATTTTCTTACAGTTATTATAAGGTGCAGTCGAATAAAAAAAAAGTTTTAAATAATTTACTATGAAACACCAAATTTGTTAAGTCCAGAAGAAAAACTCATAATTATGAATGAATAAGTTTGAGGAAAAAATGACCCTGATAACTTGTTTGAAACTGAATGTAAATTTGTTTGAATATCAAAAATTAATGGCTGGCTGTCCCCATTTTGGAATTGGTTAGCTATTGAAATAGCCACTGGGTTCAGCTTACCATTAAACAACAGCGACTAATCAAAACTTGCTCTAGGCGCTGAGTTCAGGTGCTTCCTGAATAATTACGGACATTCACAAAAGAATAAGTTAAATGTGTTTCTATTAATAAATATTAATGTAACGACTTGATTCATCAAGAAGCCTTAAGAACTTAAATATAAAAATAATAATAAAAATTTCCTGCACAATGTATTGATTTGGGTGCTACCAGAAATATTTAAATAATTAAATATAAATTGTTATGCCTACGAAACTCACGATGAGTGCGTGCAAAGCAGTGCGCAATTTTCAACGTCGATCGGATGCTCGGCGAGCTTTGCTGACCTAACACAAAGGAAGCAAGCGCATTCCAATAATTAGCTCTTAATGGTGCTACCCAATTAGTTAATACAATACGAGGAGAAATCCCCTATCGAAACTAATAGCGCCGTTATCAGCGAATTCCATCGCTCTCCAAAAGTGATATTCCGACCTAACTACTAATTGGTGCCGTATCTATTTAATTAAATCGGCATTTCAGGGCGCTAATCACACATTTCGATTAAAAATAGGCTCCTTCGGATTTATGCATCGACTTTTGTGTCCCACCTTAGTGGTTTGTTCTTGTAAAAGTTTCACTACAACGATCTATGGATGAGTTGTTTTTTAGCTTAACGGAGTCATGCGGATTAACAATAATAAATATTTTCATTATTAATAAACAAGAAATGTTATTTACAATATTACCGAATTTGAAATTTTACAACCGCGACAATTATCGTTCGAGTACACATAAATACCTGTACATCCTAACGTCTCCTTACACATTGTGGTACGTACCTGAAAATAAAACCAATTGTTATTCAAATTTATACAATTATACACCAATAAAACTATGACATAATTAAAAAAATATCGTCGGCGTTCCTTAATAATTGGTCGCCTAAAACTATAATAAACGCCGAAGGATGAACGTTACTAAGTCAGACCGCCCTGTTCGTTAAAAATGACCTCGAATTTTAGTTGACCACGCGGACCGTTGCTCGACCGCATTTTTCGAATGATAAGATTTTTAGACCGACCACCCCTAGCACAAGGAACGTCCAACGATTTCGATCGCAATACGTCAGCGATATTTTATGCATTACCATAAATCAATCGCAACGAGATAACGTTGCGATACTCGTTCAATTAAAAAGCACACGGCGCAATCATGATGCATCGATAAAGTTGATGCACTTAAATGGGCACAGAAAACGAAAGATAAATGGATTGCGATTCTTAAATGTTGAAATGATGCATTTTAAGGTAAGTTGGATTATGTAATTTTTTTAAAAAACTGTAGTTAAGCATGACACTAAGAGTAATAACGAAAAAAATAGTACATTAACGCCATCTAGACGACAATGTACTCAACTTTGCGTAACACCCAGCTAGCATCGATATGCAGATGGTGTCAGTATATTCTTCTTTATAGTCTTAATGTGTTTTAAGTTTTAAATATAGTAGTTTCTAAACAAATGTAGTGCCGACCTAAAAAATTACTTTTCAGCCTAGACATGGCATATAGCAAATAAATAAATTGTAACTATACTGCAATACGATATGATAAATATCTTTGTCAGCACTAATCACATAGAAAAATATTACAAATAATAACACCCATTGCCACGTAATTATGTAAGAATGTTCGTAACATTACACGAACGAGAATACCCATTTATTTAAACTTAATCAAAATCACTTCTTTTTAATTAATCCACGCGACGTATACATCTAGTACTTGTCTCTTTGTTATTTTCAATTAACTCCGTTCGCGTTCTCTTGTCGAACCGTCGCTGTGTTCTGCGGTCTTTATACAAATGCTCTTAATTAGCATTAACGACGTTATTTCTTATAACGACGATAATTTCCTGCATGTGATGTAATGACGACTTATTTACTCCAAGTACACACCGTAACGAGACGTATTCCAGGAAAGCAAAACATCACGACGTTGGCGCGGCCGAATCGACAAAAAGACATAGGGAAATTATTAAAATTGTGGCAAGAAAATGGCATTATCAGCTCGGCGTTGCTTTGCGCCTTTTTACTCGAAATAACTCAATTGCGACGTCGAGTCGCGAACGGTGCGCGACAAAATCGCGAAGCGAAAATCCCATAATTCCATCGAGGTGTGACATACTAATTCGAAGTCGTGGAGCTATTTCTTGAAGTGCATCTAGAGTCGACTTTCTATAGTGTAACTGATGCAGACGGGAAATTGCAGCATAAAAATTGCGCGAAAACGATAACCCAGCGCTAATTCTCGGAAAACTTTATTTATAAACTCTTTGTGAATTGATCGGTCGAATAAAAATCGCGTTGTTGTTTAAAACTCGATGAGTATAAATAACTTGTTTGTAGTACGTTCGCACCTACTATCACATAGTAATCGTAGTGTTGTTGTATAATTCTGATGTAAGATATCGTTGAATGTCTGCGACATAGTAAGATTGTTATATTCATTAAAATATTGATCAACTATCAATTAATCAGAAAATGTAAATATCTGAGGATGTTCTACATCTCTCATATCATAAACATGGCCTCTTCTGACCCAGAACAGAAAAATATTGGGAAACCTACCTTCTACATTTTTCTGGTTCTGCAACATTCATACAAGTCAAATGTGGCGTAATTTACCCAGCCCACTACCCAGCCTAAGGTATTTGTTTTACGCCACCTGCCATCGTTTTAACTTTGTACGCGTACGCCATCGCCGGTCGTATTGGTAACAGTTGCTTGTACGTCATTAGTCATCTGGTGTTGCTTACCAATGTGTAGATATTTTGAAAACAATATGACGTAGCTTTATATATATGGTATCGCACTCTGTCGTCAATTGTACGGGTATTGTATCATCGTTGGTCCTCGCGATAGATTCAGTACTATTTTTTTATATTTGATTGCTTCTTGGGATTTTTCGAAGTTATTTTAAAATTTTACAATGGCTGAATGTATATCGTCATTCAACCAGCACTGTGTGATTCATCCAACAACGTGTTCGCTAATTACCCAATCTGGAGCACACGAAATAAAACTTATACCACTAGTCGTTCTATACAACTTTTATGGAAGTGCAAGAAAATTACTACTTTATAAATTTGCTTGCAATCACATACAGTTTCTGTGACGTCAGCACATACATGCAAAACGGCCAGTGTTTGTTTACGCCTTCCTACGTCAACCCACCTCTTTTATCGTGATAAATCCTCCTTCGTCTCCTTTGATTCTTTTAACTTTATTTGCGTGCTTTCTAAATCTGTTTTTAGTATTCAACATTGTGCAAAATGTATTTACATTAAATAATATTCTAAATTAGGTTTAAAAGTGAAGTTAATGAAATATTCTCGATATGCCTATCATAACATTATACAAACGAGTATGTTGTTGAAAAGATTAAATTTGCTGTGCCGTTGTGTCGTTATCAATATTTACCCGGGATACGTGTTTAATATTTTAACAAACGACCATTGTTCTATATTTTTATTGATACGTGATACTTGACGATTCGGGTTGCCACTCAATCCAGGTATATTGGTTAACGTCCTTCTCTTTTTCACCAACGCATAATCAATCAACGACACATTAATATACGATTACATATAGTATAACATTCATGAATATTAATAAATCAGTTATTTACATAACTATGCTAATTTATAAACTGATAATTGCAAAGTTAAATACACTTTAGTGCTTTTTTGATTCTAGCCATTTCATACACGTTTTAATAAACAATTAATTACGCTTGCAATTGATTTAAAAAAATTGTTCGACATAAATATAGTACATCTCGCATATCCTCATTAGTGCTTTACGTACACGACTAGTTTTATAATTGAATGAGTCGCGCAGTTCGTTGGAAATTTGTAACCGCTCATAGGGTACACTGATACGATTTTTTTTTTATCCGTAGCACTCAAACATACCCTCGCTATCAGCATGGGGTGCCATAGAAAAGCCAAGTGCCGCGAAACGAAAACACGATAAATAAACGACAACCCGTTAAAAACTCGAGTCACGTCTCTTAGAAAAAATACGAGATCACCCACAATTATACGTCGGCAAAACACACTTCACATACAAAAAAAATCCCATGAAAACAAAGGATTTTTCTATTTTTTAATTACTCGAAGTGTCATCGTGGAATATAAGTGTTGAGATTATCTTTCAGATGTAGTACGGGCAAAGAAAATTTACGAACAACAACCCCTGAAACGAGGCGGTGGTTTATAATTGCTACGAAACGTCAAGGCCATATAATGCAGCAAACGACGATATAAATATTCTGTTTTGACATTTATTTATGTCCGATGCTTTATAAATCTTTGTTAGTTACGACGTATATTCGAAAAATAATTGAAGGCGCAGCTACTCGATCCAATTGTTTTTAAAAATTTGAATTATTTTCAAATCATTAGCAACTTACGTATAATGTATTTGCAGCGCTGCTGCTGGTATTACAATTTCGTTAATATCATGCTTTTCCCAGGAGCAGCAATCCTTTCCTAAATTCCGTCACGTATTCCGATTTCAGACACAGGCACGTACATATTTACTCACTTGTAACATGTTTATAGGCCAGAATGCAATGTAATTTATATATACGGTTTCGTGTGCACAGATAATTAGCAATAATAATAATGTGAACTCTAACATAAAAGGATTTATTGTTGATATTTTTTACGACGATCTTTAGTTTGAATAAATTTCAACACGGAGATAATTTATAGTTACACCTGTGTTTATATATTAATGAAGCGACAACTGGGGGAATTGGCAAGATTGCGCAGCGTTTAATGTTGGCATTGGAAATACGAAGAAAAAACACCGAGTGGATATCTAACTTTAATGTAAATATTCAGCCGTCGGCAGATTGGCCTGATCTTCAATATTATCTAAATCAGTGTTGTAATTATATATTGTTATGATATTTATGTATGAGCGAATAAAAATTGTATAGTGGGTTGGGTTATATAAAAATACCTAGAACGCAATATTTTCGTGAGTTTTGAAGATATATGTTTATCAAAATAAACTTGAAATGTCAGCGAGTATATAAATACCAGTGGACCAAGTTTTTTCGCTGACTTCGATAATGAAAACTTAACATTAAATGATAGCTGTGAACTGTGTAATTTTTGATAAAATTCGCAAAAAAGGCTTTAAAATTAAAGATAAAACAGGACAAGTAAATATCAATAAGAATTTAGTGCAAACAGATCCGGGCAAGGAAGGCTATAAAAGAAACGTCAGAAAACAATAACTGTGTTTATACGAAAATCAAATACACGGTGTTAAATATAAAACAAAGTGAAGTGTCGTCAATAAAACTAAACGGCTAAAATTGAATAAGAAACTTTGATTTACGAAAGTGGCATGACACCAGGAAAATAATTAAACCAAGCCGATACTCCATCAATCTGTAAATTCCATGCGTCTGATATAAATTTCAATAACGAATTCCGAAGTACTGTTAGAGATATTTTAAAATATTTTTTATTTATATTATTATACGAACCAACGCGATTTATTTTATAAATAATTATAATATTTAAAAGAACCCTGAGATAAAATTTAAAGTCGACGAAATTCAAATATTGAGCGCTATTTTTTGTAAAATTGAAATATATCAAGTTTGTTTGTGTAATATATTGAATGTTAAAAAAATGAGTTTGTGTTTTGGTACCTAGTTGGTAACAGTTTCAAAGTTCTAATTTTGTGGCATTCACTAATGGACTTGTTCTTGGTTTGGAAAAGAACTTTTTAGTCAATATCTTAGTTCTTCAATAGAATCGTTAGATATTTGTATGACGTTGTGCGGCTACGTCAACAAAAGAGATTGCAACAAAGTTAGTTAATATATGAAAACAGAATTTTTCACAGTAGATCAATCAACGCAGTCCACTCACGAGAATTTTCTCTCTCTTAAATTGGATGTCAACGCGAGTTTTATTAAGGCCGCAGCATCCAGTACAATCGACATAACTTTTCTTAATTTAAATTTATTCACGTTTAAATAAAGCAAGTAATTATGCGGCGATTCGCGGCGGGGCAGATTGAAAATAGTAAGAATGTGGTCCACCATAATAACGTTTAATGTACGACCCAGTTCATCGCCGGAATTATGGTATGCTGGTTTTCTTTCTTGATGCATTATGCACTCAAATTGTGTTTAATATAAGTGCATACATTAACAGTGGGTATAATTTCTTATGCGTGTACAGTAACGTCATTAAATTTGCCAATTTCTTCAAATAAATCCGGAATTTATAGCACAGACAGACAATTACATATCATCAGTGTTTACTTCGTAAAAGGACGACTACTATGTTATTCGTGTTACAACTTGATAGGTAAGATTTAAGCTAAAACCAGTTATAGCTGGATACTACTAAAGCGAAAAACGGCACAAAATTTCATGGCCCCGTGATTAGTTTGTCCGGGCGGATTTTGAGTCCATCCCTGCAGTAATGTTTCCGATGAGCTCTATGTCACTTAGGGAAATAAAATTTGGGGAACTAATTAAATATCACCTACTATCCACGACTAGAACAACTAGTTAAAAAGAATATAATTCCATACAAGAAATGGTTAGAGATTAATCCAAAAAATTCGATCAATATTGAGGTTATTGCAACATAATCATCTCACATGGGGTTCATATTTAATTATATTAATGATATTGTTGAATTATCTCGATGACTCCAATAGCCTAAGAAACTACAGGACTTAGATAGAATAGAAGATTACATTTTGAATTAAATAAGGTTTTTGTTTTGTTGTTTATTTTATTCTCGTTTTAAGTAAACATGAATTAAATAAATTAAATTAAATAGGATTAATTCAGATTCCTTGCGTGATATTTTATAAATAAAAATTTATAAATAAATAAAGTGGCTAATGTTGAACGACGACTTTTTTAAAATTTTCAAATTTCAATTTTTCAAAATTTTCTCGACATAAATTTAGAAGAACCAAGACTATTAGTTTATAAGGTGTTTATTTAAATATTGTTATTATTAGATTGTTGAAATATTGCAATAGCTAAAATATTGTAATATTACGTAGAAAGTCTTAGATTAATTGTAACCATAAAGTAAGGAAACAAACTTGCAATCGTTATTAGCGCTGATCATAGTTCACAATAGTGTTCCATCGGGGATTAACAGTATGTAGTTCAGGTCAATTTGTATTTTTCTTCTTGTTCATGTAATCATTACGCTTTCGCAAATAATGGGATCACTTAATGTAAAGTGGATACCACACACATCGTTTTGGTTTCCCATCTTGAGCATGAAACAAGATAGCCATAATGGTAACAATTTTGGAATCCTACTAGTTTTTGAAAATCGTATAAGTAAATGAGGTATTTAGATTTAAACACAATGTAGTGGAAATAATTTAAGAATGGAACAAAGGGTATATGTGTTGCATATATTGCATTGCCCAGGGAATGTTTGACTTGGGAATAAACTAACATCGTCATAGTTAAATATTAAGTATATTGCAATCATCACAACTTTTCTTCATTTTCATCAGCATTCAAACAAACCCGACTATGTGTATTTATAGAATTCCGTTTCCAATGTCTCCTCGCATTTATATATCTCCTGGACTTAACATCCTCTCCTCCCACATAGTACATATTTCGTCATTTATTTTCGCTTCTTAACATTGTTGTGACACATTCTTCACTAATTCTCAAGAACTCCGACCGTTTTTTAAACATACCAAACATTCCTTACCCTATTCTACCATTTCATTTCATACGATTTCCATCATTTTAATAATAAATATTCAATCTCACATACTACTCGTTCACAGTTCCGAATAATGAACACATTTCCAGAAAACGTTTAATCAAAACCAAATAATTTTATCGCTTTTTCTGAAGCGGCAACAATGGCACGGAACAAACTAACTAAAGCTGTTTATAGCAACAGTCCGTTGGTTTTGTTTTTCTGCGTGACTCACCTCCGAGATCCCCTTCTGCCTCTTCCTCTTCAAGGGCGATGCTACTCGAGGGCATGTCCACAATTGCAATCCGCCACTTGTTACATACACACGACCACTTTTTGCTTTAAATTCGAACCGCTTACATTTTATTCCGAAGCGATCACGAGGCCAAACATAAACTACCGCAATTCCGCGATGAAGATAATAATACGAGGAACGTGTGACGGGCTGGCTATAAACGCGACTCAATCATGCCGTCACGACGTTTTATAATCTGTTTAAGTAAACCAAACACAATGGCGGTTTTTTGTGCCGTAATCCCTGTTTATTTCAATGTCCTAGCAGAGCTTTAATCACCCGACGTTTGCCTTATTAGATTCTGACCACATTTGTCAACAAGATCCCAGTTTAGAATAACGACGGAGTCGAATAAATTAACAGTAAAGGCCGATAAAATACGGACAGTGCGCAAGTTCATGGAACAGTGCCTTTTTACCACATTAAGTCATCACCGCAGGCGATATCACATCGAGCTTAAATGAAAGTGTAACAATGAGATTTGAAAATATTTCAAGAAGCGCATAGTAAATCTCAAACTCAACTAATAATTGCATTTTGAATGCAGATTTAAAATAATGAACTAAATTACGATTACGTTACAATTTTAATTTATTGTTTATGAAAATTCCTGTATTCCTGTACGACACCAAGTTATGTCAGAGAAAGAGTTGCTGAATGAAAAGTATCGTGAATAAGTGAAATGTTACGAAAACATTACTGACAATTATTTAGGGCGATGACAATGGGAGGGAGTTCGACTGGGTATATAGAGATCACGTAGCTGTGGAGTAAATTTCAGAGTTTAGTTGGCGCAAAGATAAAAGAAAAATGCAGTAAAAGATCAAATACCCGACAAGGACATTATAATAGTCCTATGGTAAACATGAACACAAAATAACGATACGTGAAGAAAGGTGTGGGTGGGTCAACAGGGACTTATGGTGGAGGATAGCAGCAACAACTGGAGCAACACGATGGTGTATAATAAGGCATACAAGATGGACCAACAACCTTTAGGTTAGTGATGGAAGATAAAATCACATTAGTGATCGACTGAAAGTGATGGTCATTAGGTTTGAGGAGTTGCTGAAGGGATACATTTGTGTTGTGTTATAGTTCAGAAGTGTAATGGTAGAAAAAATAAATGATTGTGAGGAGACGAAAAAGGGATTATTAGAAAATAATCGGTATCAGTTAAGATCTACGGTTGAAATTTGTTGAATGATTTGAGATATTTGTCCGCACTTGATTGCAAGCTTCAGTTGCGGATGTGATGATCCTTAGATGGATAGGTGAGGCACGTAACTATTATGTTATGGGTGGGAGAGATGATATCAAGACAGTGGCAGGTAAAGAGAAAGTTCAGAAGGAAATAATGCGAAAGTGGAATATATGGAACAGATGTTGACTTCATCTATTTGGATATTCAGACGACTGTGTTTGAGATGACGCACAAAAATGTGCAAAACGACCCTTAAGTCGTATTTTTTAAGGAATCAAGTTGTTGGCATCATTTAATGTTACATTGGCTTCGCTTTTGACCGAAACTCATTTTCGTGTGAAACGTGAAAAATGGAGTACAATACATATATAAAAAACAAAAAACTAACTAAACTAACTAAATAATTAATAAAGATGAACTAATCAAATGGTTGACAATTGTGTTATGTAAAATCCACGCAGCAAATAAGTTTATATCGTAAGGCATCTTACTGCTTTTAAATGCAGCTTCATGATATATCAATAAAAATCAATAATATATTGTGACCAATGAAGTAAAGTGCAACAAGATACGGTTAATGGTATTTATTATACGTTTTAGAGTGCGAAACTTACACATCCATTGAAAAATAAGCTTTTTATGGCGAATTGTTAACCGATTATATACCCATTATGCTTTCCAGACTGAAATGGAAAATATAATGAAACGTTGATGAAATGCGTCTACTTGATTTTTGGGCTTAGTGATCAATATTATGATTCTCGCCAATGACAACGATATTATCATAGGTTCTTTCGACAAGATTTAAATGATTGGGTATACAAAATATTCTCGTCATTAAATATTAACGAGTATGAATATTACGGTTTGTCTTTGCGAGTAATTTATGTTATGTTTACGATTTACATAATAGCGACGATGCCTACAAAACAGTTACGTGGAAGATGGAATGTCCTGCCACATTAAATGTAATACGTTTATAGATACTAAACTGTATATGGCTGAAATAAAGTTTAAAATTAAAACATGAACTTTTTCGTTAATATAAACTTATGCATTTCATAGTGGTCGATTGTTGGATTCCACAACAATACTTGAGGAAAAAAACAATTAGTTATAAAACCATATAAATTAAAAATTCTGTCCAGTTTAAAAAATGAAATTAAGCGTCCAGTTAAGTAAAGAAGCATTTTAAATGTTACCCTGTTTTGCTTTTCGAATATCTTTCAAATCTCATCACTATACATTCGTCCTTTAAAAGCAGCAGATCCCAGATCGCGAAAACCGAAAGCCGCCGCCACAGATCAACAAAGCACGAAATTGTACGCGAGGATCGTTTCGAATAGACGCGTACGAGTCCACACGGGAGATCTTCAAGATGAGACTCCGCATGGATAACTGAAAGGCGCCAAATGAACACACGGCTCACGTGAAGAAGTTCAGCCTAGTTACTGCTGCCGCGGAGAGCCAGAGCGAGCACCGTTTCGTTTGCACCGGCAGTCTTTCTTTATCGTGAGGGGGAATGTAGACTACAAATATAATTATCCCGGCAAGACGGGACGCTATCTATCTCTGTGGTCGTTGTACTCGCGTCTCGTCAGGGAAAAAAAGGCGAAAAAATACTTTCCGAGCGTAGGTGGCAACTGCCAGGATTCCAGATTATTTGTGGCACTGCGAAGAGGACGTCGAGTTGCCCGGCGAACCTCGAATTTCATGGTTTTGTTTTAATGGTTTTGTTAATTACGAATTATCTGAATTCTAAATCATTTAAAATTAACGACATTTCTAGGAATGTTCATTCTTAATTAAAAAGACCTTATTAGTATAAGATCAAAAAAAAAATAATAAAGGTACATCCTAAAAGAAAACATTTCTTAATAATGTTGACGATCAAAATTAATAAAAAATATTATTGAATATTTGAACTAAATTGAAGTGAACTGTGTAGGTACAAGTTCGAGTAGCAACAGAATAGCCCGAATAAATTTACATAATATGAATAAACAAGATTTTGGAATTAAAAACGGATTCCCTCAATTAATTTATCAATGGTCGGCTGAATAAGAGCCATACGTACAAATCAATCGAAAAATCCATTATTCTCCAAGCTATTGATTCAATAAACGAATTAACAGTAGGATTGGAAATCCGTCAATGCTGTGCGATGGCCTCATAGGACAACGTGAGGAGTTGTCTGTTTCCGATTCGATGCATTTCCAAATGGCCGTAGTAAAGAAATCCACAGGTTACGCGAAGGTCAATGTAGCAATGGTTCTAAAGTAGCTTAATATACAAATGGCATACTAGATGGATGTAATGCAGGCAAATTAGATTGACAAGGTATTAATAAAAAAGGAAATAAATTGTTTCATTAAAAAATGCAGGGAAGCGAAACGCGCATACCAGAAAGCCAGATGGGTCTATAGGTCTTTACACAATAGTCAATCAACAGAAATATTGAAATAAACCAACAAAAATAATTTGCGCTGGTACTCTGGTAATTCTTCTTGATTGGTGTGCTTGTAGTGCCAATGGATTGTTATAGATTCAAATAATTGTCGAACTATGTTATGTTGGTTTATTGCAATAATTAAATAATTAAGTTATTTAGCCAGAAAGGTGAGGGACGCGATCGAATTGTGTTATTACATGGGCTTGTTGGATTGACATACTTTTAGTTGTGGTTGCAATATGTGATAATATAACCCACATACGGTGAACTACCCTACTTTACGATAAGCAATATTTCCTATTACGCCACGATAATAATGGAAAAAATAGTTTTGTTTGAAATAATTTCACCAACACTACGTTATTTCTATTATTATAACTGGCTAACAATAATACACTTCTCACTTACCATATGCGCCTTGTATCTAACTAATAAATTTAGTATAATAAACAATTTCACATAAAATCTTAATTAACTATATTTTCAAATTTAATTTACTTTATACAATTTATAAGTTTACTTGATCCTTAGTATCTTTACTTAAACATTTATTTTCATTTTCCTTTTCGCATTTTCTTCCCTGCACTTCCTGTAAATCTCACTTTTGATCCTCTTGTCGAACTTTTCATGTCATCCATTCCATGCCGCAGTGTCCCTACTGTTGCATATCTACGTGATTATGTTTTTTTCTTTATTTCGATTGACTATACTCCATTTTTTCGTTTTCCAATGAGCTTGATCGTGGATTCCATGAACTAAACTGTTGTATTGAATATTCCTGCTTTTCGAAGTTTCCGTTCGATTCAAGATCGCCATGAATAATCTGCTCTCGCTTTCTTCGGTCCATTCGGAAGAATAACAAAATATGTTTGGAGTCACTTTCTGTGATAAGTACGATTCTCCTCGATTGATTGAAATACTTGTGGAACGTGTGGTGTTGATTTCTTGTGGTAACCGCATAATTAACTTGTTTATCAAGCAAGGCCGTGGCCATGTACGTGTGCGGTTTCAGCAGCACGCGATTCAATGGCAGTGCATCGTCAGCGTGATTTGCACTAACCCTGTTTCGTTCTGCGAAACGAATTTGACGTCAACTCGTCTCGAACTCGTTTCTCTTGCATCCCTTGCACTTGATACAAATAGTTAAGAGAAATGCTGATGAAAATATTTTTCTAATGTGTCTCGGCCTTTATTTGATTAAATGGTCTTCGTGGACTGACATATTTTCAGTTGCGTTTGTAATATCTGATAATTAATTTTCAAATCTGTAATATTTTGTTCTATTATCACATTTGACGCCAATTTTCTCTTAACAAAAAAAATTCTAAATGCACAATGACTTGTAGCAAGAATCGATATAATCAGAGGTTTGTATAAATATAATGCGATATAAATGAGGGCGCTACAAAGTTAACCCGACGACCAAGCTTAGGACGGTGACAAGAACTTCGACTTTTCCCGTAACCTGATACTTTTAGAAATTTCTCGATAACAAAACACAAATTAGTCTCACATACTAAGGAAACAAAAGTATATTTAATACTTTAATAAATAAATAAATAATTGTCAATGACAATGGAATACGGCCCTAGCATTGTCAGAGTATTGTCGCAAGAAAATATCTCGCTTTACATAAAAATAACACATACATGAATAACTGTATTCTATTTCAATTAATATGGCATTACTTATAAGAAAAAATATTAATAATTTTATCACGTATTGCTACCTAGAAAAATCTTATATGTGGTCCTGCTGGTGTATCGCGAATGAAGGAGTCGACTTCCAAACCAGCAATGGAATTGTAGATATAGATATAGAGGTTTCGAACACACATATATAAGGTTGTAGCCACTACCGAACAATGGGGCAGTTAATTATTGTACTTGTGCTCATTTGTGGTGATTTCAAATAATAGGAAGAAATAAAGAATGAAAGATTCGTTAGTTTATTTTATCGGTTTTGTACATTTTGTTATCATGCGTCATCATAACTACGAAAGGCAACTAATAATAATAATTTAATTTGATTGCGCCTTAAACTGAAACACTAATTAAAATTTAAAATTCAATTACAATTCTCCACTCTTTACAAAATCACAAAGTTGTTGTAAATCGAAATAAATAAAATGTATTATTATGAAAATTCCAAGCTGGACCTAATATGTTGACAAGAATAATTCATAAATCTTCACGCGAAATCTTATAAGTAAAATAATACATCACGTCACAAGAATTCTTATGGATGGTCGATTATCAAAAAAACTTTCACCAACAAACGTCGCCCCGAATTTCATATTCATATTCATAACAATATAACAGGATAGATACGATCAATAAAATAGCGAACTGGAAGGAAACTATTACTCAGACGTTCCTATACCGGATATTTAGTTTACGTCATAAGCAGCAATTGCTATTTCTAATAAAAAAATAAATCAATTTGTTTTCCAATATTGTAGTATAACACAAGACGATATTTTAAATAGAAGTTTATTTAAAATCCGTTAAAATATATTGCTCAAATTAAATCGAGGTCAATCATCATTTGTAAAAATTTTATACCAAAATTAAAATATAAAATCAGAATTTCCATCTACAGGTTGATTTTTTATACCGAAGTGATCTAGAAGAACTGACTATTTTAAATGTTATTTTTGCGCTTTTTTTGACAATGATTTTTCGATGTTATTTTACGATTTTTAATAATTCGTTTTCACGTTTCCATTTTTTACAGTAAACAGTACATTCCGGGAAAACCTTCTTAAACAAAAGTTGTTTAAAATTTTGATCTTTAACTTTTAAATAAACTACTCGCACCATTTTGGGGATGATTTTTGAAATTGTCAATTTAACGATCATGTGTTTTGTGATTTTTCAACATTGGGTGTTAATTTTAGCGATCACGATCTTTAAGTATTTTTGTGATAACTGGAGACCATTTTTACCATTTTCTTAAACCTTCACGATTTCTTTTTTGAAGTTTCTGGTCATTTATGATATTCTATAATTTTTCCGATTTTTGTGATTTTTTAAGATTTTGTACAATTTTTTAATTTGTTGACAAACTATTTTTATGATTTTGGAAACCGTGACGATTATGATTGTTAACTACTTTTGGGATTTTTGGAGACTTGGCAATTTTTAACGATATTTTTATTAATTAAAAAAATTTTTTTTTTAAATTTCTTCCACTTTATGTGATTTTTACGACTTTCGATTTTTTTTAACGATTTTGTAGGTTTTTAGAAATTTTTGACGATTTTTAACTATTTTTGTTTTTTTCGGTTTTTAACGAAGGGTGGAAATCGTCAAAAATCGTGATTTTCGGTTTTCCTCATTTTTGTGATTTTTATCGACCTCTGTGCGATTTTGTGTCTATTTTGCGACTACGAGTTTAAGTATTTTTATGATTTGTGACTTGATTTATGTAAATCATTTTTCAAAAATTAATTAATATCATAGACAATTTAATTGATGGATCAATTGACTTTAGTTATAAAATACATTAAAGAGTACGAAACTTTCTTTGACATAATTGTTGTTTTATGCAAATATCCTTATCTTCATTCTCCAACTAATTAATTCAATAAGCCTTCCATGATACATCGAACAGTACATTCCTAATAAAATGCGAACAGGAAACTAATAGAATAGATATATTCCACGTAATAAAAAAATTGATACACAGATTTATCGAACCGTTAAAACAATAATTCATATAATTCAACACGGACGGAGCACAATTTAATTAGAAAATGCATTCCGCAGCCACTCAACATATTCCTCGAAGTTCCATTAATGATTGTTTTAACTTATCTGAAAATACCAAACGCAAGCATCTCGAGTATTTGCGCTCACAGCCAAAAGAATAAATGCCACCAGATATAGATCACACTTGTAATGTGTGATGTTATCTCTCGCGAAAGATGCGTAATGCATTTTGCGGATTTTCATCGCTGATATAATGAACGCAACTGAAATAATTGCCACGCCACAAATTGCAGAGTATTTGCCTGTGCATTAGCGCCTTTCGTTTGAGCTAGATATTGCGCGTTTTTCACTTGAATGCGATTAATTTTACTCGGTTGACCTTCATTACTTTACTTATTTTGCGTAAATCGAGACGGCGTCTATATATTCCACGTGTGTGATTTTTATAGACGAATTGAAGGAATTTGTAGTTTTTGTGTATCGCATTGTTCCAACGTAATCTGAGCGATAACTTTTTTCGCCAATTGAAACCAAAATAACTATTATATATGACAAGTCGATTCGCGGAATGTTTGCTGTATTAAATTTTTGAACCCAAGGGTCACAATAGGTAGCCACATGGCAATTATAACGTTTTCGGATAAGGGTGAGTATCTGAAATAAAACTAGGCGTAGTAAAAAGGATTGTGGAGAAGATTTGGTATTACTCTAATACAAGATCAACGTTAAAGTTTGACGCGGGAAATAATTTCCAAGTCAAGCTAACCGAAAAGAACCCCATATTGGAAAAATAGCTTTTCTCTAAAGTCTGCTTGAGTGAAATAAAAGGTATGTTAAGGTGGACATTTTTCAAATAAAAGTTTATAAGAACAATCACTCTTACCGTATTTGAGATATGTAAAAATTTGAGTTACTTCCGGTTGTGATATTGCTTTCAAAATAGCACGTTTTCTTTCTTGCTATATACAAATCTTAAGTTTAAAATTTCATAGTGTTAGCTTCAATAGTTTTAGTGCTAGAGCACTTCGAGAGTGCTGTGTCAGGAGTGCTGTAAGTGTAGATATGATTATCGCAAACATATCTAAATGCATATATTTATTTGAGCATAACATCCGAATATTAGTTTTTCTGTAAAATGTGTTTTAATTTTTGAAAGATTATCTTTATTATTTATTATCTTGTCTCCTTAGCGACAGATTATACGCGTATCTTTTTAAGTGTTTTGTTTTGTAACTTTTCGCAATACTGTATTTTGTTTTCATTTTCAATATTTGTGTCAAGGCACATGATATTTTGACATATTTTGCACTCGACGTGCTGTGCAACATTCACGACGAAAACCAGCAGTTTGCTAGGTGTTTTGTACAATTTTCTGAAATTCATATATGAAGTTTTCCTTGTAATTTAAATGGGATGGCAAAATATTGAAATTTCAGAATAAAAAAATTTTAAACGTAGTTGTTTTTTCATTTCAGTTCATTTATTTGATTATTCGTCCTTTTCAACGGATTCTAATTCTAATACAAGTTAAAAATCATTGAAAAAGTAATAACAAAATTTGAAACTAATCGACTAAGTATGACTTCGTCTGTGATTTGAATTTTTTGAAACAACACCCACCACATAAAGAGTTCGCTGTTTATGTTTTCCAGCAGATTATTATTTTCAATACCGTCGATTTATGAGCAACTGGCCTTTACGGTTATCATAATTAACCAAAGATTGGCCAACGGTGGGTATTAGTGTGTCAATGAAAAATAAGCTTGCATAATAAGAAAAAAGTTGTGGATGAAATATGGTTTCAGGGATAATTTAAAACGTAAAGTAGAACTTAAAAAAGGTAGGTGATGTGAACACAATCCGGGCAAAGTCACATCGATATTAAAGAACTACTTTTGTTCAATAACTGACACCATCATGAAAATATAAATTGCAATGTAGACCCTACCCGACATTTTAAAAATTTTATTAGGCTACGTAATGCTCAAGAAATTTTATCAGTGATTAAATGTTTAAAAATCGAAAGCTCAACTGGAGTTGACGATATTCCCTTGAAAGTTATAAGAACTATACAAACTCTTAGTGAACTAATAAATAATTTTTGCGTGCAGAGAATTTTCCGACTCTCCGACTTTTATGAAAATAACAAAAGTTATTCCTGTTCATACAGGAGGTGACAATTTCCACCAATTGCTCTAGTATCAACTTTATCTAAAGTAACGGAAAAACTTTCCATGGGAATAACTGATTGCAGTTCGGTTTCAATTTATAATCACCTGAAAGCAATTTACGAACACATTATTCTGCGACCTAAGCAAATCATTTGTTTGCGTGTCTCGTTCAATTCTTTTACAAACTGGAACTGTATGAGTCGCACGAATGGTTGCGTTATACCTCGACGATCGCGGACAGAAGCGTTATACGTTCTGATATTGCATAGAGGCGTACCCCAAGGCTCAATCCTGGGTCCAACACTATTCCTTTAATTTATAAATGAGCTTGCTAATATAAATATAAATATAAATCACCCTTTTTGCAGATGATATGCCTTTTACTTGGCACAACAACGTCACTGAACTACAGAATAATATAAATAACGACATATAAACGACATATAATAAAATAAAAACTTGGTTTGATGCTAAGAAAATGTATCTGAATTTAAGTAAGATTCAGTTTTTAGCTTATCAAAATAATTTTAATTTTAATATTACGTTGAGGAACAATATTAAACAGCATGATAAATATTATATTTTTGTTAGTGATATTGACGGCTTGAAATGGACAGAGGTCTGTTATGCTGTACGTACTGTTAAACAAAATATCAGTAAGGACACTGCAAAATGTGTTTATTATTCTACGTTTGTGTCACGTGTTAGATATGGTACAGTTTTTTGGGGATATGCAGTGGAGTATTTGGTCTTTTTTTGTATTTAAGATATAAAATGACGATTTTAGTTCGTTATCACAAACTAAAGTAATTTGTTGTAATAATGATGAAAAAACACTTATGTCTCAATAACAATAACATGTTTGTTTGTAAATCATTTATTCGTTCGTTATAAAGCAGGACAATGTTTATTATAAAATCGTGTTACATGCTATAGGGTGGACCAACAAAGCGTTAAACAGTTTATAACATGCTACTTAATGCTTGACATATTCATTTGGTCACATCAACAATTTCTTTTGTCGAAAGTAAAAAGAACAGGTAACCATCGACCTACAGCAAATATCTAAATCTAAATATTTTTGGAAAGTAATTATGACTCATGACTGATTAGGTAAAGATTTCAACAGATTTCAATAACACCATTGTCAGATTACATAATGAATTCGAATAATAAATAAAAGCAAGATGGGAACCTAAAAAACCTCTAATACAAGCAGAGATATGCTAATATCGATGAACATGTACTTTACCTACACGTCCCCCTTGACGATTTCCAACAGTAATTTTATTACTTTTTTATTTTTCTAATCTAAAGGGCTCAGAAATGAGCCCGTGAAAGGGTTTTTCAAATTACTCTCTAGTTCGAGAGCTATAGATCGTCTAACATGACGGGAAGCGGCTGGTTCGCGCGCCCTATTGTCCTAGCTCTATTTTTGATTGCGCACGTTGCTGTGGATTGGATTGTTCGCTTATTTCTGTCACCTTTAGCACAGTTCGGGTCAAAGGACGCTGCAAACGCCATCATTGATCGAAAAATAGATTCAGCAAGACATAAATTCAATTCAGGGGCGCTCAAAGGGCGCCTTAATGATGCGCATTTCATTCATTAAATTGTTTTAATTACAATAGAGACAACTAAATGAAGCTCAATTGCGATTTGACTGCGCGCGGTTGATTCGTTCGTACAAGATGGTCTGATGACTGTTGATTGGCGCGGAACTACCGTTTACTGATTTATTAATAATAATTACTGGACATTCTGAAATTATAGTTTGAAGTAATTACAAAAATATATTTCCACAGCTATCAAATTGTAGCTACTTCGTACTGTATGGTCGATGACCATGTCATGTCAAATGAATTTAAATGCAATGTCATATAGGCTACTTCATCAACTTACTATATTGGAAAACATCGTATTTTTTAATTATTGAATAAAAACGGTGGCGATTGTGAATAAACTAGTATACACTCCCCGCTGGAAAGTTTCATTACGCCTCCTGATATAGCTAACCTCGGTTAGCTATCCTATGCCTCGACTGTAATGAAACACTCCACCTCGGATGTAATTATTATTTTCACCTACTAACATTTATTTTATTAACAATGAAGTAAAGAAAATGTAGACGATGACAAATTGGTAGTTGAATGAAAGCAAAGGGGTGCGCTCATATCGATGCAAATAAAAATGGTTATAAGGACGAAAAGTAAATTAAAATGCACGTCGGTTGGTCTAGACGACGATCTGACTAAGGAGAAAAGACGGACAGAAAACTTTTGCCAAAACTAAAAAATAAAGGACATTTTACTTTGGAATGGTATTTATTAATCATGATATATGGCAATGGTATAAAAAGAAATAGGTGTAGGCAAAAAACAAATAAATGAAAATATGAAGACGACTGGGCAAATGTTCAAAGATATTGATAGAAGAGAAAACGAAAGAATATTTTTCGGGAAATTCACTTGGGATATGTTTGAAGTACAAACAAAAAGGGTGCGATGTAGAAGAAGTTGGATATCACAGCAGTTGAAATTAAGCAAAAATTAAATGCTATTGATCACATTTTTCAGCAGAGGTTGTCCTGAAAAGAGATATGGTAGCAGCAAAAACTAAGGGTAAAAAATAGCATTCGGACATTTATCTTCACGATTATGTCACATACGAGTACAAACATCCATGCACCAACTGAGGATAAGGACCTCGAAGAAAAAATACAATTTTACGAATTCTTAGAACTATAGCCCAATGTTTTGTCTTGAAAAAAATCCACTTAAAAAATAAACATTGATTCAATTCATATTGAAATTTTCTAGCTTATCCAATGTTCTTTTGTCAACGTATTTGTCCATGATCGGTTTGACGGAAGGAGTCTCCGAGTTCGACAACATCTCGACTTCAAACGCGTTTTCCCAAAAGTTACACAAACTGGTGTGCACCATTACGGGAGAACAATGGAGCGTATCGCGATGAATGTTTTTTTTTTATTCACAGGAAACACTTTCTAAGGTTCCGATCGTTCATTTTTGGAAAATTTCGTATTGGTGATCTTTGACAGCAAAATGTTTTACAAAATGTTCGCCATTTTGCGAGAAATCGTAATTTTGATAAAGTGAACGACCGGCACCTTGCTGACATAACAACTAGGGTGGACCCAATCCTGCACACCGTTTGACCCTTCACTTTCGACAGAGGCGCTGTCAAAGTCATCTCCAGGTTTTGGGGGTCAACATTGACATTTACAAAAAATCATGTGTGATCTTCAATTGATGTACAATAACATGAAAAAAGTTTCGTATCGCAATTTTCACTAGTTTTTTTACGATAAATTCTTGAAAATTGGCTCCAAAATTGGCAAAAGTCTTCCTTAAAGGCTATTTATAAAAAATGTGATTGTATGAGCTATAGGCCAATTGGTTTAACTTCAAAGATATCAAAAAATAGTGGCAAATCTAGTTTAGAGGAGAATTATGGAATTCATAAATAAACACAAAATATTAAACGACACGCAGAACGGTTATTTAAATGGCCGTTCAACTAAACGAGCAATATTTAACTACTCGAAGATGTCATGGAAGGAATAAAAAAACAATGAAAGTGTGGCATGTATGCTGATGGACTATACTCATGAGGTGTTGTACGATACACTTCAGGTAGTGGGATTTCGCTGAACAACATTGGAATGGTTAAAATCGTATATGACAGAAAGAAAACAATAGATTAGAGCTATCAAAGAATCTGGACGAACAATATGCTCAAATTACGAAGTCGTAAATCAAGGCATTCCCCAGGGGCCCATTCTGAGTCTATCCACTCAAGACTTATAGAGTTATAGTCGTCTGGAGAAATTCAGTAGAAGCTAAACGTGCTGTTTTACTCCAATTTTTAATTTAAAGAAGATATTTTTAGCGTTAAAAAAATATGTAAACACTCATTTTTTGGAATCATTTTAAAATTATGCAACTGTAGCATCCTATCAATTCTTAGATGTTATTATAAACACGTTGTTTAGTTTTGTTTGTTCAATTATTCAAGTATTTTCGTCATCTCAGTGATCTCTGAATTGATTTATGACTGTCACCAAAATAATTTTAATTGCGGCTTTGACTAGGTTCGGATCTTACAAAAGTGTAAGAATATCATCAAATTTCCAGAACATAATTTCAATAATTTCACCAACCATGATATCTAGAGGCAACGTGAATTTCGCCACGAAACATTTACCCCTCATGGAGCGAATGTGACAAGCACTGTGTAATTACACACTTATTACCCATAAACTTGGTACACGAACACCTCCACAAATCTTGCACAAATATCATTAACGTGCATCGAAAAAATCAAACGAAGAAACTTGAAAACGTTTCGCGTTGCCAATTTCACGACTGACCTAAATATAGCAAACATCCACGATGCGATATAGCAATTTTTTAACATCCGACTCGGCGATTTTAAATTAAAATGCAAGGAATAATTACGGGTTATCGGTGGCGATACGTTCTTCGTTAATATTTATTTGCTTTTGAAGTCGTTAGGCACGTATTTATTACACATAACATTTCATTAACAACCAACCTTGCTTACTTGCTCCGACGTGTTGGACATTCTTTATCACATATAAAGCGATAGCTCATGGCCGGAGATAAGATAAAAATAAATACGAACTGGACGCGGGCGATAATAAAGTTGTCTGCAAAAATTTTAATTGATACGATTGTGTCAAAACATCGCCGTCGGATGAAATAACGTCCATTAAAGCGGACGCTTTGTTGCAAAAACCGAAAATCAGAAAATATGTTTTGTTAAATCAGTGACGGTGCAGTTACGATTATTTCTGGAACTTCTAAAATTAAGTTCTATTTTCTAAAGCAAATGATTGTAGTTTAGTACTTCCGTAAGTCCAGTCTATATTTATTTCCTTGCATCAACACCAACGCTTTTCCAGTCAAATATTAAAGATTTTGTAAATTAGGACCGATGAAGCTCCTCAAACCGATATAATAAAGCGTGCGTCTTTATTAGTCGACGAAAGTGAAACGTATCTACTATAGCACTCGTATAAAAACCAAGACGAGTTCAATTACTTCATTATTTAATTCACATTGCCCGCAGTAAATACCACTCAAAGTCGCGAGTAGAAACGTTTCTTAAAAACGATATTGTATAGAAATAGAAAGACCGTTTTCAGTTCTTAGAATAGACAGAAATAAAACCGGACAAAAAGTTTAAAATAAGTGACAACTGTGTCAGAAACATCCGAGAGGTTTATGGATTATAATTAAATCTTCAGGTGACATTTCACGAAGTGAGGAAATATTTCGACAATTAAATTGACAATTTTAACCATATAAAAGCATTTGCGAGAAACGATAATTTTAAATTCACTTCCTCAATTTTCACTACAAAAAAAAATGTGACTACAAATTACATATTCCTTCCAATGCTTCAGAATAGATAAAACATAAACTATTGTGCGATTGGATTTGAAAGAGAAATGTAATAAATCTATAGATAAATATTTCTTTACTGCATTAGAATTTTACAAGTGGTGAAAATTTCTATCAACTCTTATTTCCTTTCACACCCTTCCGCAGTTACACAAAATACCGTAGCCAATTACCAAAAATAAATGTATTTTAAATAATCTTAGTGCGTAGCAAAAATGACACGTAATACACACACAGCACACAAGTAATAAAAAAATCATCAAACCTTCGAAACTCCCATAAAACGAGCATCTGAAGACAATTATGAAAATTAAAAGACCTTCGTTCTTTTCAATGAACATTTAAAGCAATTCAGTGCATATAAAGCCGGTCATTAAACAACATTGATGGCATTAACGTGGCACAATATTAAGCCAACAAAATCCACAGTATAAAAAACTTAATAGTATAATAAAGTTCAGGAATGCAACTCTAAAGAAAAAACATGAATTCTTTTCTTAGCTTTAAATTTAACTATCTTATTATCTACTATTATCCACCTTTGTGAAGTAAATAGGTAGTTTGAATATAATATTGGCGGCAACCTAAATATATATGATTGTAATAAATCTACAATGATTTATGGTAAATAACCCGTTGGTAAAAGGACGAAGATAATGGAAATTTCTTGGTCGAAAGACGTACGTAATGGGTGGTCATTTCAGTTTTTGTTATATTCGTTCGCCTTATCTTCCCCATGCGAGTGTAATATAAATGATTTACACGTACATTCGTTAGATAATAAATCTTTGAGTGTATATATAGATGGCATTAGATAGGCAACCAAATGCACTTAATAATAAACTTGTTGCTAAGGTTAGCTATTTTAAACTTCGTATTTATATTTGCAGAACTTCCAGCTAAGCATATTTATTTAACTGCTGAGGTGTAGCGGCGCATGGGGTATATTGCAGTGGTCAAATGCATTCTGAAATACTATTTATGAAAAAGGAACAGTAGAGAGAATTATTGATAGTAAGAATAGAAAAACAAAGAACACGAAACTGGAACAACCTGAAAATATTTCAGTTTAGTAGTAAAATCAAATTGATGCAGTAACATGTTTCATAAAAATAACTGTAAATTAACCTGAGAAGTTTGATAAACATTAACACAATTTGTAAAACTTGTCGGCTTGTCGACTATCAAAGTTTTTACAAAATTTGTATCGAGTCTAAATAATTTGAATTTTCTGTGCATCCGAATTTAATTATACTCAGTGACATATAAATTGCACCACCTAGAAGGGGTGGGAATTTTTAGACCAAATTTGGCAGGAATAGTGGACTAGTCCAGAGAAATAGTTGATTAAAATTTGAAACCCAATCATCAAGTAGTCATGGGATTTTTGACGTTTGTGTCATTTTTTAGAGGTGGTGATGGACAAGCAATTATCGAGTCATTCTTTGAATTTGTTCCACTTTTTCGGATCCCGTTCTTTAGTTTAAAGTGTTTCGAGTGTTTAATGCTGCCTAGAGGAAGGAGACCTCAAGTTTACCAGCAGTTGAGTGACTTTGACCGAGGGCGGATTGTTGGTTTACGAGAAGCAGGTTTTTCGTTTAGAGAAATCGGCAACCGTTTGGGACGGCACCACTCAAAAATAATGCGTGTTTATCAAGCGTGGTTTGAACATGGGGTTGGACGTCGGAGAAGAGGCACTGGGGCTCAAAGACGAACCAATGAACGTCAAGATCGCCGCTTAAGACTAATGGCCTTGAGAGACCGATTCTCTACAACTAGATCAATAGCTGATCAATGGTTAGGTGAACAAGGTCGTCCGATAGGCTTGCGAACAGTTTATCGTCGAATAAGAACCTTTGGCTTGCTGTCTTACCGCCCACATCTTGTGCTACCCCTCACTGCTCAACATCGCCAGGAACGTTTGGTCTGGTGCACGGAAAGACTTCAATGGAACTTGGAGTGGCGTCGAGTTGTCTTTAGTGACGAATCGCGATATTGTTTAGGAATGCATGATGGTCGGATGACTGTTAGACGAAGACGTGGAGAAAGGCGCAATCCTGATTTTTCGATTGCGAGGCATGTTCATCGAACTGTGTGGTTGATGGTGTGGGGTGCTATTGCTTACGGCAGTAGGTCACCCTTGCTCTTCATTCGGGGCAGTATGACCGCCCGACGCTACATTGACGAAGTGGTAGAACCACATGTTCTTCCATATCTTCGAGGGCTGGAAGACCCACTTTTCCAGCAAGATAATGCACGACCTCACGTAGCAAGGGTTTCTCTTGACTTCTTTGAAGAGGCCAATGTTAATCTTTTGCCTTGGCCGCCAAGATATCCCGACTTGTCGCCCATTGAGCACGTGTGGGACATGATGGGTAGAAGATTGAGCAATCTACCGAACCCACCGTTGACAATAGAAGCTCTACGGCATGAAGTACAGGCTGCTTGGGATGCCATACCCCAAGAAGGCATTGATCACCTGCTGGAATCAATGCCAAGGCGGGTTAATGAGTGTATCAGAAATAGGGGCGGACCAACACATTATTAAAGAAAAATAAAAAAAGATGAAGTGTTTTCTTTATCAAATTTTAATCAATTGTTACCTTAGACTAGTCTAATGTTTCTGCCAAATTTGGTCCAAAAATTCCCACCCGTTCTAGGTGGTGCAGTTTATATGTCACTGAGTATATTTTTGATATGCTTATTCAACGGCAAGCAAATATTTTAGTTCATTTACAAATATTGGAATATACATTGACGTGAGCCTGTAGAGTCCTTGCGAATTTTAGGAGAATTGTCGACAAAATTATACTTATTTCTACAATACAAAACAAGTATTCGTGAGTGAGATACCTAAGGTTACTTCTCAGGTTATTAATTTTGTTAATTTTAATACACAAATGAGACTAATTACAGTCAAAGATATGTTTAAGTGAGTTTGGTTTAGAATGAGATATAATTCTTTTCGTTGGCAAACGTAAGAATAGTAAGTAATTATTTAAACAGGACGTCCAAACTAAAATGTAGCAAAAGACGACAGGATGGTGTTTTATAAACCAGAATTAACTACGAATATTTTTTATCTAATTCATATTTTACGTCAATGTGAGGCTAATTAAATGCAAACGGAAATTAAACTTTCTTCTATGCGAGAGCAATCATACATGACAAAATTGAAATATACGACAAATACTCGTAATTAATTACACATAATAAGTACATAATTAGTTGCACGTCCCGTTATTCCACCTCGAATAAATCCGAACAAAAATACAGCCGCAATTAAAACGAAAATCTTACGAAAACACGTCGTCCGTTTAACGACTGCGTACGTTATAAATATCGATCATAAATTCAGGTTGATTCAGGCTAATTGGCGCAGTGTTTAACATTATATGACATGCAAAATCGAAACAAGCCGTCGTACGTGTAATTGTTATTGAATTAATTGTTTATGCGCTTATAGAGCTGGTCTTCTGCGAAGTTTTATGCCTTCATAAAAGCGCTCGCTCGTGCATCTGTGCGTGGATAACTGTCCTAATATGACGATCGAGCAAATTTAACAGAATCGCGTAAAAACGTGGAATTTATAGCATCCACACAACGTATAATATTGTTTTAATGGACATTTTGCTACGTAATGCCTGTAATACCGAAGGCAATTTTCAACTACTTGTAAAATTAGAAATGTAATTTCAACCGAGGTGTATAGCTTCCGTGTTTTTGAATAGTGTACAATCTATAAGGTATTTTAAGTGGCAAATTATTCCTATTATATAAAATGTTTATAAACGAACTTCTTTATACTGATTTATCTTAAGCTGTGACCTGTAGGTGACCTGGCGATGTGGGAAGATAAGCTGCAAGCAGAATTAATTTTTCAATCGAGTGTTAATAATGACATTGCCCTAAAAGTTTCTAATACTTAGAAATTTTCATAAAGTTCTTGAGCTGTTCCTCAAAGGTGCTAATAAAACACTTCCTCTTGTTCCATATAAGTGCAAATACAGGATCACATATATCCGTCTATACACATAAATATTAAAAGTCATAACATTAATTAATTGATTAAAACTTTGTTGCATGGTAATTTCTGCCAGAAACTCCAACCGGTTCAATGAGAATTATTGTACCAATTCACTTCCTGGTTGCGTTCTCGTAAATCGTCGGTGGCTTAATTGAAAATTCTTCGAACGATAGCATACATTATTCGGAATAATGGATCTGTGCCTTGCCAGATAGTAAACTGGGATAAAAGTTAGACCCATTTTTCACTTTTGAATTATTACCAATCACCAATCGAATCACTTTTTCCACAACTCAAAGTGGAGGAGTTGCTGAAGTTAACACCTAGAAGAGCTCAAATCCAATACTAGTCTGAGTTAGTGAAGTATGGCAAATTTAAAAAAAATGTTTGAAATAACTTCTCCCCTGCCAGTAAATTAGAGTTTTAAAGATCAGGCTTGTTTGAAATTGATGTTGTTATAGAAATTGCAAAGGATATTTTCACATAGTCTGTGGTACGATCTGACAATATAACAGCAAAACGGAATGTCTGGAAATCATACGATTGGGCCCTCACTTCACTGATCAATTCATAAAAATATGCAGGTTCGTTGACGCGCACTTCTCGCTTCGTTGATTGAAACCAACTGTCGAAATACGTTAGCTCGCAAGTAAAGTTAGTTGCGTGGGAAGACGCTAAATAAAAGGATGCCATCAATCAGCGCACCTTAAATTCGAATACAACTATGAAAAATTAACTCTGCATCCACTTTGTCATTGTTAATTAATTTATTATTCTCTGTGATTCCGATACTTTGATTATCAAATATCCAAAACAGTCAAGATTACTGTTTGATATAAATTCTAAATTCATCATCGTAAAGTCATTCATCATTAGTAAATCAATAAATCAGTGGCAGGTAAGGTCCGAAAGTGGTAGCGGAGCAAAGACAAACATGTTTTGAGACCAAGAACTTATAAAACAGATCAATGTTGATCAACCGAAATAAAGTTGTGGAAGTCTCGACGGTTTTAAAAAAATCTGTTTCAATATCAGGAATTGATGTATAATTGATAAAGTAATTTCATATTATATTTCAGGAAATTTCTTGGTTGTGAAATCACTATATCGAAGTTTCAAAGCTACATTATTGTCAGTGAACGAAAATTTGACGAACTCTATCCGCAGTATTTCATGACAACCACACTGATTTTCTAAACCGGTCGAAGTGCTTCGTATTTCCTGTATAAAGTACAACCTTAGTGTTGTGCGTTATGTGTAGTGTCGTCTTCTGTGATAATGAACTTTCTTGAAGACTTCTATTTTGTAGCAAGCAAGCAATATTTAAAGGCTTCAATAGAGGATAATAAATACTATGGGTTCCATCACTACTAGTAACTAATGTGGATGCGATGAAAACTGCTAAAGTAGATCCCAACCGAACCCAGCTGTTAAAGCAGATCCAGCCCAACCCAAGCAGTTGGTATATGCTTTACCAGCCACGTTGGGTTGGGTTGGGTTTGGTTGGACATGCCATCTACTTCATCGGCTTTTAGCCCATACACAATCGTCGTGGATTCACATGCGTTCATTGATGTTGTTCATCTATAGCCAAAAATCTGATTGAAAAGTGCAGTTTCTTTGTCGTACATACAAAATTTACATTCAAGAAAGCTCAATACTTCATCAGATTAAAAAGCGAGCAGTCGCAGTGGCGTTAGGTATTTTCAAAACTTCATGGACTGGAGCATTGAAATTTGCCTCAATTTTAATCAAGGATTCAGATGATAGTTTATTACACAACTACTTGGCCAAATTTCACTAATAAATAAGCCAAGAGACCAGTTTATGATTTAGTTCCCATGCAGATTTTGACTTTCGTTAAAATGGATTTTCATGCGTGGCCTTATATGGATGGCAAAAAATGTCATTGGGCACAGTAAGTTCTACAAGTTCTTCAGCAAAATTATATTTTGAATTATAGCCACTTAAGACCTAATTGTTTTATTGTCATGATTTATGAAGATGCTTCGAAACTAATCAATCAAAGAAGCTGTGAGTAGAGTCATATATGTATGACTTCAGTACTACAATTAGTCAAATATTATATTTTCGTCTTTATGGACTACAGGCATATAATGGATATAATTCTCCAATTGCATTTCCCTAAACAGTTATTGAAATATATATACGTTTTGACTTGGTATGAAGTTTTTAGGATATTTCACCAATTGCTTAACGAAATATATTTTTGTTTCTGTTCCAGATTATCAGAGTATGTTTCAATTATTTCTCTATATAAAGCGTTATTAGGATTTACATTAAAACGTAAATCCTAAGCCTAAAACCTAACACTTAATTGTTTCTTAAAATCTCCAAATTCAATCTTTTTCTGGTAAGTTGCCTTTCAATGGTGTGGTTTTCTCATACCATTAAATGTGGTTGCAAAATGTGGCGTGGTAATCGTTGGTGATGCCACACTCTTCAATTTTTAGAAGTTTATAATATTAACACAGTTGATATTTTAACAGTAATAGGCTTGTTCCTGAGGCTTCATTTTTAGGGCTCGTGTATTTCTTTCAGGCTTCATTTAGGGCAACTTGCTTTTCGATTTCATCAAGAATTAATTCAGATATTATTGTGTGCACTTAAAAATTACATGCAAACCGTGCTCTTTGTGTATATCCGAAATGTTTAATTAAAGCGCATTTTCTGCATGACTAACTTCAATAATAATTTTTATCTATCATATATGTCTATAGTCTATAGACGAGTATAGTACTCGTCTATAGACTATATGAAGATGCAGAAGATAATACAATGACGACACATTTGCAACGCCACTGTCGAGGTTTGAAAATAATATACGAGTGTCAGAACGAATGTTTTTACTAATTCGATATATCATCGCTTTATTATCGGGCAATATTTCACCAGCGCATTTCAATTCCACCTTTAAACATCTGCTGAAGAAATGGACAATTTATTGCACTTGAACAGTGCTTCCTTCCGTGTAGACCACTGCGTAATAAATCGCGACAGATTAAATATCGCGACTTCACAGCGCTTTATGGCCATTTCGATACCATTTACGTTCCATTGCTTGATATATTGTTCGGTCAGAAACCATTTAAAATTACATCGAAACAACTCGTCATATTTCATGTGTGTTGATAGAATCGCAAAATCTTCAAATACTATATGGTTTTAGAATTCTGGCGATATTGTTCAATTAAATAACTGTTATAATAAAATATACAATAATAAATTTCGATACGCTACTGTGTTGGGGAAAAATATTGCCTGGCTATGTAGAATAAGGTATTAAATTATATCGAAAATAATTCAGTGCCATTAATTGAGAGGGCTTTTAAATGGGTTCGTTTTCTCCCTTAACTCTGATTGCCTGTTAGTAGTAGTAGGTGTACCGCATATTCTCAGGTTTAGTTTAAATTGAGTGTAGAACGTATGAATATAAAGAATTTTTTTGCGGGTGTACAGATCGTCACTCCCTGTTCGCCTGATTTGCGTTTTGATTAAATCAAACTGACATTTCACGTAGACGATGATTTGTTTGTGATTAACATTATGGAAGGTTGATTCCACGTGATATACGGAACTATTCAGTAATATTTTATAAAATTGTCGCAGATACCATCATTACGTTTCGCTAGATGTGGCGAAATCTGTAATGCATTACGTAATTCTTCAGATGTACTATTTATTTTTGGTCCTTGAACATTTTTACTTTATTTGATTATACATATACTCAGTGACATATAAACTGCACCACCTAGAAGGGGTGGGAATTTTTGGACCAAATTTGGCAGAAACATTGGACTAGTCTAAGGTAACAAATAAATTGATAAAGAAAACACTTCATCTTTTTGATTTTTCTTTAATAATGTGTTGGTCAGCCCCTATTTCTGAAACACTCATTGACCCGCAATGGCATTGATTTCAGCAGGTGATCAATGTATTCCTGGGGTATGGCATCCCAAGCAGCCTGTACTTCATGCCGTAGAGCTTCTATTGTCAACGGTGGGTTCGGTAGATTCCTCAATCTTCTACCCATCATGTCCCACACGTGCTCAATGGGCGACAAATCGGGAGATCTTGGGGGCCAAGTCAAAAGATTAACATTGGCCTCTTCAAAGAAGTCAAGAGAAACAATTGCTACGTGAGGTCGTGCACTATCTTGCTGGAAAAGTGGGTTTTCCAGCCCTCGAAGATATGGAAGAACATGTGGTTCTACCACTTCGACAATGTCGCGTCGGGCGGTCATACATTCCCGAATGAAGAGCAAGGGTGACCTCATCACCTCATCAGCCCCACAGTTCGGTGAACATGCCTCGCAATCGAAAAATCAGGACTGCGCCTTTCTCCACGTCTTCGTCTAACAGTCATCCGACCATCATGCATTCCTAAACAAAATCGCGATTCGTCACTAAAGACAACTTGATGCCACTCCAAGATCCATTGAAGTCTTTCCGTGCACCAGGCCAAACGTTCCTGGCGATGTTGAGCAGTGAGGGGTAGCACAAGATGTAGGCGGTAAGACAACAAGCCAAAGGTTCTTATTCGACGATAAACTGTTCGCAAGCCTATCGGACGACCTTGTTCACCTAACCATTGATCAGCTATTGATCTAGTTGTAGAGAATCGGTCTCTCAAGGCCATTAGTCTTAAGTGGGGATCTTGACGTTCATTGGTTCGTCTTTGAGCCCCAGTGCCTCTTCTCCGACGTTCAACCCCATGTTCAGACCACGCTTGATAAACACGCATTATTGTTGAGTGGTGCCGTCCCAAATGGTTGCTGATTTCTCTAAACGAAAAATCTGCTTCTCGTATACCAACAATCCGCCCTCGGTCAAAGTCTCTCAACTGCTGGTAAACTTGAGGTCTCCTTCCTCTAGGCATCATTAAACCCTTGAAATACTTTAAACTAAAGAACGGAATCCGAAAAAGTGGAACAAAGTCAAAAAAATGACTCGATAATTGCTTGTCTATGACCACCTCTAAAAAATTACACAAACGTCAAAATCCCATGGCTACTTGATTATTGGGTTTCAAATTTTTATCAACTATTCCACTATTCCTGCCAAATTTGGTCCAAAAATTCCCACCCCTTCTAGGTGGTGCAGTTTATATGTCACTGAGTATATATCAATTTGAGCGTAGATATATAAGTTAGTTAATATTCTGGATCATAAAACTAAATTGTCAGTTCACGTTTCCAGTGCATTTTTTCTTATCGTCTACGATCTGCACTACTCAAAAAAAACTTGTCTTTTTAGTAATATACATTCTTTAGTTTGTAGTAATTGCTATTGAAGTTAATTAGAGTACATCTAGTCCATCCAACAAATTGCGGAGATCTTATTACCTCACCAGATATTTCAAGTACCTTATTATATACACATTAGCTTTTGTAAACACGCCTGGGTAGAAACGCAATAATTGTGCATCCTTGATTTATGATATTGGCATTCCACTTGACCGCTGTTATATTATTAATCAAGAGATTGTTATTCACCTCATCGCTGCGTAAATTATTAGAATTTTCAATACTAACGACAATCATGAAAAGCATCTAATATAATTTATTATTCTGTTTTTCCTTAATAAATAATATTTGCGATTTTCTTTTATCAACGTCTTTCTTGCCGAATCACGTTAACTTCGCAACTTTCATTTATCACGCTTTAAGTAATCCACAATTACGCCATATTAATCCAAATACGCTAATTTGAGATTTTTTGCGATGAAAAATTACTTAATACCCTTCGCCGGAGTGCACCGCTGGCCGCCCGGTCGAAATGAAACGGCGCGAGTGATTGATGACTCTCGTGTATTGCATAAAACCGTCATTATCGAGAAAAATTGCACCGTAATATCGTTAAAAGCTGTTATTACGTCCAAATATAAATTAAAATAAGAAGAACGCGATACTTTTACACGATGTACCGTTGCGGCGAGCGCGGTCGTCGATTTCTTTCTTAAACAGAGCTCGATGCGATTATCGAGGTGTCCCGATAAGACCTATCTTTATTACGAATCTGCAGAGGTGCCGCGACCTGAAAAAAGCACGCCATAAACATAATCATCATCGTCGACGTCGGCGTAAAGCGTTGACACAATGGCAAAACTGTCAATGTAATTTTCTTACGGCGTAACTGTTAACATGACGTGTTGGAGGAGTTATTAATTTTCTTTAATCTAGATGATTTATGATGTATTTAGACAAGAATATATTATATGAACTAAGTCTCCTTCATATCCACATTTGGAAATATTGTTAATAAAATATTGTATTTAGTTCAGTTGGAATCATTTAGGTCAAATTGCTGTAACTCAATATGTTAAACCTAATTGAATCGAGAAAACATTGACATAAACATACAATACATGTTAAGTGTTACACGTAAAGTACGACCTACTAACACAATAGTTTGCCGATGAAGATGGGTTAGGTATTTGAAGGGATGTTCGTCACTACTATCTCTAATAAGGGGCGCCACGAAGTGAAACCAACTATATATATATGCGCAATGATACGCAACAATTATGATTTGTCTAACCAACAGTATTGAGCGCAAACATGTTAGCCTTTGCTTGTCTAATATATTGTTTTTATTGTTTTTTAACTCTAACCTGCGATGCTGCGACTCATTACAGAGCTTGATTACGCGCACAACATGGTTGACAAATTGAACGATCTGGTTTTTTTGTTAATTTTACAAGAAATAACTTCAAATACTTAATTCGCGATCCTTGACTATGCAATTGTGAAAAGACCCTTTCTGTTAAATTCACAAAAAAATACGAAACTAATTATTCACGTAGTGTTCGACGTATTTTGCAACGATCCATCAAATATGTACATGCTCATCCGTAGGACGATGAATAAATTATGTTTATTCATTCTCGTAATCTTCAACGTTTCTTGGAATTGAAACTTTCTACTGCTGTATCTTCATTGCCGATTTGCCACACGAAAATGTAACTCACATTTCACGTAGGAACGAATGCATTAGCACAACGAGGCATTAATGTTCTCGAGATTTCATGCTGCGATATTTGTTTGTGTAACGCCTAGCCTCTTCACGAAACGACAACAACGGGCGGCGATTACGATCTTGACTCGGTGATGTACTTTCAAAATTCGTGAACTGTGATATATTTTCTCCTCGCATCGTCGACTTCGCCACGGTTTGCAACATTAATCATGATTTATGATCTACATAACCCGCCAAATTAATCGAGGTACGCGCAGTGGTGGCGTCGCGGGCTGCTATGTGAACATGAAATCCTTTATTATTTAAGGAATGTCAATATTCTAATACTCGATACTAATATGACATATTAAAATAAGAACCCAATTTTAGTTGCATAGGAAATACACTAAATTTAAAAGATAAATTGGTCAAAAATCGAACCAATAGAATTTTTTTAATTAACAAATTTTTTCCGATTTTACAATTTTACAACGATCCTCATCATAAAGATGTGCCACCAACCAACCAGCAAAATTATGTAGTAAGTTAGTTTAAGAAAAATGAATTACATAATTAAGCCGAGGGTAATCAGTTGGTACAAAATGATCTATTTTCCAGAACAACGAACTAAGATTTATGAAGTGTCTAAAGGGAAAATTAGCGGGGCGAATCCTCTAAATGTAGAGTGAGATTTCAAAATGTTCATAAAATTAAAACTTTCCGCAAAGACATTAAATATTGCAGAAAAAACGCCCCCCCCCCCGCCTACGATCTCATTGCCAATGATCGGACAAACTGCGAGTGGGGAATATTTAAAGCAGAAGGCATACATTATTTCACGGCGATATTTGAGACTGCATTACATATCACAGTTTGAATCACTGAATTATAATTTGAAGAGGAATAAAATTGTCGAAATAAAACAAATGTATTAAAGTTCTACCGCAAGTTTGCTTTAGACTGAAAGCTTTCGGAAATAAGGGGGTGAAAACCACATTTTTTAGGAATGCTGGTCAAAATCATGTCCAACAATTTTTTATAACTCATCCAAGTTTGGCTACTCCGTCGTCTTGTTCTTAATTTTGTGCCCAATTTCTTTCATTTTTCATTGTACATCAGTTAATTGTACACTGTATTTTATAAGACGTCTATCTTCCAACATTCATCAACCGTTTAATATTTACACAGCTTCATTCTCCATTTTTCTCGAGTATTTTGCCAATGTTTACGTTTTCGTTTTTTATGCTTTTTTATGCTTCTTGCCATCTTTGACGAGTTTTACATGAATGTTGTAAATTTTTCTTGTCGATTGTTACGACTTTTGCCATTTTTGATAATTTATCTGCACTGATCAATATTTGTGATTTTTGCGTTTTTATTATTGACTTTTACGATTTTTTGCATTTTTGACAATTTCACTATTACCTATTTACGATCATCGTATTTTGACGGTTTTAACAATTTTACGTCGATTTTTGTCTGGAGATGTTCGTCCATTTACGTATCATTTTGATATTTGTGATTTTTGACGCATTTATTCAATCTTGCAACTTCAGAAAATGTGTGTACGGTCTAATGAGACCATCTATGACGAAGTTTTTTTATTAAATTTTCACGATATTGCTATTTCGGATGATTTATACAATTTTTGATTTACTTTCAATATTTGCGTTTGTTGTAGTTTTATCAATTTTTACGATTTTCTTGCTGATTTTATTTCTATGTTGGCTATTTTTGGATTTTTTAAAAGTTTTCTTTTTTTCTATGCATGTGATTTTGGATAAATGTTGATGATTTCTTAAAGGTTTTTGCAATTGTATGCCGATTTGTTGAATTTTTGCGTTTTTTTTTGACATATTGTGATGATTTTTGTGGCGAATTTTGACGATTTTTGATTCTTCTGATGATTTTTCGAAAATTTTACTGTTATATTTGATTTTTACGATTTTTTGCATTTTTTACGACTTTCACTTTTTGATATGAGTTTTTGGATGAATATTGTGATATTTAAGTTTCAGCAATCTTATATCGATTTTTATGTATTTGAAGGATTTTAAAGATTTTTATGTGCCACGATTTTTTGACCAATTTTACCGTTTATTTGAACATTATTGTTGATTCTTGCAATTCTTGGGTCGAATTTTGACGACTTTTACTATTTTTGATTTTTGATAATTTTTACGATTTTTTTGATATTTTCAATGTTTACGTTAATTTTGTAGATTTATTGATTTTTTTAAATTTTTAGATATACTATTTTCACTTTTTGACATTTGTGGTTTTGGATGAATACAACTTTGTTATTTTGCATGTTTTTTTTTGTCATTTTGGTTTTGATGGTTGACTTTATCTTCGATATTTGATGTTTTTTTTTTATTTGATGCAAATTGAAACAAACTTACCCTTACCATAAAGTATTTTATTAACACTGTATGTACACTGCTGAAGGGTAAGTTTGTTTCAATTTATATGCCAACCACAGTCTCCAATTTACTATTATTCAATTTGATGTGTAAAATTTTTTCGATTTCGAATGAATTGTTAGGACTTTTATGGTGGTTCTACCATTTTTTTCTTTTCGACGTTTGCTGTTTTCGGTGAATCGACAAGATTTTTGTGACGATTTTTGTGATTTTTACGATTATATGATTTTTGCTTTTTTTGTATTTGTGATGTTTGATGAATTTCGACGATTTTCTCTTGACAATTTTAACGATTTTACGAATTTTGACGATTTTTGCTTTATTTTGGCGGCTTTTTTTCACTTTTTGATATTATGCGATTTGGATGAACTTCAATGGTTTTTAATGTCTTCGATTTTATTAAAAAAATTGGACGAATTTTGAGAATTTTTGGTATTTTCTCACTTTTCACTTTTCTTTAATATATGCTAATCTGGGCGAAATTGAGGATTTTTGTCGACTTTTGACGATTTTGTTAATTATCTACGATTTTTACAAATGTCACATTTTCGATTTTCACTTTTTTTGATAATTGCGATTTAGACGAGTTTGCATTTATCATGACCCTGACGAAAACGTCAAATTAGTTCGTTCAACGCAAAAAAAACTCGACACAACCCAACCAGCGCAAGGCACGAAAAAACGTAAGCATCATAAAAAATAACAAAATCGCAAAATGGTCGAAAAAAACACAAATAGTGAACAAAATGATTTGTCGAAAATCTCGAAAATCTTAGAATCATCAAAACTCACAAAACGCAATGATCGAAAAATGAATTCTCAAAAATCGAAAAAAAAAATCATCAAAATTTTTCCAAAATTGGAAATATTGATCAGCGAAGATCTTATAAAGTTGTCAAACGCGGCTAAAGCAACAACAATCAACAAGGAAGATGTTCTTCTGAATATAAATTTTTTTCGTTCTTATCCGTTTATGATTTTTGCTAAGTACTTTCAGCTTTCAGTGATATTACGATGTCATCATCAAATGCGCAATCCAAGAATTCAATTCTTTGATAACTGACTCTTGTGCCCCAAATACAAACCTTTCTTTATTTTTCTTTTACACTTACGCCACCTTAAAGTTTTCTGGTTTGACGTTCTGGCTAATTATATAATTGACATTTTTCTTGTAGCGGTTTTGGATGACTTATACGTTATTGGCTACAACTTATCACGTTATTGGCTACAACTTTCAGATATAAATTTTCCCATATTTCTGTTTGTGAAATGCATTCTCAAGATCAATAAAACCAAAATATGCAGTTTCTTGTCTTACAACATCTGATTTATGCTGAAGATGTGGTCTTGCAAAATTCATCCCTTTCTGAAACCACGTCAGGACCCCTTTTCCTAAATGGGTAAAATATTTACCCTACTTTGCAATCTTTGTATTTTCGTCTTTTTTTACTGTTTTGAGCATTTAAAACAATAATTTCAATTTAGTTCCAAACTTTTGATATTAACTGTCCTGGCTAGGTTACCAATTTTTGATTTTGCCTCTTGGAGATCTATCATTGCTATTTCTCCATCATCGTCTTCTGTTCTAGCTAAAAGTTCTGCTTCTCTTCTTTATGCCTTCATATAGATTTGGAAATATTTTTCCCAACTGCTCATTACATCCTTTTTTGTCAGTTAATGTATTACCGTCTGCACTGCTTATGGTTGATGATTTATAAGATTTCCTTTTCGCACAGTGAATTTAATACTTTGTAGAATGTCTTTTAGTTTCCCTTATTATTTTCTTCAATTTTATTGTCGAAATATATCCTAGATGTCTCTTCCTCTGTCGTTATTTGTTCCTTCACTTTCTCCATTCCTCTTCATATTCTTCGTAGTCGCCTTTTGTTCTATTTCTCAAGTATTTTCCTTCTTTTTTCAATTTGTCGTATACCTGCCACCATGCTGCTAACGTTTACTGCTTTGGACTTTGGACAGCCATATTCTCATGTATTTTTTGATAAATTATTGATACTTCATAATTTTACTTAACGTTCTCAAACAAAATGTTGTGGCGTCCATATTGATAAACCCCCACCCCATATTGAGTGAGTCGATCAAATGTTTAAATCTTGTACAAAACTATTGTTTCGAAGCCGACAGTTTTCTGTCTATGCATATGACGAGCTGTCGCGCGCGCGATTGTCCACACGATATATAATTAGCGATTGCTGATGAATTTCCAATTATTTTAATATAACAACGATCATCATTAATGCAATTTTTATACATTCATAATTTACACGTATATGTCGATTGCATACTATCATTGCTCGACCCGATCTAAAAATCAGGTCGCGACCGGCATGCCCACTTGTGCAATCATTTCATATTTTCCCGAGCATTTACTTCTCGTCACTGAAATATTAAGACGCGCTGTTGCGTCGGCAGCGCACTGTGAAATTTCGGAGAAAGCGATTTTAGTATTAATTATGGCGCAAAATAAAGCAAAATACGCAAACACGACTCATAAGCTACTTGAAGTGTCTTATCTCTTTTTTGTCGAGTATTGAAATTAACATTAATCGCTTTACCAGCTTACACAAACTGTTTACACGACCGAACGTATGACTCGGATATGAAAAACAAGTTAATAAATCATCCGCTTCGTTTTGGGATTCGTCTTTTTGTTCGGCTGGAATTAAATTCGTGTTTAGTTTGATTGATACATTCTATATTTCAACGAGGAGAACGTGTTTCTTAGAAGTAAACGCCAACAATGCAAATCTGTTTGTTGGCTGATTGGTTTTAAATTTTTAAAGCAATTTGCAAACGAATTAATTTATGTGAAACAATCACGTCTTTATGCAAATGTTTTTACGAAAAAGCGGCGATTTAAAACGACGTGAAAATGTACAAATATGGGTAGTGTAATTACACAGAAATGTAAGGATGAAGAATCACATAAAATTAAACAGAAGAAGAACAAAGAACTTTCAATGACGAAACAGAGTAAATAAAGGCGGAAAATGAAATCCCCAAGAAAGAAAACATTGAGATTAAAAAAAAATTATAGTGATTAAAAAAGAAATGTAAACTATTAACAAGGCCCTAAAAATGATGGAAAAAGAAAGTATGAAAAAGAAAGTGATAATGTATGGTGCGAGGATGGACACAAGTGGAGATTTGAAGGACATGAAGAAATTCTTAAAACAAAGAATGGAAATAAATATTGTGCCGAAGACGGTCACAAAAATAGGAAAAGTAGTATACGTGATAGAGTCAGCAAATGAGCTCGACAAAAAGGAGAGGGAAAAAACAAACACAAATAAAAGCAATTGCAAAAAACAAGAGGGAAAGAGTGAGGTCAAAATAGAATATATTAAGATAAATATAAATGAAGAAAATGGCAATAGAATGAAATCACAGGAAAGGCTGAAAAGAACGAAACAAAAAATTAGTGTATAAATCTGGCGAGGGAAGACTTGGCAAGGAGACTAGAAATGTGGAAAGGGAACATGAAAGAAAGAAATATGAATGATGGCAAGAGGGCAATGGGGCAGCCAAATACCATCAAGGCTTGTAATACTTGAAAGATGTTCGGGAAACAACCTACACCTATTATTTATTAATACTCCGAAACAGGAAGTATAATGGAAAATGTAAAGATGAATTTTATAACAAAATTAGAACGAGAAGATGGAACCATAATAAAGAAGACCAACGAAAATGTAACATATGTGGTGAAATGGGCGATAATTATAGCGTAGCTGTAAATGTACTTTAAGTGATTGGGTTGGGTTGGCTGTCAGAAATTATCAAAATACTGACTTTTGAATTATTGTTGTAAAGGCAATTTTATATACTTTAAGGATTTTATAATCAATACCGCAATGAAACCTGCTGTTTTCATCTTTATTTCCAGCTTCCCTCGATAATTTAGTCATTGAAATAAAAAATTAAAAACAGCATAAATAAAATATTAATTTAAATAATTTAATTACCCACATAACTTAAATATATTGTTATCATGGGCGTCAATAAAATAACATCCTATACATTACTGGATTAACATTTAATTTAATTAAAGCAATTATTAATAAAAATTAATGCTTTGTAAAATAAAACTACCCACCTCACCATATTTACTGACAAATGGATTAATATAATCATATTAATAAATTATTTTTAATACTTTAAGTTGATAAATTAATGACAAAGAATCGACATTTGAAGATTGATCTTTGTCAACATAATTATCACAATATTCGTTGTACTTGTTATAAAAGCTTTTTGCTTCGTTTTTTCATATCAGTTAAGAATAATTAATTGTAGCACAACTAAAATTTCCAACTTTATTTGTTGAGCATTAGATTGTTTAAATGAAAATTTAAAATTCTTTTCTTTTTGATTATTTTGTTTTATAAACCAACCCCGAATCTACGTTTGAAGTATATGGTCTATTTTGAATCAGTGGTTTTTATCTTTAGGCGTTCACCTTTTAATGGGTGGTATTAAAAAATGGCAGCCATTAGTGCCACTAAATTTAATTTTTATTGTTGTTACCAATTACCAATATGCATTTCTTTTAATGCCATGACTTTGATTTTCTGAAAAATAAGAGACCCAGTGTGATACATTCGCAATTTAAAATCTTTCGATTTTAATGGACTTGCGACTACTACGAAATTTCAAGTCGGCGCCCCCTGTGGTAAATTTTTGTCTATAAATATATATAAAGGCGTTTCCACAATTATAATATTTTGGAAATAATAGATATCAAATAATTCTGTAGTAGATCCGGAAGTCAATAAAAAGTAAAAACGATTATGTTTTGAGAATAATTATTGTCGCAAAATTCTGCCCGACTTTAATTCAAATATTTCCACGATCCGCCCGCCGAGTCAAGTACGCGCTCGGCCGGTACGTCACCCGAATCGGAGCGCCAATACCTATGAGTCATATTTTCGCCCGGTTACGCATACGTAATCGAGTGTCTCATATTTCAGTTAGTAATAAAGGTGCGGTCGGTGCGTGAATATCTAAAATTCGCGATTAACTTTTTTCGCGCGGATAGTGTTTCGAGCGGTGTTTGACTTTCGTATATTGATGGGTTCGAGCGATGAGTGCCGCGATGAAGCTTGGCACTTCTACAAGAGAACGTAAGTAAATTTTATAATTTTTAAAATTTGTTATAATTTTTTTAAATGATAATTTTCGATCCATTGCGACCATAATTTGGGATGGGCGAAGACTCATCGCCCATCGCAGAGTATTTGTGTCATTATTTGTTGAAAAATTCCAACGAAAGGTCAACGCCTTGTTTAAAAGCACGCCTTGATTTACAGTTGCTATGTTAGGTCATCGGCGGCAAAATTTTCTCCGACATTTTTCACATTCGAATAAAATAATAATAATAAGAAACGTAGTCTTGTGTCATGAGTAATAAGTCAGCGAACGAAACCCTTTTAGCAATATTAAAGTTTATTGCCACAAATTCTTTTCTGCAATAAACATTAATATGACAAATCACATCTTTCTATGTACAAAAACAAACACAAAAAACACATTTTAAAGAACCTAGTCTATTCGAACAATATTTAATTCACTAAAATGCAACTCAAAAAGAAACAAACTAACTCAAAATGCAATTTGTTAAAAAATTGTATTGTAATGAATCACAATGAAACACATTTTAAAGAACCTAGTCTATTTGAACAATATTTAATTCACTAAAATGCAACTCAAAAAAGAAACAAACTAACTCAAAATGCAATTTGTTAAAAAATTGTATTGTAATGAATCAAATATTGCTCACTTAGAATTTTGTGGCTTTGAATATTAATTCAATATTAATTTGATTTGCGTTAGTCACTGGTTTTCAATTATTTATATTTGAAGTCATTTAGTTCATCTATTTCGCCAGCATTCAATCTCAACCCAAACCAACACAACTTTTCCAACTTTTAATTTGGCGTTATTTCGTTTTTAGTAGTTTTCACTTTTTAATTTTCCTGTTACCATATCGTACTTACATTTTGAATATTTAGCACCCATAACAACGAATACTTCATATGAAATTAAAAATAAAAAACATTAGGTTGGGTTTGATCGCTATCACATATGTTCTCCTATGCACTTCATTAATTCGCCAACTACGTCGGTTGATCCAGATTCATTTTGAAATTTTTAGTTAAACATAAATTATTTGGTTTGAAAGTATGTGGTTGGTGACATCACCAATATGTGATGGTGTTTTATTGATCGATTTGTTGGAGGTTTCAATTACAAAATGTTGCCCTATTTCTCTTCTGACCATATAATAGGGTAAATGTGTAGCCTCTAAGGGATACCATAAGCAATCTATACACAATGCGTTTCAATTCCAATTGTTCAACCGGTTTACAATAAACATATTTCGCAGTATACGTGAAAATATTAAACTCGTTAAATATTTCTTTCAGATATCGAGAGCCGGTTTCCAAGAACAGCAGCAACACCCCCACACACACCGTTGAGATGAAGACAGATAAGCTTTTAGAAAATAAGAACAAAACGCTTGCAATTGTAATGTCATTTATTAGTAAAGCAAAACCAATCATGTCATAATTTCCTACATTTAAATGTGCTTTGCTAATAGTAACATTTAAAATTAATAGCGTTTGTCTTTTGTGTAAGCCGGTGCCCAACGTGATTGCGCCACACACTCTTATACAGGGGTGTTACATTTAACTAGACACATTTAAGCCTGCCCATTGCCAATGATACATCTTCAATGAATAGTTTTAGTTTCAAAAAAAGAGTTTAAATTAATTGTGCGGCTGATCGCAATCCTGGATTTTTAGAAGTTCAGCAAACTTGAGCTGTACACCTTGATAGCCGTCAACTTGAACAATCTAAGTCACAGACACAATCGAAATATTTATAATTTATATTAAATCCTTTAGAAGTAGGGACACCTTTTCAGGAAATAAAAAACGCTTGTAATTGTAACGTCATTTATTAGTAAAGCAAAACCAATCATGCCATACAAAGTGTTTTGCAATTTATATGCGCACTTTGTTTTACGGGGCTAACTCGCGGTCGACTTTTTCCCGCACGATTGCACGCTACCGTAATCCGACAGGGTGAAGTATCAACTCTGGGTATTCGTTAGTCTAGCCTACAAAACTGGCAGTTACCCGCAAGGAGTTAGGTATATCCAGTGTTTTTCGTATGTTTGATAACTCTATCAAACACGATCAGGGGAAATTGTCGCCGGTCTAGGATCTATGATCCAGGACTTAGGCTATCAAAGACGTGCTTGTTGCCCATACTTCATACATTCATCTAATTAAAATTTGCTTTGCTAATAGTAACTTTTACAAATATTAGCGTTTTGTTGTTGGCACCGGCTTACGAATGTAAATACAGTCCACACTCATACACAAGAGTGTTATATTTGACTACACATATTTAACCCTTATTCTATTAACTATTCATTGCAAATGATACATTTGCAAAAATAGAATTTAAATTAATTGTGCGACTGATCGCAATTATTATCGCATTTATTAGAAATTTAGCAAAATTTAGGTATACACCGCAGTAACCGTCAAATTGAATAAGGTAGGCCATGAGCACAATCTAAATATTTATAATTTGTGTGACAAATATTAATTTGTGGATATGAAAGCCACCCCAAAACCTAGGGTGGCTTTCATATCACTTCAAAGGGTAAAGCGATTATTTTTTAAATAAGCTTTAACTGCACCCGTATTAGAAATGTTTAATATAATAATATAATAGGTACGGATAACATCGACTCAGAAGCCGATGACCCAGTCATATGTGATCACATATGCCAACTAATTTCACTTAAGGATTTTATTTACATTTTTGATAACTAGAACCTTTAAAACATATTTTTATCGGATCCTGTTTTCTATATTGAAATCATTTTCCTAAATGCACATGAATACACACAGTTTTGTGTATATAAGGGTTAAATGGAAAGGCGTCGTCTAAAGCGATAACAAAGACATTGCATGAAATATAGAGAGCGCATGAGATATAGAGATCGCATGAGATATAGAGAGTGCATGGGATGTAGAGAATGCATGAGATATACAGAGGGGTGTTAGTTTTTGGGACAGTTGTTAATGGTACGCTATCTTAACTAGTCGATGCACGTGTAGACAATAGTAGTGTAGAAAGTAGTGGCGTAGTTGATTGGTGCGGAGTTATAAGTTGTGCGCAAACAATATTATGGTAAATGCAGAGTTGTTGAGATAGTGTTGGCTAGCTGTTATTGATGTATTATTTGGTACCGATTTTATTGTTACTCGTATATGCAATATTGTGGACAGTCACCTTTGTGGTGATTGTCAAGGTATGCTAATATCCAAATGCGATATCTTGGGGATGGCATGCACTGATTTTCCCATAACTCAACGGGGGAGCAACGAGCACGTCAAGTGCAGTATCTTAGATAAACTAGCATGCGAAGATATCCGGAAAATGGTAAAGATGTCCAAAGCTGACAACACAACAGATTCAAGGATAGCTACTAGAGGCAACGTGGGACCAAGTCCCCCCCCCCCCCCCCCCCGTCCCCCCGAAAGGGGCCCTGTAAGTAACTCTGTGTATTGTATTGGTGCCTTTTACATTTTCATGTGGTGGCATTGTTGCCATTGTTTTTGTCGTTGTTTTTGCCATGGTGTGCTTTTACTGCTTTTAGAGTGTGCTGCCGCTGAATCGATGTAGGAATATCTCTCTAGAACACTATTTGACGAGATAATATCAGATTGGCGATAAACGTCGAGTCGATTTGTTGAAAATTATTATAATTATTATACAAATTATTATAATATTATTACTTGCTTATTCAAAATTTAAGTAATATTCCAAATAAGGCCGATTTGGAATATTAATTTTTTTTTTAATACGTGTTATTCCTTCTCCTTATAGGTTCCGTATAGTCGCTGTGCGATTTAAGCACTTCCTCATCACGAAAAATAAAATTTGACTAATCGCTTTTTAAATGATTTTGATCAAATGCAATTCTATCTTGGTTTGGTAAACAACGCTGTATTGTATGGCGGCTGCAACCTACATTTAAAGTTTCTCTGCGACTTGCGCTGGCAAAAGGCCGGCACAAAACGTTTTCAATAAGACGACCGATGTCTTCCTCCGACGTCGCTCCTCATTGACTTCGCTATGCCGCTTGATCCTTTCGTTTATCCTGCTTTTCTCTGTACACAAATATTTTATAAAATTATTAAATAGCTCCAGTGAATAATTGAATAATAAAAACTACATAAATCGACCTGCTGCATTATGTCGCTAGCAACAACTCCTTGTTCGACAAAAATTACTACCTTGTGACGAACCTCTAGTGACGAGTGCATTTTGACACATTTAATTAGGCTTCATCGTCCCGAAATGTATACAATGTGACAAAAATAGGTACAGTATACGCATATCATTAACACTAATCTCTTCAGATTTTCCGTTTGAAGCAGTTGTTATCCATACTATACCTTATCCATCAAGATGTTTTAATGTTTTTACAAATTTTACTTATTTCACAGAAATATTATGTTTCATAAACTTTTAATATTAACAGGTAGTCGTAGTATTTAATTTTTCGGTCTTATTTTTGTATTCTACGTTAGAGTGGTTAGATTAGGTAGTTGATTTCTCGTACGCAATTCTTCGGGTTCTGGTTAAACCACTCCAAGTAATTGGGATATCTTATTGTTCATTTGAATTGGATATCTACAACGGTGATTCTAGAAGATTCGGAATTCCAGTCTCTTAGGAGGATTTGAGTGTAGAGATGGTTGGTCGTTTCTGTTGTATTTGTTCGAGGAAACCATCTGGTTAGTGGTAAGTGTATTTTAATGAACCTTTGGGTTTGATGTTCACGATTTTTATTTCGTATTTATGGTTTTCCAGTTTTTAGCCATAGTTCAAGTCTTATCCTAGAGGTTAAGTGATGCTACCGCCTGGTGGTAATTCTAGAGGAATCGGAATTCCAGTCTCTTCGTAGAGATGGTTGGTCGTTTTTGTTGTATTTTTTCGAGGAAATCACCTGGTTAGAGGTAAGTGTATTTTAATGAATCTTTGGGCGTTATGTTCACGATTTTTATTTCGTATTTTAGGCATTTCCAGTTTTTGGAGTCAAAGTCTCATCCAAGTCTTATAAAGACGTTACGTACCTACTTCTCTGCTTATTGCGAGGTCGATAACTTTGGAACATTTTGGAAGTCGAAAGTTCCTTGAGCATCGACAATCCTGACGCTGGCTATTTTTCATTGTTTAGTGCAAATCAAATACAGCAATCTGTTGTAATTTGTTACAAAATGAAACTAATTTAATAAATGCACTTTTATAGTACAAGTTGTGTTTTAATGCCATATAATTTCGTCATCAGATGAATTATATGTGCTCGACTGAGTGTGAATAATATTTTTGAAGTGATGGTGGTAAATTTGCGGAATGTACGGTAAGAAATCAAGCATATCTTCATTCTTTGCGTTAGTGACGGGTCTTCTTGCTGGTTACAGTTTAGTTAGAGCTTTTTTACTTAAACGTACTTTTTGAAAGGGTGAAATTGCAAAGGATGATTTCTCTCAAACATCAGCCATCTAATATTTAGCCAGTTAAAGTCGTGACCGAAAGTTCTCTTTTCTATTTGTAACAGAATTTTCTTATGCAGCAGGACTCAAAAAAATTTTTCATTTTGGTAACAACTTTGCCATAAATTTGTCCAACGCGACGACTACTATCGGGTGTCAAAGTAATAGTCCCCTGTGTTTGAAGACCTATATCAAAGAAACTGCACGGTGCGAAAAAATTAAACATACATTGTTAGAACCTGCAATCATTTCTACGTGACATAATGTAAGTTCAAATTTTTCTGCCCCTATGTTTAGAAGTAATCATTAGGTGCAAATAAGCATCCGATTTTCGCGATATCTAACGGATAGCCGACTTTACAATTTCTTCCCTAATGATTACTTCTAAACGTCCATGCACAAAAATTTGAACTTACAGTATGTTACGTAAAAATTATTGCTCGTTGTACACTTTGATACACGTTTTCAAACACAGGGGACTATTACTTTGGCACCGATAGTAGTAAGCATTAACGTCCTGAAGTGTTAATTGTAGCCTATGTTAATAAATTGCTACACATAATTCAAAATTACACCTCTAATGGGCGGCGCTAGGTATTTCCACGACCGAAATTTAATTTTATAACCCCATCGATTTTAATACGCGCGATCAATCTACGGGGCCGTGGACGATGGCACAAACCGTAACGTAGCCGCCAGAGATGCGCCGAACAACGTATGGAGGTAATTGCAACAAGAGGCCCAGCGGGTGTTTAATTACCATGTCTTCTGAATTATTAGCATCTTGTTTGTGCATATTTACCTAACTGCTTTTCACATCTGACAACCGATGATCGTGAGATTATTTGTGCTGGCAACGCCAGACTTATTTACTTTTCGTCTGCAGAAAAATCGTGCGTTTAGCAAATTGCCAGTTTAAAATTTTTTAACAATCTGTACTTGTTACATAAAATGAATAATCAATGCCATTAAAATTACTATAATATAAGATCCATAGATATTACGAGCTTTGCGTCAAAACGAGACTAACTTAAGCAAGTCTACTTTAATTAAAATCTATTAAGTAGTAGCACACATGCGAAGAGTTAATTAGCATCTTTTTAAAATCCTTAACAAATTGTTTACTAGGATTTTATTAAGAATTACTTCGCGAAATGTAAATAATTATTCAATTGGAGAAATATAAATTTCGTAACTCAAAAGAGTTTTACGTAACTTTTATTTTGCAAATTATTTGAAATATTTACAATCGTGATTGTTTTGTTAACGGTGCAAATGTGTAATGCATACAGTTTGTTACCTTCCACTTGCAGGTCGCGTACATAAAATAATTATCAAGATATTTAATAATCACTTTGAAATTATGTCGGGCAATTTTCGACGAATATCTCTTGGCATTATGTATCGAATTACCGATAAGTAAATATTTAAGATGTTTTCTTGACGGAACACGTCAACTATAATTGCCAATAATTTTGCCAAATTGCTGGCGATTGTCCGAAATAAAAACACAAATTAACGTTCCAACATAAATTAGGTTAAGCCTAAAACTAGCATATGTGCATATGTAGGTATACATAAAAAGAGTAATCTAATTTAGTAAATGAAAATAAATTTATTTTGAAATAAACTATTAAAATTAATATTCGCTCGTCCGCAAAGTTAAAGGGTTAATTATTAAAATGTTCAGGGTTATCTATACTGTGTGGGCTCCTAATTTTTGAACTAAGTACCCATATCTAAAGTATCTAGATCTAGAGTATAAATACGATCAAGTTACAGTACCAGATAGGTATATCTCCCGTAATACAAGATATGTTAATAATAAAGGTGTGCATATTTCAACGTGAATGTAGCGTGTAATTGTATCGAAGGGAAGGATGTGTGCTATGAAGCTTACAAAGCTCGCATGGATAATATATTTCGTTGTATATAAATAATTATTATATTTTTTCAAAACTAAAGACAAAACACATCAATCCCAGTCATTAATGTTGCTGAAGAGTTGTTAATATTAATATATGCTGCCTCTGTATTCCCTAATTGCGCACTTATTAACATCACCTGCTATCCGATTTCTCCGTCGCTTTTAGATTGCGTCAATTTCCGATTGTGAGTAATATAATATAACGTTGCCGTGTGTGCGTTTATTCAGCGTTGAGTAGCTTCCGAAGCCGCCCGCGGCCGCAATCAGCCGGCCATTCCAGCCACTCTGATTACCTCAATTACTATACAAATACTTCGGCTCCTGGCAAATGCCACCGCAAAATCCCATATATTTTATGCGCGATAACGCGCGCATGGGAGACTGTCACCTAATCACAATAATTACCGCGAGAAATGCGCCTTGCTCGTAGAAACGCGAACTATGGAGGATTACTTGTCGGTGTCTCCGGTTTTTTTTTACAAATACAGACGTAATCCAGTTGTAATAAATGCGTTATTACGCAAATTGCTTCCAGACATAGTCATTTAATGGACGTCGTAATACATAATATTAAGTGTCTGCGTCTCGAGTTAATTTGACATTTTCTGTTAGAATCAATTGTTCGCGCACGATTATGTTTAAGACGACGCGATAACTGGCCACGATGGAGACTGAAATGTCGATTTAATATTTATTTGCTAATTGTAAACTGAATATAGATAATTGCCAAAACATACGAATCCAATAAAATATTCTGTAGTTCTGTATGATCTGCGACACATACGAAATATTACAGCGCCGTCAGAATTACGAGCAACTTTGTTACGCATTTTAGAGGAGAAAGTTGTTAGGCGAGAACAATTATGCGAAGGTTTTGAATTGAAGACTTAAGCCATTACATATCCCCCTTCCTCGATAAACTTTTCAGTGCATATCATTTCGCAACTTCAACAATGCTGACCTTCCTTTGACAATTCCCTTGCTGAGAATCTGAGAAATTTTTTGTGGTGCAACCAGTCTAGACGAAAGGACTGACATATCATAATATACAAGGAGCACGTTATGTTTGCTGTGTTTGGCGCCCAAATTTATTCTCAATGTAAAACAATGCATAGCAACTTGATGCAGGCTTACCCAGAAATTTATATGAGACCAGGACTTCGAGCAGTAGATTGACCTGCGTTAAGGATTGGAATCCTATGGATAATGTATGGGATATCTTAGATGGATGAAGTAGAATGCACTTCTGACTTCCCAGGAGCTAACAAGGGAGATACTCGAAGAATACCATAATGTGCACAGGCACATGATTAAATCTCATATTCTTTCAAATAGTGGTAAAATACTTGCATCAATACTTGCATCAATACTTTTCGGTTCATAATTATTACTCATTGTAAGTGTAGTTAAAGTTTCTTGCTCAATGAAACTTTCATTTCGCCCAAGTTATTTTTAAATTATTTTTTGTTTCGGTTATATCTATTTTTTTATTTATACTGAATAGAGTACTGAACGTGTTCTGATACTGACAGATTTCATGGAAAATAAACTAGAATTATCAGAGAAAATAGAGCAAAATCTAAAGGTGTTAGCCTCGTCTACAAAACATCACTTCATTTTTTGTAGACGAGTGTCAGGAAATACAAACAAGGATAATGTCATAATTTTCCAGCCAAAAAAAGTGAAAGTTTGTGTAAAAATAAGAAAAGAGGCCAAACAAGAAGGAGTCATATTAAGGTGCGAAAATTCTGAAGCAGCCAAAACCCTGACTAGGACTATCGAAAATAACTTAAAAAATAATTACACGGTGCATGCTCCTAAAGGGATTAAACCCAAAGTTGAAATAGTGGGAATATTTGAGGATAGCGATGGTGATGACATAATTATGAAGATTATAGCTCAAAATAATTGGAGTTAAAGGCTTAAAACTTGTACATAAGACGAAAATTAACATATTTGAGTAGATGTAAAATATATGAAGACTTTAACATCACTAGGTGCTTTAAATGCCAAAAATAGCAATTGCAAAGCCTAAGTAGTATCCCCATTATGGACCACTTCTCGTCATAAGTATTATTGACGACCTTTCTACAATATGTCCTATGTCCTTAAACATTTATATACAGATGAGACCATGACCATAACCCACCACACTACACACACGGTTATCAAATCCATAGACAGTTCTTTATTAAGAAGAATCAACCATTTATCAATTGAACAGACTGAATCTGCTGGTTTCCTGGGTCTGGTAATGGACAATAAGTTAACTTCGTAAAATAACCTTATACTTTTAATGAAAAGACTAAGTACATTGACGTACATAATCCGGAAAATGCGCGTCACCGTATCAAGTGTCGTACTAAAGCAATTATATTACGGGCTGTTGCAGTCTCTCCTATCCTACGAACTGATTTTCTGGGGTAATTCGCTATTAGTGTCGGACGTATTTATAATACAGAAAAAATCGATATAATGACGGAGTAAGACCGGGAATTAGCTGTGCCGGGAGCTTTTAAGAAACTTGAAATAATGAGAGTACATTCCTCGTATGCTTACAAATAGTCAAATATAATTTTGATAATGACTCTAAATGAAACAGTTTCTACAATTATAACGCAAGAGGAAGTGGGTTTTATGAGTGCTAAGTGCTACAATAAACTATCTGAATTCATCCGACAACAGAACGACATTAGAACTTTTCAAAAGACTGTCTCGAATGTTCTATATTGCCCATCCTTGTAAAATCGAAATTTTTGTGAAATAAAATGTAAGTTATATTTCAGATAACCGCATGTTTGGCATGCGACGCCAAACCTAACATTGTCCAATACTCTGTACTTGCATTGGAAGATACAATAAACTATCAACTATCTTGCCACAACAGCCATGTACTGCGTCGCGTATTATGTTTCCATTTTTTGGTTATTTTATTTTGTTATTACAAATGTAAAACGTTTAATGCTTCTAAGAGATTTAAGATTTAATGTCAAGCGAGTGACCTTTAATCTACTAATTATAAATTATTTACAACATAAATTTTCGTCACGGTAACCACACTAAATCTATGATTACATACCTCTATTATATTTTTGTAATTGCATAAGATAATTATGACTAATTCTAAAAATATGTTATTATAAAACGTAATTACAATCATGTGCGACATTGAAAGCGACTTCGACGGCAAGGCTTATCTTGGTTTTTATAACTGCCACATCACTACCAGCTATGAGTCCATACTAATTAATAAATGAAAATGCCGTAAACAGTAAATTGTTGATAGGTTACCTCAAAGTACAACAGTCCCGGTAATACCCGATTTAATTATCAGTCAGCGAAACGCCCCAAATTGATTTTTTATGCCAGACAAAAACTCCACTTGTTCCATTTCGCGTCTCAGTGTCTCAATTCAAACAAAACGAAGCAATTCGTCAGGCCGAGTCAAACCGGTTACTGAAAATGCGGCGATAAATTTCCGGAAAGGCAATTTGTCTCCGTGCCCTCATCGGTCGTGTAGAACAAGACGTACGAAAAAAATAACAAACCCGAGATGACGAATGGAGTACGTACCTTCGTTCCAGACTTGTTCTTGATCTGCGACGATGGTCTCGTCGTCGGACCAGAGAATTTCGTCCGTGGACGCGGCGATGCTCTCGCACTCCATGAAGCTGTCGAAGTCCATGCTTCCCCTTATCGACAACATTGTGTATTTCGGGTGTTTTACAACGTCATCTGCAACCAAAATATATCGTTATTATCGTCCTGTAGTAACAAAGACGTGCACACACAAGCGCATGACGGTTACAAATCTTTATCTCGTAGTGTCTGACATTCTTTGAAAGAAAGTGTCGAAGGAAAAGGTTATTTTATTTTAATAAATGTAGGCTTACAAGTATCTTATCTAAGCTGTTGTCTGAAAATATAATTTGTACAATTTTCTTTGTAAGATAACTATTGAAATGGAAAGAGTTTCCCAGAACATGATTCTATATCGCAGGTGTGACACAACATGGTGTTAGAACAAGGTAAGAGATTCAATGTTGTTATTTTGCATTAGAACAATTTTGCTTAGAAATTAATTTACCAAAAATTAATATTAAGTTGCAATGAAATACGTTCAGGGTTCAAAATTTGTATTAAGTAATACTATGTGCGAAGCATAAATCAACAAACACAAGCGTTTCCTGGGATAATTTTAAACTGCAACTATTTAGAGCTAGAATACGATGCATATATTGTGACCCATTATGTCTTTACAGTACATAAATTTAAGGAAGCAATAAATAATCATTGTTACCAATGTAAATGGTTATTACTTTCGTAAGATTCATGTCCGACATTTAATAAAGTATTTATACGTGCGTACAGGAAGCATTAATTTGGAGTTATATTTGGAAATTTGAAGGAAGGATTCTGTGTATACGTGAAATAGAATAATTAGAAATGGAATAAATTACATCAGCATCAGTCAAAAAAAAAATTGGCATTATTTTTTAAGTGATTCATTCTAAACGATCGCGACATTATTCCCGATAGTAATGGAGTACACGTTCGGTGCATTTTTGACAAAGTCCAATAAGACCGTACGATAAAACTGTTTAACGTCTGCACTTTCTTGCGCCATTAAAGCGGCGATAAATAATAATAATAACTCTTATTTTTAATGAACCGCTTGATGTTAACAAATTGTCGAATTCGTCGACCGTTATAGAACCTAATTTATTTTTGATAAGTTATTTAATACACGCGGCGCACTTTCATATTTGGTAATTAAATTGTTTTGATAAATTACAAGTAGTCGAAACGCCCAGTCGGGAGCGCAATCCCGTGCTCGTTTGTAACGAATGCACTTGCATAAGTTGCATACATATTCCTACCGCTAATTAAAAATATGCACCGGCTTTTTTGTTACAAAAAAATAGTCGCCTGTCCACGTTTCATTTTCAGGCAAGCGTGACTATATGCGAAACGCTCAAATATTTATTTTTTCAAAAAAAAAATATAAATATGTTGCAACTTGGTTTTGCACATCAACTATGGCTAATATATAATATTTTAGTTTTTGAGGATATCTATTATCGATACGTTATAATAGATCTGTAAAGTCTGATATGATAGATATATCGCGGAAAAACAAAACAAGATTTTCTTTTAAATTGCCATCAAAAGTTATAATTCCCATTTTAGACGACAACTTATTAATGAAGATGTGTAAGAAGGGTAGAAACCACGAAATATTATTTTTTGAAATATTTTAATTATTATAGAGAGTATATTCATCTGCCCTCCGTCCCCCTACACAATTGTTATCATCGGTTATATTCACGGTTCAATTTAACAACACGTTCAACCATCCACGCATGTTCGTATTTCCTGTTCGATATAGAAACGATTTGCTCGTAACTATTTTTCAATCTCGACCCGTGTATCGGTGACGCATTCAACGGAAATTTTTCTCGTTCGTCGCCACAGTAGTGTCGATTTTTGCCCCTCTTCGTTATCAATAGATCACACGTACAAAGCATCATCCATCACTCCCTACATTTATGATACCTGGATGCAGACGTTCTTGTCGTTTTTTTTTAACCCCGAACGTCGAATTCAAATTGTATGAAACCTATCATCTATCACCAGCAGATACAAATCAATTGAATTATGTGCAACGTATAATTTTGGTTTCGTTTGGGGATTAATTAACCATGTAACAATATTTAAGTAAGACAAAGGCCGGATGAACTGAAAGTAGTACTCGCGCACCGTCTGGCGTTGAGAAGTCAAACTATGCGAGGAACGCAACCAGCGAGAGCTAATGACGTCTGGGAAGAAATCTTTTCTGTTGATGTGATTTTTTAATCAATGGTTTTTAAATTTGTTTACGTTGAAGTAAGTTATTTAAATATGCAAATGTGTTGTGCAAAAGTTATCAAAAACTGTACATAAAAGACATTTTGAACATTGTCGTAATTTGTTAGGATAACAATTGATCAGTGATGTTTCAGTTCCTTACTGGCTGAATAGTGTAACAAATTTGATAGTATATATAAATTTAATTTCAATATATTCCAAATTTTACAATTTATATTTTACTTTGGGGCATTACAATTAACGATCGAACTAATGCAAATTGTAATTATAATTTATAATTATTCATCATACATCGTGGCACCATACCTCAATCATAGCATTCTGATTGATCCGAGATCGTAGATAGATTTAACCACGAACTGTCAAGATAAGTGGCGGAACGAAAAGCATTAAAGCAAGAAACGTTCGTGCTTTTGTCAATTAAAACTGTTGTTATCTTTATTCCAGCATGTAATATCTCTTATTATTGTATCACAAGGAATTCGATTGCTAGGTACCAGGAGGATACTGATCATGTCCAGATTTTAGTGAGACTATAGTGGATTAAAAATATCTTAACCCATCCTGATCCTTTTTCCAGGCTTTCCGGAGATATTTGGATGTATGAAAAATCTCCAACGTGTGTCCCGATCCTGTTCCATACTCACCCTAAGTAGCGAGGGGATGTGAATCCTGCCTGCAAACAACTTTGTTTATTGCCTTCCATCGCTCCCTGTTTTCCTATGTTGTCTACAATTTCGGTCGGTTTTATATTCGCGTGTCTTCTGACTCAAAAATAGCGTAAAATTGTCTCTTTAAGTTGATATATCGATCTATAATTGTTAACAGTAAGATGGGAATTCAAGTGGTCAACATTTAACTTTCAATGTTTGATGAACACTTTTTGAATCACTCATAATGCACATGTCGGAGATACGTACTAGCACATTCGAGTGCCCTTAGAATAGCTTCGACTTGTGTAGAATAACGTATGTTGCAAAAGTTTTGAGAATTTTTTTCATTTTTTTTCAATATTAACGACAATATAATGTTTTGGCCTGTTTTGGCTTCTAGTCATTATGCCTTGCTTACGAGAAACTGGCTAGAACAACACAGGATACCTTTTGAACCAAGAAACGACAACCCTCCCAATCTTCCTCAAGCAAGACCTATCGAAACTTTTTGGGCTCAGCTGTGTACCAAAGTTTATAATAATGGCTGGGAAGCTCAAAATGAACAGCAGTTAAGAAGGAGAATAATGCTGAAGATCAGAGAAATTGATTTAGAATCTGTCCAAAATCTAATGAGGAACATTAAGAGAAAGTTGCGAGCCGTGGAAGATCATGGCCCATTAGCAGTACTTTGAAATCATTTTTAGTTTAAGAAATATTGTTATTTTCAGTTGTTCTTATTACAGATTAAATATATTATTGCAAGTTTCTTTTTTAATTTTTTTTTAAATTCTCAAAACTTTTGCAACATACGTTATGACGACATTTTTTCATTAACTGAAAGTCATTTTTCTCATTACAGTAAGCGTATACACAGCTGTAGATCTCTTTGAAGCATCAAAGAACCGAGAAATTTCTTTCACAGTATTTCGAAAGTTCGGTGCACCCAGTGGCTAATGGTCGTGATGGACACTTAGCTCAATAATTATATGTAAGTTCTAAAATAGACAATTTATGGATTCTGTTAATCATGTAATATTGTTTTAGAAACGACACTTAAGATATATTTGTTAGCAATAAATTGTCTGCGAAAATATAAGGGTGCTTCTACCCGATTGGAGTCGATCGTATAGCCCCCAATAAATCTAAATAAAAATTTAATACATGTATTTAAAAGTTTTGCGATTTATTTCGACATTGTTTAACAATCAGCTCTATATAGTGAGGATTGAGGATTACTGTCCTCTACGAAGGTATCGTAATGTCTAAAATAATTAGAACTAAAAAGTTGAACGTAAATGAATCCTGCAGCACTTGCCAACTAATTATCATACCCAGAGATGTGGTAGTAAGTTATTTTCCTGGGTGTATAATAAGAGTTGGGGTGCCATCGTTTAAGAGTATTAAATCTTGATTTTCTATAGCTTCTAGGAGGATATTGCCCGCATGCCTCCACCTCCACGTATCCGTCATTTCGGCCTGGGTATATTATATCCATTAAATTGAATATTTATATATGGTTTATACCACGTTTCTCTTTTGGCTCTAGATGATTATGAATTTCAATATATTATTTTGTTTTATTGTTTATGAAAGTTGCCATTAATAACAAAATATTTTAAATGCTGTCGGGTATATCTCTCGTGGGAAGAGCTAAATGAATCAATATCGTCAATATCGTCACAGCAGGCATTATTTTTTTTGGTTCAAAGCTGTCCTTTCATACTATTTGACTTAACTTCTCTTATAGATTTAAAATTATTCTCTTTACATTGCATTAATATTGATTTCGGTAGCCTATCTTTCCATTATAATATAAAGTTAACGACGAAAACTTAAAACATATCAATATTCAGATCGCTAGGTCCCAGCACTTATAAAAAGTAATAAAGGAAACAAGTTTTAAACCCAATTGCTGCATCTCTTGTTCGATAATATCATGGGGGAGACGTAGGAAAACGGATAAAATAATACGCTTCGCCAGAGAAACGCTTTGATAAATTTATCTTTCATGTTACATTCGTGATTTGTTAAAAAAAAAAAAAACGTTTTATAGCGTCAGTAGAGGGCACATAGATACAGATTCTATTGTTCGATATCACATTTTGTGGCTCGATTAGATCACTTATGCCTATGATATAATCATTTTTTGTGTTCCTTCAATCGCGTCGAACACGATTGCTTGTTCCCGATGATGGAGTTTAAACTTTTTGATTTTTGTATATTCTAAAATAGTTGCAAAAGTCAGTCACTACACCATCAGATAAAATTTCCATTGCGAAACTTCTTAAGCATGTTGTGTCGTTCACACCGAGGGAGTAAATAATCGGAGTGACCAAATTAGGTATTTTTTAAAATAAACACCTTTTTACACTTAACTTAAAATAAAATTCTATATTGTGGTTAAAGAAAAGTACATTGTGTTATCAAGGCAGCAGCTATTAATCAATTTCAAACACACTGGCACTGCAGCGGTTTGTACCATTTGCTTGATATAAGAATCTGTCAAAATTTCAACCTGACCAGGACAGGTAATAACACACCCTCACGTATCCAGTCTTGTTTTTTTCCACATTGCTTGATGGTTTTATATGGGTGAATTCTGGGAATGGTTTTTGTCGCTAGTATTGATTTGCTGATGGAGCTTCTTTCACAATATACATGAATTGTGCATGAGATTCACTTGAAGTTAGGCGTCATTAGGGTATAGTGGAGTGGCTTACCCACGATGTGATACTGGAGAAATGTTTGAATGCGTCGCCAATCAATGCAAATAAGACAACTAACGGAAATCATTTTGAACATCTTTTGTGGTTAAAAATTACTTCAATTCAACAGTCAGGGCTATAAATTTAGCTCACTATTTATAATAGTGTATTATTTTTAATTTATCATTTCTTGCCAAATGTTTTTAGATGTGTGTGCAGACTGGAGAATAGTGGGTAGTGGTGTACGAACATAACTAGCTCACAGCTCACAATTCTGAGTATAAAATTTCCTAGTATTTGCTTTATACAGGAGTGTCTAACTTAAAGTGATGTATGAATCTTGAATACCAATATCATGACAAATAACAAATAACTTCAACACGAGCAATTGTAAAGAGTTGGTAGAAGCGAAAGTGTCGTGGGTTTTGACCTGAATATTATGGTGACCAAATTAAAGAACAATTGTTAATGTTTAAAGAGCACTGCGATTGGTTTCCATTATTAGTAAATGAAGAAGAAAAAAGTATATGGAAATGATAATCGTCAAGTACTACTTACAAATGCATTAAACTGTGCAAGTAAAATAGTGTTATATGCGAGATGTAAAAGACATTATAGGACGACGTAAGAGAATGTCCATGACGTCTCATTCATAACGAACACTGAAGAGGCATAACGAATGGAACTTATCGGACATTCATTGAGGATCACAAATTATAACTGTAGCTATGATGCAACAAATAAGGTACGAGTAGCTGGATCATGTGTATTGGCTGCAAGATCCAATTAGAGCTGTACATACGCATTTCATATAATATCTCCACTATTTTTCAACATTAAGTGCTCTAATCGTTCTTCTGCCAAAGTGTTTCTTGTTCTTGATGTGGTGTGTTTATTTTTAGTGATCTGCAACAACTTCTGAAAAGATTATACGTAATCTATTCCCACTAGCAACCAAGTACAGAATATGTGACGTTATTTTTCTTGCAACTGTTCTAATTCATCGTCCTCAAAATTTGAAAATATGCTGATAGCGATATACTGAGTGACATATCAATCCAGTTATTTGTAAAGCGTATTTTTTCAACCCCAGCCGGACCAACTTTTCTTAAGATGGTCTGGCCAACTATCGCCTTAAATTTTCTATCTAATATGAATATATGATTAAAGTAAATCTGTAAAATACTCGGATTCAGTAAAGTAGTACCCGAAATAAGGAAAGCAGGGAAGGAACAAAGAAAACATGAATATTCAGGACAGTTACAGCATATGAACTGAAATGCATTATCCAACGGTTTTATTAAGCATATTTAACCAATAATATGTTAATAACGCCCCAATTAACAATTAGAATGAACCTGAAAAAATAATTAACTTGAATTTATCACTGAAGCAATTAAAAGTTTAATAAATAGCTCAAATTATTCGCGATTTCGTGCGCTGGCGACGCCAACCTTTATGCAAAAACCTGGATAGGGTTCGTGACTCGTCTGCACGCAGACAGATATAAATAGCGAGGGAATTCCTCTCAGACGGCCGGTTCTATGTTTAGACAACCCCCTGCGAACTTGCACATGAACTATATAGACGTATGCATCTACAACAAGCAATGTTCTATTCGGAGAAATTCTACAAACCGTGATTATTTATACACGAAAGTAATCTATATAGATTTGATCGTCTGTTTGTTGTAGAAGCTAATCGGGGCCATCGGTAACATTTGCGTGTTGAGCTCCTTTGTTGTGGAACCAAAATATACCCGCAACGTGGAAAACATCGTTAAGTCGACTTGTGTATAAGTTTTCGCAAATGAGATTATCAAAAAAGAATATTAAAATATATAATTTATTGCTCGAGCTACACAAAGGAAACTTGCCTTAAAATGCTAGGACGAAATGTAGTCGGCAGAATTTAAATGTCCATTCAAAGTAGGCAGCGAGCAAGAATAAAAAAATTAAAATTTTAGTAAACTTGTTTTTATATTTTTATAATTAAAAAAACAGTTCTAAATTTATACTGCGTTGAGCTCGTGTTCGAAACATACATATATTGACACCGTGCACACATTTATGCCCTGGATTTAAAACACATATTGATGTCACAACGGAAACATGAGGGGTGTTAAAATCTTAAAGTGTTTAATGCGCTCTGCCTGCAATAAAACAAAATGCGTTTCCTGTGATCCCTTTTAGCAGTCAAATGTTTGTAAAATGTAGACACCAGTCGCTTCTAGTTAACAATGACTGTTAGTGCTAACAATATTTTTTAGATACTGTAAGACCGTTAATTGATTTTGATTTGTTTGACAATTTATCCCAAAAAAATTGTACTATTAGTTTTAAATGTCTTAACCTATTCCAAAGTTTATAACATGAACATTCTAAAACGATTTAGAATGTTCATGGGTGATAATTACTCAAATATGATTATAGTTGTATATATGATTAGTTATGTTTCATGATTGTTATTAATTCCCATAGTAAATTCTAGCAGCAATTCTATACATATGCATATATATTTTGTTAGAAAGTTGACGTCTTATATTCATCTCATAATTATCTGATTTGAAATCCGCCAATCCGTCACTACCTCGAAATGATCGATAGTTTGTTTAAAAAAGACTTAATATCTAAATAAAAAGTCAAAAAGCTTCAGAGAAAATACGTTTCCTGTTCGAACGCAAGCGAATAAAGTTCCGTTGTTTACAATTATAAATCCACGTTTACTTATGAAGATCATGCGATTAAATCGCCCTGTAAATAAAACTAAATCAACGTTATCGGATTTCTCTTTATGTGGGCGTGCAGGACACACGTTAACACACCGCAAACGCATTCATATTTCTTTTGATAAATAGCACACCGTACGAAAATTAACGCAGGCAAACGTTGGTTTCGACACACCCCCTCAGACGTGAATTAAAAATACCCGGCGCAGAATGCGTCTCGTATCAAACGGAGGCGTACATTTAATCTTCGTGCATCTATATAGTTCCCTGATACCCGGATATAAAAATAGCAGCGAACGTTGACGCATAATGAGCTTAGATCTATAATAGGTTGAGTGACACGTAGCACACGAAGATACGAATTTGTCGCTTTCTGTTTATTTTCGTCATTTGAGTTGGGATTCTTTAATTTTTGACGTGGTATCGTTGGCCAGCACGAGCAGAGGTGCTTTTCTGGTTACTATTGATAAAGATATGAGCACACCACTACATTGAGGATACGCAACCACTCACCTATAGGAAATGTATAGCGCCATGTTCATAATTGGGCTGGCATAAAAATGATTAAAGATACAGATAAACATAATAGATATAAATATTACACCAGAGCAGCTTCGCTTGCTCTAAGAATTTTTTGTTAATAGTGAAACACGAGGCAAAAATATAAAGAAAATTTAACGGCTATAAAATGATAATTGCAATGTTAAAAAACCTAGTGCAGCATAGTTTACATTTACTTTTTGACATCATACGCCATATAGTCTTTTATTCACAACGATAATAACTTTATTGCAGTTTTATGACACAATAAAGCAATGTAATTATGTATGCATTAATTTCGTGTCTGCTAAATTTTCTCTAAAATAGACAGAGACCGTAAATGCATATAAAAGTAACGATCCGCAGGATGAATCACGTCCATGTTTTATATCTCCTTCAAGGATGCTACTCTAGGACATCGGGTGGAATAATAATTATTTCTGTTAATTTTTTTTAATTTGAAAAATGTGTGCCATTTTATCAAAAATTTTTAATTTAAAATAAATTACGTATATGTTTTTCCTATCGGTACGATAGTTATGGAGTTGTATATTGCGCTCGGGGACGTTTGTAGTGAAGATCAAGAAACAAACCTAGACTAATTTTTGGAATCGCAGTATTGCGTAATTATCATCGTGTGCATACGTTCACAGTATCAGCTGGACAATTCTTCGTGTGGGAAGACCTAAGTATGAGCTATATGTGAACTCGAAGTAGCATTTTTCGTGGTTGATTGTGAATTATGTATAGTATCTCAGAATTTTTATTAATGTAATCGTGGCGTAAGACAAAGGGACGCTAGTTGCTAACTTGTTCAACATAACACACAAAGCTGAATGTAACAACAATGTTTGATGGATGCTGTTTGACAGCTGATGACAACAATGAGAAAATTTAGAGAGAGTATGTTACGAATTAGAAACATATAGTAAGCAAGAAGGATTGGAAATAAACTCACAAAAAAAATTATGGGACTCAACATGAAAAAAGAACGTTACAAGAGGGCTTTAAAAGATTATGTAACACTATTCCAAAATAGCAAGTTGCGATGAGATGAGGAAAAGTCAAGAATTTTTGGGAAGAAAGCTTTGCAAAGACCCGTACAATAACAAGAGGACACACAGCAGTGGATGAATCGCGCAATGGGAAAAGAACGAAAGAACTCAAAAGAAGCTCGATGAAAAGAAGAAGAAGAGAATAGTGTATTATTATAAATTAAATTATGAAATATAATAGGGATTGTAATAAATAATTCAGTTTATTAACGAACTCTTTAATTATTTTAAACAGCCTTAACACCTTAATTAATGTTTATTGCAATAACCTTATTTGTAATAATGTGTATCGGAATATGTTTATCAAGAAATTGCTTGGCATGGTTTGGAAGACAACGTGTCTCAAATAAATATTTCTATGACTGCGGTATTAAGTTAGTTATTATTGTAGGGCAATAGGCAGCTTCCCTAATTTATTCCGATTGTATAAGAAAACATTTTAGACTCTATTTTGACGAGCCTATGAATACACGCCATCGCTAGAAACGTAATTTCGCAATCCCATTCCAGCCATTAAACCAGGTACAGTAGTGGACATAATTAAATAGGACACCCCGAAAAATCAAGTAACGTTTTTTTTTTAGAAAATTTAGTTGTTTGTATCTAACTTTTTAATTCTGATATTTTTGTCATACTGCTTTGTCAAAAGAAAAAATGCCTCGAATTATCGATCTAAGTGCTCAGGAATTGTTAGAGCAGAACAAGGAATGTCGATCAGCCGCATTGCTCAGCGCTATAATATAAATAAAAATTCGTTTTCAAAAAAATGGAGACAAGGAGGAATCCAGGACAAGTACTAAGAAAGTTTCAACTGAGGGAACAAGACAGGAGGTTAATTGAAATACTCTGAGAAAATCTATTCCACAACGTTATTAACGCTGTTGAAGAAACAAATTTTCCAGGAACTGCACGAACAGGTCGAAGACGTGTCAAAGAGTCGGACTTGCGTTGCCGTTCAGCGACAAAAAATTTATTTTAAGACAAAAACACAAAGAAGCGCGTCGTGGGGTGTGCTCTAGAACAAGTGGTTCTCCATAATAATTTTTGGAATACTGTAATCTTTACGGATGAAAAGACTTTTCAGTCTACATATAGTGGCGCTATTCGTGCCTATCGAGCTTTGAATTCTCGGTTCGATGAAAGATATATCATCAATTCAGACAAAAGTGGCAAATTTTCAGTCAATGTTTGGGCTTGGATATCAGCCCGTGGAGGGAAGGTTTACCAGCGAAGAATGTTTAGTTTTAATCATGCTGCCTTCTGTGTCGCAATTATATCCTAATAACGAGTTTATATGTCAATAGGACAATTGACATGTCCACACAGCCCATGCTGCTAGAATTTTAGATTTTTTTTAGAGAAAATGACATTAATATGCTCAATGATTGGCTTAGTCGCAGCACTTAAATTGCATTGAAAGTGTTTGGGGACTTTTGGTAGGAAACATCCGAAACCAAAATATTAGACCCCGAATAGTCCAAGAATTATTTGAACTTATCAATAATGCATGGTAATTTGATTAACTTAATGCCACAAAGACGTACAGAAGTTGTCAACGGAAATGGTGCGATGCCAATGTATTAAAAAGTTGTAGTTTTACAATAATTTCATTGCAATTATGTATGGAACCGGGTTCGTTCTGCTAAAACGGTTTGATCAGAATTTTAGAAAAAAATTAAAAATGTACCAATTCGATTATTCGATCATTTCCTAATGAAACTTTTATATTTGAAACATTATCATTCAATCACTTTTTAGATATACACTAATTGTTTCCTAAAATATGTGCTCTTAAAATTTGAGATCGTTTTACATCTTTCAACAAATGCTTTCAATGAAACTAAAATAATCAAAACTAAACAAAGCAACAAAAATGTAATAAAATGTTTCAATTAATATTTTAACAAGACTGAAAATTTATAAACCAATCTTCAATTTAGAATTTAAATTATAAAAGATGTTCAAACTGTTCTCCATTTACTTCCTGACAATAATGAAGTATGTGAATGAAATCATCTACTGTATTGTTCAACCAATTTTGAGGAATATTCCTTATTTCAGTCTCAATACGCAATTTTAACTCGTCCAAAGATTTTGGTTTATTATTGTACACACGGCTCTTTAAATATCCCCATAAGAAAAAGTCTAGAGGCTTCAGATCAGGGCCGGCCATTCAATAGGTCCTAGTTTTAATATCCACTTTTGGGGAAATGTGCTTTTTAAGTAATTAGTACTTCACGTCCATAGTGTGGTGGAGCGCCGTCCTGTTGGAACCAAAGTTAATTGTTGTGATTTGTGAAAAGATGTATAATTTAATGAACAATATTTTCTCGCAATAATTGTAATGATATTATCGACGATAATTCCAGCCCATACATTGATTTTTTGTGGATATTGGGTATGTACCGTCGCCATCCAATGAGGATTACTATCAGACCAATATCTATAATTATGCCTATTTGCGATACCATTTAACTGAAACGTTGCTTCATCTGAGAAAACAATCCTTTTAACAAAATTTTCATTGTCACCGATCGTCGTCATCATTGTTTCACTGAATTCTAATCTTCTGTCAAAATCATCCTCGTTTAACTCGTGTACTAGATGAATCTTTTAGGGGTGGTATTTTGCTCGTTTTAAAATATTTTGAACAGATCTTCGGGACATATCATGATTTAAAGCCACGTCTAGTCACGTTTTAGGGTTCTCCACGATATCTAATAAAATATATAATGAATGGTGCATGTTCTTGAATGTCCTAATTTAGGTGGGTTTTTCACACTACCGGTTTGATTAAATCTTTTTAATGTTTTTCTCACTATTGACTTGCTTATTGGATTCCTATCTGGATGGATTTCGTTAAACACTGCACAGGCTTCCTGGTGACTTCGTTTTCTATCTCCATACCCAATTATCATCAGAATTTCAATTCTCTCTCTTTCCGTTAAATGTTTATTAGTTTTTTGCTAATACAACGTCAACTGACAATTAACTGTCAATATTTTCATGTTTGACGATTTTGCTAAGGCAATTTGTTTTGCGTAGACATTTTCATTTTATTTAAAATTTTAATTTTTATAAGATTTTGGCAAACAAATCACCAAACATATTATACCGTTTAATTCGAAAAAAAAAAATTCCATAGGTGTCCCATTTAACCCATGTCCCCATTAAAAAAATCAAGTTGGCTTAGTATTTTGAAAACTAACGCATACAATTTTTTTAAAATGTTGTTAAGTAGTTTTTATTGAATCTTAAGTTTCTTTAAAATTTCATGATTCTAGCTGAAACCGTTTTAGCAGAACGAACCAGGTTCCATACATAATCGCAACCGTGTATAAATTGAATGATTTTTCTTGACTTTGAAAAAATATTAAACTTACTTGAATTCAAATTCCAACACTTCTTGGAAGGAGAGGTGTTGCAGGGTAATTTATACAAAAAAATCTGTCCTATTTATGTATCTACTAGCCCAGTTCACATTAAAGAAAAACACTCCTATTTAATTATGTCCACTACTGTATATCTTCCCAAATCATCCCAGGTCTCTGATTAGGTCGTTTTTGCGTATCCAGGTCACATTGAAAGTCACTATTACTGTAAATTTTTTTATATTTCTTAAAGTCAATTTTCTAACTCTGTGAAGCATCAGCTTCAGATGGTAAGGTATTCCCATTTGGCTCCATTTTTTCGGTCAATTCCAGTTATGTTCACCAAGAAAAAAAAATAGCAATCGTCACTGGTTGATTCCAGATCATAGCGGTTTCGTACTGGAAACTTTCTTTTCTTATTTGTCCATAAACGTTTAAACTCAACAGACGTTTAGCGTACCTTTTGAGGAATCCAGGGCTTATCTTTAGTATTATTTCCAGCAGTTGCCCAAAATAATTTTTGTAAGCCTCATATGCGACAGTTTAAACGGTATTCTTCTCTCTCCGCAAATGAAACAAAAATGGTTTGAATCATTCACACAAACTCTTTTTCACGATACCATATCAAATTACAGTAAGATAACTCAATAATTTTTTAATTAGCAACAAATAAGCCCTGTGATAAACAGAATTTTTAGTGACAGCTATAACTATAACAACAAATGAGGGTATATTTGAATCAACGAAATTAAATTAGTAATCATGAGAAATAAGTCATTCATCAGTCAAAAAGTGCAATTTTGTTGAACAGTGCAATCAAAGCGTTATTGCTGTGAAACTGATTTAATTGGAGCTGGATTTATCTATATGTGACATACGTTTTGTTTGTCTTTGAGAAAAGTGGTATCGTCAATGACACAATAACGAAAGCTATATTAGACTCTTAACTTTCGGTACTGTCGTTTTGAATTTAAGGGTGGAGGTGTTATAATTTAGGTAACGAACAATATTTCAAGCTCAACGTTGCCATTATTTTGAATCGAAAACCATATGAGGCCTGTGATATGTGGAAGGCAGATACCAACACCAACACTTTCCCTAAGGTTTGTAAAATTTTTAATTGATTTATCTGTTATGTTCTTTATCATGTTCTTGGATGCAATATTATGGTACTGGGTTATTTTAATATTAATTATCTACAGATTTGGCGATGATTCATTATTTCAGGATATAAGAGCGATCACGTGGCTCAAACCAAATTTATGCAAATATCTCATTGTCCACAAAAGTGTAATACCTGCCAAAATGAAATAATGTCAATATAGAAGAATTTTCAGTGCACGTAATGTAGAAGTTTTCACAAAATTAATTATTAATGAATCCCGGACTGCTTTAAATAATTTATTTATATATAAAATGTCAGGATTAAATGTTTCGATGATTTATTTAAATGTTACTTTGACTTTATAGTAAAGCCTAATAAAATACGGGGCTTTACCGAGGTGCGGTCCATTGCCATCACTTTACCTTCATTAGCATGTATAAACTTCTATTTTAATAATATTATAATCGAATCTATGTAAAGCAGGACCAGGATGTTCAAAAATCTAAAATGCTAAATCGCTTCAAAGAACTTTCCAAAATAATTCATATACGTCCTGTACATAAAAAATATATACTAACAAGTTGTCGCAAATTGCTGTGACTTCAGTCTTCTCAAAGACGTAAGAGAATATCTTGACGGTAGAACATATCCGGCGGGTTTTTCTGCGCTTTCTGTAATATCCGGACATAGGGTTAGCAGGTAGAATAAATTTATGTCAATAACAATAGACCCAGGGTTCCGTTTTGGGATCTGTTTCATTTATTCTTGTCGTCAGTGACTTGGTTGGTTTTCTTGGTGATTATGATTACATTTTCGTTGTAGACGATACATCTACCTTAGTTTGTGATAACTAAGATCAGCAATAGACATCAATTTGCATATAATTGCACTATACATAGACGCAATAGTACATGCTGTGATGATGTTCTATGGATGAATACTTCCACCCTTAATATCGTAACAAGTTTTGTCGTTCGTTATTGTTTTAATTTAAATAATTTTATCAGTTTACTCTAAATGTTAAATGTTGAAATAATTTGTCTTCGTATTTAGTTAAATTATAATTTCTAGAGTGATTTGTCTTTAATTATAATTGTGTGAAAATCCTGCAATATTTGTGTAAATGCAATATTTCTTGAACGATTCGTCTATGTTTAAAATTGTATGCGAAACTTGTAGTATTTGAAAAATAATTTAAATAATTTGAAAAGAAATTGTACTATTCCCCATATGTGTCCTACAATGATTTTACTTATTGTTGGTTTGATTATTCCCACAATATCTCATTTAACTCGTATGTGTTTTATTTTTTCTGTTTATTTCTTGTTTTCTCTTTTTTAATTCTGTTCTTGTTTGTTCTTTATTTCAATGTTCCATCCGTATTTTTCTTCCTTTTTCTCTGAGCAGCATCTCTCATAAATTTTTATCTGCCCTATTCACGAATAAACTTTTCTATGGCATCTAGGACCTCTTCTATTTTATGTATTATAATAACTGCTTGTAAGCACTTATCAACAGAAATGTATTCTCTTGTTGGGAAAGTGAAACGTACGTTCAAGTTTCGCTTGTAAGTTATTGTACGCCAATGGGCTTACATTCTTGTTACAATAAGTAGCAGATTACGTATATAACGACCACGGGAAAGGGGTTAATTGATAAAATCGTTTAATCCGTTTACGCGCTCAGACGTAATTCGATCATTCTAACAATGCCCGTGTTACAGTTGGCAATGGTAAATCACGGGCTTCCAGATAAATGGAACTGCGCTAAACGGCTCCTTGCTTTCGATTGCTCCTCTAATGCGTTTCTGTCTCTCAAACGCAGCCCGTCGACTTCTCAAGCCCCGGAGATTGAACTGCTAATGCCTCTTCAGATTCGAACCTCGACCGCTCGGATAACCAACGAGGCAAATCAAAGCGCAGAAATTTTAAGCAAAGTGCGATGAATTAATCCATTTGTAGTGGGCAAAGGGGCCATTTTGCACTAATAATCTCAAATCAGCAGAAATGAATTTTGTTGAAATAATATCTTTTTATCACAATGACAAAAATATTTAATTATAATTCAGTTCGAATTAAATCAAAAAAATATTAAAATGCAACGTTCATGAAATGCTGAAATGCGCCACATATTTTTAATATACAGCAATTAACAAATGATGGTCATTAGACCACGTTGACATTTTTAATCGGTCGTTACACGAAAATTGAATTAGTTTTCAATTAAATAAATTTAATCGGACAAAGTGTTTCGATCCACACAATGTAAAATTTCCGAAGGTGCAACATTTCAAATTGTAACTTAATCAGCTTTGTTATTATCGAAACAAATTTAATGATAACTATACTATTAAAGTAATATATTAACAAAAAAAATACTACAGAAAGAAAATAAAAAAAAAATGTTTGAAAATATGAAAGTTGATTATTATATTATCGTATATATAATTATATTTTACTTACGTTGATATCAAGCTAATATTTTAAATTCTATAAATAATCTGCTTCTTAGAAATAATAAAAACCGAAAACTTCGTTAATCTACGAATACACAAGGAAAGCCGCCAAAGATTTATCTGATTGCAAGTTACCGAGCTAATTTAAATTTTAAGTAATTAGCAGCCGTAAATTTTCGACTTTCGCAAGAAGGATTTAAGTGCGAGTTTCACGTGATTTACGTGCAGATTTTTGCATGCGTTCTTGGAATTTACTGTTCGGCTAACGCCGAAGTTAAATATATTTAACTGATTTTAACTCATACTGTTCAATATGCGGGCAGAACTGTAATAAATTATTCCAATTCCTGGCCATTATCACATTCTATTGTATCTCCTTCGGCTGCAAGCTTAAAATTAAATATGGGAACGTAACATCTTTAAATAATTCGTTTCACACATGTTTTTCGTGTTATTATTATTAATATTTATTTGCGCATTAAAACATGTGTTCTGCGTGCAAGCTTGAAATAAGTCCCCACGTTGAAAGCAACGCACCTAAACTTGTCGATGCTTCTGGGTATCCCTCTTTAAAAAGGATAAGGGAGGAATGCCCTTACGCTCCATTTGCTCCAACCACGAGTGCATTTCAACGTGGGTTATTGATTTACGAACCGAACAGATGTATGCGTCTTGTGCCTTTCATTAACAAAGTAATTTTAAAGCAGATAGTAAGGACATTGTGACTCTCCGAGGCTTTTAAAAATGTGCGGTGCTTTCTAAATGAAAATTTGAACATCGTCAGAATTTCAGAATAACTTAATCATAATTGATTAATAAAATATTATTTCCACTTAGTTCTTTGAGAGCTTTAATAAATTCTCAAAATACAGACCATATTCCAGTTTTGATTAAAGTAATACGAAACATATATTTGTAATAAATTTTCAATCCAAGACAATAAATATTATCACAGTTAATGCAATATCAACTAATGATCTAGGCATATCTAGCAATCGAACGTGAATAGTTTTGAATTTTAATGTTTATTACAATTTCAAATTGTAATAAACATGAAAACATATCATCTCAGCCTAATCATATAAAATGTGTGGTTGGCTGGCAGTCATGAATCGAGCGTCAAAGCAAGGACCATCGACAATTGGGAAAAAAAGTTCAACAAAGTGGACAGTGCACTTTCCTATGCAACACGCGTTACTATAATCAATCAAAATGACCTTAAACTCTATGATCATTTTGCATTTAATTTAATAGATGGGTTTTATTTAATAAAATCAGGCTCGGTAAGAGACTTTTTTATGATATTCTCGTGAAAAGCTTTGCACGAGCATGTAATCAACCACACTTTCTATTAATGAACATTTTCCAATTTTATTTCCCAATCGAGTGCCACGACATATTATAAAGTTGTTTCTGAATGTTGGGTAATCTAATAAAACCAAATTATGTGACTACATAGAAAACTTAGTGAAAGCGAGTAAGATAGTTCCTTATTTTTATAGGCAATAAAATATCTTATTAAAACCAACGGCGTTCGACGGGATATGTTGAAGAACTAATCGTAGAACGCTCTTTGTTGGGTTAAATTATTCACCCCCATGAAAGTTTTAAGGGCTTTATTAAGACTCTGCAAAGAAAATCCCCAGGAACCCCCATCGCTGAAATTTCTAGATTTAATAACAGAAAATGTTTGGCAAACGCGTCGTCGCATTTTATTTAAGATCCGGAGCGAATCAGATATTGAATTTACTGATAGTAACTTATTTGACATAGTTCAAAAACAAAGTGAATAATGTGGCAGCCTTATTTCATGTTGTAGGTAAAAACAAAACGCCGTAACTGCACATGGACGACGATAAATATAAAAATAATACGCGGGCGCTCATTTCGAGCATAATGCAGAAACACATCTCTCCATTTGAGACGCGGAACTGTGGCGTAATCTCGCCGGGGGAAACAATGGAACGGTAAGTATGATATACTAGTGTCAAAAATGTCGCTGGAATTTGCACAAAGCTCGCGCCGCCGGAAACTCCGGTCTCGCCGCATGACGTCAGATCCGTTGAATTCCGCACTTCCGCCAAGTTAGAAATGTTACTAACTGCGCTCCGGCACTTTATTATATTCGTCTGACGTCCGTTATTCAATAAAGCCGCGCGCTACCTGGGAAATGACTTTTCGCTCGGAGCGACCCGTTGCTTACAAGTAGGACAATTTTGCCTCTTTAGATTATCACAATAAGTGCTATTTATGAAAGTTCTGAGTTTTAAGAAATCGTCGAGCTTCTTTATTGTTAATATTTCTCGTACAGTAAGATTTATTGCACATTGTGTTCGCTCAAATAATCGAGTATACTTCAATTAAGGTGCTTTTTTACTAATTCTAATTTTGCAGAAATACCTTGTCCCCATTTTTATTTATATCGTTAATAATAAGAGTTTATCAAAAACAAGTTATGTGATATATAATTTGGTGCTACAATCAATTCTTGGTCTTCAACCTTCGATGAAATATTTTGAAATAAGTAACGAACGAAGGAGGTTTCCACATACCAACGTTGTTATTTCACTTGAAGCAGTTTCCCATATAGAAATTATTCCATTTAATATAATCTTCCTAAAGTAGTCCTTAGTAAACATTCAACTCAAATAAATTTATTTGCGCCAACGTATTTTCTAATCAAGGATATGTTTACGTTCTGGTCCTTTTTGCATGCACTTTTTTTCATAAATATTCTAGATTCTAACAATTCTGTTACGCGGCTAAAAATAATTTATTTAGAATTTAACATCACAACAATTACAGACTTAATAATGTGTTAATAATAATAATAATAATTGTAATCTTGTCCTTTTTTCATAATAACGGCTTTTCAAATTAGTACGAGTCGAGTTGAAACCCTATATTTACAATGAATAGTTTAAGAAAGAATTACCACAATTATTTACTTCTTACTTCATTATGAATTAATGAGCGCTACCCAAAAAATTTAATCGCATCAATGTTTTATACACACACAGATACCACGATTTACGGAAGAGTTCAACGTCACGCTGCGTTATTAATCGCAAACGAGAAAAACTTAAACGGGTTCTTCACAGTTGATCACATTTCGTAGAATGATTCATATCTGATCCACCTAATTGATCGCGACGCGAAAATAATCTGTCTAAATTTACCAATTAGGCACTCAATACGGAGTCATTGTTTCCGCAACCACTGCAAAGAATGGGGTGGATCCATCGCCACCTTTTGAATAATGACGTGTTCTTTTCTTTCCGTCGGCTGGTACAAAGATAATGAGAATCGGAACAGAGCGGCGGCGGTGATTAAAAACTGTGAAAAAAACCAACGGAACACGCGGAGCGACTAAAATGTAAACGTGTGTGTGTGTGCGCGCGTATTTCCTCCCTATGTCGCGTGTCACTCACCCCGAGCGCCGTCCTCCGAGATATGCAGCTGCTGCTTACGCAGCGTTAATGTGTGGCGCATCTCCGTTATAACAAAATTCCTCCGGAAAAATGTGAAATGCAGAGGGAATTGTAAATAAATTGAGTTTGGGTTTTGTATTTATTAGTGGAAAAGAATGCAAACGAATTGCCTTATTGCATATAGTTCGACATGTAGGAACGTCTTTCTGTTTATTTAAGTTTCACTGTAGTAGAAGATTTAAAATTAACAATGGAACTTGATATTTTATGTTGGCAATAGTATTAAATATCAATAACTTTCGGATTCATTAACTTGATGCATGGAAATCTAAATGACAGGATATGCAGCCGATGATGACTTAGGAATTCGATGGATAGAAATCTAAATGACAATATATGCATCCGATGATTTATGTGATTTATTTTAGCAACATAAATACGTATGTTGATATGGATAATTTATTATCCCTCTTCGCGGATGTTTTGATAAATCTATTAATTTAGTTGTTTACTAACGCATTATCTATTGACCAACCTATCATAGCAACGAATTAATTTGATCAGCAAAACACGATCTATTTTGCCAGAATTTTATATCGACTCAGTGTCTAATAATAACTTTGTAAATTATTCGATATCTGATCCCGCTGCACAGCCTTATTTGCAATAAGAAAACTTGCATGGACATTTAGTTTCGAGTTAAGCACCCAATTATGCAACAATTTCATTCATTGAACGTCGTCCACGTCTAATTATTTGTATTCACGCGATTGCTTGTTGCAATCGAAAAACGCATTTGAATTCATAAAATGTCCAACTAATCGACCTGACGAACACTTGCATTCATAATTAAAAACAACAAAAGAATTATCTTCTATCGTAGATAATAAAACTCGTAGAGCGTAGAAGGATCTTTAATTGCAACGCGCTCGAAATTAAAACCAATAATGAAACGGATTCGTTAATGTTGTTGCTATGTAATTAAATTTGCTTCCTAACTCATTATAAATTGCACTCAGCGCGAGCATCTCTGTAAATTGTAATGCTTCGATACAATAACGCGATCAAATGTTGCGGCGATGGAAATGTCTGAACGACTGAAAAGTTGGTGGTTAGTGGTCGGAAAATCGATTTTATAATATTTTGTTATTTACTGCAAAAGAGATATATATTCCCTAAACTTATATTTATTTTTTAGTTTTCATTACAGATGGTAATTTAAGTTGACAGGATTGTAAAACTCCAGCTTATGACCCCTGCTGTGTATATGTAACCATAAATGGCAATGACTAACAACAGAAGTGAGGTTAAAGAACATAGAACAGATAAACGAATATTGACTGTCTGCTAATAACCATATTGTATAAGTTCATGCGACTGGAAGATAATCATCAGTCATCTGTTATGTAAATCAACATTATTGGAACCACCACATCTTGTCAAGGATCACATCACATCTTGTCAAGGATCAGCAAGAATGTCTCAAAAGCACAACATGACAGAAATATAGGTAATTTGATTTGATTATTATATGGACATGACAGTAATTATGGAATGATTTGATTATGTATGACTATAATAATAAATTGACAAAATATGCCAACTTAAAATTTAAAAATGCCTCAATTTATACCAATAGCATTAATTGAGGCCATGAGAATTTTAATGCAGTGTAGGAAGTTGTGAGCCAGTAAATGTAAATACATTTTAAATCTCCTATTAGGGAAACTGAACTTTTGAAGACAATTAGTAAAATGTGCAGCGTGTTCTGCAAATGTATGTGTATACCAGAAGGAGAACAACAATTTTGGGTATTAACAAACTGAATGCGAAGCACAATATAAGTCACAGACATGATGTAGTAAAAGTGTAACCAAAATGAAAAGAAGAACTAGCAAATCATCCAATATTGATAAAAAGCAATTCAAATGGTTTGGATACATAGGTCGAATGAAAAATCAAACGCACATAGGATGCAAGAATAAAATGAAGCAGATGTCAAGCAGACCTCGGGTAACGTAGTGCAGTCGCAGAAATCTTGAAAATAGACGTGACATGACCGTGAGCTAAACAGATAAAATTAATTAATTGTGAAATAATATAGCATATCTTGCACCTCGTAGTAGAAAGGGTACTGAAACTCCTCGGAACAACATACTGCATTCTTATAAAAGTTGGCAAAAGAAAGAATTTAGAAATTATGGACAAAGATAGTTCACAGGACATATTGTTTCAGGTATTAAATAAAAGTTGATCCTAATCAAAAATCAAAGATACGTGAGCTTATTTCAGGAACAGTTGTAGTTCCTGAAACCCTTTATATGTCCTTGCAATATATATACATAGTGTTGTTCACAAGAGCAAGATGACGTGACAACCCAATCCTTGATTCCTTATCCTAATTGAAGGGCGCTCTACCGCCCAAACGATGAAACCTAGAGGTACGAAACTTTAAACGATTTTCCCACAAAAGGGTGAAAATAAGCGCAACTAAAAAAGTTTTACAAGTTGTACGAACTTTTTATTTCACGTTTGAGTCAATTAGGGGAATTTTTGAACAAATCCTAAAATTTCGAACTCGAGATTTTAACGCGTTCTGAGGTCCTCTGAATCGATTCTGACTATTTCCGGAATGACGTCTGTGTGTCCTATTTTATCTCGACCGGTGATGGTTTACTCTTTTCATTTTTCCATATTTCATTGTGCACGTAACGTCTGAATAAAGCTAAAAATAAAATGAAATTTCCATATGTTTACTGTAATAAATTTTAATAAAAAAAAATAACTGGGTAAGATACATAAATACATTACAAACATTTGTAATATACACTTTGATACAGAATTAACTTCAATACCCATTTGAAACATCAACAAGTTAATTATTAAGTTTTAACCGTCAATTTTATTCAAAAAAAATCAAATTACAATTGTCTGTGTTGTTAATACGACACCCACGCGATAGCAATAAATCCAATCGTCGACTCTTTATCAATCTGCTGGGGACAATCTAATTTTAAGATTTCGTTCCCAATCGGCCGCTGCAGTTCAACGATCTATTGGTCTACCCACCCCTCCGCAGATGTCTGAAATCTTTTTTCTTATCCGGTGCGGAGCATTCCCGGCATGTTTCATTTGGACCGGGGAAAATAGCACATGAAAGCGTCTTTTTTATCTCGTTACGTTCCCTCCGAGACGTATTTAAAGCTCGCGAAATCAATTTATTTTCCGTTCGGCTCTGTTTGCTCTTTCCAATTCGAAAGCTTTCAGGGGGTTTTACGGCGGAAATATTTTTATGAAATTAACGTGCAAGGTCCTGCGGCCTATGAGGATTTCGCGTGAAATTAATGAAAAAATCCGTTCGTACTTGAAAGACAAAGAAAGTATATAATATGGGAGGACGGTATTTTTACACTACTTGAGAGGGAATCCTTGTACTGTGAAGCGCATTTGTTGCATCATTTATCAGGTGTGAGCCGAGGCCATTCAGTACGAGCACGTGCTGGCACTTAATACGGCACACAGACGCCGCTTTTGAAGCGGTGCCATTGAGTGCTTCTTCGCAGTGCACCTTACCACTGCCACATTCACATAGTACAAAATTTCGCCCGCACACTGATCGCTCTGATGCACAATCGCATATGCGAGATGCTCGGGCACCGACCGGTTAAATAAAATTTACGGCATGGCTACATATTTTTTCATTTGATACCTACATCAGTTTCTATCTCAGGATATTCGCAGAGTAAATTGCATTTTTCAATTTAAATTCTGCACCGAATAATTTGAATTCGCACGACGAGGGTTGAAGAGAATATCAATACAAATACAGTGGCTACATTGTGCAATGGCCTCAAGGCAAGTGCGTTTTATTTATGATAATTTATTTCACAACAGCGCTTTATTTATAATAACATGATCATAATTAGCATAATTACGGATTTGGTCAATGGCCTATGCATTTTAATGGGTTTGTGATAACAAATATGTCGCAATTATTATTATAAAATTAGCATCGACCGCGGTCGTGAACGCCATATTCAGCATTACTATCTTTACGAGTACAGATAAGGTGAGTATAGTATGTTTATTCGCAGGCTGATGTCAGTAGTACTGAATACTAATTCGTGGGGTGCTAACAACAGCGAAAAGTGCTTATCTAATCTGTTCGATATGATTATATCAAAAACAAATATAGTGGAAACGTTATTTATAAATAATAGAATCACAAAGTAATTATTTTGCGATTAATAATTATGTCAGTTTTATTATAAGAATATAATTTCCCAAGGGATGTTGTGAATTTTAACTTGAACATCAATCGAACGATACATTCCCCATCAGGTATACAGATTTCCGTGGAAAAACACCAAACTTATAAAACTTGCTTGCAATCAAGGCACAAATTTAATTAATATAATAATAATAATAAATTCGGAGATATTGACGAAATTTAATCTTCTGGATTGAATGGAAAATGGCAAATATGCAAAATTTGTAAATTTGTAAACAACGACAATATCACCAAATGAAAGTTTTGTATAAATTTAAAAGGATTATATCACGCATTCCTTGATAAGAAATTCCGTCCTCTTCAGAAATTCATTGGGATCTAATCCAATCGAAGGGCTAAATGAATTAAGTATCGTTAAGATGAAGATTAAGATGATTTTTGCAGGAATGGGGATGTGGTAATATCAATGAAAATCGAGATAAATCAACTATGCATATCTCCGCTTTCTCGTCAAAAATAATTAAAACAATGTCTCGAATTTGTCGACCATGTCACCACAATGACAGCAACAAGTGATGTAGTGCTGCGCCGAAAAATATTTCCATGCATCTTTATCGCGTTAATCGCGTTTACAAGCATTATTGCGCATTATTACTTTCATAATGTTATGGTCAAGACTCAAACAAAAATGTATTCGAATTACTTGATGAACAAGATAATCAGAAAGGATTGATTGTTGGGTGTCCCTAGAGTGCAATATTTATACAGATAGGTACCTGTGGTGTCTGCCAGGTTATCTGAATGCATTTCTGCTAGTTTCTGGCAGTATTTTGGATTTGTTTAAATTTTAAATCAAACTGAAACTACTGTAACGTGCTGCTACGTAGATCAGGATATAACAAACAATATATTTTCTTTATTGGCGAATTAGCATTCAATTTTTTTAATTTAGTTGTAGACAAAGTGCTAATTAACTGACAGAGAAAATATATTTCTATTATTTTTGAGTGTACCGTTTCAATATATTTAAAATTTCATCGCAAACAAAATCGAAAAAAATTATGAATTGGTGCATTTATTATATTTTTTACTACCCGTTAAAATATATGTTAATACGCTAATCGTCAACAGAAATATCTTATGACTAACTAAAGCACTAGAAGCTTTAAACTATTATAACAAACTTTGTGCCACTACTGGCATCAGCTGCATAAACTTTTATCGTCCTTATTTTATTTGCACTTATTTCGCTTTACCATTTAAACTACCCAATAAGTTTGTACATTACCAAAAAAATATTTTAAGCCAGAATATTCGCAGCACTGACGAAGGTTTTTAAGCAAAAAATAAACGATTTTCCATAATTTTCTAATTTTAATTGACTATTTCATGATTAAACCATTGCAAAGTACAAAATTTATATTTAATAATTTGTATGAAGAAAAGGAAACAATAATTATAAATTTGTCATATAATAAACAATAAAAAACGAATCAAAATTAGTGTTTATGCATTTGTACTAATTTTTTACGATCCAAAATTTTGATTTTATAAATACACATCGATATGAAATATATTTTACGACAAATTATAAATAAATGCGGTAGGAATTTCGAAATGGAAATACAATGAAAACACAGCAATACGTATGGCAGCGCAAATAGTATTGATTACACAAGCACGTTGTTCTTATGAAACAACAAAAAGATTTAAATGATTCGTTTTTTTTTTTATTTTACGTAAACAATTGAATATTTACTTACCGAAGGAGCACGACAGCACATTGCCTGGAAGGCCTGGACGAAATTACACAAACACTGCACTAAATTTTCTGCGAGACACGACGCGCGACATCGGATGGAGTCCGCGGATGTCCCTGTTCCTAGCAGGCCGTGCCGAGTTCAACGGAGAACTACCATCCATGGCCCACCGGGATATATTTAAAACGTTCCTATACTTTAACTATATTTAGAATGGGAAGTCGGCATTTTTTGTAGTTTGTTTTTATTACTGGGTGCTACCGTGGGTGCGACGGAGTTCGTTAACCACGGGGCGCGTGCCCCAGGTACGAGGAGTTGATTTATGGAAGAATGGAGGTTATGAACGACTGTCAGGCGCTAGAATTATGGAATGTAAATGATAGACTCGCTATTAATTATTGCGGACGTTTCTACGCCTGCACGATCCATGGATTTCAACGATTTATGCTAATGTTTTCATTTGCTACCGGTACGGCGGCGATCAATTAATAATGGCAAACGAGTATAGCCGTTGACTTGAGTTACGCATTATAAGTTTTAGACGGACTTCAGAAAATATGGTTAGTCTTTTGTGCTCCTTGCTGCCTGATCGAAGGTTAACGATGTGTTTAAGCCTTCGTAATCATTCATTGTTTATTGTTAGCAAAATAATAGTAACTATTAAAGTGACTCGAGTGATGTACGAATATTGTGCAAGAATATTTTAGCTTTCAACGCTTACGGTTTGAAATGTAAAAAATATATTACCCGCACTGCGCTATTTTGAGTTTGTGGCCAAAATTATTTAGGAGTAATTCAAGTTTAATTTTTTTTATAATGCGCGATTTTTGTGATAAAATACATGATATATGCAGAACCGAAACTGAATTGACAATTATGAATAAAACGTTGCGATGACAATTAATATGACAGGAATATTTTTTTTCATATTATTGGAGATATATGTAATATACGATAATAGACCAGTAAGAGTTTGTCTTCGTTGTATATATTTATACAAGCGATAGATTTCCAAGCTGAAGCTGTTCATTTAAACAATTTAAAGTCATATTAACATCATGAGTTAAGTCACGATATTTCTATATCCTCAAATTACAATTTTCCTCGAGGTTTTTCTGTAATTTTTCTTCTCCAGTTTCTCTTCCACGTCCAATATGGCGTTCTTTACAGTTTATTTTCCTCATACCCTTACGGCTATTGGGTTCTTTCTGTTAATATCGTAGAAGTACCCATTTATTTTCCATTCAAAATGTATGGCCACATTATGGTTTCTATTTCGTTGTTCATTCTACATAATTTTTTTCAGGTTTACATAAAAATAAAAAAACATACAACACTGAAGATGTAGATATAGTAAAAAACAGAAAACGAATAGTGAAGCAGAATGAACATTTATTATTTGCAAACATTTAATTAAATGTATTTTAAACATCCATGAATAAGAACGAGCTTTTGGATCTACAGTCATTGATTTTAACTATATTAATATTGTGAACGGCGTCTGCGTATGTCCTTTTTGTTGAAGGTCTCGAAGATCGATATCTTAGAGACCAAGATGCGGGAGCTCATTTGTTTCATTTTACAGTTTGCAGTTGTAATTCTAGTAAGTGGACAAATATTTTTCCTGTCGCCATGTGTTGATAGCGAGGAGAAAATATTTTAACGTTGAGGCCCCAAGGGTATGCGGACGCTTCTTGTCAAATGACGCTTTCAACTGGTGTTTGCTGCATATTTTTAGTAATTGTAATTGATGATGGTTGGCTTAAAAATGTGTTTTGTTTATACTAAATTGGCACCGTTGTTACCTATATATTTTATTACAATAAGGCACTAAGTTTAAAATGTCTTCGTACTTTTTTAATGTTTACCTACATCTACGTTAATTTTCCATCAAATGAAATTTAACCTACTACTATAAGCTACAATAATATAATCTGTTCATTGTAAGAAAAATATCGATGCACATGATTTTTTTTCTTTGCTCATTTAATGCAACTTGCAGGAGATTGTATGTTAAAAAGAACACTTGTATTGATCTATCAATAAATTCGTCAAAAAGAAACCGACAAATATACAAAACCAACTATGTTGTTATTGTTATTTTGTTTTGCTCAAAACACAGCTAAGAGGCGTTCACCAACACAACAGCGCAATTGGAACAAAGTAAGGCATTACTAATTGTAATTATGTCGCTGTTAACAAATATTCATTGCATGATCAATTGGCAGTGGTTTATAATTTTACACAGTGATGAGGTAATTAGCCCCCCACTATTGATGGTTTCTATTGGTAATTAATAGGTGGCAGTGTTCCTCAATCGGGCAGCAATTCCGATTAAATTTTCATACAAAATTAAGAGATGGTGTTGTGCTTCATTAGTACAACGAAGCGATAGCAGAAGTGTTTAGTAAACTTTTATTTCTACAAACATCGTTATGGTTAAAAAAACCTAAAATCATTTTACTTTCCCAAAGACATTTATTCACAACCTAACGCAGTCAGCTCTAAAATTTTCAAATAGGGAACACAGACAATGTATTTGAATGTACTGATGTTTATCCTGTTCAACAACGTACATACTTTTAGCACACACATTATAATCCGATTTGCAATCAGATGACGAGACTGAGTTAACGAGTTGATAATAATCACAATACAAATAATCGAGAGAAAAATTATAAAAATATTTCAATTAGGTCAACTTAGTAGCAAAATATTCAATTTAAGACGATGCCTTAATTTTCCCACAAGGTAAATGTTTACCAAAACTTATTTAATGACAGTAATAATTCAGAATGAACGGATACGTTCAACATGCATATAAAGTGACTCGTGGAGATAAATGTCCTCGAAAATTTCACGTAAATGCACTTACACATTTAAGAGAAACTATCTGATAAATCACCTACAGGGTATATTCGCATCAAGATTTTTACCCCAGAGAGCGCCATCTGCAAAAACAACTATGATTAATGATAGTATGAATGAAAAATCAACCTTTGCCTCATCTGTAAGTGACGTTTTCTTATTTCGTTGAATTATGAATAAGCTCACTTTCATGAAAATTTCATAATGTTCTTGCGCCAGTAAATATGCATGTTGTTATACAACTAGTAATAATAAAACCTTGTAAGCTATTTATTACGCGTGAAATATTCGAAGCGTGGATTTTATGCAGTTGAATTGCTTCCGGTTAGAATAATTCTGTTTCTGATTCATCGCTTCTGCCTGCTCTCTCAGGTATTGGCACTTGAAAAGGCTTTGCAAAGGAAATTGCTAAATTGTGTGCTGAATTGTTCAACAGTGGAATAATGTTATTGCGTTTCATTTTGTTTTATAAAATTTGTATTCAGCTTTAAATTGCTTTTTTTTTAAATAATCATTTAAAGAAATCAAACAAATGCGCAACACGTGCGCGTGCATTGCGTACGTACTAATGACTATAAAATAATAAAAGCAATGATTTATATGATTAACCTTTGCACTTTCGACAGATAAATCGTCCTGCCGTCTTGATATAACGACGTAAGTTTCAAAAAGATTTTATAGCCTGAAAATTATTCCCCAACTTCGCCTTGCAAATACAGAAGGTCCGAATAAACATTACATTAATTCCCAACTGAAACTAGAACGGCTACCACCAAACGCAAACACTAAGCATGTACATACGTAATTTTCACAAAATAAATGTTCTGATGTTGTGGAGAAATAAAGAAACAAAACAATTTACTGGCGGTACTTCAAATTATATTCAAATTTAAGTATCCAATGGATTCGTTGGTTATTTATTCATTTGAGATTATAAATACCATATCCCTTTTCCACAATACTATTTATTACGTTTTTAAATATGTACATCGACAACGTCAGTTTTATTGCTAACTAGATTACCGATGAAAATAAACAATGTATAGCGTTAGTGTTGGTTCTGTTTATTTTCATTTATTAGTTTAGACTCCAATAAAATTGACGATGATAACATAGTTGTCGAAGCAAGTACATATTTTAAAATATAATAAAACGTTTTGTGGAAAAAATTTATAATCTCAAATATTCAGTAATAGAATGACGGAGATTGTAATTTTTAAAAGTGATTTATCTTATAAATAAAAATCTATAAATAAAATAGATAAATAAAACGCAACCACACTAAATTTCTAGTAAATTAAGTTTCCTACTTTTCGTCTGAATTAGTAGTATTTTAAAATTAGGGTTAAAATGGCGATTGTTTTCTAATAAATGGTCAACCAAAGTCGAATTATTATTTCTTAGACGAAAACTCCGATCATAAGAACATCATTCGGTCATCAAACCATCATCAAGAAATCTCCCAAGTAACAATTCCCCATAATGGCAAACTTGTCTCATTTGACGTTACTAATTTGTTTAGCAGTATACAGGCAAACGAGGTAATTAATATAATCTCACAAATATGTACCCACAATAACACTAATCCGATAATTTTAGCAGAAATCATGAATGCTTTAAACACGTACTTTAAAGAAAATTATTGTTAATACGACAACAAGTTTTACGAACAAACCGAACGATTAGCGATGGGAAACCCACCAAGCCCGTTGCAACATAGATACCATTGCTCAAAACAATACCTTTACTTTTTTGTACATGTGTTGCTAAATTAGACAACGAACAAAAACATATAACAATGGCGAACTAGCCACTGCCTCATGTGAGCAGTAAAGAGTAATAAATGGACGTCATGTATCTTGATGGTAGGCGAGTTGATAATAGACTGAAGATTTGTAGTCAGCAGTTTTTGACCAAGGAAATTTATCCCAAAATCTGACGTGCTAGACAATTTCTGCGGTATTAAAGTATGAAAGATGAAGCGTGTTGGCAATTATTTTGAATTGTATCTCGAACAAGATCAACCGACCATTGGAATTTATCGGAAATATTTCCAAATTTGAGTTCTGTATAAGAACTATGAATATATACATGTAGTAGATGTAGATAGTAGCGTAGAAGAAGAGAGAAAAGTTTTCACTAATGGTCAAAGAATTGCAAGAACACCCACTGGGAATAAACCGTAACGAGTGAGTGAAAAGAGTTATCGGAAAATGAAAACATGGCAATAAGAGATAAAAGACGTAATAAGGATTAATACGGAAATGAAGTGAAGCAAATTGTGGAAGCAATTGAGGTATTACAAACGGATATGAGGAGGAATGTGTAAGAGAATGAGAAGGTCGACATAAGAGAAAAGAAATACAAAATGTTCTTCGAAAGCAAATTAGGACTGAGAATGGAGATTAAGTAAGCACGCGCAATAAAAGTTCAGCACAACGTGAATTACCAAATTTCGAGGAGAAAATATATAAGGTAAGTGATGACGAATAAAAGTAAACTGCAAGGTAGAAATGTCTATATAGATGATGGCCTAAATAAAAAAGAAAGGTCGGTTACAAATAAAAAAATGTTGCCGACCAGGTGTGGATCTGAAACATATAACTAAAGAAACTGGTCCGTAAATAATAGGTTGACTATGCAAGAAACTACACACTGTAGATCAGAGGACGGCCGTGTGTATAAAGGACACTGGAAAAAGTACTCAAACTAATCAACAATTAAAGAAGGTGAAGGAAATTATATATTTTATGGGCATCTGGAATGTAAGGTGCACTTTTACGCCAGGGACCATTAATAAGAGAAATTAAAAGATATAAGATAGAAATAACAGCCTTACAAGAAATAAAACAATTAGATCTATTGTAGATAAAAAAATTATGACACTTTTAAAAAATTGTGGAAAAGACAGAACCAATATCAAAGACGTTATGTGTTATATGTTTGCGAACAGGGAAGAAAAAGAAAGAGAAGAAGAAGAAAATTGCATATTTTACGAACAATAGAAGAACATGAAAAATTACCGAAACAACGAAACAAAACAACGCAAATATCGGGACAGAAGAAATGTATCGGACAACAATAGGAGTGCAGTATAAACATGAAATATCTAATGATAACGGACACCAAGTAATTAGTTTTGTAATTTAAAATACATGGTCACCACAATAATCAAAGACTTATAAAATTATAAAAGTCCGGGAGAAAACGAAGTATCAGCAGATACAAATGGAAAACCGCACTGATATGGCCTTTGCATAACAATGTGAAGAACTTCTAGGCGAAAACTATTGTATTATTGGACACAACTTATAAAGTACTGGCAAAACTTATTAAGGAAATAATAAGCAACAGCCTTCTACGAACACAGATTGGTTGGGTTGATTTGATTTCAATAAAGCATATGATAGAGTAAATAGAGAACAAATGTACAATGCGATGAGAAGACTAGGAATACCCGCACAACTTGCAAGGCTATCGACTATGAATAAAACAGAAAATAAAATGCTCTGGAGTGGCCACAAATCAACAGACATGGCAGTGGGAAATATCCTGCGGCTAGGTGACCCTTTCTCCGCTACACTTTTCAACCTTGTCTTAGAAAGCATAATTAAAAGCAGTAAATTAAAAATCTGCAGTGGTCCTTATACCTAGTTATACTACATTTTTCGAAAAAACTTTTCAAATGAAAGTTGTTTAAAATATCAATATCTATAATTTATGTAAGAATATTTTTTTCCGCAACGTGTACCGTGTTCGAGATATGGAAAAAGGTGATAAAAGTAAACTTCCGGTTGAGAGATTGCGTTCAAAATAGGACGTTTTCTAATAATTTGGGACACTTTTCTTAGGCGCAAAATGCACCATCCTCTACAATATAAGCCTGATAACTTTAATCAAACCTTTTCCAAAAGTCTGGCTGAAATGATATAAGAGAAAATGCAACTTTCTAAGTTCATAAACGAACTGTGAACACAATAACAAGTTAATACAATTTTCATATTTGTTTATTAAAAAAAATTAGAATAGCTGAAAATAAAACACAATTAAAATTTTAAATATGAACTGTGGAGCCTATCACATAATAAATTAATCCAACAAAGTATATAAAAATATATAAAACTTTCAAGTAAATGAATTATATAAATCTAACATGAAATAAATGTCTGGGCAAATATAATTAGTTTCGCGATATGTACTACATAAGAAAAGCGTCTGATACAGCAGGGCATACTTAATTTTCTGGCGATTCCTTAAATTGAAAAACTGCACTGAACATTCTTATGCTTATAATTCTACTATAAGTTTCCAGCAAAGCGGTGCATTTTTCGAAAGAACTTTTCAAATAAGAGTTATTTCAAATTTCGATATCTTTAACTTTTATAAGAAGTATTTTTCGATAGTGTCGAAATACGAAACAGGTCACAGCAGTAAATCACTTTCGGTTGAGATTTGCTTTCTTCCTCGTTAGATACAATCTTCAAGTTTTAACTTTTATAATTTTAGCTTCAATACAGATAGATAAACACACACACACACGCATTCGTGAAATTTCTAGTTCTAATTGAATTGAGCTGGTTTCTATACTACCGACAAATATATATTTATAATGTCCCATATGTGAGGCCTACTATAAACAGAATGATCAATCAGCCAAACCGGGTTAGTTCAATATATGATGTTTGCTTTATATCGCAATTTTATTTGTTGCTCGGATACAAAAAAGGTTTTAATTGCAATCCCAACAAAAATGTATATTTATTCAATCATTTTCCAACAGACTGCTATTAAAACGTACCGCTTTATTGATGAAATACACATGTTATTTCCAATTAAAAAATCATTTTGTTATACCACAAAAGGTAAAAACGTTTTGTTTTATATTATGAACAAATAAATCTGTATTTATCCATAAAATACTCTTCTTTCATTATCTCTTGTATTTATGGCTGGATTTCGAAGGAACGTTTCTCAGGCAACTGGCTATGACGGATTCTGAAGTTGGTTGCCTACTGATGTAGCTTTTAGAAGAAGAATTAGTTGACTTATCCTATACACATATTTAGTGACGAATTATTTATGTAAATTGCACAATAATATTATACGAAAGATCAAATCCTTAAACTGGGTGGTATTTATGTGTAATAGGGAATAGATCCCTTAATGTAAATTATTTATTTAAAATTTATAAAAAAATATGAATGGCATTAAAAATGTATTTAATAGTAGCAGTTGTAATAGGCACAGGACTATAGCGGTATTATTTTTGTGGCGAGAAATATGACTCGGGAAGACTCCCAAGCGGGCACGGCCTGGCAGGACCTGACCCAGATATGCATACAGTAAAATACATGCGAGCTCATAAAATCTAGATCATGAAGCGTAATACTGGAAATTCTTCTCGAAGTTTATGAATAGATAGGAAGAATGATTAGGAAAAAACAGATCGTTCATTTTTCATCGCAATTAATTATAGTCGTTGGAAAAAGAAAGCACATATATTACACGTTTCAAGGCGTTCGTACAAATTTCAGCTAAAATGAATAATTTTCGTAAACATAAAATATTGAAATTAAAGTCACTTACAGCACAAATTTTATTCAGTAGGTTTCTATATTTCTATTCTTTTGTATAAAGGTGAACCAACGCTCTTGGTGTTTGTTTATGTATTTTTACAATAAAATATTATTTTGTATATAGTACCAAAATAATTAGGTGCTAAAGGAACTGAAATATACAATAAATTATCTTGAAACAAATAAAAATATTTCTGCATCACTCGGAGGGCTGTACAATGTTGTAATGTGTGACTCCTCAAACTAAACTAACTTAATGCGGCCCTGTTTACCTGTACAAGCATTGGTTGTAAAGTTGTGCTGATTTCTCATATATATTCAGCTTCATCTCAAGCGCCAGGCGCAAAGCCCGACTTCGATTTCCCGCTGTCATTTTTTGTGATTTTAGATCCTCATATGGCATTTTACTCGCCCGCTTTTGTGTGCAGTACGAATGGATTCAATGCCCGTTTACTAGATGTTTATTAAAACGGTTGAAATATAATTCACAAAATTAAACATTACATTCAAACCCATTTTGTTTCTTTTTGCTTAAACATTTAATCTTCAATCTAGATTATTTTCCTTTGCTTGTAAATTATTTTTCAAATTATTATACGTATTTGTGGGTATGCAGTTTAGTACATACGTATTTCGTTCATTTTTCTGGTCGCAATTTCTTAATGGAGGGTTGTTCTTACCGGTCGTAGTTGTAATATTCTCTTATTACCTCTCATTAAAGCCGCCATTTTTCTTTTATTGTTGGGTTTTTTTAAGTTAAATTATCGTTACTTTGTTACAAGTAGGGGATAATTTTGGGCGTGCATTTAAAACTGTGGAATATGTTTTTTTATAACTCATCATGTCAGATTTTGTCTCCGTTCCCCATATTACGAAAACTTATATGAGAGTCATTAATTTGAAAAGATTAATCTTAAGTAATTTTTCAGGTACCAAGTCTAGGACGTAGTCCAGGACAGTGTAGTTGTACTTGCTGGCATTTCTCTGTTTTAAACCCGACTTTTTGCGAGTTCTCTCTTGTTCACAATATAAATAGTAGTAAGTAAATAAATAGCGGCGCCTTTATCTTCGTCTGTGGAAATGTCCTCGATCGTTACATTAAACCCCCACGCATTCTATACGACGCTGAAAAAAGAGCCACACAAGTTGCCATATTTTACGACTGCTCTCTGAAAAATCATATATCGCCCTTAATCAACTTTATTATACAACTGTCACATATTGGTTTCCATCCTTTACATTTTTGTATATAATTGAAGTATGGTATTTCTAAAAAAAAAAGATGACTTAAAAATATACTCTCGAAATAGAGATATGAATGACCGTCATAGGTTACAATCGGACTTGAATTCTATCAACAATGGTGTAAGTCCAACAATCTAGACTTAAACACCTCTAAATGTAAAGTATTGTCACTCACTTGTAAACTGGATCCTATTCACTTTCTTTATATTTTAAATTCAATTACACTTTTACGCTGTGATAGTGTTAGGGATGTAGGACTTGTGTTTGATTAAAACCTTTGTGAATCACATTATTCGTACGACCTCTGCAGCCAGGCAGATGTTGGGCTTTATGGTCATAAATTGTAAATCGTTCAATACTATCACCGCATTGATATATTTTTCTCTAGTTCGTTCACGGTTGGAATATGCAGCGCTGATCTGGTATCCATATTATCGGATTCACATAAATGAACTGGAATATGTTCAGGGAAAATTCTTAAAATACTTATAAAACATTGAACAGGTGTTGCTTGCATGAAGAGTCTTAAGTTCTTGTTCACCTTACTACACAATAAGGTCGACTGTGCTGCTCTAACCAGTCAACTAACTTTCGTTATATCAAGAGTTGCATCTCGTAAACACTTCACTTCTTCGAGGTCTAATGCTCGCATAAGGTCGCCAGTTCATATAATGTGTCGAAATTTCAACCAAATTTCCAATGTTTGTGATATTAATTCCAGTAGTATTCAATTTATCCAACAAGAAGCCGCTCAACGCGTTGATATTTTTAATGATTCTGATCACTAAACATAGTTATATTTCCATTTTTTTTATAATGACTGTTATTTAGTTTTGTCCTGTATAAGGAATGATTGTATGTAGGGCAACAAATTATATATCATTATTATTATTATTATTATAAAAAATAAATATATAATTTGTGTGCAGTTAACGATTTGTATTCAATTTAATATAAAACTCTTCATATATCTTTTACATGCAACATTAGAGATGTATGATAGCCCGTTCATAGCCCGCCATGCATCACGTTCCGTTCCTCATCACGCATACGGTAATTAACAATTAAATTAATCTTGACCGTTAAACTTACATAATATATAATTTAAGTTTGTAGCAATTTTGGTCTATAGTGGTTATGTAGATATTTATATAATTCGATCAAAATGTACAGCATTGCATAATTATTAAACTAAATCTCATGTTCGCATGCATGCAATTAAATTTCATTTATACCATTTCATCCGCACAAAGTTTATAAATCAAGAAAACAGTACTCGTATCCGCTGCATTATACAGCTAATATGTCTCTCTTGATTGTGCCATTTTATGCGATTTAGAGTTCAAGCTTGGGCGATAAATTAAAAAATGGCGATATTTAAAGCAAAAATAAAATTCAGCCATACGTAGTTGACATTCGAATACTTAAAACTGCAATCTCAAGTAACCAACAGATTACATGTAAATACCCAAATCAGATAATTTGCAGCAAACGCGAATTAGTAACAGCATTTGTTGACTATTTAAGTGCTAGTAGATACCAGATAATATGCGAAAGCATATTTAAAGTATGTTACGCCGAGGTAGATATGGACCGTATAAATGGAGATTATTCCAATCCCTTAAGCTCGTTAGGGAGCTTGCGGGTGACTGCGTTTAAAGTTCGTATCAAGTCCCACTACTAGATTTGCCATTAAGCTCGACTGAATTGAAGTCTAGCTTAAAACTAAGAATCACTGTGGGCCATAAAACGAGCTTTGCTCTGACGACGTTAAAAACAGGAGCCCATAGATTTGTTAACTCACCTAGAAAGATTTATCCTTTTTGCACGGCAAGTACCTACATTCAAGCGAGTAACGAATTAATCGAATTGTTGAACTAATTTTAATAAAATAAAATAAAATGTTTTACTATAATACTGAAATAAATCTTCCAAATTCGAATTTTAATATACTTATTGAACATATAATTATAAACATAATAGCTACAGATAAATATCGCACAGGACTCAATATTACGAACCGTCCCAATCGCCCGCACGTCCATACGCTTTGCCTCCGATAACAATAAACGTTATATTTTCAATAAAGCCAATTGCGTTGCACAATGAACACGTTACAGGGGTTTCGATTACTGTGTTGCCTTTTTAGTCAATTATTACATCGATGTGTCATTAAAAACTAAAAGCTGCATAAAAGCATTTTAAAATATCCATTTAATTGATATTGTGGTCATATACACAACACACTTCTACCATCTAGCATTAATCAACGGTAACAAACTTCATGTACGTTGATCAGGAAATATCTGATGATTTTGGCAGTAGCAGCAAACTATATAAATTTAAAGCACCCTTAAGTCGACACGCAATTTTCATAATTTCTCTAAACCAGTTACCGGATGTGTCTTGTTGATGGAACAGGAGGGCTAAATACATATAAGAAATTTATTTTGAAGCCTTATACATATTTCTTTGATGACATATATACGTTTGAAAGCCAAAGTTAAGCACTTAAGGACAAAGTAATTAAGGACAAAGTAATAGCGTTCGACCTGTTATCTATAAAACTGTATCGCATACAAGTAGAAGCCAAAAATCAAAGAATTATATGCTACCATGCACCAATGGAGGATAAGAATCTCGAAAAGAAAATAACAAAAACAACAATACAGTAAAAATCCCGGGAAATTATAGTATCATATTGGATGAAAATGAAAATTATCCATTATCAGATAGTTAACTACTCCGTTAAAATTTGTTTCGGAAACCGGCCCTAGGACTAGTGATATATCGTACCTGCTATGACCACAAAGATATACACAAAGGGATTTGGAGATATCCAGATGCCAATAATATAAATAAAAAACACCATTAACGATAGCATACACAATTAATCAAATATGTAAGGAAATACATTACCAAGTTCACAACCAAGTAAGAACATTATTCGAACTCAAAATTTGGGGCACAACACCACAATTATAACGACATTAATATAAACAATTAGAATAAGAATACTTCAGTGAACTATTTATTTCACTCAATATAACAATATCCTAAGTTCGAAACCAAAATTAATCCGCTTTTGTTAAGGTCGGAGTGTATGAACCCTCTTAGACCAATTCACTGAGAAGACTATCAGTCATGACGAACATTTTAATACCAAACAAAACAAAATAAAAATTAAAGAAATTGTGAGTAAATGAACGTCATAAGCACAATGCGATGTTGAACACAGAAAGAAATATGTAATTTTAACTACAGTAGATTTGTGCCTATTGCACCATTACTGCAAGTAGTTGGTTAAGAATATCTTTAGTCCTGTCTGTCATGGACAAAATTTAATATCACATGCAGAGTATATTTCAAATTCTCACTAAGACTTTGCCAATAAATAATGATAAATAAGTTGATATATTGAGCAATGCAAATTATAGTGTAATTCAGAAAAATCAGTCCATGCTCAGTAAAGTGTAAATTGGTACAATTTTAATATTCGGGGCTATTGGTAATAATATATATAATCGAACTACTATAATTGTCACTCACAATTTGCAACAAACCATAAACGTTCAATAATGATTCAAATTGCTTAACAGAGTAGTTACCCCCATCAAACAAATTGAAATTTAAATTCCCTGCACAAACCAATACGTCAGACCTAGGTAACAGTGGCGAGTAATACTATTTTCTAATATTTCAAGATATTAAGTAACATTTATCCTTGACCTGTGAACGGCCCCGAAAGTTAAGGTGATTATATTTGGAATCAAGCCACAATTGCAACCCCACGATTTCTTCCCTGTCATCAATAAAATTTATAATTTTGCGTACATATTTTAATTATAATAATATAATAAGAAAAATCACTTTAATTATGCAATGAGTCAAATAACATTAAGTAAAACATTCTAAGTTAATGAGCGAAACTTCAAGAGAATAATTAATTAATTAATTCATTAATTAATTCATTAATTAATTCATTAATTAATTCATTAATTAATTCATTAATTAATTCATTAATTAATTCATTAATTAATTCATTAATTATTATTAGAAAGTTGCATTCATTAGATTTATTTTCTATAATATATTTTGATTTATAAAGAAACCATTTTAGCAATATCCTTATGAAGCAAGTAGTGGTTTACTGATAAAAATACGAGCGCGCGGAAGGAGTAATGATTTTATTTTAGCGTTAAAATCGTTAATAATTTTCTCTACACAGCTACACCTGATATTTTGATTTCACTTAATCGCAACGGGCGACTCATTGTGTACTTGTATATAAAACTTGCCCCACTTGTTCGAAATGTGATATTTTAATTCGGTTTTCAACGTCCTTGTATATGAAATTATTTTTAACTATAAAAGTATTACGTAGACTACATATAAACGTTGCAATGACACTTGGTTGGAGAACACTGTGGACATGTAATCGTTGAAAGTAAATTGATAAGCATAGTTTTTCACGAAAACAAGGGCATAAAATCCAGAACACGTAATCATAATCAGTCGATGTGCGATCCAATACCATTTGGATCGAGTAATCCGTGCTTGCCACCACCATATTACAGAATAAACTTAATTGCACTCACCTCGATTGCTCCGGCATCGGATGGAATCGACGAAAATCGTGCAAGAACCACACATTTTGGATAAAAAAATCCAACGCACTTTGCAGTACACGTATAGGACTATTACAAACCCGCACATCGACTCAAAAACCGCGTAATTGTCTTACTCGACGTAACTATGATTCGCGCCACGGTTCCGCGACAACAATGTCCATCACAAAACACTCGAATTAAATCGATTTGGGAAATAATCGCGATGAACAGGTCTAAAAACACGGAAGCGTCTATGCAACCACTAAAAGATGCATCGATCGGATTCGTGAATGTGATGTGACTGGTGACTTAAGATGCAAAAAATCGAAGCGTTATCGCCGAGTTGTGAGGCAAAAAACGCCGAAGGTGCGTCGGATTTAAACGCAGCTGGAAACGAAACTTTATAATGAGCTAGTAATAGTTTTAAAATAAATTTCGACGATGGTTGTTGCATGAACAGATTTCTATTTCCATTTAAAGTCATTTTAATTATTCATAAAATAATAATTTGTATGGACAAATATTTGAGAGTGATGATATTTCGTCGCTGTGAAAAATTGACGAAAAATTTACGATGGCATCCCACCTAATCCAACTTTTATATTAAAAGCTTGGGACTATTTTTTGGTCGATAAATTTAGTAGAAAATGGATCGTTTTAATTGTTTCGGGGAGGGGGACTAATTTAAATGTTTAATCGTCGGTGCAATTGAGTGCTTCGTAACGTATTTTCTTTATAGCTAAAATTAAATGCTGGAATTTCATTCAAAATCGACAGATAAAGTGAAATTGTTTTGTTTTGGAGCCCATTTCAAGTAAGCACCCAGGCGATGAAGCCCTAAAAGAGGCAAAAACCGTCTACATATTATACCGAATATTTCATATTTTTTGGAAACAATAGATAATTATATTAACAATGCATTTTATTAGTGGCAATAAGTTTGTATGTAAATGTGAATTGCTGGTACATAATTGCAACTAAGGTGGCAATATAAAAAATTATAAAGTGTCTGGGTATTCACGTCTAGATGGCGGTAATATTCACACACAAACTGATTGTCATGTTTTTATGACTTGATGCAACTTCAGCAAATGTATGTGTGGTGGTTTCATGACGTCATAGATACCTTATCAGGCGTTATCACCTTCATATATTCGCTGAAGTTCATTTTCATTTTGTCAATGATGATATTTTTGCTTTCGCACTGAAAATGCAACTTAATATCTTATGTTGGGTTGGGTTGTGTTAGGTTGGGTTAGAGTACAATAATAACAAAAATGTTGAAGAATTACGTTCTTCCTGTTTCAATATTGTTCAGAAGAGAACAATAATTACAATAATTCAGTTCAGTTTAAGTTGCCCATAGGATGGAGGGGGTAGGATCGTAAACAAAGCACATCGTAGAAAATTACAAAATTATCTAATATTTAAAAATGACATTGCAGTTACCGATGGCCACTGTATGAGACAAATAAGTTGGCCTAAAGGGCAATTTAAGGCATAGAAGCCTCCGGTACGGAAACGTACATTTCGATTTTGATATCACCTCTCCCACCAATATCATTTTATTGCATGCACTATAAAATAATTTAGCATGTACATACGAAGCGCATGCACTGGCAAATTAATCATTTGAAATTGCATTTTAGACCGCAAAGTTTTCTGTTATGTTTACAATGCGAAAGCAATTTATACAATAAATCAACTCCTGGATTATAGATATTAACTATAAAATCGATACCGGTACGTCTATTAAATCCGTGGGCTGCAGCAGTTATTAAAGCCTGATATAAAATATAATCTAATGCCTCTGTAATCTACAAGCTTCAGTTCGAAAGTCATGTAAACCAATTTCCGGTGCGAAGTCTCCTTTACAACGTTATTCTCCCAACGTTAATTATAAAGTAGGTCGAGATAAACGTGAACAGATAGCTCACGCGAAAATCGTAATCACTGTCGGAAAATCCGAACACTATTATATTTGAAAAATTTTGTTTCGGGAAATGCGCATAATCATAATTGACGAAATCGAAATCGTGTACTTATACCCGTTAATTACAATTTTATACGCGACGTTTCATTTTGTAAGATTCACTGAAGAACGACTGCACGTAATCATACAGAGAACGGTTTCATTTTCAAGACAAAATCGATTTTCATTTTTCAGTGTACAGCTTAATTATTCCGTCAATTATTCAACCTTGCGAACCGAGTCCTAATCCAGGGTTTTTTAATTAAGTCAAATTTCAAACTGCACTCCGAGTGAATTCACCAGCGCCATTGCAAAGCGTCAACGAGAACAATAGTAAAAGGCAATGGATGGCGTTTTTTTAGATATATGGAACGTATGATGGAAGATGTGAGATTATGTTGTGGGTATAAACAAATGAAACCATGGGTGTGGGGTATTTTATGTAGAATGGATATATGGATCCATTTCACAGTGAAATATGTCGAAGGGCAGACGAATAAAAACGAAATTGATACTTAAAGTTAATTGCACTATAAATATAATAAAACTGTAAAATACGAAAATTAAATTGAAATAATTGTATCTGTGTGAAACAATATTCATGAAAAAAAAAGATATTTAAAAAAGCCATTAATTTTTAGTAGTCGTCAATGTTTACTACTCAGCACGTCTCAATAATAACAATATCACCTAACAAACAACACATAGCGCCATTCTAACGTGACTTTTAATAATTTACCAAAATTCCTAAATCAGCAGAAGCCAACAAATTTTCACGAAAAAGTTCAGTCAATCGCTTAACAAATAAATACGATAGGTAACATATTATGCCGAGGTTGTAGTTGTAATCCTCTACAACTGTACGGGCTTAGAGAGGTTCCATGAATATTAATGGAAACCGAGCATCGGTGTCGGAGTCTTGCGGGCTTTATTACTCGAAAATTTCAAAGTAAAATGAGAGAGCGATATTTACTTAATTAAACCAAATAGGCTTTGGGCGGAGCTCTGTTTACCTACCGACAGCGACTTCGCGATAATTTCAGTCCCGCTATGAAAATGAAATGCGTCAAGTTCCACGCCGCGTTTGCATAGTTTCTTCCCCATTATAAGTTTATCGTTGACGTATTATTGTGTAAAAGATCTTGAATGTTTTGTTGCACCACTTAAAAGACGACCAGTTCATTTATACGTCATAGACAATATTTGAAAACAAAATACCAAAGATAATTTTCCAGTCCACATTTCTGAAATAAATCCTTACTTGCAATCCAATCGTGACTGTCGCGTACGAGTCCTATATGAAAGGATTCTAATCTGATTCGTTCTTTCGAAATTGTTGATTTTAAGTTTCCGCTAACTTAGATTAGAAATACGTCCCGTTGACTGTGAAATGTCAGGCACGAGTGCGATTAAATCACAGGACTTGCAAGAGGCGTTGCTCAATGCATGTACTCAACAGGATCATTGTTACAAACTATTATATATTCTGGGAAACGTTAACACCGTAAAGTACTGCGATAACATTGCTCTTGTAAAATTATATCGCTGTATTTGTCACCACGGAAACTGAGCAACTAAATTAATATTGTTGTAAAGTTCAGTACAATGTACATTTATAATTAATTACATTTAGTTTGCAGACTAACGGCACTGTGCAATTAAATGTAAACAGCAACCACAAAACGTTCTGCTCATAATGAGCACAAGTATTTGTTTGGTATCAAAGTGACGACAAAGTATTACACTTTTCTAATAAAGAAATTGATATCGGTTTGAGATTAATAGCATTTATGCTTAAGAGGATATATCAATAGTCAAAGTTGCTCTCTGCGGCAACAGTGTATGGACATAGAAATGCTTTTTAAAGGAGACTTGCTGCAAGTCTATCATTCAAACGACCAAATGCGCATTCAATTTTGTGTTTAAATTGTTGGCTTATTCTAAACTTGCCCCCCCCCCCCCATCCCAATCAAGCGAGATTCATGCAAGGGGATTTGTTGAATGTTGGTGGAAGTAAACAGTTCTGCAGCAAGAAAAATATATCTGAAGGGCGACGTTAGTCTTTTTGTCTCCATATCATTGCAATCCGATTTTTTGCATTTTCTGGTCCATAGCTTGCAATGTAGTTTTTCTTGATCACTTTGACCAAGAAGACCTAACTGAAGATGCCAAATTAACTTTGCCGAAACGTCGGAATGACTCTTTTAGCGATAATTTAAACATACAGATTATTACCAAAGAACTATATGAAAGATGAACTAATCACACCTAAAAGTTCGTCAGTAGCGATTAATAAGAACCTTAGTTGTTGAAATACTTTTATATGCAGTGGCTATCAAAACCTGATGCGAGCAAATCACTCCCAACGAACCACTGTCTGCATAACACTAACGGACGAAACCTTCCCTAGCACATTGCTCTGACTAAAAAAAGTTATTGTCCAGTGTCAACATATAAAAGGGTCACTGCAATTAAGTTCAAAAATTCGTTATTGGAAATATGTCATGACATTTAGTCTCTAATTTTCAGGTAAATTTTATATTTTGCTGTTATTTTTGACATGACATACATATTTTCAATATATACAATGTGAATTAGGTATAGTTATAAAAGGCAAACAATTTGAGAATTTCGTTTTCATGTTTTGAAATTCTGTACTGCTTGCCTTGAAATGAATTTTAAGATTTTAGTTCCTTAAATTTCCTTAAATTAAGACGGCCTTGAAAATGTGGAAATTTTTTTTCTGTTTAAGTAAATTGCCATTTCGGTCAATAGTATGGCAAAATATTACTGAAAAAGTTATTGAAATTATAGCACTATGCAAGACTTCAAAAATCAGCTCCAAGGAAAGCATTCGCCTCTAACAATATTTTAATTAAAAAGCAATTAAAACATACAACACCGAATAAAAAAATTAAAAATATTCGTAGTATTTGACTGACTCCAAGATCTGCACATTTTTCTATCCTTACTCTAGTTGTCATATATTTTTGCTGTTGTTAATTGGTTAATTTGAACTATGCCATTGTAATTTTTTTGTTTTAATAATTCGATGTTATCCTGAAAATGAAACGAATAAACTTTTTGTTTTAAATATCCCCGAAAAATGGTCCAAAGGACACAAATCCAGCGATGCCGCAGGGCAATGAATTATGTCTTCCAATCCACCTTTCAGGAAACTGCTCAAAAAAAATGTAATCAGACGAGTTGAATGAGCTGGACATCCGTCTTGTTGAAAATTAAAATCTTCGAAATTCGCGTCGTCAATCGCAGGTAAAAAAATAAGAAGGTATGGTTTACATTATTTAAAAGTATCGTCCAATAATTTCATCGTAACTTATTGAGCACCATACATTTACACCCTTGTGCCATTGGTTATTGAGTTTCTGTACGAAAATGTGAATTATCATGAGAATAATATCTAGAATTTTGTGACTCTACGACGCCATAAAAAATATTTTTTTTATAAAATATCTGAAATTTTTTTTCTCCAACCCATAATCAAAGGTCGTTGGCCATCGTCTCCAGGTTCTGATATGTAAATAAACGTGGGTTTGAATGGTAGAATTTTATTTTCTTTGAGAATCCTTTGTAGATATATACGATTTACTAATTGATTCAGTAGAACGCTCGCTCAATGATGATTATTAATCTTCACGGATTCTCTCACCAAAAGTGTAGTAGCGTAGTTATCAATAATATAAGCATGAAATGATTCTCCCAGTCCATAATATAACATTAGGTAAAGACGCAGTTCTAGAGTCAACATTACTACCTAAGATAAGTAACAATTTTCGTTTTGAGTCTTATTTGGGATAATGACATTATTTATTGTTTGCATGCCTACGACACGATTTTACGTCTATTAACACAAAAAGGATTTAATGGATTTAATGAATCTTTTATAAATATTGCGTAAGAACATAATTCTAAATTATGAACAACCTTTCTCGATAATATTTTACAGCATTAGTGACCGAAATGGCACTTTACTTGAACAGAAAAACGTTGTTTAAAATTTTTCATTGCCGCATTAATTACAAAAAAAATCTAAAAATTTGCTTCAAATTATTTTCAGGTCAAGCAGGGTGGAATTCCAAAACATGAAAACGAAATTCTCAATTTTTTTGCCTTAAATCGAAGAAAATCAAAGAGCAACCAGAATTGATTTTAGGAGATATATTATCGTCCTTTTATGCTGATTCCTTGTAATGGCTCACTTAACCTGATCACCCAAAGCCCAGTTGTGTTACAAGACAGTTCATTTGATTCTGTAAAATTTTCATAAAAATAAACGCGAAAATCTAATATTATATGTTGTCCCAACTTGGTACAACAAAAAGCGCCTATCTTTCAGATTTTTTAATGATTATTCAAAATTCCTATAATACATTATAATATTTCAATTGCAAGGAAAGATTAGTGACAATAACGTTTTACGACGACCAACAATTTTTCTAGTCATTTTGATAACGCTGGTCATTTACGTGGGTGTACTCAGATTTCGCTAGTGGTTGTTTTCAAGTACGTTAACACCAGTTGTCTGTAGTTATTTATAACATTAATAGCGATAAAATAAAATATTGCTTACAAATGAATTATTATACAGGCTTTTTGACTACCTCAGAGAAACCACTTCTTCCCCAAAAATTTTAGATAAATTGGTCGATCAGGTCATTGTGAATGGTAGTGTTCCGAGACCTAGAATTCTCGAGCCATTGCTTTATTTAATTCTTCCTAGTTACAATAATCAAGTGACTTCTTACCATAAATCCATGACCTGTTGAACTACTTGCCTTCCTTATCCATTCTTAGTTATGCGATTGGTCAATGTGGTGCTTCAATGTTAATCCCGCAAGCACTTGCACCAAGTTTTGATGAAGTTCCACATCGTTTAGGATACGTGCTAATTTTCTTGCTATGCTATATTATGTCCCTTAATATTAGTTTATTATATAAGAAAATTTTACGTAGATAAAATATAAATATAAAATATCACAAAGAACAATTTATTTTTTAGTACATATTGGATCGCTGTCATGTTTCGATCGAAACACACGTCCACAAACAAAACATTCTGAACGGACATAAAAACGAAGATTTGACGCATGCGACACGAGCATTTCGACATTTCATGAAATTCGTCCCTCTGCGGTTGCATGTTGAATATGTGTGCGAGTGCAGTGCTGAATATCAATTAATCTAAATATGTGGAAATAACGGTTTAAAGCGCTGTATCAGCGGTATGTAAACAGATGAGAGCGCATGTGTAAATAGCGGCGTCGGGACGCTCCGGGCTCTCCGAAACTCACAACAACAATCTAGTCGTCCGCGGCATCGACAACGCTCGTGCGAAAAGCTCCGCCAAGCTCTCGGCGAACTTGCGTCCTGCCTTAATTGAAATCACAGTGCCGGTAGATGTAAACCGATAAAGTACCCGATTGGTTTTTTTCGTGAATTTAATTAGCTTTGAAACTGCTCCAATATCAGTATGTATTTTAAGTCTATTATGTCACTTTTATGTAACTTATTTTTCGTGAACCGAAGTTTTATATTCGACGTCAATTTTACATCGTTTATGTAAAATTTTTAGACTTACAATATTTTTATGCGGGTACTGAAATTGTTATTTTTAAAGCTGTGCTCGGTTCGATCATTCAATGTAATTATTTTGACACTAAACCGACAATTAAATCTTTCGATGTCAAATAATGTAATTGCTCGTTAAAAGCGTTTGATGCGCACAGTTAGTTGAATTGTATTGTTGGACCAACACCATATGTGCATGTTTAAATTATTACTTGCAATGTGATTGCCACTGACATTTGAGTTGTAAATGATCTTAACCTATCGAGTTACTCACTCAAATATGGTTTAGAATTTAATACAAATCGTGTGTAGCATGCACGTTGACAGGTTTCTAAATTTATAAATATTACTCACTCGAATAAGCTTAAGAAATGGCATTTATTGAAATTTTTTTAAAAAGTTTTAATTACTGTTTTTGACTTTATAACTATTCGCTGACAAATTATATTGTACTTCTTGCAGAAAAATACACAATTTTCATGCTATATGGTGTGCCGCAGGGATCACCGAAAAACCCATATATTATCTGTCATCTATCTTATTCAGAATAGAATATTAGAATCAAACAATTAATTATTATTATATCACGGATGTGGATAAACCAACGGCCCAATTGGTTAAAACTAAACACGAATAAATCTCACCTCACGTTCTGTGTCGCTATATTGCAAAACATTAAAGTAGCGACAGACAACGTTTCTCTATAATTCAGGGAATATGTAAAACTAGGGACAAATAGAACCTGAATTCCACTGAAAAACGCTTCTATGTGAGAACCGCTTGTTATAACCGTTTAATTTTTTTTCACATTTTTGTTCACATTTGAACAGGATGTTCATAATAACTCCTTAATACCAACTATTCCATGGCGGACCAATTAAATACACACAAAATGTGTGTAGTATCATTATTTCAATAATCATCAAATTAATATTTCTTGTTTTAATTTTCAAATCTGTAAAATCTTCTTTGTAACTTTAAATTTTTTGTCATATCTGTTGTATACATAAGCCAAATTTTTGTACTACACCCGTTCATGAATAATGAATCTTCGTTCTAATCTTCTGCAAATCTACCGTCCCTTGCTTATCTCATTTAAAAAAATTAACTTTTCCAATTTCGTCAATTTTCAACCGCCCACGCATCCTTCACACTGGCCCACCGATGATCTCAGCCATTCGTCCAATACTTGCGCCTTTTTTCTCAGTCGACACAATCCTTGTAAGCATTTGTAAGACCCCTTTACGCCGATCAAACATCTAATATAGATTTTATCTAACCTGTTCTGCTTCGAGTGTAAATGTTTATTTTAATAGACTAAATAATTGTTTTGTGAGCATAACTGTTATATTTAAAACATTATTTCTACAAAATGTTTCATGTGCTAAAGCGGTTTATTAACTCTATATAATTTATAATAATTTGTTATGCGTTAGTTTTAAATTTCTATTGTATCTGTATTGTTTAACCCAATATCTTAGTCAAATCAAGTTTTAAATTTATTTAATTATTACTAAAGTAGGTAAATTAAGTTTTCATGATTAGTAGTTCGTTTGTGGTAGTTTTTATTAGTGGGTCGTCGTTTACGCAAGTTATTCCCAATGACTCAATGTACATAGTCCGTGTTCCAGGTATGTCAATGCAAAATTTTATCTTGATCCGGGCACGTTTTTTCCATTTTGTTCGTGAGGTTTTTTAATTTCTATTTTTCTACAATTTTAAAAATTTTGTTACATCATTTATATAAAAAGTTCAAAATTGCTTGAAATTTGCGTTTTTTAAAATTAGGATATTTTTCATAATATTGGTATTATAGCATTTATTGATTTTTTTAATATTTTTGATTCTTTAGAATTGTCCCTGAATTTTTTTTTATTTATTTTTCAGGCAGTTATTATTTAATATAAGCAAAAATGTTGAATCCAAGTTGATCTATTAAAGCCACGTATCATTTTAACAGAGTTCTACGCTCTAATTAATTAATTTATCAAATTGATTATAATACCACCAACACGTTTAAAATTATTTCTGCTACTCTAACGACAATCGATGTGGTAGTTTTCGCAAAGTGAAAAACACACAATCCATGGACATATAAAACTGGTACACCTAAACGTTTGTCATGACGAATAAGTTTCACAACCAATCAAAATTTTAAATTCACATATTGACAAGTTTAATTGATTAAAACCAAATTCAACAATGCCCTTAACTGCAAAAACATATTTTACAACGGCTTGATGAGGGAATTGCTGCATGTTGGCAAAAGCGCGATTTTAATCATCAATAAAACGTCATCCGTTTGATATATGACATGAGCTTGCCGTGAGCAAGACATATTTACGTTGAAAATAGTATTGTTTTTATAAAACGTCCATCGATTGTATGTTTCACGTTTCAAGTCTGCGCCTAAATCTGACAATTAGTGACATTCACCCACGACACTTGACTATTATTTGTCACCGGGCATCGCGAAACGAACCACGATCGGCTCCGAATTCTCATTTCCAATCGTCCGTACGACGCCACAAGCCGCGCCTGTGGGAGCGTCGCGGGCCGTCGAACGAGCGGTTGTTTTGCATGCCATTTTGTATGCCTTATGATTTGTTATATAGCGCGCTTTAGCTTGATCCCTTTTATACACAGACCAGTTTATTTCACAAAACTTAGAAATATTTTCTGTAAACAATAAATAAAAATATAAACAAATATATTATGTGAACAATAAATCCGTTCTGCATCAGTACCTAATAACCCATGATTAAAGTCATTAATTCACGATTAACACGTAAATAGTTAAAATTTTAAATGAATTAAGATAGACAGTTAATATAACTTAATCATACGCACAATAGTTAATAGGATAGAAAAATATGCAGTACATATGTCTTTAAGAAGCTGTCAAATATTAAAAATTCCATATTGGATTTATATTTAAAATATCAAAATGTTATGAAAGAACATAAACAAAGCTGTACAATCGTATAACCAGGTTTGTTTGGGTGGGCATTATCGCTATATCTATTTTTTCATTGATCTACTCTTCGTTTCTTGTTCTTGTTCTTGTACTGTATCACAGTTCAATAATTCTTTACTTTTGATAATTCCTTCATATTCTAGGATGACTATGTTATAAATTGGTTTACACCCATGGTCTGAGTATCACAACACTACGTAAATTACTTTGGACATATTTTATTTGCTCCAGCAACTGAAGAGATATAGGAAATATAGGAGCAGGAACATTTGAACGCATCAACTCCGGTATAATAATTGAACGTATGAAGGTGAAAGGCATAACAATCCAAATATTTGCTCCAGTAAGATGCACACAAGGAGGAACTACTAGAATTTCACACACTAGAAAAATTGTGGCAATAATGGTTTGAATGGAAGATTGCAACGTCAGAATAAGAAGCAATTGAAAACAGGGGAAAGGGGTGTGTTTATGACGAAGACAGTACACAGAAATGGCAGCTCTCATCAAATGATTTATGGTTGCTATCAAATAATGAAGTCAGATTTTTGTAGCGGAAATAGGACACACAACATGTGTGCGGAGTGTCCTGGACAGGACACGCAAAATCTACTAAAATTAGTGAACGAAATTGGACCGCAGCACTGATTGGTAAAACGTACGAACAAAAAAACACATGACGAACAATGAAGGATAGAGATTGAGGATAACTAAGTGGCGATGCATAAACCGAAAGATGCAGAGATGTAAAAGGAATTAAGATGAAACTCAATGTAATATGAAAATGCCAGAAGAATAAATAAATAACAATAAATAAACAACATAATACATAAAAAAAAAGTGTTACTAATTTGAGGGCTGATAGCATGGCCCAAAATATGCCGAAGTCTTAATGACCTTGGGTCCACAAATGGACGGTTTTGGAAATATAATTTTTTTTATTTGATTCTTGTTTTTGCAGAACACACTGGGTAATCTTTTAGACGCGATTCCTTTGAACCAAAGGCAATAAATGTGGTGCTCCGTCGTATTTTCCGATTGCCTTTTGGACGAAGATGCGGGGGAAGCGGCGGAGCTGTATCGTGGCCTGCATTAGGATTGTTCGAAGGTCCATGTCAGGAGATGTCGGGCCTGCCTTGTAATGGAGAGAAGGCACTTTGAACATCTCATTGCCTTTTTGCCTTTATTGTTTTTCATAAATTACTTATGTACATAATACAACAGCGGTGTAAACACAAAATGTTTCCAAAACCGCCCATTTGCGGACCCATGTTCATTAAGACTTTTCGGCATATTTCGGGTCATACTATCAGCCCTGAAAGTTTGTGACACATTTTTTAACACCCCGTATTTCTGAGGAGTTTGAAGAAAATATAACCAAGTAAATAATAGAAAATGCTGGTCCAAGATCACAAATTACAACAAACGTGAATGAAGTACTAGAAAATGAATGAAATGCTTTCAGATCTTCAATTTCCTACTTTTATTTTCGTATTTCGTTTTGACTGCCTTTACCCCTTCTTCTAAGTTCTATTGTACGTGGACGTGTGCACGTGCATGTGTGTATGTGCCACAGGCTAGGTATTGATATTGACATAGATGGGTACAATAATTCTAACACGAGTAGAGTGTATACGAGCCGTTACGAAGATGTTACGGATTCGAAATATAAATAAAATAAAATTCAACTTTTAACAAGTGTCATATTTCGTTATGAAGAGTTACACGGATTCTGCGAATGTAATATTGAATTACATCGTTAAGTTGAGATGTTACATAGTCACCGCTTGGCCATTGTTTCAACTCCACGTGAACTGTTATCTAATAACTGATTATTCCGACAGAAACGGAGGGTTTAATTTTAGAGAATTACGTTGAAGCGATGAAGACGTGAAAGTTATCGACAAAAATATATAATTTTCCGAAAAATTTACAATATTGTAACTATTACAACTAGAACTACGGAACGATATAAAAGTCTTCATTTCTTAATTATTGTAAATAATGCAAATTAAATCATCACCTTTAAAAGGAGAAATATCGATACGTTATATGTTGCTCGATCTTATATTATTCGTTATTAGTGCAATTGTTGAAGCACACGTTAATTGGGTGTTGGCTGTTGTTCTTACATTTAAGATTGTTTGCCACTTAATAAAATTCTCTGAAATGCCGCTTTTATCATTGTAATATAAATTTATTTCAGGCGGTCTATTTTCACTGCCAATTAGAATAATGATAAAAACGACTTTTAAAACTTCCTTCGTAGCTTTCATGTTGGCTTCTGAAAAAATTAGAAAAACTTTCAAAAGTTCATTTCTGGTTTCGCTTGACTTTTCCGTGCATCGTTTGAAGTGATTCCTGTTATGAATTTGGTGAAAAATTCCCTAAAGGTCAATGAAATGAACTATATGGACGGGCTAAAATAATATAATGATAAGCCGAGCCGTTAAAAATAAAGCTAAATACTTTAGTGACATCGTTAAATTATATAATAGTGCCAAATATTAAGAATATTAATACCAGTTACTTTCAAATATTAGCAAGCTTATTATTTTTATTACTGTTATCTATGCTTTCATATCTCGTTCTAATATTTCTACCTCTACCTTAATTCTTGTTAGATTTATCATGGTTTTCCAGGACGACTTCCTAGTTGCCTTTCTTGGATTTGTATTTCCACAATTTGCACTTTCGTTTGCTCTTCATGTATTCAATTCGTCTGATCGTCCTGATGCGTATGGCGTATGTCGTATGGCGTATGTACGTATGTCTAAGATTTTTGATCACTTCTACTTCTAACTGCGTTGTGATTTCTCAATTTCTATTGCTCTCGATGTTCAAAAAATATTTAACATTGTGAATCTTCTCGTTTGCATCTGATTTTTCGTAATTTTATTTGAAGAGAATAGTCGATTAAGTGCTCACCCCAGTTTTAATCCTTCCTTTATTTGAAATTAATTAATGTCTTCATTTTGTGTTCTAACAGTAGTAGTTATTCGCTCATACATTACTTCAACTATATCTACGCATGCTGTTTGCATGTAAGTTATTTTGATTATATAACATTCCTTTTCATAGGTCTTTGAAACGCAAGCCGTTTATAACCATCATTAATAAACTAAAGCAGTGCCAAACAATAGAAGAATCAGTAATGTTGCGGTTTGATATTTAATATCTTAAAATTTAATAGCAAAGTACTTACATTTCGCGATCGTGAAACTTATAAATACATTCAATGCTCGAAATTATCACCTAATCGTCCACGTTTTAAAATGACACGTAAAATAAATTAAAATGGAAAAGATTGTTGCTGAATTCGATGGAGGGAAATCAATAGCCTGGTTAATGAGTACTGTATACGCAATGCAAACCTATATAGTTTGATTGATTATATTTTACGTTATTAATAAAATAGGAGAACATTTATGTGATATTTAAAACGTATTTTCAACAATTATATAAATACTAATAAATAGCATATGATACATAAATTCATGAATTTGTCGGACCACAGAAACTTCCAAGCTTAATGTGTGTATTATAGCTAGCGAACTAGGTGGCTTACCATGAAAAATAATGGAAATAAGTTTGCTAAACATTGGCGATGTCAAAATATATTTCTAATCACATATACGCATTCTAGTCATGTCTGCACAAATATTTCCACAAATAATTTTTTTGCATTTATGTGCCATTTTATATTTTACAAGAATTGATACTAAATAAATTACACACATTATACTTTCAAAAGCCAACAAATTAAGGCTTTCCAAATTAGAAAATTAGGTTACTTTGTATAAAATGAGAAACATCATTGGATGTCAGGATTGTATAAGCTGTTTAGATTTGGGCCTCGTAGCAACGTCGAACGCTAAAGCAACACATTGCATTTCCAGGCGTTGAAAATGTTATTAATGAACAGGGTACGGCAAGTTCCAAAGCGGTTAAGGTAATTATCCCCTTGATAAAACCACAATCTGTCTCTGTAAATACAATAAACCCTCCCTGTGAATCCTTCTTAGGCTTTGCCATTCATGTTTTAAGTGTATATGTAACAAACAACGTGTTTTACGTTCTTCTGCAGGAATAAAATTATAAATCCGGCGAAAGCAGATTATCGCCAATCGTATCTGTTGCTACTCCGGCAACGAACACATTTGTAATCTACACATCTCTTGGCACGGTTTACATCGATAGCATTACACTGTATAATGTTGCAACTTTATTACCTCAAAATGATCCAATTCTGCGAAATCTGAATTTCTATCCACTAATAATAGATAAATTATGGGGTGGGTTGCTGCTTTTCAAATATACTATTTAAGACAAGCTTCAAGAATAATCCATTCAATTGACACGTCAAATAGATATGGATATTTCCCTATAAGTTAATACAACGCAATTGATGATCAAATTGTCGAAATAGGAACGATTGTACTACGACGTTATTGATTTATTTTACATAGAGTTCAGTACCCCAGTTATATGAAGAATTGATAACGTCTATACTTAATTATTTTTAATAATTCCACATTCGTAACTAACCACGAACTATAAACCTGTAATTGGATATAGTTGATATTAATATAGACATGACAGTAGTATATAGAATAGTTCATAAAAAGCACTGCAAAAGTGGAAAACCTAATTTAGAAATATTTAACTTTATTTCTTAACTTATATTTCATTTAATAATTAACAATTAATATTAAACATAAAATTCATATAAATGCGGCGAAAAATAATAGTTTGTGCCTCGAAAATAAATACCTTGCTAATTACATAACAACGAACATCCTACCAGAAGTAAACCGATCCAACGCGATATCACGTTCAAGACCTATTACAAGTGCTGCCAATTTAATTGATTACCTGTGCAACCGATAAGTTATTTGCATAATTGATTACACCGCACAACAGCATTTCTGATGATTGGGTTATGTTATATGGTACTAGAATAATTTTTAATCAACTATAGTTTAGAAAATATGGCACATGAGCCGTTTTACAATAAAACACAACATGTTTAATGTTAATCCTATTTTGTTAAGTTTTTAAGTTGGAAAGAAGTTTCTGTTATAAGATTTCCTTGCAGAAGTTAAAGTCAGAGACCTGTTCTGAATCCTCCAACAATAGTCAGCGTGTGCGTTCCAGTAGTTTAGATAGCGTTCATCTATTGTACGAAGGTCCTGGTATAATCGGTCGCCATGTTCTACACTTAGATCCCCAAGTTTAGCGGGAAAATATTTTAGGTAGTTGCGAATAAAGTGTAATTTGATGCTCATATTACATTCAATGGTATTGTGACTCATTAGTTGTTCTTCTTCCTGTTTCCCATAAAATGTTGAACAAGCCAAACAAACTCATTCCATGTTTTTCTCCATCTCTGACATCGTCTGTAAAATTGGTGTCATTTATTAACCTGTGGCACGTCAGAAATTCACGCTTTTATCTTTCCTGCACAGGTTTGGGACCTTTTTTGATAGAAAAAGGAAACAATTTCCATTTTTGTTAAGACCTTTAACAATAGAGGTAAAATTATACGATTTCTTGGTGGGTTTATGACGTTTTGTTGTCCTGGAACTAGCACTTCCCGAGTAGATCAATCCCTTTCAACTCAGTGTTTATCCCGCAAGCAAAGAAAACAGGGATACTTTGTGTAACCGCCTTGTTGGGCTAAGAGAAAATTGACTATCTTTAAATCAACACATATGAGCTAGTTGTTTCCACATATTTAATTTTCTCCAAAACCTGAGCAATAGATTAAAGTAAAAGAAGAATATACATTCTTCTTTTACATTAAAAAATCTTTACAAAATACGAAATCAGCTTCTTCAGCAAAACATTTGCGGAAATTTTAGCTCCTTTTGTTACTAAGTTTCTTTCTTTTAGCCTAGAAGCCAAAACTTTGGTAGCAGACTTCGACATTCCCAGATCTTTGATTACGTCGTTTAAATCATCTTGGTTGAATGGTTTTGGCGTTTATAGGTCACATTAAAAGTCACTATCACTACTGTAAAATTTCTTCTCAAAGTCAATTGGCTCCTCCTGTGAAGCATCAGCTTGAGGTTCAGGACACGTCTATGTGACGATCGTATGCAAGGATATTCCAATTTGGCTCGATTTTTCAGTTAATGCCACTTATGTTCTCCGCCAATAAATGAAAAAGGGTTTGGATCATTCGTACAAACTAGATAACTCAATTTTTTTTAATTAGAAGCAAATAAACCCTGTCTGAAAGAGAATTTCTAATGACAGCTATAACTTGTAAACAAGGAAATTAACAAATTAGGGAAACAAATGACGATATATTTAGAATCAGCGACGTTAAATTAAACATCAAACATCAGGGGACATCAGTCATTCATAAGTCAAAAAGTGCAATTTTGTTGGCCAGTGTTTTTTAATAATTAGGTTTAATACCCAAGTGTGCTGTGTCTGCCTGAACAGCCTGCTTGTTGATGACGAAACAAAAGTTCTAAATTGCACGTTCTTCTTGTAGATTTAACTCATTAAATTAATGTTCACGATATTTCAAATTCATAATTAACATTGTTTTTCCATTATGACTTTTAGACGCAGTGTTATTTATTTTATTTGCAACATATTTGCACACTGAGTTCGTTACCTCCACGAAGAAGAAAGCTATCATAAGTGGGAGAAATAGTACACAGAGATACCAAGTAAGATATATACTTAGGCTGATTGATAACAGCTACGTACTATAGATTTATCATATTTCTTTTTTTTTTGCTTTAGCGTCATAACATCAATTTTAAATCCAATATAATTTGCAATTAATCCATAGTAGATATTTGTGCCTATTTTCAAAGGCAATTTAAGGCAGCATCTTGGTGTAATAGTTTGGCAAGTGAAGGCAAATGATGTCCAGTGCTTTGAGGACCAACATCAAAACTTTTGCAAATAAATCCGTAAAGGAAACGAAATGATGTACATGCTCCGCTTCAAGCTTGTGAGCTACGTTATGAAGGCAATCACAATGTTACTGGTAGCTGGGGACCCATCCGAAAAAGGCCAAAGCACTTCAGTTTAGCAAAACAAACTACTTGGAATGACTACTAAATTGCGGGACCAATGACGTACATGTAATGCAAGACCAATTCGACAACTACTCGGGATAGATATAAAGACTGTAAGAACATGCGAATACGATAAACTACATGCCGAAGTAATAGTTAATGAAGAACTTTTCTGTGACTCATATTCCAAACATATTCTATAGGATACAAATAATTCTGAAAAAAAGTTTGTAAAAACTTATGTCTCAGAGTTGAAAATCACCCTTCCTTCTCGACATCGGCAAAATCATCTGCTACCACCATATATGCCCAAAAAACAGTACTCGTCAGAGACCACCTCGCTCTAATCTTTATCGACATGGGCAACATCAGCAAAGTAATAACTGACAACCTTGTTTGGTTACTGTAAGAATTAAAAACGGTATTACTGAATCCCAAAGACTTTCGAGCAATAGATTTTATAAATCGTCCTTAACATATACGTAGCACCTACTCATTTATTTGCAGCAGGCCCTGTTGTACTCACGTGGTTGGTTCAGTTATTCTTAGTAAGCGCCATATTTACTGCAAATACCGATGGTTCCGTTACCTTAACACATTACGTTACGTTACCTTAACACATATTTCTTTGAATAAAACATATAACATTGACAAAATAATAATGTCACAAGCTATGCTTTATGTAAATTTTTCTCGCTATCATTTCGATATACATTTGCCATTAAACCTTGCACGTCCGGATTGAAATTAACGATATACTGAAACATTTTTAACAATTTGTATTCTTGGGTTCTAATAATATGTTACCAATAACTTTCATAGGTACGTAATTTTATTTTAGAATTAATCATTATTGTAATCACGATCCTGTCGATCGTAAAATATCTCGAAGAAAGCTCTGCGAAGCTTAAAATTACTCCAATTTCCTTGACAAACAACGCGGCATGATTGATTAAAACGTTAAGTTGCACCTGCCACGTGCAGAACACTGTATGTGACCGAATGTCCGCCCTTGTGTCTCCAAGAATAAACTGATTTAAATTTGCTATCATGAAATGTAAAATTTCATTATCGGCGATAATTATATTAAGTCGTCAAATGCATTCATAAATTTTACTGACAAGGTGGTGCTGTGCATTTTTAGCATAGTGGGTGAGCTCATTCCGCCCTCCGAAACGATAATTTTTAATAACGACTTCACGTTTGTACCATTCCGCATGCACACATTTAGATATGCAATATTTATGCAAAACGAACCATTACCCAAATCATGTTACGGCAAATATTATTTTAATTTCCGTTTTTCATTCTGAGATCATTAATGACGAATAAAGCAATGAACCCGACAATTATAAAACATATGCATTTTAATATGCGTCGTTCATTGTTTCTTGTTTTTTTTTGCACTCATGGGAATATGTCAATTTGTCAGTGGGTAAATTATACACTTCGTTTAAAATATGTAAATGCATATGTAGCAAACTTGCGATATTATTAACAACTTCCAAGTAGACATTAACGCGTACCGCAAAGTAGATTCTTGTTAAAACATTATCGCTTGGGAATTTTTGTTTATTATTTGCTTTGCAGTGCTTCAACTAATTTTAAAATAATAAATCGAAATCGAAACAGGCGGATTAATTAGGCAAATGTGAAACGTTATTAAAATGGATTTTCATTTGATGCGGAATCAGTTGCATTATGCACGTAATACATAATCAATGTGTTTATTTTAGTCGACGTTTATTTTTGGGTAATCTAGAGCTAATGCAGTTTTAATAGTGCTGTGTAATTAATTAGTTTGAAATTCCATATAAACATATTAGTTCTGAAGCGCGGATTTTAACATTGCTTGCTTTTTTGCAGCATTGCTACAGAAATAAAATTCAACAAATAGGCTCCCAACTTCATGGTCGGGATAATATTTTGTGTGTTTTTCTGGATCTGGCAGGAGTAATTTATTAAAACAGCTAGAACATAATACAAGAATCGAGAAAATTTCAAATTCGAAAAACGAGTTGAAGAAAATTGTTGTAATTATGGAATTTTTAAATATTAGTTCCACTATGTACACAGTACATGACGTATGATTAATTTGTATCACATTACAAACAAATAAATTATGAATAGTAATAATTGTAGATTGATGAATTTAAATATATTCAGCAACTGTGCATTTAATGATGTTATTATAACTCAAGAGGACATTGCTAACTGTTTAATAATACTGTATTATAACATAATGATGGGAAAGTCCAGGAAATAAATGCTATCGGAGTGACTCGCATAATCAATTGACCAATGAGTTTCAATAGAAAAGAAAGTTTGTCCATAATATTTTACCAATTATGTTTACTTTCATATAAGTGTGATCTTTATATTTGTTTCGAGAAATAAAAATTATGACGTATTAGAAACAATTTACATAGATATAAAATTTGCATAACATTAACACAGTTTCATTGATATTTATTTTATTCACAAATCGACAGTAGTAGCAGACTAAACGAGTGACTAACGATTCTTAGAATATATTCCGCGTTACATAGAACGGTTCGTTCTATGTACGTCTAATCGTATAGTTTTACGCAAACACATAATGGGTTATTTTTTTCTATAAGTGACGAGTTTGTTCAAACAGGTGTTTACCTTGGATCAAGTCGTGTGGGTATAAGCAAAACATAACACATCATCATCGGCGCAAGGTGGCCGTGTTTTTAAAATGAAGGTTTAGAGTGTGCGAATGTGTTCGCGAAGAAAGTTCGGCGTCGCGCTGCAGTACGGAAAGGACAAAATGTGTGTGAACTTCGGCGTCGGATTTCTGACATTTTTCTTCATTTCGGCGACCGTCGGTTGCGATTTGGAGAAGTTTTTCAGCGAAAAACAAGTGAGCGTGGAAGAAAGCACCGCCACGTCTAGAGTGATAATACGGGGTCTCAGGAGTGCTACGACGCCGCCGTCTGCAAATGACGTACGTGGCGTCTTCACGGCCCACTTTGAAATGATAATCACGTATAAGGGAGCCGAGGAGCTGAACGTTTGGGATATGAATAATTTCAGGTATGTTTTATTTTAAATGAAAAATTCATTGAATTTTCTGAATTGCCGCAGAAAATACTATACGATCTTTTAATAAATGATGAATCTTGTAATTTACATTGCATGCATGCAAGACATATTATGTCATTAGTCCGTTAACGAAAATGCACAATTATTATCACCATTTTTCTTATTATTTAAATTTTAATATGATAAAAACATAATTTAATGTTTAGAGTTCAGTTGATATGGAACTCAAGAGATGAATAAAATACAGTCATTGAATCGACATAGATCCGGACGAAGCCCCGTTGTCTAGCGTTTCCTTTTCTTTCAGACTGCGTGTCATAGTTGGCACCATTGTACCCGGCTTCACTTCACATACGATTGTTGTTCCGATAAATTGGCAATTTATTTTTATTTTTAAAGACGAACATGTCGCTTCTGAATAATAAAACGCTTGATCGTACAAATAAAGATGCGTCGATGTTTGGTCCAATAAAATATGATTTTGGTAGTCATTTCAGCAGTGTCGGGAATTAACACAAGAGTTAAACGTTTCTCATTTAGACAACTCATAGATGCTACAATTGGTTCGTTAATCAATTGCTCGACGTCAGTCTCCATAATCATCGACGATGTCTACTTCATTAACTTTATGTTTTATTGTTGCTCGATTGATGCTTTAAACAATTCCTAGCCATCGTTTCCTAGATATTTTCTTCGCTATAATCTAAACTCAAACTAAAGTCTGTCTGATCATACCCATCAAATAGTTGACCTCGCGATAATTAAGCTTTTAGAACATCACTTCACTTATCAATAACTTTAATGAAGAGTTTCTGCTTGTATCCAGTGTAGTAAAATCAAGAAAGGAAAAAATATGGATAACATCTATGATGATAAAAAAATGATCATGCCAACAATATTAATAATACATCAATTAATAATACATTGATCATTGACAGGTTCAAAAATTATAACAATCAACAGAAAATGGAATTAATATACCATGATAAACCAGTACCAAAACAAAATAATCCTGATGCAATCAACAACCACTTTACGAATATGGCAGATATCTATCGAGCACCCTTACGCGAAGGAGTTGTCTCCAAGTAAGAACACCTGCGTGTGGAATGCAGAAAAATTGAATCTATACCAAACCCGCCCCGATTTTTAAGAACAAAAGCAGTTCGTTCGATGTTTCAAATTATAGATCATTATCATTGCAAAATTACACCTCTTCGAACGATGTTTTCAATAGAGGCTTTTATTAATTCCTTGAAAAATGAACAATTAAGTGACATGGATATATGTAGACAAAAAGATAGACAATTACTGCAGTAGAACAAATGATCACAGTCACTTCATTTTGAATGGATTTGACTGTGATGTTAGCGACTAAAGGAATAAGAAGCGAGTCGAATGAATGGATCGGTTCATCTTATCGGAAGGTCACAATAGTTGTGGGTTAACAAGATACTATCGAAGATTCGCGAAATGAACAAGAGCGTGCCACAGGGTACGATTTTGGGGCCACTACTATTCACCATATTGATTACCTTAATTTTATATTGTTGTAGATGCACAGCGACAACAATAACAATATGCTTATTGTCAAACTGTCATAAATTACGGAAGTTAAGCAATAACTCAGTTGAAGTCTTGGTGCTACAACAATTATATATTGCTGAATATTCAAAAGATCCAAATCATCCAATTTCACACTATTAATGAGAAAACTGATAAACGCACATTAATCAGATTGGATAACAAGATCGATTGAAATAAAAAATACAGATAAATTCCTTGGTGTTGTCATTAATAAAAAAACTTACATGGGAAGAACGCATTCAGCAATTAACTGGCAAATTTAATTCAATTGTGTTTATTATAATTAAAAGCCTGCGCGCAACAATATCAATTACAGTGTTGAAACAAATATATTTCTGACTTTGCACAAGCCATTATTGCATATAGACATATTTTGTAGAAGATTCGGTTTTCTAGTTCAGCGAAAGAAAATTATACTAATTATTGGACGTTGTAATCTCTGGGTGCTGCTGGTTGTATAGCAACCAACGACGCCAATTTATTTAAGAAATATATGTAATGGCAGTATATTCGTTGTACTTTTATAAACTGGTTCTAAACAATTTTAACAAACATGTGACCAGAAATAAAGACATCCATAACTATAATATCTCTGGTCAAGAATTAATGACATGGGAGGGACTTTCGTAGACTTAGAGTGGCGCAACATACGTCAGTGGACTATATGGGTGAAAAATGTTTTAACAATTTACCACCTGCAATTAGAAGTGAAACAAATTTCCCTGATGATGTTAAAAAAGAATAAAACACCTCCGCAACAAGCCGTAAAATATTACAAATTGTGCTTTGCAATTAAAACCATTAGGGAAGCTTTTGTATGTAATGGTTGCCTTAATTGGCGGTCGTTACATTTAAATTGTAATTACTACCTTCATTTTTCACTAATGATATTGATATTAATATTATCCATAATATCGAATTATACATATTAAATTAACTCGTCCAATCCAAGAATACTAATGCAAATGCGATGCGACTATAACGACTTCATTTCTGATGTATATGCAATCGTCGCCAAAATAATCCTAGAACATTTCCCTACCAATCAATACGGCTTTAAGATAGTTGATAGTTTTTGTGTTTTCGTGCGAGATTGGGTTGCATGTTTTTACATGCGCAGGAGTTGGTGCATATGCATCGTTGAAATGGTACTCTATTGCAAATTTACGGTATCGTATACAACGCTATAATAAGAATTAGTACAACGAATATATTATAATTATTTTAATAGGGAACTCTGTGATACATTTTCGAATTTCTTTTGAATTTTTAGAACTTTACTTACAACGTGGTTGTATTACTTCCATAAAAACATCAAATGTAAGATGGCACAATCATTGCGAAATAGATAACTACAAGAGCATATTATTCAATCAAAATTATACCCTCTCACAACATTTATCATTTATCTGGTCAACAACCATAATTACCTGCGATCAATATTTATGACAACATGTGACGTTGTTGCCCAATATGTTAGAAATTAAAATTTATTTTATTTATGTTTCCATTGATCCAGTCTTCTACTGGGCAATTATTTCAGTGACATCCTCCACAATTGCTTGCGAGAAAATAGATTAATGGTGATTTTAATAATGAAGTTATCAACAAAAGGTATAAACAGAAAATATCGAGCCTTGCAGCGTATCAACCATTTTCAGCTATTTTGATTCACCCCAACTTTAAAGTCGAATTTATCAAAAAAACAAACTGATGTGTTGTAGTTGGATAATATTTCATTATCACATAATCAAAAGCTTTAAATAAATTCAACCAGGTGGGGCCTTTAAGTTACTATTACCAATATGACATTTCAGTGCAAGTGCGGAAAAATTATAAAGTAAAACTGCAATAATTACGAGTACTAGGGATTCTGTAACTTTCAAAATGTTTTGGAAACTAGGCTTGTAGAAAATATAGATTGATATTTTTACTGAAATGCTTGGACGTAAATTCGTGGATGTTATTCATTTTGGCACCTTGATTAAAATTTTAAAATTTGCAGGAATACTAGAAATGGTTTGTTTGCTGAATTGTTATATATGTCTCATATGAAGTATTAAATTAATATTTTGACATAACATTTTACGGCGCAGTATACCATTTAAATACTTACGATAAAGTAGTGTATTACTATTGTTGATAAAGTTAAATATCTGTCACGTTAATCGTACATACGTGACACGTATTAGTACTATACGCAGTTGCATGGAACTTTGTAAAAGAATTCACATATACATAATAGCCTTAGTCCGCTTCACTAAATCTAACAAATTTATCTGCTGCTCTTTGTGAACAGTAATTGTAACAATAAAACCACTTGGAAATAATATGGAAATATATAAATTAAACACCAACACATTATACACTTTAAACAAGTAACATGAATACAAAAGAGAAACTTTATTTTTTTTTAATCAAGGTTGTTAATTTCTTGAATACAAAACACGTAAACTGTCACTGGTTAATTTATATACCTCATTATTAAATCGCTGTTGCAATTATCCTCAATAACGATGGTTCAAAGTTTATTTAATTTTTAATCAAGAAGTTGATTAATTTGTCTCGAAATTAACGAGTTAAAAGACGAATTTGCTATATGTGCTTTGAAACGCGACTTTCCAAACATAATTAACGATTAGATTTTAACAGATAATGAAAATCTAGTAATGAAGGCATTAATAGCAAACAGTGCATTAAATGTAGATTAGAGCAATTTATGGAAACATTACGTAATCACCTAAACCGTAAACTAAAACGTCACTCAATAATCGGAATACGTTACACACATAATTACATTGAAAACGATACCGCGAGGATAAATTACTGGAATTGTTAACTGGTATATTATATATTATTAATGTCATTATTGTTATTACCATAAAAAGTCACTAAGATATGTTCGTCTCATAACCATAGGGGTGCAATTCGAGGGAAACCCCAGGTGACACCAAAGATCACATTAATCACTAAAACTGTATATCTAGGTATTATACGCTTCTTCGAGACTGTATATATTTTATTTTATTTTTTCATTGTATAATTATATAAAACGTTTGATATTATAGTCAAATGTTTTAATGGTTTTGGAAAACTAGTTCCAGGATCCACGTAAAATTATTTAGGATGATGCAATACTTCATAATTTTAAAATAAAACTTACCTTCGTTAATAATAATGTATGCTTTCCGTTCAACGAACTAATAAAGCTTACCGAGTAAATACTTGTTAAGTACATATTTATATACCTTGCTAAAACACCGCCACACACATCCTTTGCTGGCACGTTATTTGCACGTTGGTGCAACATATTTTGTTATTAGAATCTTTAACTTAGATTTATCTATATATATATTTAAGTATCCTGGGATATTTTGAATCGAAATACGGTGTAATATGTAGTGATAGCTCATAAAATATACATTGTATTATGATATAGACAAAACTCACAAGGTGGCATAAATAAAATAAAAGTACAAGACAAGCGCCCTTGAAATAATAAAAAGAAGTAAAATGCACAAATACTGGAACAATTATAATTTGTAAACTTGGATGGAGGAAAATGCAATGAGACTAACTGAAAGAAAAGGTCGCAGCCATCACGGCCACGAAAAGGGCGCATTCGTAAAAGAAAGTCAATATGACAAGATGTAAAAGAAAAAGTAAAGAGTAGTAACTTTCTTTCTTCATCGCTCAATGTGAGACAAGCTATGTGTCTCAGTGCAATTTATTGCAAAGTGAATTCATGTTCCATTCGATACAAGCCATGAGTAATTGCTGGCTAGTCAAGTCTCTAATCCAGTCGTTCCGGAGCAAACCCCTGGTTATTTCAAGATAACATAAAAGGATATAACTTTGTGTACAAACTTGTATACCCTAATTACTTGTACAGTGCAAACTTAAGATAAATTCTCATATTTGTTTTTGGCTCCTTCAAGGAATAAAATCACGCAAACGATCGAGCGTGAATGCGGGCCGTATATAAATGAGACTCGCAAAGGTCGAAAACACCACCAAATCAACAAGCAAATTAATTGCCTGTTTCTGTGACGACGCGAGTAGTGATATCCCTGGGTACAATTATAAAACTCAACGGCGCGCAAATGTTTTATAGTAACAATTTTTTATTATATATTAATTAACTGAAATTAATTATATAGTGCCGGTTCGACAACAGTTACAGCGTTACAATGAAGAGAAATTGTAAATAAACGAATGGAGGAAGAAGTTCTCAGTGGTTCTTAGTAAATTTATTTATTTTTTCCAAACTATTTTGCTCATCTTCTTGTTACATTTCATAACATTGTATATATATTGTTACGAACCCAAGCCACCATGTTTGGATTGATTCTATTTTACTTCTTTAATTGGTAAGGAGAAAACATTACCCGAACGAGGCCTTGAATAAGTATGGAAGATTACACAAAGCCTTAGATTTTAATCATTGATGGGTTGATGCGGTGGTGCAAATTGTTGTACAAATTGACGCAGATGCAGATTTTCCTCTAGAATTTATAATGCAACTGCTTTAGTAATTTCAATTTTTTTTTTCAAAATGCAGAAATTTTCATAACATCAAAAATCATTCAAACCGTAAAGTCAACTTCTAAATAAATAAAAAAATGTCTAAATGCAAAACATAGATAATAAAATTCAAAAATTTCCAAAAATTATCAAAATTGAAAATGACTTAGGTGAGTCAAACACGGAAATATTTAATACCCGAAAATGTATTAAGTAAAACGATAAGGATAAGTAAGTAATATTAAGTATAGGAATCATGAAAATTTCCGAACTTAAGATTTTAACGGATACACGTTTTGAGGTCCCCTGAATCGATCCTGACTATTTTTGTAATGACGTCTGTGTGTTTATGTCTGTCAGCATGTGTGTGTGTCTGCTGTGCGCTCTCTAGCGTCCAAACCATTAAAGCCACCACTATGAAATTTAAACTTACGATTTGTATGTAGCAGAAAGGAAAGCAATAGCTCAACCGGAAGCGATGGTTTACTCTTATCACCTTTTTCGGTATCTCGAGTTATCGAAAAAAAAAATGTTCTTATGAAAGTTAAAGATATTGTAATTTTAAACATTTCATTTGAAAAGTTTTTTCGAAAAATTGAGTTAGGGAAGTTCAGTGCGGACCACTGCAGATTTTTATAGTTTAGTTTCCAATGCATCTGTTTCAATTTAATCTCAAAATTATCTTGTCGTTGCTCTTGATTGATTTGCATTATCTCGTTCATCATTTTTATACCCCATCTTACTTATAAAATTTATATTTCATTCACTTATCAAGTTGTTAACTTTTTCGGTCCGTGATTCTAAAATCCTCATTTGACGAAGACAACATCAATGAGCTCGTTGAGTGCTCCTTCCGCTGAAAACGTGACAGAATATTTCCAAATGTTAAAGCTACTTACGAGCATTAAAGTAAGAGCAAAGTCATCATTAATTTATTATATATACTTTATATAAAGCGCTGCATTTTTTACAATAAACACATCTTGCTATGAAAGTCATCATGGTATAAAAGACATCAAAAGACATAACCGCGATGGTGCCCAGATGAAAATGCGTCACTGCTGTTAATTGTCAGAAACGACAATTTGTAATACTTGCAGAAAAATTAATAAACACTACTGGAGAATTGTCGGTTAACATGTAACTAAGGCGATAACTACAGTTCGTGACTCGCTTATAATAGCTAGCCGTGACTAATTAAACGTTTCATTAAATATCCACGATTTAAAAACGAACATAAAATATATGACATTAATAATGAAATAATTTTAGGCTCCCAGTTATTGAAAACTAAATCTAACAAATCTTTTTGTTTTCTTTGCAGGAAAATAAACGTAACATTCCTCAACCACCCGGTTGCGGAATGTCAATTTTCCGAGGACATACCCAGCGAATACATCGTCTTTTGCGATCTGTTCGGAAATGAATTAAGAGCTGTCTCGGTGGCAAAGTGGGACGAGAGCACGGATCAAAGGGTGTGGACCGCACTAGGTAAGGGCGCAAATTAAATTCATGCACTTATACAACCTTTTGATGCGATGGAATGTCGGTCGCGGAGTAAGTTATTAAATTTTGCAGCAAAATAGTCGGCGAAATTTTCACGTCAAATCTCCCTTATCATCGTTGCCATAATTAGCAATTAAAATGCTACAGAACTGGCTAATGGCAAATTAAAACGTGGAGCTTTGAAGGTGAATATTGTTTGTTACTTTTCAATGAAAGCGTAATTACTTGAAATTCTCCCTTGAAGAAGATCGTGATACCGAATTGTTTCGGTGTGATTTATTGCAACTAATTGGTGATTTCTTTTCTATTTAATAACTTGCTATTACGCGTAGAAAGTTATTGCTTTGTTTAGAGTAAATGCATTATCTTAGTGTTATTAAGGTTATTCTTTAGTTTTCTGGAAAAAACCAAACTAATTAGCGATTATCATTAGTTTTTATCTTAATTTATTTACTTTTGATGACATTCTTCAGTAATTATTCAAGGCGCCAATTTATATACAAAATTCTTCAGTTCCTCTCCAATAATCTTGGTGACATAAATTTACATCAACGTGACCAATCATAATAAACTTTAAACTCAGAATTATAAACAACTTATACATTGATTTTTTTATATATTACGCGTAGTAACAATTACGGAATTGTATCTATTTTGATTCACGTTAATATACAATGCACGATCTTCGTTGCATACACATCTAAGTATGAGTGAAATTTCGTGCAAGAGTACATTAAACGAGATGTTTTCGATCAATTACGGCAATAGCTATAAAAAATAATTTCTCCACAAAAAGGCTGCGTAACATGGTTTATGTGTATAAATTGTTGATTTCAGTAAATTTGTAACTGCGATTCGTTTCCACTATGCAAATGAAGTTATGTAAATGGAAAGTTACCGCTTATTCAAACATTTCAGCAAATTTTAATCGACAGGTGGTACTTTTCAAATTGACTGATAGGATGATATTTTTTTTAATTAATCGTAGCTATTTCTGACAAGGCTGAAAGACCATTTCAAATGTCCATTGATATTGATATTTCGGACTTTTCTATGTTCGCCCTTTCATCTTTATGTAAAGAAAAAAAGAAACCCTTCACAGTGCTCATTCGGGGGCCTCAACGATAGTTGGCATTAACAACCGAACTACTTTGTCACAGATTTGAACTGGAAACAGAATCCGGAGGAAAGTCAGTATAAATGCAGAGTCATTAGTTATAGAACACGAATCGCTGACGACACATCTAAAGTTATCAGAACATCAAAAATAAACAACAGCAAATTTAATAAATGGAAACTTACGTTAATTAAATAAATGGTTCGAATTTAGCCATACGAACCTGAATATTGGCAAAACTCAAGTAGTCACTTTTAACTCTTAACACCTAAACTGGAGATTACTTTTAGCAGTAAAATAATTACCTCAGTGGATGAAGCATTATTCCTGAGGTTGAAATTGGAGTGCAAGTTATCATGGAGGTCACATGTCGATGTGTCAGATTACAAATGGTTGACTGAGACTGAGGTATGAGATAGGCTTCTGTGGACATTCAGTAGAAGCTAAACGGACTTTCTTGCTCCAAAAAGCAATATTTTTCATTTAAAGTCGATAGTTGTAAAAATAAAAGTATCCTTACATCACAAGCAATGTATATAACGGAATGTGCGATATACGTGAAGACTTATTACTGCATTCGCATAACACACGAGGCATACAAGGCTCACATCTAGTACCCTCCCTCTCAAAATAAAACAAGTACCTCTAGCCCAATTTAAATATCATTTTAAAACGACATTGTCCAGGAAGGTGTTCACTGGAAGATTATTTCATTTTTCACATGTGATGTCTGCTTATGCAATGTCCATGTTATTTTATTAATTCTATTAATTTTTATTGTATGATTGTAATTGTAATTGTAATATTTTAACATGTACCTGTGTACTAAAAGAATTTACTTGATTTGTTCTACACTATGTGGTATAATGGAATAAGGGCTATTATTATTATTATTATTATTTACTTGGCCGGCAGTTCACTGAAGAATCCCAGCCACCCAGTTCGTACCTTCAAACAGGACCCGTAGGGGAGGTTTTGTTTCATTTTGCATTCACTTCAACGACTTGGAACGAGGTGGAATTCGAAAACGCATCATCACTATCTGTTTTTCATTAGTTTATGGCCCTCTTAGACCTAACCTTTTAATTAGGTCTTTACCATTCCATGACTGAAGTGGGTTCATGCTCCATGTGAGGCCCTATGTATGTCATGGAGCCACACAACGCATTTTTTTTTAAGAAATAGGACTGGTTGGGCTGTGTAAATGCAAGTGCTCTTGCTTAAAGGAAAATCTTTACTATGCCCTATGCGCCCGTTCAAGTAACTATTATCTCGGATTGAAATACAGTAGACACTGCTACTATATTGTCAAGAAGACATTTTTCGAATCCCATCCTATAAACACCCTTCTGTGCTGTCATACGTTTTTGGTTTTCTACCATTCCTCTCTGTTCTTCTTGAAGTCGACAATGGTTACTGTACGGTCGGGTTTCATTCCACAAAAATATCTTCGAATCCTTTAAGGATTGCAGTATGTTCTCTGGGTATCTTTCCTACCCCATGAAGCACAATTATAGCCAATATCCCCACTAGAAGATTCATGAGCACGTGGTTTAAAAGATCTGATGCTGATATCGAAGTCTTAGCGTTAAAAACATAGCACCTGTAACCTGGGGGTTACGAATATCTTTGTTCTAGTAGTAAGTGTAGCCTCTTTATGCTACAATACGCACAAGTTATCACTGTAATTTCAATTTTAGTAAATCATCCTGGGTTGTAAAGCCCAGCTCATTCGTTTATTGCTCAACATAGTATGTAGCTCGAAAATCATTCAGTCATCTTAAAAATTTTATTGCATTGGTTTAGACACCCGTATATTAAAATAAATTGCGCAATACAGTTTTTATTTACCTATTAGTTACACTTCTCACACAATAACAAATTCTAGACAATGCAACTTGCGATAACAATGTTTTGCTATTCCCTGAATTTCAAGGTCTTCGTGGTTGCGTTTGAACAACAAAATAATTGACGTTATTGCAAACATTATTGTGAATATATTGAAATTAACAGTTAATACCGCGACAGAGATCTTAAAGACCTACTCATCACCAATGGAGAACGATCTAATTGATTAATTAATGAAATAAAAAAAATAAAATGAAACACCTACAAATAACTAGTCAAGTTGATAAGAAATACACATTACCATTATGATAATGAGTCAAAGACTTTGAGAATGCGTCTGGTTATGTGCGGATTTTATCGGTAATAGAAGCGGACTTGGAGAATGGGACGCAGGCTGTGCTTGGATATTATGGGGAACAAAATGGCGGAGAAAGACCTGCACAAAATCGTAGGAAGTACCTAACATATAACTGGGAATAGTGATGTTAACTTGAAGGATTAACCCCGTCTAAAAGAAGAAATAAAATATATGAAATCCACATCATCAAAAAAGGATTTACCATGATACGCATAATAAGATAAGATATGATTAAATTATTTTACAGTGTTGGTGTCATCCTAGCATTGAACCTTAAACGAATCTCTACCATTCAATAGCTATATATACGATCAACCAATGCACCTACGGCAAAATACAATCGAAATGAAGTATGCATGAAATAGCAAGTTAATGACATAATGGTCGTACGATTCGATATTGGAATAAAAGTCGGCACGGACAAATTGAAACGTGAATTGTGATTTTCGAGCCGGTGAGCCGCGAACCTATTTTTATCGCTGCAAACGTCCACTTCAGTTCGATATTTTCGAGTCGCTCGTGGTCTGCGTGCCTCGTCGATGTGTTTATTGCGTTCGAATATTTCGAACTGATGACGAATTGATGTATGGCACGGGCAGATATTAATTAGGATTGAATTAATAACGCAAATTTACATTTTCGCGACGAATATTGCGGAGCGTATCGACGATGAAAGCTCACTTTTTTGCGTCAGCAGTTGACTGTTAATTGGAAACCGGATGAATTGTGGTCGTGTCAACGTTTCAATTACACGGATCGAACTGTGGAGAAAATCACATGTATTTAACGCCAAAGTGGGTTATGTTTGGCTCATTGGGTGTATTAAAATATTCATCTTCGTCTTGTTCATAATTTTCATTTTTTCAATATAAATTTTCTTGTGTTGTATTTGAGTATATGAAATGGCGGTCCTTATTTTCCGCTATATTAACGTTTCCTGTTACGTTATCTGTGGTCAATATTGTTGTACCGATTATTTACATACAATATCTGATTATTATTATTTTTATTATTATATGTTCTTTCATGCCCCTTAGTTATTTTTTTATAACTGACTGAAAATACAAAGTAGTCCTAGATCCAGTTCACCAATCATGTTATTAGAACACACCTTGCACAAGGACTGGCAGAACTATAAGAAATTGCTTTTATTTCTATTCTTGCCAAAATCATCAACGAACTTCCATTATGAAGTAGCTACGATTGTCGAACAAGTAAACCAATGTGTGGTATTTCACACAAAATTATATTATAGCAATATTTACCCACATTAAGATACATGAAAAGCAAGCACAGCACACGCACGTAGTGTAATCCTGTTACAACAACAAGTAAAGTTGATGGCGTCCAATCGAAACTGTTCAAGAAAGAATTATCTAAGTAAAAATTTTCTCTACCAAATTTATGTAATATTACGCCTGAAACGAAATTAGCAGAACAGATATGTCGATGACGATCCTCAGCTCGTGATTTGATTAATTACATTAAATTTTTCTTGAAGGATAGTCTTCACTCAAAAATATATTAGCGATATTTTTGCATACACGTTTAATTAAATTCAAGCTGAAATTAATGACCTACGCTGCTTTACAATGACCTCATCGATTGACTAATACGTCGATCTCGGGGAATATCCACGTCACACTTTCAGCTACAGCTGAAATTGTGTTCCACGCATTCGCATTTGAAACCAATCTTATTGAACACACGTGATTTGTTATTCATATATGCAAAAAATTGGGCTTGAAAATTGGTACGTTATACGTCGCATATTTCACAGACCGCACCCAACATTTCGTCCATATATCTCAAGTGTATTCCGAACGAATTTCGTATAACTTGTCGTATTTCTCAATAAATCCGTTTATAGTTCGAGGTAATCTCATAACTCCTTTCAGAGTTGCTTCTAGTCTTCGAAACTTAATAAAGTGGATGCTTAAATTTGATTAATTACTTTCTATTGCGATAACAGGCAGGGAAGGCAGACGGTAGCTACGTGTTCCGACAAGTATAATTCACCGTGCCGCTGCTCCCCGGCCGCCCTCCCTCGAGCAAACCCGCCGAAAGTTCTAAAGATGTCCTAATTAACTTTAACGAGTCGCCGGATTGCGGTGCGACAATAGAAACAATTAGTTTTATCGAAATTCTAGATTTCGCGTTACGACGCCCTTGAAATAATAAGGCAATATTTAAAATATTTTTCTCCATCGACATTGACCTAAAAGCAACTGTAGGTTCGCTTTACTGGCGGGGATTTTTTACGTCCGCTGGAGCTAATAATTAATCAAGTTTATCATAAATCGAACGAATATTGGGATTTCTTATGTAGATAATTATTACGAACTGAGTACAATTTAGTTTAACAGATACAATCAGAATCATATGAAGACAAGGAATGTAGATTGGTGTTTGGAAAAATCGACTCCGTTGCCTTAGTTATCACTGCAAGTCAACAGATTCAGAGGGACAACTTCACCTGAGCAGCATTCATACGACAACGACATTTAAAAAAAATCCATAGTAGTGTAACAAAATATATTAAAACACTTGGAGCTCAAAATAATTAAAACCTTTAATCGAGTTACTACGAAATGTTGTAGAATGGTGAATTAAATTCCTTGGTTAAGGCAACCCAGGTTTTCTACGACTCATACAGCTTTGTTTACATTCTAATATATTAGCATATTTTCGAGATTTTTTCGTACACGTTCTGCTTTCACTGTTCATATCACACTTGTTGAACCAACTTTGCTGAAAACACACAAAACATCTACCTTCCATTTACCATTTATGTAAATAACCACACGTGAACTAATAAAACACAAGAGTCACAGTTTCGAACGACTATACTAATACGTCAAACGTCGTAATTTGTCATGCAGGTTCTGACGTAGTTTCTAATATTGGTTTCATTTGTATATCGTGCAGAAAAAATTAGCACAAGATCGGCTCAGTTTCCGCTTTACTGCCCTCTGCTAATATAAACGTGCACTTTTTATCCATACCAAATAAACATTACAACATTAATAATTAACATTAATAAATTATATGTACAGTAACGTTTTAGCAACTTCTTTGAGAATATTGATTTTAATGACATCATCACATTAAATTATTACTCGGGATTAATATTCTTCTGCTTCCTTAAAGGTAAGCCAATGTTTCATAACCAGACGTAACGGGTTTTACAAAATGACGCACATTTCCGACGACATACATCCTTGGGTAATTCCATTAATATTTCTTTCGTATTCGGACGTAATTATTTCCTTTTAACACAGGATTTCTTATTTTTTTTTTAATTGACGGAAATAACGGTTTTGTTCATTGTTTGTGAATATTGCGAATACCACAAATATCTTGAATGGCGTAACACCAATGGTGTAGTAATTAATTGTGCGGGAATTATTATTATACTACAAAATGAAAACGACAACAAATAAAAACAATATATGGAAATCACCAACCGTTTTAACAAAAATCTTTCATCTTGTTCCAATTGTTCTTACCACTTGTGCTTTCAGAGGGTGAGTGACAGTGGTCTCGCAGTAAATATTACATCGACATGTACTGGCATGTAATGACCATACACTTGGCAGGATCGTTGTAATATAAATTAACTGCCTAATTCGTAGGCACTACGTAAAACCGATAAATCTCATGATGATTTTCTTGTTACATTTTTGGGAATTTTTTATCTGGGCAATAATAAAAATTCACGATTATGTACAGACACGAAGGCGTCGATGATTTGTAAAATGAATAAAACATTGATTTAGTAATAGCAATAAGCATATGAAATATACCATCTGCTAACTCTGAACAATAACCAATAGAAAATAGAGGCCGCGAAATTTAATTTTAAATCGTCAATGTCAACAAACCGTAATTATGCTGTGAAAATCTTGGTTAAAGAGATAGCGGGGTATATTTGAAGATAACATGCGGAGTTCGGTTCCGAAAATGCTTTACCCGCATACGTGTGCTCCAGACGTTGAATTTAAAAAGCACAATTAACTTTTCTACTGATGCTCTCATATTTTCTATTAACATTGTTATATTTTTAAATTAATCAAAATAATAATCCGTATGAATTATTCACCTAATAAGCAACTTTGTCTCGTAATTATACGAAAATTGCTTGTGATATTCATCCCTTAACTAGCACATATATGTTATATGCAAATCCGCTTTCAGTAATATTTGTGTGGTCTGTGCTTGTTGTTTCAGGGTGGAGCGAATGGTCTGAGTGGTCGTCCTGCAGCGTAACCTGTTCAGCGGGAATACAACAAAGGACGCGTCATTGTCGTCGTTCCCAGTGCCCGGGATTTAACGTCGAGCAGCGTCATTGTAATCTTTTCGGGTATGTGTGCTACTATCAGTAAAACTAGATACACATCAAGATCGTTTTCATTACATTAATGTTCCACATATAAAATAACAACTGCAAACCACGATCAATATTTAACTAACTTTAGTAACGTACCGATTAATTATAAATATTAATATTTAATTACTAATAATCATGATGGTTTGCTTTCAATCCAAACGTTATGTTGTTATAATCGATAATTAAAACGAGTTAAATCATGTTTTCGTAATTAATTTTACTAATCATAATTGCAAACCACTCGGGATTTATATATAGTCCATTTGAGCGTTTTTTCATTCCTTCAATCATGTGATCTATATGGACATCCGATTCTCTCCAACTAGTAGTACTCTCTGAACTCGCAGACCCACGCTCCCATCGATTAGTTGTTATAGGTTTAAATGTATCGTATTTTACCTTGGTTTTGTAGAGATGCCTTTAAACCAATCAACAAAATAGATATACTATAGTACTTTCTTAAATCAACTGTATCTCTTTGTTTTATCTCACATTTATTATGCACTATCATTGTTTTTGGTACTCAAAACAAATAAACTTAATGCATCTATGAAGCTGATTTTACATTTTTAAAATACGCTATTAAAGGATAGTGTATGAGCCATCATCCATCTTTTTGAGCTATCGATCACTCCATGAAGTAGCAAAGTTGCGTTAGCACGTTAGCAAGGTTGTGAAACTTCAAACTTTTCCTAAATCTCTATATGCCTTCATTGAGTACACAACAAATATTTGAAGAAGAGAGTCTGAGTTAGTTGCAGTCTCCATGTAGATTGAAATGGAAGATGAAATATTTTACAGGGGGCGTTGGACGTCGAAATTAATCACACATCTGGCCCTCTAAACTTGACCAATATAACTAATCTTATAAGATAGCATACAATTTATCTACTTCCGAACAAGAAAGCTGCTAAAAACTTAAGGAAACTTAAAGACAAATATTTGGTTGTGTAGCAGGTGTTATATTAACCTGATATATTTTGTCGCTAAACAAAACTATATTAATGAAAACAGTAACCAACGCAGTCAATATTTTTTTGTTATAAGGCGATACAAGTTTTTTATAAAAATTACACAAAATTTTGTAATTCTAAAAGCTGCAAATTCGTCAGCCCAGTTCGTTTAATGTTTGCAGCGTTAGTTGCTCGACGTGCGAGTAACCGTTATCATGTTGAATAGGACACTTTCTCCCGGACTCTAATTTTTCCCTACCAAATTTCCAGAGGAAATTCACGTTGGAAAATGTATTGAATGCAATGGTTACTAGTTTGATTAATGCGGTTTTGTTTAGCCACTAAATATGTGCACTTGAAGTTGGAGCCTGAAAATTATAATAACGTCTGTAACCTAATAACACAAACCAAGCTGCGGTATAATTGAAAACACCAGCAATTTAGAATGTGGCCGATGCGAAAAATCAAAATAAAATTATTGAAGAAGAAATGAAGTTGATGCCTGATGATGGAACTGGTTATGAAGTCGTTTATCAAGTTCTTGGAGCAAAGAACGTGGATCATGCATATATGCCAAATATAATAGAAACTTTCGAGTAGTCTTTCACCAAAAATTGGTACTCTAAATAATACATTTAGAACTCGCTACCAGCAAAACATGGAAGTTCATGTTTTAAAACACAACCAAGTGATGTACATGAATAATACATAGGTATAACAAATGGTGCTGGTTCAGCAATGTGAGGTAATTCTCAGGAAGCTTTAAATTTTAACATTTTTCAACAACCAAACCCAATCTAACCCAATCCATGCTAATCCAACCCAACCCAACCAGATTAAGTTTAATGCAGGAAAATTAACCCACGCAGATGAATGAAGCCAAATTAGCAACAATTTCAGTATGCTGTATTTTTTAAAAGCTTGCTTTAATTTGACATTCGAATTTGCAAAATTGTGCATAAATATGTTAAACTAAATCAAATGAATTTAAAAATTGAACTAAATTGAGGGAATAAGCAATTAAAAACTATTTTTGAAAAATATATCAATGACTAATTTGCTTTTTTCAATTTTAAACATCAATTAAAATTAAGTATTCCAATTTTTTATATTCTTTAACTTTTACTAATGTTTTTTCAATTTATCGGTTCAAAAATCTTTCAACAACCCAACCCAACCCAAACTAAAGCAAAAATTTTTACTTCGTTATACTTAAAGTATAAGGATCATGAACATTTTCAAACTCAAGATTTTAACTGATACACGCGTTTTGAGGTCCCCTGAATCGATTCTGATTATTTTCGGCATCTGTGTGTTTGTGTGTGTGTATTCGTCCAGTCGGAAGTGGTTGTTTACTCTTATCATCGTTTCTTACTTTTCTCTATACCTCGATATAACGGTACTTTAATTTTACAATTTTAGATAACTTTTCTTTGAAAAGTTCTTTCAAAAAGTCTACCATTTACTGGAAAATTACTAATTACTTGAAACATCTTTTCTCATAATTTTTTTACAATTTTAGCCATTTGTTGCATTTTTACTTTATATATTTTTCCAGGCTCTTAGTATTTTTGAGTTTTCTTAATTGTCGCGCATTTTTGTAAATTTCACTTTTACTTTCAATGTAACTTTTTTGCAACTTCGATATTTTTCACTTTATTTTTATTCGATTTACGTTAAGGAAATTGTCCATCGATTGTACGGTTGAGTAAATCTGCGTCTAAATCTAACAGTCATAACCATGCAGTTTAGACGATGTGCGTGTTAACAGGTGAAATCATAATTAATCCAGTCCACTACATATTCCAAAACTGAAGTTACTCAACCTACACTGTGTTTGTTAATGTATCGAAGCTACAACTAATTCAAACTAAGCTCCACGACCTCATTAATCAATTGATTAAGAATTTTTTCACTGAATGTATACAATGCGCAATGTGTAAGTATAGTGTAAGTAAACTATGCAAAATTTGTTGTAAATATCGACTGACATACACTGTCACCTATAAATAAACCCTGTGTTTCTCAACTCAACATAGTCAGTCCCTTAGACCAAAAGATTCAAGCGCTTAAGGATCGCAGTTCCTTTAGAAAGGCATGCATTTACCTTATAGTTCACACGCATTTAAGGGGGGATCCTGCTTTAGGAGACCTTAAAATAGCGTTTTTGGGGGAATTTTTTTAGGACAGAAAAAAATTTGCAAGTCTAGTGAACTTTTTAGAGCATCTTATTGCATATTTGAGCAATAAAAAAAATATTTAAACGGAACCGATTTTTATGCACATTTGTGCAACACCTTTCAATTGCAATTTACAATCGGTGGGAAAGATGTAGCCTGTAATTTTTGTCTGAAACAAAAAAAAAACCAAAGAAAATGGTAATTCTCATATATTTTCTTCTATGTGAACTAAAAAAAAACCAAAATTTTGAAATTCAAGATTTTTCTCAGGTTTGAAAATAAATGTGCTCGTTGCAGGAAGAGAAAATCATTTCAACTTGCTAAAAAAGTTGTTTAGAATTTTTTTTCATTAATCTTTTTAGTTCAAATCAAATAGAATGCTACTGAGCTAACAAAAGTTTTGTTTCGTTTTGATTGCTTGTCTAGTTTTCTCGCAATCACGCCCACCAGTTTAGAAAAATCGTAAAAACGAAAACTCGAGAAAACGCGCTCTAAAGTTTACGATCAGCAAAAATGTTAATTTTCGATCACTTACGGAATATCTCGTTATAATCCTACTATAGCTCTTACGAATTCAAAATATTATTGTTTCGAACGACCGATTGAACTTTTTTAAGTACATATGGAACTAGTGTTCGTACGTTCGTATATTTTTTGCTCGACACCTCACGGTGTTTAGTGCTGTATCTTTCAAAATATTACGAATTAGACGCTATATTTTTTTATACATATTCTTAGATATATTAGGCATAGATTTGAGCAATAAAAAAAATCGATTTTTTGAGCCTTCTAAAGCAGGATCCCCCCTTAATGCAAGTAAACTATAAAGTTGGTCATTCCTCTTACAGTAAATGTTGAATAAAGTGAGACATGAAAAATATTTATCCATAAATTTGACATAACATATTTATTGAACCCCGCCAATATCAATTGTGTTCCTTACATTTACAAATATTAATCGTCCCCTACGCAAACAATATTAGTTAAAACACATCTCATTACAATAGATTTGTCATAAAACATCTAAAACGATATTTTACATCGATTTTCCATGAATGCCGCTCGTCCTTTATACAATTCAGCGGTGGAGGAATTAATTGCTCGGCGTTGCAGACCTTTATCTATGGTCTTTGTTTTTTTATCGAACTTAACGGTCCGTGAAAAGGTCGGAAGCTTGCAGAAACCAGAAGGTAATTGACGCAATATGTCATAGTAACATTTTATGAAAGCCAGCGCCGTTGTTAATCCGGCGACATTAAAACAGGGGCAAACGATATAAAAAATTTGCGCATAAATCGTAATTTTCTCGACGGCATAAATTATTTCAACTCGGTCCCGCTATTATTAATTGGATTGTGACGGTTGTAACTGCAGCGAGTACTATTTTGAATTTGTTTTTTTATTTCACTAATATGTGCTTTGTGTAAGAGCACGTTGTTGCCCCGTTTGTGTCGATTTGGAAGTAAATTTTTACTTGGCAGATTTAATCTGCTTTCGGAAAATTGCTATTGCAATTTTTTAATCTCTTTAACTACCGAAATCTTCGTTTAATTTTTCATGTCATTAATTAAAAATGTATTCGCGTTTCAATGTTTACATTAGCCAGTACGCATAATGTGCTTAGTCCAGACAGGAAATCGTTAATATGAGCTCGACATTTTTAATACGTTTATTCACATGAGTGATGGTCTCTAACATAAATACGTTTACTATTGACCTGTCGGACATAGCATTAATCGTGCGGTGCGTCACTGGCACAAAAACTCTTACATATACGGTTTGTAGTTAACTTATTTCAATCAATTAAATGTGCTAGCACCTACTTACTTCAGGGCTAAGCCCGTCAGTCAATTCTATGGTAGCTGAGACCATTTTCAAACAAAACGTTACGTTTTACGTCCTCCATATTTGCTTCTTAATCAGTATGCCGAATTAGCTACTTAGGTTAATCATCCTAATGTTAATAGTATCTAACTCGAGTCGTTGCATTTGCATTTTCAATATTTCGTTTTAATGCGAACCTGCATAAAAGCAATTATAATTTATTTCTGCGTACATGCACAGTACGTGCGGTTGAGTTTAACAGCAAACGATATATTCACGAGCAACAATAAATAAATATCATAGATGTTAGAATTTCAGTCAAACTAAACTAAATTTACAATACTGATCACTAGTGATAAGACTCTTCTAAAAAGTTTTATTTAATGAGATACAACGCCATATAATAATTACACACGAGACCTAATCCCATATATCCAGTTCACTATGCAGTCCCGAATAAATCGACCAATACCCAATGTTAAACCCCACTCTGAGTTAGAACATTCGAAGGAGTAAGTTTTTAAAACGCAAGAAAAATACTCGTATTTTTTATATACAAGCGTTAGATATAGTACATGGCGAACTGATGATGTATCGGAAGAGGTGCCTATTTAGGAAATAAGGCAGAAGGGAAAACCTTTAAGACAAGGGTACTGTTGGAAAAGAAGAATGAGGCAATGAGTGGGAAATATAGGAGGATGTGTACAAAAAAGCAAGCGGATGCACACATCACCGGCGCGAGAGACAAGGAGAGGAATATGGAGCAAGAAAATAATGCAACTAGCGGGTTGTATGTGCTGCAAGAATAATTGAATGAAGTTAAGTATTGTGAGAACCATAACTCGAGAAAACAAATTCAAGATATCTGATAATGGAGTAAGAAGAAGTAAGAGAAAGGAAACAAAATGGGAGATATGTTAGAGTTAAGAAGCTCGAAGAAAAAATACACAACATGGAGAGAAAAGGGGAAAGAGATTTAAGAATCAAAATGGGATGTTATTGAGTGATTCAGGTATGAATACAGATTCAGGCGGAGATTTGAGAAGATTAATATTAAATCTGTATATATACCACAATCTTACAGATAAACAAGGGGTGTAGAGGGACGTTCAGATGAAGAAATATGTAAGAATATACGAAGAAGCAGAATGAGGATCCATATAAAAAGTGAAGGGTAAACAACAGATGGTTGGTCTGTGAGAGGATGGGGAAGAAATCTTAAATAAAGAAATTAAGTGGAAAGAAAATAGACTATGAGCAATATTGGGAACGAAGTGAGATATAGAAAAGTAGATAAGGCCGTATGAGAATGGACGAAGAGATAATATTTGTATATATTAATAAAATAAACAGTTAATACACAATGTTTTATTAAATTCTTCAATAAGAACTTTTTCTTTTCTAAAATTACGTTTTTGAATTTTTCTTTAAAAGACTTACTTATCAATTTATTTATTTTATGATCCTTGGGTTCTTTTTTAAGTATAATTTTACTCGTGGGTTCGTGTGTTGAAATTATTTAATGAAGTTTTTGGGTTTTTTTCTTTATTTTTATGTAAGCTGAGTTCGGAGATGCATGGTGTTTCCAAGTGGAGAACTGGTACAGTTCTTGGTGTTGACTAAACAAGAAAAACTGTTTATATATATAACTGGAGGAAGTGTCAAGAAGATGAGAAAATGGCGCAGTTAGATTATATACAAAATAAGTTGCTAGTCCTCGCCGAAGACCTTATAATACTACCAGAGACAGATGAGGGCTACCAAAATACGGCAACACTCGAGAGATTCCAAAATAAAACTGCGCTCGAGCTAAAATTAAACAAAAATTATGGTGGTGAAGTGTTGTGAGAGTAAAATGAATATTAATTCATGGAATGGAAGTATAGCGTGCAAAGAGGACAAGTTGGTGAGAATTTTGCTGTGGGGGTCGAACTGAGAGACGTTAACCCAAAATATAATAAACGGTGATCGAAACGTTAGCGATCTAGCCTAGGTTTGCATAACCTAGGTTATATTAAAAACAACACAATAACTATTCGATGCGAGATTGAGGGGCCATCAGAAGGATTCTAGGAAGGACGTTGAACGAGAAATGATCTACAGGTGGAAAGATATACGTGCACAGGAAAAGGAAAACAAATTATTGGGGAGAAGATATAATGCTAGGTTCAGGGATGTATGTGTGATATGGCAAAAAAACGGAATATATGAGGGGAGGTAGCACGAGGCAGCAATGAGGAGAATAGCACCAAAGGATCTAAACACAGAGGTTTTTTGCGTGAAATGGAAGCGCTGGATGGAACAATGTAGGTATGAGTGAAGAAGTGTGTAGACTAGAAAAAGGGTTTAAATGGGAAGGTGGCAGGATAGACGCATTGCTGACGCCAAATTAAGAAGGAAAACAAGGAACGCGAAAAGAAGTAATGAATGAAAATAGAATATATACAAAATGTATTTAACAAAACACATGAAAAAATCTTGAATATTAAAAGTTTTAAAAAATGCTTCACTAACGGATCTGTTTGTTCTGTACTTTGAATGACTGCCGCTGCTTTCTTAGATGCTCCAGACTCCAGAGGATTTAGAGGTGTTTATAAGGCTCGGAGTCGTCGCCCCATCATGTCCTACATATATTCTACGGGATTAGTTTCATTCATGTATAGCGTCACAATATTAGAACCGTGTGATTTGGCATTATCGTGCTGGAATTTTTTTTTTCCCGAATAAAAGGTGCAAAGAGCACCACATATAGCTCCAAAATCTCTGTTACGTATATCCTGCTTTCATGTGGCCTCTTGGATACACATGCACGTCTGTACGTCCTGCAAAATATATATCTTCCAATACCATAACAGTGCTATTCATTTTTCATTCTAACACAACGATGCGATGAATTCAGGCAAAATTTTGATTCATTAGAGAACTTGGTGAGCACTTGGTCCCAAACATTATATTCCAGTTTACATGCTCTTCTGGCTCTGCGATGGTGTGCAGACAATATCGATCCAGTGGCATCTAATCCAACTTCCACTAATCTCATATTTCGAGGCTCAGATTGATGTTTCTGATTCTGTATAACTCCACCTGGAGCCTCCTTGTTGCAGTGAAGCTAAATAGCGATCGTATAACGGTGTTGTGACACGAGGTCTTTCATGTCCACGCCATGAACGGTCTCCAGTTAGTAGGCTGAATCATCCTAGATACGGTGGTATGAGCAACGCCAAGTCTTAATCTTCGTGCTATACCCCGACGAGAAATGACTTCGACAGTCGAATAGAAAATAAACAATTGTACTTCCGTATCTAAGAGTTAGATCTTATTTCAAAAAGTTTCCTCAAATAAAAACAATTGTGTCATTCAATGTACATTTGTTTAAGCTCTCTTTTTGTTGCATTTTTAATATATTAATATATTCGAAAATGAAGAAAAATAATACAAACAATTAAATGGTGCTATGCAAACGGTGTGATTAGAGCTTTGAACTTATATAGAAGTACGGTGCAGTTTGTTTGTAATGTAGGTTTACTACTAATGAGTAGGTATAGCTGAGCGGGTATCGTAAAACCCTCCTTAAGCGTGTTGGAGGACACCAAAGTCTTTGCATTGCTTTCCATTTTATATTTGTAATAGGATATTTGTTTATATGCATAAGCGTGAAAATAACTAAGCAATATATATTTTTTATTTTATTCATGAATATTTGTTGGTGCGTGAAGCTTACCTATTGCTTCATCGATAGTTGATCTCTGATCAATTATTAGATAACTGGCGATGATTTTTGAAGAAGATCCAAGGATACTTGTTTGACGTAGAATCATGTTATTATAATTCCGAACGTTTGGCTGTTAAAACGAATCTACTAATACATTTGTAGTTGGTTTATATTATATTTTAAGCCGCTATACCAGACGCTGATAATTGCCCAAAACAAGTCAGCCAATACTCTGCTTGTTCGAAATTATATTCTATTATTTCGGCTACGTGCTATATTTGTGGAATCACCCTTCGTAATTTTTATTTTAATTGCTTTTTTGCATTATTTTCTTAAGGATATTTACTATATGGAAATTATAACTATCTAACTAAATTATTTGTAGTTAAGAAACTTGTTTCTTTGACTAAAATGGCAGTGCCTCGGAATTTCTATATATTTAATACTTACTCAGTTTTAAATTTACCGGTTTTTGCTAACGATTGCTATGTCAACGCGCCATGAGGAGCAATCGAGATTCATTATTCATTTCGCTTCGTTGGTTTTCTATTTTAGGATTTGAGGTTAATTATGAGTCATAGAGCCTCTGATACTTTTCCCTTATTATTGATATATTCTATTTACCACCAGCACACCGAAGATACCAATATGTTGTTAACATACTTAACATTATTTAGAGAGATCATCTCGATCTATTTTACTGTAAACTGACTTCGTCAGTGCTTTTATTTATTATTGACAAGGACATCCGTTGGAGCTCATTCTTATAAAAATCTCAAATATGATACTATGATTCAACCCCAATTTTTTTGAGTATATTTCATACTCATCGTGTAGCTTTTGTTCTTTTAATATAACTGCTATGTTACTTTTTATACATTTAAAATTTCCAAACAAATTTTCATTAAAATTTAACATAATATTGTATTATATGTCTATGAAAAATGCTGAGCGGATCTTGAATATTAGAGGTGTTTGTTTAAACTTGAACCAATATTGTTCCGCGTCGATACGTAGAGCGCACGTATTTTTCAAATCTGCATTTAATAAAGTCTCTTCATGCGAAAATGCAGATTTGCATTTCCTTCGCGTACGACGCGTTTTATTTTACGGGAGTTGTCAGGCGACTTGTTTTGCAAAACGAAGCGATTCCCGATTTGCCGGAACGTTCGCGTTGTGCCAACAGGAACGTGCGCGTATTACCATAATAAAGGGAATACATGTTGAAGTGCGACGTCATAAAATAGAAATTAAACTTGGACGATTGCGATATTTTAACGCGTGGATATAGGAGCTTTTGAGTTTAATTGCGAAACAACTCGCAACTTTAATGCGGCGTAATTTGTAAATATGGGTTACTGCGAAACTTCAATTATGGCGACCCAGTTTCAGCAAAAAGTTCGTTCGCAAGATGGATTTAATTTGAAACGTATTTTTCTACGAAATCGTGTTACGAATTTATTTACTTTTCTTTCATCTGCGTTCGTATTCGTAAAACTCTACATAAACTTGTTCAATTGGTTTGTTACGGGGTCTTGAAACGTCTACTGATATAATGTTATAAAACATTATCATTACGTTGATGTTGTGGACTATTTCAATTTAGTGTATTTTCAGATGCGACGATATCGTCAATCCATTAGCTTTGGAGGAGAGTCGGTTTTTCCACCCTTCCAAAGATAGATGGCAACGAGTTCCAGACCGACCGTCGGCATGGCGTCTGAAAGAGAACTTCTATATCTGGTTGCCGTCGTCGGAACTTTTTACCAACGAGATCGGACGTCCATTTCCCAAACAATTCGTCCTTTTCATGACGATGCGTCTACAAAACGTACGTATCGATCGGGTTCTATATCCAACGGAATGTTGTTTGTGATAAAAGTCTAAATTTTATTCCTCCCACCTGATAGGTGCTAAGAGGTTTTAGCGATCGGTGGCAAAGTTTGTAATGTGGTCATTTTTGTTCCTAAAATTGATAATTTATAATAAAAGGCGACGTTTAACAATTTGAAACTATATGAGATACATTGAGCAATTGAAATTTTTGTGGTGGCCAAGGTTCCGTATATAGAAATTACTACGCAGGTAAAACTCTTTCTTGCCTAGATTTACACGTTAATGGTAACTTGTATGTACGACGGTACAAAATTAAAATCTTCTGATGCAAGCAACCCTACGTCACTTGTAACGACAGTCAACAAAACATCATTTCGAACACGTAAAAATATTTTTAGGCGACCGTCACGAAAAATTGAAATTTCAGTCGTCAAACGCGGACGAAAAGTAATCGTTTTTCGTCCGCTTTCATTTTTCGTCCGCAATAGGGTGGCGCCATCTACCGACAGTTACCGAAATTGTATAAAAATAACCACATTGCCGTCAGTGTCAAACTGTGCATCTTGTTTACATTAGTAAATACGTGTTGGTGATAGACTTTTTAACTGATTATTGGGTAATTATTGTTTATAAAGCCGAAATAACTTCGAATGTAGACAAAGAAAACATAAACATGTCCGAAGGTGTCACAAGTATGTACAATTGTTCAGTTGTTATAAATGACTATGTCAATAAATTATAAGTAAATGTTGCAATAAATTTGAAAATTTTATGAGGGTCGCCTAAAAAATTTTGTGTGCACCACGGCCAAAAAGTGTTTTTTCGTCCTCGTTTGCTTTCCGACCTCGGCTACGCCTCGGTCGTAAAGAAAACTCGGACGAAAAAACAGTACTTTTTGGCCTAGATACACAAAATACTATTATTCCCGGGAGCGAGTTTTTAATCTCCGCGTTTGTAGAATTATACGGCGGATTAAACATTTAACTGCTCGCTTCGAACGCAAAACGACAAAACGGATGCTATGTTCTTGCGGGAGCAATTTCCATGCGCGAACAACGACCAATCTACAGATAAACAATTAATAAAATGCAATCATTTCTATGTTACTCAAACTAAGTTCAAATTTAGCGATTTCTAACGGACAGTTATCTTACAATTTTTCCATTACTCCGCTCGACAAAAAAATGAACTTCGACTAAACGCAATCTGGTATATTATGGACACGCTAACATTTTTATTTTTGCAAAATTTCATATACTTTAGCTGGAAAGCGTACTTTTATCTTCGTTACAAGATACCGTAAGGAAGTGATCTCCAGTACAGTGCTAATGTCTCATCGTCTTTCGTTTATGCACTTTAACTTAATTTAAACTGCACTTACACCTTACACCTCAAAATGTATACTGACATTAACTACTTAAAGTGTACAATGTGACAGGGCAAGTTCTAATGGTTTGTTTTTTTTTCAAATGTTTAGACTGAGCTTTATCATCTAAGAATGTGTTGCTAATTAACAATTTGAACTGTCATTCGTTAAAATAACCTAATTAATTTAAGTAATATGGCACGCGCAGTACCACATTATTTGATATGCAAAAGTACGAGTTTAAAACGATTAGTTTGGCGGATCTCCGCCGTTTAGCGTTGCGACTTACTACCGTGCAATAGCCCATTTGGGCGTTGGGAACAATTTTGTGGAAAAATTAAGCAAGCAACATTGTAGAGAATTAAATTTGCTAAGGGAATCACATGATATGACGACACATATCTATATGTGAAGAACATTCTCTTAATATTCAACATACGGCAGAAAATGCAATAGAAAAGACTTCAAAAGGACAGAACAGCAATTCTGTGGCAATTTACAATAGAGGATATGGATTTTATTAATCCTATATATGAGTGTAGATTATTATCATCAATTTACGAATTCATGACATTCGCCTTTTGTCGGTTCACATTCCCCTATTCCAAAATATTGAAAGCAAGTTACCTCCGCTCGCAGTTCTAAGAACATATGGTAATTCGCCTACTGGATTTCTAGTTGGCGCTTCAGTCGCAGATTTATTCACCGAAGTTTTAATTTCAGAGCTCAATGGGAACGATATTCAGTTTGCGTTCGCGAAGACGCGATGACTCGTATTTGTCGCTGGAACTCGCCGGAACCGATCTGAAGTTGATTCACGTCACGGCTAATGGAACGGACGTCGTCAGAATTCCAACGGCCCTCGGCGATGGAAAGTGGCACCAGATATCAATTAGGTAAGGCGCAACAACTCCTCTTTCACTTTGCAAACGGGACGAAAGCTAACTTTGGCATATTTCGCGTGTCTCACTACATTATTCTATTTATACGATACCCGGGACGCCTGAAAATGGTCTTCGTCGAATTCAACCCACAAAGGTCTATATAATTAAAAATAGCGCACGCGAGACCAGTTAAGCGTTTATGCCTCGATGTTAATAAATTGGCTGTGATATACGTGATTTATCAGATGTGTGTTTTTTAGTTGATATAATTTGCTTATTTTCTAAAATGCGTAACTGTTAAACAGTCTTTTAAATTTAGCTGTCTAGCTGAAAAGGATCCTCGTGATAACTTAAAAGCAATGATTTATTAATCATGTGCTTATGCACACATATGTTGACCATTTCTTTTTAGTTTTCAATATGACTTCTTGTTATTAATAATTGTGGTAATATTAATTCAAGCTAACGTGCAATAATTTCCATCCAAATTTAAATTATGCAGTGTAATTTTTTTCGTTCACCTTACAAAAATAGGATTGCACTGTAGACAATGTTAAAAAAAATACATTGAGAAGGCAATCTATATAGTATTCTAATTTATAAGACTTAAATAGCACCGTCACAAATCTTCAGCAGTTACCAAAAATAAAGGAAACAACAATTAGAGCAAGCATATCACTATAATTAAGGCGATTGGAAATAAGTATCCAAAAAGGAGTAAACGAATTGATAAATGGAAGAGACAAGACAGAAATGAATTTCTGAAATATCAGACAACAGAAAATAAAAATAAAGTGCGTAACCTTATCCTACAGCAATTGGAAAGATTAATTGAACTAACTCGATGTCCAGAAAATTCATAGTAGGAAAATTCATTTTGGAAAGTTCATCGTCTGGAAAATTCATCGTGGAAAGTTAAAATTGTGACTCGTCATCTGGTTTATTATTGTCAATCGTCAACAGTTACTTCTGACAGTGCGATAAAATAAACAAAAATTAAATTAATCAGAGTAGAAGAGATATTTTTTCCATTGCGGCCAGTGCCTGTAGTGAATTATTCAAGCTATTGGCCTTCATCAGAGGTACGAAGTGGATGCATATTTTGTAGTCAAACAACCGCGAGTGATTTCGTCCATAGTTTGATATTTACGATCTTTTTACTTTTTCAATTTTTTACGATTTTCACATTCTTCTTTAATTTCTAATGCTTCTTTATATTCTTTTAACCATTTCCCAACGTTTTCGATTGGTTTTATAAAATATAAAGATTTTTATGTTTAACAATATTTTTTGGTTTTATACAATTCATGTTATAATATTTATTAATGTATTTATATTATTTATTTATTTATTTAATGATTTTTGGAGTTACGATTTTTAATGATTTTTAACAATTTGTTGATTTTCCAAATTTATTATTATTCGACTTTTTACGAATTACAATGATTTTTCAGGACTGCTGTGCTATTTACTTTTTTAACGATCTTTTAATATTTATTCGTTTCAATTTCCATTTTCAATACTTTTCAACGATTTTTATAATTTTTCCCAATTTTTAATAATTTTCTTTAACATGTTTTAATTTTTTATACATTGTAGCGACCTATTTGATTTTTAACACCTTTTAATACAGATTTAGATTTTTGAATTTTTTTTTCTATTTTAACGATTTTTAAAGAAATATATTCACCTTTATATTTTTTTACAATTTATTTCGATTGTTTTGTTTTCTAGTAATTGTAAAAATTTTGTTTTAAATTGTAAAGATTTTTTGTCATATATTCGATTTTAAAATAAAAAAGCTCTAAAACCTAACAAATGTCAACTTTAGATTACAATTAAATATCAGCTGCAAGGATTTGAATATTATTAAAAAATATATTAAGCGTTGGAATGGGTTGGTTAAAATTATTTATAACAAATTCCGAAACTGCAAAGAGTCAAAATTGTTACGCGTCGAGACATCTCTTAAAACTATTCAAAAAATATATTGCCATCAGTTGTATATAAGTACAATATCCACATGGTGGGGATCAGGATGTAACCGACCCGCCCCCTATGACGTAACAATAAATTTTATATCTTCACACATCGGTGCGAACTAGTCGCAATAATTCAAGAGGCCCATGGATTAACACACAACAATGCCGCAGTAAAGTAGGCGATCTGACCTAGCATCTTCTAACCTACCTACCTAACCTACCATACGTCTTGCAATATTTTTGTGATACCGCCGCATATGCACTTCAAATAAGTTATCATTCAGCACTATTGGCACTAATATAAGTATTCGATGGAGGCGTCCGATTCGAAGAAAATGAAAAAAATCGCTTACCTTACAGGGCGCCGGATTCATTTCCCAATTCCATTTGGAACTCCAAAACCATCCGAAACACTCCTCCAACAGCAAACTCCACGAACGCACTCGCAGTTAATCCCGAAAACTTATGTTTTTAACGAAAAATGCAAGAAAAGAATCGCACTGTGCGCGGAATCCATCACCGACGAAACTGACCTGTTTTGTTTTTTGCCGCGACGCGTTATCGTCGTCAGCGACGCTTCGATCTTTGTAATTGTTACCAATAGACATGGATATAGCGTTCTGAATGTAAATAGGGATTTAAACATGTGATTTAACCTGAGTAACAATCTATTAAATTTTAAATTTTGCTATTTAAGCAAAATTATTATACTTATACGTTATGTTTAAGAAATTTATGAAACTTTAAACGTAAGATTTGTATATAACAAGAAAGAAAAATGTCGTATTTTGAAAGCAATATCTCAACCGATGATGGTTTACTTTGATCACCGTTTTCATTATCTCGAAAACGGTACGAGATATGGAAAAAAATATCATAAAACTTAAAGATTAAAATTTTAAACAACTTTCATTTGAATTTTTTTTCGAAAAATGGAGGATAAACGAAATATAAGAAAGTTCAGTGCAGACCACTGCAGATTTTTATTTAATGGATGGTAGTAAAAAAATGTCGTCATTCATCGTTAACTGTACATCTCATATATTCACAATGGGTCTGTGTACTATATTACTCTGCTGGTGTATTGGAACCAAGAATGTGCCCACCATACGAATATCCTCGTGTGTCGTTTCGTTGATAAGTTTTAGAACTGAAAATATTATATAACAGGCTCGTAAATTCAATTTTTATTACCAAGGTGATGTGAAGTAGAAAATATGCACCTAATTTTAAATGAACTGTTGTAGTTAAAGAGGCTTTCAAAGAACTTTCAAAATAATATTCTTGCCCATCACACAGTAGCTCTTGATAATATTGTTTCCATCTATCCATTATTTCTTGTTCGTCTCTTTATATTTCTCCTTCTTTGCTCTTCAGTGTTATATTACGATTTCTTTTCCTGTTCGTCATACATTTTAGTAATTTCTAGAATAGTTTTTAGTTACTTTCGTTATTTATTTACATTTTTCCTCCAAACATTGTCCAGCTCCGTTATTTAGTTTCTCTCACCATATTCTTAACTTCAATTAATTGTAACATTTTGCCTCTGCCAACATTATATTTCGCAGAGTTATCCATAGCTCCTCCACTTAATTTTTACTTTTAACCATTTCCACTTTTCTTTCCACAACCTCCTTGTACTTATAGGCCATTCCTTCTTCTCTCATCTTGTTTCCCTTTATAGACTAATGTATCTTTTCCTTAAGTTCTTTAACTTCCCCTAAACATTGTTCCTTTTTAATTTTTGCAATTAGAGTGTAATAATCACTCTATATTTCAGCTCCCCGCATCATTCTCCTATCTTCCAATATCCTTCGTTTATCCTTATCTATTATGATCGATTTCTCTCTTATATTTGGTCTTTGTTGCGTATTTAAGTATATGTTTGTGTTAGCAGGGAATTTTGCCAGTTATTAGATTATTTGTTAAACAATACACCATTGTTATTTCTTTTCATTGGTAATTTTAATTCAGAATATTTTTTTGTGCTAGATGCAGTTCATGTAAAACCAGTTGTAGATCCAGTAAGAATGGAAATAATAGAAGATACTCCTTAAAAAAATAATGGGTTGTAAGATAGTTTCAGTGAACCTTGCGATTGTGTTACTATTGAAGCTTATGTCCTTGTATGTACGATTTGTCATCTTTGAATTTGGTCTACGATCTCCACACTCCCACAATTGCGCATACCTACCATTAATACTTCAATCATCCATCAGGGTTAGTGTTGCACTGATTCCACGAGTACCATTTTTATTCGTTTAAACGATATTGGTTCGAAAACGTTATCGCAGTTAAACATTTATTTGAAGTATAATGCCTTTTAAATATAATATTACAAACATTAGACCAACGAACTGAAAATATGCAATGCAACCTTATAACCGGAATCTACTTACTGCGGCCTCGTACAATGCGAAAATCGAAAAGGTAGGATTTCTTTTAACAGAAATAAAAACAGCAGGCGGAGATAATTAAATAGAAATGCTGTCATGTTTAAATTCAAATCAATAAGATTGTAGACAGCCGACTAGGCTAGCAAAAAAGTAACGATGGATACGCTGAGAGAGGGAATAGAGAAAATTGGAAGGGAACAGATCAAAAAATGCTGAGTATCACAAGCGACAGGAAAACGATGATCGATCCAATTGAAAAACGAACCCTAACGGATACAATAAGAAATTAAATTCTTGTGCGGCAAAACAGAAGTCGATGTTACTTATAGAAAAATGGAATCAAGTTGACCAACAAATTAGAAAAAAAAATAAATAGATATAATATATAAAATACTCGAGCAGATGGATTCGAAAAAAGGTGGGCGAAATATAATTTTACTAGAAGGATAACTGAGATTTAAAATTATTTATTTTATTTTATTTAAAATTGCTCGATTATTTAATAAAATTGCCATTGATTTTATATAAAAAAAAATTAAAATACTTTACGTTTCTATATGATTTAAGAAAAGTTTCATAGTACCTGTATCCCATACAATAATTTACGTTGGTTTCTTTCCATTTCAGCATCAGAGACGACAGTGTTGTAGAAACGTACATGGATTGCGAATGGTCAAGAACTGACATCTTGAAGAGGGATTCGTTAGACATTCCGGAAGACTCGGATCTAATCATCGGTTACTTATTCTCCGTAAGTCTTGCAGTTTAATACAGCCTGGCGCGCATTTTTCCTATCTGTGATATTTTTCCTCGAACGTGGTTAATTACCTGTCACGTAGAAACTAACAGCTCGAGAATTTGACCTCAGAAAATTGTTTTCCTTTTTTTATTTATACTAAAATTACATACGTAAATAATAATAATAATTATCCTTGCTGGTAATTTGTACCTTTAAATAAATATTATAATACCACCAGTGAACTTTAAAAATCCTAAGGTGTTCAAGTGTAAGTCATAATTTTTTAACAACATTTATATTCTAGGGCGACTTAGATCAACTTACAATTGTACCAGATGTCACCATGGTGAGCTTGCAATGTTCCTCACTTATAATACCAATAATAGATCCGAGCGTTAAAGACGAGCGAGAACTGGAAGAAAACGTTGAAGTAGTCAACATATCCACCAAAAAAAATCACACGAAATATAAGCACAGAAATATAAGCTAAAATACGACCTTAGAAAGTTAAGCATATAATTCACGTGTATATAATATACTGTGTGTTCGATCTAAGTTAGCAATAAAACAACATCAAAAAACAAACATCAAAATAAAAACACACAATGTATTATATTTGGGTTTTATTTATCTCTAATTAAATACTGTGCTGGTCGTTCCCACTGTTTTATTTGGTCGAAGCCACCAGGATTCATACATTTTTAGCTTAGTTAATTTGTATATAGGACCATAAAATTAACGCTATAAAATGTTGCGACAGTGCCATAGTTTATTCACTAAATACTACATTTTATACTCTAGATTTGCAAAGTTATACAAAAATAAGTCTGAAACGTCCACTTTATGTGACTTTTATAGCTTCCAGGAAATAAAACTTCACGGCGTGGATAACATTTTTCTTATTAGCGTAATCTGAAGCTAAACGGTCTGCAAAAATGTAACAACTTTCGTCCGATAAACATTGCAACTCTTTGAAGTGGACGACGCGTTTGTAGATTGTTTAATAAATGGCGTTGCTATTTTTGTAAAGTATTATAAAATATAATAGTCAATCGAGTCGTTTCGACGGAAGTAATTTCGTGCTAGTTTCGTAGATAATTTTAGATAGATGAAGCTATATTTATTGAAGGACTAGTACTTAAATTGGTGTACCTGTACGACAATAGGCACTTGTTAATGACACACATGTTACGTTGTTTTTATTATGTAATTATCTCGTGCCAAAATATTGAAAATCTATTATAATAATTTAATTCGAATCCGTTCGTTTATAATGTACTATATATTTGTCAATCAAGTTTTCCATATTTTAAAGACAATAAGATTAGGAAGAATTGTTATTTATGTTTGTCGTCTGTTTATTTGTGTGTGTGTGTATACAATGTTTGGATTATTAAAATAATTTTATTTACTGGTTTTTTACTTTATGCCTTATTCCATATTATACTTCTTGACATATCAAAGAATATTAAAACATTAAAAGCATCAAAAAAATATCTTGCATATTCATGAAATCGATTTTTCACCATATTTTCGCGGGCTCAATTAAAATAATAATTCCTTATTTCTTAGACACTCTTAACAACTAAGAACACTTTTTGCTGTATATGTAATTCCACACCGAGCCCATATTAAAAACCTTGATATTTGAGAATAACTGATTTAATTTATCTCCACCTGAACTGCAATTCAACGAGGAAATATTTTACTGAGCTGTGCCCCTCGTAAACATTCGAACAAGGGGTGGACAAAACGTTGGAAAAGTAACTTTAATAAATCTCAAAGCTACTAATTAACAAACTCCACTTGTTTTCTGGTTCACCACAACAAAAAGTTTTGTTGAAAATAGCCCTGGAGTTATTTCGCTGTCACTTTTATTTATACTAATTAATTTTCTTCAACTTTAAAATTGAACTCGACGCAGCCTTCATATTCAGGTTATGTCGCCATCTAAAGAACCGCAAAAAGTATGGATTTATGCCTTTAGCACAGTTTTGGGGTGCTCTGTGGCTTTAATTGGATAGATCGTATTCTCTGCAGTCTACACGATACGGGTAACATTGGCGTCGCTCGCTCGCTAACATATTTCTAAAACAATGTGGGTGCTACTGAATACGTAATTCTTATTTGAATGGAATGGGGGGCGCAAGGCTAGATAAATTCATGAAAATTTTCAGGCAGAAGGGCAAATGAAAGACATTACTTATTGTGTCTTACCTTCCTAAGTTATCTCAACGCCTCCGTTGATTTATTCCTTCTATTTCAAAGCATTTGTGACGCAACTAGGCTTCTTTTTAATGAATAACTGAAAATTAGGAAGTTTGTAGTAGCCGACCGGACGATGTAACGTGCTACACATATTTTTCTTTAACCTATACGACTTAATTGCGCCTACCAATAGGATATTACCTATTCAATTTTAATTTGTCAATCAGTCGTTGACGTTTTTAACAAATATTCTAGTCCAGAACAAGCCTGCAGAATGCGAAGCACTCTTCGAATTTTGTTTCCGATGATGTCGATGTTAAATCCATTAACTGGGTCAACAAGTGTGATTCAGTTAATTATCACTTAGCCTATATAAGTTGGGTGTTGAGTTCAGTGTTCAGTGACAATGGTGGACATCGGTTGATATTTGGACTATTGGTAAATGCGTAAAAAACAATCATTGTTGGAGTTGGATTAATTATCCGATTTTTGATAACGCGTAGAAAAATGTACCTTGTATAGGAACTATTTCCGTGTCAATAATTCATCTCGATATATAGTTTCGGTTGGTGCCACCAACGATGTTTGACATGAGTCGACAAAAATTCGTATGTATCAGATGGTTTGTTGACCTTGGCCCTGCTGATCTTGGTCTTATCGGCCTTCTAAGTCTTCGATGGTGTTCTTGGACTTTGTCTTTGGACTTTGACTTTAGTCATCGTGCCATGAAACTCTTCTTGGTTTTGGCCTTCGTGGCTTTATTTTCTTCAATGATTCGATGGTTGCATTGGGTTGAGTTGGGTTGGGCTCTATTTTGACAAGTTTGCTCCAACTAATAGTACAGTCTTCGATGGTATTCTTGAACTTTGTCTTTGGACTTTGACTTTAGTCATCGTACCATGTAACTCTTCTTGGCTTTATTTTCTTCAATGATTCGATGGTTGCATTGGATTGGGTTGCGTTGGGCTCTATTTTGACAAGTATACTCCAACTAATCGTACAATCTCTGTTTAAAAATATTTGTACGAAATATCATAATTACAAAAGAGTATTTAATTACCTAATTTTCCATAACCACATAACAATTTTCGTATTTGGAACTATATTGATGGCGTTTGTGGTATAGTCGCCGAGCTGGCCTTGTTCAAATTTTGCCACAGAAATGTCAACGTGAAGGACAATGCCGTTTGTGATACCGAAAATATTTAGTGACATTCCACATGAAATAAAGAAATTCGACAAGTTGACTAAGGTTAAGGAAGAGGTGAAAAAATATATACTAGGGATGAGATGCTAATCAGCACGTTTGTTGCTATTGACACATGACATCGAATCATTTACAGCGACTGATAAGTTATTAAGACAATGCTCTTATTATATTGCTTTCATCTCGGTTTTTACATTTTGGTATAAATTTATTATATTATAATAATAATATTATTATTATTAATTTATTAGGTAACACTATTAATAAATTTAATGAACTGAGTAGGCTTTTTTCTTGGTGGCTGTGCAGGAGACTTAGGAGAAGCATGATGTGGAGAAGGTGTTGGGGCAAAAAATGTAATAAAATAATCTGGTCGCCGGTGCCCAAAGCCTGAATCACATATCACGACCTCTATTGAGAATAGAAATTGGAAGTTGGCATCCTCGTTTACATAGAGCAAGTACAGCATCGGTCGCAAGATGCTGTTCTATGATGATGATGTGCACTGTAGAACTTTTACAACAAATGCACGATCCTTTATATAAGCCTCATACCATTTTTAACTTCTCTCATTTCCACCACTTCTTGGATTTCCAAGAACTTGTTGTAGTTAATTATATCAAATGCCTTGTAGAGGTCTAAGAACATGCAGAGGAAGCTTTTTCTGGTTTAGATTTGTATTGTATACAAAACTTTCCAACGAGGTGACTGAGCCTTTCTTTTTTTTTGAAATCTTTATTGACTTATTCACTTCTACCTGTTGACTATGCATCAGCAAACTTGTCCGCTATTTCACTTTCACGTTTCTCTATATATTTAGAGCCTCAACGCCAGTTTTCCGCCTCGTCCTTCCCAAAATTTCATTAATATGTCTTTCTTAGATTTTTCCAATAATAGTATAACATCTTTTCTTTCGCTATTTTTATTTGGTATTTTATTATATTTTTTTTGTACTGTTTTCGCCATTTCCTTTGAATATTTTCCACATCTGTTGAGTCACTCACCGCTTTTCCTGACGACGCACAGTGGAACAGAATCCCAAAAAGCTGGCAAAACCTCAAAACGTCGTCTAACGGCTTTGAAAGTCTCTACTCGCGGGGTTTCGGGATCGCTGATAACGAATCCAATATCAGTTTTTGCAAAAAAAATGCGGATACGGATCCGAGAATATTATGAAACTTATTTTTCTGTAAAATGTTGTATCTGCGGGTTTTACAATTACGAATAAGATGTTTGTTTTTTTCATTCACTAGCGACATTTGTTTTTTTTTTTTTTTTTCGTTCACTTGAAATGTATGGACCGGTGTTAATTAACAGACGGCAAAATACATCTTGCATTGTCAAATAACGGCTGCTTTTGCTCGAAAAACCCCGGCGAATTTTTTTGCTATATTTGTGCCACGTTTCTTGTGCTTTCTTAGACATCTGACCGATTGGCAGTCAAGCCGAAGCAATGATTTGTAGACCATGAACAAGCATAAGCACAATTTAATAAATAATTTCACAGTTTCCCAAGCAATCTCTGAATCTCTGAGGTCAACGATAAGGCCCAATTTTTTCTTGAAAGATTCCTGAGTGGCTTTTTTTCAATTCTTAACAATCGTTTTTTTCTTCCACAGTTCGCGTTTGTCATTTTTTTAATATCTAGTTTATAAGTCGACAATCGTCCACAATTTATAATAAATTTTATTCTTTAACAATGTGCCACATTTTCGAATAAAAAAAGTTGAACAACGCCTCTCGCCTAAAATCCATCTTAAAATACATACGCATTACGCAAAAGCGCCTTACTTGAAGATCTTAGGTGCCCGTGATCGACAATCGAAAATCAGACAGGTCATGTCGTCGGGACGTAATGGACGCCGCTCGTTAGATTTCGCGTTCGCGGGTTTTTCTCGAAAAGTGCCGTCCAGACGCGCGTCCCGCGTTGAATATTATCGCGTTTAGTGACTCAGACGTGAATGCGCGAGTTTTCTGTACCTTTCGTGATCGACGGTGAAACATGCGAAGGGAAATTCGAAAAATGCAGGCGTCGTATCGACGAGCAGGAACGGTGAGTTTTTTTTTCGTTTTAAGCATGCGAAGTTTTTCGTGTATCGCATCGCCCGGTGAGACCGAATCCGCACGAAGACGTTCGTTCACGGTCGGCGTGGAGTGATTCGCGCATATCACCTTAAAGTTGGGAGCAAACCTTGATTTTTATTTATGTCTATAAGGCAAAAAGCCTTGGTTAGTCGTCGTGGTGCCCAGGATCGCACACAATATTCTGGGCAGTTAATACAACTAATAGCCCATAGATCTCTTCAATGTTCAACATTCTCAAATTTCAAGTTTCTGTGGTTCTTAGCAAGTGGTTTACCATTGCTAAATATAGTTCGATGTTCGATATTTTTTTTTATTGTATAAGACTTAGTTGATTTTAGTAAATTTTAAAGAATCGTAAAGCCAATACAAATTAAAACAATACAATGTCTATACAATATTTTTTATTGCGTACTTGCATTTACATTTCCTAAATGTAAACTTCTTCTTTGGAGCGACAAAAAACAATATAAAACATAAAATATATTAAAATATAATAATTATGTACAGAAATAACGTAATATACAAAAATATTTTACAAAGTTAAATACAGACGATTCATATGAATTTTATGGGTAATGAAACTATTTATACAGTTTATTTGAGTGTTCGGGTCACTTCTTAGTTTAACTAATTATCACATATACCTGATTTTGCATTATTGAATATCAACTATTTCATAAATAAAATCACAAAATGTTCATCATAGGCGGCACTTCTTGGTTATAGTTTGATTACATGGTATGGATTTATTTACATAGCACCGTACAATCGGTCTTGCATCTAAATAATGACTAGATGGCATCATCTTGGTGCAATTTTTGTTTGAAACTTGGATTAAATTATTTATAATGGACATTATGTTTTTTTTTTTATTACAAATATCGTGGTAATGCAATAGGTTCAAAAATATTTAATATTGTTTTAACCATGAGTATGAAATCATAAATGTGTTTAATGCCCATTTGAAAAATAACTACACAACACTTGATCGGTACTTGCGCTATCCAAATGTTGAATGTAAATCGTTTATTTACAATTTTACTTAATGGAATATTAAGAGGTCGAAACATCCAAAAGCAAAACAATTGCAAGTATCAACATATTTTCATCATACGAGTAAATTTATGTGCAGTTTATAAGTGAAGTGAAACAAAAATAAAGTGCAAACGTGTTGACGATAATTACAAGACCATTTCGAAATGCGTTACTTCTCCGGACCTTTCCGTAACGCAAAAAAAAAACGAATCCAAATCGTTTAACGGGGCAATTTCCTTTTCACCGAGGCAGATGTCGACGCCCGTCGATTGCCGTCGTGACGGTCGCACGGCGGTTGTTAATTTCCTCATTTCGTGTAATCCATTTATGAACATAACGCTCTCCGCTATTAAACGCTGAATACCGTTCAGTCGCACTGGGGAGCAAATCAATAATAGCGCACACAGAGAGGCTTACTACACACATGCAGGATTTCAATTATTAGAATTCGTGCACGTCATGACATTACTCACTTGTTATTACTGTCACTACCGTGTCCCTGCGAAAGCGAATTAAAAAGTTTCGTTTTACGAAAACGATACACCCATTCAATTGTCGCCCAGTACGTCTATTTGATTTTTTTTTTTTTTAATGAAACAATCCTTAGTGACCCTATTAATAATTTAACGTGCAGATTGAATAATAATAATCTGGAAATGAATTGGCAAGTAGTACTTAGTTTTCGGGTGCAAATTTATTGCGCAGCGATTAATTTTTAGTGTTGACATAAAGGATATAATTTAAGCTTTCACGGGCGAAGTAAGGAAAAGTTTGGGCGAACTGTGTTAGGACAACCCGTCTACATGACAGATGTTTTGGGAAAATTTATTTCGGTACAGTACAATGAAATTTGGACGAGTTTTCATGTTCTAATACACACACGTAAGTCAACAGTTAAAAAAAATTGTTCATAGTGAGTACGTTCCAGTTCCAAAAAGTCATATTGGGCAAACGAGAACTAGTTGATGACAAGTTGAATTTAGGCAAGTTTACGACCTATTCGATTAAGAACGTTTGGCCAAATAAGTTTAAAATTTAAAAAATACAATGGATTATAAAATGAATTGCGAATGTCGTATAAATATTATGTGTGAATTAGGAAGTTGCTGTTGTATTCGTAGTCACATACTTGACATGGCCACGTTGGGATAGTCCTCATAATAGACGTTTACAATGAAGCCTAGTCACAACGACTAAGCCATGAAAATAAGAAACATCACCAATAGCAAATAAAATGCACAAACATAAACATCTCCCTGATTATTACCTACCGACAGGAACTAAGTGGAAAGAACAAATAGCAGATCGGTCATAAGATCATGAATACTAATTAATGGCAACGGTAAAGCTATTGGCTCATCAGACAATGTACAATGGACAAGCACAGCAAAGGTGAAAAATTTCTATGATAATACTGTGGAAGTTGATTAAATTAGTGAATACAAATCCATATGATACCACTTGCAATATTATAAGGTTATACATGTCGGCGCATTTTATCAGATGAAGAAGTAAACCAAGGAAGGTCAGTAGAACGTCACATTTTAACGTGAAGAGGTAATGAGTTCATGGGTACGACCACTAAATATAACGGTAATCATTTACATCTCAATAGAGTCAAACGGAGTCAAACCTAGCTGACTTATCATCTATGACATTTTCTCTTCCCGAAGGTAAAGATCAAATTGAATGGGAGAAGATCACAGAGGAGATTGAGAAGATTCTGAAGATACTGATATAAATTGTCTAACAGAAAATATAATATGATGATGTAGTTTAGGTCAGAATTTTCTGTTCCACAATTTTACTCCACAACACTTTGCAGCCTTTTAATTTTTCAATTAAATGCCCCTTCCAGTGCACCCTTACATCAATTCTATTTGTTCATACTGATTTCTAAGCACCGTTCGCAAGAAATTTTTTCATCATGGAATCCTTGCACCTTGAGATGTCAAGCTCAGAGGTTTGTATATGGAATCCGAGCCAATGAGAACTATGGGCTTATGAGTTTTCTTTCTTCAGATACCACACTGCGTTATCCTTTAACACATTCCATGATTCTGATTGACACATCCAACCTTACCCACGCCAATTTCTGTGATTGACAACACTGTTGTTGTTTCCAGGGATGACATGGATTGACAATTTGCAACCATTCCGTCTGTCACACCTCTGTTAATACATGTCGTTCTTAATGTTTGAATTCTCGACAATCTTCCTACGCATACATCATGAAACACTATAGAATTCTGGAATTACATCTAAGTTTAATTCTTAACTTAGACTACGCCCGGTAATATGAAACTATTAACGACGCTTGGTAATTAATTATAGTTTGAATCATAATGGCACTGCTATTAGCGTTACGTAAGACAATGAATCGATAACAACTAAATACTGTAATTTAAACCTCCAAACGATAAACTTTCGGCGCATTTCAATTAAATTCAAACGTTCTAAACTAAACAACGTTGATCCCACGCAAATGGATTATTGGGCAGTTTCGTTTCGAAAATCAAAGAGACGTACGGATCATTTGAAATTAGTTTTTTTTTTTGGAATAAGGGTCGATGCGTTATGTAACGTTTTTCAGTATCCACGGCACGAACTTGGATATCCTTGTACACACACCCGGAAGATTCACCTCGGCGCATCCTATTCCCCAGGATATGATGCCGGCGAGGAAGTACCGGCCGTCCTTGCCCCGAACCTGCAGGGGACCTCCCGAATCGCCCTGGCAGGAATCCTGGCCGCCCTTTTCGTAGCCGGCGCACAGGAATATGTCGGGGATGTATTCGTGACGACCCGCCTTCAAAAACATACTCTTGCAGCGGTCGTTGCTGACTATCGGGACGTGAACCTGGCAGCAAAACAAAGGATCCAATTAATTAATTTTGCAAATATTGTTTCGACGAATATATCACAGTGGCATTTTATTTAACAGGCATATAATGAAAGCTCTATAGCCATTATATGTAACGCAATCTGCATCAATAATAAATACACTGTCAAAAAAATCAAAGTTATATTTTTATTAACCGCGAAAATAGCTTGGACTTAACGTTATTGCCTTTGTTCATAATGCTTTGGCAGTTGTCGAGTGAAGAGTGACGAGACGATCAGAAGTGTCTAGAGATACCAAAGGAAAAAAGGAAAATACTACAGGAATTGGTGTAAACAACATAACAACAATAGCGAAAAACCTAACGACATAAGAAAATAATCGAAGAACATGTATAGGAAGAGAAAATAACCAAAATGAACAAAAAAGCCATAACCATTTGGGAAACTTTCGGGATAAAGAAATCCGAGCCAAGAAGCAAAAAAGACAGAAAAAGGTTATCATATCAGAAAAATGTATGAGCTTTAAAAATGTGGGAGAAAGAACAAATGCCAAATGGACAACCGCGCTAATATGCCCTATGCATAAAAAAATATACTTATACTTATACATACTGTACTGGCACAACGTATTAAGGAAAAATTAAGCAATGTTACAGAAAGTGTACTGGGGGAATATCAAGCAGTTTTGAGAAGAAACAGATTGGTAAATGATCACATTTTCACTCTCAAAGAAATCCAAATTGGCTCTGCGTGTGCTATTCGTTGATCTTAAACAAGTCTACGATGCAACGAGAAGATTTGAAATACTCGATAAACTTATATCGCTAATAACTATGACGATGAATAAAACACAAAATAAAGTGCTCTGGAGTGTCTAATAATCTTTGTAGTGGGGAATAGCTGGATGCAAGGTGATCCTCTCCCTACTACACTCTTCAACCTGGTTTTGGAAGCCTAATTAGGAACAGTAAATTAAAAATGGAACGGACAATATACAACAACGAGCATCAATGCCTTGCACGTGCAGCTGGCGAAGAAAAACAAATAAGGACGAAAAAATTTAATATCCATCGTAAAAGCCCAACGACTAAGGTGGATATAGAAAGAATGGCCAAAAATAGTCCACAGAGCTTCAATTAGAAAAAGGAGAAAATGGAGACCACAGACAAGACGAAATTATACGTATGAAGATCCATAATTGGAAAAAAAACATGAGAAAGAGAAAATAATTAAAAAAAATATTCAACACGCCTAAGGCACGACCTGTAGTGCATATACATATATAACACGACGAAGGACAAGAACAAAAAAATCATTCGAACGCACTAAAATATTTCACGCACGTGATGCAATACAATTCTTTTTCTTTGGTATTAAAATACCCGCGCAGTTATTAATTTGTTTTCGTCTAAAATAATTATGGAGAAAAGGCGTACTCCAAATTACTAAAAAATATTTATCAAAAAAAGTTTTTCGTTCTTATTAAGAGAGCAAATCGTAGACACTTCAGCTGATAATGAAATGGAATCTTTTTGACGTAATACTTATTAGATCTGATGAAAACTCATGTAAGGCTTTATAATACCTATCATACATTATTAATAGAAGTGCGATAAAGTTCTGAAAATATACTTAAATGAAATGAGCTACATACATCTCCTACAATTGTGGTCTCTGTAGACAGTTGAGATTAAAAAAGTTCTCTGCCACGTGCAGTATGACAAATTCCTTACCCTTTAATGGCGTTTTTATCGCCGATGACATATAATTTTACTTTATCTGGAAAACTTTAAGAGATAGATTTAATCCCGCAGATGGAAAGTCAATATTTCCCGATCGTTGCAAACTTTTATTGTAGATTCTGCATTACGAGAGTTACGGAACTTGATTGGGACGGTGATTCCTCGTTATTCGAATATGCCATTAAAAGGGACAATAAATTTTATTTGCATTCAAAACCGAACAAATTGGTTTCTCGTGGGCATCGGTGAATCCAATCCGTACGTTTCGTTTCGCTCGCAATGGAAATATTTACATTCGATTCGAGTTAAATCTTGTTCGGATGACGAATTAATCGCACCGATCGTACAAATTTGATCGCGTTCAATTTGTATTAAATCGTAGCGTAAAGTAAGTGACATTACTTTGATATGTACGTATTGGAAAATTAGAAATACTAATAAGCTTAAAACTACTGCTATTAAACCAAGTAAATTATATTGGATTAAAAATATCTGCTACTGCAAAACGGATTTTTAAAGAAATTCGTATGTTTCACTATTTATTCATATGTATGTCTGTTCGCCAACACATTGAAAATATTTTGAATGCTTTTAACGGATTGCATCCACAATTACAGTTTACCTTTTAGTAGAAAAGGATAATTAATTAAACCTTTTTGATACCTACTATTAGTATAAACACAGACCGATCACCCTCCACTAAGTGGTATTCTAAACCTCTGAAAATTCAAGATTTGCTAAATATTTAGATAATGCTAAAATGTAAATTACGTGAATGCCAACAATGTTAATATTATCATTTAGAAAGTTAATTAAATTTTGTCATTACTTTGTATCATTTTTGATTTTTGTAAATTTTCATAATGTTGAGCATTTTTTTGCATTAATACATGAAAATGTTGACGTTGCTTTCCGAAGATTGTATTTTTTGTATATCGAGTATATCGAAATTTCGGAAATATAACAAACGCAAACATTTTCAAAGATTACAGTTGTCAAAAAATATTCAAATACTGAAATTCCAAAAAAAATACTTAACTACAAAAAAGGATTGCTGCCATTTTATTTCAATTATTTGAGTTCGATATTTTCTATAAATTTTCATGGTTTTTTTTTAAATCACTTTTGTGTAGTTTGGATTTGCAAAATTTTGAATTTGTATAGTTTTTTTTTGTTGATATTTTTCTATTTCTTGAAAATGATTTATTACAAATTGTGCTTATATTTTTGCATGACTTTTGACCATTTATTTTTGTTATTCTTGTTAAATCGTAATTTTTACATATTTAAAGTTTTAAATTTTAACCCAACTCACACCAACCCAATAAAAATATCGAAAAGATAGCTAACCCAACCCAACCTGCCAAATATACCTAACTTTGATTGTATTGGGTTGGGTCGGGATCTTTATAGCATGTTTCTTCTTTTTCCAGAAAAAGTTGACTTTTTATATTTCCTGCGTGTCTCGTATGTCTGCGTAAAAATATAAAGAATAAAAATGTTCCTGTCAAAAAAGAAATAACATATTTTCAAAAAATGCGCACTTTTATTGAAAATTTTTAAATTTTTGAAGATATTTGAAAATTTTTTTGACATATTTCTGTTTTTAATTCAAAGACTAGAAGAACATTACATTAAAAAAAGACGCAACCAACCCAACGCAAACCCAATAAAATCCAAAACAAACCAATTCCAGTAATGCTTAAAAAGCTTAAAAATTTGAAAATTTTCATAAATTCATAAAATTCACCAATTCAAGAATCACTTTTTTCTGAAGGAAAAAAAATTAAAAATATAAAATTGGAAACAATGTGAAATTAAATATTTTTAAAAAAATCAAAGTTTTATACCATCTGTCAAAATCAACTTTGCAATTTAAATCAAAATGCCACAAAAGTACATAATTTACAATTGCTAAAAACTCAATAAATAAAAAAAAACAGTATCGTACAAATATATAATATTTTTTTATTGTCAAACATACAAAGAACATTAAATTTTCTCATATTCAACCCAACGCAACCCAATCGAACCCAATCCAATCCAACCCAACCCAACCCTAAGTTTATTTATAATTTTCAAAATGTTAGTGAGTAAAAAATGTGAAAATTTTCATAAAGTCGTAAAATTTATCACAAATTCAATCACTTTTCTCTGAATGCAAAAAATTTAAACATTTCGAAAAATACAAAAGTTTTCAAAAATACTAAAAGATCCTAATTGAGAAAAATTCCAAAATTCTTGAAATTTGCAATTTTCAAAAATTCACAAAATGTCAAAATGTTCACAATTGATAAAAATGCAAACAGCAAATTTGAAAAAATGAAAAATAACAACAAAATGTCAAAATTTTCAATTGTTCGAAAACTTTTTATTTCTCAAAAAAAAATTAAATTGTGAAAACTAAACTTGAAATTTAAAACAGTATACCACAAAAGCATATAATTATCAATTGCTCAAAAGTTAATAAGTAGAAAAAAAAACGATATTGTACAATATTTTTAATGTCAATTACATTAAATTAACTTAAATTTTCTCACATTCAAGGAAAAACCCAACCCGACGCAATCTAATCCAATCCAACCCAACCTAACTCTAAATTGTTAATTTTCAAAATATTAGTAATAGCAAAAAATTCACAAAATCATAAAAAATTGATCACCAATTCAAGAATATAAAAAAATCATAATTGTTTAAAATGCTAGAAATCAATAAAAATAAAAAGCAACAAAATTGCCAAATGTTCAAAAATATAACGATAATGTTATTTTTCAAAAAAAAATTATGGACAATTGAAAATAAGGTCAAAAAATCGAAATTAAAACTAGAAAAATTCACCACATATCAAAATGTTCATAATTGTTAAAGAGGCAACAAATTTAAAAAATTGAAAAATAATCCCAAAATTGTCAAAGGTTTACAATATATTCCTTAATTTTTGGCACCAAACCCAACGCAACAATTTGTTTTATGTCTTATGTTTTATGGTCTTATGTTTTTTGAATTGTATGCTGAAGATTCTTTCATTTTATCTTTACTTTACGTCACCCGATGAAACAAAAATTAATACTAATACACTGAATAACCGTGCTAATAAACATGAAAAATGTTTATTAACACGGTTCATTAAAATGAAATTAATTAAATTAAAAACTAAAACACCGCCCTTTTACAATCTAACTTGATACATAAACTACAATGTAAACATTGTACATTGTCATATGTTGGTCATTTAATCCAACAATTATGGATCGATTTTCGTTGCCATTACATTCAGTTTTCGCCCAAATTTTGACTTCTAACATCTTTATACAAAATTGTTGAAACGTTGCATTTTTTTCCAAATTTACAATATCAATAATATTGACAATCTTGAACAACTAATTTGGATTATAATTGTGGCATACAATATGTTTAGTGTTCTAGTCACAAATTTTAATCTTAACCTTTACATTATATAAGTTTTATATGTTCTTAGTCAATTGTCTTAATTATTAAGTATGTCATTGTTTTAGTCGGATGATGTGTGTACACATATCCCCAATGAATTTGCGCGTTCGTTCGACTCTACTCTTGAAATATTTCATACCCAATTACATGCAACCAGTACTCACCTTAAATACGCACAGTTTAATAATTTCACGCTTGGAAAATTCAATCATTTGTAAAAATTACTCACCTCTTGGAGAACGGTGGGCAGATTTCCGCCTTCGCTGAGTCGACCCCACCCCGTGACGGTGGCATTTTCCCCGATAAGGAGGTCGTCGGTGGCAGGCAGACAAATCGGAGAGATGTGCACCGCAAATTCCAGAGGTTTATTCAGCTGTACGAGGGCCAGGTCATGTTCATACGTGAAGAAATTGTATTTCGGATGAACTATCTTGCGCGCCACTTCACGCTCGACGTAGGGCAGATCCTCTTGCACACTGGAAAAATCGTATTCGCCGACGCGTATTCTTATCTGTGACGTAAGTAAACTGCAAACGTGAAATAATTAAAACGCGGGCGGAATCAATGTAAATGAGTGATGGATGCATAATGGAATATTATTAATTCTGTTTAATAATTTTCAAACAGTGTATTAAGTCGTTATGGGCAATGTATCATTTCGTATGTTAATAAAAGCATTACATCAACCTTAATAATATTTAACCTCTTACAAATATTTTAAGTATTACGTTACGTTTCCAATTTTAATTTATGTCGTATTTCTTTGGGTCTCTGTCAAGATGGGCAAGCTATAAGGAATCAACAACGTTTGTTTAAAAAAGTGAAATTTGTGCTTTGGACGGATTTTCTTCGAATAAAACAGCTGAACTCATAAAAAAATTATAACCATTCTCCATGAACAAAATGTGCTCTGACGTCTTCATCGTAGTTCGAATACCTGGACGGAATTAAAAAAAACCTGAAGAGATTTGGAAAAAAAATGTGTGCTACTTATAAAGAAAAAATGTATCATACAAACAGAAATAAATTCATATAAAACTTTGAGTTTGTTTTACGGTTGTCTCACGACAAATAAAACTTGAAATTAAGAATGAATTTTACCAGAAGATTTTTTGTGGCTATTAGGATAGGTAATTTGTCAAGATTTTCTATAACGTTTATCATTGTTAGGTTTTCTTTTCTATCCATTACTTCCTCTTATTTTATTTATTCGCATTTTTCATTTACATTAAATTTGCTTATAGACTTTTTACAAATCTATTTGCCCTAATTTAAATCCTAATGTCAAATTATTAAATTTAAACAATGAATGGAAGTACACGTGGATATAAAACATATTGCGAACGAGTATGACAATCCAATTATAAACGATGAAACATCACAATACGTAATAATTGTACAATCCATTAAAGTCAATAACAGTGGATAATGCAAATAGATTTGATGGAAATTCGCCGTAATACGTCGCGTTTTATGAATAAGGCATTTCGTAAATATGAGCGGGCACTCAATCGCGATATGAATTTACGCGGCGAGATTAATTTCCAATTTTACTCCATATTATCGACTTCACTTACTCGTCGACACAATGGCCCGCAGTCGCAATCCAATTTTCATTTAGAATCGCTCCTCCGCATCGATGGGTGCTCGAGAATCCAAAAAACGAAGTCCTCCTCACTGAAACCTTAGGGGACATTTCATTAGGAATTAATTCAATATTCACATCTGCATTAAAATTGAACGAAATAATGTTTAGAATTTAATCTAATGATTTGATGATGTTTTAATTTTTTTTAATACACTACGCCAATGAATATAGTGTACGAGTATATAATAAATTGTATTAAATTTAACTATTAAATCTATTGAGGGTTGTACGTTTTCTGCGAATTTTTCAACCAAATATCACAATTGCTCAATTAAATTAAGTTGTGGGCTTAAAGCTATAGGAACATGCTAAGGTCTGATATATGGCCCATACTAGTCATGTCTCCAAAATATCATATCGTGCACTCACGAAGGATTGACCAGGAAGACTCCATACTCATAATGAACCCTAGTAACGAAAACGGATATTTTTGAGTACCATATCACCACCCCTTATTATATTTTCTTACGACTTCTCATAAACCTGAATTCCATTGATTCTTAACCCATAATTATTGTGGTAATTGAGTAATGGCAGGATATTATTGTGATTTTAATATTTTCACCACAACCAACCTTGCTACTTTTGACATAAGACAAGGCCCTCAACTTTCAAATGCCTCCCAATTGCATAAAATACGCCACAGTTTGTGGCAACAAACTAACCAGGACTAAAAGTAATATCAAAAGAAATTTGAATCACAAAAATTCATTGTATTATTTTATTAACAAATGGCACGTACAAATGGCAGTATGAAAAATAAAAATACGAAAGATACATCATCCTAAACTACCAAATGAAAGTGCATTCATAAACTAAGAAAATATAATAGGAACGCTATAGGTGGCAAAAAACAAGGCACCAAGGACACAACTAAGCAACTGAGGGTAATATGACATCTTATGAAAAGGCGAGTTTTCGTTTTTGTAGGACTTATTTAACACAGAACTACTCGATATTAATTACATAAACTGGCATACGTACCCATCTCCGCTCAAACTTTGGAGACTTCACAATTTCTTAATATTTTTGATGTCTGGACGTACCTTTGGACATCTGAGATGCGGTGTACGTACCGTGATTAAGTTGCTATTCATTAAATTTTTTATAGAATGCAGTCAATATAATTGAATGCATCCATATATAAATTTTGTTTGCCAATCCAGCCGTTGTCTAACTTTGTGGCTAAATTGTTTTCGGTTTGCAAATTTACAATTGTTTAATATTCCAAACGCATTCCTAAATATTAGAATTTCATATTCTGTAGTAGCAAGCGGGCAATTCCCTTTGCGATACGGGGTCTCATTTGTTATAACTAACTTTCATTTTCATTTTAATCAACCCTCGAGCTGGGGTAAATTGTTAAATATTCACACATATTGGTTGCAGTTTCGTACAAGTAAGTCGTCGTAGTTGCCTTGTGGGAACTGGTAGATCTTATCTGAACAAATTTTCCAGTTTGTTACTTTATGGTATTTCTGCTTGAATGCTGGAGAACTGGGTGTGTTTGTTTTGATCTGTTGCCACGAAGTGCCTTTTGGCCAGATGCGGCATAATTACCCTACAGAAATTCACTTATATTCTGTTAAGTTTGTGTAAGCTCAATGTGCTGCATTTTATCGAAAGCTTCGCCAATTTCTCAACAATATCTTATCAATATTTTTTAAGTATGTGATATGTCAACCATGTGACGAAACTATTACAATCTGTGTGAATTTACCTCTGAACGCAAATTGAAACTTTTCAATCAAATCCAATCCTCTCCAATCCCACTGCAAATGTTCTCATCAGTATCAGTATCGTGTTGTCATACAGACCTTTCACTTGCGTTTTAATTTAATAAATGGTTAATATTTTCTCTATATTCTCTTGATTTAGTTTCAGTTTCATTTTATTTTACTTCACCTTCTTTAAATTTTATTTTCATTGATTTTCTTTTCATTCGTCTTGTTTGTTTTTGTGACATTTTTGTTAATTTGTTGTCTTAATTTCTGGTTTGTTCTTGAAGCATTTTTTTTTCATTGTTAAATGTTTTAGTCTATGAGCGAACCCAATCCAGCCGAACCCAACCAATCTAACTGAACCCAATCCAACCCAAACTAATCCAACCTAATCCAACCCCCTCCAATAACATCGCATATATTATCATGAAATATCGTGTCCTACTGACCATTCATGGTTGCCATTTACTGTATATTCTCTTGATTCAGTTAATCTCAGTTTCATTTGCATTTACTTAATTTTATTTTCATTAATTTTCTTTTCATTCGCCTAGTTTGTGTTTGTGTTGTTTGTCATTTTTTATTATTTGTTGTGTCAATTTATGTTTTTTTTTGCTTGAAGCATTTTTTTTCGAATCCAGCCGAACCCAACCCAATCTAACCCAACCCAAACCAACCCCACCCCACCCTCCAATAACACTGGTACGTATGATAACATGATTTCTCATAAAAAAAATGTCTTATGAGAAATCATGTTATCATTTGTTTTATCATTTAGTAAGTGGTTACCTACTATTACTCTTTATTCTATTGCCTTAGTTTCAGTTTCATTTTCTTATTTTCTTTGTTATTTGGCCTTTTTTATTATTTTGTGTCTTAGTATCTAACTTTTTGCTTCAAGTATGCTTTTCTTTGTTACTTGTATTGTTTTATAACCCAATCCAGCCCAGCCCAACACACCCCTCCAATCACACTGCAAGTGTAGAAGATCATGGAATATGTTTGTCTACTAACTCATTTAATAAATATGAAAATAACTTATAAATAAAAATTTAAAAATTTAACAAACGCTACCTACAGACCCTTTCGTTTGTCTTCTTTGGTTTATTCCACAATAAAATATTTTTATTTAATTTTTGAGTCCAGTTGTTTCTTCTTGTTTAATTTTAAGCATCGACATTTTTGCATTTGTTTAATTCTACTGTTGAATTTGTTGACTTTCGTAAATTTGTCGAAGTTGTACCATTTGATTTAAATTTGCAGGCTTGCTTTCATTTTGTGCTATGACTTTTTGTTTTTCTTTCCTTTTTTGTTTCAACTTTAAACTTTGATTACATTTATTGTATTTTTTCGGTTTCGTCTTAGTTCGATTAAATTTATTCCATTTGTTTTCTTTCCGCCTGTAAAGAAAGTAAAGAATTTCCTTGAATTTTCTTTTCAATTGTTATTTTTTGGGCTTCCATATATTCGTGTTGTATATTTTCATTGTTTGTTATTTTCTCTATTCGTTAGTGTGGTTTTATGCTACGTGTATTTTTTCATTTCTACTGTTCTTTTACATGTTCTTCTTAGAACCAACTCTTCATATTATTTGTATTTTTTTTTGCTTGGTATTCTCTTTTTAATTTTTAGTTTATTTCTTTTTACAAACAGAACCCAACCCAATTTGTTTTATTTAAATTTTTTAATTTCATTTTGCATTTTGCATTTTGCATTTGCTTGCATTGTCTTATCGTCCTGTCGTCTGGGGTTTTCCGTGTCCGTGAAAATTTTCACGAAAGAGTCTGAAGTCTGAACGATATGTTCTAAATTTGAAAAAAATGCGAAAATCACCAATGAAAAATACCAAACAACAAAATTCATTTTAACTTGAAGTTGAATTTCACACATTCCACCACGAAGGGAAGGAATGTAAACTTACGTTAAACAATTGGGGCGAGAATATGACGCCTTTGCCATGTTTTCAGATAATCTTGTCATTACTCGTCTGCTTAACTTAATTTTGAATGATGTACGTAATTGGTAACATTAGATATGCTGCCCTAATAACTGGGTGCATAGCTTCTTCTGCGAATTCAATATCGTTCATTAAACATATTATTTTTGTTTTGTTTTGCAAAATCATTTACCTATTTTTGTCGGCAAGCACATTTGTTCGGTTAGTCCTTAGACGAGGTATTTTCATTGCCTGTCACAATAAATATCAATGGGGTCGTTTGTACACAGGCTTGTAACTATTTATGATTCTTTGTTTTTTTTTGCGTTTCAACAATTTCCTTTAATACTTGGTTAATTTATTTAGCTCTGTCCATATCCTTGTCATTTTCGATGTAACTGGAATAATAATAGATAACGACAGCTTGCTCGAATATCGAATGAAAATTCCTTCCGTTCAAACTTCATTCGAATTCAAGATAAGAAAGAACTATTAGAACTATGGGGGCTAGATTCGGAGAATATGGAACTTGTTCCAACAGAGTTATTTGGGTTGTAAACAAAAATTCACAGAAAATGTATGCTAAGTTTTCAACACAGTCAAGAGTTGTTCACTTGATCTAATAACAAACAATCCTTTTAATATTAAAAATGTTAGCAACATTGCCTTGATCGTTAATTTGAAGTGACAAAATATTTTTAGGTCGACGAGAACTGCATCTTCTACCCTAAACTTTTCCGCATCGGTTTCGTTACCGTATTGATAGAAAATCTCGCATCTTCAAATTATCGAATTTTTAATCTTCACTTGTTTTATTCGGTGAACAGGTTATCAATAATAACTCACGCCTGTTACTAGATAAGTAATTGATTACAAACCTTGTCCTTGTCGATAATAGAATCTCAAAAGTTGTTTGTCTACATGGAACATTTATTACCTTCGCCAAAAACGTTCGTACCGTATGGTCACTAGAAGGCACAACTTTTTTGTTTAATCAACGTGACTTGTGGTATAACTGCCAAATGCAACCACCAATCAACCAACACAAAATCGATACCTTAACAAAGCATAAAATAATATTTTGCTGCGTTGTTACAGTGCGTAAGTTTTAGCACATTTTACACCAGCCTTCTCACAAGATACTCATATTGTTGCTTGACTAGTTCCCTATTTTTGTCTTTGATGCCCTGTTTTTTTGACCTTGCCCATTATTGCACCTATCGAAACATCATCTACTACTTAAATTATAATAATTATTAATAAATTACTATTTTATTTTGTAAGATTCACACTTAACTGAAGCGAAACAAAGTGAATTTTCATGCACCCCAACGTATCATGTTGTCACCAAATTCTGTCTTTGCGCATTTAATGAATAATTAAATTAATGTAAGTTGAACAAAATTGGTTGTCATCGTAACTCACGAACTGAGATAGGGCGATATCAAAGCACTGAAATATCGAAAGATAATAAAACGTTGCCATCTTTCAGCGTAATACGATCTGTCATCTTCTCTTACCTCAGGCGAGATTTATGACAGGCGCAAAATACGTGGAGTATAAAAATAATCTTCAACGGACAGCACTTGTAAAGCGTGATAAATGTACGGTGATGACGCCAAACGCACTAGAGGACTCGGGAGCCAGGATTCTTATCTTACCTGCCAGGGCCATCGGCCAAAAGGAGCGTTTTTACCACCCACTATCCGAGTTTGGGGCTGAGGAAATAACGGCGGTAGACCACAATCTAAAAATAACAACAGAGCTTTATTCTTAAATGTTAGTGTCGTAAAATAAAATATCCTGCAATTTATTTTACGAAAATGTTACGGAACAACATCGCTGTATTTTTGCTAGAAAATAATGCCTCAATTTTAAATTGAGGCAGAATAATTGAAGGGGCATTTTATTACTTTGGTGTTAACTGGAACCAGCAATTTAGATTTATAACAAGTTCAAAAACATTTTTTTCGAACAAGAACTTATAACTTATATCCTTTATACCTATGTTTTAAATATTTCGTTTTTCTTTTAATTAATGGTGAAACCTTGGAGTTAGCATATAACACTATCGTCGTAAAATGTCCTTTGTTAGACGAGAGTAATTTCTACGAAATGTTGATCATTTTCTAATTTGTATGCAACATCTAAATCCTGTTCATTTTTCCATTTTAATTTTCACCGTATTCCCATATCCATGCGCTTGTCAAACGAGCCACATCGAAATCGACAACTTCGACTTATAAGTGAGTGTCCAGTGTCAAGTTAATTTATTTAATGTTAAGATTTAACCGGCACGTAAAATAATATTTTTTCTTTTTCATGCGTAGTATTATACAATAAGGAATTATAAACAAATTATATTTATAACAATGCAACATATAACTAATCATAGAAACCACATGATAGCAACAATGCTTAGATGAAATTAATCCTATAACCTATGGCAGTCGGCGACGCCATATATACGAGGCAAATACGGCGCTCAATAATACCACTGCGATTATCGCTTTCAATCAAGTTCCGGGAACTCAGATGCATTGAACATCGTAAGGAGGAAAGGATATTGAAAAGCGGTAATTCTCCGGGTATTTGCAGGGCGCAACTGAAAACAGGGTCACCACTTTTAGTTCTTCATTTATGAAAATCGAAAAACGAAATTGATGTATGACAAATTTCTTCACATAAAATTATTACAATACACAAATTCAAACTGTAATAAACTTTAATAAAATTTCGTGTATATTTTTAATTTTTATGAGAGTTAGTTTTGGAACCAGTTCAATACTTTTACTCGTTACGTTAATTTTTTATTTTTGTTGTTTTCTAGTTATACATAAAATTGTGTGTTCTTGGGATTGCTTTAACATAATTAAGAGTTAAAATTTTCGTATAATATTTTTTATTTTATACATTATTATGTTTTCTTCAGAAAATAAAATTAATTTATAAAATCTACATATTTATAGTTTTAATGCAAGGTGACAATGATCAAAATCTGCAGTGGTCCCCACTGAACTACATTTTTCGAAAAACTTTTCATATAAAAGTCGTTTAAAATATCAATATCTTTAACTTTTGTAAGAATAATTTTTTCGATGACCTGTAAAATCTCGAGTTTGGAAATTACTATACTTACTTATACATAAAGTATAAAAAAGTAAAAATCATAGGAGGTTTACGAATAACAAATTAATATGTAATTTATTTAAAATAGTAATTTGTACATAAGCAACCGATGAAGAGACAATCTTAGCTTCTAACTGTCGCCGGCACACATATCAAAACCTCGATAATTACTTCCCAACAAAAAATGCAAAGATAACGTCGCTTAAGTGCAATGGGCAGTTTTTGCGCCAAAAAAGTGATACTGCAGTCGCCGGTGACTCATAATTGCGACGCTTCTTGCCTCATTTTTCAACGAGCGTTGCAACTTTTCGGACGTTTGTTTCGCGGTTACATTAAAATGTAACTGTCCGTCGCGCCGGTAAATAACCCGGACATGTCAAACGCGACCGTTTGGTGAGTGCACAATCGCGTTTGGTTTAGTGTTAAATTAAATCGCAATTTAACGATTCATTGATAAACTGAGAAACTTTAAACGTTTAGTGAACGGACTTTTTGGATGGCGGCGTCGATCTTGCATCCAAATAGACGGAATCGTGTCGGAGGAGACGACTGTTGGGGTGAGCTCTTCAATTTCTTAAATCGCGGAACTTTGCTGTGCGCGGCAATTTACGTTGCGTTTGCGTCGTCGAAATAATGAACACCGATGGCGGTGCAAATCGGAACTAAATCGCACCGGGAGTTTAAAAAACGGTGTTATTAATGGTACGCATGTCATGCAAAAATTGAGTTGCTTCATTCCGTAATAAGAAATCTAATAATTAATAATTTAAGTGTTTATAATATTGAGTTTCTTAGAATTTGTTCAAAAATTTCCTTAATTGGCTCAAACATTAATTAAAAATTTCGTACAACGTGCAAACTTTTTTAATTGCGCTTATTTGGCGCTTTTGGTGGTAGTTTTTTACAAAGGGTGTGAAGAAAATTGAAAACTCGAGTTTCTTCCTCCATCAGAAACAAATAATGCAAATGTAGTAATTACGACGCCCTAAAAATTACAAATTAATGTTGATTAAAATTGAGTAAAATTAGTTCGCTACTTCTTGTTTTGTTTTCGAAGACTATCAGCGGTGGTCGACGGACTTCTTTTAGGTGTAGTGATTCCAGCATAGATGCTTGATTTACTCGTAACTCTTAGTAAAATTGCATCTAGCACCAATTTGCAGAATTTTATTACACCATTTATATTACTGTAATTCTAGCATACGTTGATCTTGAGCATTACGCTAAAGTAGTTCCATTGTGGATCATCCCATTTGTCGAGGAATGTGTCGAAGTAATTTTTTTGTAACAATAGTTGCAGAATTTTACTAAAAAACCTTTACTGGCATATTCATTATATCACATAATCTACATCTCAGTTAACTCTTGCTTTCTTCGACCCTTTCTCATTCGGTCTTCTCCTGCCGCCCCATCATATTTTCCTGCTGTTGTTCTATTTCCCTCATTTTCCTGCTCTCCTCCTTCTTACCCTTTATTTTTTTATTTTGATTAAGATTTCTAGAGCCCCCCAATCTTCTCCCCCCCCCCCCAATCTTCTCCCATAATTCTTCTTCAATCTTTTGCTTCCTTCCTTTCTTCTTCTTTTAGTGTTATTTCCTTGCATTCTCCTACCCAACGTTCCGATTCGTCCCACTCTTCTCCACAGAAATTAAACGTCCTGTACTTCTCATCTATTCAGAACTCGTTGGATTTCTCTTCGCTTCTACGCCCTGTACCTTGCTAGTGTTTTCTTATCTCGTTTATCGATCTTCCTCCGCACAAATATCTTGATATTCTTCCACCTTTATCGTTTTTTATTTTACGTTGTACCTCGCTTTCCTAATTTGATGATTCTACCAGCTTCCATCTTTCCACTATCTCCATCTCTAATTGTTTTTCGTCTCTTCTTCTCCCTTCTGCATCTTCTACTGATATCCCTGCATTTTCTAACATCTTTATCCTCCCTTTTTGCCATTTTGATATTTCTCTTCTAGTGATCCCCCATTTCCGTAGTTCCTCCAGTGCCTTCTTATGTCGGCACAATTCTCCCCCTCCCCTCACTGTCATCTCATACCTCACTGCCCCAGCGTCCAAACGATTATAGCTAGAGCTATGAAACATTAAACTTAAGATTTGTATATAGCAGGAAAGAAAACGTCATATTTTTAAAGCAATACCTCAACCGGAAGTAGTCGTTTACTCTTATCACCCTTTTTCCTTGTCTCGAAAACCGTAGAATTGATCAAAAAAAATTTCTTAGTTAAGTTAAACATATTCAAATTTTAAACAACTTTCATTAGAAAAGTTTAAGTAAATTTAAGTATAAGAAAGTCAGTGCGGACCACTGCAGATTTTTTTATATTATATAATTATTATAATTATTAAATTGGCTAAGTATGTAGTCATTTTCTTGTATAACTGGTATTCCTGTCAAACAGTCGTTTACATTTCTTTTAAAGAAAAATAGTTTTATGATTTTAGCTTATTTCTAATATCTATTTCAAGATATTCAAGAATAGCAACTAAAAATTCGTTTATTGGTACATTTTCGTGTATTTTGATTTCATTCCGTTTGTTTTCATTTTCAATAGGTTTTGTGGTTGTTGATTATTAATATTTTTAAGATTTCATAATTCAAGTGTATCGTACTTATTTTCTTCCCATTTTTGGATTAAATTATTATTTCTGGTCTGTAACGTTTTAGTGGGATCTTTCTTAAATCATATATGTTTTTGTATCTTCTAATAGTTTTTGCAATTTGGCCTTCGTAATCGTCTGTACTACAGTTTTGTTGCTTTTATCAGGTTTTAAAATGGAAATTTGTGGGTTATTTTTGATTAAAAAAAATGTATAATATTATTAATGGTTTGTTGTTCATTTGCTATATCATTTTGTTTGTTATATTTATTTCTGTAGTGTGTTTGTGATTTTAGTTCTTGTGTCAGTTCTTTGTTCAGTGGGAAGTATATCAACCTACCTCAATATTAGCAATACTTTCATAAGTTGGTATTTTGTTCTTTGGATATGGAATTGCATAATTAGGTCGTAGTTTTTGAATATCTGGAATGTGTGTTGAGGTATTTTTACATATTCTTGTTTTCTTTTTAATCTCCTTATTTCGGACATTAAGCACACCAATACGGATTTTCTGGTTCTAAAGAACGTTTTACACTTTCGGAACTAAAGTGTCTAAAGAGACACTTTAGTTACTAAACTAACTAAAAGTTGTTTTTCTACACATAAAGTGACATTTCAAATCCCTGCGGACACACTGAATTGAAAAATTTGTTTTGCACCGTTGCTGTATTACTGGGAAGTGCAATAAATAGCGTTACTGGAATAATCTCTAAATAAATGCTATTAGTGGGATCGACTTGTCAACAACAACAGTTTTATTTTTCACTTTTCTGCGACAATTCGTTCCGATCTTTATTATTTCCGCTGTAGATTGATATCTGTAAATACGTAATTATATTTTCACCTGGATTCCTTGTAATATATTTCTTTCACATTCGTAAAATGGCCACGATCACAAGTTACTTAAATGACCATTTAATTGTATAAGTTTAGTGCAGACAATTTTTATTATAATTTCGCTGCCCCGAAATAAACTTGGAATAAAAATATTTGCTTGCATTGTTCTAGAAGGATAATCAGTACCATGGCAGGTTTTTATTTCGCTCCACACTTTTAACTTGTCCAGAATATGCATAAAAGAGATACTTTGATACTAATAATAATAATAATAATAATAATACTAATCGTAGGAATCATGTGATTTTCAAACCATAATCTAGCTTCAGCATTGTTATTATAACAAACAATTTGCATTTTTTCATGCCACCTACATTGCTTTTGCAGATTTTATTTAATTGCTTTGCTCTTTCATTTGCTTTTCGCCCATTCTATACCAATCCTGCTAACTGACCAGTTACACAGGATTATATCGACTAAAATTTTTTCCCAATAACTATTCATACCTCCATCGCTTATTCTCGCCCCCCTAGTACCAATTTCCCAGTCTCCAATATTATAAACTTTCCCTCCGAATATCCCCATTCGTTCCATACAATTCCACAAAATTATTTAATCCCTTACGTGATTATTGGCCATCGAGGTCCATTAACCCTATGGCAATAAACTTCACCTGCGGGATAATACACCCTTTAATCCCTTGGTATCGAATATATCATCATAGCCGTAATGTTCAAAGTCAGTAGTCATGGTCGAAGTGACTGTCAAATCCCCTTTTCGTTTTTACATAATTTTCCAAAATTTCGTTTTGATTCAATTTCAGGTCCTTTTCATGTTTTTAATAATATTTGCATTCCTAAATATATTTTTTACGAATTTAACAAATTTCACGAATGCTGGGATTATTATCCCGCAAGGACTACTGTTATAATTGAGTATAAGAACACTTACCTACGCTGTCAACTGTTGATGCTGATACAGTGGCGACGGTTGATGTGGGCGTCATTTGTGGGACCACTGGCGTTTTCTCAGTAGTAGCATGCGAAGTAACTCGTACCGGATTTGTAGTTGTTCTTGTTGTTGGCCTGAAGCAACCATTTCAATTCAGTTTCGATGTGTAAATAAATTATTAATTACATTTGATCAAGATATCGATGCGGGATTGCAACTACATTTATTACATTTGTTACGGCTTCAAATACATCACCATGAATTATTATTTTCAATTAATAAATTTATTCAATTTTTCTTGGAAAATTTAAATTAATTTCCGATGAAACGAACCTTGGTGTGGTAGTTGTCGTCGTAGTAGTAGTTCTACTAGTAGAGGGCGCCGGCGTAGTCGTGGTCGTAGTCGTCGTGGTCGTAGTAGTTTTAGAAGAAAACTTTAACGTGCTCTTAACTGTGCTAAGAGGGAAAGGTTTCTTCGTCGGCTTCGGCTTGTAACTGCTCGGTTTCGTCTTGAACTTTGTGACGAATCCGGGCTCCGTTGTGAATTGCCATTGCGCGCCAGGCTTCGCGCCGTTCTGTATCGAATTTTGATGATTCAGCGACGTTATGAACCCCGGCTCCGTGGAGGACTGCCATCCGTGTTTCGTGTAAATTGCTATGCTGTTGGCGACTTGGAGCGAGTCCGTGCTTATCGGCTTTGCGCTGTGCCGTGGTGGTGCCGTCGCTGGACGCGTCGAGGCGCTCGGTCGCGATTCCGACGTCAATAAGGTAGGTCGCGACGTAGCTCTGGGTCTTGTCGTCGTGTGACGATGTGTTGAGGACGAGGGTTTAGGTCGACTATAATTTATAAAAGAACTTTGAGGATATTTTAAAAACATTGACGGCGTTAAAACTATTTAATCCTATTACATAATTCTCATAGACGAAGAAGGTTTCTGTCGGGGTTTGTTTGGCTGGTCAATAAGGATGGGTATCATAAATAGTAAGAATAAAGATTGAATGATTATAATTATGAAAACTAAAAACTTTAACAGGTGATAGATAAGACATGAGAATCCTTGTTATATAACCAAATAATTTTGAATAAATTATTAATTACAATTACTTTCTTGTATAACAATAAATTACCTGGTACCCTTAGGTCGACTAGTAGAGGGCCTATTTTGAATAGGTTTTTTCGTAACGTGACTATGATGACTAGGAGGTGTGTATAATACAGATGGTTTACTGACATGTTGTGGCAAAACGGTGTTCTCTTTGACGCTGTGCGAACAACACGAACCAAACATAAATGTGTCCACGCACATTCCTATGTGATATCCTTCAGATTTCAAACATTCCCAAACGAACATGCACGTACCCTCCATGCCATCCACAAAGCAGGGCTTCGGACTAATTTGGTAGGCTGAAAAAAAAATCACGATTATTGATTGTCTACAATGGGTAAAATTATGGACATCCTACAAACGTTCTTTGAATGAACGGAACATGGGTTCGGCAAGCTTAACTCATTGTGTTTGCACCAAATAAAGATATATTAAATCCCACCTATACCTGTCGGCGACCGGTAAAATTAACGAACTAATGATACATTACAATCGCGCAAATTTATTTACTATCCATTGTGGCGTACATTGTGCCGGTATACGCTGTGATTTATAAATCGCTAATGAAATAAGTTGTTCGTTTACCCATTGAAATACGGTACACGTTTAGAAATCATCCTTTGGCGCGGTCGTCTGGAATAATGAAGTAACATGAAATATTATATGTGTGTATTTCAAATCCTAACAAAGAGACAATTCAAATTTCCTACGATAATTATATAGTATATATGTTTAAAGTTCATGTGAATAGTAAACGTTTATTGGCAATTACCAGCTGCTTATATAGGTCAACCAAGCTAATTATGATTCGCAGAAACGGGGGTGTTCAATTTTCCCACCAATTAATTTTTCTTCAACATCTCAATTGCATGCAAATATCATTAAAAATGTTTCCAGCCAAGACATATTTCAATAGCAAACATATTTGGCAATGTATCTATTCGAGTACAACCTGATTCCCTAAGGATCTCTAATGAAATAATCAGTAACATAGTGAGACGATTAAAATATTCTAATCGGCAGGTTTTGAATGCGTGATGGAATGACAAGAATCAGTTGAAAAGAAAGAAAAAGAATCACTGTATTGAGAATATCTCCAAATAAGTGAATAACACGGTAAAGAAGTAATACAAAGAAAGATAACATGGAGGAAAGAAAGAGGGGAAATTGTAAGATATGACTACAAAAGATGTATATAAAGGAAACCTAGCTGAGATGGTAGGATATCGACAACTAAATGAGAAGGGGGTACAAAAATGCAATGCAATATCAAAAGAATGGTAACAGAGTATTACAAAATTATCGCACAAATATGTTACATGGTAGGAAGGAAAAATGTCGATGCTATATGTCTCGTCAGTAGCCATGAATATGTGGACAAAAATTGTGGAGAGCACATCAAGGACAGAATTTGAAAAAAGTTAGAAAAGGTGAAACCGTGATTCAGGAAGGGATCCTGCATTTGCATCGTACATGTAAGGAATACATAGATTATATATAAAGAGGGCCAGATTTCTATGACATTTATTGATTTGAAATCGATATTCGCCGCAGTTAAGAAGGATGTATTAAAGAAGGCTTATCTGATAACACACTAAACATAATTGAAAGCTACAATGAATGTTAAGACCACCCAGATGACATATAAAACAAAGAGTAATAAAAAATCCTAAGCTGTTCAAAATGTAAAGTTTTTCAAAAATATAAGCGGTGAAATATCTAAAATTTAGTAAAAGGACATGGCAGAAAAACGGTGAATATCTAAAAGTTAGTAAGAGGACATATATTTTTTATGTACCGCGCAAAAAACAATAATAACGGATTTAATTTAATTTAAAATAAATGATATAAGCAACACCAACCTAACCCAACCCAACTCAACCAAACCCAATACCCAATACTAGAAGCATTAGCATTGATATTGGCCAACTCCTGTTCCTGGGATATAAACATTATTTATGAATATTTATTTATTTATTACCATATCTTGTAAATGTGTACATATTTCTCAACACTTTCATATTGAAAACTTTTCTCGAAAATTTTATTGTCAACAATTTTTGTTGTGAATATTTTTCGCATTTTCATGAATCAAATTTGGTGAGTGGGATAATCCTGAAATGCGAAAATCGCAATTGTTAAAAACTACTTTGAAGTTTGAAAATGTCTGTTTAAAATATTTGAAAATGGTTTTGCATTACACTCTCCCGAGTTCAAATATCGTAAAAGAAAAATAAATAAATTTCTAAAATTCCAAACCTCTGTTTTCAAATTGTCATTTTTTGTTGTGAATATTTTTCGCATTTCATTAAACAAATTTTGTTAGTTGAAAAGTTCTGAAATGAAAAAAATCCTGACCATTTTTCAACAATTTTCTGTACTTGTTTTTTAGTATTTTACTTCGAATATTGCAAATATCAATGTAAATTTTTTCGCCTTAGTATTAAACGCCCCCTTATTGCTTATTTGCTTATTTCTTCTTACCATTCTTCAACCTCAGCAAAATTCATAGATGAGTACTTTTTGTGTCCAATCATTGTTTCATTGCAAATTATGTTGATCACATTCTCGTCATACAGTGTATCATAGGCCAGCAATGTGCTCTAAGATGTATATTACGCCAATGGGATCCATTGCCTACCTTGACCTCTCTAAGCATCATTAATTGACATTGTTTGTAAATCCAACCCAACCCAACTGCGCAACATCTACACATTGCATATTATATAAAATGGCCACCTTCAGCTACTTACATAATACTGAGCCTTCAAACACACTTGCTTTGAAATTATTTAATGAACTACTAAAATTTAAAAAAAGTAGGTGGCTGCAAATAACAGACCGAAAACTTTCTGTACATTCCAGAATTATTTTCCAAAAAGTTTGTGGTATAGGTCAAGAGCTATTACTATACTTTTAACTGATCGTATTTAAATGCTTCATTATTGATCGAGCAGGAGGAGGAAACCCAACAGTTATAATTTTTTTTTGGATACCCCGAAGTTTATATTTTAAAACTTTACCAGGATTCGGAATAAGTTGTCATTAGCCAAAAAAGAAGAAAAAAATTAACTTTTGGAACTTTACGGATAATGTGTTCTATAATAGCAATTGTGTTAATAAGATTTATTGTATGAGCACACCATATATTTACAGTTCAGTTACGTTGATACACTAGCCCACTTTACATCAGCAAGTATAATTATTGCTATTCCTGCAGAAATTAAGATTTTTAGTTGACTTGATACTCTACATGGTTCCCAAATAAACTATTCTCCATCAATACTTTGAGCACTTGGATTTGTTTTCTTATCCGCCTACTATGAGGTGGAGTAATTCTGAAAGGAATTGATATAGTTCTTCATGGTGGATGCTATGTTGTAGCACATTTTCATTATGTATTATCAATACGAGTAGTATTTGCAGCATTTGTTCACTGATTTCTCCATATTTGCTTGTTTAAACATAAATATAAATAATTTTTCTCGTCATTCGATCCCTCAACAAATTTGAATATGCCATTAAATTGAGAATTGAACAAAATAATTGACGAATTGGATTCTCGTAAACAATATATAGGTGAAAAAGCGCCAGTGGGGGAGAGCTAGTTTAGTTAGGCAATTCAAAAACCTTGTTGGATTTTCCTCAATCAATCGGTGCGATTTTTAACAGTTTTGACTACATGATTGCGATGAAGTTCCTGGCAATTTCTTGCCATTTCAGAAGAGCAAGACTTGTGGCAGATAATAGCAGGATATCTGAGAAAATCTTTAAAAAATGTACATACGACAAAGGCGGAGTATACGAAACCATCGGTCCTAAAATAAAATGTAGAAAACTCACCTTGACCGCGTTGAGTGGCGTATAATGCGGTGCCCGGGCCGTACCACATCAATATGGCGCCCAACACCGCCATCCAAAGCATGCTTGATCCTGAAACACAAAACATCAGTTTATTTATAAAAATCTACATACACATGCTATGTCGTTTAAAATTGAAAATTAATTGAACGACGCTTTTTCCCATTTTAACATAAAGCCTAAAGAAAAAAGAGTTTGAAGGGCGCATGTGCGCAACTTTCATTTATGACTATACACGAAGGTGGAACCTAAATTTAAGAATACCAATATAATATCCATCCCCATAAATTATTCTTGCATCACGTATGAACAAAGTCTTTCCTATTAAGATCAGAATCTCTCATTTAATTTTGTTCAGTGTAAATGACACGGCAGCAACTGATAATCACGAGTCGTAAATTAATCCACTTCAATGTGAAATGAATTGATAATTAATTCGATTTTGCTAACGTTGCTCTTCGCATTAGAACGTGTTTTCATTAGTACACATAACACTAGATTAAAGATTAAATGGACAGCTATTTGACTTGGCAATCTAACGAACATGGTAATTGCTATTTGTTATGGAGTGTGTATGCGTGTGTAAGCCGTCTTAGGTTGGCTTCGCGGTGTCGTGCTGTAGTCACAAGAATCGAAGCGCTTCTTGGACAATTTGTACCGCCTTATCTGTGTCTGCAAATGGAACGGTCCGCTTTATTGTCGTACTTTCTAATCATTCATGTGATTTTGCTAATGCACGATTGGCAATAACTTATAAATACCGCTCCCCTGTTTTGAAGAATTTTCAGCAATTTAACAAAAAGCGATCGATGAATGAAAATCGACGGATATGGTGTCGTGAGAGCAGTTTAAAATAAACGTAGCCGAAATATTGTTTAAACTACCAACAACCAAAGGATTATTTTTACAATTAATAATTTGTCATTTATTTTAATATACGATTTATCTACAATGAACACAATGCCCCAAGTTCGTACATCTTATTGCATACTCATTCAGTCTGGTTACCGGATGGATTATGGGTGTCGGAAAATTGTAAGAAGATATGGGTTGAGTGATTTCCAGTATACATAGACTTAGTTTGAAGTAGATGGAAGAAAATCTTACAACAAAACAAAATCATAAACGGATGCAAAAACATCTTTGGAGTTTACCTGCAAGAAACCCCCTGGAAACCTCAATATCGGTTAGAGTATATTGGTAGGGAGTTAAAACAAAATTTTGTAAAGTTGTAATGGTGTATTGCAACGCAATACAGTGGAAAAGTGAGTAGAAGATTAAACGCTTCTATTTGTGGGTAGTAGACGTCGCCCAAAGACGCCATACACGATTAAACCTGGTTTTGTCGTGGGGACCAATCACCCTATCCAGGGGAATCCAATCTCTCGGCTACTCATTGATTCTCTTATCTTCGTATCGTTCGAGACACCACCAAAACTAAGCAGGACTCATATCGCAATAATAACCATAAAATTCCTCGTCGATAAGAGTGTTAATATTTTGTCACGTCGTGAAATATCCTGATGTATTACCGATGTTTTGAACATGATGGATCGCAGACTGCAGCGTCCATCACATTCTCCAAATTATCTAGAGGACCTTCAACGTGAAATTAAAAATATCTGGGATGAGATTCAATAACTACATTTCCAGCATGTCACGAAGTTTAGATGAATGAGTTCTTTTTTCGAACAGTGTATTACGATTGATGGTTCTATGAAAGGTTTTGACGAAACTTTTAAATTGAAGTGACACACCCCAAGGAAATAAATTTGTATAATTTAAACAAAACTGTGTAGTCACAATAAACCATACTGCTCAAAAGTTAGTGCATTTCGACAAAGTTACAATGAGGTTCGTTTAACAAAATCTAATCTAATCTAATCTAAAAAGCGCATCCAATAGAAAAAAGAAGTCACCTGTTAATAGAAGGTGATGTAAACTAATTGCTTTGCTCGTTCAATATGTACACGACGATTATATCATCGGAGCCATGGACATAATCGCGATTTCAATTGTAAGATAATTAAGGAAAACCAAACTCTAGTTCAACGAAAAGAAAGAACACAGAAGAGAAATGAACTATTATATTTTAATGGTGCCATGGAGAGTAGACTGGTGTTATGTAAGGTGAAACTTGAGTACTAAAACTTATTTGTTCGCGACATGCATCTCGTTGGTTTCTTTTGGAAAACTAAATAATCTTAAGTCGCAGCTCGACACTTAGTTATTTGATAACAAATTACGTCCGCATATTTGCAACAGTTGTATAACAACCAATAGTTAAAATCTCCGGCACCAAATTAGCACTAACTCTTGTACTTAATCTAATTATGAACAATTTCACCAGTACTCCTCATGCTTATGCCAAATTTTTTGAAAATGTTCTACAACGTAATACGATGAGTGGTCTATGTATTTCTACTTCAGAGCACGAGTAGCGATTGTGACGAAAATGCAACAAGTTCTGAATTCTGTTCTGAATTACAAATATTGAACAAAAATCAGACCAGGAGTTATATTCATCAAAATAATCCAACGAAAAACTTATGAATTGCAAACTGTAATTATTTGCCAAACATAAATATAATCGCTGCAATACCCAGGCTATCGGTTGATTGCACAGAAATACAAGCATCTCATTGGTCACTTTAGTTTGAGTTGCATTGCCACAGTTACCTAACGATTAGCCCGAATAAGCTGACAAATCGTCCTAACATTAACAGGAATCGTAAACATTTTCGGTCTCACATGGGATATATTTTCCACGCGATCTCAACCCTTTCGAAACTTTTTCGCCCAATAAATTCTCACTCGAATTCTTACATAAATTCGGAGCAATTACAATAATTTTATTTACATGATATTTTTTTACATTTAAACTATTTACACACAGAAATAAAATTATTATTCAGAAAGATAAATCTTTAAAATTTTCGCGTTATTTAGATTTGATTTTCTAATAACAGAGTACCATATGAAATTACTACATTGATGTTAGTCGTGCATAAAATGCAATGAACAGAAACTAAATATATAGGCGGGATCTGCAATAAGAATATAATTCGCATCCTTCACGATCGTTTCGTCCTTATCCTGAGCAAGGAACATCGTACATTTAAGATAAAATATTAAATATATGTTTTGTGCGAAAATCGGATGCTATGCGCCATTAGCATCAATGTCTTAACAACATCCCGTGTTTATTTACTTTTTTTTTGTTGAATAATTTGGGAAAATAAACGTCGGACTTTTTGTTGGGAAACGCAACTATTATTGTTAGTAGCACGCCCCGTAACAACATACAAAATATGTTGCTCATTTTGCCTTACACGTGAAATAATCATATATTTGCGCTTTTTGTCGTCGAGTTCATCTGCACAATATAAATAATGGATGATTAAGTGTGACGGTTGTTTCCGCCGAAAAATAAAAGATTGATGCGCCAGGTTTTAATTACAATTATTATCAATGTAATTTATATACTTACGACGTGAACTACTCTAATAAATTAAATAACTCGCAAATATTATTTACTCAATTTTATTTAATGACACGGCATTATTTTCTTGTAAATATCCCATTACTGGCGACATTATTAAGTGAAAATGCTGTAAATGGATACTATGTATAATAACGAGCAATGGCGATTTTTAAGAGACAAAGCAATTTTCAGCCATTCCGCGATAATAAAACGTAAATAGTGTGGTTAAGCAATTAAATCTCAGACGGAGCAGAAAATTGTTCCGATACATTCGGTCTCATTTCATTGCAGAACTCATTACAGATTAGTGGCTATTCAAACTGTTATATCTCCATTTGAATTAAGAATGCACTCGATCTTACTCCGACATAAATTAAATGCAATAAGTAACAGGATGTTGCATAATTATAACACCAAGTTTGACAGCTTGAACGTGCCGACGAATCAACTTGATTGCCTTGCTCGTTGACCTTGGGTTGGGAATATTAAAATTCGCAATGGACTTGCATGCGATTTTAAAACCGTTTCCCTTTAATTTTTCCAAATGTCTAATTGCGTATTTGCATAACCCGTTGTAGTTGTTGCGCGAAAATTTCATTTACCGTTTAGTGTTAGATTGAACCGGTTGGGCAGCTCCTGATTGCAACATTCAAACTTACGCCAGGCATTAACATGGTTCAGACATAGAATAAGATACAATCGACGATTATCTAAAAAAATGGTAATGAATTGATAACAAGAAATGCAAAGGTTTCCATGTAACAGTTCAGTTACTATACACTATATATATATATCCCAAGTTCATGTCTTACACTTGTTATTTCACTTATTTATTATAAGAGATATTCATTAGGTAGCACTAATGAACTGGATATTTCAACCCCCACGTTTGATGCCAAATGTAAACTGGTAACGTAATTTAATTAAAATAAAAGTACTTGTGGCAGAAAGAGACGTCTACAACTGTAATAATAACGTATAATAGACAAAGAACATAATTTGTTCATAAAACTGTCTCTGTCATTACCGCACACAATTATGATTAACTTACAAGGATGCAGTCCATTACCACATGTTAACTGTTCACACCGCAGTCTAATATCTTTATGCTTTTTACTCGCAATAGTGCGAAAGAGAAACATTTTTAAGATCGAACTGTTCCCCCATGATTTAAACGAATGTATTGGATTTTGTACGTCCTTGTGCATTTATTTTATTTGGAGAGAATATAAATTCCTGACATACACACAGGGCCTTCCGAAGGGACTACGATGCCATGTTGGTGGTCAACTTTGATTTTAGAAAAGTCAAAATCGATTATCTAATTCTAACAGCCATGTTGTTCCGTTTGCCACTTAGATCCATTATTTATATTTTGTTTATTTTTGGTACATTTTTAAAATCTCTTTGCACAGCATCTTTCATTTGTATTTATACCCACCTTATAATTTTCGGAAGTGATTATATACTATTTTAACTATCTTTTGTTTGATTAGTGATTAGTGGGCTTACTTTTGTAGGTGTTGAACTTGAACCAGTTTATTTACATTTTGTTACACATTCGCAAAAAAATGTTCAAGACGTTATGTTTATTGGTCTCTTCTCTTCTTCATCTATATTCGAGTAATATTACCGATATACAAACATTTTGGGTTGCCTACATCCTGAGTAATAATTGCATTTTATTATCGGTTTGTTTATGCGCGTACATTTTTAAAAATTCAATCGAAAATATTCTAAAAAAATTATACAGCTTAGTATCGCGAAAAGACACAATTATAAAATGTCGCACAAAAAATCCACCCTAACCAGCCTAAGCTAATAGACAATTAATACTGCACGATAAAATAAATTTGGATCGAAGCCGAAGTTCATATTCCATTATTATTTTGTCTTCAATCATTTTGTAAACACCATTAGCATTTTCAATGCACGAGTAACACCAACACAGTGTTTTTTACATCTTCCTTTAATGACAAAATAACATTATTAATAATTCTTATATTAAATTATCATAAATTACAATAAACCCAAATACATTTCTGCATTCGACAATCTGTCGACTTTTCGCCTCTGGATCAACAGAATTTATTTCATTTCCGCCACGTACATACTATCTCATTTAGGATATCAGACAAAGAGGCCTTTATCGCCTAGCACATGGGTATGTAATTAACAGTTAATTACACGAGAATATCTAACACTTTCATTGGATGGACGCGTGCAAAGAACCGGTCCGTCAAACAAAAATAACCAAGTTTCCTTCGTCGTTAATGCCATATGAGTAATACTAATTTTGTTTTCTTATTTTTTGCTAGAATTGCCCGCAAACGATCTTTTTTTCTCTCCAACTAGGACACGACTCTGTCAGGTGCTAAGTACACTGTGTTTGTACGTTTTTTTTTCCTTCCCGTCGCATTGCATTAAAAAGGTAAACAGAACTTTCTTTTTGTAAAAAGCGGCGAAATGATATCTTTTAAAACTGATTGCGCAATTGTTACTACGTTATTTCCGTCGAATGATCTCAAATAATTTAAACATATAAGTAACGGGTGAATTAAACTGCCTTATCACATTTAATTTTCAAGTCCCGATATATATTTCATCAAAAATTTCCATCTCCAGTGAAATAATTGTTATCCCATTAGATATTTAGTAAAGAGAATATATTCCAAGGTTATACGAATACTAAGTTCAACACTTTTTAATTTGACTCTATTATGATAGTAACTGAAGTAGATAGAAGTTGCTGAAAAGCACATTTAGATTTTCTATCAATGTGTGTCTGAATCTCTTGCTATTGTCATAGTCCGGAATCATGCAGGTGGTTCTTTGATTAACTACATACATTAATGGAGTGTCGGACAGTTTTATTGATAGACATATTAATCATTATATTTTGCAGATACATCAATTCACATCATGTGCTGTATACCCAACCTCTAGAGTGGGAAAAGCTAAAATTCTCTTCTATAGTAAACTATAAAATTATTTTTCAACCATTCGATGACTCATTCACTTTGTTTGTATATCAGTTTTCGCAGTAATTATAAAGTCGTCGCATCAAATAAGTAGTTTCAAAAACATTGGATCTTATTGATCCATTTTTCTCCAGAAAGTTATAAAATATCTTGTTGCATTTTCGCAATTTAACTCTGCCTCGAATATTACATATTGTGATTTTTACATCGCGATTGCAATGTCCAATTTTTATTTTATAACAGAAGAAAAATAAAAATCTAGTTGTGGGAGTTTGTGATACTGAGCTTTACATGTCATGGTAGTGTTCTTTCTGAAATCTATTGGCGATAACCTCTCTTTATCATTTTCATTTTCTTGAAGATCCAGCTGGCGTCAATAAACTTTTCGTCATGACGTAGTTGAACTGTGATCCATGTACCGTGCTACAGCTGCTCGCCAATCGTCTCGACAATTGTAATATCCATAGACTTTCAATGCTGAAAGGATTTTATTCGCCGGTTTCTTTTCATTGTGTAAAACGTCACCGCGTCCTGAATTTCATCATTGTTCTCATTGGAGTGGTTGTTTCAGCGTGCTCTCATTGGGTTTTCTTTGATCGTCGGCTTGTTTTTCAATTTATTCGTCTTCATAATTTCATTCAAGCTCTCTTCGTCCTTTCCCATTTTCGATTATAAAACAGTGACTTCGAACTGTATGTTGTGTAATTCCTTAATTGTAGTTCTCATCTCATTGCTTGTAAGTGCATCTTCCATATCCCACCATTCTGCATTCGACAGCGCTCGTTTACAAATTGTAACTGGTTGACCGCATACCCATGCCCTACATCCAAAAACATTATATTTTCGGGAGATGAAGTTTTTTAAGTATACAGCATGTAAAGTTTTAGATGACCTTCTGTTCAGCTGATATGCTGCATATTGAATGGCTCTACCAAACATATCGGGACGATTTATCTCACCAAACACGTTCTTAATCTATTCAGCAGAGTGATGTATGGTAAACTATATTGCAATTCATTTCCCTTTTGTTTACTGAACATTTAAGAACATGTGATCTACATTCTCCACCACATCGTCATATTAATTTACAACATGACCTGCTCCACTTACTTGTGTATGATCATCTGCAATCTATGTTGGACCTGTCCTTTTTTATTAAAATTGGGCTTCTAACCTGTTCAAACCTGTTGTGATTCTCAATAGTAAATTATATGTGACCAGTATAGATATAAATTATTTTTTGATTCAACTTTGCTAGGAGATAATTAAAGATGTTTATGAAAAAATGATGACAAGTAATAAAAAATGTACAAATGCTGTTATGGAAGAATTGAATGAATGGTGTTATACTGATTGAATAGTCAATTACCGCACTGCAATGGTTCTGTAAGGTTGGTACAGTAGTGCTAGCAGAAATAATCATACGTACGAGTGAGTACAAAAAATGGTAAAGGTGAGAGCAATATGGATGCGTCGAAGTTGAAAAGAACGAGAAGGCATGAATATCGATCTGGGAAGAAGATATGGCAACAGATGAGATCAGAAGTAAAATAATTGCAACAATATACAATGCTAATCAAAATTCATAACAAACAGAAGAAAAATAGACTAAGTAGGCGAAGATTTGTGGCAAGTTAATGTATATAGATAGACTGGTGAGCGTGATAGTGAAAAAAAATAATCTCATTGAAAACAGTAAACCAAATAATAATAATAAAGTTGAAATAGTGCTTACATAAAATACAACAGTACCCAAATTTAACCCTAAACCGACAGCTAAACCAAAATGCAACCTGGATATTACAATACATAACATTAATAATAATTACATTAATAATTTACAAGTTAATAGCGTCCAATTTTTTAATATCCAAATGTTACGAATGTTTGATGTCTAAAGCGAGTATAAAAATTAAAAATTGAGATGAATTTTCAGAATTTTCCTTTTCTAATTTCTAATCTAAAGGGTGTCGGAAATGAGCCTGGGAAATGATTTTTCAGATTACTCTCTAGTTCGAGAGCTAAAGCCCGTCTAACATAACGGCGCGCTGATGGTTCGCGCGCCCTTAAATGTCGTCCTAGCGCTATTTTTGATTACCAAGGTGCCGATCGTTCATTTTTGAAAATTTCGTTTTGCTGATTTTTGACAGTTTCGAATGGGACAGAAAACATAGTAAAAACATGATTTTTTTTGGGAAAATATTCGCCATTTCGTTAAAAATTGTAATTTTGAAAAAGTCAACGATCGGGACCTTGTTGACATAACAACGATCAAAAGCATTGTTGAATTTTTTATTTCCGATGACTATGGTGGACTCAATACTGTACACCGTTTGACCCTTCACTTTCGACAGAGGCGCTGTCAAACCCATCTCCAGGTCTTGGGAGTCAACATTGACATTTACAAAAAATCATGTGTGATGTTCAATTGATGTACAATGAAAAAACAACAACAAACAACATGAAACAAGTTTCATATCTAAATCTGCTCTAGTTTTTTTAAAAATAAATTCTTGAAAAATTGACTATAAGGTGTAAGTCCCCTTTAATCCCAGTTACATGAAATTGTTTCCAAGTGATCTGCATCAAATATAAAACAAAGGAGTCGCAATATTTACACCTAAAATCCTCCGGGGTCTTCACTAACGTAAACAAATTTAGTCCTAATTAACTCGTTGATCACCTACTTCACTCGTCACTTTTTTCCTATACCTCTTAAGACTCTAGTAATACTGCATTACTATGTGTGAGTTCGAGTAAATAAAATATATTCATAGGACTCGAGAAAAATAAATATAATATATAAATATATTGACTAAGTCAAGTGAAACACGAATGTTCACGGTTAGGAGAATATTTCGTAGTATAATGTGCAAAGAAACAATTCAAAATTTTTCTCAAATAGAGTAGATTACATTCCATAATTCATAAACATGTGCAAAAGTTCAAAATTTGTCCCTCCCGCTCAGTTTACATCTGTCGAACTAAATTTTGACTTAATAATGAGATATATAGCTTACGCTTTAATTGTTTGTAGTCAATTTGTAGACAATACAATGACCCTGTAATGAAAATGTCAAGAGGATTTCTAAAGTCAATGAGACAACACTGAATTTACTATAGTCAACGGTACAAGAAATTAATAATACATTACGACTCCTTTATCGTCTTTTTATCTACTAATAAACGTAAACAATGGGATTCAAAACGAATTGCAACAAATTCTTGGATTTACTACCACAAACACACTCTCGCGTAATTGCAAATGCTTAACAATATATAAATGTGTTTTTCAGCAACGAAGCTCACGTTGATTACGACTGCACCTACTTACACACAATGGACCATAATTCATTAGCTCTGTACGTTACAAACGCGCACAGGTGTCGATAAGGCCGACGTACATATGTAGGTTAGGTAAACAATATATAACTTTTAACATTTAAACTATAACACACTTTAGGAATTTGTTCGGCTCGATTTAGCATAACAATGGCTGCAAAACCCGACGAACAATACAATTTCTTTTAATGGAAAGTATGTTAATAATCGCGACATGCGGATAAATTTTGCATTTTCAGATCCATTAGCTTTATGAATATTATTTATATGACTACTCCCAAGAAATATATATTATTGTGGTTGATGTAGAAACAAAGAACATGGCTTGTTTTAAGGCCATGGAAACGGTTACCAAATTGCAATGCCCCAAAATAGTGCACGACGGTCTACTAAATGTAGAGGTTTTCAAGTCACAAATCTTTCATACACTACTGCGCGGTTTACACAAAGAGCTTTTGTGCAATGAAGATGTGACAAAAATATCGAAGAAACAGTTTGCTCAATTGGTGGCTTATTCAAAAGATAATTGAGGTCCCGGATGCAATAACGCACGCAGCGCGCGAAGCTGGAAATAAGTATTGTCCAACCGATCGATATTTTGGGGAAATTTTTTTTTCGGAAAATGGATTAAACAAAAATACTATCTTGTGTAACTTTCCGCATCTTTTTTACCCGAACTATTATTTGATCCGTCAATTAATTTGTCCAGAAAAAAATAAAATAGTGAAATTTTTTCGTTCGACAATTCAATTAATTTCAATGCTTTTTAAAACTCGAATCGCGAAATCTCGGGAACTATTCGACCAAACTAGTTGAAATTTTTAATGGAACACTGTGACACTTCACTGTCGCGAATAAAGTTATTGCAATCGTCGAAATAATCATTTGTTGGATGATTTTCAATAAATAATCAGTTGCGCTATGAAAGCATGTTCTTTTTTTCGACTAGCGAGGAAGTTTTTCGCTATTGGTCTTGCGGCATTCTCTTTGCGGTATCATTGTTCCTTAGACTGTAACGTAAATTTTGATGTATCACTTGGCGTGATAAGTTTAAAATCTGGAAAGTTGTTGCTTTGTAAACAGCAGGTTCGTTTACCGCGCACGACGCGCCAAGCGCTTCCGATCAATTCGCGCTACTTTACTGCGTTTTATTCTTGCAAGCATAGATTAATGCCCAAATTACTTAAGTGTTTATGTGATAATCGTGATTGAAGCATACAGTTATTCTTCTATGCAAGTACGCAATCAGACATACAGCGCATATGAATGAAACAATTGCAATACGATTACCGGCTGTAAACAAAAGATTATTTTGGTCACACTCGGGATCGTATAACGAAAAGTCGAATAATTATTATTGTTTTTATAGCTGCCATGCTGCCATGGCCAGTACCATATTGCGAGTCAATTATTAAGTAACAACGAAATGCGTAAAATATATGAAACAAAAATGATCTACAACTTCCCACTTCTAAATATTTTTTATAAATTACACATTACATCTGTAGTAGCACTTTAATATACTAACAAAATTCCATGCAAATAACCTCAATTAACTAGTTACGCGTTTCATATTTTCGAAATGAACATGTGCATAATTTAAATGCCACGAGTGGTGTGACCCCAAAATATTATCAATGCCAATTTTGACAACAACTTTCGACAAACAATTCGGAAAGAAATACCAAACATTCCGCCCATTCATGTTACAAGACATGCTCTTTGACGCATGACAAACGAATTAACTTTTAAATTGGATCTCGTTTTTCCATGCCTTTTTAACACGTAAAATATTGTGTAATCCAAACCACTGTTTCGGATAACTGTTGCGGTGATTTGTGAGTACTGATTTATATCCTTTTTCATTCAGAACTGTTCTAATTATATCGGGCTTGTCGTCACAAAAACGTACTTTCAATAAACGAAATGTGTGTCCTATGGCCGATAATTTTATTTTAAACGGTGTTTTCAGTAAAAATAGCTTAAAATTGTTGGCACGAGTAGTTCTTATGTTGTACCACTAGTAAATAAAAGAAGTCGCAGTTTGAAATTCTCTATAAAAATAAATCTTTTGTAAAACTGTTTAGGAATCATCAATTTTATATCAACCGAACATTTACGGTTAGGACAGTGGCAGATGTGGACAGAGAATGAAACAGATAATTTTCGGTCGTTAAACGAGTTTTGGGACCATAAAAGTTTTCTAGATTTGCTTCAATGTATATTATTCGACATTTACTTTATTGTTAATGTCTAACGCAGCTAAACAAACAACAAATACATTGACTCCCATTGTACAATACCTGCCGTGGGTCAAATCCCAAGTATTGCTTAATATTCTGGCGTCCATCCCAATTGATTCCATTTACAGAAAACGTTCATGAAAAAGCCACGCCTTCTCTGATAACTGGTGGCACAATGCTTCAAAAGTTCGTTGTTCGGTTTTTGCAGGCTACTCAATTTTATTTAGTTCTATTTATTGAAACTGAAAAATGTGGTTGAAATGGGAATCGTCTCCAATATGAAGACAATGTGAAGAAGAATGTAAGGATAATGTGGCAGAGCAGAATATGAATATGAATATGAATTGGACTGGATAGTTGCAAACATTCTATAACGCAGTGAGCTATCTTATTAACCGATAAACTGTAAGATAAGATTTGAGGGACCTGTAAGAAATTTTAATGAGATATGGCTCGGTGGAGCACTCCTGAAAAGTGTAAATGAGAATGTAGAGAAATCAGAGCATGTAAGGGTTGCTGTATATAATTCTAAAATCTTCCAAGGGCTCGTAAACTTTCGCAAATGCTTTCGAAGATACTTAACGACCTTTGAGACCCCGTTCCTAGTCAAATGACTTCATAACCGCTCACACTTCGTGTATTTTCCAGAATAACAAATTCGCATCTCTTGTACCAGTCACGCCTAGCCCTATTTTCTATTGTCATATTATTATGGCTCAGTAATCATTTCATACATTTCCTTGTCCAAAATTGTCACTTTACGACTGCGAAATTCAGCCACAACCTCAAGGATGTAAAAAAACAATTACCTAATGGTCCTGGTAATTTAAATTAGTATATGGCCTGCACTTGTGATAAGCGGGAAACCACCTAGAAGTGATTTAATAACCAATATCAAGAAGATTTCTCCCTGTAACACCACTTTGCACGAAAAGCCAAGGATCTAAAGTCAATATCCATCTACTCAGAATCGAGTAACTACTCATCAGGAGCGCGAACACAAATACACAGATAAAATAGTATTTTTCGCAACCAAGTCATTTCGAACTATTCAGCAAAACCCAGACAATAGCGGCGCACAACAGTTGCGTGAAAAGAGATTTACAGAGAAGATCTCGCAGTTGAGGCAAGAGAATACAAAAATAAAAGATGAAAATAAGCAAGTAAAAGATGAATTAAGGGAAGTAAAAATTAAAGTGAAATATTTTGAGAATCAGAAAAAGACGAAGAATATAATTGTGTCCGGCCTAAAAATGCAAAAGAAATGTACAGAACGCAAATAAAAGATGTATTTATAGGTACACGTCTGGAAATGAAAATATCCAATAAGAAAAATCACTGGCATGAAAGACGTGTCTGGTGGAATTTAACAACGGAGAAGAAACGGAGACAATAATGAAAAACGAGCTAAAACTAAGGTAAAAGATGAGAAAGTATACATAAATGACTTTACTATGAAAGAGAGAGAAAAGTAATTAAGTAGGAATCCGATCACGAAATCGCTATAAATAAAAAATCCAAAAAAACTGAAAGGAACCATGAACAGGGAATACATGAAGATGGAACAGACGAGTGACAAACACGTGAATTTAAACAATATCAAAACAAAACAACAACGCCAAGTATAACATTAAAATAGGGACATAGAACTTTTGAAGAAGGAGCCTTTAAAAACTAGACGACTACACGTTCTTCAACAGTGGAATATTGGGATTTTGGATTTATGATAAATAACAAATACAAGCAAGCGGTAGTCGAATTTGAAGCGCTGTCAGACCGGATATGTAGCATGAGAATCAAAGGAAAATATACGAAAATTGACATAATAAATGCACATGCCCCAACGGATGAGAAAGAGGGTATGTTTTACGAAGAACTATATATGAGTCTCAATAAACTAAATGGGGAAGCAAAAAATCGAATAGACCACGTATTAAATGAGGGGAAGCATACCAAGCTTATAACGGATTTAACGATGGATCATCTAATAGGAGACAAAATAGAGAAGATGACAGAGAAAAACAAAAATACACATAAATCAGCAGAAGAACAACAAAGAAAATCCGGGGGGAAATTATTTGACAGCAGAAATTCTGAAAGGCAAGTGACGAAATAATGTACGATAGATTAGGGAATTTATTGAAAAGAATATGGGATGTGAAAATAATGCCCCGTGGTTGGAATAAAGCTTCGATTTGTCCTGTACACAAGCAAGGTGATAAAGAAGCATGTCTCAACTACAGAGGAATAGGATTGCAATACGTAGCTTATAAGGCACTTGCAACGATTCCCAATCAATACTACCAAAGTATAGCAGAAGAATACCAAGCAGGCTTTAAAAAATGCAGTTCCACAGTAGATCAATTTTTTATCCTGAAACAAATCAAAAAACAACAGGTATGAGCAGAACCTGAGTCTACACTTGCTGTTCATAGATTACAAGCAAGCATTCGATTCGATCCAAAGAAAGATGCTATACAGGACGACGCGCAAGCTATTAGTACCAAGAAAACTAAGAAAGATCATAGAGATGATATTAAATAATACAATAAGGTGTTCTTGGAGGGGATAGCATGAAAAGAATTTGAAGTAAAAATAATACGGTGAAATAAAATATGTTTTTCATCGAACACCATAGCATCATTTAGAAAAGTTAATATATTAAGTCTTGAGAAGTCACACAATCTGGATAAAAATTTTCAATGACAACTGTATTTCGTAAAAAGAAAATAATTAATAATTTTTCCGAACACTGCGAAGGAAATATTTTGCAGATACGTACGTAGATATGACCTCGCAAAATACGTTTCCACGTCATACATTTCTGAATGCAAACTATTATATGAAGTGCAGTTAATTAAACAAAATACCATTGCAATCTTCGCATGAATGGTTAATACACTTACTTTTAAGACATTATTACGTACGGTACGTGCATAACTGGCTTAACATAGTGGATCTTGCAGAGCGTCACCAAAATTACCTCGCACATGTACAGGTGTAGGGCTGTTACTACGGCTAGTACAGAGCTATATTTGTAACGCAATGGATCTTTATAAACTCGTACTCTTTGAAATATATGAGACACACAACGGCCTTTTTGCAAAATAAGTTATTGCAAAAAATCGCCAGTTGTCAATAAAACTTCAAAATGCATTAAAAACCTCATTACATAATTATCAACGCTTCATGTTTATGGATTTTGTTGCCATTCGTATTTAAGACAGTCGGGTATACAAGTTTTTATTTCGTCCTGGGCAAGTCTCAACAGATGTTCTGCGATAATGACGTCTTTAAGAATTTTAATTTTTAATTGGTATTTCAAACACAGCACCGTACGGTGGAAACGTTCAAAACGTCAAACGACTTGATCGATTAATTTATTCCCATTCATCAATAATTGGAAGAACAAATTTTCATTGACAGGTGTGCGAAATTTCCTGCGGCGTTTGACCGCGACTGCATAAACGATCGCGTTAATTACCGACAAATTAAAATTTTCTTTGGTTCGCGCGCTTTAATTAATATACAATTAAATTCGCAAAAAGCAGCGAGTCGGTTCTCCATATGTAATTATTTCCAAATTACCCTTTTTTCCCAAAGTGTTGGTGGCGTTGCGTTCGTACGAGAGGCGGTGATAATACAATGCTAATTATGAGAGAATGCCTTGTTATTTCTAATTGGTGTAAAAATAACATTTTATTTCCCGTTTTCATACGGCTAAAAGTAAAAACGCAACACACTCGCAGTAACAAGGTCGTTATTTTCACGGAGCGTCATATTTAAAGCGTCGAATAATTACGTCTACAAAAGATCACTGAAATTACCGAAAATTTTCGTGTAGCTGCCAATAATTTCATTTTTAAACCAGTGCGCTAATTGAATATTTTCTCTTCCTTGTGAATATTAAGCGAAACAAATTGTGGTAATTTTCGACACGAACGAAATGAGATCGACACACGCCCTGAAACCATTCAACATCCATTCCGCCCATCACAATGACTTGCATTATACGTTCTGAACTAGAGATTGATTTCAGCCTTGTTTGTATAAACGAAACTTGTACGTCGATATAAATACGTCAGGTGGAAGCAACAATATTGTATAATTATACGAGTTCATTTTAGATCGTTAGAAGATAGATTAACAGACCAAAAGTACAAGCTGATATTATATAAATTATATCTGCATCCATATAATCTTCTTTTTTGGGCGATTATCTTATAAAATGAAACGGTCTGTAAATGCTATTAATACCGACGGCAAGAAGTTAATTAAAGTTTAGTGCATCCGCCCAGTTTATCTAATATTCCGAGAAAAATGTTTTCATTTTTTGCTTTTCTTCGCCGTTCCAAATTATAAGTGACCCGAATACACAATTTGAGAAACGATGTGACTTTGGGCAAAGGAGATTGGCCAGAACAACCGTTCGATCCGTAATTTATCATTACATATTCGATACGGTTATAATAATCCGTTTCGACAATTTTTTCTCATATGTGAGGAATTTTGACTAGTGCCCCACTTTTAAAAATCAACACTAGTGGCATAATTCTTATAATTTATTTTTTTAATCACACAATTACATTAACAAGGAGTTAATTACAATAAATGAATAAGTTCAGTAAATTGATTATTGGAGTATGGAAACAGCCACGCCAAGTGACTTACATAAGGATAAAACGAAAATAAATAGTTTAAAATTAATCTAAATTATAGGTTGTATTTATGGCTACGTGACAAGATAATAATAAATTACATCATACGCGTGATAAAATGTTCCAATTGAAAATTCTGTTAGGCAAATAAGCATTGCACCAATACGAAGGCGAGATATATTTATAATTAATATTTTAGAAATGAGTTAGCTACCGGCTACGACTCATTTCTAAACGCATATCGTGTGATCAAAAATCAAAGTCGAACTATCTGGAAGGAGGTTGGACCTCCTTTCTCTGCATAGGCTGAGTAGGTAACCGAAGCCAGAGGATTATCGCAAAAGTTGCAAAAGATTAACGATAATATATTATGGCTGAGTGAATCTGCTCTAACGTATTGTTGAAAGATAAAAAAAGATACGTGGCGTTCACGTAAACCATAAAATAGTTTTATTGTTTTATGTTTACATTATACAGGTGTCCCACGAGTTTATGTCATTAAAATCTTATTCTAAAAATCGTTGCGACGTATTCTCGTCAGTTACGCCGGCTCAACATAATTTACTTAAAGTGTACTGCGTAAATTGTGAAACAAAAAAATATTAAACCGCGTTTATTTACATGTCAACGTATCTAACCACATCATTAAAGTTATTCATATAAATTCAGCGAAATAAAAGAAAATAGTACATATATGATAGAAACGCTTTAATAAATGCAGGTATCAATTTTTTGACTTAATTGTCATTATGGTATCACAATCACATTGCAATTGGTTGATTTATTTTGATTTATTTTGATTAGTGAGACTAATAAGCAAATGGTAAGGTTGTGGCTATCTACATCGTTTGAACATTTTTGGTTTCATTTGCAGAGCCCTTTACATGATGGTGATGCATGGTTGCAACTGAAATCCTACATAACATAGTGGTTTGATTACAATCTCAACTTCGAGTATGGTTCGTGGAATTAAGTCTATGACGGTGGAATTTTTTCTTCAATATTTATTTATTTTATATGAATTCATTAATTTGATTGTTATCGATCTGTCTTGTTGGTATTGGATATACTTCTGCCAAATCTGCAAATTACTCGTCGATGTTGCCAGGAATGTAGTGCAATAAATTCAATATCGAAGTTTGTTGTTATTTTTTCATCGCTAAGATTTTCCAACACATGATTTATATATATTATTCGATTGCATAATTCTCTCATCAATGATATTCTTTCTATATTTCTACCGTTTATTCAGTTCTGCCACTTCGCTTAGTAAAATATTACGATTTTCTTTTCGTTTCTCGATATTGGTGCACCAACTAAATCGGAATTATCACCTCTTTGATTTATTGAAAACAAATATTTCCTTACTTGATTGGGTTGATTGGTCAACAAATTATAAACTGTACCGAAAAAGGTGTTAATAACAAGTAGAAATAAGAAAAACACAGGATACAGAAAGTAATAACAATAAATGAAAAACGCAAGAAGAGATTATCTGCAATTAACTGGTATCACCTCGGTATCAGTTACCTCCCCGAACATCCAGCAATGCTTGAATTCGTCGAGGCATACCTTGAATTAAGTGTCTAATCACATTTTGATTAACGCCATCCCATTCTTCTACAAGTACCACTTTTAATTCTTATAGTGTTTCTGGACGCACCGGACGAGCTCTAACACGTCTTCTCAACTCATCCCAAACGTATTCGGTGGGATTCATGTCAGGAATCATCGCAGACCATTCCAAAATTCTAAATCCTACTTCCTGTAGATACCGAATGTGAGGTTTTGCATTATGCTGCATTAACAAGAACTCTTGCCCTAAAAAATGTGCAAAAGGAGCAACATAGTCTGCAAGAATATCCCTGATGTAATTGTTTGCATTTAACGATCGTTCCTGAAGAATGAAAAGTTCAGTTTTTGCCTCTACCGAAATGCCCGCCCATAACAGATCCTCCTGAAGAATATCTCTACATCTGTCTTCTCCAGGCTCTATAGCGTCCATCTCAAAGAAAATTCTGATTCATCCGAGAATCAGGTTTTTCCCAATTTTGATGTCTTCTACTAAACTCCAATCTTCATCTAACTGTTTGAACGCATACACGCACATTTCTGAGCCTATAAGACAGTTCAACGGCGCTTTGGTGACGATCTCGGAGACACTGCAGCGTCAAAAACTTATCATCTCTTGCAGATGTACAGTTGGCTCCGGTTTTCCAATAGCAAGAGCAGCATATCCAACACTTCAACCATCCGCCACTAAAGCCATCGCACCCGCAACTTCTTCGGGAGTTATTTGCATTTTTTTAAAGAAAAATGTTTGACAACGATAAGCAACCACCATGAAGAACAATGCTTAACAAAATTTGACGGAAATACGATGAATATAATGGTTTAACAGGAAAAAATAACATCTTAAACGAAAATAAAACTTGTTAGAAAAGTCATTGACACAAATACTAAAAATTATATGTGACAGAATACAAGTCGTAGCCATCTGTGTCAGTATTTGGCTTTAGAAGCTAATAAAAACCACACAATGGGAAAAAATGGAGTGCGCCACTTTTTTTATAAGTTAGTGGTCAAGCAGAAACGCGTCATTAAATGTAATTTTCAAAATCTGAAAATAACTTCTTTACGTCACTATTAACGAATGGATTTGGAACGTTCGCAGGAAAATTTCACAAATTACTTTTTCTAGCTTGGCATTGATTGTTAACCATACGCATCACTATCGAGATGAGAAAAAAACAACGTCAAAAAGCTTCTGGCGGACAGATTAACTAGCGGGGTCAGTGGTAGAAAATTATGGTAATGAACGATGCAAGATAATGCAGGCACTATAACCAGTACATGTGTATCGTTAAGGAAAAATAAAAAGACATAAGATAACATGGGACAACAAATACACACAAATAAACTGTCATAGGAGGATCTATGTCGAGAACACTGCAAATAGTTTAGGGGAAAATACAAATATGAAAATAACAAGTCCTATGAACGCTGTAACGTGGAAAGATCATTATACTAACATAATGACATAATACATGGGAAAGATTTCACATATAATTATATTTATTATAAAATTCCAAGAATATACATTTTTTGAGTGTATTTTGAGTTTGGGTGTGTAATCGATTCAAATTAATATCGGTTATTCTTATTTTCGCTCAACGTATCAGACATAGAATTATCGTCTTAGATTAAGAATTTTTAGTAAATATGACACAACATTAGAACCCTATCAGCTTGCACCTTTTGATCAAATCAAAACGAGATATTCAACAACCTGCGGTGAGCGAAATAAACTGTACTTTGAATAGAAGGAATACAAATTGTTTCGTCAAAACTCAACAAAACTGTTGATTTTCAATTTTTTTATGAAATTTCCCACATACAGACTATGCTTCAGAAGTCATGTAACTGAGTTAGTTGGTGGTAGGGTAATTTTCTATCAGTGGACTAAGGGATCATCAATGTAAGTATTAATAACCCCAAAAATGCCATTCTATATACTGGGTGTTGTCAGTGAATTCTTAATCTCACACAACTTTAAGCAGCAACATATCAGTTTTCTTCGAATTACTCCTACTACCAAATTTATAAACTGATGCTACATAATCATATAACTTCAGATTTTCGAGTAATTTCAGAAAAAAATATTTTTTTTCAGAATAATTCGTATTACAATTTTAGTAATATTACACATAGTAGCCTAATGTCACCGCAGTACATCGGATAATTCAACACCACAAATTCCACCATACTCCACCATATAGAATCTTTAATCAGTCTCGTCAGATGAATTAATTAAAAGCGACAAGGACGTCTTAGCTAAGGCGGCCCACTTCATCAGAGCCAACTTAACATAGTGTAAGCTGAATAAGCAATAGCAATTTAAATTATAGCAAATAAGAAGTAATAATAAAATGCAAAAATAGCATTTAAATACAAAAAACAAAGTTAATTTTACAAAAGTTGTTCAAATATGTTTCCATTTTGTTGAAGATAAATATCAAAAGATTGTTGAATCCGGACGTCGTAGAATGAAATGCTGCACAAACATCTATAAACAACAAGGAAACATCTAAGCCATACTATCACGAACTACCAAAAAGAAGGTGTAGGTGCTTATTACAACACTTATACCTTATTTTTGGTACTTTGTTCATAGTATGTGGTAGATGTTTGGCTACTCTATTACACCAACGATGCAAAGGAAAATTACATTACAATAACTAATTAATTAATTAATTAATCAATTAATTGAAGAACATATTTTACTTGATAGGCGGGGCCATTATTTTCAATATTATTTTATTTGTAATACACGACGGTCAAATCAGAAACTCCCAGGGTAAACTAAACCTAGCAATAAGACTGTGACACAGTCATAGCTGGTAGTGCGGACAGATTTTCTTTACTATGCTAAAATTTACAGCAGGGTGACACAAATATATAAAGTCACCCGTATCATCTCACATTCAGAGACATTGGAAAATTGGAAAATTTATGGTCGGGGAAATAAATTGATTAATTGGAAGTAATTCCAATTACGTGCTCATTCCCTTTAATTTCATAGCACGTACGTCAAATAAATTCAATATATAATACAAAGTATCGAGCTTGGTCTAAAGCGCTTTAGTAAATCACTCAATAACGTAAAAGAGCTACCGCTAGATTAGACATAGCGGGAAATCCTAATCGAAATATTAAATCTGTACTTTTGTCTATCTTCACATTACACTTTCAATTGCGATGCAGTTGGAGTTCGACGTAAAAGTCTTTCCCCGTAATCATATAGAATTAAGACTAAGAACAGCGTTTATCTGCGATTGGTACACCAGACGGCAGCGCCAGGAACAGTTAATACAATTAAGATAAGTTCCCATCGGCAATTCGAACATTAGCTTTCAATGCCGTGTTTTATTGGTACTTATCATATCTATTTTATGTAAAATAACGCCGCACTATCCCATTCAGTTGATCTAATTTGCAATTCGTCCGACGTTCGTTTATTGCCAGGCATTAAATCAAACTGAATAGGCGAATCTCTGTGCACATACACACGTCAATAACCTCAGCAATAGAAGCGAAAGTTCAAAAATGTTTATGCACAAGGTGGAAAGAAACGTAAGGTTGCAATTTTAGGTCTAATTTTGTAAATGTACCATAATTATTGCATTGAATATTTCGCCTTGAGAAACCCCGACGCTCACAAACATCAACAAAAATAATTAAATACAACACGTCTATATAATTACGACTCTAACACCATTAATTTTAAGCACCGATAATTTTTGGTATGCGATTTCATTAAATTCAGTTCCTCATATCCGTGTAATTACACACTAATGATGTGTGTATATGGCATTACGATTCTTCTTTTTACGGTTATTTGTGAATACACGGTGCATTATATGAAACGTATAATTTCATTAACAATCGAAAGTATTACACGGGTTTAGCGGATTTATCGTCACGTAAATGCTAGAACTCGCGTGATTATATGGCATTATTTGTACATCAGAGTGTACGTACGGATGGTCGAATTATGAAGGACTTCGTACCGTAAAATACTATGGACATGTTTAGTTTAACTATGATACACATCATATAAAATTGTCTTTTTCGTTTAATGGAAATTGTAATCGATTCGTCGAGATACCACATCGAATAATGAACAAATCAAAAAATAAAGATAATTAATATTCAACATTAACATTATATTAATTTTCGGTACCGAAAAGGATAACAATGAAAATGGTATAGAAACACTAGCGTCGTCCATTTGACTAATCTGTCCTACCAATCAAGACAGATATGAACCTCTAATATCAACACTACAGGACTAACAATGAACGAACGATACTCAACCTTTAACAAATGGAGGAAAGAAAAACATAAGATGGATGGAAAAGCTATATAGAAGATTTGTATCTTTGTTAGAGTCTTCACAGGTTAACCCCAAGAAAAATAGCCAATTGCCAAACAAACGTTTTTTCTTACCCTGGTTCTAGAATTAAATATACAAATATCGAAAAAATTCTTATAATATAATTATATTTGTTCACGTTTTCGTACAGAACCAGGTGAAAACGAGTAAACTGTTACATAGGCCAGCAGATGGTGATCCGTATGTATCGAACTAAACAATATTGCCATTTCGCACAAAATTATTGACACTGACAAAAATTATTATCATCACGATCGTCTTACTTACATATACATATAATTCAACGGATAACCAAACTGCTGTAAAAATCCAGAAACCACTCCTCTAAATCTATTTTAACTTTTTTGTTGAGCACTATTAAGTAATTTTGGAAATTCTTCACTGCCATTTTTTTTTTAATTTGTGGCCCAACAAAAATTCCAGCTTTAATCTTTGCCTGTGATAACTTCGGAAAAAGTTTTTTTTTAATGTGCAAGCTTCACATCTTTCATCCAGCTTTTTTACGAATTGTTTCATAAGTCCTAACTTGATGTGTAAAGGCGGCATTAATACATTAGCAATAGGTTCACATTTAACGTTTTGTTTCCCAGCACAAAATACGGTTCTTAGTGCCCATGATCGTTGATAATAGTGTTGACCACTCTACTATCCCAAAAACAGAGGTAACGCGAATATTTTGTGTATCCACACTGTAGTCCCATTAAAAATCCTACCATCTTAAAATCTCCAATGAACTGCCCCTAATACTCTTTATATTTTAAAGCTTCGAGTAAAATTTTCATCAAATTTTCTTTGATGAAAAACGTAGCAAATGTTAATCTGTTATTCTGACATCAATAACCAAATTCTATTGCTTTAAACGATAGCCCAAAAGCTCTGCCTTACTCTTAGGTAAATTCTTATTAAGTCGTTAAAGTCTTTTGAGGTAAGAAAATGGGGTTTTGGTGGTTTGTGACAGCATAAATTCTTCATCTTCAATATTTTTATTTGAACTCTGAGTTGAGTTTCATTCAGACAATTTGTTAGGAGGCTCAGGTAGTGGAAGTTGTACGCTATGTGAGATTGGAGCAGAAGATAAAGCAGGGTCAGGATATTCTGTAGGCGCTGTAGGACAGTTACGCGATCTTAATTTTTTCGCGGTATTTTAAAAAATATATACATGTTTTGTATATACGATACGATATAAAAAAAGGATTTTATCATAACCACCACAAAAGCAAACATTTTAAGGAATATGGGTATTTTTCCTTAATTTTAAGCATAAGTGAATAGAAAAATCATGAAATAAATTTTACGACAAACACAACATTTTTTTTGTAGTGTTGTATTATAGATCAATTATTTAAACGTTAAGTTTATTTGTAAGCTTGCTGGTAAGTCTATGCAGTATGACAACTAAATATGTATAGGCTTTTAGCAGCATGATGGGCATTTGCAAGTACTACTGGTGCCAAGAAGCCCCAAACTGTTACAAACAATTATTGCAATATACTTCACTCATTAATCAGATATCCAAAAAAATGAACTACCACTACAACGATATTTTAGCAAGAATAATTAGACAACAGGTGTCTACTCTAACGAAAACAACGTGTAAGGCGTCACGAACTAGACAATGAGTATGAACACTATCGCGAATAGAATTTGATGGCATGCCTCGAGAAGTAGCACACATATCCATTAAAGAGCACATATATGATGAACAGTTGGCTCTGCAGTACCTTGTAATCTCTGGATCAACGTCAGTAATCATATCCAGACTTGCAATCCCAAAATGAATTCAAAAAGCAGAGATTGGCTCATTGTACAGTCTACTACACTACTAACGAGGAAAGAAAATGTGGTTGATGAGACCCCATTGAGCTGGATTGATTCACTCTCCATCACTGGTATGGTTTGTTTCTTGTTTCTAACAAAATCTTTGAATCTTTGAATCTGTTCCCTCGCGATTTCATTTATAATAGACACTGTAATAAAATGAAGAACAGTGATAATATATGGCAGAGTTAGGTATGTTTCTACGACGTTTCGTAGCAATTAGTATACTGCGTGCGACCATTATGGTGCGTTTACAGCTGACACTTATGTCATAACATTTGTCTTAGACGATAAATTTACGTTTATGAGATATCTCTTGTTTCATTATATTGATGCTGGTTTAAAAATTATATTAGATTTAGCGTAAACGTCAAATTGTGATATTAGAATCACTTTGTTTGCTTAATTAAATGTTCCTTAGACGATTTTTTTTATATAAATTCGCATTTTTTAAAAATTTTCATGAATCAATAATCATTGCAAAACATCATTAAACAACAAAATAAATTGTTGAAAAGTGTAAAAAATCATAAATCAATGTAAAAGATCGAAAAAAGCAAATTGTATCATAGAAAGGTAAAAATTAAAAAATCATTAAATGTCGTTACAATTTGTAAAACAAGTCAGAAGTGTTACAATTTTGTAGCACCTCGTAAGTCCGTACTCAGCGAGCAACTTTGAAATTGTTCGACGCGCTCCAGTTTGTGTAAATAAATTTGTTTATCGAGGTACCGTATCTTCATAAGCCAACTGTGACCTAATAATAAGTTTGGCTACATTTAACAGCCCTTTAACACTGAGTGCAGGATAACATGACACTTCCCGTTCCTTATCACCTCTGGAGCAAACTTCTACTATAATTGACAGCGTTGAATTCCTAGCGACAGTTCTAAGATAATGTGCCTTAATTTTGCGCAAATTACTATATCAAATACTGCATCTCACTCCGAGCGGATATTTTCATACAAAATAACCTTCGTTTATTTCCAGCGCAGCTAAATAACCAACAAGCTCGCATTCAAAAAAAAAATCTGTTATTGAGCGCAATACCTCCCGTTGTTTTATTGCAACGGCGAAAGAAATTCGAAACATTCGCCTTAATTGCGCGTTTGTGCGGTGATTTTTCCGCGCAAGTTAAACATATCTCCACTGTCGCAACGGTAAAGCGGCCACGAGAAATGCATTACCGTTTGATGCCGATAAAATAATGGATAAACAAAAAAATGCTGGCGCCTTCGGAGTCGTCCGTCTGATTTATGCGCGTTTATACCTAAAACCAGCGCTACCAGTTTTACGGAAGTGCCTTTACCCGCTTCATAATAACTTATGACAATACTTAATTCTTAATTTGTTAAGGCCGCTTGAGAAATGTCCTCTTGACCAGGAATTATTTCTTCAATCAACTTCGACTTCGTCGACCGCGGCAAGCGCGTAACAAATATACCGTATAATGTATCACCAGTCATCATATATCAGAAGGAATTAAAAACTACTATGATTGATATATGTAGGTTATATCAATTATAGAAACTACTGTAGAAATGCGAGAAATATTTGATGAACATCGATAAATCAGGCTGTTCGTAAATTATAACGATCTTGTTAAAATATCTATTTATGTTTGCAAATTTATTGCATCCTTAACTCTATTGGGCTATAAAATGCTATAAAATATTAAAATAAATAGTTTTAACTATATTTGTCATAATTGTAATCGAGTCAAACGAATAAATTAAAATGTGTGGAATTATATTAAAAGGCTAGATATGTTCAATAACTATTTTTAGCAAATAAATGCTCATTAAATAAATTATTTGGGACTTTGATATTTTGCAAAAAACGCATCCAATCATTTCGTCTAATTAAAATAATTATTTACATCATGCTCTCAGGAATAGTATAAATATATAATATCAATTAATTGCTTCCGCTAAATAATTTGTTGCTTATTTGTTATATCAAATCAGTTGCTTCGCAGCTTTCGACTTGCTAATAACATAGCGTTCACCTAGATCTGTAATCGACTGGAGTAATATATGTATCAACATTGTATGTTTATTTAATAATACGCTTGCTACTAAATTAAGCATGTCCCCTCATTATTCTCCGTCAGCAGCTCTAGATAATTCTTTTCCTTGTAATTTTCCCATCAAATATCGAAGAAGCTGTTGGCTATTGATGATAAATTGTGAATTATGGTGACATCCGCACAAAGATGCAAACGTACAAACTCGGCGTATCATTGCGAAACAATAGAACGAGGATGTGGCATTTCTTTGCGGCTTAAATTGAAAAATTAGAGAGTGACTTCCTTTCGGGTACGCTACGCAAGAACTCTAGCCGCGCTAAATAAGAACAAGTTGATTTGATTGCATAACGTGGCTTAGGAAAATGGTCGCGGAGAGAATTACGAATAGATACTGCTGCGGTAAAAGAACTAGTTTTTGCGGACAGCTGCATTAACCTTACGTGAAGTTAACACCGCGTAGAAGAAATAAACGCCTATATATAAAATCGAATGTCGGTTATTATGCAAGCTTAGAATATTGATTACATACCACTTATTAATGGGCGTTTCGACTAATTAAACAGATTTATTACAAATAAACATAACTGAAAATTGGCAATATTTTTACGTAGAAAATGGGACGAAACGTATATGTACAAACAATTGTAGGCATGGCAATTTAAAATACTAGTACGGTCCTCTACAAATGCCTAAACTCGACCATTGTTGGACGAACTAAATTCTGCAGAAGAAGGATCAAATGTGTAAACCTATGAAAATACAACTTGCAAAAATATTTACCAAAATTATAATTGCAATAACTGAAATAATTGCCATAACAAAGACTCTTTCGGTAACTTACGATCTGTCTTCTTCAGGTAAATTAAAAATAAATTCCTAATTTGTCGATTTTTAGCTTCCTCAACAATCGGCCTTCAGTTCTTTATTCCTATGGTTCTTCGATTTTCCTCTACACCAACCATCCATTGACTTTGCTCTTTAGTTCCTCCCCTCCCTCTCGTTTTCGCAGTTGGCCTCCCACTCCCCTACATATGGTACCCCAATGTCCACGTTCCATATTAAGATGGCTATAGGCCTTGAGATTCTTTGTTCTAGCCTCTAAACCTTCAATTTTTTCCATTTCTTGTAATCCTCCGCGCATGCTCTCCACTGTTTCATAAGGAAGTCATCGTACTATCTTCTTCTTGGGCGCCCTCTTAAGGCGCCTCACTTAAGGTCCGCATCTCGCATCAACATGAATCTTTCTTGATTCCCATAAATTTTGTTTTTCTCTGTTAATTTTTAGAAATTGACATAATTTGTCTCAACACAAATATCTGGTCGTTATGTTATTTTCTCCTTCCCCATTTATTGGAAAATACTGTCCTGCATTTATGATGGATTTACTTATTCATCCGGCTTCTCTCCATTATCATCTTTCTCCACCCCATTTCTATTGATATTTTCAACCTTCCTTATCCGTGCCCCCTTGAAGCTTATATTCTCCCAATTCTCTTTGAATCCGTCTGGTAGATGGTCCTTTACTAGCACAAATATCTTTCTCGATATTTTGTACTCAGAGCGTCGCAGCTTCCCCGCCTCTCTCGTAAGGTCCACGCGTCAGTTCATTCTCTGCTTTGCGATGTGACCTAGTACTCTGGAGCATAGAAGCAACTTATTGGCACCTGTTTCTCTGCTATTTCCAACCTAATATCCTTACTTGTTAATCACTATACATCGTAGACGAGTTCATAGTTCATATTGATCTTGACGCTACCATGTACTTAGTTTCCTTCAGGTTTTTGGCCACTTGCTGTTAATTTTTGTAGATGAGGTGTATAAGGCCCAGCTCTTCTCCTCCAATTCTTTAGTGATTTTCTTCTGTTCCAACCTAGTTTTCGTTTGATGTGGATACCCATCAGTCCTTCCAGAGTTTAGGAGGTCTGCCCAGAAGCCTCGCGACATCCAACATTTGACATCCATCTCTTATGTTTATAATGTGTAATGTAACAAAGTTTATTGTTTGTGTAGAATGCACGAAAATTAGGTACAACAACACCTGAAATGCAGTACTACAACGAAATCCATTCCACCGTTTTTTACCTCTCCACCCTCGTGGTCATATCTCCCCCACTATTATTGCATCGTCCCACTCATTATTTCATCTAACTCCCTTATCCCATTCATGTTATGGTTGCTGTATTGCATATGGAAAATCGCCACCACTTCCATTCCTTCTTAATAGTCCTACCGGCGTATTTTTTAAACTCTACTCCTCCTCTACTTTTTTTACGCATATTGCCTTTATTCCTGTTATAATCCAACTTTTGCTGCCTTCTTTTTATTGCCCCCGCCACCTTATCACCCCCAATTGAAATCCCTCGATCTATCCTTGTTTCCATATTTTTGCCTCTATCAATGTTTCACGTTGCCTTACACAATCCAATGTTCCAAATAGTCCTTCCTATCGTTATGTACACACAAACCTGTATCAATTTCTTAACGCCTGCTACTTTCAAGAACTTGCCTTGATCTTTCGAATTTTTCTCCCGCACTTTGTATTCCTGCCACCCTTGTTTTCCATGACTCCTGCTGCCTGTACTGTGATTCAATTTTTTTACCAGTAGAATAAATTTTTCCCAATTCCAGATCAACCAGCTGCCATCTACACTTAGTTTTCTATAAGCCATTCTTTACCCTTTTTCCTTCCTCCCTGCCTCCTCCTCTGCCTTCGTAATTTCACTTTATTTATCACCACTCTCTGCTTATCCGCCCTTGACTAAATTTCTACCAAAGTCATTTCTTTCGTTTTAAACGACAAATTAATTACCTCCTCAACCGCTTCAACCAATATTTGTTTCATTGGCCACTCTGCGATTCGTTCTCTCTCTTTTCCATTGCTACACCTAATCATCTTATTATTATGTTATTGCTTTTCTCTTTCCTCTAATTTCTTAATGCTTTTATCTGCCTCACGGTTTTCTCTCTTCCATTCTTCTTCTTTATTTTCCCTCTATTCTCTCGAACCTTACAACTCAATTTTGCTCCTTTAAAATATGTCCGGTAATTTGCACGCCGTTTCGTTTGCCTTCGTCTGGCAGCACGTTTTCTTTGTTTTTCCCTTCAGCCTTATCCCCTTCACCATCTGTTCTTTCTCTACTTCTCGCGATATATACATCTCGTTGGTCCGATAGTTATACAAACGATTTCGGTTAGAATGTTTTAACATAAATATTTCAAAGGGCATGTAAAAATGCCACATTAAAATTTCACAAAAAAATTAAGTGGACCGGAATTGTAAAGGGGCCTTAACCGGACGGTAACTATTTCCACAAAGTAATGCCATGTAGGTCGTAGATTTGTTTATGGTATTGTATATAAAATACGTACCAGCTACTGTCGAAGCCCCCATCAGATATTTAAACAAATGTATTCCTTAATTTTAAACTGAAATGCGTTTCGACGTAAGACATACAAGCAGAGGAAAAACGATCTATAAATATGACTTGATTGAATTTTAATTTTCGTGCACCTTGTGTATTGCATCAGCCCTGGACGTAAGTTTTTTTTTATTTTCGGCGAGTTTAAGTCTAGTTGTAATTCGTGTTACTGTTATCGTCATTGCAAACATTTTCTTGTCAAATTCCATCCAAACCATTTTTCACGTGTAAATTATAAATAATTTTCGACGATGCAGGGAAACCAGGAATTCGGTTGAATAAACTTTCATTGCAATTATCATTGAAACAAATGTTTCCACGCAATTTAAGCGAGACAGCAGGTTTCTGAGTTCCAAGAAAATGTAGAAATGATCTTTCACTTAAAACTAGGATAACTGAACATACTGCTAGCTCATAATGATGTCGTAATAATGAAACAAAATTACAACGAATGTTTAGCGCATCCTTGTTGGACACACTACGTGGTTTCATCCTGGTAATTAGCATGCGAAACTAATTCTGTAAAAGAATAAAATTTGAGCCAGTAAAATTAAGTAGTTCTTAATTCTTACGATGAGTACTTCAAAATTACGTTTATTTATTCGAAACATATACCAAGCACGATTGATGTTTATGTCACGTTTCACACTCTACGTGTGTTCCTATATAGACCACATGCCACTCGAAATGAAAAATGGCTGGTAATAAAACATTTCACGTAATTCTGAATAAATTCGAGCTATTTTAAGCCTAAATTATTCACGTCTGCCTTGCACTACGTGTTGAAGGTCCGTCGTCGAAGATTTATGTTCCCCCGGCTAGAGCATTGTTTCACCGCGACAAATTAAAATTAATTTATTTAAACTGCGCGAAATTTGCATGCGCCTGAAATGGCAAGAAAAACAGTTACGTATTAATGAACGCTAACTAAGGTACTTAATTGCATCCATTAGGCTGGATGTTTTTACACGTGTCAATGAAATCGACTTTTGCCAAGTTCGTATATAATTGCGGCGTTTGAATATACATTTCTAGAACATTTGAATTCTAAATAGTCAACAAACAGTTTCTAGCGGTATCACATTTTCGTTTTGTTATACAAGTTTTTTTTTTTCCTTGCGCGCCAAGTTACATAAATTCATTTACGGTTGCGACCGTAAGTTACTATTATTATTATTGTGTTTTGCTGCTGGGTATTAATTTACATTTAGTGTCTGCGCTTACGGAATTCATACACAGTAAAATTATTGATTCATCATCTCATCTGCAAGACTTTTCGTAATAGATGTACTATAACTACAGAATATGTTGTATGATACTGAAATAATAAACGAAACATATAAATCTAATAGTATAATAATAATTATCGCTTAGTCGGATCGCGTTAACTATTTAACAATTGGACGACTTACGATTTATGATATTATTAGTATAGATTGCTATATATATGGAGTATTGTTGGAAATGTGAAAACAAGATAGTCAGCGAACAGTTGTAACTAATTAACTATTAATCGGCAATAAAGAGCTGATCGATTGGAAAAGCGACAATTCAATCAATCAGTCATCAATCTGATCTCACTACTACTACGAATATCAATATTATTGTAATCCGCTTCGTCCTACACATTTACGTTTTAATATTACATTCATGTCGTCATCAGACATTACTGAAAGCTTCCACCTTGGGAACCGCCCACAGCAAGATCAAATTACAGAAAAGGTAATTGAAATTCTACGGCAACATAAATTAGGTTCCTAATGTTTCTGTAATTATTTTATGGCTTAATAAATTGTTAATAAGGTAAACAGGAACTAGTGTTTATGTTTATCTGCGCCATTCGTTTACTTCTTAGTCCTATGTCAATCACAATATCCCATACACATATGTGTTTTGAAATATGTTCCGTAGATCAAAATCTGGTAATGCAAAGGTGTTCGGGAATAATCTGAACCAGAGTATTTGTAAAAATTATTTCTGCTGGTCTGATACTTGAATCCCCATAAACCAACAATAGAATAAGATTGTTATATACCCTCTCATATCTAGATCATTACTTTGCAGCTTTTGCATACGTTTCCTATTAATTTCATGCATTTAATACGCTTGCAAAGATTTCCATGCGTTGATAATAAAATGATAATAAATCGTACGAACTAAACAAGGAGACCGATACTCAAATTACCGAAAATAATTGTCAATAAATAGACCGTAAGGGTAATTAAACGGCAACACATGCTTCGATGTTATTCCCTGCACGATCCAAACAATTCACTAATAATGTAATTCTACTGTCTAAATTGATATTAAATTCATTATTATGTTGCTGTAATATACCTATTGTTACCAAAATGTATTAACAGGTTTTATAGTCCTCTACGGTCGATATCTTGGGAAATATTTTCCGGGTTCAATGCATGGCATAACCTCCGAGATATTTCCATATATTTTTAATTAAATCGCAATACTGGAATACGCATTAGTTGAGCGGCCTTATCATTATTGGCTCTGAAATAAATTGCAATTTCTCATTCGTGAATTATTCATAATTTTTCGTCGTATGCTTGCAAAGATCTGTTTCACTTAAAGTTTGTAGTTGATGGTGATGCTGCAGAGTGAGACCAACTTTTAACGATTTTCTCTTAAATAATTTCAGAAAATATGAGTTTAGGGTTTTAAGTCATTGAAATATTAGATATAGAGCTTTTTTTTCTCAAAACCGATTAAATAAGTGCAAATTGCCGGTGATTTGTTACGTTTTCTAAATAAATCTGGTTATATCGTTAATTTCGAAAACACGTTTTCTTAATTAGCTCCAAGTTGATTTATTGTTGAATTTTAATTATTATATTTAGTACCTAATTTGTCGAAAAGTTTTCTACCATTTCACAACTAGGTATACATTTTTCCATGCATTTAATGTTGACAAATATTAGTATAGCCAAGGAAAATTATTTATAAAGTTACTTACTTATAAATATGAGAAATATATTGGAAAATTTATTGAGTAATGCTGAATTTACCAGAACTTCGACTAAAAAACAATAAAAATGGGAAATCTTACATTTATATTAAAAGTAGCACCATCCGAAGAGCTTTAAGCACTAAACGCACATCATTTACCATATTTAGTAAGTCAGGCAATTAAATAAATCTACACGACACATGACACATGACAAACAATTAATGGCTTTAAGGACACATAATTAAAAACTTTTTCACTTCGATCTTTCGATCTAAAGGAGCAAAAGTCCCCGTGCACTGTGAGGGGTAACCGACAATTAGTTAATTGGAGTCGCCGAGAACTCACTTAACGTGTCATCGGGGGTCTCCAGAAGACACTGACACCACCGTGCAACGGCAAGAACAGCGAACAGGCTGTGTGCATGCAGCAAGGTGCACAAACCGTCGACTTAACGGAATGGACGATACGACCTCGACTGAGATTCTGATCCAGTTGGTGTTGCGGATATCAATACACTTACCAAGATACCAGATAACTATCAATGGTTCTTCGTTCCCAATAGCGAATCGCGCCTCTTGCATCTCAATAACTCGGCACTCATTTCTTTATTCTCCGTTAACGCCGCTTGTCACATCAATCATTCAACTTAATACCAGATCGATTGTAACAATCAATGGTGAAATATATCTTCAATTATTATTCGTTTACCGTAGGAATTCGTAATTCATTCAATCGCGGAATGCGCTTATTTCGTGCCATTAATGTTGCTCGTCGATTTCGTCAAAGACGTTGTGTTACTTTTCGACGTGTCATTTTCTTTACAACAGCACGCATGCGATCAATCCATCGCAACGAATGTTTTTTTTTTATTAACAAATCCATCGAACAGGCGGCCCTTTCTCCATACCACATTGAAAACACATTGGTGAACTACTTAGATATTGGAGCATGGTAATGAGTGTTTGATCACCTTTAAATTAAACGTTTCATAATCACTGAAAAAGGTTTATAATTATCTACTTCCAAATGTCATTTGTCAGTAGCAAATTATCGATGCTCATAAGCGACGTAGTTGATTGCGATGCGATGTATCAATCGCACAATTTGGTACAGATAGATTAATCCGTCTGAGGAAATAAAATATTCAATATAATTAGTAATTATTTTTTTTCACATTTAATCTTGTTCAACCATGAGGAATCACAAAGTAATTGTTTGAAGTTTTAAACATTATTTTCGTCTGTAAAGCACTTTAGATTCAGTTCTTTTTTGTTTACTTACTTAAAGTGTAAATGACATAACAACCAAATCTAATTGTTTAAAGATTCCTACGAAGTATCCATATACTCAACCCAAGCCAATTCAAGCCAACCCAACCCAACCCCCAGATTTGTTGAGTCACTGTAGCCCAAATGGTGCACAAGATCGTAATGTAGATTCGTAATAATTCCAGAAACCTCCTAAGAAATCTACAACCCCACCTTCAGTTGGTCATTGCATCCTAATGGTACATAAGACCGCAGTGTGCGATTGATAAGTATTAGAGAAGATGCTGATTAGGATACCAGAATGTAGATGCATTTATGTCTAAGGTCGTAGTGTTGATTGGATCATTTAAAATTATTTTAATAGTTGATGATATAAATTATGCTGGAGTTTTTAATTAAAGTTGTAACATAAATAGTTGTTCGAATTATAGAGTATGTAAGTCAACTAATATTCCATTCAAGTGGCACAGTTCTTGCTAAAAAGCAAGCGACGAAGAACCCAATTCCCATTCTACCATTTAATTTTTTTCCAAAAAAGATATGGTAATCAATCAATATACAATTATATAAATGAGGATTTAATATTCTGATCTGACTTACCATTAATAAAAGAAGATTAGAATCAAAAGCGCAAAGAAACTAAGAAAAGACAAAATTACAAGAACCAACAGAAAATATGAACTAGGCAAATAGAACGAAAAGCAAACATAAATTTGAAAACTTCCACAACTGAATAGAACTAAATGTGAATTTAGATTAATATATGTCAAAGAATCAGAATGCAATAAAAGTGCTGAACAATGAACGAAAGATACAGGAAAGTAAATTAGGATTTAATTCATAACAAACCCAACCCAACCCAACCCAAGTAAACCTAAACCAAAGAAAACACGGATCAAAGACGTCAAATTATATCCAGTGCACGGGTGAGGCCGGTGTGTCCAACCAATATATAAAACGTAACGTAACTTTGAAAAACATAGTTGTAACGCTTTCAACCTCTATGTAAATATAAAATTTTATTTTTGTGTAAAAGCACAATGTGTCCTGATAGGCCTCACTCGTGCGTCGGTGTTATTTTCAATTATAATAAAATAGATGAAAACACTGGTTCTAAGTCTAAGCCAGAAATTGCTACATTTTATAATATTACTAAAAGAGGGGGGGTTGATGTAGTTGATCGAATGGACACGTCCAACAATGTGACCAGAAATACACGACGTTCGCCAGTGGTAATATTTTATGGATTGTTGATGGCATCAACACATTAATTGTTTATAAAGCGAGCAACCCTAACGCCGAATTTACCAAAAGGCACAGGTTGTTTATAAAAGAATTGGGAATTTATTTACTCACAGAAAATATGAAAGAAAGAACAACTTACATACGCGAATAGGCTAAACCTTTATCGGGAATTCCAACCCCCGAAGATGAACCCGAACCACTCCAAATAAAAAAGGCTACTGCAAATATTGCTAAAGGAGGAAAACACGATATTTTTGCAAATTTTGTAAAAGTTGGCTGCGTATGGAAAATATTGTAGCATGCTGTAATAACTGTATTGACGGAATTAAAGTCAACTTTACAACCCAATATGTTCAGATCTTTTTAAATTTGGTTTTCTTATTTTTTTTATTACTTCTAATATGTCCGTTATAGTGAAAACATCAATTAGTGCCTTGTATTTCATAACTTTCTTAAATATTATGTACTTATGTACTTCTGTTATCGAATTAATAAGTAATATATAATAAAGACCCTAAACGAATCCTTGGGGAACCCCAACCAAATTATATAGTTTTTGACATGTTTGAATATACGATGGGAGATCATTATTTAGCGTCCCTGACATAGTGTTGTTACGTTGGTTCAATTGTAGTTTTGTCACTTGTTACCTATTCAAATACTTTAGAATTTAAGTAGACAAGTTTAGAGAAATTCTAAAATGTGGTCGCCAAAAGAAATTCATGAAGACATGGTAGGTGTATTAAGTGATGGTGTTGTTTCTTACCAAGTGGTGAGAAATATGTCTCGAGAATTTAAACTAGGAAGACAAACATGTGAACATGCGAAGGGTGCTGACTGTCACTACCCAAGAAAATGTTAATCGTATACACGATACGGTAATGACAGATGGATGACTGACTATTCGCTGGATAGCAGAAATTACGAATGTTACTTATGGTACTATAGGGGCTAAAAAAGTTGTCTCACGTTGGGTCCCACGAATGTTGGCCCCTGATCAGAAACGTTCTAGAGTATTGCATTCTGAAACCAGTTTGGCGAAGTTTAAAGCAGATCCGGCTGAATTTCTTTCTCGATTCGTCACTGTTGATGAAACGTGGGTACACCACTGAGTCGAAGCAACACAACATGGAGTAGCATCGTCGAGGTTCTCCGCCACCCCGCAAATTTCGTATTTTGCAATCCACTGGTAAAGTTATGGCCACATTTTTTTGGGACTCAGACGGAATTTTAATTTTTTGCAACGTGGACATAAAATAACAGACTCCTACTATGCCAACTTAATTTCAAGGAAATATGTTTCATCAAGACAACGCTCATGTCCACAAAAGCCAGACCTGCCCCCTAATGATTTCTTTTCATTTCCAAAATTAAAAGAATATCTTCGGGGGACCAGATATTACGACGATAATGAAATAATGAAGTGATGGCGGCCATAAACGACTGGTTGGAAGATCAACCGAAAGATTTTTTTTTCATAGGAATCAAAGGTTGGACCAAATGCATCGATGTTCAGGGAGACTATGTACAAAACTAAACGTTTGGTATTTCTTCAATTTGTTTCCTTCTATGTTAGGGACCGTAAATACTGATCTCCCCTCGTAGAATGCAATCTCATCTCTGTCAAGCAATGCACTAAAACATGATAGAAATTATAAAATAAATTACAGTCTGCACTTTCTAGTGCAGCATAGGAGAAACTATAACACCTGGTTAGAATATTCAAACAATATTTAGTTCAAAAGAATACACCTCCGAAAAATACACGTAACCATTACAAAGACTCACAATTATTAATAATCTCGTAAAAGCGGAATGCATCGCAAATTGAAACAGCCGCGTGTAGTTTAAGCTTCTCGCGTTTTGTTTCATTTATTTGCACCGAGGAATTCAGCGTTCATTAGTTCTCGTACGACCAGTCGCGAAATTTTACGAACGCAATAATAAATTAACTTAATTAATATTAATTAATATAAGGCCTTTTCCGGTTTACTATCGCAACATTTTATTATGTAACGCATTTAACTGTATATCCACAATGTAAGCACGTCACTAAAAAGATACGACTGTAAGATATGCGTGAGGCATTTCAAAGATTCCTAAGACCACTCTACGAAACAATTCGAGATTATTTTCGTAGTGCGGCGCGTTTGGGTTACTTATCGTGATCACGGTGGGAAGTTTTTCTTTCATTTGTGATGAAAGTCTTCACGCCATAAAAAATATCAGATGTTAAATTCCTGCGTATCCTGTCTTGGATTGTTAAAAGCCCGGAGCATTCTTCAACGTAATAAGTAATTATTTACACTTGCCGAGGTTTTACGATGTTATCAATTTGTATCTGATTTAAAAGACATATTTTCAGGTTATATGTATATATGCGTGCTCTTTTACAGACGTGTCGTCAACATTGAGAAGTCATGCATGATCGTTGCACAACCATAAAAGTCAAGCGGTATTATTACGGAGGATCATTGTAGGTCGGTTTATGATACCGACTAATCTAATCGGCAGATGAAATACGGAAGTGCAAATTTGCAAACATTTCTCAAAGTAATAAAATACAGTTAGAGTTAAATGCTGTGTAATAACTATACGTTGAGTTCGCGTCGAGAAAATTGACACCGAAAAAAGGCGTCTTACATTCCGTTAATACGCGAAATATAGTAATAATAACGCGGCCTCATCGGTCACAAAAACCATAGCGGATGTATAATTAATATAGAAAACGAAATTGTATAGCGGCTTCAGAGTTCAAGTTACAATTAGTAGTAATTTCCTCCAATTAGTGACTGCAGATATGCAGTTAATGTTATATATTCATGAAGTCGAGACCGTTTTTCTCTTGAAATTAACACCAAATTCTTGTATACCTTCCATCCAAGCAAGTGTACGTACCGAATTAATAAAACGATTTAATGGGACCTTCCGAAGCAAACAATGTGTTTTATAAACTATACCAAACGAATATTGATCTGAAGAAGTGGTAAAGGATGATGATGTACTAATGGCAATAAGAGGTGCACCTGCAAGTATAACACGCTTTCTTGACAATCCAACTTCTGTTAATCTGACGCAGCTAAAATTTACGGCCACGCGTTCCAAACGGAAAGGAGGGCAAGTCAAACTACCCCACAAACATTAGAATAGGAACCTCCCTATTCCGGAATAGACTCAAACCTAGCATTTTTCTTCTAACCCTACTCTATATTTTTAATGCAAATATATGTGATTTGTTTCAACATTTCAATCATCATTATTGAATAACACCCATTCTCGACAACAAATTCAACGATATATAATAATATGCCATATATACCAATACATGCGCTAAAGACTGTATAAGATAATCCCTAAGCAAGTAATAAAAACGTATCTGAACAACTTGGTGGGTTTTTAGAAAATTGCATGTTCCACATTTTTCTTTACAAACAAAGGATCTGAACTATGTTATGAGCGCTATTTTTCCTTATATTATTGATGGCGTAGTTCAAATTTTGAAAAATTAACAGTTTCGGTAAAATTTAACGTTAGATGAAATTAGTGGTTTTGTTTTTTTATGATTTATATTAGTAAATTGTCTATATCGTAAATAATTGCATTAATCTTTCCATATGTTTGTTTGGTACTACTGATATTTCGTCAAACAAAAAAATAGCACGTAAATAAAACTCACAAGTAAGACTCCAGGAGGTCCAAAGTAGGAAATATTTGGGATTAACTGCAGTCTTGGTACCTAATAAGAAATGCATAAGGTACATAGGTACATAATGAAATCCTCTCAATACCTTTCGGTGTGGAGTTCTATTACTTTTGTCTCTATCTTAATTATTCTCAACATTTTATCTTAACTTTATTTTGCAAGGTTGGTTCAATTTGTAGTTCGTCTCTTATATCCTAATTTATTATTGTATGCCTTTTTGTAATTCGCTTAAGTATTTCATCTCTACTGCTTATATTGTTCTTCAATTTGTTCTGTTAGTATCCACGTTTCGCTTCCGTAGATTAAAATTGGTCTGAATATTGTCATTTTGGATTACGTTGGTACAAAGAGGTATGTTCTAATGATTATAGTAGCGACGATATTTTGATTGATAACAATTACTTTTAAACAAACAACAAAGAAAGTGAGGCCGGATGAGAGATTGGTTCTTTTTCTTCCTTCCAAAAGAATATGTCAAGCAAATCAGTATAGAAATCGATAACACGTCGTGTATCCGATCGTATCCGACAATTATAGCAAACATTGTTTATCGAAATGGGAAACAAAGTATAATTCCGGAAGTGAAAGTGAAATCTTGACAGTCATATTCTAATCATCTACAGAAAATATTTCCGGGGCAATGATTGCTATAAAGATTGAGTAAGCGAAGACGTGATAGCTGCAAAAATAAAACAAAAAATAAAAACGAAATTCAATTAGAAAATTAGGTCGAAGGTTTCACATATCTTACACGACTATAAAGCTAGTGAAGGCTAAATGGTTATTTGAGGACCGACTGCAGAGAACCAACAAAATAAGTGTATGCTTTTTAATGTTAAAAAATGCTACCACAGTAAAAATGAAAGTAAAATGTTAGTTTCTATGTAGCTGTAAACAAAAAATTAATAACTAAAATAGAAAATTATGTTACAACAAAAAAAGTTATTTCAGGAGAAATTGAAAAAGCTGCTGAAGAACCTTTAACTGCTCCGATTCCTGGCAAGTTTAAATGTCGATATGAATCTTAGTATCTCTTAACGAGATTGATGAAACTGTTTTGCTAGCTTATTTTATGCTATTATATGCCGTATTTTAGCAAAATATGAATCATAATTCTTAATTTGTAGTCCAAAAAATATTCAGTTTTCTTTGGTCGATTATTCCATAACTTTGTTGATCAGAAAAATATATACATTAGCAAGTATCATAAATCAATATCATTTTTAAGAATAACAGTGTTGGGCATGAGCAAGAAAGCCAGGGTGTTTGGCAGAAGCTCCGAACAAAGTATATGATTAAGATATGATAGTATTTATTAGTATATAGTAGTGAAAATATGTTGCTCTCGTGTTGGCAATCTATGGAGCATGTCGTAAAGAAGAACTTGCCAGTACGCCAATATCTGATGTGGATGATAGAGGATATGTAATTGTGGCAACCTTCCCGAAAATGAAAACAGATAAAAAACGTGTGTTTACTGTTGTTAATGATAATTTCGTTTGTGAATTAGATTTGCATAAGAAATATGTTGGATTTTGTTCAGAAAGGCAGCACAGAAAAAGTGCCGAACATTTACAACAATTCTGCGAAAAGCTTTTCTTGACATTTTGATAAATTTGGTTGAAAATTAAGAACCATATACGTCTATAAGTCGTAAGTTCTGTTACACAGAATTTCTCGTTAAAGTTGAAGACTTCGCAGAAAATTGCAATTTTCCAATACAGTTCTAAAAACATTGGAAAGCTTTAGGCAGAATTATAGATCTATAGAATTTACGAAGCTTTAAGCAAACATGAAATAAATAGCTTACGTACAAGTTGGTAAAAGCATGATTCGATGTGATTTAAAAAAGAGCTTTACGCAGAATCGACAATTGCACTTTAAACTTGTCTCTTAAATTGTTCTTGTGATTCAAGTTGCTGTTGATAATCGTTCGTTTTCTTCGCATAGTTTGTAATGCAACGAGTGCAATGAGTTTTTATTAATAATCGAAGACAGTATTGAATTCACTGAAGTTGATTAAAATTAATCTTATGCCAGTAGTTGATTATTATAGTTTATAACACAATTACTCAAAAATTAATACACATGCTTGCATTAAAAACGAAAAGGGAAAACAGAGCTTTACGCAGAATTGTTTAAACGCATAATGATCGTGCTGGAAATTAAAAAAATATAGCATTACAGGTCGATAGTGAATTCTGAATAAAAATCTACAGAGAGCTTATATGAATTTTTGGTTCATTTGGATTTTGGGGTGATAGGTGAATCGTACCGACAGAAAATCAGAGCTTTTCGCAGAATGGTGATTCTTGAAATGTACAGTTTGCAACATGTTCTGCTGGTCGTCGTTTACATTCTTTTCAAAAATTAAAAATTTGGGAAATTTCTAAAAAATTTGGAAAATTTGAAAAATTGGAAATATTGAAAAAACCTGAACAGATTGTTATATTTAATTTTTCAATTTGAAATAAATGTAAATTTGAAAAATTTCAAATAAATGTAAAATTTGTAAAACGATTGTAAAATTGTCAGATTTGAAAAAACTCCGAAAATTTAAGAAAGCGTAAAATGTCAAAGGAAAATAAATTTGAAAAATATTGAAAATTTTTTTAAAAATTAGAAAATTTTGTATAAAATTTGAAAAAATTAGTATAAGAAATGTAAAATTTGTAAAGATATAGAAGATTGGAAAATTGAAAAACATGTATAATTTGAAAATTGGGTTGACTTTGGTTATTGGCTTCGTTTTTCTTTTGTTCCACTACACCTACGTGTGGCCATCATTTCCCATATTTTAACTACATGTAAATGACTGAAAATTTTATGAAATCGCGAAAATCACAAATTATAAAAATTCTACAAAACGTACGAAAATTAAAAAATGTATTGTTGAACATCGTATAAATGGCACGGTAAAAAGTGCCAAGAAACATCAAAAATAATAAAACAGTACAATAAAAAACGGGAAAAAAGTTTTGTAAAAAATATCTCTATAAAAAATTTAAAAAAATCTAACAACTCATAAAAGATTGCAATGATTTAATCAAACATGGTAACATAAATAATAGTACATAAACAACAATAATATTAATTATAAAAAAATTAAAATCTCGAAAATCTTGACTATTGTAAAAACGTTCAACAATTTTACAAATTTAAAAAATACTGAAATTATGCCCAATCCGTAAATGTTTAAAATTTTAGAAACTGCTATTTAAAAAAAATCAGTCACAATCATTTACGAAAATACATGTAATATGTATTAAATAAATGCAAAAAATTCAAAATTGTTAATAATGCAAAAAATGCTGAATCAAATAAATGCGAAATTCAAAATTGTTAATAATGCAAAAGGAAAAATGCAACATTTCTTCAAATTCCTGATGCAGAAAGAACGAAGAACATCCTCCACTTTGTTAGCCAGGAGTGGAGTTGATACGACATAGATAAAAAAAAACATGGAACGTGGAAAAAATCTTCAGTTGCTTAAGGCTACCTTGAAGCTTCAACTGAGAAAAAAATAAGATTACCCGGTTGATTTTTGGAACCGAGGGTCTCTTTTGGTGCTACTTTCAAAATTGCTGTACCTCTGACGTCGGGAACGACGCAAGAAACTCTGCAAGGGGATACTGACATACTATGCTCTTCTTCTCAGTCTAATTCTAGTGTCATGTCTCTCAATAATCTGCATAATTATACGTTTTATATTCAAAAATAAATTTATTATTAGAATTGACATTAATTCATAAATATATAAAGGAATCATGTTGATGCAGTTGGGAGTAAAATAATTTAAAATATATGAAAAGACGAAAATATCCTAAAGGATGAATTGCACAATTGGATAGAATTCCCCAATTTGTAGAGTGCATTGTTGGGGTATTTTTGGACCACAACAGTATTTTAATGAAAATGAAAGGAAACAACGATTTCTATACAAATATCAAAATTTGAATATAAAATGGTATGATTTTCAATTTCCGAAGCAGGCGTTTCGGGACTTTAAATTGAACATGAGATGCGTGAAAGATTGCGAAGAAGAATTTACCAAATGCTTGTAGAATTCGATGTCGATCCTGTCCAAGTGAGGGATATCCGAAGAAATTTACGTTATAATTATTTTTATTGGTTGTTAAAATTTTCGAGTTCGAAAATTTTCATGATTCCTATACTTACTTATACATAATGTATAAGAAAGTAAAAATGCGGATTCTATCGGTTTAGTTTGCTATCCTCAATTCAATTTAGTATGAGACAAAAATATAGTGCACTTCCTCGTTATAAATTACTCCTCTATTTGTTGTACGCAAACACAAGTAAAAAGTGAGTATCTTCGCCAAAATAAAAGTAAAAGTAATATAATTACGAATTTCCCCGTTCACTTTTCATGCCGGAAGATTATCAATACAATGGAAAAACAACACAAAAGAGCTAAGCAATATGAGAACCAACAATACACGACGCTAGATTAAAAGTAAAATGAACGCGAGAGTTATGCTTTATATCCTGTTCACAATGTTATTTTCGCAATGGCGAGTATACGCATCCAGAGTGCTTCGCGCTGACATAATCTCTAATTAGCAATTAACAACGCGAGCTGGTGGATTAGAGCCGCACATACGACAAGCGGAACAGCAAAGGCGCCGCATCAGTACATCACAGGCGAGTGACACAAACATTTAACAAATCGCACACAGGTACACGGCTGTAAGCCAATCGAACCAATAAGCGATTACCGATATTATTAAAAACATTACGCACGCCGCGACCTAGGAGGACGATAAAGCTCATAATAAATATTCAAATCTAGTAATCTCGTGAAACGGTCTTTTATCGATACATTAAGCGATTGTAAGTAATAAGCGCCGTAACTCCTGCTGGTTGAAATTGTAATTGCGCTAATCAGATGGGAATGAATTTATGGAAATTGCGATGCAGACGGCTAATTCAGTTTTGAAAACGAAACACGTTTTCATCAAGTTTATGTATGGATATTTGTATGTACGGCACACGTTAATCGTTTAATTGATGCATAATGACAATGATAATACTTAACTATTTATTACCTTCATTGTCACTAATTACCTGACACAGTAATAAGAAGTAAACACTAGAATCACTTTACCATCCGCTCAATCACGATCTGCGACAATAACAACTTGACCTAACAAATGAAATGTAAATGTGTATTATCACATTTGCTTGCTCCCACGCAAAATTTCCCTTGTAAAATTGGACGTACTCGCTAGATTGGAATGTACGTTTAGAATTGCGGAAATTTCAAGTAATCTACAATATGTGTGAAATAACATAAAAGCGACAATTGCAATTCAAATGACAGGAAATGATTGATATTTCACTCTTCCTTTACGCACGTTATGACATATGTTCGTTAACTGCGTACATAGCTTTGCCTCATTTACATGAATGCAAATCACCTTTGCAGTGCATTTTAGTTAGTGGCGCATCGGTTTGATCTATATTGTTCATTTGTTCATTTTTCCTTTAAAGTCTCTGTTATATTTCTTTTTGTTTGCAGAGTTCCCAGTGATCTCAGTCCTTGGCTACGGGAACCTCTACGATGGCCACACACAACCATTGAATAATGCTCTTAAAACAGGTAAGTGAAATTTCATGTTCAAAACTAACACGAATATTTTTCAACCTATTATCATCTCTAGATTTGCAATAAAGCATCAGAGCTTTTACCGCAACTCACACGAACTCATTGACTCGAGCCCTTCGATCTGCACATGTCTGAAACGTAGTATAACATTTCAAATCAATTTGGCCTCTTGTTTGAAATTATCGATTCATCGACACAATCAATTTAATTACAACATGAACTCAAAACTTAATTATTTCGATGCGACCATTCGTCGTGAAATCTCCACACTATTCCGCAGAAGAGAAATTTCGCTGCTCCGATATAGTTTTCGAGCAATTAAAATTGTGCTGCATCCGCGTATGGGGGTCATCCGTATAAGACTTTAACAAATAGATTGTAAATTCCGGTGTAATTCCGAATAGCTGAAAGATGAAAGATAAGACGATTTATTGACGCAGGCGTAAGTCACGAACGTCTATGCACTTGTCTCGCTGGACATGCTCTCGCACTCCACTTACCACGCCCGCGGTACACTTACATTCATAATACTTGCCGTATGTAAGTGTTACCTCGGGTTATGTGGAGTGTGGACGTCCATCAACACGTCAAAATGAATGGCTTATTGTGTGTGTATCTTAGAATGAAGTTACATGCATCGAGTGTTATTATTCATTATTCACGAAATGAAGTGACTAGTTTTATGTAATGAATTATTTTAATTCGTTGTTAAAACGTTTAAAACATTACAAATTACGCCGACCTTTATGATGGTTCACTAATTAAATTAGTTGTTGACATCTTACAAATTATTTTCGCAAAATTCGCAATGATTTATAATTGTATTATAATTATATTATATTCATTAAGCATTACCCGTAGCGTAATGCTTACTAACTCACTTATTTATCCCCTTATAATAGCACTCTACCAAAGGTGTAGAGGTTGTTAGGTATCACCATCATTTACCAATATTTTCGCTTCTTCTCATGTAATAACCTCCCTTGCAAGTATTCTGTTAATTCATGCATTCCAGGACAGAGGACATTTACCGCTCCCCTTTCTTTCATCAGTTTTCATTTTCCATACTGTTTTCACTTATCGATCATCTTTCATCCTTGTCATATTGTTGTGTCGATCCCAACTTTTTGTTGTGGGTTCATTACATCTGTTCTTTTTTAATGTTTCTGACCATGCTTTTATTTTATTTTTTAAACATTCCTGAGTGTTGGATACCAGTATCAAGTCGTCGGCTTATTAAAATTCACTTTTATAAATATGTGTGCATTTATATTTCTTCCTTTCTTCACGCACAATTGAGGTCCCGGATGCAATAACGCACGGAGCGCGCGTAGCTGGAAATAAGTATTGTCCAACCGATCGATATTTTGGGGAAAATTTTTATTCGGAAATTAATTTGTCCAGAAAAAAATTAAATAGTAAAATTTTTTCGTTCGATAATTCAATTATTTCAATGCTTTTTAAAACTCGAATCGCGAAATCTCGGGAACTGCTCCACCAAACTAGTTGAAATTTTTAATGGAACACTGTGACACTTCACTGTCGCTAATAAAGTTATTGCAATCGTCGAAATAATCATTTGTTGGATAATATTCAATAAATAATCAGTTGCGCTATGAAACCATGTTCTTTTTTTTCGACTAGCGAGGAAGTTTTTCGCTATTGGTCTTGCGGCATTCTTTTGTTATCATTGTTCCTTAGACTGTAACGTAAATTTTGATGTATCACTTGGCGTGATAAGTTTAAAACCTGGAAAGTTGTTGCTTTGTAAACAAAAGGTTCGTTTACCGCGCACGACGCGTCAAGCGCTTCCGATCCATTCGCGCTACTTTACTGCATTTTATTCTTGCAAGCATAGATTAATGCCCAAATTACTTAAGTGTTTATGTGATAATCGTGATTGAAGCATACAGTTATTCTTCTATGCAAGTATGCAATCAAACATACAGCGCATATGAATGAAAATATTGCAATTCGATTACCGGCTGTAAACAAAAGATTATTTTGGTCACACTCGCGATCGTATAAGGAAAAGTCGAATAATTATTATTGTTTTTATAGACATTTTTTCTAACAACGAAAGAAATACAATGAATAGTATTAACTTGTAATTATTACATCACTAAAATATTAATAACATCTATCATTAGGGAGCAGATTCTTTTGTTTCTTCTACTTTCATTCCTGCTTCTTAGATTTTTCATCTTCATTAGTCTTTACTCTAACACGCATATCATCTAAATATGATGTAAAATAATTTCTACCTCCTGGAGTCAAATATCGTAGCAGTGCATTTAAATCTTTAATTTTTTCTTGTGAAATCCCTATTTGTTTAGCTTCTGCAGCATTTACAATATCGTCAAATGACACTGTCGTCTCTATTTTATAGGTAATTGGTTCGCTATCGTAATCGTAGAAAACATTAATTTGACCATTAGCAAAATACTGAATTTTAACTGCTTTACTGATCTTAAGATTAAAGATTCAAAATCTTTCATCGTGCAGTCTTTCTGTTCTACAGTAGTAAATGGAGGATTTCGAGCACTTTGTACCAAATCTATGTAATCCCTTTCAGTTTCAATGTGCTCGAGCAATTTTTTTCCGCCCGTACATCCCAAATGATAGATGTTTTTAATATTTTAGTGATGTAATAATTACAAGATAATACTATTCATTGTATTTCATTCGTTGTTAGAAAAAATGTCTATAAAAACAATAATAATTATTCGACTTTTCCTTATACGATCGCGAGTATGACCAAGATAATCTTTTGTTTACAGCCGGTAATCGTATTGCAATTTTTTCAGTCATATGCGCTGTATGTTTGATTGCATACTTGCATAGAAGAATAACTGTATGCTTCAATCACGATTATTACATAAACAGTTAAGTAATTTGGACATTAATCTATGCTTGCAAGAATAAAATGCAGTAAAGTAGCGCGAATGGATCGGAAGCGCTTGACGCGTAGTGCGCGGTAAACGAACCTTTTGTTTACAAAGCAACAAATTTCCAGGTTTTAAACTTATCACGCCAAGTGATACTTCAAAATTTACGTTACAGTCTAAGGAACAATGATATCGCCGCAAGACCAATAGCGAAAAACTTCCTCGCTAGTCGAAAAAAAGAACATGGTTTCATAGCGCAACTGATTAATATTGAATATTATCCAACAAATGATTATTTCGACGATTGCAATAACTTTATTCGCGACAGTGAAGTGTCACAGTGTTCCATTAAAAATTTCAACTAGTTTGGTCGAGTAGTTCCCGAGATTTCGCGATTCGAATTTTAAAAAGCATTGAAATTAATTGAATTATCGAACGAAAAAATTTCACTATTTAATTTTTTTCTGGACAAATTAATTGACGGATCAAAAAATAGTTCGGGTAAAAAAGATGCGGAAAGTTACACAAGATAGTATTTTTGTTTAATCCATTTTCCCAATAAAAATTTTCCCCAAAATATCCATCGGTTGGACAATACTTATTTCCAGCTTCGCGCGCTCCGTGCGTTATTGCATCCGGGACCTCAATTTCATCCATGAGCGTGATTAATAAACGTTTCTGTCATATCCACCGATTTTTCTACATTTAAAGTGTATATACATTTTATCGTTTCAATGATTTTGTCATTTACTCTTCGTTTTCGTAAAAACCCTCCATATGTCTTGTCTTTGTACAGGGTCAAAGGCTTCTTCAAATTTATTGCACAAACGTGAGGGTATCATCAAAATCGCCAGTCCTGCATATAAGCATTTTCTTTGGTAGAATAGGTGCTTCAATTTAATTAGAATTGTATTTCTTAAACATCTACATTTATAATCGTTACGTGGCCAAATATATATTAGGAATATGTTGGCATTGAGTTTTATTTGCTTTGTTAATAATCAAGCATTTTAAAAATCGAGTTCCTCTCTGCTAACCTTACTCGCTGTTTGTTCGAACTGACTAGTGTGTATAGAAACGTTGAACATTTGTTCGACAAATTACAAAAAATTAATAAATTCTAACACTTTTTGTAACTTTTATTCATTTATTCATTTATGCTAATCACCTCGGTAATATTTTGGTATAAATTTATGCGAACAATATTTTAAATATAATTTGTTACACGGAAACCTGTTTAATAAATAATCAAACAATTTTCGCCAACACTAACAAATTGCTTCGAAAATTTACTGTTGGTCGATAACGATTTTCGTTTGCAAATCTCCGCACGAAATAGCGAGGAACTTCATCTTCCTAAAGACAGCAAAAGTCTTCAGTACGGACGCGGCGAGCCGACCAACCTGCTGATGGACTTAAACCTGGTCGTGGCCTCTGACACCACTTTCTAAAGTGCGACGGAACCGACGCATCCGTAACTTCAATTTAATGCCACATAATCTATTTATAATCGTAAATAATGATCATATTGTATGATACTTCGCATATAAATTCCGAATCGCCACGTCTGAACGTGTAATTCAATTATTACAGTCTTAATACCGGAGGATGCGCACGAGCGATTTTATTGTTTCGAATAAATTATCCATCGTCATGTATAACATTACTTCATTGATACATTTTGGTCTGGAAGTATTAAATTAGTTCTTGGGTGATATGTGAGTACCTTACAAATGCTTTTTTTTATTATTATCTATTAAAGTCTTCACAATAAATATAAACGACTAGTTAATTGGTAGAAAAGGTGGTAGGAATATTTTCAGTATATAAAAGATATGAAGAGATATGAGAAGAGGATTTTCGTGTAAAACGACCCTCTCTACGAGATCCAGTACACAAGGAACGGCGAAACTTGTATTTGAAATGATGATTAGCAGCAGGCATTAAAAGACCTGCATATTTAAAATTCAAACGCGGATATATAAATAGCATATTAGTTTCTTACAATTTCTTGATGGTAATTATAACTCTTAAAGTAGTTCATACATTAGATGTTATTTTAACGACGTAAGAAGCTCCCAATGGAAGTTGCTTCGATTTGACGTGTCTAAAACATATAATTTAATAAACGAAAAAGTATTTAACGGCGACTATCCAAAAAGATCATATGTTATTATTAGCTTAATCTTAATAGATGGCTATCAATGCGAAATGGTCGTGTTTGCGACAATTATGCGCCCGGTATTTCTGTTGATGAATTTCATTAAATTGTTGACCTCCTTTATGTAGGGCCATCAAAAAACATTTCTTATTGCTTTAGGTAAATCAAATTAGGGCTGTGCGAGATATTCGTACGTTTAGAGTTGCATCCGAAGGTTTTTATTGTAATAGACCATTATACAGTGTAATTTATTATGCTGGGGAAAAATTTCACCACGTGGATATTTCAAACAATAAGTTCGAATTAACAAACGACAAAAAATTAACAGAATTTGTGGCGGGAAATGACCTGAGGCAAGGTGGCCCTATCTCTACTATACTGATCAACCTGGTTTGGAAAAGTCATCGAACTAGGAATATGCCAACAAAAATCAAAACACATGCAAATGGGTGAAACCGAACAATTGCGAATAACAACGCACGATGGAAGGAAATATGAGTTTGGCAAAGTAAAAGAGTTCTTATACTTGCAAGTCATGATAAACAAACATGGACACGAAGAGCACTAAATAAAAGACAGAATTGACTAAAGACTAAATGATCAAAGTATACATATGTCTGTCAAGCATGGTTACTAAAGAAAGCAGATGACGATGCCACTGATATATGGGAAAGGCTCGCACAAATACCATTATGTACACAGAAGCAAAGATAAAAGTCATAAAAGCTCAACCACTAAGGTGGATAGGACAGAAATAATTTACCAAAAATTATCCTTAACAGAGCACCAATTGAAAAGAGGAGAAAAGGCCGTGAATTTTATTTCTTCTTGCAAATATGAGAATTCATTTTTGTGCGGTGCCCTTAAAAATCGATTGATTATTAATATTGCGGGCGTGTTCGCTAAACTTAATGCTTTACCTCGATTAAACAAGATTATTAAGATATCCTAGAAACGCCAATATTAGAGCAACACTTGCTTAAACAGAAGAATACGTCCGCGATACAACATTTAAGCCAGATAATTAGAAAGCACCATATGGACGTTGCATTTCTCTTGGGAACTTTCTTGATATTGATAATTTAATTAGTTTTTACGGCAGATAATCTAACAACAATGATTTTCAATAACCATTGAAGGACATCGGTAATTACTGTATCGCAAATTGAACACACCAATTAACTAAGTGAAAAAGAAAATAAGTAAATAAGCGATATTAATATTAATTATCATTTCGCTCAAAACATGGCTAAGTGTAGAAGAAATCCCAATTGAAGTACACCGAACCATGTCACCGCTGCGAGATGTTCGGTAAGGGACAATACGTCACATATTAATTTGCAGGTTGATAAACAAACCGTGAAAATATATTTACGTTAATGAATGTCGCATGTTTCATTGAATTAGATTAAATACGTTGTTATTATGGAGGTGGGACTATCTTAATGAAAATAATTCTATCAGTGAAATTAGAATTGAGATTTTCTTAATTATGTGTTACATTTATAATTACGATAGACATATTTTCGTATGTAATTCTGTGCGCTTTCATTGGCGTGAGGGTTTAGTAAATTTTATGTAAAAAATAATCGTCTCGTATCTTAGTGGATATAATTGAATAATTCCATTCAACATCATGTTTGCAAACAACTATTTTTTTAAATATAATCGAAACAGTTAATCACACATATTTGCTAAGTGAAAATAGGTGTACTTTATTTGTCACTGGGTGCGTTATTGACAGACCGCGAAAACACTTTAAAAATCTAAATGGACCACATTTAAATAATCTGAGAAATAAAGTACGAAAATAGTAAATACAAATATTATGAAAATAAAATAAATATTTATTCTTTAGAAATTGTATTTTGATTGTACATACAATCAGTAAAAGTTTATGAATAACCTTTAACAACGTGAAATTGATAGATATTTCTTTGGCTTCATCGCCATCGAAGCCACAAATAATGTAACAAAATGACATTTTGGTATGTTCATAATTTACATTAGGCATTTTTAGACGTTTACTGATATCGACCACTATTATTGGATTAATATACATTTGCCACTAACCTTCTTAGATGTTAATTGCCATTAACCATTTTAATTAAGCTGGTACATTAAACGTCGCCGCGAGCTATTTGCTAAGTAGAAGATCCTTCCGATGTCGCCTTTTAAAATTATGTGGGGCCATAAATATAAAACTACTTTACTCACCCTCTCACTTAGAGAACGCCCATAAAATAATTTTATTACATTCCTACGTGCTTTTGTGAGTATCTAGGCGGATGAAGTCCATATTTTAGTTTATAGTTAGTTGAAAGTTTTTAACCAGTAACGATGTTACCATTACAACGTACGCATTAAACAGAAAATATATTTAGATCTACTAACAAGGTAGTAGCTGGACGGATGAAACCAATAAAACAGTGGATGTAAACCATGTATGAATCTTTCAAACCGAATTAAGGTGTGCACATGTGAGAATACACCACGAACATAGTTCATTCAATGAGCACAGCACGTAGTAACCAAACGAAAAGTTATGGGAATGATGCAATGATGAAAATCTCAACACGGCCCAACCCTTTCATTGTAGCCTACTTTTTAAAATATAACTTTAAAAATAAATTGCTACACAAATTATTTATACCAACCCTTGAAAGTTACTTTTTTTAAAATATTTGAAAAAAAAACATTTCTATTTTTCTACAAAGTGTTTTTTAAAGTGCGTCCTCGGCCAAATGAACCTTCAATTGATCTCGGAACTCGTCTGCTGAATTCTCACGAACTATTTATTTAGTAGGAATAAAAAAATTGTTTTTTTACAATTTTTTTTTGCATGTTGCAAACGGTAGTTAACATTTTTCGTCGTCAATCAAACCAAAAACACACAAAAATAACAAACTGCTCAATCTTTTTTTGTAAGAATTAGTATTTAATATATTTGAATAATTTTTCTGTGAATTTCTGCAAACGTTTCTATAACTAGGAATTCAACGAAGACAAACTTCTAGTCTGAAATCCATCCCAAATCCCTAGTCCAATTACTGAGTGGATTTTGAAACCTAAACAAATTTTCTGTGAATTCCTCCAACCGTCCTAACATTTTTTCAATTGTTGAAAACTGCAGAGAAACTATTTTTCCGCAAGTTTTTGCAAGTTGTGAATTTCTCTAATTTTTTGGTAACCGGAAATATAATACGTGCCAAAAAGAATACTTGGAAAACACAAACATGACATGCAGCAGACTTGAAGACTATGAATGAAGTTAAGAGCAGAAGTAAAAACACTGGGCTTGATGAACAAATAATAAAGAATAAAATTCATACATAATTGCGACCATACCCTTTTATGCTGAGAAAACAACAAATAGACAACTACAGTCGATTATTATTCCCGAAATAGAAATCCTACCAAATAATAAGGATAAAAGCTTGTCAATAGGACTCATCATTGCATCACTGCAGCCCTAAAATAGGACCTACAATCCTGTTGCAGGTCCTATTTTGGTCCCAATAAAAAACAAAAATATATTGCTGACAAACTATATGAGTATCTATAGAAGTTTGAGGTAATGAACCAAAGCCAATTTAGCCGAAGAAATAAAGGCACATACATGTTACAACGCTTCGCAATCACTGCAAACAGTTCTTTAAACAAAGGAATGCATATCATATACCTACTTGTGTACTTCTCGGAGGCTGTAGACATCGTAAATAAGTCATGACAAGGTGGTGAACATACCCCACAATGGTTCAGAAACTATTTAATTAATAGGTCGTAACACTCTTGGTGAGGTGGTGGGTGAAGATATGGATTTAAAGAGAGGTGTACCGCAGGGGAGTATTGTCAGCCCATTACTTTACTTATTGTATGTAAACGAACTGATATTGTGAAAAGTTAGTATAAAGTTTTCATAACACAGGAAAACGTCCTGCTATAGAAAAGTATTCCATCGATCACGTATTTATCAGAAGAAATATAACCATCAAGGGAACCTTGCCTTAAAATAAATAAAGTTTAGATATAATACTGTTCTTAGTTACGAGTATGTGTAAAAAAACAAATCGGTAATATTGTTCTCTGCTCAGCACTTTGAATTTAACACTGATATTAAACTACGAGTATTTTAAGAGATCAGATAATCCAAAGCGTAGATGTAGTGTTCTCGAAAGTACGAAAGCATTTATCTCTATATTCAAGCAAGACACCCAGGAGAAAAAATCTAAAAGGTGTTTTTCGTAGAAACATTAAAGATAGAATTATTTGTGTAATTGTATTTAATCGGTTATGCGTAGTATTAAATAATTCATATTTTGAGAGTCATTGACAGACAAAGCTAGCACAAGATGCGTACTAGTGTACATAAGTAATGCAGTCCGATTAGCATATGTGTGTATTGATAAAAGGTACTAATATGGCCTAAAAATATTTTGTCTGTGCGAGTCTACACATATGCTATCAATTATTATACATATCGTGGACGTCAACCAGAAAATAATTCAGAATTTGATAAATTGTGACAAAATTTGTACAAACGAATAAATATTACTATATATTTTTTACTATCATGCAAATAACATAGAATGGTCACCTATTTGTTAAAAAAATTACCATCGAGAACGATAATTAACGCAAGCCATTTTACATATTTGAGTTTAAAAAAAGTCGCTTTAGCTAGACAAGTGTATTTTGTATACTCAGCAATAATAAGTTACGCATTTTGTTGTCCACCACGTAAAGTACATAAACGCACCTACTAGAAAAAATAAACAAACGGCGCTACGAAAACTTATTGGATTGAATATCGATCGTTAATTTGACGTTATATTGTCAACATCTTTTAATTAATCTTTGATTAATTATGTATAAGGCTATCTACGCCAGGTGGCATGTGTTTCATCACGCAACGAAGATTTATGGTTATGGCGATGTATAATTTATTGATATGAAACTATGATACGTCCCAAAGCAATTGGGAATAATACTATTCGGTAAGTCTATAGGACCTAATGTGTCGGTGTTGGTAGTTACCAGGACCCTGACTCGAATTAAGAACTAGGCTTTCATGCTAGGCCGCTGGCTTGTAGGTAGAAATTTATTAATTAAATGTCAATTCGCACACGTATGAATTGCAACATGCTTCGCGACATGATTTTCATCGCATTCTCCTCCAGCATGCGTTGAACGCAACGCAGAAGAAGACCAGGATGAGCCAGCTGCAATAAAAAGCAAAGAGGTTGCGTTTACCTATCACGCAATTCGCAAGAAATGTACTTGATGTTTTTACAGATAGGGATGAAAAATTTCACTCTTCTCTGTTTTTCCCTCAGAAAGGGGTAACTAACAGATCATCAGAACCATTACATACTTAATGCGACATGCGTAAAATATAGTAGTTAACTCTTTATGCGATTGTACGAGGTTGAAGATGGTTCCCTAACGTGTAAGTGCAACGACTCGGCCTACCCCTTGCGTACTAAAAACAACCTTTAGTTGATCGAACCACTGCAATACTATAATCAGTACACTGTTTGCTTTGGGCGCGGAGCTTTGTAGTTCAACGTGATTCACAGATCCAACATAGATTGACTGACTTGAAGAGCAGATTAAATAAATTACCGTTTATATTAACCAAATTTATAACAATAGAAAATAGTTATTATCCCCCACGTATTAACAATTCAAGTGATAATAAAGTTATCTGCACTTACAATAAACGCCAACCGAAGTGTCGTCCCACATTTATCAAGAGAACAAAGGTTCGTTTGAAAACGCGAGACACAAAGAGAGACCTTTATTAATTGTTAAGTGCAGCATCGATTATTCCTTTTCAACTTCGTTTTCAATTCTCGAGCGACGGCCGTTTGTATGCTGCACGTCATCAAAGCACATTGTTGTGATCCTCGATTAAAATACAGTCCTGACATTCGCTCGAAAAACGAACTTTTTGTTCGTTTCTTGGGAAGTGGAGTACGTCTATTATTAAGATTTTAATTAAAAAAACTCTTTGTTTTAAACGATGTGCCCTTGAGCCACCGTCAACCTCAATTCGATCCATTCGTTGACGGGAACGCTGCCGCCATTCGATCCATATCGAACACACGTGCTTTCTAACACCTGCTTCTACTCTATAAAATTTATAGTCGTTTCACTGTGAATAGTATTAATTGGTCATATCGGCTCACCATAAAATAGCACAATAAAGATAATTATGAATGAAAATCAACCATATTAATGCATTACCGACGGACGTGTTCCCAAACTGTTTTACAACACATAAAAGGATTACGATGAATACTAAGAAGTATAGGCACGTTATGTAAGATAATAAAACACACGTATTTATTTAATCTGACATCTGCATCGTATATAAAAGTGAAATATTGTGATGTAACGATGTAACCATCGATTTACATATTAAAAGTAATTATGTTTGTATTATACGTATATAACAATGTATACATATTTTACTACATTTGTAAATTTATTTCAATGATTATGGGTGTATTTTGTGACAAATGAAAATTGAGCTGCTGTGTTTATCTCAATTATTAGTTTCAGATCGGAATTATATCACCACGGTTTATTTATGTATTTATATAATCTATTTGCAGTTGACAATCCTACTTTAGAAGGCTCAAAAAATCGATATCTAAGAATATGTATAAAAAGTTATAGCGGCTAATTCGCAATATTTTGAAAGATACAGCACTAAACACAGTGAGGTGTCGAGCAAAAAATATACGAACGCACGAACGCTCGGACAAACGAAGCGCGCCCCCCTTCCCGCAGTCACATAACACCGAACTATGTACTGAAAAAAGTTCAATCGGTCGTTCGAAACAATAATATTTTGAATTCGTAAGAGCTATAGTAGGATTATAACGAGATATTCCGTAAGTAATCGAAAATTAACATTTTTCCTGATCGTAAACTTTAGAGCGCGTTTTCTCGAGTTTTCGTTTTTACGATTTTTCTAAACTGGTGGGCGTGATTGCGAGAAAACTAGACAAGACTAGAGAATTAGAATTTTCTGTGTTTTTTTTTGTTTCAGACAAAAATTTCGGGCTGCATCTTTCCCACCGATTGTAAATTGCAATTGAAACGTGTTGCACAAATGTGCATAAAAATCGGTTCCGTTTAAATATTTTTCTCTCGAAATATTTTTTTTTATTGCTCAAATATGCAATAAAATGCTCTAAAAAGTTCACTAGACTTGCTAATTTTTTTCTGTCCTAAACAAAATCCCCCAAAAACGCGATTTTAAGTCCTCCTAAAGCAGGATCCCCCCTTAAATTATATTAGAAAAACGTTCCTGCATATTTTGATAGCTGTAACGATAATGATTGAGAGCATTTGGTGACTGATGTTAGAAGTCTACGTATCTGCCTTATATTTTTTTAGTGAAAATTATATGCCGCTTCAGTTTTTACATAAACACATAATTTTAAAGTCGAGCGGGTGAAGTGGTTTCAGCAAATGCAAAACGTGCCTGTATAACACAGACAATAACATAATTTAAATAAAATTCGAACTTTTAAAGAATTATTAATCCTTACCTTGCATTGTGGCAGTGAAATTTTCAATACAGCTACTACTAGAACATGCTACGGTACCGATTGGATAGGTGATGAAGTACTTCAAGCTTCTTTAAAATCTTTCGATAGCGTAGGCTGGTAAAAGATGGCATTATTTTTATCTGGAAAATAAAAAAAAATATTGTGATATAATAAATGCCAAATAATATTAATATATTAATGTCAAGAAATAATGAAAGTATTTAAATGCGCAAGTACGGGTCTCACATTACCGAAGTGGGCATTCTCCTTACAGCGGATGCTGAAAAAACTTTTTTTCAACCTCTCTGTGGTCCAGCTTGTATAATTCGAACGGAAAAGGACTGAGGGCGAATTTCTAGAAACCCAACGAATAAGGCATGACAACTCCAGCTTGAGCTACGAGTTAACAACTCTCGCCTGTATATATCTCATTGCCACGAAGTTTCAAATACAGGAAACAGGAACGACACCATAGACATATCGACAGCTCTAACAATTTAATTTAAATAATGAGTATGATGATCTACCAATCATCGTGGCCTTTAGAGAGGACAGTGATTGAAGAATCCAGTTTTTGCAGTTGCATAAATCAGAATTCAAAAAACATCAAAATTATTATAATGTAAAATTAGCAACAGTGTGGAAAATACAAAAATATATTCCGTTTGGCAATTTCGTGAATCAAAATTGTTGAAACTTTAAAATTATTATTATGCGAAAATTAATGCGGGAGAATCAAAAATGGCAACAGTGTGAAAAACGCAAAGGAATCGACGAAGTTAAAAATAGCAAAAATAAGAAAATGGAAAAATATTAAAATTGGCAGATAATATAACATAATATTTATATCTCATAAGTATATAGGCGCTTTTAACAAATTTTATGAAGTGAGTGTTCTTAGAATATCAAGATCTCATATTATGTGATCTCATATTATTCAGTAACTAAGCAAATCGATGTAAAGCAAGTGTTTCATAAACTTTTTGTTAAAAGAATTGTTCGCGACCCCTATTCCCTCCCACTACATTATAAGTAACTGATTGATTATTTTATTTTACCTTGGTGTTAAGTGCCAGAAAAACAGACTTTACAGCGACGAATTTCTTGAAACTGGACCATGCATCAGTTGTATGGTATCCATACTACGTTAATTACCAGTTCTAAAATGCGAAGAATGCTGCTCCGAAAAATTCTGATATCTCAACCTCTTCCTAAGTTCCAAGGAATCTCTACATATCCCAAAGGACTTAGTGTTAGTGTATGGAACAACTTCAACCAACGAAGGGTTATCGCCAGTTTCCTCGATGTTGCCAGAACACTCAGGTATTCCACCAATGAGAGATCAATAAATAACTCCATATAAACGTCATTACTAACTCGATTTGCATAATTTAACAAATTTAATTGTAGTTGAATTCTACACACAATTTAATTTGCCACTTTTGCACTGACAATTGAATCAGAATCAATAATGTATCCAATTTTTATAATTTGAGACAGAACGTGTTAATGACGTACATTGTGGATGTTGGCGCTATGATCGTGCCATTAACTCATTAAATTGTTCAATAGAGTATTGTGCTGCAAAAGAAATATTGAATGGGTGATGAAAAATAATAAAGAAACTTTGAAGAAAATTGGGGTATTATTGACTGCATGTGGTATTAGAAAATGGTAGTCAGACGTTAAACGTGCCCTGAAATCACTATGAGAACATGAGAGCAAATTAAGCAATGAAGCGTCCGTATTTGGACGCGAGAAGAACAAAGGGTGACTTCACAATAATATTATAAATAATCGCGACAAACGATTGAAATAAAATTTAAATTAAAAACCCTATTTTTACAGTGCGTAGAAACGTACGAACATGCGCAATTTATGATGGTAAATAAATGAATAAAATCTAAACGGTCGTTATGCGCACTTGCTTCATAAAGCCGTTTGCATCTTGCAATGTATCTCTTGCAAACGCCGTTACACTGCATCAATGCGATTAAAGAAAATCGTGCAGACAAAACAAACGCACACATTAATGTTTTTATACTTCCATATTCGCAACAACAAATGTCGTACATCGTGAATACGAATGGGCATTTTAGCGCACATAAAAGAAAATTGCAAGGGGTGCCGGCACGCCCGTAAAACTTTACGGACGTTCGTGACGAATTTAATTTTTCCATTCATCTCTCAAAAATCGTGATGAGGCAATCATCGAACCAATCATTACACTTGGCGGAGCACGCCTTCGTGAAAGTAGTGTCGCGACCACTCGATTTCTTATTTCAGCGCGCGTTTCATCGCGGGATCGACATTCGACACGTCAAAACAAAAAGACAAACATTAAATGAATTTACAGTTAATGGCCCATTAATGAGATTACGTTTGGTTTTCCTTTGTTCGATTTTCTTGGTGTTAACGGATGCTAAGAATTTGTAGTTACATTCAAGTAGTTTCACTTATTTGTAAATCATTTGTGACAATTATAGGTCGCATGCAATTAAATTATAAAATCTACATTAAAATGTTTTAACAAATAAATTCACTGGATTTGCATATAGTGAGATCAAGACATGCTCCATAGTGTAGTGGAGTCGAGGGTGTAGTAGAGAGTCGACAGAAATATGGAGTGCAGCTATTTAAGTTGGTTTATTGATATATAGCCAACTATTAAACTTGCTAAACTTTCATCTGGAAAAAATTGATTAGAATGGTCATGTATCAATATAGCAAATATGTGGTCATATTTTAATCGAAATTACATTATGCCACCCACCCATGTCATTACTTTATAATTCTGATTCCCCTTCTATAACATCAAGCGTGGCATATTACATTTAAATATTATAAGAATGCTTCTATCGCACCTAATAAACTTTTATTACTATAATTATTTAATGTTATCTTAATAACGTTCATTTAAAACTTCCTACCCGTTTGTTAATTTACGGTTCGATATTAACGGAATTAAAGATCACTTTAGTTAGATTTTATGCGCAGCGATTTCTCAATTAATAATAATGGAAACGGAATAATATATGCGATCACGCTAATTACGTGGCATACACACGTTACACTAGCAACAACATAACACTAAACAATCCAATTAAACAACTTAAAAAAAAAATGAGTCGTGTAATGAGTCTAGGCTATGTAAGCTAGAAATTAAAAATAAATCCACCATTAGGGCAGGTTAATTTTCCTATGAGGTATTGGCTTGCTCCAGCCAGCAAAATCAACATTATAACACAAACTTCTTGACAATTCTTCGACGTCCAGTAAAATATCTGTCGTTAATCGGAAATGTTCTATCAAATGCGAAATTGTGCTCTACATTTTTGTCCTAATTTCAATGTGGAGTTGGTCCTGATACAGCTTCGTTTAAATTATATAAGAATATTTTTTGCAAAACTTTTAATAACCCAATTAAGCAAGTTGCAAGAAATGTTTCAGTTGGATGCTTCCGACTGGGCAGACAATTAACGTGTTGAAACTTAATTTTCAACAACCAGTTGCAAAAGACAATTTGTTTAATTTGTAAAGGAAGGGCTATTAAACTTTTTTGAACGATCTGGGTTTTTTTTGGATATCTTCGTATTCGTAGATTCGTAGATTTTTGATTTGCAAATAAGTAACTGCATCTTGCAATATTTAGATTTATTACTTTCCTTAATACTAAACTGAAGCAGTATATATACAGGCTGTCCCTATGCGTGGACATCACTTAACCACAGATTCCTGGTTCGAAAATAAGACGATTTAACTAAACTTATCTATATGCAATTACGTTTCGTTTAGCTGGTATACTACTTCAAAGTTCTTTCAAGAAAAAAATATTTTGTCCATAACGACAGAACGCTTGAATCGATTTGGATAATATCCGGTACTGTACTCCTCACGGATGTAGGTCATCTTTTAATGTGATATTAGTTATTATCAGTAGACCATTAGTGTACGAAACAATGGTAACCCGCCATAAACCAGTCAAAAACTTTTTAATGTGAAGGCCAATAACTTTCAAAAAAATAGTTTCAGAAAGAGGCGTTCAATAGTATTTTTTATTACTTTGTAATTGATGATATCTGTTAAGGTTTAGACACAAAAAAATAAAATCTGAGGGACCGCGCACTGCATTTCTTAAAACAAATGTAATCTAGCAGTATGATATTCTAAGAAATAAATGAAGATATGATATGTATTAGTGACAAGTAAGCGTACTTTTAATGACAGTAGCTGTTGTTTATTAATTGTGAAGTGTCTCAAATTTCTGTTGGTGTTAGCTAGTGATTTTTAGCAGTTAATATTCTTCGTTATTTCCGTAATAATGGCTGTAAACTACACTAACGCTGAGCAAACGGATATGTTGATGGTTTTAGGATATTGCGAAGGAAATTGTCGCAGAAGTGTTAGAGTGTACAACGAAAGGTTTCCAAATCGTCGCGTGCCCAATCATAAAACTTTTGGAAACATTGAAAGACGCCTTCGCGAAACGGGAAAATTTGCACCGAGCACAGCTGATCGTGGACGTGCTCGTACAATTCGCACCCCCAGGATTGAGGAAGAAATTCTGGAAATGGTAGAAGAAAATCCAGAAATAAGTAGTCGATGCTTAGCATTGCAAGCAGGCGTTTCAAAGAATGATGTTCATAGAGTTCTTAAAGAACAATTGCTATATCCTTACCATATATAAAACGTCCAGGAGCTTTTGCCAGCTGATACCATCGCGCGTCTTCAGTTTTGTAGATTCATACAAGAAAGAAGAGCTGAAGATGTCAATTTTCATACGAAAATTCTCTTCACTGATGAGGCGTGCTTCACAAGGAGGGGTATGACAAATTTGCACAACGAACATGTGTATGCAATTGAAAATCCACATGTCTGCAAGCAACGCCACTTTCAACATGAGTTTAGAATGAATGTATGGGTAGGGATAATCGGCAGTTTCGTCATAGGCCCTGTCATTTTACCAAATCGTTTAAATGGAGAGAATTATTTAGACTTCCTTATAAATACCTTACCAGATTTATTGGAACACTTGCCGTTAGATCTTAGACGCGACATGTGGTTTCTACACGATGGAGCACCTCCTCATTTTACATTGGACGTTCGGAATCATCTTCATGTACAGTTTCCTAACAAATGGATAGGCAGAGGAGATGATGCTCCTGCAAAATGGGCACCTCGTTCACCAGATTTAAATATTTGCGATTCTTTTATGTGGGGAGCTCTAAAAAGCGAAGTGTATTCTCGTCCTATAAACACACAGGACGAACTTTGGGCCAGAATACAGAACGCTTCACAATCCATTAAGAATAATGCAGAAATGTTACAATTCAATTTTTTGCGTCGAATCAACTTTTGTATCCAGGAAGATGGTGGTCACATTGAGCATTTACTGTAGATCTAATAAAGTACATACTTGTTACTAATAAATATCATAACAAATTGCCTTATCGTCATTTATTTCTTAGAATATCATACTGCTAGATTACATTTGTTTTAAGAAATGCAGTGCGCGGTCCCTCAGATTTTATTTTTTTGTGTCTAAACCTTAACAAATATCATCAATTACAAAGTAACAAAAAAATACTATTGAACGCCTCTTTCTGAAACTATTTTTTTGAAAGTTATTGGCCTTCACATTAAAAAGTTTTTGACTGGTTTATGCCGGGTTACCATTGTTTCGTACACTAATGGTCTACTGATAATAACTAATATCACATTAAAAGATGACCTACATCCGTGAGGAGTACAATACCGAATATTATCCAAATCGATCCAAGCGTTCTGTCGTTATGGACAAAATATTTTTTTCTTGAAAGAACTTTGAAGCAGTATACTAGCTAAACGAAACGTAATTGAATATAGATAAGTTTAGTTAAATCGTCCTATTTTCGAACCAGGAATCTGCGGTTAAGTGATGTCCACGCATTTTAGGGACACCTGTATAACACGCTGCTATTTGTGAAAAAAATATTTTCTCATGTATACGTTAAGTTCGATTTGCATGTATGTATGAAAATGTATATATAGAAATTAATCAAATAATGAGAACTATATTAATAACTTATACACACAGATGAAGACAATCAAATACACTCCGGCGTCTTTCATTACTGCACATGTACATATATCTTCTTTAATTACAGTTTATACAGCACTAATTTCTAACAATCGGATATTAAAAAGCGCACTGGAGAACTTCTAGATTCAGTCCTGCAGTGCACACATGTTCGAATATCCACACTGACACACTAATTATAAGGCACGTGATTAATTGCATTATAATTTATGCATTTCTCTGTTATTAAACGCAATTATGAGGATGAAAATACGTGCGTTTCTGGTTAAACGAACGCAGATTGCTTTGGTCTATTTATTGCTTAAAAATTGTGTCAAATGTTACCATTACGATTTTCACGTGCATGTAATTTCTAGCGTTGTTCCAGGCTACTGGCCATGTTACTCAAACAAGTAATTGCAATAAAACTTTAATTAATTAAAATATACGATTTTGTAACAATTACATGTGTTTTAGTAATTGTGGCTATGTTCCATCATACTTCTAGCAATTATGTATAAATATAGCACTACATAACGTAGTCTTATATTTTTAATCTTTTTAATTGTATTCTTGATGAAACGAAATGAATCCCGGTACACTATCAGCAATAGGACCAGCGCTACAAAAACTGTTGTTAGCAAACGCCCAATGCAAAGCTATTATTACAGTCTATGGTCGAAAATCATTATATAGTTTGCAGCTTTATTGTTGCAGTACTAAATATTCAATGTTGTTCACAAACTTTAGATTTAGATTTTAGATAATTAACAAATTTTTCAGTTAAATCCAATTTATTTTTATCTTTGCCCATTAATTGAGGAAATTGGGAAATTATCTAATACGTAATATTTTCTGTTGATGTGTGATGCTTATATATATTAGGAATATAGTACGGTGTATGTGTCACAAACACAATTTACAATTAACAGTTAACTTTAATACGCATGCATCTCCTGCAACGAACCTCAAAATATTCAATAAACGTGGTCTTCAGTGACCGTGGTAAATAGGATGGTGCCTGATCGGTGCATTCCAGTGAAATTATGAATAGAGCCGTGATAAAAATAAATAACCAGAAAATTGACATTTAGTGGTGAAACGTAAAGAGACGACACTAACAAACAATTAATAACAAGACATTCTCAAATAGTTGCCACGTACATTTTTGACACATTTACAATAGCTTTTGTAATATGTATTGACACTTCTAATAGTCGAAGCTAATACCTCTATCGCAGCTATGTTCCTGCTGACTAACGCAATAAAAATTGCTTTATTAATAAATAAACGATGATTGCAGCACAACATAAGGCATGCATGGCAAAGTTTCTCTTGTGTTCTTATTTGTCTATTCTCAATCGACATCGACATATTTAAAGTGTAATTTCATATGCTGTTTCTGTATAAGCTACCATGAAACGCGGTAATTATCTGCCATGAAAATCGAGTAGTAACGCCAGGCTCATAGTAACTATGTAACGCATAAACAAAAACATTTAATCATAAATGTAAATTTATGTATAGATAGCGTAATTATTGCTGCAATTAACAACTTATTGGAAAGTCTATAAAATTTAAATGCAATAAATAATGCAATGATTATAGTAATTCAATTATCATTCAGTTGTATATGTTTATAACTATGTAATCATTTTTATTTAATTTAATTTGTTAAATCTAACAATTTACAAAAAACTTTACCACTGACCATAGTTTCTTATTCAAATTCTGACAGTTTATAAAAACATATACCTGACGGCGAGTTTAATTAATTCTGGAAATATATTAAATCAATAAGTTATTTCGAAATGCACCTACCATAAGAGATATAACTGCCCGTTAAGTTTATCGAATGAATACTTGCAGAGTAATTATTGTTATTTATTTATTTATATTAATGTTGCGCTGCTAAGCATTAAAATTATTTGTTATATATAATAAATTCCTGAACTGTTACTTTACATGGACATTTAAATACCTGATCCGCCAACAGAAGCATATATATTACACAATGTAAATACCTAAGATTCTGAATGTTTAAATCATATGCCTACTTAGTATGCATAACTCACTTTTTAACGATCGTGCAGTTTATATACACTAATTTAAAATTAGTTTTTATTACTACGGTATAATATGAGTATACCGAGTGACATATAAACTGCACCACCTAGAAGGGGTGGGAATTTTTTGACCAAATTTGTCAGGAATAGTGGACTAGTCCAGGGAAATAGTTGATTAACATTTGAAACCCAATCATCAAGTAGTCATGGGATTTTTGACGTTTGTGTCAATTTTTTTAGAGGTGGTGATAGACAAGCAATTATCGAGTCATTTTTTGAATTTGTTTCACTTTTTCGGATCCCGTTCTTTAGTTTAAAGTGTTTCAAGTGTTTAACGATGCCTAGAGGAAGGAGACCTCAAGTTTACCAGCAGTTGAGTGACTTTGACCGAGGGCGTATTGTTGGTTTACGAGAAGCAGGTTTTTCGTTTAGAGAACTCGGCAACCGTTTGGGACGGCACCACTCAACAATAATGCGTGTTTATCAAGCGTGGTCTGAACATGGGGTTGAACGTCGGAGAAGAAGCACCGGGGGTCAAAGACGAACCAATGAACGTCAAGATCGCCGCTTAAGACTAATGGCCTTGAGAGACCGATTCTCTACAACTAGATCAATAGCTGATCAATGGTTAGGTGAACAAGGTCGTCCGATAGGCTTGCGAACAGTTTATCGTCGAATAAGAACCTTTTGCTTGCTGTCTTACCGCCCACATTTTGTGCTACCACTCACTGCTCAACATCGCCAGGAACGCTTGGCCTGGTGCACAGAAAGACTTCAATGGAACTTGGAGTGGCATCGAGTTGTCTTTAGTGACGAATCGCAATTTTGTTTAGGAATGCATGATGGTCGGATGACTGTTAGACGAAGACGTGGAGAAAGGCGCAATCCTGATTTTTCGATTGCGAGGCATGTTCACCGAACTGTGGGGTTGATGGTGTGGGGTGCTATTGCTTACGGCAGTAGGTCACCCTTGCTCTTCATTCGGGGCAGTATGACCGCCCGACGCTAAATTGACGAAGTGGTAGAACCACATGTTCTTCCATATCTTCGAGGGCTGGAAGACCCACTTTTCCAGCAAGATAATGCACGACCTCACGTAGCAAGGGTTTCTCTTGACTTCTTTGAAGAGGCCAATGTTAATCTTTTGCCTTGGCCGCCAAGATCTCCCGATTTGTCGCCCATTGAGCACGTGTGGGACATGATGGGTAGAAGATTGAGGAATCTACCGAACCCACCGTTGACAACAGAAGCTCTGCGACATGAAGTACAGGCTGCTTGGGATGCCATACCCAAGAAGACATTGATCACCTGCTGGAATCAATGCCAAGGCGGGTCAGTGAGTGTACAGAAATAGGGGCGGACCGACACATTATTAAAGAAAAATCAAAAAGATGAAGTGTTTTCTTTATCAAATTTTAATCAATTGTTACCTTAGACCAGTCCAATCGTATCAGATATGATGTTAATATATTTTTTTGATATTCACACCATCCGAACAGAAATGATTTATGACGAAGACTATAATTGATATGCATTTAAATTTATATATATATATAACAATTCTTAGCTACCGTTATAAATAATTCAAATTGTAGAACGCACAGAAAAATGTGTGAAAAGTAACGCTAGTAGTAGATCGTGATAAATATATACGTTCATGGACTGATTTGAACTGTAGATAAGAATTCCTAGATTTACTTACCCTGAATTGTAATTGCGCAATAGAGCTACTACTCCATATAAATGTACCATGTGTAAGTATTCGCACTTATGCAATCTATTCAATAATGCAAGAGGTGTGATGGTACTACTTATTATACAGTAGACGCTTGTTGCCACAAAACAACAAAAATGTATGCAAATTAGGCGATTATTTTAAACGACGATTGGTAATGACACTGCTACAATTAATCCAAAATTCTAATAATTCTAATAATAATAAATCAATGATGATAAAAATGATGATATGACCTCTAAAATTATAACAGGATTCAATGTTATCAAAAATATTTCGAAGACACATCACACAACAAACAACGTGGGTGCAAAGTAAACATTAATACAAATAATCATTATTGTCTCTAATAATTATGTTTGGTGGCTTGGTGGTAACAGCAAAGTTATGTGGTGCCAAGCACTTAAAATAATTATTAATAAATTTGTAAAATTAAATTAATTATTAATGAAATCTATTTCAATGAAATTGGAAACATATTCAACCAGACTGTTTCATTTGGAACTTTTCATATTTACTAAATAAAGTAACTCAGTTATTGAAGACGGTAAGATGACCATAATAAATCCGTGATAAATATGTGCATAAAAGTATTCATCGATTAACGCACATTACGAAAGGATCTAAATTAATAACGTTCCTATAAATTTGCATATATTGCATACGCGTCGAGCTTCATATTCGTGCGTACATGACATACCATAATAAATCCGATATTAAACTTATTTTACATCATACGCATAAATTTCAATAAATCGTAGAATTCAAGTCGACTTTAAACGATCGCCATTTATACTTGCAAATATACAGTAAGCACGGAAAATATGTACATATATTGCAGAAAACACGGCTGCTATTCCACTTTTATTAAAAATAATTAAAATAAATATTAGGTCGTTTACACACGACACAAACTCTTGACACAAATATCTGCGGCGGTAACATGCTCGCTCAATATATCTGGAAAAGAAATTGTTTGCGTTTTATTGCGGTTACGTACGGTTTAGATTTATTACGAAATCAATCATCTGCTTTATTAACAAGTTATGTATTCCGGTTGATTGATGATCATTTACATTTATAATCAGCGGGAAGTTAATAAAGATTGGAGATATCGACAAAAAGATGAATATCTGTATTTAATTAGGTTTTTTGAGATTCGCGATTATTATTTGAAACGAAGAAGTGACCAAACAAATAAGCGAAACAATTATGGACGGACTTCCAGAAAATAAAAGTTTATACTATCAACATATACAAGGAAATGCATTATGTTACTGTTTCAAGAACCACAGGAATGATCAAATAATCATACACTAAAACTATTAGAGCGAAGATAGGCTAAAAAATGCGTTAAAGTACCAAATCTTTCGATTTATCTTTTATGAGCTAGAAAATATTTTCAAACACGTTGAACAAAATTCGTCATTAGTAACCTATTAAGAACAGCTGGAATAAAAAGATATGTGTTTATGTGCAAGAGGTCAAAACAACTATCGATCTCTCTGGACGAACAAAAACTTAAATCGAAGAAGGGACCAGCAAGGCAAGGCAAAGAAGAAGTAGTCTATTCTGTGGTCTACACACATATCAATGAAAAGAAACTAGAGCCTAACAAAAAGATCTCATGAAGACATGCCTCAAGATGTTGCAGCGAGTCTTGAAACATGTCCAAATTTTGTTATGTTGATCTTTTTTGTAAAGGAAGGTATCTGCCCATGAGATTTGATCCATGTCTCGTCGATCGTGTGTAAGGGAAAAAATTGTGTCTCAAGGACCACCGCAACGTTAAGTGGACATCGTCAGACTCGGCCTAACTCTAGCTATTATAGGAATAGAGACTTCAACGAACATAGCAAGGGTGCTGCAATAGGACCACTATTTTCCATAGTAATGGCTATTCTTCTAATGGAAATTTTCAAAGATGATGATTTTGAACCAAATGACTTTCGTTTGGTACCGCTACGTAGACGTTACGTTAAATAAGCTCCAGAAAAGACTGCAAGATTTTCTAGATCATTAGACCTGACAACACACTAGTATTAATTGTAAACGTAATGAAAATTGAAGAATATGAACGTTTACAGATAGAAGATCTCTGCAGCGCGATATTTCATATATGACATTCGCAAAAGTTAGATAAGTTATATTCGTCGAAATTTACAAAAGTACAAGAAAGATCAGTGCGGACCACTGCCGATTTTTTTATAAATTGAATAGATGACGACAATATGAAGAGAAGAGCTTCATATTTTCAGGATTATAATTCCTGAGGATGTGTGATGCGTAGCCAATTTGTCCACTGCTTGTTCCTAGCCAGTTTTCAATATTTCACCAGTACTGTTTCTTAATAATTTTGCACCTTTTCACCTTTCAACCTTCCCTATTCAATCTTTCAAGATGTCTCATAACTTTAAATTTAACCTTGTTCCAGGACGTACTTAAAACGTGGATTGGACACGACATGTGTCCGCCTTCTAACACCCTTTTAGAGAACTGCAAGTATGTAGTAGTACCACTTTCTGCTTCAATTTATTTATATTTTGGTCCAGTTTCAGTGATTCGATGCTGCTGTATAGTTTTTTTTTTTTTTTCGTTACTTCTCCCGTTACTCCAAGTACTACTGGCACAATAAGCACAGAGTCCACGTTTGCCACGTTCGCTGCTATAGGTATTGTTACAGGATGGCTGGTGTGTTGTGCAGGATTTTTTCAGCGGTCATTACATTTCTTTTCCAGTATATCTTTGCGTTTCCGTTCTCCATCATTGACGTTGGTTCATATATTCATAATACGAGATGTTTGTTATTAGATGGTCTAGGCTTTCACCTTTTTGACATCATAGTCGACATTTGACATTATCTATATCTTGCTTCAAGATCTGCTTTCTATGGGATCTTGCAGCGATAACCTGATATTGGATTTCAAATATGTTTCATTATATGTATTTCCATTTCGCAGCCATTGCAGAGTATTGTGGTAATCTATGCGCTCTGCTTCAATTATGGCTATATACCTGCCATGCAGCGGCTTACCTCTCCAGACACATTTAACCGTGGGTGTTTCTGCCATTGGGTCGTATTCTGCTGTTGTCATTTGCAAGGGTGCCATTTTACAATCATCGGCTGCTATGGTTCTATGCAGTGCGTTAGTTTCTAATTCCTCAGCAAAGTATTTTCGGAGCTTTCCAACCTGGGGTGCCTTGTTTTAATACTAGGTATCGCCCTAACTCCCTGGCTGATGGTCAGATGGACTTTGCTGATGGTGGGCTCTACGTTTTGTAAATTCTTTCCTTTCCAGGTCTTTGTATCTATGTGCGGAACTATATGTTAACGACGACGTTGATCGCTGCTGCTGTATTCCTGGCAGTTAATTAGATTTTCAAAATTAGCCTTATTCTTTACAATTGTGCTTCTCTCTCAAGTGCTCTTTCGGCTTTCGCTTTTGAAAATATCCAAGGTCTCATCGTTTTCCATACCAATTATTTGTCCTTTGCCGTTCTCCAGGTCATATCCCTCGCGCCTTGCCCATTTTCCTTTTATTATCGGCCTCGTGCGGAATAAGAATTTGTCCAATCCGAAGTCCATATAAATATCGTAGCTAAACTTTTGGATACAGACCAGCAAGGTTTTTAGGTGTTTTTGCTGACCTGTGTATTTTACGATCATCTATGTGTAGCAGATGGCTGACCTTTCTCCCAGATGATGATATGCTCTATCCTTTGCGGTTTTAGAAACATTTGTCTTTTCATTTATATCTTGCCAGCGCCAATCAATACTTTTGGCCCTCTTAACGCGAATTTGTGTCCGAGGAATTTTATAATCCTCTTTACATCCTCGCCATCCTCTCCTGCACCCTTATATATTGGTCCAAGCCAACTCAACCCCACCCAACTTTAACATTATTAATAATTAGTAAATCATTTTTAAGATTTTGTTTTGCGTTTCAATTTTTTAATAAAGTTTACGTTTGTCCTCTTTGTGGTAATTTTTTTCAATTTTTATTGTGACATTGGTAATTGAATAACATAATTTTTGTCATCTCTTCTCCACACTTTTTAACCATTGGTAAAAATTTTTTTTTTGTAATTTAAAATGTTGCAGTATTTATAATTTAAATTTGGCAATACTTATGAAATCTCGAAATTTATTGTTTTTATAATTTTAACATTTTTTTCAGTTTCGATTTTCCGGCAATGTTTGCAGTCCATCCATTTTTGGTAAGTTTTCTTTCCAATTTTCAATTTTTTGCGTTTTGCGATTTTGATAATTTTGTTTTGTCCGTTTTCCCAATTTATTTTTTTTTTAGTTTCGAAAATTATCGTTTTCGGAATTTCACAATATCGACAATTCTGACAATTTAGAATTTTTTAAATGTTATTTCTTGGTCGTTTTTGGTCGTTTTTGTAAATCTGGGAATATTGAAAATATTTACGAGATATTAAAATGTTAGTTCTTTGTACAATTCTGATATTTTTTGGTTTTATTGGCCAGAACAGAACTGAGCACGTTGTACAGTATCGGGTTATATTTCGCTGGATAATCCTGGTGGTCATAAATAACTGGAACTTGTCTGGTTTCTCAATTACTTTTGTGAACTCCCTCGCCAGGTACTTACGACTGGTTTCGAACTTCTTCAGCCAAAAGTTTTAAATTTGTCTGGTGCCGGAGTTTTCCAGTTCTTACTCCTTCTTACAGCGCTTACTACCTCGGTCCCATTGATTTTCCAGTCCAGCATAGTCAGAATTTCCCGTTGTATGCTCATGATATCATTGCGCCACCTGCGACTTTCAAATTCCACTAGTTCGCTGCATATATTCTTCAAAATTGTATTTCGTCGGTATTAACACCGATGTGTTAGTACCATCTTTTCGTATGTTACTTGTGCTGTATGTCCATAGCCTTTTCGCATATGCAGCCAATTTTTGCTTAAGCTAATCTCGCATCTCAGTCACTGTTTAGTTTTCCAGATTTCGATATAATGCAGTTGTTTACCAAATTTTCTACAATTACTCAGATTTCTTGGAGGTGAAAGAAACTATCGAATAAGATTATACAAATTTCATTAAATTAGAATCACGTTTCTAAATTTTCCATTGTATCTAACAGTAAAATTAATTCACAGTGTTGTACATGAAATAAATATTCAGGGAAGGCTAATAAAATAATTATAATAAAATAAAGGTAAAGCTATACGAATGTGGTGCATGCCATTACTACTATATACTAAATACGAGCTTTAAAAAATCAATGCATCTTTTGATTGTGAAAAGCGGAAATATTGCAAGAACTTTCATGCTCCTAAACACGACGATTTTATTTGTAGAAATTCTATAAATACATTCATTGCCACATTGATGTGCACAGATACATCAAAGGTAAACAAAAAAAAAACTCACCCGCCATGAAAACTAGGCCACTCATCTAAATCAAATCAAAGACACTATTTTTTCTTCGTTAAATTAGACAAATAATGGGATTCTAGATACATCATCTCATAATTTAACCAGTTGTATGTGTAATGTGGAGACACATTTCAAAAACACGCTTATTTGCATTTATTTATTATAAAGTGTGAATTTAAAAACAAATTTTATGACAATGGTTTTTACAGTTACTACACATACTGCCTTCGCACAATGGTTTCTTCGACGATAAAGACCATAATTTAAGTAATTTACCTCGTACAATAAAGATCAGTTTGGATATTTATTATCGTTCGCGCAAGTAACGGTCATAAATTTGTTTGGCTTGCTTCTGTAAAAAAAAAATGTTATAAGCAAAGTTAAAGAATGTCAATAAATGTGCAACGTGTACACAATTAGTTAAAAAAAACTGCTTTGTTTTTAAATTAACACTTGGCTACCTATCGTAAATATGTTTATATATTTCTTTTCTCGCATGTAAGTGATAAATGTTATTTATTAGCAAGGTCGAGACTATAAAGATCCATATTTAATATAGATGTTCTACTTAAATTAATTATTAACGATGGGCCAGTTTACGAAAAATAACGATTAGTTTTAATTTACCGAACGATCCCATACGGGAACAACTTAAAAATAACAATCCTCCATGATCTAAAATAAATATCACGCATGCGGAAATATTTTATACCATTATTTTGATGAAATGTACTAAGGGGTGCATTTCCAAGTTGCTATATAACGACTATGCTACACCATCGCATGATAATCACACACTGTGAAAAAGGTCAAAACGTTTAAGAATACATAAAAAATGAAAGTAGAAATTCAATAGAATACTGGCTTAAAAGAAGAAATTGTTTATTACGTTTTTATAAATATTTATTAAGTGCTTGGTTTACTATGAATGTCAGGTACTAGTCGTAATAAATAATTGTTGGGTTATTTTACGCTTCACTAATTTCAAATTCCAACTGAAGTATTTTTATTCAAACGTGCAAAAAACTTGCTTATGAAAACGCGTTTAAAAAACTTATTTACTACAACATTAATTTGAATAAAATAAATATAAACTAAATGAAACACAATGTGGCAAATAGATGTTTAACCATCCGAAACGTGCGGAATATGCCGACACCGGTGACATTTATCCGCAAAAATAACCAGTTACATCGTCCGCATATTTTCGGGGGAACGTTGTGAAAGTATGATTGAACTGCCGCTTAACAGTTACCCTTTCCCCAAATTGCCGGAAATCGTCGAAAAATTAAGGAAGACATAACTCATCCCGCGAATCGTGTCGGCAATTCTCACGATCTCTTAATTTATTCCGGCTATCGATGTATTAACGTGTTCAGTGATGTTACGAACGAGTTGCACTTTTTCTACACGGCTCGCTTACAAGATATTTAACGCGGTTGATTATGCATTCTAATGATCAAAACGAATACCGGTTGTATTCTCAAAACGTGGATTGAATGCTTTATTAAAATTTAAATGAAAAATTTAAATCGGTTAATTTACACCTCGCCGGCAATTACCATTCATTAATTCCTATTAATATCGGATAATCAATTCATTTTATTTTTAATTGCCATCAGAATAGATTGGCATTTCAATTTTTATGAAGAATTTGTTTTAGAGCTGCGGTGACAAATTGGTGCAACTATATTACGATATAATCACTAATATAATTAGTAGTGAACTTGACCTACATGAATAACGAATCGTCGCGGTCGTCCAAATAGAAACGGTTTCATTGCATTAAAAGTGATATTTATATAATTAAATATGCATGAAATATCAATTCATTAAATACCGGAAACGCAGTCGTTAATGATTTTGCCTCAAAAAAGTAAAACCCGACTCGGCGTAGCTTACCAGGATGGACGTTTCAAACATATACGACATTACAGTTTCGTGCCTGGCTTAGTACTCGACTGTTTTATTTTTAACGAATAAAATTATATAAAATTTCGGGCACAGTATAACCTATAATATAAATCGTTATTTTGAACAAACATGAAATATATCATGCGTTAAATTAGTACGATTTTTGTCTTTTTTCGTTTACACCTAAACGAAATCGCCGGAAATCAAAAAATAATAAGCGCATAATTATACGAATTATCACGACTCATCGCTTTATTAAGGTTATCGGTTTATTAACGTGTTTCGCGGAATTATCAAGATATTCATTTATTTGCGTTTCACACTTACATGATTTTCAAAGTAGGTGAAATAAATTCCAATCGACACACGAACGGCATGCATCGTGCATTTTACGTCAATTGACAATATAATCTCCAAGAATGATGTAAATAATTACAGATCTGCTTAGAATAATAACGCGCTGCACTCCCATACATTTAGGATCGTATCTATTATATATGTTATGAAGTTATTAACTGTAACATATTTTTACAGTGAAATAGCTATAAAATTGTTGTAAAATCGACATGTTATTAAATAGAGAACTTTAAATGTAAGAAGTCCAGAAATAAATCAAAAATATTTTTATGCGTTGTATCATAAGACTCAAGAAATGACATGAATCCGAATGTTGTGTGAAGATATATTAACATAAAATTGCTTCGCCTCTTTTATTTCTATTAAACAACTTTTCGAAATCGCATCCGATTATATTTAATGATTTTATCACCATGATTTTCTCTGACTGTCTGCTTTGATATGATATATATAATTTTATATAATATGCCATATTTGTTCAGATGCATCTCGTAAATGGATTATTGCTCAAAGGCTAGGAAAGTACACCGATACATATCATTCATATACGGGGGCGAAATAGCGAATCATGAATAATGAACATAAATATTATAAATTACAAGTCAGATCATTTCATTTAATTTCATGAAACTCTGTGAGTATTATTGTTTGTTGATGGCGGACTGAATAATTATAATTTGTGTTTTAAGAAAAATTTACCAGAAATAATTAGTGCACGTAGAAGAAAATCGAATGCGGTGTAAGTAATTTTTAATGTATTGCTAATAACGTCATGATTATCCAAAAGTAATATGTTGCCATAGCTGAAGTGTTGGAGGTTATTAGTTACGAATTCAAATCATTGATGTTGCCACTTCACTTTAGCTTTGACATCGTCACTGGAAAGATTCTGAGCACTATTGGAGTAAGTCTATTATAATCTACAATTGAGCCCAAATTTGAACTAACTCAAGCTCGAATTCATACGTTCCTTCAGAAGATGCATATAAGTTTATCTATCAACGTAAATGGTAACTTTGCACCACTTTTTTAAAAATCATTCTGCACAAGAAGACTGAACAGATGAAGAAGAATTTGAAGCAGAAGAAATGGAAGTAGAGAAGTAAAGAAGGAATGGCAGAAAGAGAACTAACAACAAAGAAAAATATTAGGAGAAAGTATGGAAATAGAGGAATACTATTCAGTGGATGGTCAATTAATTCCAGGACAAGTATGTGCAAACAATAAATTTGGATTCTAAGAGAAATGTAATGATAAAATAACGGAAAATAGAAAATAATATTACAGGAATCACGAATCTTTCCGGGCATTGTGAGACTTCCCAAAACAAAATGCTTTTATTCGCAGTATAGTTAAATCCATAACAATAAAGCTGAGAAACGATGAATAAGGTTCTAATAAATAAAATTGATCATGATGTATTAGAGAGATATAAAAGGTTTTCATGCTTGTCAAAGCCATTCCAGCATGAATGATAACTCTGAAAAGTTCTTAAATTCCAGCAAAATGATTGCAAGAGTTTTTGAACTAAATTCAATTTTAAATCGTCTGCAAAAGATACATGTCATACAAGACCTATCATGGAAATAATACTTGCACCTGGCAAAAGCAAATTAAGTAAGCTTCTAAACAATTATATTATGTCGCAACGTTTGATTTGAAGAAAACTCTGCCATTTCGAAAAAGTACTGCGGACTACTACAACAAAATATTAATATAATGTAAAGTAGACTACGAAGATGGTCTGTAAAGGTCCCGGTCTTGTAGTGAAAACAACAATTTATAATTTTAAAAGAGATTTATTTCTTGATTGAGCGACAAACCGTTGAACAGTGAGGAAACTTTTGCGTTTTCCACCTCTATGGTGGAATATGGTGGATATTCCAGCACTTCATAGTGCACCTCCTTCAATTTTCCCATCGCCGAGATACTTTTGTGGACATGTGCATTGTCCTGATGAAAAATTATTTTTTCTTATGTAGGCCTGGTCTGTTTTCACGAATGTTTGCAGCCAGTTTTGTAACAAGATATAATAGTATCGCAAGTTATTGTTTTACATTTTTCAAGATTGACGACCAACAGATTTGGACGGCACCGTCTTTGCCTTCTTTGGAGCTGAAGAACTGGTTTTTTCGATTCTGGTGTGTAATGGTATATACAGGTTTCATCCATTGTGACATATCGACGGAGAAGATCACTTTTGTTTACGTAAAATGCGTCAAGTACCGTTTGGAAATGTCGTCAAAATCATATCGCGCACTTCTTCCATGATTTCCGATCAGGTTGCACTTTTCGGAGGTTCTTCAGGAATGTCATCTTGTTCAGCATTTGTCCTTCTCCCCTATACTTCCCCAATAATTTTCTCATCGTAACTTGAAGAAGTAAGGGTAACAAGAAAAGTTAGAAAGATAGAAGTATCTTTCTAACTTTTCTTGTTACCCTTCGTTTTATAAATTAATTTTTTTGTGTTCCTTGATAAATTTGTCGAATTCAACGATTTGTTCATTGCTCTTGTTCTCTTTCGCCATCTCTTATACTTCCCATAACCATATATTTTTATTTTTGCTCGTTTATTCCTACCCCTATTACTCTTATTGATTTTTCCAAGTCTCTCACTATATTCCTCAAGTGTTTCTCCATTTTTGCAATTATATATTGTGTTCTCTGGTACCTCGTATTTGTTCCATATTCCTACTATTAAGTCGCATATCATTTTCTGCAGATCTATTCCATATTTATGTTAGTTTCTCCTGCACCTTTATCATTTTTTTTAATGTATTACATCTTTAACTTCCATCACTGTTGGTTGATGTACTTCCACTCCCTCAATCTCATTCCCTAGTTCTTCTAGTTGCTCAGCTTCCTCCGAGTTCTTATTCAGGAGCTCATTTAAAATACCTTTCAATTTTTCCGTTATCTTCCCCCTCTCCTATTAAATCAATTATCTTTGCTATATATTTGCTTACTCTGGAAATCTTCTTTTAATTTTCTGACTTGGTAAAAATTTCATATTTCTTTATTCTTGCATTTCTCTTCCATTTTATCTTCTTAGTAAGCTATTTTGGTCTCCTATATATGTTTCTTGCTTCTTTCCTGCTTAACTTGTAGTTTTCGCTGTTTGTTGATTTACTATTTATTATCATTTCTTCTCTTGTTTTTCTATTAGCTTCCTACATTACGCATTGTGCTTTTAATTTTTTTCCTTGTTGCACTACATCGTTCATTGTATTCCTGAGTAATAATTCAATTTGACACCATTCGTTTTCAATTTTCTTTTTCTGATTGCTTCGTATATCTTCTTTATTTTTTCTTCTTGCAGCTTTTCATATTCATACATTGTATTTCTCGTTTTTGTAAAGAACTCGTGCGGTATGTTTTTAGTCATCACTTTCCAGGATACCCCCTCCCCTTCCCCCTGTAGCTCCTAATGTTGATATAATTGCGCCCATCTGATGCTGTCCACGTTCCCTTACAAATCTGCTTATGTTCAAATTGTCTACTGTCTACTGCATTTAATAACTGAACTTTTTAAACCTTTATCATACTAAACCTACTCCTTATCTTCTATTTGTTCCTCCACTGGTAAAAAGGATGTAATTTCCCAACTGAGGTGTGAGTGTGTAGGGAAATAAAAACTTTTTGTGAATGGTCAACAGATTAAAAGTTGGGAATCTTATGTAAATTATATTTCAGAGTAACCGATGCATCGATTGTTCCCGTGGGTCCAAATATATTTATTTGTGTTTGTATGAAATTTAATTAATCTTCCTTATATCACTACAATCTCTTCCTAGTCTTTCAGTACAAGTTTGAGTTTAAATCTACAACTTACAAATTAAGTTCAACATTTTTTTTATTGTTGATTAGTGGTTACTATTGACCTGTGCTCGACTCGTCTGTAACCCCAATAGAAAATTAATGTTTTCCATTTTTGTTTTGGAAGTGAAGGAGTAGTTTCTAAGTATGCTAAGTTGGTCGTGTATCACAGGTCAAATAAAAAGTAACATGTGAATCAATAGAATGTCTATTATGTCACGATCTCACCATTTAATCATTTATAACAATTTTATCGATGCATTAGGCAGAAATATATTTGGCGATAGCATAATTAAATTATAAACGAGGCACGGATACCCTCGTTAAAATTCCCCGTGCGGAGGCAATATTACACTAATCGGGCTTATAAAGAATAGCAAATACACCGCGTCGTTAAATTATCATATAAAAGTCATTATTTCTGTGTGCGCGCGTCCTGAAATAAGCAACAGCGATATATAAATAATATAATGGTATATAAGGAAGTATTCGATTTGCACAAATGCAATTATTGCCTCTCGTCCTTGATTGACATTGATTAATTGACGGATTTTATTAGTTTCTAGACCAATTACGGTTGCGCCTTTCTTTACGCGGAATAAAATGGGTAAAACCTGTACGGCCGGGGTCTCTTCTAAACTGGACTGAGTTTCTCTGGCGGCTTTTCTTTAATTTCTCTTAATGAACCCGAAGGGAGAGCGACTGATTTCTAACGATAACCGCAAGTTCCTCTTTGCGTTCGTGCTCGTGATGGAACGGGCAAGCCTCGGTGAAAATTACGCTCGCGAGGAATTCGAATTTCTTCTTCGCGATGTCCATATGCACGCGTCGAAGTTTTGCACGTTTTTATTGGAGATTACTTACGGTTTTTTAAAGAAAACGTTCCTATTTTACGAATCCAATTTCACTGTTCAGGTGCCAAATATACACATCATATCACACTTGTTGGTAATTTAATTTTTTTTCATTTAAATTAGCAATATAAAAAATGCCTGTACGTTTCCAATTAAACAATAAATCCTTACTGTGTTTGCAGTTACTATTACTTAAGATTTTCACAATATTCACAACAATTACTAGTATCAAATAATTCTGACCGTTTTAACGATCCTCCGAATACTTTTTACAATTAATTCCATAACGTTTATACATCATTAACGTAATAAAATTTGAACTATATTTTAGTCAAAATAGAAACAAAGACGATAGAAAACGATAGTTGTATCAAGATTTATAAACAACATGTGATATGCGCTAAAGTCTTAAATGATATAGATAATAGACTACGAGATGTTAAAAAAAATATATATATCCATTGACCTTAAGTACATTGGAAATAATTTTCAGCATATTTTAATATTTGATATGAAAAGTGTTAAACTAACAAATAAATATTAATATAACTTTGGCTTCACACTTATAAAATATAATTATGTGGTTATGACATCCTATTTGAAGAAGTCGTGCCACCACAATGAACTGACGTTCGTGATAATTGTAGCATTGTTCATAATTCAAGCGACCCATTTCCACAACTAATGTCAAGAATTTGGAAAGTGTACCGAAACATTGCATTATTCCCTTGAAAATAAAATAATGTATCAATTAATACTGAACCATAAAATATAACGCAACTTGAAAACACTGCTTCCATCGTGATGAAAGCCCACATGAAATCGTGTCCTTTAAGCAATCAATTTCTCGTTTGTTTGAACGCGTTGGAAAGTTGAGGCTTCTCGCGTGAAAAGTTCGATAATGTAACAAAAGAATCACGATGACATGCCACGTACGTATGGAAAAGCCATCCGAGACAATGACGTTCCTACGTATTGTCAACGCACTCCGATCGTGATTACAAAATTACCGTTGGCTAAGCGATATTTGGTTACACTCTTATGACTTGAAACAATGGCAAATGTCATTATGATTGCGCGGATGCGTTAGTACTTGCGCTTGTTTCTTGCAGTGATGTAAAAAATATACTTTCCCTATTTAGAAGTTGTTTTCGATTGTTCTAGCTTTTGAGGATTTCAAATAGAGAATGCGTTACTAAATATGTAATGTGCTTAAAAAAATAATTTCAAATGTATTTTACGATAAAACAATCAATGGAAATATACTAAAATGAGAGGCTTAGGCCTGAAATATAGCACATTCTCAAGGCTAACACCCTTCATATATTTCGCAAGTAAATAAATTTAATTATATTAACCCCGGATTCAACTTACATATATAACTCCCGATCCTCCTCCAGATCCCACCTATATCCATACCTCACATTAAGTGAGCTAACGCTTCTACATAAATCATCCTTTTCCACAAAACTCCAATTTGCTATCTTTTTGTAGATTGTATTCTGAATTCTGGTTCATCTCATTTATCTATCCACTTCTTTTCATCTGTATGATCACCATATTCCCACTTCGTACTATACCATTGAAAAATCAATTCGTACATACCGATCTGTTTCTTCACCAACTCCCTTTTTTGATTGTCTTCCCTCTGTTCCCCATCTATTCCATAACCAATTCCCCAAACATCTGTTCTTAGCACAATAAAGACAGTCATTATTATTATTATTTTGTTGCTTTTTTGGTATAAAAACTACATGAATTTAATTATACCATAGTTCATTAACCGACTCACATAAGGTAGAACGAATAGAACTTGACGTATGTAAAATAGTTCCAGGTATACAGGAACGCAACAATTTTTATTATAGTTTTATAACAGACATCTGAGTATTCCAATACAGAAATAATAATTTATATATTAACAATTACCAGTTTATCTCAACAAAATTATGACCCAGTTGTAGGTACCATTTAAATAGAAAATTTATTAAAGATAATAGTTATTTATTACCTTGGAACAAGATATAGGTTTCTAAAACAGGCTCACTGTAAACATACATCAGTTCGTACACGCTTCTCACTAAAGTATGCAAAGAGCCGATTTCCGCTGTAATATACATACGTACACTAGACAACTAAACTAAATTAGTTTTAAAATCCAGATTCTTGGATATAATTATTTTAAATGACGTAATGAATTACTATAATCAGTTTTAAATATAATAATACGCTACAAGTTATAAATTTCACATCAATAAACCGGGTTACAGCCGGTCGAATTAAGTCCACTGTTAGCGTCTACGAAATATTTTACGTCCAGAGTGCAATGAATTATGACTTCTACTAAATTCAATAAAACTGGTCGCTATTTTAATGGGCATCTATTAACTATGAAAATGGTGATTTGAATCTTTTAAATGTGTTTACCGACGACTTCCGACTATGTCGTTAATGCTGCACCTGCCTGTCGTCAACTTCGTTCCGTATACGAAAATGACGTACGATTTGATTATGGAAGCAAATGGTAACTATTCGTGCGCAATAATATTAATAAATTTGACACAGAAATTAAAAGTGCGCTATTAATTGTCAATACATATAAATAGATTAGATAATGTAGCTCGACTGAATTGTTTACATCAATAATGTGGAAAAATTTTAACGTGCATTTTTACGTCGACCATTTGAACGTGAAATGGAGTCGTAATTACAACATATCTCGATCTAACCCGGTCGACTGTGCGTAAATAACGCCACGCGTTTGCCGTAATCGTGGGTTTCTTACCGGTCACGTGATCTAATTAAACAAAATTACTCGCGAGACACAGAATGCGATAGTATCGTACATGCATACATTTGCAGAACGTGAAATAAAATAAATTTTGTAAAATATAAGGACAACGGTACATCAACCTTCAGTTTAGTTATTTACAAACAAAATTTGGCGACATATCATACACTTGTAGGTGTTGTAATGTAAATCATCACGCTTAGTAGTCCTTAAATTCAGAGCTCACGATTTTGATTTGAACCTAGTGCTGTGAATACTGAAATATTTGCTAATGCCAAGACATAACGTAATTTTGTCCGTCCTGTTGATGTTGCACACGAGAATTGTAACAAATTTCCAGGCAAAAGTTTTTGCCATGATATGTATGCACCAGGACTATTACAAAGCCCTCGCTAGCGCAAATCAATAAATTGTTTTCTGATAACAGAACGGCACTGCAAATCATCATTGACTGTCAATCCACGTCGATGTGGGTCTGGGACATTGGTGAAGTGCTCTCTCAACTATGAAGATCGAACAAGGTTAGTCTTATCTAGATTCCCAGACACTATGACATAAAGGGAAATGAAGCAGCCGATTCACTAGCAAGGAGTGGGGCTAACCTGGATTTATTGTCCTAGAATAGGATTTGGCCAGAAGCTCTAATAGGAGCTGGATGTAGCGCAATGTGCTAAAATACTGGCATGAATGCTTTGGAATAGGACATTCCAAGACAGTACTGAATGGCCAATATGCTACACATTCCAGGAAACTGTTAGAGTTGTGTACATCACATGCGTAGGTTGGGCTCGGCTACAATACGTAAAAGCGAATCTGCCTTACATCATTACGACTATGAATTAAAATAGAAAATATTTACGTTTTTATATCAGTTGCAAGAGAGTACAAATTTATTTCGCTGGGTCAGAAAATTCACCAAAAAAGTCAGTGGAAGTGAAGACTACGTGACTTGATGATGATGAAGTCCTATGTGCCTCGCAATGAATATAGCAATGTAGTTTGTCTACAAAATTTTATTATGTCGACTAAGTTGGCAAACCTCCTGGTTTGCAGTTATTTGTTATTTTAACTTGCTACAAGACATATTGGCATATCCTTATGAGGTTTCATATTATTGTCAATAATCTTACGATGACATTTCATACTATTGTCAATATTTTCTTTTTCGACAATAATTATACTGCAAGATATTGTTTCAACTGATCTACAAGAGCACATTTTATCTCTCTCTCGCTCTTACACACACATGAGCATTACAACGACATTTAATTTCTATGTCTCAATTACTTTGACTTATTTTACAATTATAAATTATTATTATGAATTAATAGATTATAAACTATTAATTACAAATAAATATGCAATAAACAACAAATAATCGTTTCGCTAATTAATTCCGTAAAGCCGAGCATCGCCCGCCGCTAGATATTACTAACTAAACTAATTTCTGTTTACTTTGGAAACATTTTAATAAATTGAAATTAACATTCTTAAGAATCCCGCTATTCGGATATTTTTACGATTCTACGATTCGACGAAGAAGAATGTAATAAAAAAAACTGATCGTAAACGTTTCCAACACTCTGTTACTCTCACTTATATGAAGAAAAAAAAAGTTGGGACGAAAATATCGAATCCAACTAAAACTACAATGCAATACAAACCATTAAAACATAAAACATGTCTAAATGTATTCAGCGATGAATGGATGAGTGACTCCATTATGAAATTGGGTGCACAAACCGCTAAATTTACACGTTGTCATGAATCATTTACAGTTAAATGCGAACGAAAACGGTTGATGTGCACTGTAAACCTCGGAAACCTTCAGGATGTATGCTATAAACAAATATATCAAAATCTATGTCATTGTTTGAAATAATTAAGAACAGTGCAGGTGAGCACGCCGGCTGTGTCCAATGTTGAAATTAAAAGTATTTATTATTATGCAGTTACGTTTTAGTGGACTGCAATAAAATTGCAATAAAAGTGGCACTTTTTCACCTGTAGCCCGTTCCAATTTGATCTTTGTAATACAGAATGCGCGGCCCGGTTGTTGGAGCGCTTTGAAGAAAATATGAGATGTACAGCAAGATAATTTGTTAACCGTTAGCGCTATTACACACTGTAGTCTGCACATTTATTGTGTTATTCTCTATATCTCACAAAAAGTGGTGTGCACATCGAAGCTAGCGTTGGCATTTTTGTCACCAACCAAGAAGGTTATGTAGGCCGAATACATATTCTAATGCATCGATGATGCTCTAATAATTTCCTTCGTGAAGCCAAAACTGTTCAGAACAATAAAATTCCTTTAATTGCTATTTCGATAATTACTGTTATTGTCGACACAATTGCGACCATCATTTTGTTGAAAGAAATATTTACGCGCTGTATATAATTTGTATTGGTTGAGAGTTTGACGGTACATCTACTGCACATGAATTTAGCATGAAGATCATATCTTTAATATATTGAATGTCTGTAAATATTGGATAAGGACTCTCAAATAAATTTGAGCAACGGAATTGGAAGCTATTTGTTTCTGTAAGATTCAAGCTTGCCTTGTATTTTTTTAGTCATTAATATTCATACAGCGAAGATGGCTTTATTCATGGTCCCACGCAATTCTACTGTTGAGGTTGAAATTCAAAAAGAAAATCTAGGTAGTTCCAATGTAAAGGAATCGCCAATTTTGTTTATGTATCTCAGTATAAAGTTTACTTAAGTGAAGTTCAAATAGTGAGGGCTGTTGCTTGTCAATGGACGTTGTATTCTCAACTTACAAATGAATTCCAGCCTAGTAAGTAAAACAACCAAGTTGGTTAGCTGGACAAGGCCGTAAATAAAAAATAGCTGCACAAAATAAAAAACCAAAAAATGCAACCTGCGCGAATATTTCTGCCTAAAAGTTTACTGGTCGACTGAAAGAAGCTAATATGTCATCACGAAGATCTGGTCGAGCTCATCGTTTAACCAGAGAGCAGTCAATGTAAGTCTGCACTCTTTTTCTGATAAGTCGCAGCTTTGCCTTATATTTGAATATACAGCATCCTGGCAGCGATATAATTAAGCCACAATACAAGACATTGACTACACTGAGTTATTATACTTTATCGATGAAAAAAATCATATGCCAAAAAATTCCATGAATATTAATATAATAGGTTGATTGGAACAGAGCATTAATTAATTTTACAAATCGGCAATGTTTACAATTCTAAAAAGGATAACATAAAAATAAGAAACTAGGTATAATAATTATTCTATATTACATTCACAAACCCATATACCGTACACTACATATATATCATACCACGCCATATATTATTTTTAAATTGTTCTGCATAAAAAAAATATTTGTAATGAACAAAACACCAATTAAAAGCTACGCACATTTAATTTTTCAACATAGTCCACCTGACAGCAATGCACGTATTAATATTCCTTCAGTTTGACTTCAAAATGTGCCCAAACTCTAGCCTTCACCTCTTCGATGTCACTGAAATGGCGCGCGTGAAGGTCCTTTTCCAATTTCCAAAACAGGTAGTAGTCACTGAGGGCCATATCTATACTATCGGGGGGTGGGCAATGTGCACGAGTGCATTGTCTTGGAGAAAACGCACGCTTCTAGTGAGTTTTCCAATGTTGCATAATATGCCCCGTTGACTGACCGTTGTGTTTTTTACAGTCTATCAGAGGAATATCCTCACAATCATCAAGAATCGTAGCCATCGCATTTTTGTTGACTGATAGACCTTGAACTCTCTCAGCGGTGCTTCTCATTTACGTCTCCATTCCATGGACTCCCTTTTGCACAAACATCATAGTAGCAAACCATAGTTTCATTTCCTGTGACAATTGTCTTCAACACGTCCACAGGGTTCCCTCCACAGAGTTCCAAGAAGGATCGAGCACATTGAACACTGGCGCTAAACTGCCGAAAGATCTTTGGGGAACCACCTTCCTCCACTTACTTTATTCATATCTAAATGATCGAGGAGGATTCGGCAAATGCTTGTATCTGAAAACTCCGACATTTTTAATCATTTTTTCACTTCAAGCGTCAATCGCTAAATACGAGGTCCTCAACAAGGGCACTCTTGTCCTTCACAGTCCACCGTCTCTCCTGTTCTTGCATCATATTTCAATGATACCGTCCAATTCGAAACCAATCTAGTACGGAATAAAACGGGGAATTTTCCATCCACCCGATCTTTGATGCTTTGAGATGAAAAACCTTCTCGACTTAGAATTTAATAACAGCTCTATATTCAATTTTCTAAACTAATTCAAACAAAATACATTTTTGTTTTTTCATAGTCTAATGAGACTTGAACCAATGTCTAGTTATTCTACAAATTCTTCTCGATCAAATAATATGAACGAGAAAGAAAATGATATCTGGAAACAGTACCATTCCATGTTTACTTGACATTTGCAGATATGCCAAAATATAATTTCAATCAAACCAATAGAAACGTAATAGGTATGCATTATTGTGAAATAAATAATCTGCTTGATAGTAGCATCTAATAAGTTAATTACAAGCTGCAGAATAATGCCTTTCATTCATGTCGCATTGAAAATGTCAATTTCATACGCTTAATATAATGGCAATAATCCCGTTTAATTACAACCTTGCGGTTTCGTAAATTTACATACAAGGCGTAATAACGTCCATTTGTGTGTACATTGCCATACAATTACGATTAAATTAGCTATAAACTGACCACTCTGGTCGTAAAACAGATAGTATAGAACGTCTTAAATGGACATTGTAGTCTTACACAGCACCATATTCATTCATCAAATCCTACTTTTAATTTCTTTTTATTGTAAGTATCGTATATATTTCTTAACCTCGCGTGCATCGCTAGTTCTTAAACCCATAGTATCGACCTATTGATAAAAGTCGCCAACAAATGATATATGGTGGAAAAATAAAATATCGTACAATGTAACTACAATTGAGGTCGCGGATGCAATAACGCGCGGAGCACGCGAAGCTGGAAATAAGTATTGTCCAACCGATCCATATTTTGGGGAATTTTTTTTTTTCGGAAAATGGATGAAACAAAAATACTATCTTGTGTAACTTTCCGCATGTTTTTTACCCGAACTATTTTTTGATCCGTCAATTAATTTGTCCAGAAAAAAATAAAATAGTGAAATTTTTTCGTTCGACAATTCAATTAATTTCAATGCTTTTTAAAACTCGAATCGCGAAATCTCGGAAACTATTCGACCAAACTAGTTGAAATTTTTAATGGAACACTGTGACACTTCACTGTCGCGAATAAAGTTATTGCAATCGTAGAAATATTAATTTGTTGGATAATATTCAATAAATAATCAGTTGCGCTATGAAACCATGTTCTTTTTTTTCGACTAGCTATCATTGTTCCTTATACTGTAACGTAAATTTTGATGTATCACTTGGCGTGATAAGTTTAAAACCTGGAAAGTTGTTGCTTTGTAAACAAAAGTTTCGTTTACCGCGCACGGCGCGTCAAGCGCTTCCGATCCATTCGCGCTACTTTACTGCGTTTTATTCTTGCAAGCATAGATTAATGCCCAAATTACTTAAGTGTTTATGTGATAATCGTGATTGAAGCATACAGTTATTCTTCTATGCAAGTACGCAATCAAACATACTGCGCATATGAATGAAAAAATTGCAATACGATTACCGGCTGTAAACAAAAGATTATTTTGGTCACACTCGCGATCGTATAAGGAAAAGTCGAATAATTATTATTGTTTTTATAGACATTTTTTTCTAACAACGAAAGAAATACAATGAATAGTATTAACTTGTAATTATTACATCACTAAAATATTAAAAACATCTATCATTTGGGATGTACGGGCGGAAAAAAAAATTGTTCGAGCACATTGAAACTGAAAGAGATTATATAGATTTGGTACAAAGTGCTCGAAATCCTCCATTTACTACTGTAGAACAGAAAGACTGCACGGTGAAAGATTTTGAATCTTTTTTTTAAAAAAATACAAAGTTCCGAAAGGACTTAAGATCAGTAAAGCAGTTAAAATTCAGTATTTTGCTAATGGTCAAATTAATGTTTTCTACGATTATGATAGCGAACCAATTACCTATAAAATAGAGACGACAGTGTCATTTGACGATATTGTAAATGCTGCAGAAGCTAAACAAATAGGGATTTCACAAAAAAAATAAAGATTTAAATGCACTGCTACGATATTTGACTCCAGGAGGTAGAAATTATTTTACATCATATTTAGATGATATGCGTGTTAGAGTAAAGACGGCGAGCAACACTAGTGAAGATAAAAAATCTAAGAAGCAGGAATGAAAGTAGAAGAAACAAAAGAATCTGCTCCCTAATGATAGATGTTTTAAATATTTTAGTGATGTAATAATTACAAGTTAATACTATTCATTGTATTTCTTTCGTTGTTAGAAAAAATGTCTATAAAAACAATAATTATTATTTGACTTTTCCTTATACGATCGCGAGTGTGACCAAAATAATCTTTTGTTTACAGCCGGTAATCGTATTGCAATTTTTTCATTCATATGCGCTGTATGTTTGATTGCATACTTGCATAGAAGAATAACTGTATGCTTCAATCACGATTATCACATAAACACTTAAGAAATTTGGGCATTAATCTATGCTTGCAAGAATAAAATGCAGTAAAGTAGCGCGAATGGATCGGAAGCGCTTGATGCGTCGTGCGCGGTAAACGAACCTGTTGTTTACAAAGCAACAACTTTCCAGGTTTTAAACTTATCACGCCAAGTGATACATCAAAATTTACGTTGCAGTCTAAGGAACAATGATATCGCAAAGAGAATGCCGCAAGACCAATAGCGAAAAACTTCCTCGCTAGTCGAAAAAAAAAGAACATGGTTTCATAGCGCAACTGATTATTTATTGAATATTATCCAACAAATGATTATTTCGACGATTGCAATAACTTTATTCGCGACAGTGAAGTGTCACAGTGTTCCTGTTCAACTAGTTTGGTCGAATAGTTCCCGAGATTTCGCGATTCGAGTTTTAAAAAACATTGAAATTAATTGAATTGTCGAACGAAAAAATTTCACTATTTTATTTTTTTCTGGGCAAATTAATTGACGGATCAAAAAATAGTTCGGGTAAAAAAGATGCGGAAAGTTACACAAGATAGTATTTTTGTTTAATCCATTTTCCGAAAAAAAAATTTCCCCAATTTATCGATCAGTTGGACAATACTTATTTCCAGCTTCGCGCGCTCCGCGCGTTATTGCATCCGGGACCTCAATTGGCCCCGTCGACAACATTTCATTAAAGTCTGCCATTAAAATCCTTATGTAATAATTTCGAAGATTTGCAGATGTAATTTGTTTATATTACAAGAGCGATTTTCAAATACGTATGAACGCAATCGGATATTTCGACAAAAATCACAGACACCACGATAACAATCTCTGACTTCGTCGTTGGCGAAAAATTAACGTTGGTACAATCATTCGATCCACTTCCCTCGTCTCTCCGCCAATCATGATTGTCACAGGTACAATTTCTTGTATCATCTGAAATTGTATTCCCACATTTTCGAAGATACGCTCGACTGACCGCTCAAGCAAGCTATTGTTGAAAGTCAGAGGAACTCACGAACATCTTTACTATAACGCCGATAGGTTGATTGCTTCCGTAATTATCATTTTATTATCGTGTCGTTTGCTTTCGTATTAATTTTCCAACTGTTTATTTCATACATGCTAAGTACTTAACCAGCACTCATTTCGTTGCCTTTCATTTCTCCAACTTCGTTCGCAATTATTATATTCATGACGCCTTCTCGATTTTTTTCCAGTTTAAAAAAAAAATTACGATTACGTTCTGCTCGAGCCAACTAAATCAACATCTTTAAAATATCACAATATAATCTGTAGTTTACGATATAATAATAATTTAATATCCTTTTCACAATCTGGCAGTTTCCAACATTGGCTACCGTAAAATCACTCGTTTGCATGTATTGTGGGAAATATATATTTATATATTATGGGTATAAAGTTTGACTTTACTGCGACGAATATTTTAGTAAACATATCGTCTACATTGTAATTAATTATTGGTTGAGACAAATTTTGATGCAATCTTTCGTCGCCAGTTTTCTTTAAGTTTCTGGAATTAATTTTGATTTGAGCTCCACTGTTTAACATAATATTACCTAAGTGGATCCTTTAGAATTTAAAATTTAATCAGATTGATTTCTGCATTCCGCTTTATGCCTGAAATTCAAGACTCGAAATTTGTACCAAAAATCTCAACTTACAAACTGTTAAACATGTAGGCGACAATTAAATGTACGTTTAAGTAAATATCATAATAATTAAATTTTGTCTATAATGTGTTCGAACGATGAAAATACGTACGGCAAAATTATTCGTGCAATAACGGCCATGTAATATATAATGTGCAAGGTAACTAGTATTAATAGAACCCAAGCAGTACATTTCCGCGTTAATCTCAGCATTTTCTATTAAATTCAGTACCTCATATACAACACTATTTATTACACATGTAACTTTCATATTATGAAATATGGAGAGTGTCGTATAATGGCATCCACGCATAAATAACCACGAAATGTGTTACTTACCCATTAAGTTTCTTCCAATCGACATAATATGCACGTCCATTCGTCTTACAGTTAGTTCGAATTGCAAAACTGAAACGCTCAATCCGCACAATTCAATTAACGCATGCACAATTGCACTGAATAACGAACTAAATTGCTCCGCATAAATGAAATTATTTTCACACTGTTTTACGTTGACCTTTCGACCGGCCAGGAGGAAGCTTATTTATCGCAGTCGGATTTTCACAGACGATCACATTGCACTTAATTTATCTCACGGGAGCGTGCTGTCGATTTCATTCATCATTGTGTTTTCTGTTCATAGAAGACTGAGCATAAATCCTTGCACCTGTAAAAATATGTTTGTTCGAAACTTGATGCGAGTTTGTCGAGTCGATTTCGTGGAACAAAGTGACAATAGTTTGCAACGGTTTCGTATTCTCAAAATACTACGTACACAAATTATTATACAAAGCATCGCCGGTATCGAATCGATCAATATTTAAATTAGGGAAAGTCAAAGAGTTTCTATTTAGATTTCAATTTTTGTTAAGTAATTAGAGAACATTTCTTTCGCGCATCGCTTTAGATAAAGTATCAAACAAGCGGATTAATTACCTTCACTAACTCTGAATGTGTTGATTTTTAGGTTGATTTTTTTTTTAATAAAAGATTTATTCTCATAAGAATCTTTCACATAGGCATGACCAATGAGTTCATTTTTGCGATGCCCGTATTAGAGATATATTTTACGAAATGAGTTCTTGTTGTCTAAACTTTTTTTAATTCGATGCTTTGAAGATTGGGCTATGAATTTGAAATAGAATTTAATAACAAGCTAATATATACATTCGATACTCTACAATAAAATTAAGAAAATCAGGAATGAGGCAAGATCGAAATAGTAATCTAAGCAAAAGTCGTTAAATTTGATAAGCTTATGAACAAGAAGCCAATAATAAATCGCTATAGTAACAATGTTCATATTAAATCAAATAAATTATATTTTACAACCAGAAATTACAGTATCTCGACAGGTAGTCTTTGTATAATATTTTCAATTATGATTTGTCGTCGGCAGAACACTTTTCATATTATTAACGATCAATCTTTTATTTTATTTATGTACTGTTGCAATTGGCACAGGTGAGAACCTTTCTGTCGCTACAACTACAAAACTGCCTACAAAACAAAATTATCGAACAAAATTATATCAGGACGATGTAAAGAATTTTTGAACAACAAATGGTGAGAAGAATGAATAATGACAACATGCATTTCATTAATATTTTTTTAACTGTACGTTAACATACATTACCCGTAGATGTTGACACGCAATTCTGTTAAAAAAAAACTCTTAACTCATTACCATTAAACGAAAACTTATGAAACACGCCCTCTTTTTTCCACAATAATATTTCAATAACGAATCGTATCCGCACCGATGTGTATGTTTATTTTTTTTTTTTAATTGAAGATGAACTGTACATATTCATAACTCAAATAATAAAAAAAAATAAATAAAAAATAAAGATTCAAGATACTAATGTACTTTACTTTGAAGTGGACGCAATTCATATAGCAATTATTGCATACATACCGCCGCGAGATGAAATTAATATATCCATAACTAATATTGCTCACATATTAAACTAAGTGTATACACCATGTAGATAGGTAATTATACGCAGAGGCATAAAAATAGATTCATTAAAATATACGTACTGGAAATAACATGTATTACATGACGTAAATGTGAACGTAAACATATTGAAATGAATAAGACACAAGTTCTCGCTATAATAAACTTAAACAATGCTAGCATTAAAAGAGCGGATAAACAGGCATCCTATTTCTTTGTGTAATAACAAGCGCACTGCACCCAGAGAGAAACGGAAGAAAACGAAGGAATAAGATGGTGGAATGGATACTCAAAATACTCGAAAATTAAACGCACAACTAAAACATGTTATTGTGTGTGAGTTATCCGGCGATCGACAGCAATATTTTTGTGTTCATGTCAGCAATATTTTTGTGCTGACGAACATCTTTGTCATTCAAATAACAAATATGGAGATGAGTGGCTCAATACATATGGCCAATATATTGTCGCCTGCTGCTACAATTAAAATTGATAACCACTTCAGTAATTGAGTATCACCAATCTATATGCCACAGTGACAAAAATTGTGATGTTTCCGCTAGGTTATTGGCTTCAACATCTATCATTCTTCTTTGCCATTCTCTTTTGTCATTTGCCACTTCTTTCCAATCCCTGACTCCTGCCTCCTTGAGATTTTTCGCAACATATCATCCCCTTATTCTCTTCCCACCTTCTCTTCCAATTAAAATCATTTAACCCATTTATAGTCCAACATCCTGGCTATGTGTCTTAGCCATATATGTCTTTACATTCCCACCACTTGATCGATACATGGTTTTTTGAACAAGTTTCTATTCCTGCATTTGTTCTAATTCTCAATTCTCCATGACATTTTTCTTTCCCACAGTTCGAATTTATTTTCATATATTTTGTTCATTGTCATTGTCATTGTCATTTTCATCTTTACAATTTTTACGATCATTCCTGTAACTTTACTTCGTTTTGTTATCCTTCCTCATATTTCTCTCTCTTCCTCTCATTTGCATGTTAACGTTACCCATACATTAAATTCGTTCTACTTTCTATTTCTTGCATAATTGATGACTACTTTCCTCTACTACTATCCTTCATTACCAAACACTTTGTTTTCATCTTTGTTATTAATTAAGAACCCTACACCCAATGTTCTACTATCTATTCCGCTATTGAATCTTATACATCTATTATTGTTTTCTTACAAAAATAATGGTATTTAAAAAATGTGGAGGAAAAAGAAGGGAAGTATAGGTGACATTGAAATTAGATATAATAGAACAGAATGAATTGATGTACTTACGTGAGTACAGAAAGGCGAATAAAATGGAGGAAGAATAAGAAGGAATCTGTTTGGAAAGAGGATATGGAATTTCTAGGAAACAGTGACGCTATGGAACATATCCATAAAGAGCATTCTGATGTACAACAATACATAAGTACAGAGCTGAAAGGAAAGGAAGAGATTGGAAAGCACACACATAAAATAAAAAGGACACTGCATCTGGCGAGATCAACACCAGACTACATAATTAGGCAGTAGACTGGAAGCGAAATGTGGGGAGTAGAGGCAGGGAAATGGGCAGTGAGATATGAGATGACAGTGATGGGGGCAGAACAGGGCCTAAATAAGAAGGTAATGGGGGAGCTAAGCAAAAGGGCGATCAAGAAAACAGAAATATCCAAATGTAGGAAAAAGTATACAAAAATGCATCACTATCAGTAGAATAGGCCGAAACAAGAAAAAGAGATGGAAAACAAGAGAAGAGGGGGATAATGGAGAGGTGGAAATTGGTAGAATCACAGGAAAGGAAAGCAAAATTATGAATGCGAGTTACAACGTAAATTGCAAAAGAATAAAAATGGTGTGGAGGATACCAAGGTACTTATGGGAAGGGAGATCTATGGAAGACGAAAAAGCAATAGCAAGGTACAGGTACGGAAGCGAAAAGAAATCCAAGTCCTGGATAGATGAGAAGTACAGGAGGTGTAATTCCTTTGGAGAAGGGTGCGACGAACTTGAACATTGGGTTTTTTCTACCCTATAAGGGAAGACGGACGGGGTCTAGAAATATTAGTCAAAATAGTGAAAATAAAGAGGATGAAGGAGGAAAATGAAAAAACAACAGGAGGAAAAAAGCATGGGGGTGGCAGAAGGAGCCGAAATAAGGTGAAGAAGGAAACTAAATGAGTTAAATGAGATGTAGATAATATATGATGAATATGTCAATAAAGATTTTTTTATTGTCCTATTATTTCATCATTTCTTCAATTAAGTTCCTTCCAACAATGTACCCATAACGTTCCATGTGAACACTTTCCCTTATTTGTTCCGTTCCCATCTTCAACTGTTTATTTAATATATTTTTGCTCCACCTTTTATTTCTTCCCTTCGTTTGATTTATTTTTTGTCATCATGGGTTGGGTTGGGTTGGGTTGGGTTTGCTGCTTAGCCATCCTTTCTAGCTGTACGTTAATGTCCTCTCTTGCTACTTCATCTTCAATTTCTATTACTCATTTTTGTATACATTGTCGTAAACTCATTCTTTGCCAAGGCATTACATTTTTCTTTTCTTTAACCTTGTTAGTTTTTTTGAATCCTTATCTTTTCTCTTAATATACAATTTTCCAGTGTGTGCTTTGCAACTGTCCTTTTAATTTATTCCACCTCCATATTCATTTTTTTATTCATTCTCATACCGTTATTATTTTTTGAAACGTAATTTTACCTTTTCCTCATCAATTCCATTTCTTTTATAATATTTCGAGATGTTCTGTACTTCTTAGCTTAATCATGTCTTCATTTACATGCACCCTTCAATTTTTTCGCGAGCCCAATTCAAATTTCGAAATAAAGTTTGAGACAAAAGAAGGAATAAATCTGCTAACGTGGGAGATTTATCATTTAATTATTCCACAAAAAAAAATAAAGCCAACTAGCTAATATCAGGGGCCTATTTTTTAGAAAAATAAATAAATCTTATCATTGGGATAATAATGTTTTGAACCACACGACCTACATACTCCATATCACCGAAAGAAATTGATCCACACAACTAGTAAACAGTAAAAGGTATACAATACCATCGGAATAAAAGTGGAAACAAATCGATATTTTCTTTCAAGTATTTCAACGTTTTATAAATTTCTTCCTTATGGCAACTTTACTATAGATGTGGAACACGATGGTACATGGAGGAATATTATGGCCTAGCGTATCGACCATCTTCTACGTGTAGCAAATTAAAACTCCGTTTTGTTCATATTAAACGCGCGCGAAAGCTTCAGAAGTTAACGGCTGCCAACACCGATTAAGTTGAACTTCTCTGAAAAGTCGTAAATATCACTTTGAACGAAAGACATTTCACCGTTTCTCCGTCCCGGCCATCCGAGAAGTAAAATTCGAAGATTTCGAACTGTCAGCGGTTGCCCCTTTAATTGACTTCATACCGACCCGACCCGAACACTTACTGACAATTATTTTTTCTAGGTCACTCGTTCGAAAATAAAAATAAAAATAAATTGATCCGTTGTTCAGATACAGTAAGTATTTCGTGTAATGTGCTGGTGGATTATATTGACCACGTGAATTAAAAATAATAACATTACGTGATGAAATCCGTGCCAGAGTAAACGACGTATTTCTTCATAAATTACTGAACATGAAATTCATTAGTTTAGCTTGCCGGCAAAACATTCAATAATTGGTTTACAACGAATAAAAAGAATATTGATTTCTCACTGCAATTATTTTATGATTGAATCGATTTTCGAAGACATATTTAGAATACTGAAATATTTTCAACTTGGAAGAGTTTTTAATTTAAAAGAAAGTTAAATGCCTAGTAATGTAAACATTCACGCCACTTTATTTCTTTACTTTCTTCGTTGCTTAGATTGTAGACGGAAATTAATGTTCCTTGCCAATTTTAACAACTAATTTACCATACAAACTCAGTCACAGTCTATGGAAATGTTATAATAATGTGCGACTCTGTATGTGGATTTGATTGCAATAATAACTGTGCTTCATATATGTATGACATAGGCAGACAAACATATCGGACTAAAATGAATGGGAATAATATTCTTGTTGATCAGCGTTTTTAAAATGTTTAGTTTCTGGTCTCTGCTGAAGATTCCGGAGAATTGCAAATAAATACATAAAAATAAATACGTTTAAAGTGGCGCTTATGATACAATTTTAAACCATCAAGGAATTAGTGTGCGTTACATTATGATGTATTATCAATAAAAAAAAAACTGTACGTATGTATTACATATCACATGTGTAATTAAATCATATAATTAAAGCAGTTATATCTACCTTGCTTATTAATAACATAACGAATATTTTTACCCCCTAATAATTTCTTAATTTATGTTAAATGACGCCTTTAATTTTTTAGTAAAAACTACACCCAAAGAACTTTGATTTTTTACGATAGAACGCGTTTATGAATTAATGTATGTGTTACACTTTTAACACGAGTTAGACGAACATTCACGCCAGTTTGATTTGAGAGCAATTTTGTATTTATTTACTTTCTTTATAATCTGCTCAATTGCGGCGAGTGAAAAATTAGTCTGGGTTTTCTAATGATCGGGAGTTTCATTAATTCCGAGATTATCTGTCGGTTTTCACTATTTTTATGCTTTGTACATTAGCGCTGCATTTATGATAATGACTCCGATAATTATGTCCATGATCGTACCTCGATAATTTTACAAATATGTTTATTAACCATATGCTCAAAGGAAACTTATTCTAATGGCCAATTAGCAGACGGTGATTTGATCTAATTTTTGTGTATTAGATGAATTAAGGTTTGATCAATGATCTACCGGTACAAATCATTTTGTATTGTACTGGTTTTACTTCTTGTATTAATAATTAAGTTTTGTGGAAAAATATTTCAATAACAGATATGCGTAAAAATTTGTGTATTGACGGTCATGGATGAAAAATGATGGAAATATTAATTAAAATAAGCAAAAATAGATCGGTTGTATCATTGGACGATTGAGTTGCTGTATCAAAAAGTAATACCGAGCGCAATAACCAACTAAAATTAAACAAGCACAGCTGAAAAAATTAACGCTAGAACAAAAAAGAGAAAACGGAATCAAATGAAATCAATTTAATCTCGACAAAACACAAAAGATACTTAAAAACTGATTAAAATCGCTCGATAAAAATATTACATATTAGATATTTTACATCGAATCGCGTTAAAATCGCGCGCACCCATGCTCTTTGAAATCGCAAGTGGATATGTTAATAACGAAGAGAAATTTAAATTAATTTGCATATATCATTTTATAATGTAATTCAGGAGCGCGGTGGGAACCTGCACTAAAATTACAGCTATGTCGAGCGTCCCAGAAGTGTGAAATATTTATATATCCCTAGAGACGGGAAGTGATTAGTTTACGTAACTAATTTTTTTACGAACGAAAAATTTGAAAGTATTACTTTTAGTAAACATTCTTTAATTATATGAAAATATCGTTACTTTTCCGATTCAAATCGTCATATCCAAAAACCAGTTAAATATGAGATTAAAGTCAATTAAAATGTGCTTCAAAAAATGTAAAGTACATATTTTTGTATTATTTTTTATCACGTAGAACAAATATTATAAATATTGCAGGATAATAACGTTTACGTTAAGGTATATTTGTTGCAATATATAATTATTTAAAGAGTATTTAGTAGCAATTTCAGAAATACAATACAGCCGTAAACGAACAATGTGAACAATGAGGATAGAATATTTGTTAACCATAAATTTTAGAAAGAGAATGTAAATAACAAAAGCAAAGTGTTGCCATACAACATACAGCGGTTTTAATTCTTAATTCTTCTTCACTCATATATTTCTTGTTTCCAAAAGACAGTTGAGAGAGTTAGTATATTTATATAGACCTGCATCTGAATAGTATAAGACATAAAATGTTCAGACGCAGTACCACATAAAGGACGCGCGTCGACTTGACAACCAATCAAATCTCATTAAATTTCACGTTACCAGCTCAACTAATAATAATTGTCCACATGACATTAGCTCTGGAGAATCTTCCCATATCTCTGGCTAATCTATAAGAGCAATAACGAGGAAAGCAAAGTTCAACAAATTAAAAACAAAGTCGTTCAACATAAAATTCTTTTGAATGTTTGTTCTTTATATCGAACATAATTCAATTATTAATAATTTATTTTGTAAATATGTGATAAAATCGTATAAAAAATATTTTCGTAACTAGATACGCTATTTAAAACAAACTTCTCGAAAAATAATAAATGTACAGCAGTGTTGTATGCCAACTTGTCACCAATCGGGTCCCTATGAGATGTGGATGTATCGTACCAGACATTGAAATTTATTTGCCTGGACGGCCGTCCCGGTTGTGTCGTCGTCTGAGTCAGCGACTCGGGCACTGATTCAGACAACGAGGCAACCATCAGATTCAACATTCACTGCAACACAACTATGTCCCACATGAACTCAGTTGATGACAATTACATTTATATTGGGACAACTTGCGTTTACAGTTTGTTCTCTTTCATAGAAGACCAGGGGGACCTACGTTATACATGATTTTTCAAAAATACATTCACTATTAAACTATTAAAAATGTCAATAAATATCTGAGGTAGTTTTCATTACGTTTTATAAATATCTTAGGAATAATTGGAATATTGAAATGATTTTTTTAAAGTGATCTGCAAAAATGTAAAAGCTCATCCTAGACATGTATTTGTGCTACATCGTCTTGTAGGTAATTTGACAATAAAATAATTTTCTCGTTTTTTTAAAGAATTTATGTAGTTATCTTGTTTTTACTAATTAATTACGTATATTTTTATTTAATCTGTAAACACGACAAAGTACAAACTTCAATAAAAAAAATCATCAAGGACTATTGAGTATTTTGAAACTAATCGAAATAACATTAAAATCGAACTTCACGCAAGCCAATTTAAAATTATTAATTAACAAACAGAAATTTCAATAACAGAGTACGTGCTCTATTTAAAATATGAAAGTTGCAGATCGCCCCTTGGACACGAAAATACTCCAATTTTAATTACATGCGACTACGACGAACTCAAAAACCATCCTCTAGCTAGATATGGATATCTTTTAATTGGCATATTTCTGATCGCGAATAAATGTACAGTAACGTTTGCTTGCCTACAACTCTCAATATTCTGATAGATAACCACCATCGATCACATCTCTACTTTATTTTATTAATTGCACAATTTTTAATAGACTTTTCGGCACTTCGAGATATATTTTGGAGGCAATTATAATAATGAGCTTAGTTGGGTTATAACCTAAAAAATTAATATGTTTTCTAAATAATTGACTTAATAATTTAATTATTTTAATTGTATAATTTTGTTTTTTTCAATTAATCTTCATGACTACGTATATACTTACACTCAAAATAAATTAACTCGAATATCTAAAATTTCAAGAACATTATTTAAGGAATTATTTAAGGAAGACAAGACATTTGATATGTTTTCTAATCATTTTTTTGACATACCTAAAAACCGATCAATTTTGATTTTTGAAAATTAACTATTATTGTTTATTTGCGCATATATATGAATCTCACCTTGTTTTATTACTGTCTACAACTAACCCTTATAGACATAATTATCCAAGAAGATAATCTCAACCGACGATGTGCACGTTATTTTATTACAGGCGACACTTTATTGAACGATAATAATGCACTAATTGAATCCGTCGTGAAGAATAAGTCATGGATATCAAAATTGATACATCACGTTTATCACGTCCGTATGGGTGTCTGTTGTCACGCTTTTGGAGCACGAGGAGTCGACGCGCCGAAGAAGCGAGACCGCCGAGCACAACCGCACACTGCTACCGACTGGGTATTCTAGCCGAGGATGGCATACATCTTGCAGACAAGTGGGTCACTGGTAACTCTCTCCCAGACAACCCCTGTATCCGAACACTATGCTCCACTCTGTACACCTCCGATAAGGAATCGGTGTTACACTATCGGGCTTCCTGCTGTTTCGTTACCGGTATCCCTGCTGGGATCGTGACTGCTGCGGCGGCAGCACTTAATGTATTTGTCGCTCACCAGCTTCTATTGTGTCAGGCAATTAATAGAGTTCGGTGTGGGTAACACTTGGATGGTTTTGTGGTGCTTCAAGTGTCGGAAATTTTATTTCGATGAAATACATTACAAGGCAAAAATAACATTTAACGATGGTACCCATTATCTCATTATTTTTTATTTATTTCAACATATGAAAATAAAATTGCCATGACAAGATCTAATAGTTGGTAGCTTAAAAATATGTCATTTTGAAATAAATCACTTAATCAAAATATTGAGATAACAAAATCCACTTATTTACTTGTCTGACACAATGATAAACGACATATTTTCTCACAAATTACCAATGGTCCCGACTAGCGAAAGTAGATGCGTAGAGACGTCATGCCGAAAATACTCTGAATCGATTGAGACATCAAAATTTTCAACTTCAGGAAGGAAATCGTCAATTTTTACCTGGAAAAAGCGTAATCTAATAATTTTAAAGTGAAAGAAATTGAATGATGTATGATGAAGGACAATCAAAGATGTACAGGATTCATTTCTAACGTAGATGCAGTGGTCGATACTGCTGATATTTTTGAAAATAAGTACCCTGGCATTTAGAAAAAATCGCCCACGTGCTACTTCGCATTATAAATGTTGAAATTACTTTGCTGGAGAATTTTGAAAATATCAAAAATGTCAGTGGCTGCTCGCAAAATAATTTAATGTTAAAGTGATAAGTTCGCATTATTACAGAACTCAGGGGTTAGTTAATTAGAGCTATGTGTGTGAAAGTTCTTCAATTTGAGATGCATTTATTTTGTATACAATTTAAACACAGTTACAAAAAAATGCAATTTTGGAGTTCAATGTTGCCGAGTAAGATTCACAAAGAGTTCGTTTTACACTTAATAAATATTGCCAAATTCGCTCACAGTACTTTTGAATATATACAATGACTATCGTTAGTCCCATCGATCGTGACCTACAATCCTATCGGTGGCAACATATTGTTTCTACTATCGATGATTATAGATTGTTGTCGTCAAGTTGCAGTGCTTTCTCGAACATTGCCCGCTTCTTTAAGAACATTTGTCTCTGGAATTAAACGACGTCACATTCAGTATACGTGGAAGTAATTTTCTTTCTATATCGTGAAATGAAAGATATCATACTACTCAGCCACTGTTGAATATAAGATCACATCTCACATATGCAGGATTAGATTATTCTATTTTTTTTGTACGAACTTCCAAGGATGTATATTTTCACTTTTCGATAAAATTTATAACAGAATAATAACTTAAGAGGAAATTATACGTTACAACTATATTTTTGGGGTATTAAAAAAACTGAATTAATGAAAAATTCCAAACGTTTAGTGAGTAAAGCATGTATTAAAAATGCACCAAGAACAGCAAACAAAGTTCGGGGAAATTGTTGATTGTTGTACATTAAATTAATGTTATTGAAAACGGTTGCCTGATTGACAGTTACTGGCTGATTTTCAATCTAGTGGCATTTCGAAACTCGTTACAACTCGTACATTTAACAAAAATATTTCTTGTAACTGTCCCACGACGATAGGTGGCAGAAGCTGGTACGATAATTGAAAATATTAATATGTAATAGTTTATCAACACTCGTCAGCATTACAACCTATATAACACAATAAAAGTATGCAAATCTTTCAGAACCTAGAATATAGTAAGATATAAGATGCCATATTTAGTTAAAACAGCTCCACAACATGACGCGTTATATGTTAATTCATTAATTAATTAATTTTGTGTGGTTCCACTTCATCCAGAACATATCTATGCAATATTGGGAAATGGAGGGCATGATGAAAATATTTTTCGTTAATTAATTTCTATGCACGACCTTTTTTAAATCTTCCTAAAGTTATGAAACCCATTATAATAAAAACTCGAACTAGTGTCACTAGTGTCATAAACTGTAAAAAGAAGGATACAAGATATATACAAATAATATGGTTTTCTTTACTCGTGATCTACACTGATCGTTACCCTAGTAATAGTGTGTAGTCCATGTAACGATCTTCACAAATAGCCTTAGTGATTTTTGAAAACTATAAATTATAACATAAACTTGCCATAATATTTGTGCTCATCACAATGTTAGATAATTGATTCAACTAGCTGTTCAATTTTATTACAAAAGCTTGACACCTGATCCTCCGTGCTTTAAGACACTTTTGTTCTTGCTATCCATCCTTCTTGCTTGAATAATTGATATTTGTTAAAAATTCCTTCATATTCGTCTACACTCATATGATGGAAGCTGCTCAAATTCTGCAAACTTTCTAAATAAATAAATTGGGCACGTTGTGTCACGTCCTGCAGATAACTTACTCCGTCGACATATTCTCTCCCAACATGACTCGTCTTGTGGAATTATGGGTCACGCATTGACCCAAGAGATGATCATAGCCTCGTTATTGGCCTGACATACACCAGCGGAGTTTTTGTCGAACCATGTGGGATTTGATCCGTGTTGTATGATCCGATGGACTCGGTCCGCCGTCGCGGGAACCAACGTAGAATAGAAATTTTTAGAATTTTAGTGGGAAGTAAATCCGCTGCATTCGTAGGACCCGGTCCGCCAGAACCTGATCCGACGAGTCCTACGCACAACTATTTCCATGTCCACATTTTCTCTCTCCTTTTAATGTGTCATACTTAGTTGTCAGCTATAATTATTTCAAAACTAATTTTGGTTAATTTTGCTCATATCTTCTTTAATGTTCATAACACACCAACAGCCACTTGTTAAATTACATATAAAATTTCTATACTAACAATTTCACCTAATAAATCATCAACTGGACGCACATCTCCACTCGTTTTTGTAGAATAAAGATCTCTGGAAAGTTGTGAACTCTGATCCCATAATTCACGCGCGATTGAAATAAACCATTTTCAGCGAGCAACATTTCACGTGAAATTATGACATTAGTAGGCAGACCATCAATTTAAAAGGCAGCAAATCGTACGTATTTTTTAAGATAAGAATTTTAACATAATTTTTAGTCATGGAAGTATGTACTGGGAAGTTTCACAGGTTCGCCGCCCCATGAATCACGTGCGACACGCGGATCTTTGTGTGGACAAATTCTTGTAGTCGTATATGATTCATAATGGGAGGTATACTAATTGTCGATAATCACGTCCCTGACTAAGCATTACACGAAATAGTATACAATGCACACTAAAATTAACAGTAAGTGTAGATAATTTTTCGTTTTTTTATGTGGGTCAGTCAGTTACATGGCGTCACAAAATAATGGAAATACAATAAAAAAAGCTCTTCACGTATTATTATTTGTCATTTTATGATCCACAAATCTGATTCGTAAATATTTGACTTCTTACTCCTAATTAAAACTTGAAAACCAAATTTAATTACACCGTTTATATTAAAACCGAGACGTTCCAAATGTTTCTGCTATCACCCCTTGTTATGTTAAACAGAATGATGAGGTAATCATCGTTTAAAATATTGTCCAATAATACGTATTATAGAAATATATTCGAGTCACGGTGGAAAGTGTTTAAAATGTTGTTGTTATTTACTTAAACATTGAACTTTTCTGTGCTTATACGTTATTTAAAAGCAATCAAGAGAAAATTAAATATTAACTTAAAGGTAAGTTCAATACCAGCAAAAATGTGGATGAACATCGATACTAATATCGAGCCTCGATAAAATGTACCACCTGCTGATACCATATAGCCTTGCGAAAGATTTTGATGACATTCATCAAAGGCATCAGGTCATCATTGTAATGTTTGAGTATCACCTTTTTGCATTTTTCAAAGTTTGGAATTGTATATTCATCCAGTAATTGAGGTCCCGGATGCAATAACGCGCGGAGCTGGAAATAATTGTTGTCCAACCGATCGATATTTTGGGGAAATTTCTTTTTCGGAAAATGGATTAAACAAAAATACTATCTTGTGTAACTTTCCGCATCTTTTACCCGAACTATTTTTGATCCGTCTATTAATTTGTCCAGAAAAAAATAAAATAGTGAAATTTTTTCGTTCGATAATTCAATTAATTCAATGCTTTTTAAAACTCGAATCGCGAAATCTCGGGAACTAGTTGAAATTTTTAATGGAACACTGTGACACTTCACTGTCGCGAATAAAGTTATTGCAATCGTCGAAATAATCATTTGTTGGATAATATTCAATAAATAATCAGTTGCGCTATGAAACCATGTTCTTTTTTTTTCGACTAGCGAGGAAGTTTTTCGGTATTGGTCTTGCGGCATTCTCTTTGCGATATCATTGTTCCTTAGACTGTCACGTAAATTTTGATGTATCACTTGGCGTGATAAGTTTAAAACCTGGAAAGTTGTTGCTTTGTAAACAACAGGTTCGTTTACCGCGCACGACGCGTCAAGCGCTTCCGATCCATTCGCGCTACTTTACTGCATTTTATTCTTGCAAGCATAGATTAATGCCCAAATTACTTAAGTGTTTATGTGATAATCGTGATTGAAGCATACAGTTATTCTTCTATGCAAATATGCAATCAAACATACAGTGCATATGAATGAAAAAATTGCAATACGATTGCCGGCTGTAAACAAAAGATTATTTTGGTCACACTCGCGATCGTATAAGGAAAAGTCGAATAATTATTATTGTTTTTATAGAATTTTTTTCTAACAACGAAAGAAATACAATGAATAGTATTAACTTGTAATTATTACATCACTAAAATATTAAAAACATGTATCATTAGGGAGCAGATTCTTTTGTTTCTTCTACTTTCATTCCTGCTTGTTAGATTTTTATCTTCACTAGATTTGCTCACCGTCTTTACTCTAACACGCATATCATCTAAATATGATGTAAAATAATTTCTACCTCCTGGAGTCAAATATCGTAGCAGTGCATTTAAATCTTTAATTTTTTCTTGTGAAATCCCTATTTATTTAGCTTCTGCAGCATTTACAATATCGTGTCTATTTTATAGGTAATTGGTTCGCTATCATAATCGTAGAAAACATTAATTTGACCATTACCAAAATACTGAATTTTAACTGCTTTACTGATCTTAAGTCCTTTCGGAACTTTGTATTTTTTTAAAATTAAAGATTCAAAATCTTTCACCGTGCAGTCTTTCTGTTCTACAATAGTAAATGGAGGATTTCGAGCACTTTGTACCAAATCTATATAATCTCTTTCAGTTTCAATGTGCTCGAGCATTTTTTTTTCCGCCCGTACATCCCAAATGATAGATGTTTTTAATATTTTAGTGATGTAATAATTACAAGTTAATACTATTCATTGTATTTCTTTCGTTGTTAGAAAAAATGTCTATAAAAACAATAATAATTATTCGACTTTTCCTTATACTATCGCGAGTGTGACCAAAATTATCTTCGGTAATCGTATTGCAATTTTTTCATTCATATGCGCTGTATGTTTGATTGCGTACTTGCATAGAAGAATAACTGTATGCTTCAATCACGATTATCACATAAAAACTTAAGTAATTTGGGCATTAAATCTATGCTTGCAAGAATAAAACGCAGTAAAGTAGCGCGAATGGATCGGAAGCGCTTGACGCGTCGTGCGCGGTAAACGAACCTTTTGTTTACAAAGCAACAACTTTCCAGGTTTTAAACTTATCACGCCATGTGATACCTCAAAATTTACGTTACAGTCTAAGGAACAATGATATCGCAAAGAGAATGCCGCAAGACCTATAGCGAAAAACTTCCTCGCTAGTCGAAAAAAAGAACATGGTTTCATAGCGCAACTGATTATTTATTGATTTTTATCCAACAAATGATTATTTCGACGATTGCAATAACTTTATTCGCCACAGTGAAGTGTCACAGTATTCCATTAAAAATTTCAACTAGTTTGGTCGAATAGTTCCCGAGATTTCGCGATTCGAGTTCTAAAAAGCATTGAAATTAATTGAATTGTCGAATGAAAAAAATTCACTATTTTATTTTTTTCTGGGCAAATTAATTGACGGATCAAAATATAGTTCGGGTAAAAAAGATGCGGAAAGTTACACAAGATAGTATTTTTGTTTAATCCATTTTCCGAAAAAAAAATTTCCTCAAAATATCGATCGGTTGGACAATACTTATTTCCAGCTTCGTGCGCTCCGCGCGTTATTTCATCCGGAATTGTTAAAACTAAAATCTATGTTCAGAAACCCTGGACGAGACCTTTCCCAGATAAACAAATTAGAAATACTCACATCCTTCCTATAAACTTATTAAACATTTTTGTTCGTACCATGTGCTGCATAACTGTAACGTTATATAAAAAGTGAAAACAGACAGCTTTTAAATGCATTCCATTTAATAAAACTCAAGGAATTAATTCGAAATGTTGCTCGCGAACCGAAGCGTAAACTGTGTTACTCGTTTCCTCAATCCAAATACAAACGGCAGCCACCCATCGACGGTTCCATACGATCGCAAAGTCGACTGCGAAGTTAGAAACTTCTTGCGCGTTAAAAAACTAGAAAGTCATTTAATAACGATAATTCCACCGGCGATACTAACGATACATCAAAACAGGTGCGCGTTGTAATTCTCGCGCCGAAAGCTAACCCGACTATTAGCTTTGTTCTGCGTAGGTGTGGACACGTATATAAACAACTTGGAGACATGTATATGTACTTGTTAACTACGTGTTCTGGTACACACTCGTTAGTGTTATGTACGTTTTTAAAAGATGTTATAACTCGTCGAGAAATAATTCATACATCGTTATCTGTGATACTATATGGTTAATTTCTTTTGTGGTCCCGAGAAATTATTTTCATTTTCCTGAATGAACTGAACTGTATTTCTCATAATGGTAATCAAACTAATTATACTATTTCACTCGATGACATCATGGACTAAACAGTCCATTAAATTCAATGCCCTCATCCCTATCTTTCTCGCCGAATTACTTCAGGTATTTGCTTAAGTTAGCAACTACTACATGACTGATTTAATTTCAAAGCATTTATATTTCAATTTCTTTACCACTCCATCATTTTTTCTATCGTTGATCTCCGCTACTTACATCTTCTTCCTTTCAATCTCAATTTTAATTTGCTCTAATATGCAATGCATCGTACCACGTTTCTTTGAAATATCATCTAATTATCATTCTTACTATTATTCCTAGAATTTAATAATAAATACTCTTTACAGAAAAAAAAACTGGTGATTAAATGTCTGATGTGATCTGATCACTTGCTGAATATGTCATCTAAGGAACCTGGCATTTGAGACAATACCATGAATTTCAATTTCTGTCCTATTTTTATCCCTTTGTATAGTTGTATTATTATATAATTTAAATCAATGCGTAACTTTATATAATATATAATATATATGTTATGTGTTCAAGTATGTAAATATCAAAATTGTATATTTGCGCAATACCTTTCATCTTCATAAATGTACACATTGCATAGGTAATTTAATTCTAGTCAACTAGTGTTTCAAATGTGTCCCATATTAAAGCAAGAACGGTACGCGAATGCTTTCTATTCTTTGGCACATTGACAACCAGTTTCTTTTAATTAGGGAGTGTCCAGCACATTTAACCATGTCCACTTCTTTCAATTCATCTACAATCAACCGGGATACCGATTACACCGATGAAGTAAACTCGTTCAACGCAATAACAATAATAGAATGTTGCCACATGTTTTCCACACTCCAATTAAAGCAACTCCAGTTACAGTGAGTGAATTATTATAATTGTTTTGTATAATTATAGTTAATTTTGCATGTTTTGTAATTAATAGCTCACATTTCGTTTTAAGATTGATGTACGTGCCAGCGTGTGTGTGGAGAATTTACTTATGCACAACATGCAATTTCTATATTTGCTGCAAGAGTTATCTCAATTCACCAAGACTGGAATAATTACGTTAAGTTTATTCGAAAACGTAATTTAACCAGCAGGACGGACTCCGTTCGAATCGAGTTTCTAAAATATTAAACTCAAAGTCATCTCGGAAAAAAAAAATAAATTAAGATTAAACTGATACACGTGGCTTCAGTCGAATTATTAACTACTTTTATGCTCCCATAGTTTCTAATTTATCTAATCCTAATAATTTCCAAAAGAATATCGAATTTAAATATTGTACTATGAAGTTACCCATATATATAACTAACCATTTGCCACCTGAAAATAATCAACGTAAAATGCGCAACATTGCAACATTCGTGTGATGTGTGAATTACTTCCATAACTGCACATAATTTCTACTAGATTTTCGATGATGTTTGATACATGAATGAAATGAAAGGTGTAAATTGTAACAAAGTCACTAGTTCACGGTAGAGCCGTTAATGGCATTTAGCAAAGATTCGGTTAAATTCGTTCCACATTTGTTGATTTACACGTCAGTATATGGATATTACTATTAATGCAATCATTGCAGCCATTGGCGTAGATGATTAAGAGAACTTTAGGCACTGAATCAATTGAAAATGTATTAGAGAACATAAAAAAGAAATTTAAATTTAAATTAAGGTTAAGTCAAGTTGCATTTTATAGTGATGGGTTATTATTCCACGTTGAGGCGAGTGGTCAGAAAAAGTATGTGTGTCGCAAATTATTCTGCTTTTTTCAGACTATTTTTCAAAGATTCAATTATTCTGTAGTATTGTTTATACGTCGATTCATTCCGTTATGGGTTTATATGATTGCTTCATAACATAAAGCAATTGAGAAAAGTAATGTGACACTAATTCACCCAATGACCATATGCTAGACTTATTTCCTGTTTGTTGATAAGGACTCAATATATAATAAGCATAAGCATAGAATATGTGTAAAATTACAATTAAACAAATTATGTATAAAAAACTCATCCAGGCTTCAGATTGGCTTTGCTGTGCAAATATTTTTGAGTCTCCTCTTCATATTTTCCAGTGACGCATCATTGAGCTTTTTCATGGTAAGGTACTAAGTATATTGTATTTTATACAGTCAGTTTGCCTTAAGTTAAAGATAGTTGTTATACACCTCTCCTGCAGACGAAATATTCTTGAGACATAGACGGAATTTCTCCAAAAGATCATATCTTCATATTGACTATATCATCGTGTGTTTTCTTTGTTTCATCAAAATAAAGTTCTACTAGGTCTGCTTTGTGCCTCAAGCTTTGATAAGTGGAACACAGTTTGCAGCTTCGACGCTTTCTTGGTTTAATAAATATCGTTTCTTCATATGCTTCTCTTCACTTCCAAAGTTATTTCTTCCCATTCGTTTCTCTCCTCTGCTAGCTTCTTCCATCCTTCCGCTATTCCCACCGACTTCAAATCGCCCATCACATAGCCCAGAAATCTTGCCCTTGGTCTGCCTCTCCTTCGCCCTTATGTTACTTTTCAGCTTCCTCGTATAAATGTGCCATTGCTATTTCACCCCCTGTGTATATCTTATTACATCCTCTTATTTGAGTTGCTCCAGGATGTCTTTATTTGTTCGCGATCCCCGTTCCACTCTTATCATTTTTCTCTCCTTTATGCAACAATACTTCTCCTTCCTCTGTTAATGTCATTATTTCAGCGCTGTGTTAAAACGGGTCTTAAGAATATCTTGTACATCTTTAATTTGCTTGTATTTTGTTCTTGACTTCTTCGTATCTACCACCTGTTTGGATGATGATAACTCCCAAGTATTTGAATCGACCGATTTCCATCGTCTTTCTTACATCCATTATAATCCTGACATTCTTTGTGATTACTTTCAAGATATGCCTCGTTTTTCTTTCTGTTCTATTTCGTACCTCTTCTGGCGTTTTTGTTCAATTTTACCTCTTTTCATGATCCTTGGTCCTTAGTTTTGATTTTCTATATTATCACACTTAACTAGTTTTTTGGATCTTACTAGCTCCTGTGGTATCATATCTTTGATATTCTTATCCCAAGTATAATGTTGTACACGATAAGCTTTTGGTAACTAATTTTCACTATTTTCCCTTCTCTTTCTCTTCTTCGTGTATTTCGTCTGTCTTACTCGTGAAAACTGTATTTCAAAAATATTGGTCTACAATCGCAATCGACACTCTGGGTATCCCGCAAGTCTGCACAGATACACAAAAAAAAGGAAAGTCTTAAGGTAAATTCTCAAGTCTACCTAACCCACCCCTACCCTACTTATTCAAACGAATCCAACCCAACAGAGTATAATCAGAGTAAATCCGTAAAGCGGCACAGATTGACACACACTCCAACAGAGTCATAAGAGCTTTATCAATAATTATTTTAATCAGATAATAGTTAGGATGCAATATCAGAAAGAATATTAAAAATAGACTTAGATGTCCTATAATAATAGGATATGGGAATGGGGACGATTCCAAAACAAACAAAGAAAAGTTTTGGGAAAAATTAACAATCACCACAGAAGGCTGCAAAAATAAGATATACGCAGCAGAAGACTGCAAACTAGAAGAAAGGACAATACTTTGATGTATGTAATAAATAAACATGGTGAAGCTAAACGAAATAACAAGCGACAACATATGTTAAATAAAATACTGTAGACTCAATAATTTAATAATCGCTAATACGTTTTACGAACATCGCAATATTCAAAAGTATACACGAGTAACAGAAAATAGGTAAGAAAAATCAGTAATTGACTACGTGCTAGTACAAAGAGAAAATAGAAAAGCTAAATGTGAGAGCCCACAGGGTTGCAGAAATTTCTAGTGACCATTACCTGAGAATAGTCAAAATAAAGAAAAGAACAAAGAAATAAGAAATGACGAGACTAAAAAAACTCTAAGAGCGAAAGAGGTACAAATTAAGAGAAAAGATGATAGAAAGTAATTGAAAACGAAATAGACAAAATAACAAATTTATCAATGCAGCGAAGAAAATATGTGGGCACAGCTAATCTAAACACAAAGAAAAATCAGACAAAACGGTGGCACGAACAAATTAAGACAGAAATTATTAACAAAAAGAAGAATTGAAAACATATTTAAATCATAAATCTGAAGCAAACTATGAAAGTTGCAAAGAACATACGGAGAAACAAGGCAAAGAAGATTATCTTGGAAGCTAAACAGAAGTATTGGGAATAATCTGGGCGTAAAATAGAAGAAAATAAAAAAAGTCAGGATAGTTCTGAAAGACAAGGAAAGAATTATGGAAAAGTACTGCCTCTGTATTTTCAAGAACTTTTAAACACAAACGTAAAGGTCGAAGACTATGTAGAAGAAAATTGAAGTGAAAGATTACTAAACCCAGGAAACACACCTCCATCCTTGGAGGAAGTGATAGAAGTATCCACACATCTCAAAATAGACAAATCTCCGGCACACGATGTCACAGGTCCAGATATGATCGAACAAATTGGTGTATAGGTATGGAATTATTACACGTGGTAGTCAGGAAGTATTGGAAGAGGACAAAATAGCAGCGGATTGGGATTTAGGAGTCATCTTGTCTATTTTAAAGAAGGGAGACCAGAAAATTTGCCAAAACTGCAGAAGAACAACACTACTGAGTACAATTCCGAAAGTGTATGCATGGATAATAGAGAAGAGGTTGAAACACCTTCATGTATTCACGATGAAGCAAGTTATGCACAAGATATTAAATCAACGAAGAGAAGCTTGCCTTTTTAGATTTGAAGAAAAAGAACTGCCATATCAGAGTGCGCATTCGCAGATGACGTGGCTATATTTGCAAGAACAAATTAAGATCTTCAGCATAAATGAAGGAACTACAATCAACATTAAAGCAAATGACAATTATATGGTACATACAAGTTATTTCTGAGATAGAATAAAAAGTAAAGTTCAGGCAGTAGAAATGAAGTTCCTTCGAGCAATCAAAGACGTAATCAGAACAGATCGAATCAAAAGCCAACCAATTAGAGAAGAATTAGAAGTAAAACCAGAAACATCGAAAATTGAAGAAAGGCAGCTCGGCTGGTGGGGTTTACAAAGAGTAGAAGAAAGTAGACCGATAAAGCAAATATTGATAGTTAGTATTCAACATAAAAGAAGAAAAAGAAGATCACATGGGACTAGACGATTGCGAAAATACTGAACAGAAAAAATATGAAATTGACAAAAGCAATGAACAGGTGTGGAGTAGTAAATTTTTACATTTTTTATATATTTCGATTACTTACCAGAATACTATTTGTTTTCACGTGTTTTGTTTCTGCCCTTTTTTCGATATATTCAACGCAAGTAATGATTATTAATGATTGTTGTTACTTATAACCGACTTTTTAAGGTCAACAATAAGTCAAAGAAACAGTCACATTTGACTTTTATTAAACAGTCGTATTAACATGAAATCAATACAGATTTCTTATCCGACTTCATATTAAGCGGTACGCTCGGCACCAACCAAAAGAAAATGTGCCAAGATCTCTTAAGATGTACAACTTTTTGCTTAAACATTTCGCATAAACGTCAAATAAAATACAATAAACTCGTTTCGCGTTGCGATAACATCGCCGGTTTTTTTGATTTACGTTTTACATTCAATTTCTCTTCAAGAAAAATGAGCCGACTTAATAATTTAAATATGCAATATGTTCGGAGATTAACCTACATACGTTTCGCGATATTTATTACACGAAAATAATGGCAGTAAAATCGTTTTCAATCAGACGCGCCATTGAGATCGAATCTTGCCGACACGACATTGCCATAATATATGTATCATTATTGGTGTAATCTCCAAATGACTATTATTATATAGGAATCAATTTGCGAAAAAAATTAGTAAACGTAGTCAAACTTTATGTTCTTCATATTCATTTATTTTTTTTAAAGCGATTCGGTTGATTTGAGAAGCGTTAACAAAACTCGAGACATTTAATTAATTAAAATATTGCAATGCGTACCGAAAAAAAAATAATTAGTCCTTTACGTGAAGTAACTCGATCGTTGTTCCAAGTCTTATACAAATTAATTGCTTGTACTTATTAGTGAATGGAACTTTGTAGATGAAAATAAGATTATGTGTGTGGTCGGTGATTTTGAACAACTTTAATTGCAAATGTTAATAGATAGCTTTTATCCTATTAAATTAGCCGTTCCACTTATTTGGCACGTACTCACCTACATTGTAAATTAAATCGCAATATTATACAAGAAAACGCCGAAAAAATGTCTAATTAAGCTGACAATGCGAATGGATAATAAGTCATATATATATATATGTTCCTGTAATGTGACCCAATTCTAAATTAATTTCACTACAACTTGCGGTAAATTGCACTTGGTACATTGATTGATTGACCGACATTGCTTAATTATTATATTCTTTTTTCTGCAAAGTTACGACCTTGATATAATTATATGATTGACATCCTTATAAAGAAAACCATTTATTTCCGCTTGTGCTCTCTTCGTTTTTTATTCTCCCCCGATGCTACACGACCATTAAACTGGTTGTTATTATTGACTTAAATATGTGCTTAAAATTTCTCTTCTCGTGTATCAATTTCCGACTGCGTAGATACGCGCGAGATTGGAAAAATATAACCTTGGCGAATTAAATACTGCCAAGTTGTAACCGAGTATTTATAATTACCATGTAATTAATTTTTAAAACGTTCAGTTTGTATCCCATTATTATTATTATTAAATTATCAGTAAGTGATAAAAAGATTTCTTTATGTTGACACAATACCGTTGAATGGGTCTTATGATATTTCTGTTGCATTTTTTCGAAGAAAAATTATTCGAAGAGAAATTTGTTAATTTGCGAACGCAAATTAGCAAGCACCACTTTTATGTCCGTGTGCTCCGGCTCATCGCGCACGTCTTTTTCTGAAATATATATATAGGCTACAAAGCGAATAAAATTAGATTGTATGATCATATTAACAAAATGTGTACCAACAGGAGATAGATCCAGAGGGAGATAGAAGAACGAAAAAAAACAAATAGGAGATAATATAGAAACACTGCAAACAATTCCAGAAAAGTAATAGAAATATAACAATATTTGTGAAGTTAGTTCACAAATAAGCTATACCTTATCGGCAACAAAAAGTAATTTAACATCTTACAAAATGAAAGATGTTAAATATTTATAGAACTTTGCGAATCGGGCGGTCGTAAATTCACGTTTTCTCTTAACCGAAACACGTCTGCATGTATATGACTTTTTAAAGAGTTATTAAAGCAACAAAAGTCGTAAGTTGTTCCAGTAAAGGACTGTTAAAGATCGAAGAACATAATCGTAAATTTCGTGGGCTTTCACAACATAATCGTAAAATAAAATTATTTCGCTACGTAAATTTATTGCTTTTGTAATGGGTTCCGATTTCCGCACTAATAAATGCCTAAAATATCAAGGAATCGGTTAACAACAGAGTTTGCTCATATGTAGAGTGTTTGATGTTTCTAGCTAAGAATACTTCCTGAGCAATGTTTAATGTATTTTTAAACGGAGTTCCGGTGTAATACAGTTGAACCCGATATCGCAATGGTAATTCCAGATATTATAGAGTCGAGATTTGTAATTATTTTGATCGTCTAACATTGTTTAAAAAAATAAGATTTTGCGATAAATTAATATGAGAAACTCTAACTGAATTTTACATAACATACTCGTTAGTAGATTTTGGAGAAATGCGCTGAATGTGATTAAATTGGTGACATGTTTCATTGTATCCATAGGTCAAGTATTATACTGTACATTGCTGTACTGTAATGAATCGGTTTCTATCCATTGTTGAATCGTTTCATGTGTATATTACATTAAAACTTTTAAATTGCTTAGGACAATAAGTAGAGCTTACATCGACAAGGCTCTTACGCATTGCCTAATTTGCACTCCTTATTTCCGATATGCGTTGCATATTTACATTAAATAATTACACATGTCAGCGATATCCTTTCCAAGTTTATATGTTAAAAGGAATATTGAAACATTGAAACGTCGTCCCTTGGTGAAACATTTTTTAAACTAATAAAATTAAATGCATTTGCGATATATATTTCGCCTTGAACTAACAAATGGCAAACACGTGGCGTATTATAATCCCAATAATTTGAGCATTATTTACTAGGCACGTTCAGAAAGTAAGAGCACTCTATCTTTCGACTTAAAAAATTGTATTTAAAACAAAATTAGAATTATTATTATTATTATTACAATTATTTCGTTGTAAATATGTCTGTTATGTCCTTACGTAGTTGCTTTCCTTGCTATGGAGGTTGTGAGTCGTGGCATAAGTTTTTTGATGCCATCCTCAAAGAATTCTCCCGCCATCTCCTTCCAGTTTAGGGCCTCTTGTCTCCTCGTCAGTTGAAATTTTTCCACCAACGTAAGTCTTCATGAAGGTTAAAAGATGAAAGTCTGAAGGTAGCAAGTCACTATGCGGGGTGGTTCAAAATGTCCCAACTGAATGATCCTAAAAGCGCCTTGGTGATGGTCGTGTGCCATTATAAGGCGACTTTTCATACCAACGAGGTCCGCCTGTACTGCTTATGTTAAGAAGAACCTCCACAACCACTCAATGTTGCCAACTTTTGAAAAAAGGCAACCACTACTCTTATTTCCTTGACGTACCTCATAGTTATCAATAAATTGAAACCAGACAAATGCAGCATAACATACAGAATAAAACGTAATGAGTGTTCAAAAATATACGTAAGGCAGACAGGACGAAATGTTTAAACTCAGATTTAATAAATTGATGTTAAGCGAACATTACTCTAATTTAGCTAATGATCCCATAGAAAGCGAACATACATGTACACACATTCATCCAACCACAACCACCTCCAATCATCGCTTCCAACTCCAGAAAATCTTCCCTCCCTTCCTTCCCAGTACAACAAACCTTTGTTATTTTACACTTGGCCATCTCTCCACCCACCAAGTATTCCAATCAACTCTTTTTCGTTCCCATCGCGATAGCCCAAAAATTTCCTTTTTTATTATCTCATCCAATATATTTTTGACAAACTTGAAAAATTTTACGATCCTTCTTCAACTTCCACATCTATCGCATCTCTCCAGATTTCTTTGAGCTTCAATGTTTTTTTAATGCAATTTACTACGTTCTTCTGTTTTTTCACTCGAAACACCAAAGTACAAGTATGGTATGGTATGGTGCGTTTGAGTAAAGAAAAACACCACTTTTTGGCATTGGTACACAATAAACTATTATCTACATCAGATTTAAAATTGAATTGACATTAAATTTAAAGACGACTTTGCGATGGACTCTGGGTTGGTTAGGTCGGGTTGGGTTGGGCTGGGTTGGATTGCGTTGGGTTGGGTTGGCTTGACAGGGTAGAATTGATTTGGCTTGACTGGGTTAGGTTGGGCTGGGTTGGGTTGGGTTTAGTTTAGCAAGCCCAATATCATATCATATCAAATCCTAACAGAATTTTTTTACACAGTATAAGTTCCAGCTGAAGTAAAAGGTACCGGGTACCTTCCTCTGAGTAAAAATAAAACTCATGACCTCTTTTTATTAATCTAACGTCGGTTTAGTCGACTCGGTAAACTCAGTTAGCTCAGCGAAGTCCGTGTGTAAACCAAGCTGTTTTGGCCAACGTTACTCAGATTGTTCCTCGATTTTTAAATTCCAGATATACTTATTGGACGTCATGATCGTTCGAACGTCCAATTGTAACTCGCAGTTAAAATCGGAAAATTTCTTCGTATTACCAAATTGGTGTCGACAAGTTTTACCTACATATTCTAACCTACTGCATGTTATTATCTTTTTAGTCTATATAAAGCTATAAACTATGATTTCATCTCTGGCCGAAAACACTAATTGCCGTACTTTGTTTTGGAATTTCTTGACAGTTTACGCAGGCGTTAGAACTCTCTTGTTTTGTTCGGAAAAATCAGATTTCCTACAATGAATTCTCCAGTAAATTTGCCTTTGTTTGCAGCCTTATTAGAAATTTGTATTCTCACGTCGTGGAGTCATTTCTGAGTCATTGCTCACCCTGTCATTTAGGTCTCATGCTTTTATATTCTACCTTCAGTATTCTTTCTGATTTCCATGTCATTATTTTGTTGACTTTATCAACACTAAGCAAGCAAATCCTTTTTGGGTATTATTGTTTCTATTAACCCCACTGTATATCAATGTTCCCCCATTACTTCAATATACCCACTTACTTTTTTTTTCATTTCTGTAATTGCTTGCTTTTTAGTTTTGTATTTTCAAATTCTGCTACTAACTCTTCTTCTTTGCTATTGAGATTCCTTACATTTCAAGTGAATAATAGTAGAATAATAATCCCGTTGATTTCATATGTTTTCCATCGTATTATCCATATTATTAACTTATGCTGTTCCTTTTTTGTATATTGCTCTAATTCTTTTATGCTTACTTATCATTAGTTCGTTGTTTCACACTAGTCTATCATCAGTTTTGACAGTACTTTTATCTTCCTTCGTTAGTTTTCTGGATCGGTGCTCGTCTGCTCCGTTTTTATTGTTACTGTTCGTCTCACTTTATCCCACTTTCACATTACACCATTTATGACCAGTTTCTAATATCCCGCCTTTTCGCTCTTCATGTTCCTGTCTTCTAATGAATGCTGGATAATATTCAGTCAGGTCGTCATTTATAAATACTTTGTCTTAGTGAAGTCTTTTAACTTTTTGGTTTTCATCACTTTTATTTTCTCTTCCATATGTTTCATTTGCACTAATCACGTTTTGCTCACTATCTACTTTACTTTCTTTATCTTTGCTTCCGTCTTCAGGACCTTTGCCATAAATTTAGCCACCGATTTTTTATCCCTGCCATACTCAGATTATTTCGCTCCTTTTCTGCCTCAAGACTATTAACTCTCTCATGTAGTTTTGTTTGGTTTTTCATTGCCTTATTTTCCTTAATAATATTAACCATTTTTTCTTCATATTTTTCTTGATTCTTTTTGACTACACCGATTTCAATCGTCTTCAAGGTGCCACATTTTTAGCCAAGATTCATTGGTAAAGTGTTTGGATCAACATTAACATACACTTTACGACTTTCCCGGCTGCATTGATCGCTAGTGAATTATCATATAGGCCATTTTGTATCGTGTAAGAGCATTTAAAATCCTCTAATAAACTTTGCTATAGCTTTCATTAAAATATATCAGTACATCAATCGTTAATTTCGGTGACCAATTTTTTTTTTTCGTCATATTGTACTAGTTTATGCTGGTTTTTGGTTTCGTAGTGTAATCGTAAAAATTAAGAATTCAAAAATAATAGTTCTCTGTAGAGAATAACATAAAATTTAAATGTCGACGGAAATTCCAACATCGAATACGTGGAATACGAAACAGTGATTCAACAATATTTACATTTCCTCTGGACATACACCGACCGGAATGATTCAAATTATCATTAACGATTCATCAATTCGAATTAATATTCAATAAACAACTTTCACTCTATTTAGTTTGAACAAGAAATTATTATATAGGTATTAGAATTACGTGATTCGTTTATACTGAGAAAATATTCTACGTTCTTTTTAATCTTAAATAAGAAGTAATTTTTGTGTGAAGATATTTTGAGAACTTTAAATGTAGGTCGTACATACGTATCCTGTGCATTAATATAGTAAGTCATTGATTGTTTATGCAGCAATTGATGCGAAATATTTCTATGGCCTAGTCGTATTTTCTCTTAATTATCATTGGTTATATTGCTTAAACGTAAACTTAAATAATTTTAATTGTACAAGTATTAATACAACGAACCCTTTATTTATTGGGCAAGCGTTTAAATGTTTCATTTTTTAATTATAAAATTGTAAACATCATGCACATACGTGCATATGCTGTCACGTCAGAGACCAGAGAAAGTGAGGCATCGTAATATCAACCGCGACACGATGTAGATACGATCGGTTTCTGAGAAAAAAAAATAATCACATTTCTTTCGTTGGATTTTTGGGTGCGTCATTTGAAATCCCTAACTGGAACATTGAACTTTTAAGATCCTTTATCATGTCAAGAAGAGAGACGTTACATTTAAACAATGAAGCAAATCTTCAAAGATATATCCTGCATATATTTATAAATTTGAGAATGATTCCTATCGCGTGTCGCCAGCTAATCAGTCATTGGATAAAACTCTTTTAGTAACGTTAAAGTTTACTGCGTCACCTTACGCAAAAATGTGGTGTCGATAGATTTTGTACACCAGATTAGTATCTACATGTTTTGCAGTCAACAACAATAATTTTATGGATCAAGGAATTTAGAATTAATCAAAAAGACCTGTAAAATGGTAACCTCTTGCAAAGCACCATACTGAGAGTAAAGTAAGCTTCGCGAGCTTTACTGTAATGAAGTCGCTATTTGTTTCGCAAATTCATCGTCCAATTTAATTCAACTTATTTTGTTTTAAAGCTGTTGTTTCCTTGTTAGACCAGTTTCATCTTTGATTTTTATATTTCCATTTGAACATGCCCCCTCCTGTCGATTGTGTGTTTCATGTATGTCCACATTTCTTTTCCTTTTGTGAATTTTTAACCCGGCTATGTTAAATTAATGAAATATTTCGATATTGCCGAATTTGCTGAAATACGGTTACATTAAATACTTAGAATACAACGTACACATCAACGATTTTCTCATTTAAAAATCTAACGGTCACCTAAATAACGCAATTGAAAATTTAGCGCATAAGGTAGGTAGCTTGCAAGTGTTCCCATTATCTCGCCAATTACTTGCAGTTGCAATTTTTAGATCGACATTTGTTATCGTAATAATGCATAAATAATTACGTGGACGCGAATTAACCTTTCATAAATCTATATCAACCTTATACAGATATTATAAGCGAATTAATTTACCTGCAAACGGCTGACATTAGCAATAGCTGTAACCGTTATATAATTGTAATTACCCTCTAGGATCACCATAAATTACAAAAGTAAATTTAACTGAACGCAGTGAATCAAAACATGATTTGGGATTGATATGCACCTCGGAGCATAGTAAATATTGTTTTATTGTGGGTATAGCTCATTAGGTTACCGTTGAGAAGTTAAGAGTTTAATCGTTTAAGGTATTTCAAGCTGTCTGAAAATTAGTTTTAAACAGGACTTTGAAAATAATTTATTAATAGTAATTGAAATGTTAGAAAATTTAATCGTAGGATATGTTTCAGAAATATGCCATTCGATATGTTAAGAGCAAAGTAAATACGTATAATATTCTGTTCCAAAATCGAACATGGATATCGCATATTTTGGCGAAAATACGAACAAAATAAGTGTGCCACGAGTCACGTTTCGAGGAATGCATCGACGGCTAGGCGCCTGATTATTTTTATCTTTTAGCTTCAATTTAAAGTATACGTTCATTGATTTATAGTAAAATACACGATTGTGCGTCGATAATAATATTTTTTAATTAAAATAACGAAATAAAAGTAAAATCTTGTCAAAGTATACGTGGTTTAAAGTATAACTGTATATAAATTCATCAATTTTAAAAATAAATCGTATCACTTATGACAGACATTTTTTTGTAAATATTAAATGGTATTGGATAGAAATTGCAAATGAGAACTTTGATCATTCTTTTAAGTCGATATTATTAATAAATAAATATGAAATATCAAAAATTATCTTGGTCAAAGATGCTCATGTATTTTAAAATAATTATTTGAATTATTATTTTTCATCGCCAAAGTTATCATGAAGCTCGCAGAAAATGTTGTCTAAGAAGTCTAAATATGACGCTGATGCTTTTTGTTACGTATGTGGAACATTTATTAAAGTACAAGAATAAAAATTTTGTTAAACACATGTGAAAAGCTTTGTGAAGCCTATGAAGCTTATTTCAACGCCCTGTTCTGAATCTAGACAAACCCTGGGCTGTGCCACCAAAACCCCATTCGTAACTTAGGCGACTTTAATGACAATAAGAGATTTAAATTTGTCTAAGAGTAAGGCAGAGCTTTTGGGCTCTCGTTTAAAGCAATGGATTTTGGGCTTTGTTATTGTAATGATATAACAGGTTTGCTTGAAGCAAATGGGATGCCCGTGTACCCAATGAGTGGCGTTTATTTATTGACAGTTCGACAAAAAGCTCGATAGCAGTGTTATTACATAACGGAAATAAATTTGCATATCTTCCAGTCGCTCATTCTGTAGATCTGAAAGAAAGCTATGAAAGTGTGAACATTTTACTCTAAGCTTTAAAATATAAAGAGTATTAGTGGCAGTTCATTGGAGATTTAAGATAGTGTGGATACACAAAATATCCGTGTTATCTCTGTTTGTGGGATAGTGGACAAAACTATCATCAACGATCATGGCCACTAAGAACCCAATTTTGTGTTGGGAAACAAAATGTTAAATGTGAACCTGTTGCTAAACCAGAAAATATATTAATGTCGCATTTGCACATCAAGTTAAAACTTATGAAACAATTCGTAAGAAGCTGGATGAAAGGTCTGAAGCTTTCACATTTTTAAAAATTCCAAAGATGTCAAAAGCAAAGGTTAACGATGGAATTTTTGTTGTTCCATAAATTGATAAACTTTTTGCCAAAATTGCTTAATAGTGCTCAACAAAAAAGTTAGAATAGTTTTAAAGGAGTAGTTTCTGGATTTTTAGGGAATAACAAAGATGAAAATTATCGTGAACTAGTTAATAACATGTTAGAAGACATTGAAACCATAGGTAGCAGAATGTCTCAAAATTACATATGCTGCTCAAAAAATCGTGGGGCGTACTCAGAAGAACACTATTGTGTAATTTATATGAAATATGTGTTTCGATTTATCACTAAATAAGAATTTAAACTACGAATTTTCTAAAATATTGATCAACCATTCTTTTTTTTCATCTATGTACATCATACTAATTTGTTGCAGCTTCTTCATAAATTTTTATCTCTAAATCTTTCTTTAACTTCCTTTGTCTCTCTCTACATGTGTATTAACTTTAAATTCGTTTATCTTGTGTTTTCTATTGCCTCGCAGACTAAAACTTGTCTTTCTCCGAAAGATTAAATAAACAAATCAAAAGTTTAATAACGCAACGCAATTTATTCTAACATCAAATGAACATTCATAATCAATTACATTAATGTAAATTTAATTTCGATTTTTAAACGTGCCTCGGTCAATATTTCGGGCGTAAAGTATATGAGAAAAATACCTCGCATTTCTATCCTGAAATAGAACAGGGACATCGTTTGCACATTACTTTGGCCGAGTTCCGAATAAAATCAGTCTGCCACCGGCTCACGTCTTAACAAATTAGAACCATAAACATGTTCGATGAATTCATCAACGACTAGTTAAAATGTTTATATGGACATTAATTTTTATCTTGTGTGCGACACTTAAGTTCTCAACGCCATCGGATATACTTCAATTTAAAGTCGGTAAGCACGTCGATGTTTCGAGTGTTATTTTTCAATGCAAACAAATTCGAGATTGTGTAATCGATGCATTACGACCGTATTTACTTTTCATCGCTGAAATTGTTTATGTAACCGTACATTTGCGTACGTCGATAACTGGTTGAAGGAAATAACCCAATCGCCTAGTTCCTTTTCGAAACTATTGCAATTTAATTTGGTTCATTTGAACTGAATCGTGCACTAATGGTAATAATTAAAATTAGTTAAATGTACAACTGCAACTACAACACAATGGCAGAATAATACCGTGCAAACGTTATTTTTGCAATTCCAATCTCTATTTGAATTAAATACATGAATGGAAATATTCCACAAATTGGAAAAAATAGATTGATGCAAATAATAAGTTGACGTATTCCATATTTGCCTTATTTTTAACATTTTCATTATATTCGTCAACTCGTCAGATTTCTATCTCTTCTTAAAGCATGTATACGTTAATTACCATATTTGTCAACCTACACCACTCACCTTTACGTTTAATTGTCATTAATAGTAAACACAGAGATAGGAATCTATACGATTCAGCTACTTCTTTGTAAACGATCCAATTCGTATGATTATCAACAATGGCTCACTGTTCGTTACAGTATGTTTTCTTATGGGTAATGATTCTCCTGCTACCACCACCAACATGAATGGATTTTAAATTTGAGATAATAGGGCAAGCTGATTAAAAAGGTAGTTAGTTAGGGGGAGTTAAAATACAATAAAAGTCTTTGATCATTTTTCAATATAACATCCTGCATTTCTGGACATTTTTTACATTTAGCAATTGACGAAAATAAACAGAAATTCCCAACCGCCCACGTTAGTTCTTCGTCGTTTAGAAATCTGTGTCTCCACAACTGCTTTTGCAACTTCCTAAACAGAAAAGTCACACGGTGCTGTATGTATGATTATTTAATTCAGTGAACTCTAAATCTTTTAGAGCATCCTGGACAACAACAGCTTTGCGCACCGGCGCATTGTCATACAATAGCGGAATTCCCAGTTAATCTTCATGTTGTACAGAATCTTGTGTTTAGTTAAAAAGTTCTATTCCACAGGATCTTTTCTATTACTTTGAAGAAACTTGTCTGCAGTGCAACAAGTCTGTAGCTTTCCAGAGTTTCGGTATTATTATATTCATTATCAAAATATCTGGAAATGTTACAGAAACAAGATTTTCATCTATTAATGTAACATAGTGGTTCAGCCACATACATAACAGAATTTCAATAAATTTTAGATAATGTTATCTTTACCCGGGAATGTTTTGCTACGTAATGAATTAATTAAATGTTTCACTTCATCACAGTTTACTGCTTCCAAATATATGGAATGACTTAATTTGTGAGGAAACGTTGCATTTGTCGCTACGTGTAATTTATCAAGTGAACATTGGGCATTTGTTTTAACGTTCAAATAATTTGTTAATTGGTTACATTGCTGTTTTTAATCCTTTGCTGTATTATTTTGAAATATTTTCCACACATTCGTAATTAAGTTAGTCTTTAGGACAATCTAATAACCTTATAATAATTTCTTTTGCATTCCTTGTGGTAATTTACACAGTACCAATAATTTTCAAACGAAATAATTTGTTAGTATAATCGACGACTGTTTTATGCCAGCCATAATACACATGTATTGCATTTCTTTTTAACTCTTAGAAAAGAAATATAATAGTGCGAAATTGCGTCAACAATTTTTTCCGTTTCATCATTTCGACGCGAATGCTGTTCCAACGCATCATACTTTTTCAATAGTAATTTGTTTTCATCCTCCAGATCGCAAATTCGTGTGTCGTAAACTTAAAATTTTTATGCATGTATTTTTAGAGCTGTGCCTTGGCAACCTTTTATGTCAGATCAGACAGTCTCGTATCAACTCCGTCACACACAATTTAATTATTTCCATTTTTCGGCGCCTGCATTTGATTGCACATAATATTTGTTAACACCATATAGACTCCGACTGAGGAAAACACTATAACTAACGTAAATAATATTAAACAACGAACGACGAAAAACACGTGCTTGTATTTTCCTTGAATAGAACACCATAGATTCATTTTTATATCTGCAAGATTGCCATTCAAGTTAACTCTATTTTTGTTTCCTGATTGAGCACATAAAAATATTTCTTAGAAGTTTTGCAAACGTGTTGATTCCCAGAGATTTTAAGGTTACAGAGAGCTTTGTTGTCATAAAACTCCAGCATGAAAATCGGGTGACAAGAGAGATTCCTCTGCCTTAAAACAAAAAATACTCATTCTCAATTATGGGGTGTTTATGAATGAATCATGTAATTGGAAATGTAAAGTGTACAATACGTATGCCTATTATAACAAAGTTCCAAAAGAAAAGCATCAAAAGCAGATGTATAACAAATTAAGAAAAGGCTCGTGAACACAATTAGAATTAATTATTCAGAAATGACTCAAATAAAATCATAGAAGTCGAAACCGCAGACACATAAATTCTGAAGAACTTTCCTGTCAAATTAAGGAAGTGCTAAGTGAGATCATGGAAGAAATCTATGAAATCTAGCTAAACTAGACATGGCTATGAGCTCCGAGCAGGAGATATGGGATGGGAATGAATTGCACTAGGAAAGTACTTATGGCCATATATAGTGGCCATAACCTTTGCCAGTCGTACATTGAATCTTAAATTTCATGGTGGTGGCGAGCTTATGTTTCCATAGCATCGACTCCTGTTTGCTTTCAGGATCATAGTAATGAACTCTCGTTTCATGGCCAATTACAATTTCCTCAATAATTTCTTCCTTTTGCCCTTCACAAAGCTCCAGAAATTGTTGAGAAGTTTCAACTCAACGTTTTTTTATCGAATGGAGGCAATATTCTCGGTACCCATCTGGCACTCATCTTTAACATGCCCAAATTGATGGTCAAAATACGTTCCATGCTAATTTGTAAACCTTTAGCTATCACACCGATTGTTATTGGTCGATCTTCAAAAAATCATCTTTTCTGGTTTTCGAGTGTTTTCTTCGATAATGGCTGAATTTGGTCGACCACTACGAGGATCGTCTTCGATGGATTCCCGCACCCTAAACAGGAAACATGCAATTTTTACTTCCAGTCGACTATTTCCTTCTTCTGTCAGAAATTGGTCGACCACTACGAAGATCGTCTTGATGGATTCCCGCACCCTAAACAGCAAACATGCAATTTTTACTTCCAGTCGACTATTTCCTTCTTCTGTGATAAATTTTATAGCAGCACGATGCTCAATTTTTTCCATTATTAGAAAAACCACACGTCACTAGAAAAAAATTCCACAAACATAAGCAATATCGACTATTATGTAACAATATTCTTACAGTTTAGGAAAAATAATAATTTAATACTAATGTTTTTTCATAACATCCTTCATGCTTCATTATTTGGAATGGTATGTAATCCAATTTGTATGACTTGTGTACTCGCCGCACCACAAAGACAGGTACTTATTTACAATATTTAGTCAGCTGGAAGATAATACCATCTCTATTGTTGATGCGTAATTGCAGTCTCTCGATAGCACAAACATATTCTGTTTTATTACTCATCATCCGGAAGACATTTCTCCGGGTGTTACCTGGAACTGTTACCTATTACCTATTACTGTTGATTTATTTTTTATTTCACGATAACATCTTTTGCCGCGTCACCATACCGTTTATTTCCAATTTGTTCGATTTACGTAAATCTAAGTAAAGCACGCCCCGGCCGTTCTCGCTTATTGGTAATTCTTTCTCTTGTTTAAACACTTCGCATTTAGCCGACAAGTTCACCATCTAATTGATTGAATTTGGTATTACACAGACTTTCTCGGGTATCTGCACTGAACGTATCTCCGTCCCGTTCTACTACAAACGCGGCAAATGTAATTATATTTAAATAAATACAAGTCGTTTTTATAAGGATAATTGATTGATGATCAAAACAAAAAGTAATATATTTCTCTCTTGCTGTAGAGTTTATTCACTACACTTTCACCAAGGGTTCCATCTAGACGTCCAGTTCCACGGCCTGTTTAGATTAGATTAAAATCCTATGTATATCTAGTAAAGATTTGCTCCACACACCCTAATTCCACTCTTCACATGCTTTACTGGCATGTACTGCTTCAAAGACGAACATTTCAAACAATTGGACTACGTCATCAATATAATAACCTTTAGACCATTCTGCTGGTTTTCTTGGTGATGCAAAATACATTTTTGAAGAAATTATTTTGGATCTATCTCTGGGTATTGCATTTTGTATGGATGTATTGCCCAACGAAGTCACTAATTTGAGGAAGATGATTGTAGCACATAACCAGCTTGCACCCGAACAAAACTTGGAGTTCACCTTTATTAGTTTCTTTCGAACGATCGCTCCTCCTTGATAGTTTGTATCTTTCAAATTATCTTGTATATTGGAGGCTAATGTACAGGTGCGTCTACTAGAAATTTGCATTTTAGCGACAAAATTTTCATCTAAATTGAAAAAACCAGATGGACCTACGTTTTCTTCTGGAGATTCTATTTCTTTTTTCAACTTCGTCATCACGTTTCCCCACATTGACACATTTGTAGATTGCATGACTCTCTTATATTACAGGTTATCTATTTGAAAAAGACCACGAGGAAAACGACCTGGCCTTTAACATAGCATTAAGTAGAACAATATTCTCGTCGAGTCAAAGAAAAATTAACTATGATAGTCCACATGAAGTTCTCGATCAGACGTGCGATCTCCTGGAAGAGGGGATCACAGCGATATTCGGGCCATCCACGAAGGAAAATTCCGAGATCGTAAAGTCGATCACCGACGTCAAAGACGTACCGCACCTGGAAACGAGATGGGACAGCAGTTTGGACAAGGGCTCCTTCACACTGAATCTGCATCCGCATCCGACAGTGTTGAGCATGGCGTACAACGATTTAATTCACGCCAGTGACTGGAAGAGTTTCACCATTTTATATGAAAACAATGACGGACTGTCGCTGATCAGCGATCTCTTCAACATGGATCATGGATTTATGGTCACGCTCAAGCAGCTTGATAAATATAATACCGGTGATTACAGGTAAACTTATTTCATGCAGGTATTATGTATAATTCTTTAATAAATACTGTTTTCAAAGATTTAAAATAATTTTTATATAAATTCAAACAAATTGTTGCTATAAATATCTCAACTATACGATAAGTTAATGGAGAAAGAAAGTTGAAAGAAACGAATATGGTGTAATATTATATAATTCTTTCAATTACTTAATATGTTTAGGCCAATTCTAAAAGAATCCTGGAGGTCAGGAGAAACAAATTTCCTTCTTCATTGTTCAATCGAACATCTAGAAGATGTACTAATTCAAGCTCAACAAATCGGTTTGATGACGAACGTGCATAACTACATAATAACAAATTTGGACATGCAGACCATCAATCTAGAACCCTACAAGTATAGCGAAACGAACATAACCGGGGTATTTTTGTCGAAATCAGCAAATTGCAATGAATTATCAATGATCTCTAGGTGAGACTGGTGGATCCGAGCAACACGGCGGTGCTAAATTTCGTTACGGACATGTATCGCGAGCAAAAGGGAAACGTAAATGAACTGAACTACCAAATCGAAGAAGCGGCCATGTCTCTACAGTGCGAAACGGCTTTATTGGTCGACGCCATAAATTTGTTCGTGTTGGCCATCAACGAGGTCGTAATAGACGAAATACCCGCGTTATATTGTAATCGAACGGATAGCTTGCAATATGGGACAAGCGTGATGAACTACATGAAAACGGTAAACTTTTAACATTACTTTCACACTTTTATTTTCACCTCATCCAGCCAATGATTTCCCTCTATTGCTAACTACGTCTATTACATTTTCTGCCTTATTTATCTTGGTACTTCTCAGATGTGGTAGTTGTCGTGAAAACTGGTTCACTCTCTTCTAACTTAACTTGAATTTGCAAATGCATTGGCATTAAATCTTCGAATCTTCAATATGTTTCATGGTAATCCATATTCACCAATTTGGCTTTCACATTACATTTGCTTGTTTTATTACTTTGCTTGCTCAGTCACATTTTTCTGTCCTCTCAATCACTTAAATTCTTTCCACATGCTTCTTAGTAATTTAGTTAAGATCCATTCATTTCCTTCACTTTTCGATTCTTTACTACTTTGCAAATCTCTTGTTGTGTAAAATTTAATTTTCACATAGAATGTAATCGATGGTCTGACCGGTCACATTAAATTCGACCACGACGGATTTCGAACAGAATTTAATTTGGACGTCATTGAATTGACAGAAGATGGAGTGAACAAAATCGCCACCTGGAATATCAGCGAAGGATTGAAACTATACAAAGTTGCAAGTGAACAACCCTTAACAGACGACTCCAGTCTCGAAAATAAAACGTTCGTCGTGATAACCGCTTTGGTAAGTAGCCTGCAACTTCGACTCATAATTTTCTTTTACAAATTCGTTTAAAGACCGACCCATATGGAATGCTGACGGAATCCCAGATGAGTCTGAAAGGAAACGAAAGATTCGAAGGATTTGGCATAGATCTAATTCACGAGTTATCCATAATGGAAAAGTTTAATTACACGTTTATTATAAGAGAAGATAAGTCCAACGGTAACTATGATACCAAAACGAAGAAATGGTCTGGGATGATAGGGGATTTGATGGACCACGTAAGTTTGAAAAGCTTGTTAGTTGACAATTTTTTTTAAATTGTTGGAAGGCGTCGTGCTTGAATCGCCTTTGATATTTCGATGAAAATAACTCCAAAAAATTTTCAGCAGTCAGTGACAAAATCATGTGCCTAATAATTAGATTTCGTTAATGTTTCACACCGAAGGTCCACGAGGACCGACGAAACTACACAAATTAACAAGAAAATGATTTTGCCAAAAATAAAATATAACATATATGTCCAACTAATATTCTTTTCTGGTTTCAGAAAGCAGATTTGGCCATAACTGATCTGACCATAACTTCTGAACGTGAACAAGCTGTTGATTTTACGAATCCCTTTATGAATCTCGGCATCAGTATCGTGTACAAAAAGCCGTCAAAGGCGCCACCTAATTTCTTTTCGTTTGCCGAACCGTTCGCCGTAGAAGTATGGTTGTGGCTGGCTGGCGCCTACTTTATCGTTTCGATCTCCCTGTTCATAATGGGCAGGCTGTGCCCCAGTGAATGGACAAATCCGTACCCATGCATCGAAAATCCGGAATTTCTTATAAATCAGTTCAGTTTGCGCAATTCTTTTTGGTTTACCATTGGCAGTCTTATGCAACAGGGCACCGAAATTGCACCGATGTAAGTAAAAGCAATGTAATGATTCCATAACACCAATTGAAAATGTTAACATTTTTCATCTGGCAATAGTCAAATTGTCTTATCTTAATTCAATATGTTTTCCAAACCAAAAGGACTCGTTCTGGAACGCTGTGGCCAAATCGGGGATGCGTGCGTTGCCCATAAAGTCGTAAACCCTTAATTACCCCTTGCAAAGTTATCCGCGTAATTTACTTGGGGAATAGGCAAGATCGCCAAGATCGATGACATAATGGACATATTCTTCTTCTATCCAAAATTAGTTTAGAACAAAAGTTTTATAAATATATAATATATTAAGCACTAGCCAAGCAGGCCCACGGCTTGACAACATGTCCTTCTCCACAATCTATTACATTTTCTGCTCTTCTCCGCCAACTCCCTATTCCCATTTCTTCCTGGTCCTTCTCTACTGCGTCTAACCATTTTCTTCACGGCCTGACTATTTTTCGTATTCCTGTTATCCCTCCTCTTAAAACTTGCTTTTTTTCTCCCATGTCATATAATTCCTTGAACTACTCTACCCATCATTGCAAGTTTTATATTTTTTCGGGTTGTTTTTTATTTTCTCTTATGTGTTTTACAGTAGTTTCATTCGCTTTTTGCTATCATGTCGATGCATTCTTCCTACATTCCACTCAAACCATGTCCTTTTAGTTCCTCTAGTTTCTTCGCTTAACATTTTTGCATCCTCGCCTATTATCCATTCAAATCTTTCCATTTTTAACTCTCTCCATTAATATCTTTACTGTCTAGTCTTTGGAAGTTTTTTCTTGCCTGTTCTTCTTTAAGTGTTTCTATTGAATACCTTGTCCTAATATTGTATTTTCGTTCTAACAAGTGTGTGGTCCATATCCATGTCTCCCGGTAGCTCATTGCGTCTAGTACATATTGCTTGTGTTTGCGTTCAATTAATATGTGATGTATTTATTGATCTTCCGTCCGGTGATATCCATGTCACTTTGTGAATGTCTGCATGTTGCAAGTATGTCGTCATTAGTCTTAAATCTCGATTGTCAACTTTATTAGATTTTTCCCGTTTTCGTTACTGCTGTCATGTTAACTATGATTTTTTTGTTTATTCCATATCCACTCCTTCCCTTCCTTTTAGCCTTTCTTCCTTTACAAAGATTCTTATTTTTGCGTTTCCCTTTCATTCTAGAAGTGTTATGATTCCTTGTAAATCCTTTAACATTATTTTTTTGATATTTTGTAACCAGTGGGTGCACCCAACCCAACCCAACCCAACCCAAATTTTAGTAACGAGTATTTTTCAGAGCATATGCGACTCGAATGGTGGCAGGTCTATGGTGGTTCTTCACACTAATCATGGTATCATCGTATACAGCCAATTTGGCTGCCTTCTTGGCAACTGAGAGTCCAGACAGTCCATTCACGAACGTTTACGAATTACAAGCGCGTGCCGAAAAAGCTGGAATTAAATATGGCGCAAAGAAGAATGGAGCTACGGCCAATTTCTTTAGGGTAACTATGAAAGTTCGCTTAAATTCTTAAATTTTCCTTATCAATCCATGTTTGAAGACGCTCAGTTCCATATATCGCGAGTCTCCAAATTTCATTTAATTTTTCAGGCTACCAATCAAAAAGAACTTTTTTTGTTTGTGTGTTTGAATTATTTTTTATCTATCTTCTGTCATTATAAATTATATGTGAGCATCTTAAATAACTAATAATTGAGGTAGTGGGATTATTGCGTCGTCCTTTTGTAGGATTCTACCATAGAAGAATATAAAAAGATTTACAATTACATGATGGAAAACGAAGACGAAGTCATGATGAAGGAAAACAAGGACGGCGTCGAAAGGGCAGAAAAGGAACCTTACGCTTTCTTCATGGAATCGACTTCGATCGAATACGAGATCCAAAGACATTGCAATTTGACTCAGATTGGTGATATGTTAGACGAAAAGGGATACGGCATCGCGATGAGGAAAAGTGAGCATTTAATAACTATGCTCACATATCCACGTGATTTGCGTTGGAATTTTTTAGATTCGACCTACAGACATAGACTAAGCACGGCCGTCCTTAAACTGCAGGAGTCGGGGAAAATTGCAGATCTGAAAAGAAAATGGTGGGAAGAAAGGCGAGGTGGCGGTCAGTGTATGGTCAGTAACATTGATTCCCGATGTTCTTTGCCGTAAGTAAAGGGACGTTCTCATAAATCCGTTGTTTACGTTCAACAGGGCGAAGCGGAAAGCCAAGAAGCGAAACCATTAAATTTGAAAAACGTGGGTGGTGTTTTTTGGGTGACAGTGGGCGGCATCGCATTGGCTACGGTGTTCGTTTTCA